>JBAIAA010000246.1:0-2400000 GCA_037893245.1 Crossaster papposus
GAGGGGATTATCACGTTGGTTAAACGGAGCCACCTCTGATACAACGAGCGGCTAGATGCGCGCAGGCCTTTAGGTTGTCTTCTGCGGATAACACCAAATGTCCAGCCTCCTCGACTCTGCGAGTAGATGATTCTGAGAGGAGCTTCATGATTATATGCATGGAGAAATTGAACGGGTGCGGGTCGCAAACTGTGGGTTCCATGGATTGATAACCCTTTTTTGTCGGTATTATTTTATGCCAAAATTAGAAACAAGGCAGGATCATCCGATCCGCTCCTTCCTCCCTTCCTTTTCTACACCTCCCCCTCTTTACCCCCACCCCCCGTTTTTTGTATTACTCATTTTACCCGGGGGCACGCCCCCCCCCCCCCGGATCCGCGTCTCGGCGTGGTGCATGGGATGAGGTGGAGCGAGACCCCATTCGTCAGAAAGATATCAATGGAGGCCCCTAAGTTCTTTGCTTTTCTTTGCTTTTTCCCCCCCGGATTTCAATAACACTTATATAGGTCCCGTTATACCCAGAATCAAAGAACCTGCTATAAACTTATAGGGCCTACACTATAAAGAACTGGTACAGTTTGTTTCCTAGTGTGTCCTTGAACCTGGTTTTAAAAATGGCACATGCTGCACAACGTTATGTTCGCTTTACACAATGGCCGAAACAGCGGTAAATTCGCGCGCCATTGAGACAGTTCGCATGCCGATTTTCATCATTTTTGTAGCGCTGACTGAAGTCAAAATTGTGTGTGAAATTATAGTGTATGCCCGTTCTGAAAATAAATGCATATGGCCTACCTATTCCAAACGCCCGTTAACAGTGAACTGTCGATATGGTAATGGTAGAAAGGGTGGGGGGGGGGCAAAATAGATTCCTTTCAAAGTGAGGGGGGGGGGGGGCAAACGCCCCCACCCCCCCCCCCCCCCCCCCACCCCCCCCCCCCCCCCCCCCCCCCCCCCCCCCGGCCCCCCGGTTCTGCCGCCCTTGGTTTAAACCCACCCGGTATGAACTTGTTCTACTCGTTCCTAATACGTCCTAACTATTTCTAACTCGACTGCTCAGGTCGTTCCCAGACAGTATTACTCGTTCTCGCCACGGCCTTAGCTTCGTCCCTAGGCGTTTCTGAACGTAATTTGCAATCGCGTCCTTGGCCGGGACGCGAATTTCTCCCCAAACGACATCGCCATACAACTGTTTTTTTAGCGCATCTGATTGCCTTCTGTATGACATGGTAGTAAATTTTACTCTCAATTTATTGACCCTGGGATTCTCACTTATTGACGTACCCTTTTTGATTCGTAGTACACTCATGATTGCAATGCCCACCCGGCCCTTTTGATAAATGGGTGCGTGGATGTTAAACAACCAATCGGATGCGCTAAAAAACTTGTTCTATGGCGATGTTGTTTGAAAACAAATTCGCTTGCCGGACGACGGCTATAATATACACAGTGCGTTGTTGGCCAGTCCAGTCCACAATCGCGTTCGCCGCTTAAAACGTGTGCATAGTCAACACTTCAAAGATTTCCGACATCGACAATTACGAGCAACATGCCTCCAAAACGGAGTGGGTACAGACGACGGGCCGCAGGGGGGCGGAGGCCTTCGAGGCTGCGATTGCGAAACGCTTGGTACCGTCCATTCTGTTAAGGAGAAATGACGAAAAAGTGGACATTCTTTGATTCGAAGGGGCGAGGACGCGGACGCGCAGCGTCCGAGCCTAATGTGAAACAAAGAATGTCCACCTTTTGAGTCGTTTCCCTCCGACTTAAACTACGTCCTTTTACACCCATTGTCAATATTTAAAAGGAACACACAAGTTGTCTATTCTTACTAATGCTTTAGAGTATGAGGATGAAGTTGTTCAGTGGTACATAGCTACTAAGATTGTGAAAAGCTTTGTCCTGTCTGGTCTCCGTGTTGCGTAACCAAACAATCGAATAAAGGTTGGGTAAAACGAGGGCGTTTAAAATGCCCAGTACATTCGACATCGAAGTCCCATTGCCACCGAAATCATCACACAACCTGGCATAACTCCTACATATTTACTGATGGCTCTCTTAATCAATCTTAACACGGATGGGATGTGGTATCCACGGTTCCTCCAATAAAATACTCCAAAAAGCCTAAAGCAATGTCCCATTGGACTTTAATTTGTTAGAGTACCGCGAATATTCTTAAGAATGACTAAATTAAATCCGATGGGGACGCACGGTAAACTGACCTCCCTGTCCAATTTACCGAGACCGTGATGTAAAATGAACAGCCGAAAGAGGTCGCGAAAGACTTCCGCGCAGCCACGGTAAATTATCAGGGCCGCAATGTGTGTTGACATTTTCTGGGGGGGGGGGGGGGGGGGGCCCAAGTCTCGAACAGCGAATGAACCGTTCCGTCCGCGGAATATAAGTCTAGGTGGGAACCACGTGGTAGATTCACGCTAGGGAATGCCGCCGGTAAGTTTCGCGTGGCCGCGGAAGAAAAAGGTCAATGGGGAACACGGCTTTAGACTTACATAATGGGTGTCGATCTTTTACTAGTGCACTAGAATAGGATTGAAGAAGTTAAACCGATGTACTCTTGCATCTTCAGTGATTGCCTTAGTGCCATACAGGGCTATTCCCACCCCATCCCTAAAATAAAATTTCGTTGTGTATTAAGATTTGTTTTACTTAATATTCAACACCAAGGTAACATAGTTACTTTGAGTGAGATCCCCAGTCATTGTGGAATAGCTGGCAATGAAAGGGCGATCACTTGCCAAATCTGCAAATACAAAAACCGATATTTGACTTTTTTACTACAACATTCCTTGACAGACACCGAAATCAAACATTCTCTTAAACAACATAATGCAAGACTCTTGGACTGCATCCACTCGTCTTCTGATCACCCAATAATATACTAATATTACTCCCTCTTTTAGCTTTTACATCCGGGGGGACTTAAACGCAACCAAGAAGGGTAACTCTACATAGGTTTGCGTCTAGGAGTATGTAGAGGCCTTAACAGTTTTCCTTTTTAAAGTAGGCAAAACACCCTGATGGATTATGTGACGCATGTACAATTCCTGATTACGTGGCAACATTTTTCTATTGCGTGCCCAAAATACAATAGTCAGAGGAAAACTACTCCAAGAAATTACCAATGATAACCCACGACAAATGCGCTTACTAATCCTCCTGGGTGTAAAAAACATCATTGTCATTCCCATTCTGAAATATGTTTTTGATTGTAAAATAATAGTTTAGTCCCTGAATTGTTCATAGTAATGCCTCCTGTTCCTGTTTTGGTATTTCCACACGTAAGAGGGAGGGAGCATAGATGATCGGGCCAGATACACTGTATTGCCTTTCTCGTCACCCGGAGGTATGTGGTCCTGTGAAAATACCGGCGGGGCCCGGGCCCTAAACCAGTGCAAGAGAAACGGCCGGCCTTGCCGGAGCAATAATGTGTGCGATCCCGTTTGTGTGGAGGGATTGTCTATGCTCACCTCCCGCCAATAAAACCTTCATGTATATCGGTAGTACTTGGTCCGCTTTGAATGTTTGATACTAACACATATATTATCTTTCACCATCCTTTTTGTTTAACCCCTACTTTTGCATGATTTATGCGACCTCTTCAGTACGGCGTGACCCAGCTATTTTTAAGTCAACGCCTAGTGACGATTCTTGTTAGACCTTGGCACACAGGGCACAACGAATGACAAAGGTCCATCCAAACAACAACACTCAACAACAACAACATTTTGACAATTCTGAAAATTGCCTCCTTATTCTATAATGTTTATGCGATACAAATCTACCACCATTCTGTGATGGCCCCATGTATTATTGCGTTAGATATCCCTCTGACTGTGTCAAATGCGGTATGTTCATCAAAGGCACAATTTCGCCAGATATTTCCCCTATCTGCCCGTAAACTGTGTACGTTATTGTAAACAATAAAACATTACATAATTCATGTACTATGTAATATGTACCTTGTGCCTGTATGCACAAAGCTTGTACCGACCAGTACTGTTGTACATTAGCAAATTAAATTTAGAAGTTTTGACCAGCTTTGAACAAATTGAAATGTTGCCGAATTGTTCATATGCAAGGTTAACTTTACTTTTGTTTGAGATAGTTACATAATCGCATAGGATAAATGCGAGCATGGTGTGCACGAGAGCCCTGGCACAACAGACATCAATTAACAACTGTCTTTTTTATTAATTAAGCCAGGAAATCTTCCCTTGAAGGTAAACACAAAACATTTACAGGTCAATATGTATTTATATTTGCTATCAAAAAAATCCACCAAAATCCCATATAATTTTCGAAGAATACAGCCCCAAAAGGTTTGAATTATAAAAACACAACAAATATAAATAAGAAACAACAATCAAGTTATTTACTTTATGACATTATTATTTTTAATCGAATTTTGGATTAGTATTAGTACCAACACCGATAAAATGTTTTAAGTACTGTCCATGTAAGTAATATTTTATGACAACGATATTAACGTAAATGTACATAGATATATTATGTACGAGGGATTGTAGCCCTGCGCCCCTGCCACCATTAAAGAATGTACAATGTAAAAGGACATTGTACATGTATACAGTTCGAAAGGTAGGTTCTATTTAATGACTAACTTCCTCCCAAAAGGTGTCCATCCACAGAGGTATTACCTTGGTGGTTTGTTTTATTGGAAAATATACGGTTATTAAATGGCAATTCTGCCAAAAGATATAATGTGGCTTTCAGTGTCCATCATGGGTTGTACTGAGAAAACAACAATGAAATATTAAGCCATCTTCATTTATGATCATTAGCCTCAATCTGTTATTTCTTTCTTTAAGGCATGCTGGTTCTCTATGACAGCTAGTACATACATTTTTTATTCTGAATAATATGGATACTATTAAACACTGTTACAATAGATAAATAAGGGCTATCTTGTTTGTCTCTTAACCAGTTCGCGCCGAATTATTTTAACATCGCCGAGCGACAAACGGGATTATTTTTAACGAAACTCGATCCGAAGCTGGTTCAGCTGATAGTGCCGGGGATTGGAAGCACCCCCACGCATTTCGGCCTCGCGCGCCTGCTGGACATACATTTCCGAACTTGAACTTGGCGTGGTCCTATGCGTCATCCGTTTTGACTTTGGGGAAATTGTTGTGTTTATATACGTCATCCGGCGCGAACTGGTTAATACAATGTCTATTTAAAAACCAAAATTATTTAATGTGTTGCTATTGCCCTAAAACACGTTTGGTTTATGAACGTAGTTTTTTCACTGCACATCAATATATAAATTTTAGGGTCCTATCTTTCAGTGCACTTACTTGCATGTCAAGTTGGTGTTTTTTATTATGCTTTTGCCTGAAAATACACCTCAGCATAAAGCAAAAAACATCAATTTATTCAGTTTCCACTGGAACTGCAATATTAGATATTGATTGTTTGTCAGCAAATACTTCCATACTTTAAACCCCAACTCCCTAGGGTGTGTGCAAAATTATATTGATTTAAAAGATTTGGGAGGGTTAGGGGTAAATATAATTCTTTCACAAAAATTCAAAGCTTTTGTTTTTGGCGATATAATACTTTCAACACACAATGTGGTGGTTTTAATGCAATATTTCTATGCATTTCTATTTCAGATCATCGGAGACCCATCCTGGTTCAACCTGAAATATAACAACATTGAGGAAATATACACATTACCAGCTATGAAGGACTACCATAAAGAGACCTAAGAATACTCATTCATGGAAATAGGGATCCCATAAACACCCTTTCTCTAATATTTTTGAGCTGCTTTTGATTGTTATTTTTAGTAATACCCTGCACCATGCTCGCGGAATAACCAAGGCCGGACATACCCATTTAATGGACCATGACTTCAACATACTTTAAGATTACATGTATATATATGTATAATTTGTAGTATCATTGGTTTTCTATTTTGAAGATCTTTCATGACAATCTACCGAGTTTGTTATATTTGGACAAGACATAAAAAACTACTTACATTTATTTCACATTCCGTTGGCTCGCGGCCTGTTTGATAATAGGAACCATTCGATTTTGATACGCGTACAGGATACTGATGCGGCTCTAAAAAGTAGCCATTAGATTACGTTTTGCGTTGGTTATTTCAATCAGGTACACTATCGGCAATTTTACATCTACATTTTAATCTCTTATAGGATAGAGTGACAGGAAGTCAGTATCTGATACAGTCTCTGTCAACTCTTCTAGCCGTAATCTAGTGGAAAACTTAAACCTCTCACAGCCAAGCTCGCGGTTTCCTCTCATTCTTCCCGTCTCTTCTCACGATCCGCTTGGATGCGTCCATGTCGTCAATGATGCGATTTTACCTGAGCCGTTACCCCTCTGCTCGTATCTAGCTGCTCTGTCTTGCACTTCTGTCTTGACCTTCTGAATTGCGAGAGATTAAATCTTCTTTTCATTCTTAAGACTTTTTGTTGTGATTTCCTGAATTGCCTTCCATTGAGTTTTCAAGTGGAGACATCAGTTCAGCCAACGATTGCTTGTAAGTTGATCGCTGCCTCATCTATCTCAATGTACGAGTGTCTGGGCATACGGTGGTTTTAAGACAGTACAGTCTTGGCAGATGAGTAGTATTTCACACGTGGTACAAAAGAACCTTACTGCTTCGCCCGCATTGGATCGCTGACATTTCGGATGTTGTTTCTGATGTTTCTTTGTCAGTGTAATTCTTCCCCCTCACGAATGTCCCTTCAGTGAGTTAGCTTTGTGGTTTGAAGAGGAAAAACAAATCGAAGATGCTTTTGCTACAGGGCTGAGCACACATTATGGTCGCAGTCCAGACATCGATGCGTTTGCCTCGTTTCCCCTCTCACAAATATCACAGGGAAAGACCAGCATCACTCAAGCCCACTACATTCTCCTGAGGTTCAATCTGCTCAACCAGACCGATTAGATGAAAGTTGGTTTTCAGACCCGGCACCCCGCCTCTGGAAAGTTTTGTCTCCTTGACACACTGGGCAAGGAATCTCTGTACAGCCCTGGTGCTTCGTGCTGCAGTATTTCAGCAGACCATTGCTCGCAGAAACTATGCAGGGGGGGGGGGGGGGGGGGGCATTTTTCTTGTATCTTTGGCTGTGGATATTGCTCCTGGCAAATGCAGCACTCAAGTAGATGTCTGCTGTATCGTCTCTACTAGAGCTGAACTACTGCAGGTCCAGTTCGCCATGTTGTTTGTCCTAGTGAAAAAGAAGAAGAATGTGTTTTATTAATAGGGATCAACAGCCAGAGCTCTAGATGTATGTGAAATTGAAAGAATAAGGGCAAAATCACACTCTTACTATGTAAAACCGCACATCCTCATTCAACGGTCATACCCTTTTAATTTTAGTTTTGTTTATATATTGCTATTTGGGCGCAATTATTTGAGCACCAATCGGTGTGTTACTGCAGATGCAGGGGAGGCCAGTAATTGCGACAAGTTGTACGGGGACCAGCTTCATCACAAAAAGTGACCCAGCACGAGTAAAAATGATGAAGGGACACTTTGCGGCAAAAATAAAAATTGGAGATTTTGATTCATCATTTTAAAGCTTGTTTAGCTTTAAATGATGAAATCAAAAATCTCAATTTTCATTTTGCCGCAAAGTTGTCTCATTTACTCGTGCTTGGATCACAAATGGCAGATACATTTGATTGATATGTATGTGTCGTAGACAACATTACAAAGACATTGGTGAAGACATTCTTGGTAAGGAATTTATCCCAGATTTGCCAGAAAATCTGATAACATTCCCTGACTATGTGATTGTGTTTACATTGCTATGTGTGCAGATATGCAATAAACTAATAACCCACAGCTCATACCGGTGGTACTGACCAGAGTATTAAATATTAATGTGTAAATACTTAGTGCCATCCAGATAATTATGTCCCAATCTGGCTGTACGCAGGGGACGGGGGGGAAGGTGGGAGGTGGGAAGTGGGGGGGGGTGAGGTGGGGGGGGGGGGGGGGGGGGGGGGGGGGGGGGGGGGTTGTGCGACGGGTGCCGTACGCACCCCCCCCCCCCCCCCCCCCCCCCCACCCCCCCCCCCCCCCCCCCCCCCCCCCCCCCCCCCCCCCCCCCCCCCCCCCCCCCAAATTACCAAAAGGTCCACATTTTCCGGGGTAAATAATGGTATTTTGATGTAGAAATAACGGTACTAGTATACTGGCACACAAAATTTGTTAGTCCCATTGTTGGTCCAATCAAGTACAAATTCGCAACCCCCCCCCCCCCCCCCCCCCGTACAAAAACCTGCGTACGGGCCTGACAATGACAATAAGCACTCGTTATCTTTTCAGCATTTGGCATGTCAATGTCATGATTTGTACCTGCAATCTGCATTTGCCATTGTCAATTGTTTATGAAAAAACAGCGTCAGGCTAGTGCAACTCTTCTTTCCATTTCCCTATTGACTGATATAGTGATAATAATATCTTTGCTCACATTTGTTAGGTCTCCGGTTTGGATGGTAAAACCGTTAAAGTTTCTGCCGATGCGAGTTGAAATTAATAAGCAAACCTTGCACTTTCAGTTTAACGAAGCAGTGCCACTGCCACTGCCAGCAGTAACACGGAAGTACACAAGTCGAAATAGAATGCAACATGAAGAGCGCCCCCAATAGACGACACACCAAGCGTTCTGACTCTGGCTGTTTTATAAACCCCAGTTAGGATCCATTGAGCTTCATCACCATTGCCGAATTACTGCATGAACGAAGCCAATTCGGGGACGAAGCTGGGTCTTGGAAAACGGCTCACATGTATTTCCCATGACCACTATGTGGGATGGAGGGTGGGATGAAGAATGGGAGGGGAGAAGATGGGATGGGGGGTATGATGGGATAGGGGATGTGATGGGATAGGATGGGGGGGGGGGGGGGAATGGGATGGGATATGTGGATGGGGTGGGATATGTTGAATGGGATGGGATGGGATGGGATCATGGGATGGGATGGGAAGGGGGATGGGATGGGATGGGGGATGGGATGGGATGGTGTCAACTAATTTCCCCCAACAAACCAATTGCACTGAATAGGTCTGTCATGAACCCAATAAATAAAGCAAAGGGGAAACAGGTTTAAATTCGGTAACAAAATATATATTTAATTAAAGGGATCGTATACGTTTGGTAATTACTCCAAAAATTAATGGCAATACAAACTTACTTGGTAAAAAGTACAGCAGCTTTGTATAGTATAATGCATTTTTTGAAACTTTTTACTTCGAAGTACTGCGGTTATAAAAAATATATCACTTTTTATCTCCAAACAATTGAATCTGAGAAGCGTTACTGCAGTGACGTTTCTTAGATTGTGTATTCCAATGCAGATTATTCTTCCTGCGTGGACATAACCGCTCCAGATTTTTGGCAATATCTCAAAATCGCTACCACCATTTGAAATGAAATTGGTACAGGTTAGTTTTATGGTATATATCTATAACTATTGTCAGAAAGCAGAACAGACATAAATAACCTAGGTTATGTCTGTGGAAAGCAGTAACTGTTGGTTGTGCCGATTAGCGCCCTCTTGTGACCAATTTATTGAGGCCTTATTACCATAGACATCTAAATAATATTATTATTACCAGCTAGCATGTAGGGCGCCCTCAATCAGATCCTTATAGTTTCCAATCTCATTTCTCCACACTTTCGTCGTTCCAGTGTTTTCTAATCGGAAGTTTATCCATTATAATCAAACCGGGTCGACCTAAAGGTAGTATACACCATTGGTAATTGCTTGAATTATCATGAATGAGTAGATTTGGGGGGTTGTATTTCATAGTAAATATCGTTTAACTGACTTTTCCGAAGTTTTACAATCATGGATGCCGAGAAAAGCACGAAAAACAGCGTTTGTTTTCAACCGGGGTCGAGCAGTTATTCTTATGTTATCTTTGTTTTTTCGCTCTCGCCGTCCGGCGAGAGCGAATTTTTCTTTATAAAATTCAATTTTTTTGAATAATTACAGGATATCTAGCGCAATCCTTTTGGTGAATGCCTAGAATCATTATTTACTTTCAATTGAGTAAGGTATTTCTTAATAATTCAGTAGTAAATATTTTCGATATCTAGGGTGACGCGGGAGCGTCACGCCCAACGGGTTCGCCCGGCTGGGAGTGGCAGCGCCGCGGCACCCTTACTTTGCCAGTGCACCGATTTTGCGTTAATTTTATTCTTTCTTTCTTCTTCAGTCCGACTGGAATAACTCGCGATCGCTCCACGGAATCGAAAAGAACCCAATAACGAAAATGATCAGGAGATCAAGGGCATGAGTTCTATTGGGACAGAATTTTGATTTTCGACTTCTCAGAGGGGGTTGTCATACGAATCTGACCATCTGACAATGACAAAAAAAAAATGTGAATGAATGAATGAATTTCCTCAGTTCGACGACAGAGGGGGTTGTCATACGAATCTGACCATCTGACCAACCCAGTTTCCTTCTTATCTTAAATTGTGTACATATCACAATTGACCAATTGTGTGTATATCACAATTTAAGAAACTGTACATGCGCAGTAATACCGGCAAAACGGAGGTTGGTCTTGAAAGAGTGAATAAACAAGTGTATGATGTTCTTATTACTTGAATTAGTTGGTTTAAGTTCATTACTTTGTTTTGGGGTAGAATAAGGGAAAAGTCGGGTTAGGGTACAGAAAGAAAAACAAAACTTGAGATACAATGCAATTAAACTTGCGTCAAATAATAACAATAATAAGAATTGCTGTTAATGCGGTAATATGAATTGTTTTTTTCTTGTACCCTAACCCGACTTTTTCCTTTTCCAATCCCAAACTTAAACAACTACTGCAACTAATAAGAACATCATACATTTGTTTATTCACTCTTTGAGGGCCAACCTCCGTTTTGCCAGCATTACTGCGCATGTACAGTTTCTTAAATTGTGATATACACAATTGGTCAATTGTGATATGTACACAATTTAAGAAGGAGACTGGGTTGCAACCACTGACCTCAACACCTGGACGGATCATTGTCCATATTCTGCTGTGCTAACACTTGAAGTCGGCGCGAACTGGAAGTGCAACATGGCGTCACTGCTGTGAGCCAATGAAATGTCCAGTTGTAGAGGTCAGTGGATTTACCAACCAACTGAACTCTACACCTGGACATTTCATTGGCTCACAGAGTGACTTCGTGGGTCCGCCATGTTGCACTTCTCTGCATGCCGACTTCAAAATGGAACAATGGATGATCTGTCCATGTATAGAGGTCAGTGGTTGCAACGGGTTCGCCCGGCTGGGAGTGGCAGCGCCGCGGCACCCTTACTTTGCCAGTGAACAGATTTTGCGTTAATTTTATTCTTCTTTCTTTCTTCTTCAGTCCGACTGGAATAACTCGCGATCGCTCCACGGAATCGAAAAGAACCAATATAACGAAAATGATCAGGAGATCAAGGGCATGAGTTCTATTGGGACAGAATTTTGATTTTCGACTTCTCAGAGGGGGTTGTCATACGAATCTGACCATCTGACATGTGAATTTCCTCAGTTCGACGAAAACGGCACTAAAAGCATCTGTGAATGAATGCATTCCTAAGTGAAACTCGGTGCAAGAATGTGTGATATTTCTTGCGTTTTTGTGAGTTTCGGGCGTTTTAGCATTTGCTAGTGTCAGTGCGCATGTACTGCGCAATTGTGCGGCGTTGTTTGCAAGTGTGCGCTGCGCAAATGCCGCCAAAACGCTTGCGCACACAACCACAAATTTCAGCTCTGGTAATAATTTTCGCTGTCTGAATCGCTTCAAATTATCGGCAATTTCGGTCAATTCTGTGTTTCTGTCTAACTTTCTTGCTTCTGCCGCAATTTTGTTTCATTTCCTGCTGAAAATTGTCAAACTATTTCGCTTTTTTGCAGCAGTCACAGTGTGCCCTTTGTAGTGAAGCACAACGGCAACTTGACGCTGGACAATATCATCACAATCGCAGACGTTCGCCGATGACAACGACGACGCCGACTCGCAGGGGGGGGGGGGGGGGTAAAAAAAGTAACAAAACACCCGAAATAACGAAGCTAAAACGTATTTTGGCTTCAAAAGTGACCAATTTAGACAATTAAGACAGAAACAACGAAGTAGCAGCTGCTATTGACTAGTGCTATCTCCTCACAGGATAGGAGCTAATGGGTATACGGAGAACAATGTAATAATGGTGTACAGTACTATATAGTATATACATACTAGTAGCCCGTAGGTATGTGGCAAGACGCAACACCGTAGGTCTGACGGCAAAGTAGGCTGATTGGTTTATTTAGAGTCGGGTAGGTTAGTAGATGGGCTCAACTGTAACGGTGGTTCTGTTCTGTGTGGGAACAACGTGTACCGAGGTGTCAACTTGCATCTATACTCAACAACCGTTTGCTGTTTGTTCGCACATCGGCAAACTTACATTGTGTTTTTTTGCAGGTTTCATTCGCTCGGAATCTACGCATCGATTTCCGGGCACAACAAGCGATAGACGATTGCTTGTAAGAGGTAAGAGAAAAAAACGTAAAAAAACCTTCAAAACAAAAACAAAACACAAAACTAAAAAAAATAATGGCGCGCAGTGCGGCCGACAAGCGACGGCCGCCCAAGGCGTCGCCGCGTCGCCGACTGCGTCGCAAACCCTACGGGGCGCGGGAGAGTGAGCTGCCACTCGTCGACAGCAGCCAGTCGCAGTACACTAGCGACGCGCACGAGATACAAGCGCACATGCCCAAGTCGCCCTGCGACGACAACACCGGGCCGCAGGCGGCGCATCGCGCGCGGGCGCACTCGTTCTCGCGCGATAGGGCGCATAAGATCAATCGGCGTCGGCGCAGTCACTCCGCGCAGCCACGCGACGACACGCGTCCGGCCCAGCACGTGCAGCTGCTCTACACGCAGTTCATGCACATATGGCTGGACGCGCGTCGCGACCGCATGGCGCGCATTCCGCGTCGAAAGCGACGCCCCAAGTTCCATGCGCCGGCGCCGCTCACCATCACCAATTAGCGAGAGAGTGAGCTGACACTCTGCAACAACAGCCCGCCGCAGTACAAGGGCACCTCACTGCCGCACAAACAGAAGTGTGCCGGCAAGTGCAGCCAGCTGCCCTCCGAGTAGACTTGATCCAAGTCGGGATTATGTGGTAACATTGCTCATGGTCATCCACACTGTGCGCCTCGCGTCACGTCCACGCTTATCAGTAGCGCGCCCTCATGCGCCACCCATGCTCATGTGTGGTTCAGAAATCCCGACTTGACGGATGTGCCACACGTTTTTACACAACCTATGGGCTCATCTACCGAAAACGGTAGCGGCCAATCAAATTGCAGAATTGTATAAATTAGCATATATCTGTAATAATATGAACTTTGACCCAGTTGTGTGACGGACATACGTGGACATTGTGATGTACAATGTACATACACATGTGCATAGTGTACATTATGTGTAAATGTACAAACGGTTTAATAGTCTTGCTATCGTGTACATTGTCCGGCCGTTAAGTTTGCACTATACCATACTCTAACTAAATAAACGAAGTATGGACGCAGTTATTTAATTTGAAAAAGGCATCTAGTGACAGTACTGCCTACCATTCCTCCATAGTCCGTTAGCGGTCTAGCGAGTCCGTACCGATTGGCGGACTTATTTGGCATGCATCGATAACCATGTGATGCGTATGCAAATAATTTATGAATAACTACATATCACCGCGGGGGGTTTGATTGGCCGATCCGTCAAGTCGGATTTACTGCACTGACATGATGACATCGCGTTGATGCCGATAGCGGAACGACAACCAGATGACGGCGCCTTTTTTCTAAGGCCAACAAAGCACATAACTATTCGGCCGGATTGACGAAAGCAATTTGGTAGTCTTAACTCCATGGTAAGTCCGACTTGGGTCAAGTCTACCCTCCGAGTACATTTGCGCGCGCCTCTACGCGGCATACGAGAAAATGCGCCGACTGCGCACGCACAAGCGGCGTATCGCCTGCCTCTTCAAAGAGGATGCGCAGTGGTGGGCGCACACGGGCGTCAAAGCGCTGCTGCCGGCGAGTACACAAAAAACTCCACATCTGGGCAATCGGCCGGGGGAAGGCGCTCGCTCGACTATAAACAAAACCCCCCGGACGCCAGATGTGGAGTTAGTCGAGCGATTGGGTGAGGGACTGCACCCGATGATCCCGAGCCAAAAGCGCGCATGCAAACTTCTTACTGTTCAAACACAAGCTACTAAATAAAAGGAAGTGGACAAGTCAAAGGTAAAATGCTCTGAGAGCATAATAAAAGGGCCAACGGGTTTCCAGTTAAAGTAAAATGCTGTGCGAGCATTCCAGCTAAAGTAAAATGCTGTCTCAGCACTGCACTCGCGTCAAAAAGGAAGTGGACAAGAGAATGCCAACGAGTTTTACCTCTTACCCCCAACAAGCGCAGACCGAGCGAAAGGTCAGCAGGTGTGGGCCACTAGTTCGGTGTGGGCGGGTCGAAACCGTTGCCCTCCCACCGAGCAGTAGATGTTAACTGGTTAGCACCGTACCGTAATCACTGCATTTATTTGCATACACTAATGCTGGTGGGTCATCGTAAGATAGCCATTACGGCTTGGATGGAGTTCAATTTTGGTTTTGCGTTGCTATAAAGAGTATACTATCACCAATGTTCAATATACGCTGCGTATACGATATACGTAGCTGTGCCTTGCGCGCATTTGTCTCACAAACGCTCGCAAATACACAGCGAACGCACGCTTTCTCTCATTCATCCGACACGTGTGCCGGATTTAAAAAAAAACAATGTCACCTTGCTTCAATACTCAACAACTTTTGCACGGAAACATGTGAGCGCCAACAGCAGCATACTTATACTTGATACACAGCGCGCATAGAGCGGGTAAGAAGTGAACTTCACCGTGGGCCCACAGCGCGCGTCGAGATTATCCGTTAATAAGCCCATTATAAGCTTATTTATAAGCTCGTGCTCATCCGCCCTATCGCGCGAGCACGAGTTATTGTTTACGCGCCGCCCATTTCGTGCCAGTTATTCAGCTACGTGACCACCGACCGCGTTACATAGCCGGTGATCGCCTTCCCACTCTCTTGCGTTGCGGCCTTCTCTCTCTCGCAGAGAGTGCAGCGCTTTCCCCTCCAATGTGTGTGTCTCTCTCTCATTGGCTCATTGAGTCGGTGCTTTAGACTACCCGATTGTGAGTCCATGCTGCTATGGGAGGAGGGGGCGAGGTGGGAGGGCAACGGTTTCGACCCGCCCACACCGAACTAGTGGCCCACACCTGCTGACCTTTCGCTCGGTCTGCGCTTGTTGGGGGTAAGAGGTAAAACTCGTTGGCATTCTCTTGTCCACTTCCTTTTTGACGCGAGTGCAGTGCTGAGACAGCATTTTACTTTAGCTGGAATGCTCGCACAGCATTTTACTTTAACTGGAAACCCGTTGGCCCTTTTATTATGCTCTCAGAGCATTTTACCTTTGACTTGTCTGCAAATGGTGTATACTACCTTTAAATTACTTCCTAAGTTATCCTTAAACCACCCAAGATTATCCTGTGCGTCACTGAATAGGGGGTATATTACTGGTGATTTATCATGGAGACTTTTCTACATTGATTGTAACCGCTGAGATTACCCATTTTTAGTACATGTGTATAATTGTAAATACATGCACACTAGCTATACATGGTCAAAGTGTTATTGAGGAAGGCCATAATTATTGTACTGGGCCCATATTCATAAAAGCCTGCTAAGTTAGCTGGCAACTAGGCCCTAGTTGGATGCTAAAATGCTTGGTTACCAACTTACTAACAGGCAACTAAATTGTTATTTATAAAACCTCGCTAAGAACCCTGCTAACTAGTTGCCAGCTAGGAAAATACAGTTAACTGCTAAATTAGGGGTTTTGGGCGTAATGTTTTTTTCCGTAATGCAATAACAATAGATACAGTAGAATGATAGAATGGTCCTACATACCGACTGTTGTATAAGCCCTATACTGCATGCAATGAAATATCTACGTTGAAACGTATAGGCCAATAATACATTGTTTTTCATTGTTTTTTCAATATGTTTTTCATTTTCTCAAACCGAAGGAAATACATTTCGGTTATTTCTTTGAGGCATCTACACGAGAAAGAAGTAAATAAAGCACTATAATACAAATCTACACAATTAATAATTGATAGTTGCCTTTTTGTTCATCCGATCACAAATTGCTTTAATTGCAGTCTTAGGAAGCACTTTTGTGCGTCCACAAAGTCCATTTCTTTAGATGAGTATAACAACTCTATACATATATAATTTATTGATCAAACATCTTGTTTGAAACATAGTATAATTAAAACTTGTTTAAATAAATAATGTTCTGTAACCAAAATGTTATGTTTGTGTTAAGATCCTCATTAGAACCTATTGCAATCAACATTGCTCTTGATCTTGGTCTATTGAACTCTCCATTGTAGTCTTCATGCAGCGGCTGCACTTGGACCTCTGCAATGTCTTCACCATATGGCTCATTTCTCTCTATTGCAATGTTGTGCAAAACAGCAGTTGCAGCTATAACTCTGCAGGTGGACTCTGGGTTTATCATTCGACTTTGCAAGTGTAATAGATGGAATCTACGTTTCCACCTTCCAATTGCCTGTTTGACCATCACCCTTGTACCTTTTTGTGCTGCGTTATAGCGACGTTCTTGAGCAGTTTGCACATTCAAGAGTGGTGTCATTAACCAGTTGCGGCATGGGTACGCACTGTCACCAAGGATACAACCACGGACTATTACATCTTCCATAATGTCCCACATTTGACTGTTCCTGATGATTCTGCTGTCATGTGTTGAGCCCGGCCACTTTGCCACAACATTGATGAATCTACCTTTGTGATCACAAATGACTTGCACATTTATGGAGCGGTATCCTTTACGGTTGACAAAGTCAACTTCGTTTTCACGGGGTGCTTTGATCCACACGTGTGTGCCATCAACACACCCAATTACCCCTGGGAAGCCTCTCACGTCAAAGAATCCATCTTTGATTTTGGCGGATTCGTTCTCATTTGGGAATTTCACGAAGTCGTCTATTTTCCTACATAGTGCATTGGTCACCCGATGAATCTCTCGGCAGGCTGTGGGCTGGGACACTTGGATTGGATCTCCTACAAGCATATGGAAGGTCCCTGATGCATAATACTGCAGTGCAATTATGACTTGCTCATAGGGTTGGAGGGCATGGTTCCTTATTGTGGCATGTTCAATATCGGGTGTAACTATATCAGTGATTCTCATTATCCCTTTTCGTGAACATCTGTATCGCTGTTGTAACTGTATATCACTGAAAAAAGTCCAATGGATTCCTTCTGTCACGAAATATCCGTTCTTTGCGTCTAGCACGACAAAGTTCTACCAATTCCATGATTCGCCGTGCCATTTTGTCAGGTCCGTGATCAGTGAGGGAATGATTAGAAGCATGTAGGCCTTACTCTAGTTGGCAACTAGGGAGTTAGAGGTGCTCTTGTTCTCTGCTAAATTTAGCTACCAACTAAGAATGTTGCCAACACTAGTTTGCTTTTCTGAATAGCAACTAGTTGCCAACTAGGCTTAGTAAGCAGCTAAATGCCATTTTAGTTGCCAACTAGGCTTAGCAGGCTTTTATGAATATGGGCCCTGGTGATTGTGTGTATCAGTTAAACACCCTATGTACCTTTGTGTTTCCCATATTGTTTGTGATTATTTATAGTGTTTAAACCATGTATCTAGGCCCATGTACATGTAGATCACATGTCATATTCCTCTAAATTCTCTATTAAGTAATTAGGACATAAGACACACATTGTATGGGTCTGCTAAGTATTTATTTCCTTCATTGTTTTATTTATTTATTTAGAACCACTGGAAATCTGAAAATCCTCACCTACCACCGGGTTCACTATCCAACTGGTTTAGATGGTTAAATAAACAGTCTACACGTACTTGGTTTAAACCGGTCTATACTCCCTCACGTTTTATCAACTATATAGGATTGAAACAAACAATGGGTTCCAATTACCAAACGTATACGATCCCTTTAAAGATAATAGTTAAATAAACACAATTTTAATGTAAAGAATTAAATTATTTACAAAATGTACGACATTAGGCAAAATCAAACAGAGGGATATGTTCAAAGTTATAAGTGAACACGGACTCAAAAACGATCCAATAGATTTTTACTTGAGGCGTTTTTTTTTAAGGAAACACTGATCTACAGTATTTCCCTAAAAAAAACCGACTCAAGTAAAAATCTATGAAATGTAACAGAATTCAACTCAGATGAATTATATCGGAGATAACTTCTCGACTCAAATAAAAGCAAACAGGTTAATTAGCCAAATAATTAGCAAGCAAGCAAACCCTTACACCAGCAAAAATATACAAATCAACTGTTTAAATATTACCAAACTGGTAAGCGAAAGCAAAGTAAATTCAAAGTCAACGACTTTACAGCAAAATGAAATCAACTTAAGCCAACGCAAACTATACCAAATTATAGTTTTAAAGTAACTCGGGTTATTGAACTTAGATTTTACAACCTGCCCTTTGATCGGCTCGTGGGTGTATCAACCGACGGTCGTCCTTGACGCCGTCATCGTCCGATGGGTTGTGGGCCGGCACCCCTGCCGTCGACTGGACGCAGTTTCACGGTGAATTGGGGGTGGGGGGGTGTTCAAACCAGAGGAAAATGGTTATCTATAGAAGATTAAAATAACCCAAAACTGTACAATTAATGATGTTCTTTATAAAACGTGTGTATAGAGTGTGCGTATAATGTACACAGTGTTAGTTACAAGCCCCGCCCTCTCATTTTGTACATGACCTGTGCCTTATTGTGTGACCCTTGACCGGCAACACACTGCCGAATTCTCACACAGGTACGTTGGCAACTTTTGGAGCTCGCTTTTTAACTGAAATATCATTTATTTCCAAACTATACGCCACCCAAAATTGCATTAGGATTTGTCCGCTAGTGATTATAGATAATACTGGAGCCATTCAAGTAAAGTTCTGATATAAGAGTATTTGGGGCTCCAAAGTGTAAGATTTTAGCGAACATTGTGCGTGTGGTATAAGCATACACGTGCAACGTGACAGCGTGGTGCGACCACGCGATAATTGTAAACGTGTGTAACGTTATCCTCAATGTCGTATTAGTGAAGACAACTTAACCACCTAGCGTGTCGGTGTCAGGGTGGTTCGAGTTTGATGGTAAAGCAGGTATCGCAAGTCCGTAATCAATAATCTCACAAGCACTAAGGCACAGGGTATATCATTTACACATCGGAAAAGGGCAAAACCAGGTATTGAATTTACATCACTCTAAATAATTACAATAAACTGGTAGTCACATTGTTTTACGTCTTGCCAACCAATCCTGTTCCCAATGTTGCACCAAAGATTCTTAAAGGTTTATCATGGACCATCTCAGATGCCAGGGCTGCATGGTTGCGAGGACCTTGATAGCCATACGAATAAAGAACATGTAATTCCCAAACAGACACTGTGAATATCGAGGACGCCTGAGAATCGACTACTGGAGCCTGCCGCAGTTATTATTTGTCTACAACCAAGTACATAGAGACTTTCGCCCAACCGCACAAAAACGTAAAAAAATCATATCATTCAATTTATAACAAATTTCTATCAATGGCAGATCTATAGTTTTTTTGTTTTTTTATAGGTTTTTTTGGGCAACCCCCCCCCCCCCCCCCACCTTCAGCCATGAACTAATGATGTGATACTACTAAAATGAGGCCAATTAATAGTTAGACAGGAGGATAGCATACTACAGATCCATCCCACATTGACTTAGAATGCAGGCCAAAGTATTATAGATTTCATTGTACATGTAATTGTTATGGGGGTGTTATCGTCACCGCTATGTATCTTTCCCATCTGTTAAATGATTATTCCCTTATTTGCACAAGCCGTAGTTCAAACCACACATAAGCATGCTTGGTATGCAATTACGTAACTTTCGGCCTCCCCACTAGTCTTGGTCAAGACCAAGCTAGCTCGTTCATTTGTTCCGCGGCGCGCCGTCCGTATTATCTGGGCTTATTGAGGGCGCCCTTAATTATCACCAGTTTCCTGGACTTTTCGTCACTAACTTGGTCTTGGCGCAAGCGTCACGTGAACCCGGAGCGTAGCTATGACGACGCAACAATTCAAATTCTAACAGCTCTTACCAAAAAATAGCACAATGACTACATACAATGACTGTGATATTCTTAGGCATTTCGTCTGGTGTTGACCTTTGCTAATGTGAGTTTTATTTTATAAAAACCAGGAAACACTCGAACATCGCGAAACGTTAAGCAATTCCTCCAGTTTTTGGTCACGTGACATTAACGGCTAAATAATAAATGAAAAATCACAAATAGTCAGAAATATTTGGTCTGGGAACCAGACTATAATAATCGAACACTACATTAAACAAAAACGACTTAGCGCGCATGCGGGGGCGAGTAGCTATTTGAGCTATGCTTGGAATGTCCTCGGAATTTTCCGGGTTCACGTGACGCTTGCGCCAAGACCAAGTTAGTGACGAAAAGTCCAGGAAACTGGCGATAATTAAGGGCGCCCTCAATAAGCCCAGATAATACGGACGGCGCGCCGCGGAACAAATGAACGGGCTAGCTTGGTCTTGACCAAGACTAGTAGTGTGGCTGAACGACGTCGGCGGGAAGACCCCTCCGAGACAAATCTTATTGATCCCAGGACTCCTACCATTGCCTATTATCCCACAAATATATTTATTAGCCTTGCGCAGGGATGAGCGGCTATCCAAACGCAAGGGGGGGGGGGACCAAATAACGAACGGCGGACTTAACCTAGGGGCAGTTCGTTTGGCGGAAATATACCACCATTTGTGATTGAGTAATTACTGGAATGTAACAGAGCACCAAGTGATCCTAAATAACTTCGCAATGACAAGTATTTCCAAAGGCGATAAAGAACAGGGACCTTATTCACAAAGCATCATCCGCACGCTTTAACGGATCCGTTAAGCCTCCGATGGTTTGCGCCATATTCACGAAGTATCCGCATAATAGCGAATCCGCAGAACACGTCCGTAAAAGGGCAATTGTTTTGCGGGAACTCTAGCGTTCCCGTAAAAGCTTACGGATCTCCGCATAGCGCTAAAATGAAATGGCTGCAGTGTTTGTGGTTCTGCTGGAGGAGGAAAACAGGCGTACTCTTCGCCGCCAGCGAGTATTTCGTGATAGGTTACAGCATTTTCCTACCTCCATGGTTACAGCCACTGGACATTTACGAAGATGTGAAACTGATAAATAGGTATCGAATGCCAAGGCATGTACTGTTGGAGGTGACAGATTTAATCCGTGATCAAGTTGAACATCCGACACAAAGGTCGCATGCAATACCCGCCACGCAGATCATAACAGCCCTCCGATTTTTCGCCGAAGGTTCTTTCCAATTAACAGATGGAGATTTAAGTGGAATTAGTCAGCCGTATAACTTCTCGAATTGTTACCCGGGTCGCCACAAATAATTCGATTTCCGAGGAACATATAGCCAGTCAGAATCTGAGCAAAGAAGGTTTCTACGATGAACGTTATCGTCGGATTCCAAACGTTTTGGGATGCCTTGATGGATCACTTGTCCAGATTAAATGCCCTGCACGTGACGAAGGTGCCTATACATATGCAGACATAACTACCACGCTATAAATGTCCAGGGGGTTTGCGACCACCAGAAGAAGTTCACCAATATTGTTGCCAAGTGGCCATGATCGACCCATGATTCGTTTATGTGGACTCACTCAAGCCTCAACCACCAACTAGCCAATGGTCTTGCAAACGATGGTCAACTTCTAGGCGATTCTGCGTACCCCCTTCGATCATGGCTGCTAACACCAGTACCACAACCTGATGATGATAATGCAGAACGTCGACACAATATTCATCACCGAAGAACCCGACAGAACATCGAAGGAACTTTTCAATATGGCAGATGGAAAATGAGGTGGCAGTGCCTGCATAGCGAAGGTAGGTGTTTACGGTGTCAATATAGAAGGCCTACAAGACTGTATGTGAACTCTGCCATCCAGGAGCCATCGCATCTTTCTGGATGCAACTCTAAACTTGTGAAATGGTGCTGTCATCCAGAAAGTAGCATTGTCTCTTGACAGATTTTCAAGTACTTTAGAATTCACTGACAACCACCTTCTATAATACACATTACAAAATAATGTGGTCGACGTCAGTGAAAGTATCGTAACAAATAAAGCTCATGGTTATTAACTATATTGCACGAACATGTGTTTGTGATGACTGTAAATTCGTTTGAATGCCGGATTGTGTTAATCGAAGACTGTTTCCGATAGTGTAAGATGTACACCACCCTCGAAAAAAAACTGCCTTTGAAATCTGTTTGACAATAGGCCATGGTATAATAGTTTAGGTAAAATATGAATTGCTCCGCGTTGGCAAGAAATCAATTGTGGTTTTGCTAATAATTTGTTGTTCATTATACCGCCCTTCCCGTAAAACGCTGTTTATCATCAGATTATGTTTTTTGTGATTTAAGTCAACTTCTTAATTTCACATGTTTTTTAACAAACAAAAAAATAGATTGGTATGATGCCTTTTACAGAAGAAGTTCACGAAATTGTTCCTTAGTTTGAGAAAATAACCAGTGCACTGTGGAAATTCATCTTTTTTTCGCCAAGAATTTGAAAGATAGGCCGCAATCAGCTACCATATGTATTTTGGATTCATAACAATTCGACTACATTTCTATCGTGCCTTGCCAATTCGACATTCGTTTGACCACGACATTCGCCTTCAAATTCGTCAAAGTGGGAAAGGAGTCAAACACCTTTATAACAAGGTCCTTTAGGACTTTACAATTACCTTTTTATAACAGGTACCTTAACCTTGTATTATCAGTACTTGGATCCTCATTGAGTAATAGCTACCATCTTCAATTTACCGCCCAAAGCCTTACTTTGGCATTAAAAGTATGATGTTAGCATAAATATTAAGAAAGCCGTATGGGTCAGAGCATTCCGCTAAGAATTGTTGTTATGAATCATTCTAAATTTGTACCGAATGAAATGAAGCTCCTTTTAATCGCAATACATTCATATCCTATACTTCTTCTCATACACGTACAGACACGTGTGCTTTTATATACAGTGCGCGTGCTTTCATATTCAAGGTCAATGGAAAATGTCGAATGTTTCAAAAGCCACGCCCACATTCAAATGTTGTCAAATGTTTGCAAGGCATTGGTCTAAAAGTTAAAACTTGTTTGCACCAAAAGCACAAGCACTGACAATCGCAAAACAAATGCGTACTACATGTACATTTACAATCAGGAAACCCCCATAAAAGGGGCGTGGCTTGTTAATTAATAATTGATAGTATATACATAAAACATAATTTATTATCATTTAAAAACATTGTGGATATTTTCTCAGATTCAACTCGTCGTTAGGAACTAAAAATCAGTAATTGGTGTTCATTTTAGCATGAATATAAAGCGGTTTTCATTTGTCCCTCCTTTTTTATTAAAATTTTGGAAACATATAAATCTGTAAAATGGAACCACCAAGCATTCTAAAACTGTTTTCAGGTCGCTTCTAGGTCTTAGAAAACACATGAGCCTATGTTTGGACATAAGAACCACTACTAATATCGAAATTGAAATCAGTGGAAGTAGCCGGTGTCATGAAAACCAGACTCCTATGAAAATCTGACCCTTTTTTCCTATTATTGGTTAAACCCTCTCACGTGACAGGTCATGCTCCTAATTATCTTCACTTAAGCTTGCGCAATACTACCAACGAGTCCGGATTTCATGGGGTCTGAAATTCACGCTACACCAGTCTAGTAAAGTCATTAGCCTACACAATTATTTATTTATGTTTTTAGACTGGGTAGTATGCTTGCATGCGTATTTTGTTTTCTATATTTATTTGCGATTTGAAAATAGCAAAACTGTGGTCCCAAACAATTTTCGAAAGACGCAGTCTACTAAATTATATTATAAAATACCAAGTTGGCTCTAAAGAAACTCATCGTAATATTCACACTCGCACCAAGTTTAGTCATTGATTTATGTACGTTTCTTCAAATTAATTCTCATCTTCATATTTTAACATGTCTCTTACAAATTATACTTCCTTCATGTAAAAAAGTAATGTGTAAATGTCAAATAGTGAAAGTTGACACCAAAATGGCTCTTTTACAAGAGTGAGTTAATTCACACTTTTTGAGTGGTTTGTTTTTCACTGTTAGAGCAACTGTGAAATTCGCATTTTTGGATTGGATTTTTTTATTAAATATGTTGATAAGATATTTACAAGCTGGTAATAATCTTACGCCGTATTTCAAGGTATAACTTGTTTTATTGGTATTTGTGATTTTTATTAGATTGTCAAAAAAAGCTCTTCATGTTTGTTTGTGTTTTTTTCCATCGACGATACAATCGGCATGTTTGCTTGCAATGTCACATCACACCATACCTGGTGATACATCTTGACTAAGTGCCAGTCAGCCACTGCCAGCTGCCCATCTGATGTGAATGTGATTCCTTGGGGACAGAGCAGACCCTGTGCAATGCACTTGAGAAATCTACCTTGAGGGTCATAGTGGTGGATATGACCCGTGTTATTATCACCATTATGCATTGCAACATAGATACCTGAGCTATCAGTGTACACACCGCTGCAGGACTTTACTGGTTGACCATTGATGGTGGGTTTGATGGTGTGCTGTGTAGTACCATTGCCATCAGCAACATTTACTGTCTGTGACCGTGAGCTAATGACAATTCTATCATTGCTGTCTACAGCTAGAAAGCAAGGTTTAACCTTGACTGGTATGGTACGTAGGAGCTCACCATCAGTTGGGCTGTGTTCAGTCAACACCAGCCTCTTGGCATCACCTACTATGATCATACCGTCATTCTTGACAGCTACACTCTGGAGGTCAAATGCGGTCTTACGGACCTCACTCAGTGGCACCGTTAGGAACTCGTAGGCCAGCGTGTTGTCGCTGTTGAACACCTTCACATGGGATGCGTTTGGGTCAACAACCACCAAACGATTGTTGGTGCGTGTAGCTGCGATGCCACGTGGACCTGTAGGAGTCATGATGTCAAAACAAACAAACGTATGCAGTTATTGCACAATCCTTTCAACACAGACATTCTTGAAAGAGTGAAAACTGAAGTAGGAAAAAAAAGTCTGTCACAGAATACATTGTCAAAATTTGGTATACACGCTTTAGAAATTACCGCGTCTTATTATAACTCATTTTGCATGATCTTTTTATATGATTTGATGCTCCAGATTGTGCGACATAATATGTCTCACTGTAAATTATCTATTTACTGTGTGAATAATGGGCGAGATACAAAATACAAAAATGTCTTCCATGCCATCGCCAACGAGTGATAACCATAAAAGTGCAACAACTGTGTTTAGCGAGTAAACAATTTTCTAAACACTTTCTTGCTCTCAGTTTGTAAACGTGTTTACATACTGAACATGTTTAGCACGAGGATGGATAGTGTTTAGTCATTGAACATTGATGTTTAGGAATTGGACACGGGTGTTTAGCTGCTAAACATGTTAACTGTTACCAAAAATAATGTGTAAACATGCGTATGCTGATGTTTACGCGAAAATATGTCTTTAATCAAATCCACAGTATTAATGTTTTTTCTCTGTAATTATCAGATGTATTTTTCTTAGACTTCCCATCTTTTGCAAAGAGCTTCAGGAATAAAGCAAATCAAATTACTGAGGTCAAATTTCTATTTTTAGTTTGTTCACTTTCGAAATTTTGTTTTCATGAAACAAACATTGAGGTTGAAAAACATTCCTATGCCATGAATACCAACTATTTAATAGATCATTATTCTGTTTCAAATTTAAAGTTTCAATACAGTAGAGTTTTTATTTACTTATTTTTTAAACTTATTTGTGAACAATTTAAATACAGAGAATATTAGTGAAGAGCAAAAGCAAATTGTTTAAGTGCATAATTTCGCAGATGGCAGGTGATTTTAACTTACGTCCTTGATTGTGCATTTCTGGTTGCCATCGATGCTGCAGATCACAACGTGGTGGTTGTAGCAATCAGTCACTGCAATCTCATCAGGGTGACGAGCAGCAATGCCCCAAGCCCCAATAAACTCTCCTAGACCGCTTCCCTGTCTACCAAACTCACCACACAGCTCCCACTTGCCTTTCGCCACTACCACCTCACCCAGACTGATGTCACCAACACCCTCACTCTGCTTGAACTTCAGAAATGCCAGCCTGTCATCAACTCTAGGAATAGCCTGACCAGCCAACCGTTTCAAGTCTTTGCTGATTGTAGGATAGAGTGACAGGAAGTCACTATTTGATGCAGTCCTTGTCACCTCTCTAGCCGTATCTAGTGAAAACTGAATCCTCTCCACAGCCAAGCTCGCGGTTTTCTCTCATTCTTCCAGTTTCTTCTCACGATCCGCTTGGATGCGTTTCATGTCGTCAATGATGCAATTTTCCTGAGCCGTTATCTCTGCTCGTATCTTAGCTGCTCTGTCTTGCACTTCTGTCTTGACCTTCTGAATTGTGAGATTTAAATCGTCTTTCATTCTTAAGACTTTTTTTTGTGATTCCTGAATTGCCTTCATTGAGTTTTCAAGTGGAGACATCAGTTCAGCCAACGATTGCTTGTAAGTCGATGCTGCTTCGTCTATCTCAATGTACGAGTGTTCTGGCATACGGTGGTTTAAGACAGTATAGTCTCGGCAGATGAGTATTTCACACGTGGTACAAAAGAACCTTACTGCTTCGCCCGCATGGATCGGGCATTTCGGATGTTGTTTCTGATGTTTCTTTGTCAGTGTAATCTTCCCCTCACGAATGTCCTTCAGTGGAGTCACCTTGTGGTTTGAAGAGGAAACAAATCGAAGATGCATTTTGCTACAGGCTGAGCACACATTATGGTCGCAGTCCAGACATCGATGCGTTGCCTCGTTTCCCCTCTCACAAATATCACAGGAAAGACCAGCATCACTCAAGCCCACTACCTTCTCCTGAGGTTCAATCTCCTCAACCAGACCGATTAGATGAAAGTTGGTTTTCAGACCCTGCACCCCCGCCTCTGGAAGTTTCGTCTCCTGTTGACACACGGGGCAAGGAATCTCTGTACAGCCCTGGTGCTTCGTGCTGCAGTATTTCAGCAGACATTGCTCGCAGAAACTATGCAGGCATTCTAGTATCTTTGGCTGTTGATATCGCTCCTGGCAAATAAAGCACTTGATAAGATGTCTGCTGATCGTCTCTACTAGAGCTGAACTTACTGCAGGTCCAGTCGCCATTTTGTTTTGTCTGTGAAAAAGAAGAAGAATGTGTTTAGATTATTTGATTAATAGGGATCAAAAGCCAGAGCTCTAGATGTACGTGAATTTGAAATAAGGGCAAAATCACATAAACCGCACATCCTCTTTAAACTGTCATCCCTTTCATTTTAGTTTTATAAATACATTGCTATTTGGCGAAATTATTTGAGCAAAATCGGTGTGTTACTGTAGATGCAGGGGAGGCCAGTAATTGCGACAAGTTGTACGGGGCAAGCTTCATCACCCTGTAGGGTGTCGTGGCCGAGTAGATAAGAACACCGAACTCAAGCTCTGGTGTTTCTGTTCAGAGTGTGGGTTCGAGTACCAGTCGTGACACTTGTGTCCCTGAGCAAGGCACTTAACTATAATTGCTTCTTTCCACCCAGGGGTAAAATGGGTGATTGATTTAGCCTAGTAGTAGTAGCGCATATATTGCAGCACAGGCTGTATACTCCCCAGGGAGCTGAGATGGTTTAAGGATTGAAAATGGCCCAGTGACCAGGGGTAATAATGTTGGAAGCGCTTTGAAAAGCGCTATATAAATCCATCCAAGATAGATTAGAATAGAAAATGTGCAGATATGCAATAAAATAGTAATAATCACAGCTTCATACCGGATACTGTCAAAAGTCTTCAATATGAATTTGAATGAATTAGTAAAGTGCCGTCCAGATAGATATTTGTACAATGAAAATAAGCACTTGTTATTTGTTCAGCATTTTGGCATTGTACCTGCATGACCTATGCGTTATAACCACCATCTGGTGGTGTTTGCATAGTATCCAGCAGAAGCAAAAGCATCGATCGTCATAGTCCCACCAGTGTGCCCCCGGTATACTGCGATATACAGGGTCACACATCGGCACACGCTAAAATTGGTTGAAAACTTTGCTTTTTCGTGCGCACTCTGTGCGCGGAATTGTGGAGTCGCAATTATACTGGGTGTATTCTCTAATCTCTCAGCTATTACTATCTGGAATTGCGCTTAATCTTACCTTCAAA
Source organism: Crossaster papposus (assembly GCA_037893245.1). NCBI lineage: Eukaryota > Metazoa > Echinodermata > Asteroidea > Velatida > Solasteridae > Crossaster > Crossaster papposus. Next base: position 28,449 of record JBAIAA010000246.1, read on the forward strand.
ATTTCGAGAAATTTGGGCATCTTTTTTTCAGCCGAACTGAGTGCAACGCGCAGTTAAGGCTGGATTATAATCCAATGACCCGTGACGTCATTTGAGTGTGCAAAGCGCATCTGGAGGGCGCTTCACGAGTTGAGATGCGACGGCTGTTTCGTGTGCAATGGATTTGCCAAGTATATTTACTTGTATTTTATGGTCATGGAACGCAATCGTGGGGATGATTATAAATCACAGCGACTGAATGGGGAATTGTCAAAGCAACCCTGTTCATGATAACATTATACCTTGTTTGGAGGTTAAATGCAACATAGACATCGTGTTCTGTCGTTTAGGAAACAAAACGCAGTCGAGGTTTAATGTCAATGCCAATCAGCTCAGTCATGCAACAGAAACAAAAGGCAAATTGCGTGTTCAAAGACAGATGTTTCCGTGCTGCACTTCGGGTTTGCCTGGTTTCTTACGAAGTTGTTATCACGTTTATAAACTAATAGTCGTTCGTGATGTCTTCAATAGGTTTTCAATCAAATATCTTCATTTTATAGCCCACTGTATTATGAAAAGTGTGGTTTCTCAACATGCCCGTAGTCGTACGTAACGAAGACAGAACTATGGCGGAACAAGTTTGCGCAGGCGCGTCATAAAAAGCTTGTCGCACCGAACAAAGGGAACTAGCAGAGCGCCCTCTGTTGTTCGGTGCGACGAGCTGTGCACGCCTGCGCAGACGTGTCCCGCCATATTGTTTTGCGTTTATCGCAAATTTTTTTAAAACTTTAAAAACGTTAAAATATCGTTTTAAAACGGAATTTTGGAACAAACAGAGACATTGTTCTCTCCATTATGACACAGATTGAGCAGTGTGTGATGGTAAAGTGTCTTGGTAACACGATATATGTTAACAGTTAACATGTATTATAATTATCTTTTTTTCGTACGAATGAACCCCTTCTCAGAGGGACTACCTATTGTTTGGGGATAGCTAGTACGAGGAAGGTAGGAACAGGGGGCTGAAACATTTGGACAGTCCTATTTTATCTTTTTGGGAAGTTATTTTTAATCATAACAAATACAATCTGTTTGAAAAAACGGTTGTGAACATCCACAGTGACAATTCCGTCTTTGTTACGTACGTAACCTCATTAAGTATTGCAGCATAACTTGTTTTCAGTTATTTGTAGTTACTAAAGCAAGACAGCCAAAATGAAGGTTTGCTGTGTCAATACTAACACATAGACTATGACTGCTTTAAATGATGTTTTCACAAGAATTTGTCTCTGGCTTTGTCCTCTACAAGATTAGTTTTTATGTCCTTGAAAACTAGAAATTGCCTGTCACCAGACTTGCCCCAATAAACGTTTCTTGTTGAGACCTTTCATTTAAAACTTGTGTTTGAACCTTATTAATTAAGTGAAATTAATATGTTTAACTCCCAACTACACAAATTTAGCTCTTTTAATTAAGTCTGATTTGATCAATTTTCTGTCCACGTTACGTACGTAACCAATCAATGAGAGTCAACATTCCACGCCTGTAAAATTATGGTCGAAGGTGGAATTATCAAATTGTTTTAACCACGCATTCTGGGCATTCTGGGGAGCAGAAAAACAGCAAAATATATATTTAATCAGAAAATTCAATTTTAGACCTCTCTGTCACACAAAATGTACCCCATTAGTGTGGAATTGCCCACGTCGAAATGGAATGCAACATGAAGAGCGCCCCCAATAGACGACACGCCCAGCGTTCTGACTCTGGCTGTTTTTGAGACCCCCGTTAGGGTTAATTGCGCACATCCAAATAAAGTCCCATAGACAGCAATGATAATTAGGCCTACCCCAACTTCAAAAAATAGGCCAGATTCATCTCAAATGCTCAGAATTAGAAGCTCACACTCCCGGACCGAGGTGGTACACTGTATGTTTACAATCCTTCAAATGCATGGCTCTCAAAATGCTCTTTAGAACATTATTTCCTGGGCATGCAAAATATGATCTGGTCGGCGCAAGCAATTTTGGGCCTATTTACAACCCTGCACCCTTACCTTAGGATCCACAGAGCTTCATCACCATTGGCATAATTATTACTGCATGAACAGATTCGAGACGAAGCTGGGGCTTGGAAAACGGCTCACATTATATTTCCCATGACCACTATCAGGTTGGGAAAGGATGGGGAATGGATCACTGACCTCTACACAATGTCATGGACGGATCATTGCTCATTCACGCTTGAAGTTAGCCTTGGTCAAGGCGTTCATCGTTACCCATCCGTACGTACAGCGCAGCGGTAATCGGAGCTCAAACAACGACCTCACGAACGCCTTGGATCGTTGGTTAAGTTGAGGTTTTGGGGACGGAGCTCATTATGCTAATAGATTAAGCTGACCTTTATAGTCGTTTTCTTATTGGTCGATCGTTGCGTAGAAACTGCATAATTTGAGCTAGCGGTGAAAGATCATAGCTAGCTCGCAAGTGCTTACGAACATATTTTATCGGAGAAAGTTGAGTGATTTTTACGATGGCTTGTGAGAATTACACATGAAGATTTGAACTGTCTTGCTTGATTGGTGAGCGTCGCAGTTATTTTCGCTCGTTTTGCTGGGTATTTTCTTGAATGTTGACAATGTTATGGTCAAAACTAGTTGTGTTTAGCTGCTTAGTTTTTAGTTTTCAACCGCGGTGACTGGAGAAGGCCGCGACTCTATTGAAACGTGTCGAACTCGGCCCTACATTATATCGCACGCATCTAATCCAGCTGATCTGAAAACCGTGGCTCGGTAAAACGCGGAACTCTGATAATTAAATGCCTTGCCGGCTAAATTTTGCAAAGAAAATAATCTGAGGAGTTATTGAGGATATAAGACACTTGTCCCTGTTTAAATTACGATATTGCGATCACTTTGAAGGTTGGTTCTTTAGCCGTAAACATGCCCGCTCCCTACAGCGTTGGACCATGCTTGGACCATACGATGTGGCGATAACACACAGACCAGCATGCCTGGGTTAATGCCGATTATGCGGTGATAAGAAACTGACCGAACACGCTGAAAACTGGCGCTGAGTACCTGGCCGTACGTGCAAGCTCCGAGCAAAATGGGGCTCAGGCTGCCTGAAAATGACGGATTTCCCATAACCTGTCGGCAAATTCACAAAAACACCGTGACTACGAAGAAAGGATTCTAATGGCCTTTCGCTGCTCAGGTCTAAAATCTTCGAGGGATAATATTTTCGCTGCAAAATTCAAACAACACGACAGATCTTCGGACGACAGACGACCGACGCTGAATATCTGCCATGCTGCATCAAATTTTATGACGTCGGGATTCAACCGCGTTGTGATTGGACATTTCACATCTTAGCCCCGCCTATACTTATCTGTATTCGCATACGAGGTCATGCGCTAGAAATGTGGCGCAAAATATAGGAAAAACATAAGATTTCAAAAACCCAATGATCCAAGGCGAAAAAGTAGTCTCAGTTGATTTGCATAAATAGTGGCCGTATGAGGTTGCTGTTCGCGCTGTATCTTTGCAAAGGGCGCAAGCTGCAGCATATGCAGGGCGCGCGCACAGTGTATTTCTGGACGGATAACGACAGACGGATAACGACGAACTCGCCTTGACCAAGGCTAGCTTGAAGTTGGCGCGAACGAGAAGTGCAACATGGCGGACCCATAACGTCACTCTGTGAGCCAATGAAATGTCCAGGTGTAGAGGTCAGTGGGTACGGTACGTATGGCGTAATGTTTATAAATAAACAATGTACAGAGTAAATCGCTGACCTCTACACCTGAACATTTCATTGGCTCACAAAAGTGACGTCTTGGGTTCGCGATGTTGCACTTCTCGTTCGCGCCGACTTCAGTTCAAGTGTTAGCACGGCAGAATATGGACAATGATCCGTCCAGGTGTAGAGGTCAGTGGGTGGGATGGAATGGGGTATGGGATAGAGGATGGGATGGGGGATGGGATGGGGATGGACTGGGGAGAAGATGTGATGGGGTATATAATAGGATGGGATGGGAAGGGGGATGGAAACGGATGGGGTGGGGTGGGGTGGAATGGGAGATGGGATGGGATAAGGGATGAAAATAGATCGGATGGATATGGGATGGAATGTTGGATGGGGATGGAATAGGATGGGGTGAGATGGGAGTGGGATAGGTGGGGATTGTGAGTTCATGCGTTTAGCGATATTATGGGTACGTGGGTATGTGGTGAGTATGGGGCTGGTGGACACGAACATCCGCTGTGGGGACATAATCTATGTGTAGGTGAACTAAGATAACCTATTACAAACCAAACAGATTACAAGACTCGTTTTTATCTTTATTTTGGGCCCCGCATGGTCATAATGACTTTTATTACAGCTGCTTTAATAAATGCAGGAGTGGGCTGAGATGAGATTGTATTTATTTAAAAAAAAAGTTTCCACTAACCTTATAATTACCGTGTTCGCTTATACTAGTCGTGCAACAATATACACATACAGAATAAAGATATTGGGACGATGGCCTCGGGAAATAGGTCTCCCTTCTGGTCACTGACAGTCCCTCGGGGGAATAGACGTGCTCTAGTGACCTTATTGCCAGTCCATATATGTGTTTTATGACACACCTCGGTCCAAAATATGAAATAATCGTGATCCTCGAGACGCAAACCTCGATCTTGAGGGCGCTGTAACCAGTCAATTTTTTTAAGTCTATTGTCCGCTTCGGGAACTATTTCTCACAAATTCACGGTGGCGCATGCATTAGCCTATTATTTAACCCCACGTGACCGTGTTTCAGCCAGCCAGAATACAGAACTTGCAAGACGTGTGTTATAATATACACTCACAGACCCGAGGGGGATAGACGTGCTCTAGTGACCGAATCACCCAGTCCATATATGTGTTTTATGACACACATCGGTCCAAAATATAAAATAATCGTGATGAAATTGTTAGGGTGATTCTGGAACAAATTTCAATTGTTGGTTTGTTCTTCAACATTCGTAACTATAGTTCTGTATATTCTTATGCCCCACTTTCACTTAAGCTATAAATATCCCGAATCGTGCCGAATCGGACATTGTCGAAATCCGTGGCGATTCGGCAAAAAATAAAAAGTTTTGTGGAGATTCGGAGGGGGTACGAAGCTGTTACGACTTAATTACGAAAGACTTACGATAATTCGTGGCTAATCGGGTTGAAAAAATATGCCGAATGTCAAGAATGGGTTAAAAGAAAAGGTGCGATTTTAAAGAATCATGCAAGATTGGTACGAATAAGATACGACTCACTTATTATGCCGAATTCATGTACGAATCCACTACGACCTCGACGATTCAGTTACGACTACTACGACTTATCTACGAATAGTTTACGATAATCGGCATTGTTCGTGGCATTTCGGCATATGCTTGGGTCACGAAAGGATTGGTAGTTGATTCGTACTACATTTGGGACATTCATGCCTGATTCGGGATGTTTTCGGCGTGGGTCCACGAATTTGAGGGAGACACGAATGGCCAAGAATAGCCCAGAATGCGAAATAGTCGGCGATTACGAAGCTGTTACGGTCGATAAGAAAGGGTTACGAAGCTGTTACGATACATCTACGAAACTGAAATTCGTGAACCCTCCCACGAAAGTTTTTGCCAAACAAACACTTTCGTGGCGGCTCGACGAACTCACGCGAATTGTACGAATGATTAGGAATCCACTAAGAATCATTTAAGAACTGCAAGAAACCTTTAAGAATTATCTACGAATCAGACAAATTTCCGATTCGGGACGATTCGGGATATTTGTTACAGTTCATAAGCATGCCGAATGTAACAAGAACTGTACGAATATTATAAGATTAACTTTTACGAATATACTCCAAGATCCTGTTAAGAATAAATAAGAATAATATAATAATTTAGAAAGTATGAATCAGAATAATGACGAATTATCCAGATTTTCCTAGGAATTAAATATGAATAACCAAGAATCAAGCAGAATTTAATACGAATTGATCCAGAATAGTCCAGAAGTAACTGAATAAACCAGAACTGCCAAATAATTGATGTGAATATCTACTCTGCTCGGCAAACTGGAACTGACTGACGATGAGCTCTTGTCTGGATCGTTGTATATATCTTGATCGTCTTTCTTATGAATCTTGCGGATAAGATTGAAATCGGCTTAGCTCGGGATTGTTCAAGATTTTCGCATTCATTAGATTCGGCTTATTCGGTCTTGGCTCCTATTAAATTCGTAATGAAATTGGCATAATCCTAGGCCATTCTGGAGGTATCCCCATATTATTCGTCGTAGCAAAGTCGTAGGGGTATCATAGGGGCACCGTGTTGAAATCTTGCCAGTGTCGTGGCTGTACTTGGATCCTCATTGAGTAATACTGTAGCCACTATCTTCAATTTACCGCCCAAAGCCTTATTTTGGCATTAAAAATAGTGTCGCTTACAAGATTTCAATTGATTTTTAAAACATTTTACATTAATGCTTTAAAAAATTGTAATTCTTCAGTAGTAATTTTTAATAATGTTGAAATTCAATGTTTTTAATATAAAGTTTAAATGTATTTTTATGTTTTGAGCACGAGAACCAGGACAATTTCTTTTGTATACGAATGTATATAAATAGCAATAAACCATTAATAATAATAATTTCAGCATAAATATTAAGAAATGCGTATGGGTCAAAGCATTTCGATTACTTAATTTGTTTTGTTTTAATTGGCATACAAAAAACAATGATCAACAGCAACAGCTGAAAGGGTCACTTATTATACTTAAAAGCAAACAAAACAAATACAAGTCCATAAAACGTGACAAGTTAAAACGGTCAAGGTAAAAAAGACAGATCGGTAAAAAGTTGCTAGGCAATGCTTCCGTCACACCAATCTAGTTCTCAAAACGTCCTGCCCCGTCCTAACAGAAATCGTAAAACGGGCTGTGCTTGGGGTAGAACGTGTAATTTTGGCCAAATAATGTCATAAATACGATGCTACTTCGTTCAGAAACAGTCCTCAATATGTCCATCTTGTCTTTAACCCGTGCGCAGTGGTTGGTATCCAGTTAAGATCGGAACAACGTTTTCAAGAAGTCCAAACCAGTTCTGAACTTGTTCTACCTCGTTCCTAATACGTCCTTCGTTCACAGACAGTTCACCTCGTTCTCGCCACGTCCTCATCTCGTCCCTAGTGCGTTCTGAACGTAATTGCAATCGCGTCCTGGCCCGACGGCTATAAATACCCAGCGCGTTTTGCAGAACGGGATGGCCGCCAGAAAATGTCGAGTAGACTCAAAGTTCTGGAGCACCCTTTCCGTCTGATGAGACCGTCCATGAAGTTCGTAAACAGTTGCTACTACGTTCGCACACAGTTTGAGCCCGTTCGGCAACATTGTCAAGAACGTAGTGAACTAGTTTGGTGTGATGGGGGCATAAGAACCTACAAATGATATGAATCATGCAATTTTTTTACCCAATGAAATGAAGCTCTATTTTATTCACAATACATTCATATCCTATACTTCTTCATATAAATGTACAAACACGTGTCCTTTTGTATACAGTGCGCGTGCTTTCATATTCAAGGTCAATACAAAATGTAAGATTTTTCAAAAGCCACACCCACAACAAATTTTTCATTAAAATGGTGTCAAATTTTTTCAAGGCATTGGTCTACAAGTTTAAACTAGTTTGCACCCAAAACACATGCAACAATAATCGCTAGAAAATACGTACTGCTTAGAATCAGGGAAACCCCTACAGGGGCGTGGTTTGTTAATTTAAAAGCCACGCCCACAACAAATGTCTAGTTAAAATGGTGTCAAATGTTTGCAAGGCATAGGTCTAAAAGTTCAAACTGGTTTGAACCCAAAACACATGCACTGATAATTGCTGGAAAATGCGTACTACATGTACATGTACTTACAATCAGGAAACCCCTAAAAAAGGGGTGGGTTGTTAATTTAAAAGAGGTATATATTGTATATACATGTACATAAAACATTATTAATATCATTTAAAAACGTGAAAATTTTCTCAGATTTAACTCACCGTGAGGAATTAAAAATCAGTAATTGGTGTTCATGTTTGCATGAATATACAGCGGTTTTCACCTTTTTTTTCCCCCTTTTCCCCCAGAAATAGCCATAGAAAATGACAAAACCCCTAAGAAATTTTGGAAACATATAAATCAGTGAAATGGAACCACCAAGCATTCCAAAACTGTTTTCAGATCGCTTCTCGGTCTTAGAAAACACCTGAGCCGATTTTTGGACATAAGAACCACTACTAATATTGAAATTAAAATCAGTGGAAGTAGCCGGTGTCATTAAAATAAGACTCCTATGAAAATCGGACCCTTTTTCCTATTATTGGTTAAACCCTCTCACGTGATAGGTCACGCTCCTAATTATCTCCACTTAAAGATGGACTACAACGGAATAATGATAAAGGCTGTGTTGCTGTTTTTTGTTCGAGAAATGTATAATGATTACTAATATATCATTAGTATTCAATAAATCTTGTTCCTTCATGCAAAAAACAACAAAATTGATCGGCGTTCTACTACCCAGAAAAACTCAGTTTCAGCAAAAGCCCATGAATAATTCATACTTTGTGTGTGACGTACTACCCATAAAAACGCATACATATGGTGGCCCTGAAGGGACTCCGCAGATCGCGAATATTGACGTCAAATTTGACGTCAATATTCGCGACTTTTGGGGAAAGTCGTGAATATCGACGTCAAATTTGACGTCAATATTCGCGACTTTTTTGGAAAGTCGTGAACTAATATTGACGTCAAATTTGACGTCGATATTCGCGATCTGCGGAGTCCCTTCAGGGCCACCATGTATGCGTTTTCATGGGTAGTACGTCATCACTTTTCGCTGGTTTACAAGTCCGCTGGTACTATATCGTGGATTTCATTGTGGTTTTCAGTGGATCTTTGCCGGGAACCAGTACAGGGCGGGAAATTTCAAAATCGAAGAATCGAGGTCTAATTTTGTCGGTCAAATTGCAACAAAATTATTTAGAGAAAAACATGACCGTAACAATAAAGTGTTACCTGAACACAACATAAACAAGGTCCGATAATAAATTTAATGTGTGAGTTTTCGTTGTAGTCCATCTTTAAGCATGCGCAATACTACCAATGAGTCCGGATTTCATGGGGTCTGAAATTCACGCTACACCAGTCTACTTAAGGCTAGTAAAGTCATTAGCGGTGAAGTTTGTTGTCTACACAATTATGTCTTTGAGATTTTAGACAGGGTAGTATACTTGCATGCGTGTTTTGTTTTCTTTATTTATTCGCGATTGGAACATAGCAGAACAAAACAGTGGTCCCAAAACAAAGACGCAGTCTACCAAATTATATTATATAACGCCAAGATGGCTTAAAAAAATATAGGTCAACTCGACAAGGTTAATCGTTGTATTAGGTCATCACACCGGCAGTTAACTATCAACCTTAAATTCTAAAGAAACTAATAGTAATATTCACACTCGCACCAAACGTCTCTTACAAATTATACTTCCTTCACGTAAACAAGAAATATGTAAATGTCAAATAGTGAAAGTTGCCACTAAAATGGCTCTTTTACAAGAGTGAGTTTAATTCACGCTTTTCCAGTGGTTTGTTTCCCACTCTGTTAGAGCGACTCTGAAATGTTCATTTTTGGATTGGATTCTTCTTTATCAAATATGCAAATAAGATATTTACAAGCTGGTAATAATATTACGCCGTATTTCAAGATATCACTTGTTTTATTGGTATTTGTGACTTTGTATTCGATTGTCAAACGAAGCTCTTCATGTTTGTTTGTGTTTTTTCCGTCGACGATACAATCAGCATGTTTGCTCGCAATGTCACATCACACCTGGTGATACATCTTGACTGAATTGTTGTCAATCACTGCCAGTTTCCCATCTGATGTGAATGTGATTCCTCGGGGAGAGTGCAGACCCTGTGCAATGCACTTGATAAATACACCTTGAGAGTCATAGTGGTGGATATGACCTGTGCTAAAACTAGTATGCATCACAACATAGATACCTGAGCTATCAGTGTACACACAGCGGCAGTGTTGTACTGGTCGACCATTGATGGTGGGTTTGATGGTGCGTCGTGTAGTACCATTGCCATCAACAACATTTACTGTCTGTAACTCTGAACTGATGACAATTCTATCATTGCTGTCTACAGCCAGGAAGTAAGGTTCATCCTTGACAGGTATGGTACGTAGGAGCTCACCATCAGTGGGTCTGTGTTCAGTCAACACCAGCCTCTCGATATCACCTACTACGATGGTACCATCATTCTTGACAGCTACACTCTGGAGGTCAACTTCGGTCTCACCGACCTCACTCGGTGGCACCGTTAGGATCTCGTAGGCCAGCGTGTTGTCGCTGTTGAACACCTTCACATGGGAAGCGCTGCCTATCTCGACGACCACCAAACGATTGTTGGTGCGTGTAGCTGCGATCCTGCTTGGAACTGTAGGAGTCATGATGTCAAAACAAACAAACGTATGCAGTTATTTAACAATCCTTTCAACACAGACATTTTTGAAAGAGTGAAAACTGCAGTGCAGTAGAAAAAAATGTCTGTCAAAGAATACATTGTCAAGGTTTGGTATACACGCTTCAGAAATCAACGCGTCTTATAATTCACCTTGCATAATCTGTTACGTTTGGTGCTTATTTATGCATCAGAATGTGGGGCATTTTCTGTGTTTAGCGAGTAAACAATTTTCTAAACACTTTCTTACTATCACTATCAGTTTGTAAACGTGATTTCATGCTGAACATAATGTTTAGCATGAGGATGAATAGTGTTTGGTCATTGAACATTGATGTTTAGGAATTGGACACCGGTGTTAAGCTGCAAAACATGTTAACTTTAGCAACAAAAATGTGTAAACCTGCGTATATCGATGTTTTATACGCGAAAATATTTCTTTAATCAAATCCACAGTATTAATGTTTTTTCTCTGTAACTATCAGATGTATTTTTCTTAGACTTCCCATCTTTTGCAAAGAGCTTCAGGAATAAAGCAAATCAAATTACTGAGGTCAAATGTCCATTTTTAGTTTGTCCACTTTCGAATAGTTTGTTTTCATGAAACAAACATTGAGGTTGAAAAACATTCCTATGCCATGAATACCAACTTAAATAGATCATTATTCTGTTTTAAATTTACAGTTTCAATGGCGTTTTATTTATTTATTTTTAATACAGAGAATATTAGTAAAGAGCGAAAGCAAATTGTTCAAGTGCATAATTTCACAGATGGCAGGTAATTTCAACTTACATTCTTGCATCGGGATTGTGCTTATCTGGTTGCCATCGATGCTGCAGATCACAACTCGTCGGTTGTCATAGTCAGTCACTGCAATCTTATCAGGTTGACAAGCAGCAATGCCACAAGCCCCATCGAACTCTCCTGGACCGCTTCCCTGTCTACCAAACTCACCACACAGCTCCCACTTGCCTTCCATCACTACCACCTCCCCCAGACTGATGTCACCAGCTTCAACAGTTTCTATTTGAAACAAGGAGGAGTGGTATATGCATTGTACTGAACATGACAAGCATTACGAATACATTTGTTTTGGAGAGTAATAAGTCTTTTGTACAAAGATGGGTACATCTTTATCATGCCACCCCAAGCTAAGAGGCCATAATTTAAATAGGGATTAATTAAACTCTTATAAATGGCCAAACTGTCTTTAACTCTCAAAGTATTCTTAGTTCTGTTAATAATGTAATTACTTTTAGAAACGTTGTTATATACAAGGTTAATTTGCTCCTTCCAGAGCATATTCTTATCAGTAATAAGGCCAAGAAAGGTACAGGAGGAGACCTTTTTAATAGTAACATTTTCTAAGCAAGGTTAGACATCAGGTAAAAAACATTCTCTCTGCTGTAAAGAATAACAGATATAGCGAGTTTTATCAGGACGAATTTTTAACTAGTTATTGGCTCTAAACCAATCTTGCAGTACTCTCAATCCATCATTCACAGTATTAGCCAGTACCTGCAAATTCTGTCCTGAGGCAACAAGTGTTGAATCATCAGCAAAAAGAACCGGTTTTAACAAGGGGCAACACATGGGCATATCATTAACGTAAACCAAAAACAATAATGGCCCAAGAGTTGACCCCTGGGGTATTCCACAAGTGATATTACAAATATTAGATTTAACATCATCTAGAATCACATACTGCTTACGATCATTTAAATAACTTGTAAACCAGTCAGGTGCAATTCCACGAATTCCGTAATAATACATTTTACGTAATAGAATGTGATAATTGACAGTATCAAAAGCTTTTTTAATATCTAAAAAACAGCAAGAGAAATATCGGACGGTACTTTGTAAACAGAATCATACAGATTATTGTAAAAATCTAAAACGGCATGAACAGTGGATCTACCTGCACGAAATCCGTATTGATTATGAGAAAGTAAGTTTTTGGAATCGAGAAAAAACAATATTCGACTGTGCAGAGTTTTTTTCTAAAACTTTGGAGCAGGTATTTATAAATGAGATAGGCCGGTAATTGCCTGGATCCTGGGTATTACCCTTTTTTTTAAACAGGAACAACTTTAGCTAATTTGTACAAGTTAGGAAAAGTAGCTTGTTCAATGGAATTATTAGTATTACAAATATTGGATAATGGAGCAGAAATTATGTCAATAACTTCCTTTAAAAGGGAATTACTAACTTCATCTGATTCAGAACTATTTTTGTTTTGAAACTTAGTGACGATTTTTATAATTTTCCATGGATCAGTAGGGGTAAAAATAAATGAGTGAGGGGAAGAAGTTGCTAAGGTTAACCTAGCATTTTTATTAAAATTTGCTAAAATGTAACTTAAGTTAAAACATTTCAAATAAATATAATTCGGCGGGGGAAGGACTATTAAACACAACACAACAAAACGTCTTAGTAACATGTGCGCTTGGATTCCTCAGTATCGGTTTGACTGTTCTTCTTGGTAGCTCCTAAAAATATAAACAAATAAACAAATAACAAAACTAAGAAAAAGCAAGTACGGTCTGAAAGACGTATGCAATTTGAAGACTCATGCAGCATTTTAGCTTTCAATGTTTTAGTCACGAAATGTCCCAAATGTAGCCCAACAAGAATGTTAATATAAAAACAGTCAGCATGATTTAGTTCAAAATTGCTGACCGGAGTTGCAATCCACAAAGATGGTTGTCTCTTTCTTAGGCCAAATAAAAAAAATACATGTTTAGCGTCATGCCTTTTTTTTTTAAAGGAAGGAGGAGGCCCTTTTTTATTTTTATTTTTCAAAATGGCCGCCCGACACATCTTAATTCGAGTCATGCAGTAAACATGTCACACCCTATTTTCCAATTTCAAATTAAAACATGGTTCACCCACGATTGGGTCGATCAAGTATGCACCGTACATGACTACACGTCACACCGTAGCGTTCCTATTAGAACAAAAAAATATTTCCAGAGCATGTACACAGTGATGCTAAAGTCTAAAATACGATCTTAACATTTTGTAATCTTAAATTGTTATTTTTTAAAAAAAAAATTGCCAAAATGGTCAAATTTATCATTTTTTTCAAAAAAAATAAAAAAAATAAAGGAGGCGGCCCCCAAAAATGAAGCGGGCGGTGACGCTAAACATGTTTTTATTTCTTTATTTGGCCTTATTCCCATTTAATTTTTGTTGTTACACCCGAGCAAAGTTGAAATTGACCAAATGATGCCAAAATATAGCCGTTTGTTGCATGGAAATAGAATTAATTAATAGGTTGACCCACAGATCAACATTCACAAAAAGCCAGAGTGAGACAGCCCTGTACAATTTGAAGTAATCTAAACCATGTCGTAAAACTTTACAAGTGGAAAGTTGGGCATAAGATTTGAATACAAATGAACTTACCAGTTAAACAGAATGTATAATGAACTACTTTTATTAAACAAAAAGTTAGGCTGAAATTATTGTTTCCTTACCTTTTAAACATGCATGCAACTTTTTCGGATCCGCTGATTTCCTTGTTTTTGTAACTTCTCATAAATGCCATTACAAATTGAAGAATACTCATGATTATATTAAGTCCAGGTAACATTCTTGCTTCGTGCGCGTTAAAGGGAAACTCCACCCACAGTTTATAATTGCATAATGTTAAAGAGTGTCAATTAATTGCCATTGTGACTTGATTTTTGTTTCATTTGTATCGGTTTCGGTAATCATATAAAACAGAGATTTTCTCGCACTGCGCTCACCGTCATGCGAGCCGCCATTTTGTTCTGGTTTATCGGTACATCCGAGATATTGTGACGTAGTGTCTGCACCATCATCAGTACGCGAAGCCCGGTCCATAGCGGCCCTGCACACGCAATGAGTGTATTGTGGACCCCTTTGTGTACGGCATAAGTGTATACACAATGTGTACTGTACACGTGAAAGTGGGCTCAAAATCATACGGAGAAGGACCTGGGACCTAATGCTAGGAGTCCACTGGGCCAGCGCCAGTTGGTGCCAGTTTGCGCCAATGCAATTTGCTGTGGGGCCTAGTGTCGCCAATAAGGTGCCTAGTGGCGTGTAGTGGCTCAAACTGCCTCCCAACTGGCTCGTGGTGGCCCGTAACGGCACCAAATTTGAATGTGGCGGCAAGAAAATTTCAAAATGTTTGAAATTTTCGTCGCGCCACTTGCATCGAGCAACAGCGCCAAGTGTCCGCCAAGTGGCACCAAATGGCGCGAACATATCGCCCTTTGGCGCAAACAATCCGCCTATTGGAATCCACTGGAATGTAATGGCGCGCGCCAAGTTGCGCCATATTTAGTAGAGATGTTGTTCATACAGCAGCTGAGGAGGGTCTGAACCAGGTAGCCGATGGCCGGTATTTATATAGTCGGCAAGTAGCGCCAAGCGGCGGCAAGTTCAAACCATTTTGGCGACCTTTGGCACAAACTAATCACCTAGTGGCGCAAAGTAGCCGTCTATTGGCGCGAATGGCGCCAACAGGGTGAATTTTGGAATCAAATGGCCGTGTAATGGCGCGAACTGGCGCAAACTGGCGCAACATTTTGGAGCAAGCCGGGTGGCATTTGGCGCACGCCATATGGCACCCAGTTTATTCCACTTGGCGACACATGCCGAGCGGACATTAATTCGGCGCCACAGCGAGCCACTACGCGCCAATCACATAATCTTTGGCGCGAACTGGCACCAACTGGCGCTGGCCCAGTGGACTCCTAGCATTATTCACAAAGCATCCGCACGCTTTAACGGATCCGTTAAGCCTCCGTTATGGTTTGCGCCATATTCACGAAGTATCCACATAATAGCGAATCCGCAGAACACGTCCGTAAAAGGGCAATTGTTTTGCGGGAACTCTAGCGTTCCCGTAAAAGCTAACGGATCTCCGCATAGCGCTAAAATGAAATGGCTGCAGTGTCTGTGGTTCTGCTGGAGAAGAAAAACAGGCGTACTCTTCGCCGCCAGCGAGTATTTCGTGATAGGTTAGCCACTGGACATTTACGACGATGTGGAATTGATAAATAGGTATCAAATGCCAAGGCATGTACTGTTGGAGGTGAAGATTTAATCCGTGATCAAGTCAACATCCGACACAGAGGTCGCATGCAATACCCGCCACGCAGATCATAACATCCCTCCGATTTTTCGCCGAAGGTTCTTTCCAATTAACAAATAGAGATTTAAGTGGAATTAGTCACTTTTTGAATTGTTACCCGGGTCGCAACTGTCCTTCAAAGAATTTCGCCACAAATAATTCGATTTCCGAGAAACATATAGCCAGTCAGAATCTGATCAAAGAAGGTTTCTATGATGAACGTCATCGTCGGATTCCAAACGTGTTGGGATGCCTTGACGGGATCACTGTTGTCCAGATAAAATGTCACGCACGTGACGAAGGTGCCTATACATATGCAGACATAACTGCCATGCTATAAATGTGGTTTGCGACCACCAGAAGAAGTTCACCAATATTGTTGCCAAGTGGCCATGATCGACCCATGATTCGTTTATGTGGACTCACTCAAGCCTCAACCACCAACTAGCCAATGGTCTTGCAAACGATGGTCACCTTCTAGGCGATTCTGCGTACCCCCTTCGATCATGGCTTCTTACACCAGTACCACAACATAATGATGATGATGCAGAACGTCGACACAATATCCATCACCGAAGAACCCGACAGAACATCGAAGGAACTTTTCAATTTGGCAGATGGAAAATGAGGTGGCAGTGCCTGCATAGCGAAAGGTAGGTGTTTACGGTGTCAGTATAGAAGGCCTATACGAGTGTATGTGAACTCTGTCATCCAGGAGCAATCGCATCTTTCTGGATGCAACTCTAAACCTGTGAAATGGTGCTGTCATCCAGAAAGTAGCATTGTCTCTTGACAGATTTTCAAGTACTTTATAATTCACTGACAACCACCTTCTATAATGCACATTACAAAATATTGTGGTCGACGTTAGTGAAAGTATGGTAACAAATAAAGCTCATGGTTATAAACTATAGCACGAAAATGTGTTTGTGATGACTGTAAATTCGTTTGGATGCCGGATTGTGTTAATCGAGGACTGTTTCCGATAGTGTAAGATGTACACCACCCTCGAAAAAACTGCCTTTGAAATCTGTTTGACAATAGGCCATGGTATTACAGTCTAGGTAAAATATGAATTGCTCCGCGTTGGCAAGAAATAAATTGATGTGGTTTTGCTAATAATTTGTTGTTCATTATACAGCCCTTCCCGTAAAATGCTGTTTATCATCAGATTATGTTTTTGGTGATTTAAGTCAACTTCTTAATTTCACATGTTTTTTAACCAAAAAAGGAATAGATTGGTATGATGCCTTTCACAGAAGAAGTTCACAAAATCTTTCTTTAGTTTGAGAAAATAACCAGTGCACTGTGGAAATTCATCTTTTTTTCGCCAAGATTTTGAAAGATAGGCCGCAATCAGCTACCATATGTATTTTGGATTCATAACAATTCGACTACATTTCTATTTTACGCTCTTATGAATTGTTACATAATCACGCAGGCGCATCATTCACCCGTACAGCTCGTTGAACGACACCCGCATTATTAGCGGAGCTCCGCAATTTTACTGATACCTAACGGAACCTTTCGTGAATACGGCGTAGCGCAATTCTAACGTATCCGTTAGGCCATCCGCAAATGCTGTTACGGACCCGGTAATAGCGGATGCTTCGTGAATAAGGTCCCAGGTGCCGTAATTACTAGCTCACAGATTTTCTATTCTTCTCAGAAAATACAAAATAAACGATAGTTTGTGGTGCGTCAAGTCGGTATTCTGCACAGAATTACAATACCCGTACTCGCAATAGTCGGGCGCCGTACAACATACGTCTGCATAATGTAGTTGGCCGCGGCATGGTGGGATACCAGTGCGAACAACAGGCAATAAAGCGATGTGCATTGAGGTGCAGACTAGTCATAATTTCCTGGGCGAGGCGGGAAATTTGAACAATATTGTTTATCTGTTCGGTTTAGGGAAGTGAAGTCTTCTTGCCACAGTACGGTGCTGAATCGATGCAACAAGTCCGATTATAAACGTTTGACACGCGATCTCATGTGAGCACGATTTTCGCAAGAGGAGATGAATGTGTGCAGTGTATTTGGGAGGAGAGGGGTTGGAGCTTCTAGAGAGCTGCGACAACATCTTAATGGTGACAAGAGAAAGGCTGGTAAGTTGCTATTGAAATCGATGTTGACCGTGCATATCCTGGTTAGGTATATACATGTAAAATAATATAACATAAGTATAGAGCATTTATAAAGCGCTTTTAACAAATATCAAAGTGCTGTACAAAACTGTAACTATACAATAAAACAGGTGCTATGAGTGCCCCCTACTCCCCGATAAACCTTCTACTGAAGTCAACTTGGGAGTAACTACAACAGGTCCTCAATCAAAATGTTTGATCCTAAATAAAATTACACTGTATAAATCTTGAATCGTTTCAATCTTTTGACATTGATCTAGTACATATACAATCACACTGGAACGGAGTTGTCGTTAACACAGGTCAACAAATGCAATGTGTAAATAGCCTTGCCTCCAATGCCCCTTCATGTAAGACATCTAGCTTTCATATGTTTTGTGACCAAACAAACCAAAAATTATTTTTAATTTATGTTGTGAAACATTTTTTTACAATCTTTATTTAACTTTACCCTTTTCTACATGTTGCTGTTAGAATATGTGAGGATGACCTTTCCCTCTGTGGAGATAAGCCAGATCACTCAGACAATGGCATACAACAAGATGAAAGATGTGAGGACTGCTACTGCTAGTGGAAAAAAATTGCAAATTTCAAGGTTGTACGTATTACTAAGCACCATCGATATCAGAATTTACAATAATCGAAATATCGAAAATCCAATATCAAGAATATTCGATCATGTATATCGATTATCCAATGTAAAAGTTGTTAAAATGTGGAAGAATTACAGACAATGGAACTTCTTCAAGCAAAAGAAGAATCTTAAGTCCCAATTTTCTAACGGCTTTCTCAACAACATATTGCTGAAACTTTTAAACAAAATCTCCACACAGAGAGTTTGCCCAAAACGGGCGGTTTCTTTCGAGGCTTTTTCATTAGGGAGACCGCAAATTCCAACAAACACAGAGCTCAATCGACGCTTGGCATTTCCTGATGTTTTTATTTCCAGTCATGAGCATAAAGTGCCGCGGAGTTTTATTCAAGTATACAGCAAACATTAAACACAATTTAACTTGAAGCATAAACAGGAGATTTATTTTGACGATAATCTGACGCATTTCAATATTTTCAATATCATATCTCAATGTCAAAATCTCCGATATTTCGATAATGATTAAACAAATTGCTATTGGAGATATCATTATCGAAATAATGTCAAATAATTAAGTAATATCGAATCGACGGTGCTTATTGTAAAGTCATCTAAAGCCACACCTCGATAAGAGTATAATAATGTGGGTAGGAAGTTTTCAACGTCTAGTTTAAAACTGAGTGGAATCTGGTCACCGATAATGGCATAAGCAGAATCAGCAACCAGGCCCCTACCCAGTTTTAGACCAAACATTTTAATACTGCCCAATAAACTATTTTGTTCATTCCAAATTACCTGTTTTGTCAGCCCCATAGTTTTAGTAAGTAGAACAGATTGAGACGTCCGCGGTACAGCATGTTCTTAGTTCCAGTCCACGTAGCCCGCAGTATTAAACACTCAATGAACTAATTTTGAGAATTTTCTGATGTGTAAATTACTTTCTTTTTTTTACTCTTGAACATGCAGACACCAATTTGATAAAATAACCCAGTCTTTTGACACTTTCATAATAACTTAACCTAGTTCAGTGTGTAGTCATTTTAGGATTAACATTTTGATTAAAAGTACGGTACGGCAAATAAGGTGTGCAATGCCTTTGATGATACAGGCATGACATTCGGCAAACAGTCAGAGTATGTCATGAGAAAGATATTTGGCTACAGGGCCATCGCAGATCATTTGTCATTTAAAAAAAATATAGGTAGAATATAACAAGTAATGGCAGCCATTAAACAAATTCGGAAAATTGCTCCTTATTCTATTAATGTTTTTGCAATACAAATTCTACCAAAAAATCTGTGATGGCCCTACTATGATGGCCCATGCATAGTGCGTTAGACATCCTCTGACCTTGCCAAATGCTGTTTGTTTCATTAACCCTTTGCACTCAGCCCCGCACTACATCTGACTTAAAAGTCCCTTAAAAGCTTCCGGGGGTCCTAATATTCCCCCAAAATATAGCCCTATTTGTAAGCTTTCCAATGATACATAATTATATGAGATTTGTACACTGTAATTTATATTTGTACATGTATATACAAAGTAGCAACACCTACAAAATCTTCGAAAACAGGCCTGAGTTTAAAGGCACAATTTCTCCAGCTATTTCCCCTATCTGCCCATAAACTGTGTACGTTAGTGTAAAAAATCAAACACATTACATATTTATGTACATGTGTGTAATATGTACCTAGTGCCTGTATGTGAAACCAAAGAATGCGAGCAGGAAAGCCGCACGGAAAAGTAAAGCTTCAAAGTGACTGACACAAACTGACTGTAGGGCTGGAATAATACGGCGGAGAATATCTATGTAATAGGACGGCGTTTATCACAACGGCTGTTGCGCCGCCGACAACCATTCAACAAACGTTTAACAACAAAATGCTGAGTAATGTTTGGCAAACTATACAAGCGTAAAGTAGATGCAATCACAGAAACATATGAGGCAATGGTAGCCGGGGAATAGCTGTTAATTGAAAGGAATGCGATAAATTGCACGAGCTGGTGTAAAGATGGATGAGGAAGGGGGGAAATTAGTCCATGGCGTAAAATGAACCATCGGAAATAGTGCCAAGCACGTTGGTAAACTAAATGGGTACGGGAAGCCACATAGTCTACTAAAAGGCCCTGCACCTCTAGTTGAAGTTGTCCCATAGGTCGGTTGGCAAGGCCGTAAAAATGGGGTCTGCCCCGGGCGCTAGCTGCCGGAACCTGGACATCTGAAAACGGGACAAGGCATCAGCAATACCGTTATACACACCGGGAACATGACGCGCTTTGAAATTAATATTCAGCGCCAAACACTGGACGACAAACGATCGCACCAGTACCATGATTTTGGGACATCGGGAAGTTTGTTTGTTAATGATAGCTACTACCGCCGCATTGTCAGACCAAAACACAACTCTCCTATTCTGCAACTCCCGTCCCCATAAACGAATCGCGAGTACAATGGGGAAAAGTTCTAGAAAGGCAATAGATAGTGAGCGAAACCGCTGGGGCCATCTCCCATTTGCCCATTTACCACCAAAGTACGCTCCAAAACCTGTTTCTGTAGCGGCGTCTGTGTACAAGTGAAGGTTATCACTGGAGTACCATAGTTCATCAAGGAAAAACACTGAACCGTTGAAATGGGACAAAAAATGCCGCCAAGCCAACATGTCAGCGCGCGCCCCCGATGAAATACGAATACGGTGATGAGATTTCTTTATGCCACTAGTCAAACCAATCAAGCGGTGCAAAAAGGCACGACCTGGGCGAACTGCCTTGCAAATAAAATTCAAACTCCCCAACAACGACTGAAGTTGACGCAGTGTAATTTGTTGTTTACTCAACGCCGTGTCTATTTTAACAACGATCGAATCAATCTTGTCAAAGGGAACCTGAATTTGTTGCAAAACAGTGTCAATAGCCAACCCGAGAAAAGTCAGCTGCGTAGCCGGCCCCGCAGTCTTGTCCCATGCCAAGGGAACCCCAAAATCTTTACAGACCCGCGTGAATGAGTGAAGGGCGCGAGCACATTCGTGGGAATTAGCCCTACCGACGAAAAAGAAATCATCGAGGTAGTGTAAAATATTGTGCGTCGCAGCCACCTTGCGGCTTGCGGGTACAATGCTCAAGGAACGTGCTGAAGCGCTCGAAAGTGACGCAAGAAATGGAACAACCCATGGGCATACACTTATCGTAGTAAAATGAACCATTGAATGAAAACCCCAGTAATTCGTGGTCGTCCGGATGAACCGGTAGCAATCGGAAAGCCGACTTGATATCAGACTTGGCCATAAGGGCACCGGGGCCTAAGCTAGCAACCAAATGAACTGCGTCATCAAAACTTGTATAGCTAACAGCAGTAATGGACGGGTCAATGTGATCATTAACAGAATCACCAATCGGGGAAGAAAGGTTATGGATCAAACGAAATTCGCCCGGAACCTGTTTTGGAACTAAACCTATAGGAGAACAGCGCAAATTCGGCAAAGGGGGGCTCAGAAATGGACCAGCGATACGGCCCAGTGAGATTTCGCGGTCCAGTTTATCCTGCAATATTACCTGGTTTTCTCGAGTTGATATGAAATTGTTTGCTGAAGTGCGAACACGGGGCCCTGAGTAACCGATACGAAAACCAATCGTAAACCCATCTAAAAATATCTGGGCGTCGCGCTTGGCCGGGTATGTCCGGAGAAACGGGCGCATTCTAGTTATGTTTACCGGGGTTGGTAGGGGCAGACTGATTGACCGTGCCTCGTGCGGATCGAGTGCCGGCTCGGCAGTTGTTGGCGGAGTGGCTGGGCGACATGCAAGTTGTGCATTTATGGGCGAATCGACAAGAGATTCGAAAGCAATGACCGCGGTTGAAATCAAAGCATGGCCCGAGATTGGTATCGCGCTGTGAAAACTGTGCGGCGCGGGTAGGTCTTTCAAATCCCTTGACGCGCTGTTGCGTGGCCCTAATAGGAAAGGAACGAAAATTAGAGGGTGACTGTACACCCAAAAGGGTGAGCCACAACTCGGCGTCTAAGCTGTAGTCCAGGCAAAATACATAATTTTGTTTTGTTGACCTCAAACAAATTGCAACAAATTGTTTTTGACCACAGTGCACTTCTATAAGGTCCCTAGAATTACATACTAAAAGTCGACAAAAATCCAAGTGGTGGAAATATGACTAATTTGCATAAATCGTTAATCCCTACCGCGTAATATATTTATTCCCATATTTGGGTATATATATATATTTTTTATTTTTTTGAAAAGTTTATTTTGGTGATTCTACTTACATATCCTTACATCAATAACATTTGCTAAATCATATAAGTGACTGAATAATTATGGGAACATAGTAAATATCAAAAATTACAACTTCGTGACCCTATAAATGTGCGCACATTACACTGTCTCCAGATATCATTAAGTAGTCAGTATTGACGTGCTTCAAATTCACCAAGTTGCTTACTGGCACAGTTATCCTATTAAAACCTTATGGAAAATCACATAAACAATGTTAACATTGTGATATTTAGCCCAGCAAACAAAAACTGGGAGAAAATGGTGTGTCCCTAAATTGGGCTAACAAGTAGGTAACAAATCTTTTCTTGGGTCTGTTTTGGGACCCCTAAACCCAGCTCGTCACAAACACTAATCAAAGCCGTGTGGTCCTGCATAGGTACTGGGGGTACAGGGGGCGAGGCATGAACGGAACCTGAGGTTAAGGCTATAACACTAGGAACTTGATGAAACCTCTAAGGAGGGTAAGTGGACGGTAGTGCTACCGAACTCACCCGATCCCGAAGCGAGCTGGGGCGCCGGCGCAGATCCAAAGGTGGCCGAAGATCCATGGCTGGCTGTCGATCCCGAGCTAGCCGCATGTCCAGCGTTGGTCGCATACCCGGCGCGACCAAGGTGGGTCGGTGCTCCAGAGTTGGTGGACTCTAAAGTGGGCCAGGCCGCAGATCCAAAGTCGGCCGCAGCTCCCAAGTTTGCCGCCGCTCCCAAGTTTGCCGCAGCTCCAGCGTTGGCCGGCTCCAAAGATGGCCGGGCCACCGATCCCATGTTTGCAGCACCTCCCACGGTAGTTCCGGATCTGCTAGAACGGGGCCGTCCCCGGCCCCGCGGTCTCCTTTCTCCCCCCGAACTGCTCCGTGAGGATGCCTTTGCTTTCGGCATGTCTACTGCTAATGATGTAGGCTCGAATATGCTCGAATATACTTGATTATACTTCAAACAAGTAAATCAAATTTTCAAACACATATACTTGTACTGCAAAAAAGTAAATTACGAAGAACTAGCACGAAAGAGCAAACCAACTGACGAACTGCTCAGACTAGAATGGCCGCTCTAGCCTAGCGAACGTGACTATACCATACTCGACCTTGTCGTCACTCAACAGCTGCCCATTTCGGCCCTCTTAAACCAAAGAGACCGCCTAGGAGTAATAAATCATTTGAAGCCGCATTGGCTGGCCTCAAACTACTTAAGCTTGTACCGGCCAGTTGTACATTGTGTACGTACATCTGACCGGACATCTGACCGGAGTAGCTGCATGCTTCACATGATGACACGTACGTGCCTTATGCATATCATATACACATCCAAGGTTAACACCATAGCAAATTAAATTAAGTTTTGACCAGTTTTAAACAAATTGAAATTTTGGCCAAATGTTCATATGCAAGGTAACTTAATTTTGTTTGAGTTACATATTCACATGGGATAAATGCGAGCATGGTGTGCACGAGCGCCCTGGCACGAGCAGACATAAATTAAAAACTTTTTTTTTAAATTATTAATGCCTGTCATTATTCCTCCATGATTAATGCATTTATATTACTCGTACAGCTCATGATCACTACTGATTTCTGTCGGGACGTCTATGTAGTTTATATGACCGAACGTTGTTGGCAACATTGTTTTGAAAAGCTGGTCAAAATTGCTCGGATTTGCAACCCCAAATAATCGTGAGTGCAATGAAGCCATAACAGTTCTTCTTTAACATGTATAGAAGCCTGTGTGCGCCGCTTTTCAAGATATTTTGTCAAATATTTTGCCTGTTTTGGGCAACCTTTGTGGTCACAACTTAATTTGTTACGGGCGATAGGCTGAGAAGCCTTTGGAGCGTTAGAACGACAGACAACATCAAAAATTCGAAAAATGAGTGAAAACGCCCCAATTATTGGGTATCGTACTAGCAGGCATCAATGGGAAGACAGATTATGAAATCATTGTTTGGCGAAATTATTTGAACACAATCGGTGTGTTACTCTAGATACATGTACAGGGGAGGCCGTTATACTATTATATGTAGTAGTAAGCAGTATCGTTTTACCGGAAGTACAACTAAACTCGACATGGAATGCAACATGAAGAGCGCCCCCAAGAGACGACACGCCAAGCGTTCTGACTCTGGCCGTTTTCTAAACCCAAGCTTAGAACCCATCGGGCTTCATCACCATTGACGAATTACTACATGAACGAAGCCACGTCGGAGATGAAGCTGGGGCTTGGATATAATTCCAATGATCACTATTGTGTGGGCGGGGGGCGTAATTTCTTTCCTAGGAGGGTTAGGGGTAATTATCATAAATGGGCGTATCTACACCACAGAGTGGAAAACACTTAGGTTCTCAGATCCTTATTTTCCCTTAAATTAAACTCAATCCAAAAACAAACTTGGAGACCAAAATAGTCAATGAAAAATAGACAGAGAGCGAATTTGAACCCCAGTTGAACCTAACCCATTATCCACTAAGCTACCGTGAGAGAGGTCGACAGAAGCCGTTTTTCAAAGTGCTTTAAATGAACCTCTGGGCTATGTGTAACTAGTTGAATACGCAATAACAATGTATTAATGTCATTGTTAAAACTACTGAATAATCATGACGTGAGTGGTCTAGAGCCGCCCATTTATGATAATTACCCCTAACCCTCCTAGGAAAAAAATACGTGGGCGGGGGGATGAGGGTAGGGGAGGGGATGGGAGGGGATGAATGGGAGGGAGGGGAGTAAATGTGTGGAAGGGGAGAGGATGGGGTTGAGAAGGGGATGGGGGATGGGACGGGGATGGAATGAGGTGGAATGGGATGAGGGATGGGATGTGGGAGGGAATGGGATTGGGGATGGGATATAGAATGAGGGTCACGGATGGGATGGGGTGGGATGGGATAGGGTGGGGAGAGGGGATAAGGGATGGGATTTGGGATGGGATGAAATGAGGGATGGTATGGGGGGGGGGCATGCTATATTTATTACAACTGCAAATGCAGGAGTGGGTTCGGACGAGAGTGTATATATTTGAACATCAAAACAGTTTATCAACGCAGTTTCCACTCACCTTAATTACCTTGTTCGCCTGTAATCGTGCAACAATAATGTGTAGTATAGTTCCTTAATTATGTGATGTCAGTAGTTACTTGGTCGTGTTAGGCTTCCAGGCTTATATTGCGCTAACGATGGGGCGGATCCCAGGGGAAAATGGCCGACGACACACAAAGATTCGTGCACACAGATGTGTGTACTACGATAGCTGATCTATTCGGACTTTGTTCAGACTGAATTCAAGTGTATGCATAGGGTGGCCGTGTCAGGTTTATGTGACCCTTTTCTGTTTGCTCAACGTATAGGCAGACGCGAGTATACTGCTATTTTGAAGCCCCTCGGGATTACTACAATGTATTGCAGTTACCATTCAAAGAATGCCTGTATACTCATGATAAGCCTACAGCATTGTATTAGCATTGATTTTAAAATCAATGTAATATGCGTGCATTTCGAATATTTCCATTTTAATCTTCTTAATTCTGTTTTGGGCGTTGTCAGATGTCTAGAAACACATCTGATCATTTTTAAGAACGTTATCGTTACATTTAATGGAATTAAAGTTGTTGACGAAAATGTATACAAGGCTAAAGGTTAATAATGCCCCAAATCGTACAGATTCGCCTTGGATGCCCTAGAGTATCTGCCTTTTTAATTGATCAATGCCACCTAGTAAACCACAATTTTGGCCCGCGTACGCGTTGTCCGCGTAATACGCGTTTTCCCGCGTAACACGGCGTCGTCCCGCGTACTACGGCGTCGTCCCGCGTACTACGGCGTCGTCCCGCGTACTACGGCGTCGTCCCGCGTACGCGTCGTCCCGCGTACCGCGTACGCGACGTCCCGCGTACGCGTCGTCCCGCGTACGCGTCGTCCCGCGTACGCGTCGTCCCGCGTACGCGTCGTCCCGCGTACGCGTCGTCCCGCGTACGCGTCGTCCCGCGTACGAGTTGACCTGCTCTCACTGTATCACGGACAGAAACCGACCACGTGGTCGACTCGTGGTATTATGACAGGGCAAATCAGCAATGTACCCAATTAAAAATAAATATTAAAAAGTATTGATTTACAGAAGGGTTTAACCATATAGTACAAAACAAAAATGTACATCATTTATCTGGTAAAACGCGCAACATGACACGCCAACGTTTCTTTAAAAACAAACTGGACTGGAGTTAACCATGGAGCTATGTAGCTCCATGGGTTAACCTTGCATTTTTATTAAAATTTGGTAAAATGTGACTTTGGAAAGAAATATTGTATGGGGATAATCTTGTATTTTTATTAAAACTTGGTAAAATGCGACTTTTGTAAAGCAACTAAAATTGTAATTGTTTACCTTGCATTTGTATTTCCAACTTGCTAAAATGTAACTTAAAGCATTTCAAATAAATATAATTCGGGAAAAGACTATTCAACACAACACAACAAAACGTCTTTTCAGCCCTTTTTATTTATTTAATTTTTTTTGTTTTTCAAGAAGCAAACCTATCACCACCATTTATAACAACTATTCAACTATAATTAAACTATAAAAATACATTTGTAAAAAAATTGTTTAATCAAATTCATTTGAGATGAACACGACTCTTTCTATTAACTTTAATTCTCGTTATTTTAATACGATGTACAATAATAGGAGTGGACGATTTGGGAGATTCAAAATGGTACAGCGCAACAAGAGATTAAGATTTTTCTTTAATTGAGATCTGTGCTTTAACTCAAGTAGATAAAATAAAACCCGCCTACTGAATTCATTAAAGGTAGGATACACTATTCGCAGATATCGTTTTTTTTTATTACCGAATTATTTAAGAGATATCTTACTTATTTGAAAGTAAATAGTAATTCTAGGCATCCAGCAAAATGACAAAAAAAACAAAAAAAAACAAGAACGGCTGCCCGACACCAGTTGAAAACGAACGCTGTTTTTCTTGCTTTTGGGAGCATCCATGATTGTAAAAGTTTGGACAGGTAAGTTAAATGATATTTACTAAAAAAATACAACCCCCCAAATTCAGCCATTCCTGACAACTCAAGCAATTTCCAATGTTGTATTCTACCTATATGCCCCAGTCACAATTAAAGCGGATACCGGTGGGCGTGTACGAGTTCTAGGCATCGACCGGCGCGTAGAGGTCGGCGACAAATCGCGCGATAGGGTGCGGTCAGTTTTCGATGAGAAACGCCGCACCAGGTTTTAAGTCTGAGTTAAAAGTAACTCGAAGCCCGCCCGATGCCCAAAAGTGATCCGGCAGCCGCAAGGAGTCCCGTAGGGCTCTGGCCGAAAATGCCTAGAAATCTGTCGCAAACTAGACTCGCAAGCTAATGTGACTGAGCTAACCTTTAAATCATATTTTTTTCAGAATTTTGTTAAGAATTTGTGTGTCTACTTGGATAGGACTCTAAGGACGGGCACCTTGGCTTTTTCTTTTAATGTTTCACAATCGAAGTACTGAATCCAGCGGCTGCCCACGAGTTCCCATCGACTCTGCCGTCCGAGCTCTCCAATGGCCGCGTCCGTCTGCCTAACCAAATCGGCAAGCTCCATTACACTCTCGGTGAACGTAAACATTATGTAACCTCCTGTAGTTGACATTCAATAACATGCAAAACGGTATCAGCATGGAGCGCAACGCTCTACAGTATCAGGCAAACAACACAATTGTTTGTGTTTTTTGTCAATTCCCAAAACATAAACAAATTAAGAGAAGGATGGCCAGGGCTTTATTAATTCTCATTTGCCAATGTTCACATTTGTTGGTATTGGTTTACCCGGCTTTGTTACGCGGATGAGTTCTGGAAAACAAGCATCAGTCACGTGACCTGGTACACCATAGGCACCGCACATCACCACAGCGTCGTAATGATCTGGGAAAAACGATAAAAAGTAAATCTGAATTGTATTTAAAAGCCAAGTTATTTGATGTCACACAGTCTCTTTAATGCTAACCCCCTAAGCTCTCGTACAAGAAAGCGTGGCAAACCTAGAAAACTTCAACAACTGCACATGTTAAGTAATTATTATGTTAAGTAAAATTTTTAATGAAAATGAATTTACAATGTATCACGTTGCTTGTACTTTTAGATCTTAGTGCTGCTTTCGACACGATCGATCGTACAATTGTTTTAGACAGTCTTTATTCCAGGATCGGGATAACCGGTATAGCATTGGACTGGTTTAAGTCTTGTTTGACAGGCAGGGGTCAGTGGGTTCTGTTTCAATGAGCAGTTTCTGAACGGTTTGGTGTGAATTGTGGTGTCCCACATGGGTCCTGTCTAGGACCATTACTGTTCAACATACACTCTAAGAAATAAGGTTCAAATTTGCTCCCTAATTGATACAATAGCAGCACCCCTTAAATAAAGTAAATTATTGCTTGTGATGGTGTTAAAATGGATAGTATATTTTAGAGATAACCCAAAGAAATTGTTATTTGTTTAAAATTAAATGTGATTTTGATTTGATTTATATGCCAGTTCTCGAGTCCGCACTTAAATGGTTCGGACAGTCCACAAAGCAGTTTCAGTGGAGATGATGGCCCACAAGCTGATTCTGGTACAGGACCTGCCGTTTGTCCTCCTCCATATGAAGCCTCAAGTGCCGAGTCACAGAGATCATCAACCGAGGCTACTGAGACCTGTCACATAACAGTCATGGAGACCAGCAATGAAGGTGGGCCCAGGAAATGGGACAAGAAACACTTCTGCTTTTACTGTGAAGTACCTCAATCTAAGTTGCCCCGTCATCCCAAAGAAGAGAGCGAAGTTGTAGAGATTGCATCTGAGACCAACCCATGTGCCCGTAAGATACTTCTGTAGAAAATTCGCAATGTTGGTAATCATAGGCACAATTGCCAAGTCCTTCAGGAAGGCCGGGTGCACTTATTGTAGGATATAGGCCTAATCATAAGGTAGCTCCACATGCATACGTGCATATATTATTATGGCTATTATGTGCGAATTGATCTCTGGCGTCACCCGTGCCAACTGAAACCTGCGCTCCCTGCACACTCGCATGGTAGCAGTACCATTGCTCATAAGAGTGATTTGTTAAAGCCTCCCCCTGTCGGTGTGTCTTTCCAGTTGAACCAGGTTCTTATTCCGATGAAGAGAGATGATGTGACTCTGCTGGCCAAGAATGACACTTTGATTGTGGAAGTAGCCAAGCGGGAATACATGAAACTCGGGCACGATGTAGATCAACATGGCTACATCCAAAACAAGATACGGGAATTGGGTCGTCTTGCCATACAACTCCGCAAGAATACACACCAGCCAAATGCATCACTTGAATTATTTGTGCACCCCCACTACGTGAATGATATCATCAAGGCTGTTCATGATGTAGCTGGCTTCAATGGAGACAAGCAGTTGTATGATGTTCCGTCTCTAGCTTTAAAGATTGGACATTCCATCAAGAAGTGTGCACTCATACTTTAAGGAAATGCTCTAGAGTCTGGCCAAAAGCAAAAAGCGCAACACGCTGAAGAATTTCTGCAGTTGTGCGAACTGACCTGGCGAGGCCGTGTATCCACCCATGCACACAGAACACTGTACCAAGAAAAGCGCAACAAACCTATAATTCTGCTGACAAATGCTGATCTTGTGAAAATGTCGGCGTTCCTCCAGGAAGCTGGAAACAGGGAAGTGGAACTTGTCCAGGATGCTCGGGGCGAACAAATCGGACCAGCTTGGAAGAGATTGAATGAAGTCGCACTGTGCCACCTTATTATGTTCAACCACAGAAGGCAGGGGGAGGTATCAAAGATGAAACTAGAAGACTTTCAGAAGCACACAACAGCTAGTGTCAACGGGGAATGCCTGCTGACTGATCTTGAACGGCACCTGTGCAATATGTTCAGAGTTGTCGAAATAGTTGGCAAGAGGGGTCGAACTGTTCCTGTGCTTCTCAGCAATGAGGCGGTGGCGTGGTTGAGTGCTCTGATTGCAAAGAGAAATGAAGCTGGAGTCGCCCACGACAACACCTACTTGTTTGCACGATGTTCTTATGGAGGTACAGGTCATGTAAGAGGATGACTGTATAAGAGTGTACGCAGACATGGCGGGCCTTGACAATGCTGCTAGCATCCGGTCTACAAAACTTCGTAAGCACGTGGCAAGCGCTTCGCAAATTCTTGCCTGGAAGGAACATCAACTCGAAACACTTGCAAACTTCATGGGTCATGATTTGCGTGTCCATCGTGAATACTACCAGTTGCCAGATACTGTTATGTGCAGAGGGTCACTAAACTTTCTCGGCTTTTTCTCAGCTTGGAGGGGGGCAACTTGCCTTCCCAGCAGGGCAAATCCCTGGATGAACTGTTTGTCATTGGTGGTAAGGACACAGTCGTTTTAAATTATTTACTCAACAGCAAAAGAAAGACATTAATGATTGCTTTTGTTGAAAAATACTTGATCAGTAATTACTATTCACTAATACATCTTCAACAGCGAAAGAAATGCAAGAAATAACACTTTGTTATCAGTTCACAATATATGATAACAAATGGTATATGTATTTTTGTGCATTTCTTTTGCTATTGTCCCTGCATTACAGAACAAGAAAGAGAAAGAATGAAAAATAGACAGGAAGAAACAGACAACAGAAAATTCACAAGAGTTGAGTCCACTTGCAGAAAATGACCTTAAAATAATGTCCGATTTTACATGCAGGACAACAAATTAAACCCACTTGACTTTACCATTCTAGAAATGCATAATTAGATAGTGTTACTATTACCACCACCTTAGTTGTCTTGTCTCCCCTCCCCCTCATTTCACATACATGTACGGATGCGTCAGAGTACTTGACTATTTAGAATTTGCAATCGCAATGATGACTTTAGAATGCACATCAATATGAAACCAATGGACAGCTAGCATTTTAGTGTCGTGTCCTCACTATGATAGGTGTAATTCACACACACTCAAAGTGTTCTTGTATCGTATTACGATCGAGGATCAAAACACAAAAGAGAACAAAGGGAACAAAGGATCCTCGAAGGACGGTTTGCTTGTCCGAAATCGGTCCTCGGTCGTTGGGGCAAGCGCTAAGTAATGATGTTAGGGTATAGTAAAGGAACAAAGAAAAACACAATATCGATCCTCGGTCGTTATGTGGTTCACGACTGCATGTGTGTGTGGTTTTCTCTTATTGACGCACAGGGGTATTTATGATTACCGTTGTGATTGGATAAATGATGATGGTATAAGGTCATAAGTAAGGATTTACGGATCAAGAACTATCGGCAAACAGAGTGATTCTGGAAATTCATGGATGATTATAAAGTAAGTCACAATAAGGCACTGTTGCATACTCTTGGTGGCGAAGACGTTTTCGCACAGCTAGTGTTTGGTACCAAACCTTCTAAAACCTAGCAAAACCTATAGATGGTGTTTTATAGGCTTGGGCTAGTTAGGGTTAGAACAACATGCATATTATAGTTGATCGTTTTCGAATGACATGTATACATTTAATATTATTCAGTTATTGATAAATTTGAGGAAATAATTGTTACTGTCTGGGATTTTCGTCTGGTGCTCGTCTATCGTGTCACAAATGTACTCTTGATAGGACTCAAGTTCCTTGCACTTGTCCAAGGAATCCTGGGACAGATCCAGAGCGTCAATGCGAGTGTAGCCCAAATTCTTCAGCTGTCGAAGGCAACAAAATAAAACATTACAACAAACTCCGTCTTTTCTGTAAAGCGGAATTCAAGACAATCAACCGTCTTACTCTTAGCTTTTGGATGGCAAAATCTTGTTTTAATCACGAATTTAGAGGTTCTATGCTATCACTCGTTTCATTTAAATACATGTATACTTCATACGCTCGAAGCATCACCTATTTCACTCCAGAGTTATCGCTGTATTGAACAGTCCTGAATCTCCAATGTTTATATCTTTAGGAAAATGTAGCGCAGATTTCTGACTTTTCTGAGTTGTGGAGTACTTTTTCAATCGCTAGTCAAACTACGACCTTCTGTCGCTAGAGTGCCGGTGTCAGGCTGGTTCGAGTTTGATGGTATAGCGGGTATCGCAAGTCCGCAGCCAATAATCTCACAAACACTAAGGCATAGGGTTAATATCATTTACATATCGGTCAAGGGCAAAACCAAGTAATGAATTTACATCATTCTAAACAATACTCAAATAAACCACAAGGGAAACAGACTAGGTAAATTTGCATAAATTTCAAAGTGAACAAAGAAATCGGCAAGGCAGGACTTGAACCTGCGACCTCCGGAATACCGGACCGGCACTCTACCAACCGAGCTATCTTGGCCTAAGTTGGCGTTCTGCCAAATTGTCAGTATCTTTCTTCGAAGGCGCTAGTCAGAATTCATAAACAAAAGAATTCCGTGTAGCCAGGGATCACGTCCGATTCAAGTCCCGCCTTGTCAATTTCTTTGTTAACTTAGAAATTTATGCAAATTCACCTAGTCAGTTTCCCTTGTGGTTTATTTGCGTATTATAAGATAACAAGCCGTATCCTCATTGAGTAATCTCCACAATGTCTCCACAAATTACCTCTTTGCCAACCAATCCTGTTCCCGATGCCGCATCAAGGATTCTTGAAGATTTATCATGAATCATCTCAGATGTCAGGGCTGCTAGATTGCGAGGACCTTGATAGCCATTCGAATTTAAGACCTGTAATTCCCAAACAGACACTGTGAAAATTGCGGACGCCTGAATTACAGCTCCATGAGAGAATCGACTATATAGGAGCCTGCTGCAATTATTATTTGTCTACAACAAAATACATAAAGACTTCCGCCCCAAACGCCCAAAAAAAAAACATTAAAAACACTAACATATCATTCAATTTATATCAATCTGAAAATGTTATGAAATTATACTTGATCCACCAAGCTTCGTTAAAATCCATTAAGTAGTTTTCCCGTAATCCTGCTAACAGAAAGACAAACTTAATAACGCCCAATAAACACAAACAAAATATAACCTTCTGGGCGGAAACATAATACATCATATATATTGCACATGCGTCTAGTAATAAAAACTGGTTCTCACGCTTAACTTCCCTGAAAAGTCCTCCAGGCCAGGAATCATGAAAAACGAGGACATTCATTGCAGCGATGGACAGGGGACTTTACAGAATATCACTCAATAAGCCATTTGCGGGTTAAATTTAAATAACATCTGGTACACTGACTTAATTGCTTAAAATGTTTGGTATGTTTTAACTTGGAATTCTCCTGACTAAAGACACTGTTGCTATTATCACATGATGCGGGGCAAGCTCCTGCATACTGTACTCTGTAGACTTTACGTGAGAGACGCTTGGCACCAATAGCAATACATTGTTCACATGGGTGAGAATGTCACAAAGACACCAGACCATTTTGGAGCTGGGGTTGCTATCCTAAGGCTTGCCCCCGAATCACGCCACGTGATATAGTAAGAGTATCATTGGTCTGGACAATTCAAAGTTAAAATGTGCCAACCTTGTTGAGCAAGTCAGTGTACCATAGATCGTCCAGATGTTATTCAAATTTAACTCGCAAATGGCTTATTGAAATAATGTATGTTCCATCTGTATTTGTGTGTGTATATTTACAGGCAGCGTTAAAAATGGGACAGGTATACGGGATACCATGGAGGAAGGAATGTAAACCATTATGGGGGTATGCTTGGAAAATAATGTAGTTATCTTGCTCTATGGTTATACATGTATCACCATTTGGAGTGATTAGAAGGAAACCCCAGAAAACAGCAATAATATGAGCTAGCCACGTAGGGACGGAAAAACCCAATTCACATGGGTCAAAGATCAAAGTGGTCAAAGTGACCAGGCCGTCCCCAATTAACCACCGACAGATTCATCCCACATTGACTTGAAATGCAGGCCAAAGCATCGTAGATTTAACAAAATGAGAGGTATGCTTTGGACCACCTAGCATTCAAGCCACCACATTCAAATAACGTCAAAGTGTAACGGCACTGTTTATTTACATTGTGTTTGCGCTAAACATTAGCCGTCCACCTCAAAGTGACACCAACTACACGCACATATTCAGACCACTGACTGATATCCATGACATATAATGACAGATGCATGCAGGGATAGGGTCAAAGGTTTTTCCGAGATAAGCAAGCTAAATAATTATGGTCGACGTTGTTATTATTATTATTATTATTTATTCGGCCAATAGCAACATACAACAAACAATTCACAAAACTTGGACACCAAAATCACCTTTTTCAGCATGTGGACATGTCGGGTGATATTATTAGGGTCCAAGCAAGAGCCCTTTGGATCGCTGTACGAAATGTCTGCACGTCGATCCCCATGACCTCCCACACTTATCCCCCAAAATTTCACGGAAAACGGCCACTTACAAAAATGCTGCTTGTCCCCAGTAGGCACTAAGGATCAAGGAGGACACTAACAGTATCAATGTGTTCTTAACTTCCAAAAAAGTGAGAATTGTTGAGCAAAGTCAACGAAACAGGTAACAGCCGTTGACTTTGCTCAACAATGGCTACGTGCATTTGAATCGGCGAACATTGCTCCACATTTTGAGGCCTGATTTTCTCACTTTTTGGAAAGTTAAGAACACATTGATACTGTTAGTGTCCTCCTTGATCCTTAGTGCCTACTGGGGACAAGCAGCATTTTTGTAAGTGGCCGTTTTCCGTGACATTTTGGGGGATAAGTGTGCAGACATTTCGTACAGCGATCCAAAGGGCTCTTGCTTGGACCCTAATAATATATCACCCGACATGTCCACATGTTGAAAAAGGTGATTTTAGGGTCAAACTACTCGGACTAACTGCTGTTGATAAAACGGCAATATATGTCTTTTGCGGAGCAATTGCAGAATACCCCGCCACGCGAAAGCAACCCCCTAAATATGAATTACATGTACCTATAAACTGATGTATGATTGATTACAGTTAGTGTTCAGCAATTCCAAAACAATATCTGACATGACCAACTACTATCTTCACGATTGCGTTGATTTAGGGGGTATGTATTTGGGTGTACATGTACGTGTAGTAGTAAATGTCGTTTAACTTAAAATGCGGGTTCGAAAACGCCCTATGCTGTATAGCGCAAATGGTTGGCCATGATTTCGAAAAAGCCCTATGCTCTATAGCGCATTAGGGGTGTACAGCCGCAACAAACCCACGATTTTAACTATGCCCTACGCTCTAAATACAGCGCATGGCCGGTTGTTTATTGAGCAGGTGTACTGTGAAGCTAGTATAAGCATGGAGGAATAAGAAGGAATGGTATAAGCATGGAGGAAGGAAAACATTCCTCCATGGTATAAGATAGCGTTCAAACTCCCCTGTGAATCCTCGCGACACTGGCGACGCGAGACTACTGCTCTCCGTGGGAAGTACAGTGGGGAGTTTTCGTGATGCGAAATCGCAAAAGTTGAACACATTTCAACTTGGGCGAATGTTCGCAGCAAATGCTTTGTGACATCAAATCCGTATCACATTCGCTTTCGCGTGAAGTATGAACCGGCCTTTATAGTTGACCGGGTGTTAACTGGCAACAAACCCCTGATTTTGACAAAGCCCTATGCTCTAACCATGGAGGCTACCTCCATGCTCTAACCAACGTACGTCAACAACCTTTTCAGGTGTTTGTACGTTTCCAAAACAGAAACAGAAGCAATATGGTTGACCGGGTGTTCACCGCAACAAACCCCTGATTTCGACAAAGCCATATACTATAGCGCGTAGTTGGCCGGGTGTTTATTGAGCTCAATGAACCGTGACAGCGTATCGGCGTATCCGGATACGGAGTGCATGGACGGGCATTATGGTTGACCGGGTGTTCAGCCGCAACAAACCCCTGATTTCGACAAAGCCCTATACTATAGCGCGTAGTTTGCCGGGTGTTCATTGAGAGCAATAAACCGTGACCGCGTATCCAGATACGGAGTGCATAGAAGTGTGGCGGGGTATTCTGCAATTGTGCCGAATAATAGATAGCTGCAAACTAGTTTTATTATTCCGTAGTTCTGCCCTACCTTGTCATATCTTTCCGCCCACGAATTGTAAAAGCTGGACAGATGGCCGCCTTTTTCTGCAGCAAATCCGTACTCGTACGCTCCCTTCCGCAGGTCAACCAGATCGTTGTAGGTTGTCGCCATTTTCTATATTGATGCCCATTTCTATGGTGGCCCTGAAGGGACATCAAAGACGCGAATTTCATTTACGACATCACATACTGTTTTACGACATCACACAATTTTGTTTACGACATCACATATTTGTTTACGACATCACACATTTATTTTACGACATCACACTTTTGTTTACGACATCACATATGTTTTGTTTACGACATCACATATTTGTTTACGACATCACATATGTTTTTTAACGACATCACATATTTGTTCACGACATCACAATTTTCTATTTACGACATCACATATTAAATTCACGACATCACAAACTTGTATGTACGACATCACATACTTATTTACGACATCACATATTGCATTTACGACATCACATATTAATTTACGACATCACACAATTTTTTATTCACGACATGCATGCAAGTCGTGAATTTGTTTGTCGCGAATTTTTTACTAGTAGCTTGGGGCGTCACAGCTGACCCTGCGCGCGCGCGCGCGCTTGGTGTTTGCTTGCGCTGGTAAATTGCATTCCTTTCCTCTTCTGAGAGTGTAAGCACAACCGCGGTGAGATATGGAGGCTCGTAGTGACGACCCACGTTCAAAAGTGAAGTTAGTTTTGTTTTGTTTTGAGGTTGGCTACAAATTAAATAACATCGTTATCTCTTCATTAATTCTTGTCAGTGTACCATTTATTCCCGTTACAAATCTGCGTCCCTTTTCTTCAGCAGATCGAAGACATCCTTCGGGGGATGGGATTGGAAGTTTTGATTCCAAATTTTAAGAAGGAGGGGGTACGTCAAACTTTCATTTTTGTTTAAAGTATACTTTGTTATTAGTTTTGGTTTTTAGTTTTTTTGTATTGCGATGGTTTAACCTTTGTGTAGTTATTTTATGCACCATCTAGTAACTATCCCGCGAATTGGGTCATATAATAAAAAGCAATATCTTACAGAAACTCAGAAGTTCACGTACGTCAGGCTAAAGTCAGCAAACAGAAAAGGGATTTTGTTGGTTTGACTATAGATGTATTTCGGGGTAATAATCTCATACTCAGTAACAAAACAGATCGCACATTTCCGGGGTAATAAAACATGGTAAACATCGGGCTGGTCGTTCCGTAAACCGGACGGCCGAAAAGCGGAGAGGTGTGCAGCGGGCTCATGATATATCCCGATATAAAATAACTACACAAAGGTTAAACCATCGCAATACAAAAAAATAAAAACCAATTGCAATAACGTCCAAAGTATACTTTAAACACAAATGAAAGTTTGACGTACTCCTCCTTCTTAAAATTATTTGGAATCAAAACTTCCAATCCCATGATGTCTTCGATCTGCTGAAGAAAAGGGACGCAGAATTTTAACGGGAATAAATGGTACACTGACAAGATCTAATGAAGAGATATTTAATTTGTAACCAACCATTCAAAACAAAACAAAACTAACTTCACTTTAAT
Organism: Crossaster papposus; assembly: GCA_037893245.1. NCBI lineage: Eukaryota > Metazoa > Echinodermata > Asteroidea > Velatida > Solasteridae > Crossaster > Crossaster papposus. Next base: position 66,710 of record JBAIAA010000246.1, read on the forward strand.
TTGAACGTGGGTCGTCACTACAAGCCCCATATCTCACCGCGGTTGTGCTTACACTCTCAGAAGAGGAAAGGAATGCAATTTATTAGCGCAAGCAAACATCGAGCCCGCAGGGTCAGCTGCGACGCCCTAAGCTAATACTAAAACATTCGCGACAAACAAATTCACGACTTGCATGCATGTCGTGAATAAAAAGTCGTGAAAAATTGTGTGATGTCGTAAATGCAATATGTGATGTCGTAAATAAGTATGTGATGTCGTACATAAAAGTGTGTGATGTCGTGAATTTAATATGTGATGTCGTAAATAGAAAATTGTGATGTCGTAAACAAATATGTGATGTCGTTAAAAAACATATGTGATGTCGTAAACAAATATGTGATGTCGTAAACAAAACATATGTGATGTCGTAAACAAAAGTGTGATGTCGTAAAATAAATGTGTGATGTCGTAAAAAAATATGTGATGTAAAAACAATTGTGTGATGTCGTAAAACAGTATGTGATGTCGTAAATTAAATTCGCGTCTTTGATGTCCCTTCAGGGCCACCATACATTTCTACGGTGGCTCTAGTCTTGGTACGGTCAAGACCAAGCTAGCCCGTTCATTTGGCGGCGCGCCGTCCGTATTATCTGGGCTTATTGAGGGCGCCCACTAATTATCGCCAGATTCCTGGATTTCTTCCACTAGCTTGGTCTTGGCGCAAGCGTCACGTCACGTGAACCCGGAAAATTCCGAGGACATTCCAAGCATAGCTCAAATAGCTACTCGCCCCCGCATGCGCGCTAAGTCGTTTTTGTTTAATGTAGTGTTCGATTATTATAGTCTGGTTCCCAGACCAAATATTTCTTACTATTTGTGATTTTTCATTTATTATTTAGCCGTTAATGTCACGTGAACAAAAACGTTCGCGATGTTCGAGTGTTTCCAGATTTTTATAAAATAAAACTCACATTAGCAAAGGTCAACAATAGACGAAATGCCTAAGACTATCACAGTCATTGTAGTCATTGTGCTATTTTTTGGTAAGAGCCGTTAGAATTTGAATTGTTGCGTCGTCATAGCTACGCTGCTTGTATCGCGTCATTATCTATTTTTTGTCGCCGGCGGCTACCTGACCTACACTACAGACGTATAGCCAAATGTGGTTTCTTACACGTCCGGTCAGGTAGTAGTCTAGCCTTTTGACAAGGCCTCGTGACTCTGGCTAAGCGGCTGAGATGAGTCTAGATACCTGGGGTGAACGCGCGACCGAGTTACGAATGTCACGAGGCCTTTTGCAATGTAGGTTTCACTGCTCGGCATGAATTATTCATAGATACATATTAGCATGCCAATACGCCCAATCAGAACGGCGATCTCCCAGTTGGTTTCGTTCGTGATTCGTTCAATATCAAAGCATGTAAGAAAAGGTAAAAAAACGTAAATAAATGTTACTTCTGAGTTGAATATATGAATGATAAATACAAGATATCACATTTAAATCTATTTTACATGCAAAATTGCAATAAATTAGGAAGCAACTAATGATTTGAGCTAAATATTGTAAGTGACATGATTGGACATTCCCTGTTTGTAAAATGAACTAGTCCAACTCAAATATAAGCTGACGTCACGCAGAGATACGTTCGCTGATTGGACGCTACCATTTCGGTAGCGATTCCAGATGGAAACAAAGGTTAACATAAGAAATCCAAACCAGATTGATAAAGGCCACTTGTCTGGGCAATTCGCACTGCCGTTCACTCAGGTTTTCGCGATTAGTCTCTTTTTAGTCGCTCGGCCTCTATCAGACATGTGGCCTTGTTTAAAGGCTAGTAGTAGTCTAGCCCTAGACCCTTGTGTTATTTCGGTGCCCACCACGCGCGCAGATTCGTTAACGCTGTGTCTTTTTTCAAATCCCGGCTTCGTGTGCGTTCTGGTCTCACGCATGCGTAGTTTACAAAATGCGGCTGGATCCATGTTCGCACTGGAGCCGACGTTTGACAAACGTACATGATTTTGGATTCCCCTAAGGGTTTAGCACTAGTTGGCAATCAATTGTTAACTTTAACCTTAGTTTTCGACGATTCTCCCTCGCTTTTCCGAGGGATCCAATCAGCGACCGAGTTTGAGCCTCATCATGAATTATTCATTATACACAAATACAAGACAGTGTACATGTAATGTACATCGTACATGTACAGTGTATGTGATGGCGACTGTATGCACGTATAGTATGCATTGCGCGAAATGTGCAGCCTTAAAGATGGACTACAACGAAAACTCACACATTACATTTATTATCGTACCTTGTTTATGTTGTGTTCAGGTAACACTTTATTGTTACGGTCATGTTTTTTTCTAAATAATTTTGTTGCAATTTGACCGAAAAAATTGGACCTCGATTCTTCGATTTTGAAATTTCCCGCACTGTACTGGTTCCCGGCAAAGATCCACTGAAAACCACAATGAAATCCACGATATAGTACCAGCGGACTTGTAAACCAGCGAAAAGTGATGACGTACTACCCATGAGCAACCGAGAGTAAACAAAATACGCCATGTTATTCCGTGTGCATTATGTATGCGTTTTCATGCAGAGGCATGAAGTTTTTACGAATCTTTTTTTTATAGTGTATCACTATCAGCTACAATAATGCCAACTTCATGTGTTGTTGGTGGATGCACGAGAAATTGTTCGAAGAATCCAGAGATTCATTTTGTGCAATTTCCGCGGGATCCTGCGTTATCAAAGGAATGGGTGAAGTTCGTAAATATTACACGAAAGGATTTCACCTTCTCGGCAATAAGTAGGCCTTTGATTTGTTCTGTGTTGAACCTTCAAGTGCTTTGAAAAATTCACTGGGATTGACAACAAAGTTTCGTTTGAAGCCTGGATCGATTTCCACATTGAAAGCGCGAAACATCGAGAGAATTCGTACTAGTCTACCACCAGGCCTACTGCTTTTACGTCGGCCGAGTCATCGGCAACCGCCGCGCCGGGTCTGCCGTGGCCGCAGAGTCATCAGCAGGTGCTGAGTCGCAAGGGCTCTTGCAGTTGAAACGTCGCTAGAGCTGCCATCACTGTCCTCAGAAGTACCTCCACGAAATGCCTCTTCCTCATCTATACTGTGGTCTTCCCAATACTCGCTGCTATCGGACATTTTTCGCTGTTTTTCGGTCGAAAATAGTTGTACCAAAATATAGCCTAGCTTGTCCGCTGTTATTCCGCATTGCATTGTACGGTAAAAATGCACACACACAATCGACCCGAGTAAATCGTCATGGGTAGTACGTAACACACAAAGTATGAATTATTCATGAGTTAAGGGCTTTTGCTGAAACTGAGTTTTTCTGGGTCGTAGAACGCCGATCAATTTTGGGGTTTTTTTGCATGAAGGAACAAGTTTTATTGAATACTAATGATATTAGTAATCATTATACATTTCTCGAACAAAAAACAGCAACACAGCTTTTATCATTATTCCGTTGTAGTCCATCTTTAATGCATTGTGTGGCCGATCATCCGGGGCAGTGCTACTAGTGCAAGCTAGCTGCAGCCGCCAACCGGCGCGGCCTGGCCGCATTGTACCCGTACCGATCTTGTCGAGTCCCGCTGCAGCATCGCTTCAGGAGTTAGTAATGTGGTGCCGCGGAGAAGGGACGTTTTTTTTAATTCCAGTGTATGGAACCATAGAGAAAGGAACAGATCGAACGTACGTCATTTTGGCTACGTTTCCCTGAAATCAAAGGAATTAAACATTATCATTTCTTGGTTTCACTCATCACAAATTTAAACACCAAAGACAAATACTTCTGCAACCGCAGTCACAAATAAACGCCGGGGCAGCCATAATTTGCTGTGTCGATGTATAATGTATGTGTACATGTACATGTACATGTGTACACAGGTCAATCGCGGCGAGTCTGGACATGTTTTGCGCGACACAATAACCCTCAGGTCTGCACGTATTTGCTTAACTGTCCATCATTATCAGGTGATATGAATACTGCATATATTACAATAGTCTGACCACGCCCACAATGTGCCAACTTGTCCAAGACCTTCAACAGGGTCCAGTTCACGGGTGGCGGTTCGTCGTGAAATAGCGCCCTCTATAACATCGGTGGTTTGTGTCAGTGATCGTGAAATAAACAACACGAAGGTCTTGGAACCAAGACTAGTCAGGTAGCCGCCGGCGACAAACAAAATAGATAATGACGCGATACAAGCAGCGTAGCTATGACGACGCAACAATTCAAATTCTAACGGCTCTTACCAACAAATAGCACAATGACTACAATGACTGTGATAGTCTTAGGCATTTCGTCTGTTGTTGACCTTTGCTAATGTGAGTTTTATTTTATAAAAACCTGGAAACACTCGAACATCGCGAACGTTAAGCAATTCCTCCAGTTTTTGTTCACGTGACATTAACGGCTAAATAATAAATGAAAAATCACAAATAGTCAAAAATATTTGGTCTGGGAACCAGACTATAATAATCGAACACTACATTAAACAAAAACGACTTAGCGCGCATGCGGGGGCGAGTAGCTATTTGAGCTATGCTTGGAATGTCCTCGGAATTTTCCGGGTTCACCTGACGCTTGCGCCAAGAACAAGCTAGTGGAAGAAATCCAGGGCCCAATTCCATAAAAGCATTCTAACTTAGTATATTACTAGGTTTTAGCAAGATTCCAAATGCCTAGTTGGTTGCTTGCTAGCAATCAACTAAATCGCATTCCATAACACCATTCTATGAAATATTCTTACTAGTTGCTTGCTTGCAGCTTGCTAGAATGGTGTGGGGTTTGCATAATCGCCAAAGTACATGGTCAGTTTGAGTTAACAATAGGGAAAGAGTTCAAATCAGGTCATGCTGTGGGTTGTATTGTCAATGCATTCCTCTGTACCCTATTTAGGGTATGTACATTTGTATCGGCCTAAGCACATGTTTCAGAAATGGCTAATTCAGAGGGTGTTTCAACTCCAAAAAGGGGAAAGAAGCCTAATTACTCGACTCAGGAAAATCTGTTCCTTGCAGAACGCTATGAGGAGTTTAAGGTTATCTTTGACTCTGCGCATAAGGATGTCCATACAAATTCCCAAAAGATAAAAGATTGAAAGTGACTTAGAATGGTGCTAAGGATTTAGACATACCCCAAACCTATTCTAATTTTAGCAAGCAACTAGGAACCTTGCTAAGCGTATAATGGTTTTGTGGAATAGATTTAGCAAGGAACTAGAGATAGAAAGAAAGTTAGCAACCAACTAGGCTTAGAATGCTTTTATGGAATTGGCTCCAGGAATCTGGCGATAATTAAGGGCGCCCTCAATAAGCCCAGATAATACGGACGGTGCGCTGCGGAACAAATGGACGGGCTAGCTTGGTCTTGACCAAGACTACTGTGGCTCGTATTCGCCAATTCGTTGCGCAGGTCTGTTTTTTTTACTGCGTTATATCGCCGTATTTATTGCGGTAGGGCCTATATCACTGTACTTATTTCGCTACATCTTTTGTTATTTATTAATTTGGTAGTTGGGATGTAGACAATCATTTAAGTATAAAGGGAAATCATTTAGCAAATAATTCCAGTGTGAAAATGAAAATGACGCATTAGCTTTGCCTCAATCACGGGACCTTGACTTACCATAATATTGTTGTTTGATACTTTATATATTTTACAAGCACTCAACATTTCTCAAAATGATATCTTCCTCATGCAGACTGGAATGAGTTTCCGTAGCTTATACCATCCGATTGATTCTCTCATTTCGATACCCGCTTCTCTTCTATGTTGCATATTGATATTGAATGACAGTCACTTATTTTAATTGCCTTTTACAAAAAAATATAAAAAAATTAAATGATATTTTTGAAAAACTTGTTAACTTTAGGGTAATATAATGTTTCAATTATGTATTTTCTTGTAGGTCTACTGCCATATAAATTCAGCCCTAAGGGCTGCGGTAGTGGGCTTGAATACACCAGAAATATTAATAAAACATATTTAGAGGGATTAGTTTTTTAGCTTAATTTTATATATTTATGAATATTATTTATATATTTATTATTATTTGTTTGGCGGAGGAGGGGGGTGGGGAGGGGGGGTCGGGTGCTTAGGAACCTATTTATTATCCTGTACTAATAATATATGTGTCGTAATTTGTTTTTAAATCTTGTTAGAGCGGGCGAGGGAAAAACAAACTTTGGCTGAGGAAAGGGACTACTAAGAAAGCATATTGTTATATTTAGTCCCACTTTTTCGGAAGAAAACACATCATTCCCCAGCTTTAGAAGCGTTCATCTTACAACTAAGTTACTAGACAAGGGGTGGTTACACATGCTGTGTCCCTTTAGAATACGACTAACGCCCGCTTCAAACATAAACTCTGGACCCTAATATCACCCAACATGTCCACATGTTGAAAAAGGTGATTTTGGTGTCCAAGTTTTGTGAATTGTTTGTTGTATGTTGCTATTGGCCGAATAAATAATAATAATAATAATAATAACAACGTCGACCATAATTATTTAGCTTGCTTATCTCGGAAAAACCTTTGACCCTATCCCTGCATGCATCTGTCATCATCTATTTTTCGTCTTTGAATTAATTCATTCAGTGTCTCTATTGAAGACGTTACTATAACTTACTGGCCACTTTGGAGTTCAGCACAATGCACATATGTGACCCACTCCACAATAATAATAGAGCTCCATAGCTACTTCCGTTCTTGAGATATGACAGATTACTTCCTTGGAGTTCAAATTACACAACTGAGAAAACAGGCTTTGAAAAAGCCGGCTTTATTGTAGAACAACAGAACGATGAACACAAAATAGGCGTGTTTTCCACTTTAATCATCAAAATCAACATTTCTTTGAATGAAACCTGAAAATATTGGTGTTAAAGATGTCATTAATGGCCAAAAATGTAAATCACATTTTGATGAAATGTTTATCCTCTCAACGTTGAGTAGTCCATCACATGATAGTGCAAAGCGCGACTTAATACCCTTTATTAGAGCCGGTCAAAATATGTCTTTTGCACAGTATAGATTGTTTCCCGTTTGTAGTAGCGCAAAGCAGTATAGAATAAACTGTGTCTTTCCCTTGTCTTTCGTGACCTCGCTCAGCCTATGTGATACATCTTGGATGATGTGGGCTGCGCATAATGTGAGGGTAGGTGTAGCCTTTAATTTCCATCTTCCCTTCGACTATTTTGTATGTTCGTTTCAGGTATGATTTGCAATCCTCCGAGTTTAACGCGTCAAGTACAGTTTGCAACATGGCCCATGAATAATCAGTCACAACTCTTCTCGGGACTACCGAGGCAAGTTTTCTCGTCTTTGTCTCCGCATTCAAAAATTGACCCAAGAAGTGTTTTATTTTGGATGCATGCTGGTCATTTGAGAGCATATCGGCCACTGGAATAGCTGCTCTTCCTCGTTTTGGATTTTCCATTACAAGTAAAAAAAACTGGCTTATTTTGACCTTTAATTTTTCTGTCGATTAAGCCCGTAGCATTCAAATGCAAGACAACAGCCTTTTTAACTCGGTCAATGATAGATTCAATTGTTCATCCATCATCATGTACACTTTGAATGGAATTACAGAAAAGTGTAGCACGAAACCACCATCGGTGTACAGTCAGTCCGCAGCGCACGCGTTAATGAGGTCATATCCCGAACTTTATTTGCAGGGCCGGCGTCGCAAATCGGCCACGAGATTTACGCGAGTAATTGCGAGAGTTCGACCGCTTTGTTTTCACGAGCTACACATTGCAAACGAAGCAGTGATTCTCCAAGATGGCGTGGTAAGTGGAAAGCGAACGATTTTCTGAATCGAATGATATAAAATATGACGAGATTCAGTGTGTTTTGGGCAGAATTTTTTTCACTCGAAGTTAGAGTATAATTTTAAGAAATGTTTTTGTTGTGTGTTTAGTTTCTGCGCCCTGACTGGACTAACAAATATTGCCAAAAATGATCACTACACATCGATAAAGAAAGCAATGATCTTTCGTTTGATATACAATTTAGCCTGTGGCGACATTTTTTTCATGTATTTTGCGACGATTTTCGTGCGCGCGATTTCAACTTTTTCGGCCAAGTCTTTCGGCTTTACATACGCAGAACGTACGTATTGCACACAAGCACACACATACATGTACATGTGCTGGATATGCACTAGATGGTGATTGCACAGTAGCCAACAGAAACAGAATTACCGGTAATGTTTTTTGTTTTGTGTGGCTTTATTTATATGATAAAGTTAGGTTTCTGCCTTCATGTCATGCATACGAATTGATTTTTCTTTCATGTATAAAAACGACTTAGGCCTATGTTTTTGTTCAAAATTATAACAAAATGTTTAATAATAATAAATTTAGTTACTATTATTGTGCTAAACTTCATAGTTCCTATTTCTGTCTTCCAATATGTTTCTTATACTAGGTAGCATTCATGCCGTCCACTACCATGGCCATGCCCACCGCCATGCCCTGCACCGCCACCGCCATGCCCTGCACCGCCACCGCCATGCCCTGCACCGCCACCGCCATGCCCTGCACCGCCACCGCCATGCACCGCCACCGCCACCGCCATGCACCGCCACCGCCATGCCCTGCACCGCCACTGCCATGCCCACCGCCGCCATGCCCACCGCCGCCATGCCCACCGCCGCCATGCCCACCGCCGCCATGCCCACCGCCGCCATGCCCACCGCCGCCATGCCCACCGCCGCCATGCCCACCGCCGCCATGCCCACCGCCGCCATGCCCACCGCCGCCATGCCCACCGCCGCCATGCCCACCGCCGCCATGCCCACCGCCGCCATGCCCACCGCCGCCATGCCCACCGCCGCCATGCCCACCGCCGCCATGCCCACCGCCGCCATGCCCACCGCCGCCATGCCCACCGCCGCCATGCCCACCGCCGCCATGCCCACCGCCGCCATGCCCACCGCCGCCATGCCCACCGCCGCCATGCCCACCGCCGCCATGCCCACCGCCGCCATGCCCACCGCCGCCATGCCCACCGCCGCCATGCCCACCGCCGCCATGCCCACCGCCGCCATGCCCACCGCCGCCATGCCCACCGCCGCCATGCCCACCGCCGCCATGCCCACCGCCGCCATGCCCACCGCCGCCATGCCCACCGCCGCCATGCCCACCGCCGCCATGCCCACCGCCGCCATGCCCACCGCCGCCATGCCCACCGCCGCCATGCCCACCGCCGCCATGCCCACCGCCGCCATGCCCACCGCCGCCATGCCCACCGCCGCCATGCCCACCGCCGCCATGCCCACCGCCGCCATGCCCACCGCCGCCATGCCCACCGCCGCCATGCCCACCCCATGTTGAAGATTTAAATGTACTGGTGGATATGCAGCAACTTCTTTGTACATCATGTAGATTTAAATGTTTTTGTATTTTAGTGTTTTAAATAATATACATGACTTTGTGTCAGTGCTGTGCAAACACAGTGCAGCTAAAACAGATCAAAACCGAGTCTGGTCGAGTCGGGACAGTTTGTCAAATCATCTAGGACTTAATGCCCAAAACTATGCCAACAAAGTTTTGAGCTACAATGTAAATTTGACACAAATGGCAAATAACTTTATGAATGCAGATTGTATTATTTCTATTATCAGTGATATAATTTATGTGCATTAACATTTATATTAGCAAAATTTATGTCTTAATCTTTTGTTTTTGCAATGTTAGAAGCGGGTATACATTGTAATTTAATATTTACAATAATTTAATGCCAAAGAAACTATGCCAAAAACATCAAGCAAAGATAAAACAAACTTTATTTACTTTTATAATAAATCCCAATGGTTTGCACATTGAACATTATGCCAAAGATGATGGTAGTTATCATCTTCACTATGTTGGCCATATTTTTGTTGATGTTTTGCCTAATTGCTAAACATTTATTATTTTATTACCAACCCTAATTGTTGTCATTTCTTCAATCTGTATATATGTACATGTAATAGCTGATGTAATTAAAATAAGTTTTAACAATTTCAGGGTTTAATTTAACAATTTTATTCAAGCCATATAACATCAACAGGGTATATTAATGTAAGCGATAAAATTCAAGTTTCAGATAAAAAGTGCAGTTTCTTTTATAAACCAACCTCACAATACAGATATATTGTAAACATGTTTATTTATCAATGTTATTGTTATCAATAAATTTTAAACAACGACTTCATTTATCGCTTGTTTTTTGTTTATTTGGCTGTATACCTTGTATTATGCAGGCAATATTATTATTTTTTAATCAGTCCACTGTTAAAAAGAAAAAAAACCTGAATAGCAGATAAATCCCTTTCGCTTGAGCTTACAACAAATACACAAAAAACAACTGCGTATTAAAATGTGCATGAACTACACGTTACCACGAAGCCTTTTTTCATGACGTCATTTTCGACCAATGAGGGCACAGGAAGACTATGGACTGTCATGGCGGGATGTTCCGTTTGTTAATTTATTGAGAACGTTATAATTTTCTGCGCCCTGACTGGACTAAGTTAAAATCAACCCCAAAACTACAGTTTTGTGATAGAATATGAAATTATCTTTAACATCAGTGTGAAATTGGGTTGTGGCCGCTGCCAGAAAATGGACAAAATCCGTCTTTTTTTAAAGGTCAATTTGTTGATTCGGGAGCTTTTTTTACGTTATAAATTTCACCCTCTAAATGTCATATAATTTCCAATCTGATTTGATAATATAACAAAATGTTTCCTTATTCAAAAGAAAATATACATAATATTGACAGCCAGTGAATAAAACGGATGTTTCGGACCAAATTCCAGGCGTTGTCACCAGCTCATTAAGTATTCAAAAACGAGGTCACGCACAAAGTGCCATGCATAAATCGCACATAAAAGGAACGGCTTTTCAGTGCGCTGCGGACTGACTGTGTATTTGCTGCTAGTATGAACGTTTATGTATACGTCACGAAGCAATCTGACTTCAGTTGCACCGGTTTTATTAAACTTAACTAGTAATAGTCCTCACATAATTGTTATGAGCACAGAATAAACAAGGATGATTTACACTTAAGAGTAATTAATTAGGCACAAATAAACCTCACGACGTACCATGTACCTTAACCAAGTTCAGCTCACTTGCAGTAAGCTGAATGTATTCCCCTCGGGAGGCTCGGTTCTACAGGGTGAACCTAAAAAAACACACAAAAACCGGAAAATGGCCATAATCCCGAAAGTATACATTTCGAGAAAAAACTGAAGTCAATATCAGAAAGTAGGAGCTACAAGCTTTTTTCTGACACCTACATCGCAGGCCTACGGTCACTGGTAACTGAGTACCATTGTCTTGAAAACCATAGGCAGATTTCAGAAATGTCCAAATAGGTATGCGTGTTGTTATCTTCGTGTAGGCAAATAAGGTCGCCTGGAAAAGAACAAGAACACAATTCCCTTTGTTATAACCTGTTTATTTGAAACAATAACAATGAAAACACTTATTTGGCTTTCATAAGCATCTTTCTCAGTCCTTAAGGTCCGATTCCTTCAACATGCATGGCCGCCACCTCTCTCAACGCAAATTTCACATCGTCTTTGCATATCCTGCACTGCTCTCCTCACCATCCCCGGATCTTGTCGTAAAATGTAAACTTCTTGCTGAATCCTCTCCCGTAATTCCACAAGGTCCCATGGGGGACTAGCGTAGACCTTATTCTTAAGGTATCCCCAAAGGAAAAAGTCACATGGAGTTAGGTCAGGGTATTGAACCTGGGCCACGAAAGGACGCGGTTGGATGCACACCACTGACCGCGAAGAGGGATGGTTCATTTCCATGTGGCTTACAAAATTATTGATTTGGACATTTCTGAAATCTGCCTATGGTTTTCAAGACAATGGTACTCAGTTACCAGTGGCCGTAGGCCTGTGATGTAGGTGTCAGAAGAAAGCTTGTAGCTCCTACTTTCTGATATTGACTTCAGTTTTTCCATGAAATGTATACTTTTAGGATTATGGCCATTTTCCGGTGGGTTTTGTTTTTTTAGGTTCACCCTGTACAATAGCTGTAAAGTGTTTGCTCCCCGCTTGACTTAATCACACATCAGACTAATTTACATAGCAATATCAATTTACATTTAATATAAGACAAATTTGATTTCTGAATGCTGCCTTTCAGGAACAGCTTAGAGGAATGTGTCAATAATGACGAATATTTCCCCTGTAATGTTTGTATATAGAGTGACCAAAATGTAAAATTGAATGGTAAATTATTAAATTGGTTTGGTAAATGCGTGTAAATTTATTTCTCAAACAAAATTGAATGTGAGAATTTGTGATTTTGAATGAAAAATGTTTTAAAATAGCCGGGAAAACCTATTAAGCGGCAGGTATTAAGGATTTATGCAAATTAAGCCAATATTGCGGCCTCAGAGGGCACCGGTCTTGGCGCCCATCAAAAATCGAAAAAAGGATGGTATAGGTACCATCTTCGCAAAATTTGGTGCTTTTGGAAAAATCTGACCTAAAATATCTTTAACACCCTTGACTATAGTAATAGTATTAGTAAGCAGTTTAATGAAATCGGCCCCGGAAGTCTCTTCCCCTACGTTTGCCCATACCCAGAACGGGGTTAACTTGTTCAGGTATTGACGGATGAAAGGCTTTGGCTATGCTCGCCTAAAGTGCTGGGCACGCGGATCGGTTGGACTCTGCTAGGATTCTCTCCGGTCGTTGAGTTGCCGCAACGGAGAAGAACCAAATCCTTGACGAAGCGAGCAGCGTAGAGCTTGGGCAAGTAGACACAGACCAGCGTCAGGTAGGCGTTAAGCATCACAGCCATGCAGAGAGTAGCCACCTTCTGCAGGACAATGGGAGCCGTAGCGTAGACAGGCACGGCGGCCAGGCACAGCACCAGGGTGGAGTAGACGCTGACTGCGATGAACTTGGACTCGTTGTAGTTGCTGGGTACCTTACGGGTCTTGAAGGCGTAGTAGCAGCAAGCTAGGATTAGCAGCAGGTTGTACACGCACGAGGCGATGAAGCCGCTACCGAACTGACAATATATTTCCTCGTAGTTGCTGAACTTGTCGGTCATGATGAGCTGAGGCTTGCTGAGGTTGCTTGTGATGCCAGATACGCCAACAATCACCACCTGCGTTTTGGAAAAAATACACGACAACTCAGATCATAGTAAAAGTGTAACACATTAATACAGGAGCTGCTTTTTAACAATTATTTAAAAACTTGCTTAGATCTTTCTAATTGTAAAACATAGCAGGGGCTAGTTTACTGTGGCCTTTAATAGGTTTTTCCGGCTATTTAAACAAAAATCATCTTGGTATTGTGGACAATTAATTTGAAGCGAATTAGCTCTCTGCTGTCGTTCCCTTTGTTCGTATTAGATTGTATGCGTTAACATTCGTTTTCATACCTGAGTACATTTTTAATTTAACTTTTAAATTAGGAGCAATTCGTGGGGGGTCTGGTTTGCACATGTATGCGTTATGCGTATGCGTTATATAATGTGTATTTACGAATTTAAATAGTGGTTTGACAAACGTTTTTTGTTAAAATTCGTGTACAACACATTACATATAATATAGGTCTTCCCAAAAAGCTAAAATACATACAAGAGAGGGCAATAGGGGGTCCACGGTTGGATGTATTTACAACGCTATAAATGATTTGATCTTCCATTCAGACTGAGGACTTGGTACAGTGGGGGATTAGTGATAACAATGACCCTGATGACCTAAGCCCAGTCCTCGAGAGAATCTCGTGAACAAACCTTATGGGAGCTGTTGGGAAACAGATAGAGTACAAACAAACAAATGGAATAAAAGAAGGAAACAATGGCGAGTCCTCGGGAGTTTAACTACATCGAGCTGTGTTCACCATGGTCGCGGCGCGTACCCGTCTATGACCTAAATTAGCATAAATAAACTGGTACATCATTATATGAATATTACGGCCTTTCGCTCAAAACTTACTAAACACGGAGCGCGCAATTTGATCAATGACAAAACCTACGTTATACAACTGTTGAAAGGTCAGCGAGCCCAAACAAACACATTTATTCGTTAGACACAGACACACAAACTTTAAAGGCAAAATACATTTAAAAAAAGAAGAAAAAAAAGCACCTACCAAATTATTATGAAATTACCTGACTGGATTGTTGGTGAATCAGTCTAAAGCATCCTGTAAAAGTATGGCACAAGTGGTATATTTTTTTCTTGAATTTCGAACACTGGTCATCAGCCGACCAGCGTTTGGAAAAACTGGCTTCTTTCAAATACTACCCCCAATTTACCAAATTTAGTTAGTCTGCATTTTGTTAGCATTATTGATATGAACTGGTACAAGTGTGTCAGACTGGTTCCTTGATCGTACAATTGTATACGTTTAGAAATTGCTCCGTTTCACCATAAGTGGGACCATTGAACCAACATGACTGTTGTTTTGGTGTTTTTTTCCCAGGATCTGCGAACAATAGTCTTTTAACAAGTCAGTAAAACAATATATGCTACACATATACAATACTAACCCCCCCCCCCCCCCCCCCCCCCCCCAAATCCATCAATTTTTGAAATATACAGAAAAATCAAATATTGTGTTACCTTTTGTGATTTGTCATCTATTTGGCTGCCAAATCTAATAAACTGACCTAGAAAACTACACCATAGCGTCCAATATTAACTATCACCGCGACACCAACCGCGTCATTCGGTTTTATGCGTCATGCAATAAAACAAACAATATATTTTAACAATCCACTCGAACATCATTTATTTTCAATAGTCGGGCACATTGGTGCACAATGGTAGAATTATTCAATTGATGATAAAAGCATAATATTTGGCACAAACAATTCATGATAAAGATAACAATTTTGTTATAGGGCCATCACAGATTTGACCTAAAAATATATAGATAGAGAAACATGCATTGGCAGCCATTTTGAAAATTTCTTGTTATTTTTATTCAAAGGACAAATCTGCGATGGCCCTACAGCCAAATATCTGTCCAATGACATACTATGATTGTGTGCCAAATTCCATGTCTTTATCATCAAGTGAACAATTGTTCACCGTTTTGCCTGACTACAAGCGCTTTTAGCGGCGCGACGAGTATTTGAACATTTGAATTTAGTATTTGTGCAACTTCATTAACACTTTTTTAACACATGTAATTTAACTTTAGTTTTCTATACAAATTTAAAGGTATAAAAACGGTTCACTGATTATATACATGACAGGCCACAAGAACAATATAGCAATGATAAAACAATAGATGCTGATAATAAATGCATCAACACCAAAACTATGGATTTGTCTATTCAAAGATAACATTTGCCAACATTCGTCAGTTTACGGCGACAGTAAAGTTTACGGGAATTCGTTGGTGCCATTACCCAGAGTTGTATTCGAGTCCTTGCAAGTCCTTTTACAAAAATATATAAGCGAAGCAGGGGTCTTCGGAATGTTTGTTGGGATATCATGTGGGGGGTGGGGTGGGTCTAACCAGGTCGCTGACACACTTTTTCAGAAAAAAACTCTGAAAAAATAGAGGTGGGTCCGAGCTCCATTGAGCCTCCGAAAAAAATTATGCCATAAAAGGTAGGTCCAAGCCTCAATTTTGACGGATTTTTTTCCGCAACATCAGAAAGGTGGGTCTTTTATCAAATGCTCGATAAATAGTAATTTTTGACATGGAAAACTGCAACAAAGTTTGTCACAAACTACAAACTGGGACACAGTCTCGTCACGAAGTTTCACAAACACTTATTCACACAGTACACAGCTCACCTGGGTTCAACTACGACTTTCCCACCATCTTTTTCGAACAACAAACCCTCAACCTATTGCTCTCCTTACTAGAGGAACAATTTGAAACCGACTAACAAACATATGGCTCAAACCAAACTTACACGATTGGAATATACCCAATCCCAACCGCGAGTCAGCCTCGATTCCTTTTGAATCACCCATTTGCAACTGAAGAGTGCCAACAGCAAGGCACGAAAGCACGCTATTGCTAACAAGAGGTTTGCAAATATAATCCTCTGCTTGCACCACTAATCACATTTGATTACCCAACCGACCATCAATCTCTTATGTCCGCCCACTCAACAATTCAATCGGACATAACCGGCAAAGACTAAGTCATGCTTAAAATCCATTTTAAGCTAAACAAGTCAACAGAGAGGGGGTGTCACTGAATGGGATATAATAGTGCCATCTTCTTTCTGAAAGCTATTTTTCCCTGCGAGCTAGGGGTAGGTCTTGTAGTAACTGACCTCACAATGATTTTTTCCCGCGAGGTAGGGGTGGGTCTGGATCTCGAAGTCTGCAGTAGAACAAAAATCATGGGAAAAAAGGTGGGTCTCCATGCAGATGATTCGGTTGCACACAACAAAATTGGCAAAGGTGGGTGGGTCACTGGTAAGATTTATGATAGGATTTTCTACACATGATATAAACAAACATTCCGAAGACCCTCGAGCGAAGCGAAAATAAACCATGCATGGTGGCCGACCAGAAAATCTACATTTTGACATTTTGTTGTGTTTTGCAGTTCATTGGTAGGGCAATTTAATTCATACATTCTCTTTGTATTGTCGATGTATTATTTTTAGTTTATTTGAAGAAATAGTAGAAACGTTTTAGCTGCAAATTTAAAACCACTCGCATTACCTTTCGCCCCGGAGAAACGAATTTAGGACGAATATTTGGAGGAGCTTAATGTTCTAAAAATGACTCACTTAAAAATAATATAAAATTACCTGGATTGCAGTCAGCAGGAGGACCAGAAGAACTTGGTCTTTGGGCCGGACAAAACGGGGAGGTTTTGTAGACTTCTTTCCCGCCTGGAAAATCCGACAGATTCGGTTGACCTTCAGCAGAGTCGGAGCGTAGGTCAGCGTGAAGCTTAGAGATACCATAGCCTCACACACTGCACAGGACGCCACGGTTGGGTAATGCAGGAACGGTAAGGTTGTCAGATAGGCTAGGAGGGTTCCAAGTAGAATGACGAGACTAACCTCACGGCCAGTGGCCTTGATCAGAGGATGCTTGCGGTAGATGAACATGCCGGTCAGGCTAACCAGGGCCAACAAGACTCCCAGTCCACACAGAATCAGCAGGGCCAGGATGATAGGATTTGTGACATCGATAGTAGTTGGGAAGATAGGCTGACAGCTCGTGAAGTCCTCGCTGGGCCAAAAATGGCTAGGACAAGGTATGCACCCGCTGTTTGTTGCTTTCTCGTTCGGGGCGCACTGATGACACGTCCAGCAGCATTTCTTCTCTTGTGGAACCTCAATGTAACCTAGTTGACACTCGTCTCGACATACTGAGCTCGGCGGCTTAGGTTTGATCCCCGGCCACTCGATACTCTTGTCGTCAATTGTCAGGGCTTGTTCAAAGTGAGAGTCCCAGTGTCCGATCTCGTGCCAGACGATTTGCCCTTGTTGATCTGGTACCCCGACTGAACTGAGGAGATACGCGCCCGCTGGGTCTCCGCTGGAATCAAACTGAAACTCACCATCTGGTCCCTGAAAGGTGACCCGCCGGAGATGTCGCAACATGTCCCTACCAGTGACGTTACAAGCGGCTAGAGTCACACAATTGGACGTCATTTCAGGACAAAGGTCTCGTAGAATGTCGTCCAACGCGTAAGCGAAGGCATACACCGCTTTGTAAACCGGCATCCAAGTTCCCGTGAATGAGATTGGACATGTGGAGATGTCAGAACAGTTTCTTGCCGCCATCCACGTATCTCTGAAAAGAGTAAACCAAGGGCTTAAATCAGTCTGCTTCGACGCATCACTAAAGTACTCCTGGATGCCGGAAATCTTCTGGAAATTTAACTTCACTTTAATGCTACCTTGAATCATATCTACGAAGTTGTATTGATGGAAATCTTGTCCGAAGGCATCACTGCAAAGCAGGGTCCGTTTTTCACCAGAGTGTTGGTTATGAAATTCCTGCAAAGCGGTGTACATGCCAACAAACTCGCCAAACATCACCACAACTTTTGCGCGATCATGTGATGTTATTTGCTTTACAATCTCCTGGATTTCAGAAGGGGCAGCGTTCTCTCTTACCACGACAGAAAAAGCTATGCAGACTCTCTCTTTGTCCGCTAACGACAACAGCTCTTGAGTGCCAAGGATTCCGTAGGTATTTAGCGAGTAGATCAAACCGACGTAGCTCCAGTTGTAATGGACTAGGATGTCCATAATTGCCCTGGCTTGGAACCTGTCCGGTGGCACTGTACGCACAAAGTACGGAAATCGGTCTTTGTCGCTCAGCTCGTCGCTGGTAGCGGAGTAGGATATCATAGGCACATCGTACAGGTTGATGGGTTTGGCCGCTATCAGACTGGACGCACTCTGCGCAGTGCCGATTATCCCGATCAAATTACCGGTAGCTGGTGGTTGGTCACGCCCGGTAACTCGGAATACCGGGTCATCATGGGAGTAGCTACTCAAAAGAGACAGAACGGACAACAGTGTCATGTCTTCGTCGTAACAAGTCTCTCTGATATCGAACCCCAGCGTCAGGTTTGGTAACAGGTCTGGTCGCTTGTTAATCTGACGAACAGTGAACACAATCGTCTCGGCAACTTCCACTGATGTCCGCCCCAAAGACCCCTGGCACAATGAACCAAAGTGAAACGGGACCATCCCGGCTAGCATAACGTCACCTTCTACGGTGAAGTTAACCAGAACTGGCGGTGGAACCCGGCCAAAAGCCAAAAGTACGACCTCGGCAAATACAAACACAAACATTTTGCAGTACATATTTTTAAGATGGCAGCGACATAAAAATCTCCACCATGCGACGATACGTATCGTTCCTGGCTCAAAAAGAAAATTTCTCTACACAGGCCTCACAATGCAAGATAGAAAAAAAGGCGGAGTCAAGAATTCGTATCATCTTGCATTTGCACAGCTAGCTACGTAGGAAACGCCGTAATGCACAAAGCAAACCGAAGAAGTACGATTTGATATCGACGTACGTGTGGATGCGTGACATTGTAAAACAAATACCACTTCAAATAGGCAAACTTGACATTAGCTTTGAAACTAAGGCCCCAATACAAGTGCTAAGCCATCGTATGAATTGAAGCTATTATTTGTTTAATCATTTTAACAAAATGCAGCACTGAGGTCCTCGGATTCAGTGCCAATTTGAAATTCATCTATATCAATAAGCCAGTTCGGTATTCCAACTGCGCAAGTGCAAAACAAGATTCGACCATTTTTCTCCTGGATTAAACGCGGCAGATAAAATGCACTCAAGGCTATTATGGGGAACATAGTAACCGATTCGCATTTGGTAAATTTATTTATTTATTAACCACTTCCAACAGCGGTGCAATCGACAAGACGATGAATATTTCGTCGATTTTCACGAAGTGACAACAAAAGCTTTTCCCGAGATAATCGCATTTGAAGTCGAGCAGTTTTTTAGAACAGGTTTTTCAATCAATTTGCAGTTAAGATTTGGAGTTTGCATTGTCAAGAAACGTATGCTCTGTTCTTCATGTATTCAAAGTTGTAATTTTGTTTAGTCTTTCCTAATCAGAATCAATTAATCAGAAAATAATTAACAAAGATTGTATACAAGTTCGTGAAAACAGCAAAACGCGGAGGCCTAACCTTTTCCCCATTACTTTGTACACTTTGTCGTTTTATGAAAATGTACAGTTTGATCATAGAGCTATATTAAATTACTAGAGCGCTAACTATACTGCAGCGCGCGGATACGCACGCGCATTTGCGATGTTTGCGCTCATTTGCTGACCATGCTTGTTGGTTTTGGGCGTATCGGCTTCGGTAACGCATTGTATAGAATACAAACGCAGATATGCAAATAGCCGTACAAAAGCCGTACAAAAAATTGAGGTGTTCATAGGTTTGTGCAAACATGAATGCGCCCAGCTCACATTACTTTGTACATCGAGCCAGGACTCTAGTAATTCAATATAGCTAGCTCTATAAGTTAGATACGGCGACATTATGTGCTCAGCAATTCCTTATCACTTTCCCTGCTCACGAGGTGTTTTCGTCACTTTGTGAAAACAAAAAACACGGAGGTCTTTATTTGTCAAATGTTTGTTTACGATTGAGAAATCCTGGGTTATTTGATATAAAATGACACGAATGATTGGACCCCTGCACATTTCCAATGGGGCCGCAATGCACTTTCGCCACACGGGCCTCTTTTACATAAATTATCATATCACTAATCTTTCACCCGAATATTATTAGGATGAAAAGGTCTATTCCTTCGTGAAGCAGCGCTAATTAGATATGCAAGGCAGGCCCGCGCGACTGCTGAATGGGTTGACTGCGTGAAGCCGCTGTGCATATTCAAAGTACATTCATTGTCGAATTTGAATGAAAATGTCACGCCCCATTTCAGCAGGTTTGCAAAGACTAAAGTAAAAGTAGAAGAGCTGGGCCGATATCCTTAAAAGCCTGCTAACTTAGAAAAAATGGCAAAGTCCAACATTCGGAGAAGTTTTTACCCGCATGTTTGGCGAACCTGTGGAGCCTAAAATACAAATGTTGGAATTTGCAATTTTTTCGGCATTCGCATCCTTCGCGAATCGTTCGCGTGACCCGTGAAAACCCACCCTTAGCAGCCTGCTAAATTTGTAGTTTACTGCTTCGTGGTTATCAACTAATTTAGTACATGTATGTATAAAAGATTGCTAAGAATGTTGCCAGCTATTAGGCAGCTATATATTTTAAGCACGCAGCTGGGACATCAGTCGAATGATTTTTAGGAACAGCAGTAAATCTGTACACGAGACCTATATAATATAAACAAGCATAGTGGTTGCAAATCTTGTCGATGTGGAAGGTAACAATGGTAAAGGGAAATTATAGTTATTAAGAAACCTTATTTATAGCACAACAGTTTAATAAATTGAAAGATGTTCTTGAGAGTAAGTACAAAAGCGTCAACACCAATCGCAAGAAGAAAGATACTTGGGAAGTTATCCTCGCCATAGGGTCAGATTCCCCACAACCTGCCGAACATTAGGAGACCTAAAAAAAGGGGTCTAAAAACTCAAATCTGAACCATTTTATCAAATGTAAAACAAAACTGGTGGAAGAAAAGCAGCACATGAGCCATTGGTACGTACATGTACGACAGAGGTATGTACCTGTAATATCATCCACCTAAATAATGCGACGTCGAAATACCATGTGTGATGTGAAAGGATTGATCTACAAAACAACAATCACACAATGCTAAACGCATGGACTGCAGTCCTAATTTAATAGAAGGAATAAGTCGCTCACAGTACTTGATTTTTGTAAGACTGATGAAAAGGTTTGCGCGTGACTAATTGGCTTTTTTTTTTGCTTTTCCGCAAAGTTGCGGAAAAGCTAGGGATTTTGGGGGGCATTTTTTGGGGGGCATTAATCTTTGTCATACATCATTCAAAGTTGGCATAGGTATGGTCCTTCCCAAAGATGTGTCTCGAAGATAGACGCCATGATGACGTCATCCGGGGTCAAGTGATGTCATCTTAAAGGTGAACAAAAAGGTCCAAACCAGAAGTGCCTTATAATTTGAAAGTGGAAATAATGTGAACTTACTTTTAACGATGTTAGTCTCTGGCTAGTACTTTTCAAAAAAATTACCGGCGATGTTATGAAATGATATAGCGCCCTCTAGCGGCAGGTTGTTTAAAATGAAAAATCAGTTGATGTGTGTGGCGAAGTTTTCTGAAATCACTTAACTGGTGTATATAATCGGCTTCATGTTAGAAACAAGTGGACGGGGAGAAAAATGACGTCACAAGACCGGAAGTTACAATGAATTAAATAATTGCTGAAAAATCCATCGCGATAGATTTAATCCAGATTTTCTGCTTTAAATAGCAAAGTTCAGAAGGGCTCGAGCTTTCTGTTAATGACGTCACGATGACGCCATCAAGTATCAGATTACAAGCAACCAATGATTTTTTTGATTTAATCTTTCAAAATCAATAACAAATCGACTGTAAGAGATCTGATTTAGATTTTAACGGGAATTAATAGAATAATCCAGGGTCTTTATATTTCACATTACATGCAAAATGACTTTACCCTTCCTTTCGGTCCAAACCGGAAGTGCCTTATAATTTAAATGTGGAAAATGATATGAACTTACTTTCAACGATGATAGTCTATGGCTAGTTGCACTCTACAAAAAAAGTTATCGGAGATGTCATAAATTGATATAGCGCCCTCTAGCGGCAGGTTGACAAATGTGTAAAATGAATAATCAGTTGATGTGTGTGGCGAAGTTTGCTCAAATCACTTTATAACTGATGTATTTAATCAGCTTTATGCTAAGAACATGTTGAAGGAGAAAACAAATAATTGATGACCTCATTAGGCCGGAAGTTATAATGAAAAGACCATTACACTTTTCAATATTGCTGAAAAATCAACCACGAGAGAGATAATCAAGATTTTTGCTTCACATAGCAAAATTAAGACGGCTCTCGATCGAGCTTTCTGTTAATGACGCCACGATGATACCGCGATCGTTCAAGTACATTGATAGTGACAGCTTCTTGATCTTGTACAAAATACAGCAGACCGCATTTGGAATATTGGAAGTCGAATTGGCTGTCGATGGCGGAGAGGATTCCCATAGTGTCCCTTCGAAACTTGTTCCTTCCTCACCGTCAACTTGTTTCAAATGTTTATTTTGCAATTGTAATTACTTTCTTTTACCATATTGCCCTGTTCAGTATGTTTTTTTTTTTATTTGTTTGTTTTGTACACTGTTTTTGTATTTGTTGTGGTGTTATGGCCGAATAAAAAATAAATACTAAAAATGTACGTGTAATATGATAATATCGCACGTCTTGCGACCTCAGCGCTGCAACTATAGTGCCATCCTACTGAACGTATTCGTAGTCTTGTTACAAGGCCGTAATATAGAGTGAACCCTTTGCTGCGTTGTAAAAAAAAACTACTCTTAGCAATGTTGAAGGAGGAGGGGGGCACTTATTAGGAGGATTCCTGCCCCGCCACCCCCGTCCCCCGGCATCGCCACTAAGATATTGTGCTCTGTTTATGCTCACAAACTGTGCTGCTTGTGTGATAAGCAATAGCCTGTATATGCGTGCAAAATCATAAAGGACACCAGTGATTGAATATAAATTGAAGAAAACGGATTGCTCTGTGGATAAATACAAAATAAGAGAAGTAAAATCAGAAGCCTGACGACAAAGTATGAAATTATTAAAATCCTTTATATTTGTATTGGGCCAACCACGTGATATGCACACAACCCAATACAAAATATAAAATGAGACTCAATTTATTCAACCATCTTAAACTTTGCTTGCATAATGTCAAGCTGGACCGTGCAGACATAATCGAATTTAAAGAGCACAGCATATTTGTGGAAGGTTCCTTTAGTGATACAAAGTTAATAATTAGACAGTTTTCCACCATTGAAATCCCTAGGCGCCATAGAAGATGATTGTGTCCTTCAGGATATAAACCGATCTTGTACAAGAAAAAAGAAATAAAAAATCGATGCGCGGTCACGTTTCCAAGATCAACGTAAAACAACGAAAATACACGCGTATAAAGTTAAAGGTAGGATACACCATTAATTTTAAAGATTTTTTTAAATACAGTTTCCTGACGACGGGCAGAGCATACTGTCCGAAACGTTGAGTTCTCTCCGGTTCTTTTTAAAACCACATATATCACTAAATAGTATTACCGTGGTGTATATTTGTTTGCCTTTTCGCCATGCAAACCTTTAAATCACACAAGAAAAAAAAAGGTCAAAGTACATATTTAGAGGAAAGGGCGGAACTAAAAAGGATACACAAGAACGCATTTTAGAACATAATTTGTTTTTTAATTTCATTTGTATGTAAAGGACAGTATTTTGTAGGCCTGTCTATTTTGTTGGCGTTTCTCATTGTTTAGATGCCGTATATTAAAGCCTTTGTAGGCTCGAATTGTGCATTTTGTGAACAAAAACACGAAAGGCAAAACAAGTTCTAGTGACATTTCACACTTCAGCGCGTACTATCTTAAAAAAGAAAAACTATAAACAAGCCGGTTTTGTATATAACGGGCACTACCATCTACACTCTACAGACAATTTAAAACTCAGGGAGATTTTTTTCCTTTAAATGGGCGCGGTTAATTTTACAAAGGGCGAGATGGAAACACTACAATCTGACATAATTTATCGTCTTTGGTATATCAAATATATAAAAAAGGTCAAAGCCCATCTTTTGAGGGGCGTGGCTTTGTTTTATGAAATATCGCAGAAACTTGTAGTTGAACGCTGGCTTTTAAGCCTTTCTTTCTTTTTCTTAAAGGTAGGATACACTATTGGTAATTGTTTGAATGATCATGAATGGGGGATTTTTTGTTTTGTTTTGTTTGTTTACGTGGGGGGGGGGGGGGGGGGGGGGTGGGTCTATTTTTCAGTAAATATCGTTTAACTGACCTGTCCGAAGTTTTACAATCGGGGATGCTGTGAAAAGCAAGATGAACGGCCTTTATTTTCAACCGGCGTCGGGCAGTGGTTCTTATGTTGTTCTTGGGGTTATTTTTTCCCGATCCCGATTCCCGATTTTTTGAACAATTACTGAATATTTAGAGCAATCATTTCACTGGATGGCTAGAATTAATATTTACTTTCAAATAATTAACATGCCTTTTAATAATTCGGTAGTAAAACTTTTTGATATCGGCAAATGGACTTTAAGCCGTGTTCCTATTAGACTTTTTTACTGCAACTTTTCTGTAGAATGACAAAATTAAATCGAATGGAAACGATATGCCACTGTAATAAACCCAACAATCCAACCCAGGTAGCCATTGTGTTGCATTAAGTACATGAGCCACGTCGTATTGTTATCGGTACTGCCATTCGACCTCCATGGTACTGCAAACTACAGATTGAATGACGACACACGAAACACCTGTGTGCAAGGTGTGCACAAAATCGTATTAAATTGGAGAATTCAAAACTGTTACGGTTAGGAAAACAATATTTAAAGCACAGTCAAGCAAGTCTGTACACAGTGCTTCACCGGGAGTCATGATCGTCAAGCGGAGGACCACCTATTTTCTTCTTCGCCTCTCCGGGCGTCTCCATCTCGCTAATCGTCACCGGTGTGGCCATCGTGACAAGCCACTGGACCTTCGCCCAGCTTCAGAAGAATATCACAGGCCTGCTGGATCCCGCTTGCGAATATTTTTTCCCAAACGTAACTGGCAGATTTCATGAATTATTCAGTAGTTTGGATGATAAGTTATGTTTATTCATCGGAATAAAACATGACGTCACAGCATTTTTAACTACATGTAGTTACATTAAATAACTTTAAAGAACAGCTGTTGTTGAGCTGTTACACGTAGTGTAGTGGATAGTGGGACGGGCTATGAATCAAAGATCCCTGGTTCGAATCCTGCTGTAGGTCACCTTGTTTTTCCTAGTCAAATTGATATCTTCAGAGTATTTTTAATTTAAGGGAAAAAAGAGACCTTGAACCTAAGTGTTGTACAGTGATCAATACAACTACTGAATAATTCATGAATCGGCCAGTTAGGTTTGGGAAAAAATAAATCGCATCCCGCTTTCCCGCTTTCCCGCTTCGGAATTACCTGGGCAATAAAACCCCATCGAGTTTGACTCGGACGATCCCGGCGCCTTCCTCGGGATCGAATACTTCGGCCTCTTACAGGCCTGCAAGAAGTTCAACTACGGATTCGGGGCCCAAAAGTGGCAATTCTACAAACGTTTAAATATATTTGTATTTGTGAGTGTAATGATTCACTCAGAGTAGACTCGAATCACTGCCCCCAATGACTGGACTCGACCCAAGTCACTGCAGGCATGATGACTCGACTCTTTTCGACTCGAGTCACTGCAGGCAATGACTCGACTCGACTCGACTCCTTCATCAGAAGACTCGACTCGATTAGACTTGAGTGAAGGTTACTAACACTCGAGTCCCAAAAACAAAAGCAAAACGTTACCAAAAAATCTGTTCTCTTGGACAGCAAGGTAACCCAGGTAAGAAACATGGATATTTGATTGTGAGAGACAGAGAACAGATGAAAAGAGTCGGAAATATAAAGGAAAGGAAATAAACCAGACAATATTTTTGAAAAAAAGTGGCGATCGTAAATCTTTTCCACGTTACAATGACAAATGCAATGTGGTATACAGCAGCCGCTTATCCGTGTGCCAAAATACGGCAACTTGTGGTTCTGTAGCGCACAAAATATTACCCTAAAACTGGACTTTAAACGAATTCTACAATTCGTGGTTTCAACATTAGTTCGGGCGAATTCGTATTTAAAAATGGCAACAAATGAATTCCTTTCCTATGTTTATTTATTGCAAAGTGTTATTCGTGACCAGAATTGACATTAGCTAAATAGTTGAATCGACTTGGCTTGACAATAATCTGTGACTCAACTCGAATCGAATCGACTTCTTCACCTAAAGACTTGGCTCGAGTCACTTCTTTAAAATGACTCGGCTTCAACAAATCAGTGACTTGTTACTACTCCAGTATGTGTACTGTTCATGATCGATTCTGATAGGGTAGACCCAGTCTACGCATGCAGATAACCGAATTATTATCGGGCCGCTCCTAATTCGATATTTCGAAAGTAATTACTCAATTACGAGACCTTGGCCGATCCCCAAAATGAATAACCTTGTAATTCTAGGGGGGAAAACAACTGCAAGGAATCTGTTTATCAAATTACGGCGACATTGCATTTTGATTGATGCCAAAAATGGAACTAAAATGAGACATAGTTGAATTTATGGTTTCAATAAACTTTAATTCAATTTAAAAAAATCTTGGCTTCTCATTTTGATACTCTTAATACTGTGTATGACTTGAGACTCCCAAAACTTGAAGGTAGGATACACCATTTGCAGATATCGAATTTTTAACTCCCGAATTATTAAAAAATGTCGTACTTATTTAAAAGTATATCATTTGTGGGGTGTTCATTACGGAATGTTGTGGTTTCTCAGGGATTCTTTTTAGGTTTTAGGGGGACTGCTTAGGTAACAATAGTCTAGAGAGTGTATATGCATGGGGGACTAAGGGGGGAGTCTTCGGTCCCATATCTTGCTAGGTAAAGACAAACACGCAACTTAAGAAAATAGACTGGCACATGAAACAACCAGTCCAACACGCCTTTAGTGCATGTCAAAAGAACAATGTATTTACACGGTAACCATTCAACCGAAGTTGCTTTTCAAGGGGCCGTGTTGCGTAAAGTAAACAAATTAAAACATTAAGTTGGTGTGCAAACATAAGAACAAACTTTACAATTATAATTATTAAATTCAAAAGTTATTACTTTATATAAAAACAAATTTATATAAAAACACATTTATATAAAAACAAACAAACAAACACCCCAACAAACACCCCAAGATCACAGTAAAAACAATTATTAAAAAAAACCACAAATCACAAATAAACACAAATCACAGTAATTTAAAACGTAATTTTAAATTTAAATATTTTAATATTTAAAAACTAAATAAACAAAAACCATTAACAAAATAATATATATATATAAAAAATATATATACTCTGTAAAAGTTAAAAGCAGATCTGCACCTCTGTAATTAAAACTTCGTTTTAGAGACTCTGTTTTTGGCTTTGGGATTGAAACACACAAGTTACTTCTCCTCAATGCATACTTTGACTGGACAAATGTGTCAAATGTGTCAGTCAAATATTGTGGCACTTGATTGTTAATAATTGTGTACATCATGACGGCATCGTGCTGATGTATTTTTGCATTGAGAAAAATCCAATTGAGTTTTTTCAGGTTTACACTACTTGGAACAAACAGTCAACATTTCAGATAGTGTGGGCGCGTCTATTTTGGAGCTTTTACAGTTTCTTGGAGTGTAACCCCATAGTTTCCCCAAACTACGTCAAAGTAACCCAAGTGTGAGGAAACGATGGCATTGTACAAGCGAATATGGGTACTCTGTGGGATTATATTGTTGACTTTCTTAATGACATAAATACCCGCAAGAGCTTTTTTTCGCACATGGTCAATTTGTTTACTCCAACAAAGATTTTCGTCTACAATGACTCAAAGATGTTTACATTTCTTTACTCTATTAGTGGCAAATTACGAAGTCTCGCTTAGGTACCCAGCAGAATGACCTTCGTTTTGTTACCATTTAGACTTCGTTTATTTTTGTTGAGCCAAGCTGAGACATTGATAAGATCATCATTGATTACCTTGACAAGATCGTAGATATCTTTGCTTGCATATAGGGCTGTATCATCCGCATACATACTGACCTTACAGTTGGAAACACACTTATGAAGGTCATTAATGTATATAATAAACAGAAGGGGACCAATAAAATGACCTCTGTGGTATCTCATAGCGAATTGGGACAGGGTTTGAACTGTTCCCATAAATTGATGTAAAGTGAGAACGATCCCTCAGGTAGCTGTTGAACCATCCTATACCATTCCTGTCAACACCATAATATGATAGCTTGAGTTTGCATGATTAGAATATCCAAATCAACTGCGTCAAAGGCCTTTTTTAGATCAAGCATAACAACACCTGGTTTTTTTGTGGCCATTATCAAAACTGTTGAGCCAGTCATCAGTAATATTGATCAAGGCTGAGGTGGAATGTAGTGGTTTAAATCCTGATTGATATTTATTGAGGAATTTATTGGATTCATATACACATCGAGCTGATCGAAGACTTCTCTTTCAAGGATTTTATGTACAAGTCATGTATCAGACCACTGAAGAGATCAGTCTGGTCAAACAGATGAACTGCCCACGTCTATAGTATTGGTCTTCAAAACGAAACCACTGTGGCTTTGCTCTCAGGTGCAAACATGTTAAAGAAAACTTCTTTAAAAATAGATTTGAGACTTCAAACTTGACTGATGAAATACCGAGATTAACCTCATCTTTACTTAAGCCTCATGGAACGTTTGGAGACTCGTATCAGCTAAAAAATAAGTAAAGTTGGTCTGGATTAACTTTGCATTGTTTTCAGGACTACAGATAGGTCCCCGTCTGTAATTTTGGGTACTAAAATTGAACAAAAAATGGGTAATCATACTCCACGTTAATTGATTATACAAAGCTTTAGTGTCCAACCACCATTGCACAAGACTGTCCCGTTTTAGAACCCCATTCACAGTTCATTGGTTTTCATGACCAACCACATGATAAATTGTGTGAAAATAGATTGTTCATGGCGTGTTTATGTTTAAGTACATGTACATGTACCGATACAGCAGACCCCGGGCTCCTCAATCGTATCCGTATCATTTTGGGATACGCCGTCGTGGCCTAGTGGTCTAGAGCATTTAATTCGTGGTCTGCGGGTAGTTCTGCAGGTTGTGCGTATAAGCCATGTCCAATGCGGGTAGAGGCATTATTCTGGGGGTTTTTTTGGAAAGAATTTTGCATCCTGATGCTACTTTTTATCCAAATGATCTAATATACAAGAGTCATTATAAAACATGAACATGGGAATGAGAAATATTTCCAGTTTTGTTAGAAAATACTTTGAAAACGCACTCAACTCTCCACACCAGGATACTACAATGTTTCCTTTGTTTTCTTCAAAAATGGCATTGATTTTTTTAGCCGCTACTTTTACATCCAAAAGAGGTATTACCCTATCTCATTTTTTGGGCTGGAAACTATCTGTTTTCCCGGCTATTTTAAAACGTATACTATTCAATTTCACCCAATCTAATATTCAATTTTTTCCAGCAATATCAATTTAGTGCACTTGCAATGTTTAATTTTGTATTGTCATACACATTCAAATTTGGTTCAAGCAAATTAAATTAGATTCAAACAATGCACCACATCATCATCGACAAAGATACGGCCAGCGTGCTTTGTCTACGTCATCTCCCAATCTTTGGAACAAACTCCCCCAAAACGTCAAAGATGCACAAACCTTGGATCAATTTAAATGCCTTCTCAAAACCCATTTATTTAATGTTGATTAATTTCCCCTCTGAATAGCGCATTGTGACTCTGTGTGTAATGCGCTTAATGCTCATTATTATTATTATTATTATTATTATTATTATTATTATTATACTATTCGTCCCAGAGTATTTAATTTCGTCTACGCCAAACCTTGTTATTCACAAATCAAATGTATCCTACGCCACACAATTCAATCATAATTTTGTTCAGTTTCGTCGTCGCTGTGATTATTCCCATGAGAGAGGCATTCTCTCATTTGATGATTTATTTTGAAATCCTATATAGCGAAGGGTTAAATAAGCTTAGTACAAAAAATATAAAACCTAAAACGTTACACGTTTTTTAATAGGCCACTATGGGCCAGGGTTTTGGGTAAATATTTCTGCATAAACCGAGTGACTTTTTGTTAATAAAGAGAAAATAGCGTAAAAATCTCGCAAGGACACCTTGATTCTGAAAATTAATCATTATTTTTGTGCCAGCCTGTTCATAAAAAATCTAGCGGCTGAAAAAAAACCAGCGCCCTCTGTTGACAATCCACGAATAAGGGAAATTCCCTTTCGTGCGTGAAGCGTACCGAAGATACTAGAACTAGTAGGGAAAATCAAATATTTGGTGCTCCGCACCTAATTGCACCAATAATTCAACGAAAACACCACAATACTCATTCTATCGTTTTCTAAGAGACAGTGGGAGGTAAGGCAAAGCTTGCAGTTTAAATAACATTTTAAAATGCACTTTCAAATTTGATTAGGCACCAGTAATACTGTGCGGAAAGTTCATGCATTTACAACGCTGTAAACGTTAATACACACATACTGACATGGACCTAGTATGCAGGGGCCAATTTTTATAGAAATTTGCTTCAGCACTAAAATTGCTTAAGTGCAAACAAACCCTACGTGCATAATACAGCTTAATTATCAGCCACAACTTCGTGGGGTGCATATTGCTTGTGATTAGTGTTTTTAATTTGTTTTAACAATTAAACATTAACAATCACATGGAAGTTTTAAACGTAATGAAGTAGGAGGCCTAGGCCTTGGACACCTCTCCATGTATTTATTGATGAGAAGACTGTGCTGTTCCTTACTGCTAAAAAGGTTAAAAGTCAAATGTTCTTGAAAAGTAGGCTTACACCTCAGAGTTAATACAATTGTATAAAGAGGAAGACTATCTCAGGATTCAAACATTCATTGACAGCCATGGTAGTTAATACATTACATTTTCCAATTGAACTAGTGGAGAATAGGAGTGTTCTAAACTAAACTTTTACTCATAATCTTGAATATTTGGGAATCGGTCTACCATGAGTACAGAAATGTAATAAATAAATTAATTTAAAGATAATAAATAGTTAATAAATAGGGCCTTGGCCTAATAACATTAATTAATTAATTAATTAATCATGAATAGCTTTTTGGCCTTTGAAAAATTATAGTTTATCAAACAGTTGATCAGTTGTGGGACACCTTCAAGCAAGGCATTCATGAAGGAATTCAATTATTTATTACTCATAGATCTACCAAAACCAAAGATTTTCATCCTTGCATCTCATCTCTTCGAAAGAAAATTCGCCGTAGGGACAAAGCTTATAGATTAAGCAAAAGATTTGGTCGACCTCATCAAGGCAGACGTTTATCAGCGTGTGCTACGACGGTATACTGGAGTTACATAGAGAATCGTATTATCATATACCAGCGAATTATGTAGTATGAAGAGGGTTTGGACACCAGAGATCTGACTTTGTCAGAGTCTCTCCTCTGAAGGTGAATGCCAAGTAAAGCATGGATGCTCAGCTCAAAGCGGAAGCGTTAAATAAACAGGTTCAGTCAGTTTTCACACACCTAGCTTTACCTTACATACGCACTGTGGACATTCCTTTGTATTCGTGTAGTTAACAAACTTTGACTAAATACTCATTTTTCTCGCTTCCCCAAAACAAATTTACCCTCAAATTAGGATTATGGGCCTCTCAGCTGTCCCTTCTATCTTTTCTATATATAACCCTAACCCGTTTTTCCTCTAGCGCTCTTTTTCGGAAACTGAAAAACGGATTGTGGACGTGTGCAAGTCCACACACCGTAACCTCTTCCCGCATCGTGTGGACCTATATTGTTCGGAGGTCCACAGTGCGTATGCAAGACTAACTCAAGAAACTGATTTCTCCTTCCCTGCACCTGACACAGTCACACCTCCCATGCCGGATGTCAATATTTAAAACCATGAGTTCTGAAGCTGTTGAATAAATCTAAAACCAGGTAAAGCTGCAGGCCCAGGCAACATTAGCCCGCGGGTTCTCAAGGAGCTGTCTGAGGAATTAGACCCACTCAAGAGGGGCAAGTACCGGCCGACTGGAAACATGCCAATATTACTCCCATCTTTAGGAAATGTCAGAAGTATCTCCCATCTAACTACCGTCGCATCAGCCTCACGTGTGTAGCATCAAAACTCATGGAACATATTATGTTCAGTAACATTATGCAACACGCCAGTACTCACTCCAGCACGGATTTCGTTCAAAAAGGTCATGTGAAACCCAACTCATTCAGTTTGTTGATGGCGTCGCTAGTAATATGCAGAGTGGCCTGCAGATTGATGTGTGTGTTCTTGACTTCTCCAAGGCGTTCGATAAGGTCGGGCATCGCAGACTTTTGGAAAAACTTAACTGGTATGGCATCACTGGTTCAACACATAACTGGATAGCAAGCTTCCTGAACAACAGACCACAGGCAGTGCTTGTGGATGGCTTCAACTCTGGAACTATCCCCTCAGCTGTCATCTCTGCAGGGTACCACAATGGTCAGTTCTTGGGCCGTGCCTCTTCCTATTCTACATTAATGATATTGCTAGTTGTCTCACAACACGTCTGTTTGCGGACGACACGATACTGTCACCTGCAGTAAAGAAAAAAGTGATGCAAATCTTCTCCAGGCTGATCTCAATTTGTTAACTACCTGGGAGAAGACTTGGCAAATGGAATTTAATCCAGAAAAGTGTGAGGTAACCAATAGCACGCGCAAGAAAACCCCCACCCACTACAAGTACACTCTTCACGGTCACGTAATCAAACGCGTAATATTGTAAATATCTAGTTGTCACCATTACACAGGATTTGAAATGGAACAAGCACATCAATAATATCACATCTAAAGCCATCTTTTTAAACCTTCTGAGACGTAACCTCAAAGTTCGCAACTCACACATCAAGCAATTAGAATATAAATCTTATTTTAGGCCTCTCATGAAAAATAGTTCGGAAGTCCGGGATCCATACACAACCTTAGTAGTCAACTGGAAATGGTGCAAAGGCGGGCAGCAAGATTTCTTCGGAATCGTCATCATCACTTTGGAGCAATGCTAACATCTCTTCAGTGGCAAACCCTTGAAGATAGGCGTAGAATTGCAAAACTCCAATGTTCTACACAATTCACCGTGGATTGGCTGCTATCAACATGTCAACTGAGTCCAAGAATCTAGATGCTCCTACCCGAACAGAAAATTCCCAAGCCTACAAAATCCCATCTTGCTTCAGAGAATATTATCAGATGTATTTTTTTCCTCGCATGGCAACTCAATGGAAAAGCTCCCTGAGTCTACGGTCAAGGCTTAAGGTCACGATCAAAGTTTAAGCAATTATTAGTCAATGGGTCTCCAATGTCAAATCAGTAGGCTGTCCACTACATCCACAATCAGCGCACTCAATAATGTGCATCAGTCTTCAATTATATAAAGTTGGTGCATAACTTGGAAGAAGAAGAAAATAGTCGCTGCAGAGGGCCAAAAAATGACTAGGCCCGGACCACTTCGCTCTGGTAAGCTTTACTTTGGCTGTCTAAATCTACCGAAATTTAGGATCAGCCGGAAACAAATGAAGGCTTACTCCATCCTTAGTAGTTTTTCTACACCCAGTAGCTACACACATAGTCAGCATGACCGAAAACTGTTGTATTTTTACCCTGACTCAGAATGAAGAACCATACAAAGACAGACACTTGTTGCAATGCGGGCAGTCAGTATATTATGCACGCTAGACCGGGTAGCGGCCTCCCGAAGCGCGGCGAGTCTCTGCCTTGATTTGCATCACCCCTCGCGAAGTTTTATGTTAACGAGGGTTCCCTTGGAGCTGAGTGGTTTGACCATTTTGAACATTTTCACAATTTTTTTTTACCATTTATCACAAAAAATAAACACAACCTCATACATAATGTTGTTGTCAACATTATACTTTATTGATTTAAGCAAAAAATTATGAAAAAAAACCCACCTTATTTCATTGTTTGTGGAAATAAAATATGAAGATGAATACGAATAGGATTGAGTATGAATGATTTAATTGTCCCCAACATGCAAACAAGGCCAACATTATGTACAGCACTCAGTGTTGCGGTGTAAATATAAGTATATTAACCGATAACGATACAGAAGTTGCCATGACTTCCGTCCGCATTATTCCAGTGTTTGTTTAGCTGTTCGCTCGTCTTTACTTATTGTACATATGCAATAATGAATGTCACGTGGTGTGAGTTTGGGCAATCAAATAACAAGGATCTATATAACGGTTATATAATCTCTGATGATACAACGGACTAGACTCGATCCCAACTTCGATCATTTTAGTTTTCTTTGATTGCGTCTTCCTTGGCAAGAACTTCTTCATGTCACGTCTTTCAAAAGTTTTCTTTTTTTATTTACAATTTCCTTACCATATTTCTCACCCATGAGCAGACATACATGTAGTGAGTGAGTGAGTTTTGGGTTTAACGCCGTACCGGCATCAGTGGCCATATTCACGGCGGGAATGTGTACAAATATAAGACAATAGTTAGTAACAAAAAAACAATCAAGTGAACTGTGGAGAATATAAGAACTCGGAGTCAGAAGGAACAATTATCAAAAGAATGAAAAACCATTGTATAGAAGAATAACGATAGACTGATTCTAGGCAGTTTTCCAGGAGAATCCCGTGGAAGGCGGGCCACAGAGGATTCCCCAGACACACGGCACCCTGTCTAAATTTGTCCCGCAAGGCCGGCCGTTTCCCTTGCAGTTTAAGGGCCCGGGCCCCGCCGGTATTTTCACAGGTCGACATACATGTACTTCACTACAAATCGAGTTTAGTTAGGATTTGGAAACACTAGGATTTTGTAGCCGTTAAATATTGCCTTTTCGTTATACCTTCACACAAAATATTGCCCTACATTATGAGGAAAAAAACGGGGCACAATATTGCGAAATTAATGTAATGACAACATTTGCTGTAATATGCAATAAGCATTTACATACTTTTTTTTACAGATTATCGGTATAACCTAATTGCTCTATGATTTAACATAAAAGTTGCACGTTATAATGTATAAATTACTTTGGATTTTGTATAACATGTAATTGTGTTTGTTCATTCATCGCTGACGTGTTTTCTTTTTTTACTAATCTATACGCATCTACAGAAGTATAAAGAAGGTTTGTGCACTGTGAACCAAGTTGGAGAATTAAAATTGATTTACAAAGTTTTTCAACCATTCGTGTTTGTATTGTACTGGTGGGTGGTACTTTTCGTTTTCTATCTTCGGATTTCGTGGTGAGAATTATTTTCGCGTGATAAGGCTGTTTTTAAATACCATGAACATGACAACATCATGCTTTTTTTAATTTGTTTGTTTTATTTTAAATTTTGGATCGGGATTTTTTATTTCAAATTGTTAGTTTTATGTTTATCGCTTAAATCGGAGCCGTTACAAAATCGTCTTTTACATACGCAAAATAATACACGGAATGTTGGTTTAAACATGTCCATCATGTTCTTTATTGTATATTTACATTTTTTTTGACATGGCATATTATAACATTACTCATCCATTTTTTTGGTCAATAGATCTTACAACTCAAACAAACGTCACGCTCACCAAAGACATAATATATCTGGGTAATTACAAAGACACCGCGGCATATAAATGATCACAAATTGGACATTGATAATACAACTACAACAGTCTCGCATAATATACTCAGTTACAATCACACAAATACAGGGCTTTACTTGCTAAATATCTGCCAGACTTTCTAAAACCAAATAAAGCCTGCATTACAGCTAGTCTAAATTAATACATACTCAAGAGCTCCCTTATACGTTTTAGTTTGGAAACAAAAAAGAATCCAGAAAAAGGTTATACTCTTCACAACAAGTATACGGAAAAGGGTTTAGTAGTGCATGCCGGGCTATACATGTAAGTTACAAATTCTTCAAGCTATCGATTTATATTATCTTGAATTATAATACGTATAGAATTGGAAGAAAAGAAGTATTGATCAAATTCCGTACGCACTTCTCATTTAACGGTACCTTAAACGTCCAAGTACATATTTACTACTCCAGATATATATATTTGAAGAAAAGAATTCGATTTACAAGTATAGGGTTTCTACTGTGATCGATGTACGGCAATTTCTTGTTTCCTAATCTGTTGCCTTCACAGCTTGAGTACAAAAACGTTATGATCGCGTTAACTATTTTTTTTTAATAATCACACAATTCCCATCACAATATTACACTTCACACTTATACAACTTGTTCTTTTTTTTATCTCAATGGTACATATTTATATTCATTCAGAAAGCTTACATTGCTCTTTTTAATTATTACACAATCATTTCATATGTAGTTTGTTTTCATAAAAATTCAAATATAGCCGAATGACTACTGCTGTACTACACATAAGTCTTCTGGTCAAAATAAAATAAGCTATAGTATAATGTTAAATGAGGTGCTGAATAAAACAAAGTTCTAGAGAATCGTTCGTCAAGAAATAGTGGCAAATTACTCCCCTCTCCTTTTTTTTCAGGAACAGCACTCTTGTGCCTTTACACACATTTTTTTTTAAATTTTCTTTTTTATTAAAAGGAAAATAATATCAAACAAACCATTATATAATAAATCATTGAATCTAAGCAAAAATGAAAAATCTGGCGGACCCGAAACATCGCTTACAGTGTTGCTAACACAACGTTTTCTGTTATAATAGAGAAAACCCTGTTTTAAGTTTAATCAGCAAGTCAATGTTAAGCATTGTCCCAGAAATAACACTAACAACATTGAGGTAATACTGAACCAACTCAATGAACAATTCGATGCATGTCCATCTAACAACACAAATATATGCCAAAGAAGAAAAAAAATCAAATTGTTATTAAAAATTGCACATCATTATAAAAAAAATCTCAATCATTTTACCAAACTGCATTAAAAAAAAATGCACATTCTTCTATTTGACTAACACTTGACAAGGGTCTTTCTACTGTATATCAGTTCAATTGTTTGATCCAATTTTCATAAAAGTGACTGGAACTGACACAAAACTAATGTGCACAATGAGACAAGCCTCAGTGAAATGCAGACTTTTTAGTGAAAACCAGTCTATAAGAAACCCAATGTAGTCTCAAACTTAACCGGGACCTTCCTAAGAGTCTAACATTGACATAAAGACTAGGCACAAACCACAGAAACATGGTTGCAATTGCACTGGGAAGCATTTGTGGTGTAAATGCATTCATGTATCAGAATATACAAATAATGAATGCTTTTGGTTGCAATGATAAGAACAATTTGAGAAAGTGACAGTGGAATGGTGCATTCTACAAGACAAACTTGAGTAGAATGAAACAATCCATCTGTCATTATATGAAAGTATTCTTTCAACAGTACAGAACATTCACTTCTCTAGTGCAACAGGATGCAAGTAGGCATAAGTATTAAATTCAATGACACTTGATCAATGACCCACTAAATTAGGTGATGGGGATTATTATTCAGGCGTTGTTTAAAGGTAGGATACACCATTTGCAGTATATCGAAATATTTTACTACCGAATTATTAATAAATGTCTTACTTATTTGAAAGTAAATAATGATTGAAGGCATCCAGCAAAATGATTGCGCTATATATCCTGCAATTGTTCTGAAAAATGAGATTTATAAAAATAATAATTATTGCTGAACGGCGATCACGATAAAAACCAAGAAACACTGTTCAACGCCGGTTAAAAACAAACGCTGTTTTTTTGCGTTTCTCAGCATCCATGATTGTAAAACTTTGGACAGGTCAGTTAAGCGATATTTACTATAAAATACAACCCCCCAAATCCACCCATTTCTGATAATTCAAGCAATTGACAATGGTGTATCCTACCTTTTACTAGTTCCTTCCAGGTTTCTTTTCAAGTTACCAGGACCACTGGCGAGATTATTTTTCATAAAAAAAATAAATGGGTTTTTTATTCATAGGTAATACAACTACTTTAAGATGCCAACACTTAGTTTATTAGCACCGTTATTTACATGTTTTTGGTGACATTCTGTCGCCCAGGGCAGTTTTTCTCTCTCTGCAGTCAGGGCGTGATATCATGTCATCCGCTACCTGCCATGAAATTTGACCCTTGCGTAGACGTCAGCCTTGGAACTACACAGCTCAGCTGTCAGCCGTGGACAATTTTACAGCAGTAAAACCTATACATGTACATGTATACATATATTTGCAAGCCCAGCTAAGAAGCATCTTGTCAAGAATTTCAAAGGAGACCAAGAAACATTAGTGAAGAAATTTGAATGTCAAAAAATTACTGGACGCAACTGATAATCCTTGGCTGTATGAATTCAATGGAGACAATGGAACTAGGGTGTTAAATGAATAGACCTAATCACTGAAGCGTGGTACCATGATATAGTGTGTATATACGGTCAACAAAGCGTGTTTGGCAACGTTAGCGTGTGTACACGTCGATGGTATGCTAGTAACGTCAGGCGTGTATAGACGTCCACCGCGACGTGTGCTATCAACATCTGACGTTTAAACATGTTACCGCAACAATCAAGGAAACTTCCGCGGCGTGCATACACGTCCTCCGCTGAATCAAACCATCATGCCTGACGGGTTAACGCTTCATGTTTATCGGTTATCCGTTTTGAATTTCCGTTTTGAATTGGTAAATGTTGCATATATACACGTCCTCCGGCGCAAACTGATTTAAAGAATATTAAAGTACCTTGTTTACAAATGGGAATTTGGAGAGAATGTCATAAGCAAAACATACCTTTAATATCCATCTCATCTGCCAGAAATAAACAAATAAAAATCAGCCATGAAACACAATGGCTTTTAAAAGCTTTTACACAGACTTTTATGACAGTTTCCTCCAATACTTTGGAATAAAAGGTGGTTTTTTTGTCATTATATTTTTATAATTTTTTTTTCCCTATTTTTTTTTATTCACTTTTTTTCTCAAAGAATGTTTTTTTTGTTTTTTTTTAAGTGTACGGATGTTATCAGTTTAGCTGCTATTTTCTTGCTTATGTATATATATATATATATCTATTAACAAAAAAGGCTCCTTGCAGTTAACAAGAAATTAAACCACTGCTTATCTGCTTATTAGGGCTGTCCCGAATATACCAAATATTCGATCATCAACCGAATATTCAAATAGCTTTTTGTCGGTTTTAATCTTCAAAAAGAAAAAAAAAACATGCTCTGGCACACACGACTGTGGTCTCATTTGAATTCTAAGAAAGTTGCATTTCTGTTATAAGCCGGATGCCATTTTTTTCGGTCAACAGTTTTTTTTGTCAGCTCTGATTTGCTGGTCCCGTTCTTT
Organism: Crossaster papposus; assembly: GCA_037893245.1. Classification (NCBI taxonomy): domain Eukaryota; kingdom Metazoa; phylum Echinodermata; class Asteroidea; order Velatida; family Solasteridae; genus Crossaster; species Crossaster papposus. Next base: position 106,384 of record JBAIAA010000246.1, read on the forward strand.
TAGCTGAGTCCCTTGATAGTTCGTAAGTACTCACTGCAAAACACTTCCGCGACCCACATTATCTATCACCGCATGCAAATTTTAACCGGCGCACTTTATATGCAACTTTTGCCTAGTGAGGAAGTCGTGTGTACAACTTGATAGTTTCGAATATGCGTTTAATTTTCAATTAATCAAATACTAAATTAAAAAAATGTACAGCCCTACTGCTTAGTCAGTGTATACAGAGGTAATTGTTGTAATGCATCGCTCTCAAGTAAACAAGCAGTGAGAACTCCGAGCTTGGCGGTAACCCTGATTCTTCAGACTTCATCTAAGAATCACAAAAGGGGAAACAGCCTTTTCCTTTTTCTTCATAAAATATGATTGTTTTCAAAGGTTTTGCGGGGTCATAGATTTTCAAACTTTTTCCGTTTATTTCGAGTTATTTACAAGATGGCTAAACCATCCGCGACCCGACCTGAAAGCTGCAAGCGCAAAACCGACCCGACTGAAATGATATTTAAAAAAAAACTGACCCGACCCGAACTAGTAGTCGGTTTTGGGTCGGGCTTGCACATCGGTAGCTCCCTCCTGTGTCAGGGGTTCATCAGAAGGTGTGGGCATTCCTGCAGACCCCACAGCCTAGTGCAAACTCCTCACCCGTCACTGGGTGCTCCACGTGTAGCGGGCACTCATCGCCTTCAAGCTGCTTGGCTCTGGGTCCTGCAAAGGTTGGTGCATAGCATAACATTAGCCTAAATACAATACGGTTAAAGGGGAGTCAGGTAGGCGTAGCGGTTCTTTCCTCGTCTTCCACTATGACCCGGGTTCGAATCCCGCCTGGGCCAATATGTGGATTGGGTTGAAAACCTGACTCCGTGGGTTTTCCTCAGGATATTCTTCTGGGTTTTTTCTCCCACCTCTAAAACTGTACCGTCTTCTCCAGGCTTACGAGCTACAGTGCCGAGGGCGTACACAACATTTGTTTCTCTTTTCTGTAACCTAACCCGTTTTTCCTAGTGCTTTTTCCATGAAATTTGGTATTTATACATTTTAGACCCAAAGTCTCCCTATTTGGAAAAATCTTCCTATTTGGAAAAGTATTTCTATTACCAAATTTATTTACTCTATAGCTTTCTCCCTGTTGATACATTAGGTGATATAATGCAGATGATGCACATTTTGTGACCGGTTCCAACGAAGCCAGAAATATTTGCTTGAAAATACAGCTTAAATTTAAATGAAAAGAAGGAAAGAAGAAAACAATTTGTTGCGACAAATTAAGTCAGTTTTTTTCACCCAAGACACCGCATACAAAAACACTAATTTAAAGCACAGCCAGGCACCAGACTATTCCCAATTTGCATAGGGGCGCAGGTTTTTTAAACATTTTAATGATCTAATACGAGGGAGACAGTGAGCTGGTAGTGGTGGGAGCATTCTGCTTGACAACCACAGGAACATGGTTGGTTCATACCACAAATAGGCGTCACTACAGCACCCTTGTTTGCCTGCAGCCTTGATACTGAATGATCACTCCTGACCGACCTGTGATGACTACATAACCATTCTACAGGCCCTTAGTTTGTTTAGTAAAACGTGTTTACAACTGGGTATCCAAGCTTCGGCACCTTACTAACTCAGCATAAATATCTAACAACTTGGGACATTACCAACTCAGTCTCTACCAACCACCGCACAAATATCAACTGATGGGCACCTCACAAACTGGGCACTTTGAAAACTCAATACCTGCAAATTGTGCCGAAAGACATTGGCTGCGTTGATCGAATGTTTGCATGACATATCAACGAAGTACTGCAAAAGTCACTCCTATCGTTTCTCCTTGAAAGCAATTTTTCAAGCATTTCAACCGCATAGGTCTAAAATTTGTAAAAATATTTGTGCATACTACACATGTGCAAGTCTTTTTTTCTCAACATTTGTCTTTTGCGACATGTTGATAAAGGCAAACTTTAAACAGCCCATAACTTGTTAACAGAATGTCCGGTGGAAGTGCAATAAACAGCTTTAAAAGGAGAATTTTATCCTCGTTTCTAATAACTTAGAACACCCATTTCAACATCTGCCCATTTCCGTCTCATTTTGCCAAAACCCCTCTTGTATCTGACACTTTTTCCTGTTTCGGAAATGTCAATTTTGTTGACCCGCAGCTTCAGAGATCCAATCGAGCTTGTTTCCCCCCCCCCCCCCCCACCCTAATCCAATCCCTTGAAGCAACCCTACCTGCTGGGCAGTGCGGCAAATCAGGCTTTGGAATGCTGGTGATTCTCTGGAAGTCATCGTGGCACGCGTTGCAGAAGTGCGTCCGGCCGAAGCAGAAGAACACCGCCACGGAGCAGCAGTAGCGACACTTGTACTCCAGGAAATCGGTTCCATGCTTGGGGCACATCTGATAATCAGCAAGAACAACAATCTGTTTATAGATTCTGCACTTCCTCAAAGATGTAATATACTTTTTGCAGCTATCCACAAAGTAACCAACCAACTATTAAAAAGCTAACTTGTTGTGTTCTTTCATTTTAACCAGTTCGCGCCGGGATTATTTTAACATCACCGAGCCGAGGGGAGGGATTATTTTATAACGAAACTCGATCCGAAGCGGGTTCAGGTCGATAGTGCCGGGAAGCACACCCACAGCCTTGCTCGCTTCTTACAGACATTTCCGAACTTGAACTTGGCGTGTTTATGCGTCATCCGTTTTGAATTTGGGGAAACTTTGCGTTTATATACGTCATACGGCGCGAACTGGTTAAAGAACAATTTATTTGTTTGCATCAATTTCAAATGGAGGTTAGGTCAATTTTGGGGTTTGGGGTTTCTTTTACAGGTACCTGTGTATCCGTGTTTTCAGTACCGGATTCTCCCATACAAACCACAAATGCATGTCTACTAACAAATTACACAGCTATACCTTGTTAATTAAAACCCACTAGTCTACATGTGTTACACACCTGAGCCCTGGAGACATCCGAGCATGCCCCGCAGACCAGCTCCGTGGGGTCATAGTCCCCTTGTACCCCAAGGTCTTGGTCACAGCGGGCTTCACCTCCGTAGTATGCCTGTCCACAAAGAAAATGTATCCATTCTTGTATCATATCTCAAGAAAAAAGTGACAGGTAGTAAAACTGTGCAAATAGGGCAATGGGCCGGCCATATGAATACAAACAATGGGCCGTATGCATAAAAACTAGCATTTGCTTTTACTATCAATTTTCAAGCATTTACTGGAATCTGTATGAATAAAAATGAAGCAAAAGGTTTTACTGGAAAGTATTTGCTAAAGACTAAAAGTATTTACTTTTTAATTTCCAGCATTTGCTAGAATGTTAGTATTTGCTCCATTTGGTATGAATAAAAATGAGTAAATGCTTCAGATTTGCAGTATTTACTCGTAATTTTTCAAGGTTGGGTCGGGGCTACCTTGAAAAAAGAGAAGCAAATACTAATATGAAAAATAGGAGCTTTTGTATATTGTGGTTAGGCAGAAAAAGTTATGAACATGGAAGATGGATTGTCTAGGATTAAAATACAAGCAGTTGTACTGATTTTGGGCAAGGAAATGAGACGTAGATGGCCGATAATTTCTTGCAATATTGCTGATACAGAAAACGGCACCGTGACTGCGAAGCAGTAACTTGAGGTTCCGATTTCATTCAAACACCCCTGTCAGTGTACGAGCGTCTATGCGTGGGTGTGTATCGTACACACAATAGAGACTCTATTGTTATAAACCATTCGGCTGTGAAATCAATTGCAAGTAAAAAGCATTTACTGCTATTTCAGCCAGTAAATGCTAAACAGTAAAACTTTATTTTATTCATACGAATTGAAGCATTTGCTTTTACTTAATGCTTTTACTTCGAAGTAAATGCTTTTACTTTTTGCTTGTACTTCATAGCATTTGCTAGTTCTTATTCATACGACCCTATATGCTAGGAAGGTAAAAGTAAAAGCATTTACTCTAGAGTAAAAGCATTTACTTTGGTGTAAAAGCATTAGGGAGCATTTACTTTGGTGTAAAAGCATTAGGGAAATGCAAATGCTTCAATTCGTATAATTTTTTTAAAAATGTTTTACTGTTCAGCATTTGCTAACTGACATAGTAGTAAATGCTTCAGCATATGAATACAAACTATATGCTAGGAAGGTACAAGTAAAAGCATTTACTTCAGAGTAAAAGCATTTACTTCGGAGTAAAAGCATTTACTTCGGAGTAAAAGCATTTACTTCGGAGTAAAAGCATTCACTTTGGAGTAAAAGCATTTACTTCGGAGTAAAAGTATTTACTTCAGAGTAAAAGCATTTACTTCAGAGTAAAAGCATTTACTTCAGAGTAAAAGCATTTAATTTGGTGTAAAAGCATTAGGGAAATGCAAATGCATCCATTCGTATAAATAAAATTAAGTTTTACTGTTCAGCTATAGCTAACTGACATAGTAGTAAATGCTTCAGCAAGTAAGGCGCCTTGTCGTGACAGTCAGCGATGGCTGTGTCCCGCAAAAAGCACGGTCCTTCGAGGTTAGCAAGTCGAGCCACCATTGGGGTGACATCAGCCAGGTTTCGTGCGGTGACGACTGGGCCAGGATAAAGAGAGTAGGTGCAGTTGGATGGGGCGCATCCTTAAAACCTGTAAATATCTATGACGTCCACCTCAAGCCCTACAAATTGGGCAAACACTGTCAGGTCCATTAGTCCGTACAAAAATAATGGCCTAATCTAGAATATGCAGTGTTTTAATTATTTGGATAGCATTTCATTCTACCTTTTTACACTTGAAGCAGACATAATACGCGTATCTGTTCATGGCAAAGCCTGCAGGGTCGTTGTAGAACCTGGCCCCAGGAGTGGTGATAGCCTCACAGTTATGTAGACCCTCATACTCCATTCTCATCAAGGCTTTGCGTCGCACATCAGCCTGAAGGTCCACGATCGGGGCCAGAACCTCACGTAGCACCTTGTGCTGCATGTCGGCCTGAAATGAGAAAGGAAAAGTAACCGCTGAGTGACACAGGGACTCCAGTTTTTAGTTTCTGCGCAGAGTAGTCGTGGCACAAGTTTGAAGAAATGATGTATCTCTAAAAAAGGTATTTTCAAGAAAATGCACTTTAACCAGTTCGCGCCGGGATTATTTTAACATCGCCGAGCCCACGGGCGGGATTATTTTTAACGAAACTCAATCCGAAGCGTGTTCAGGCTGATAGTGCCGGGAAGCACACCCACGCATTTCCGGCCTTGCCCGCTGCTGACATACATTTCCGAACTTGAACTTGGCGTGTTTATGCGTCATCCGTTTTGAATCTGGGGAATTGTTTGCGTTTATATACGTCATCCGGCGCGAACTGGTTAAAGGTAGAATACACCATTGGTAATTGCTTGAATTATCACGAATGAGTAGATTTGGGGGGTTGTTTTTTATAGTAAATATCGTTTAACTGACCTGTCCGAAGTCATGGATGCCGAGAAAAGCAAGTTTTTTCAACCAGCGTCGAGCAGTTATTCTTATGTTATCATTGTTATCATTTTAACCATAATTTTTTTCCTGGGTTGAAATTTCGACCCAATATACCCTATATTATACCCTAACCCAAACACTAACCCTAACCCACATCCTAATCCTATTTTTTTAGTAATTTAAGTAAAATCCAAAAATCTAATTCGTGAAATTCCCAGTGGAGACCTATTCATCTATAGAAATTTACCCTCCGGAGACGTTTTGTCTCCATTGTACACATTGTGTTCATGTCTCCAGAGGGTACCGTATTTCGCACCATGTACATACACAAGTGCTCGCATAATGAATGAATGTACGTACATGTACATTGTACATGTGCCCACCATATGAACAACACAACTATATGTATCAATCTGAAACAACATTTTTCTGAAACAGAATTTGTGTTTATTTTTTGTCCAATTGTATTTATTTATTTTAATCTCAAGGCACAAGAATGGTAAGAAGAAACTTACATAATATACTGTAAATATTATTTCTTTCCAATTGTATTTATTTATTTTAATCTCAAGGCACATGGATAGGCAATTCACACTTCAAAATGATTAAATAAAACTAAGCACCCACGATCTGACGTTTAATAAAACGAACACGTACGTTTACATGTGTCGCGACGACAAAAACTATTTTAGTCTGTGCGCTCGGTACCGTTTGTATAAAACACAAGTATGAAGTCCAGGAACCAAACAACAGGGGAAAATTTTGAAGGTGGGAGTACACAGGTTTTACGGCAATGCAATTGTACACATTTTATTTGCTGTGGGCTATTATAGGTTGGCCGCTGGCCGCGTTACGCAGTGGCCGCATTAGCAAGAGGTGGTTAGGTATGTTTATGCAAGAATCAAACTGGGACCTAGCAAAGGTGGCCAGTGAAGCCAGGTGGCCGCTGTATCAAGGTGGCCGCAAAGGCAGGTTTGACTGTATCTGCAAATGGTGTATCCTACCTTTAAATTTGTGGGTATAGAGCATGTAAATAAGTTGCTCACTTTACTTTACGAGAAACCGAAATTCCGGGCACATCAAATAGGAGCTTCATCGTGTAAAGCAAGCAGTTATTGTTAATTGTATTGTTAATTTTTTTTCCTCACAATATTCTTCTGGGGTTTCCCTCCCACCTCTAAATCTGTACTTTCTTCTCGTTGTCTTCTCTCTACGGGTTTCTTCATAATTGCGAGCTACAGTGCCTAAAGGTGCTTTTGGAGATTCCTTGGTTTCATTACCAAAACTTGCTTACCTTGCAGATGGGACACTGCGAGAAGCCAAAGGTGATCCGTGGTCCTACCCACTGCCTCTCCAGCACATTCTGACAGCAGTGCTTGTGAAAAACGTGGCCACAGTCCAGCTATAGGGAAGATATACACAAAGACATATGGGTCATTCCATCCATTCCATTGATCTCTGCTCATCAGGAACGAGACCATTTCTGCAGCAGCTCAAGATCAGCGCGTGTAGTCTACCTCCACAGGTACCCATTTAACTCCTGTATGGAAAAAGGCAATTATCGTCGTGCCCAACAACACAAGCACCATGTTTCGAACCCATGTACCATTGCACACGAGTCGAACACCATAACCATTGGACCACAGCGCTCCACTTATGGAAAATCCTCTCAGAAAAACAAAATTTCTTGCAAGAATACCTGAATGGCAGGGGCACAGGCCAGGGCCTCGGTGAAGCAGATCATGCACATGTCGTCGGCGTCCTGCTTAAGCGTGGTGTCCCGGCTGCAACCGTGGAGGCACGGCAGGCAGGAGGACTCCTCCTTCACCCCGCCGCACAGGTGGCCGCAGCTCAGGGTCTTGGTGCAGGCGCCAAGGATGTGGCGCTGGCAGTCCGGGTCGTCACAGACGCTGCCCACGGCCAGGAGGCCGCTGGTGGCCATGGAGCCGCAGAAGCGGCAGGTGCCGACGGCACTGCCTGCTGCTGCACTCGCCGTGCTACCTATTGAAGGGAAACGAAGACAGGTCCACATTGGTGTTGAAAATGATACAGTCAACTTGCGATAACTCAAATTTAGATATTACTTAAACTCCTGCTTATCTTGAAGTTACACTTTGTTTACACCAAGAGAATAGAAAATGATGTGCGTAAATATCTCGTAGATATGGAACTAGCTGGTGTAGGACTTTGGACAGACTGGCATCCAATGGAGGGTGGGGGGGGGGGGGGGGTGGACATTACAGTCCAATAAGGGAAACTTTCAAAAGGGAGTCGGGTTGGTAAAGCGGTTCTTTCCTCGCCTTCCACCACTGTGACTCGGGTTCAAATCCCACTCGGTCCAAAAAGTGGATTGGGTTTTCAGTCCCTGCTTGATTCCGTGGGTTTTTCTGAGAATATTTTTGTGTGGTTTCCCTCCCACCTCTAAAGCTGTAATTTCTTCTCATTCTCACTAATGTCTCGCTGGAGATTTCTTCGCTTTTGAGGGATCCTTGGTTTCATTACGAGAGAGCATTAATAATAAATAATAATATCTGTGAGAAAAGAAACTTCACTGCCAGGGTGAAAGAGGAGGTGGTTATCAGCTGCACCTACCTGAGGCTGCCTCTTTGAACTCCACCATGGCCTTGAGAGTCTTGGAGTCTGCCAGGGTCATGATCCAGAAGAGCTTGCTGCGACCGCATCCCTCGTGGAGATCCACTTTGATGGCCTCCTCTTCCTCCTTGAAGACCTAAACGGGGCCAAACAAAAATGTGTACATTACATTAGTACTATTGAAATTTCATGGGAAAATAGTTATCAAACTTGTAAATTTGTAAGATCCTTAACCCTTTCATTACTGGGCATGATGTAAGGGTGTGCGTTTACGGGTAGTACGGGACCCGGGTACCCTATTCCCGTCACGGTCGGGTACCCGGGTACCCGTGACTATTATTAGAATCATAACAAAAACCCGGAAGTATACACCGCGTCGGCACATTTATGTACAGTACGTCCCCGCTCACTCCACTAGCAAGCAGCAGCGCGACTGCCGCGTGCTTACTTCCCCTGCATTCGGCAACTAAAAAAATGCACGGGCCTACTTTGCAATTCAGGGTTCCGCTAGACAAATTCTAGTCAAAACAGCGGCGGTCTAGTCAAAACCCTTTTCTAAGTAGTCCGGCGGTCTAGTGAAAAAAATGACAAGATAAGTTAAGTGCGCGGTTTGCAGAGCCAGATTGTCAACAGCGATCCCGGATTGCGTGGAGTTTACTCTCAGCTCGTAATAAATGTTGCCGCTCCCCATAATTGCACCCTACAATGGCACGTCTTTTTCCAAAATAAATAAGGTTCAACTAAATCCTTTGAGTGAGCGACACGAAATGTAGCAAAAAAAGCCGACCGCAGATGTTCCCGCTGGCCGCAGAGTTGATACAATAGAAGCAAATACTTTTGTACCTCTCCTGCAGTATCAGGTTTCAAAACCACATTCCAGGTTCGGGTCCATGGGATCGTGAATTAATTCAGCACATTTTCCATTGATACACTAAGAAGATTATTATACAATCACAGTAACAAATGGCAAAAAGTTTCGTACCCCATAAAACATTATCTTAAAGATTAGCGAATTAAAGCTTGAACAAATAAGTACAGGGGGAAAAAAATACAAAAGTAAACCTCGGGAAAAGCTTACTCAAAGGACAACTGTAACAAAACACTGACGCAATGTCAACCGCAAGTTATAGCAGCTGTCGGAATTGTCGGTAAATAGACTTCAAATGCATCTCTTTATCACAATGATAACAAAGAAAGCACAATCATCCATTAGGCCGCCATCTAGACATCGGGAAATTGTAAATGGACTTATAAAACATTTTACTCAGATGTTTTCTAACAATTTATCGGCACGCAATGAACAGAAAAAACGCTTGCCTTTCTGAAATAATGTGTCAAAATTTACAAAGGCAGTTTCGGGTAATAAAATCGATAAATTGGAGCTGGGTACCCGCAAACAGCGGTCGGGTTACGGGTACCCGGGTACCCGGCACGGCCTTAGCATGATGTACATAATTACCTGGTCACTGTTTTACATTTAACGTTAGCTCTTAGCACAACACAAAAATCATTGCATTTCACCTAAAATTAAAGTAAATTATCCCCACTCATAGTACCACTCGGACAGAGTCATACACAGACCATTGTGATTCCTGACCCAAGTCAAATCGACCATTTTTGTTGTCCGAATTATTCATAAACGAGTTTACAATCCGCTCACCAGAAACCAGCAGTGTGTTAATTTCTGGCCTTTGCCCAAGCCAGACATTTATTTTTATTTTATTATTAGTTTTTTTCCCTGATTTTTGTTGTTGTCAGGTCGGGTGGGTTTGGAGAGTTCAGATCGGTTTCTGTTCGGATTTGGCTTTTTTCTTTTATGTTTCCAGTCGGTTTGGCCTGATCAATGCAGCCCGATGCACCTTATTAATCTTGATGCCTACCTTGCGTTGGTGAGATCTGGTCCTGCGGTGGAGATGCAGGACTTTGTCGCACTCGGCGCAGAGATTGCCGCACTCATTGCACAGAATGATGGCTGGTGTCTCCCCATCATCATGGTTATCACAGGTTGGCTGGTTACAGACACAGAGACACAGGTATTAAAATCTAAATGCTAATAAAATGCAGTGCTGTTGTCTAGTCTATTATGGGAAATGACGTCAGAAATGTTGATGAGCTTCTGTTGGTCTTTTACGATTTTTTGAAATGCGTTTTTTTTCTCAGTTATAATAAAAAGTCTTTGCACAGAAATGGGAATTTAACCAGTTCGCGCCAGGGGACGTATATACACGCAAAGTTTTCCCCAGATTCAAAATGGATGACGCATAAACACGTCACGAGCAAGGTCGGGAATGTCTTTCAGCAGCAAGCAAGGCCGGAAATGCGTGGGTGTGTTTCCCGGTACCATCGGCCTGAACCCGCCTCAGATCGAGTTTCGTTAAAAATAATCCTGCGCCTCGGCTCGGTGATGTTAACAAAATCCCAGTGCGAACTGGTTAAAATGCCAATGCTTCACCACACTGTGCTAAGAGGATGACAACAATAATGTTTCTCATCTACTCCTGGGATTAAAAAAAACCTTTTCAATCAATCAGATCTGAAAATATAGATATTACAGATACCAAAAAGTCTAAAATTATTTTAAAATAAAAATAGCAGTTCCACCTGATTAGATGAATAAATTAAATGATGACCAATTCAAATACAGTATTCAAGACAGAGGTATAACATTTCCTTTTATGAAGTGACAACCCTTTACTAACTCTGACTGGGGTGCGGTGTATTTCAGATCGGTTTCATATTGGATGTTTTACCTTTTGTTTGACTGCTCCTGCCTCTTTGCTGTGGCCCCATTGGCTGGATGAAAGCCTCTCAACGTGCTCAGTCTCCAAGACGCACAACGAAGACAATGACAACCACAACTGGATAAAAACAAGCAAAACAAGTGACGCATATTATTAACAAAATAAGGCAAGGATAGTGCATGTACTGCTGCGGTCCTAGAGTGCACAACAGCGGTTCACCCAAAGTCTTTTATTGCATGCAGCCTTCACGTCAATAGGCGAAACGTAAAAAAGTCTAAGGCCGTGTTCGAAAGAGGTGTAATAGCTACGGCTATTGTCTGCATCGGCTATTTTGTAGCGCTGTCCGAAATGCCGTCTACAGCTACAGCTACGGCTGATTTTTGATGTTGTCTAGCTCAGGCAAAACAAAATGGCCGCAGCACTAACATACATTTTGGAGCAAATTTTTATTTATTTGCAACTAATAAGACGTCAATATCATCAAGCATTTCGACCAGCAGTATACAAACATTGTGATGATAATTGTTGTAAATTCTTACATAATAATTGTGCAAACAAATTCAAGCATCGTTTGATGGCGTCCGAATTCCATTTGCCCTTGCGCCTACGTAGCTGTAGCTGTAGACGTAGACCGTAGCTCTAGACACCCGTTTTGGACACGGCCCAATTCACAGTTGATAGTCTGAGACAGGCAGTACCCAAGTTACTTGACTACGGCTTGAAATTACAATGTCTTTAGAAAGCGGCTGCAGCCACTTCTCATAGGCCTGTGTGTCATTTCAATCCATAGCCACCTATTTCGAACATAGCCTTAGTCAAACAGGTCAAGTTCACTTCTTCAAGCTATTAACATGAACTGCGTAATAGGTGATTTGTATTTAACAAGTGATTGACTCAATTACAGCCTTGACATCTTCATCCCAACCTAATCTCTCTCACACCGTCAGCATCTCAGAACAATTCTGCTTAGATCAACACATCAAGCTAGCCTACAGTCATACTTTTGCGTACAGAATGGAAGCAAAGCATTTAATACCTGCTTAAGACTGGCATTCCATGGACGCCGCTGGTTCAAGCCCCGCTACAGTCAATTTCTTCGTTCAATTTTAAAGATTGCACTAACAAAAAATTCCACCCCAAAAAGGTACCAACCGATTCGCAAAATTTAGCCTAGCTGTGTGAAGTCACTATTTACACAGTAGATACCTGTAATCAGGACATTCATAACATGCTTCCACTGTTCATCCAACAAAAACGCTTCGAAGAAGGCTCAAGTACATGTAGCTCTTAGAGGTAGGATTCGCCATTTGCAGATATCAAAACAAATCTTACTACCAAATTATTAAGAAATATCTTACTTATTTAAAAGTAAATAATGATTGTAGGCATTCATCAAAATGATTGCGCTAGATATTCTGTAATTGTTCAAAAAAATTGTAGATTTTTTTTTTTTAATCGCAAAAAGGCGATCGCGAAAAAACAAGAACATAAGAACCACTGCTCGACGCCGGTTAAAAACAAACGATGTTTTTTCTTGCTTTTCTTGGCCTCCATGATTGTAAAACTTCGGACAGGTCAGTTATTAAACGATATTTACTATAAAATACAACCTCCCAAATCCACCCATTCATGACAATTCAAGCAATTACCAATGATGTATGTAACTGTAACTGAAGAAGATCTTGTAAAGATCGAAATATTAGGCCCTCTTAACTTATTTGATTTGTATATTTCACGTCATTCCAGCCAGTAAGCAGTTTGCAGCAGCTTTAATCTTATTCGTCTTTGGTTAGACAAGACTGAAAAGGATGTAAGAGACTGACCGTGTGTGTTTTGATGCATTCTGCTGGCTGTCTCCTTGTCTCATCCAGCTTAGTCAGTGACAGCACCGCCTCCGCTATGGCTCCTTTGGTAACAGTAGCCCACACCTCCGACAGCTTGCCCTGCCAATGCAAAAGAAATCATTCACCAATAACTATCATAAATATCATTGACAATCATTTTAGTCTCAACCAGTTCGTGCCGGAGGACATATATACATGCAAAGTTTTCCCCAGATTCAAAATCGGATGACGCATAAACACGTCACAAGAAAGGCCAAAAATGTCTGTCAGCAGCGAGCAAGGTCAGAGATGCGTGGGTGTGCTTCCCTGTACCATCGGCTTGATGTTAAAATAATCACGGTGCGAATTATAGGTAACAAGTGGTCCGTGGAAGGCAAGACAACAATAGCACGATTGATTGCTTGGGATGGTCTCGTGGTGAAATCCAGACCTCAAAAAGCTGCGACGACACGCCGCCATATTGTTTATACACCAAATTCTACGTACTATTTTCGATAGTCGCTTGTATTTTGTGTATACCCCCAAGCTGTTTTGGTTTTATATGTTCACACATTATTCGGCATGCTTTGAATACATACATCATAAAATTTGTTGGACCTTTAATACAAAAATTATTGCTTTTTTACGGCGAAGCGCCTACCAGAAATAGTACGGTGGCACGTCGGAGGGTTGAACAAAAGGATTAAGCACAGCCCAGTATCAAAAGAACAATGATCGCCACCGCCAGCCATTTTACCACTAAACAGATGCTTAACAATGAAGCAAATTCAAATTACGGGCCGCTCGCGGGCTGTGGTTAATACTGAGAAATACTGTTGGTACTCACGCGTGTTTTACAGAAGATACAAATTTCACAACAAAAACAATTGTAAAGAGAGTGTAAGTTTCACCTTAGATCAACTTTGTCCAGCGAAGCGGCATGATCCACAATTTTCACTAAATCATGTCGCTTGATTTCGGATACTTTTAGAATATAGGAAACTTTAGGAAAATTGTACATGTATACAAAAGCAAGACAGCGGTCGTATACAGGTGGGCGATCACAATACATTTTCTATGGGGCTGGCCTGGAGAGAATCTGATTAAAATTGTGTGACCTTCGTGCTAACGGCCAACTGTTTGATAGCTCCATTGTTCAAGTACTGTAGAAAGGTTCTAAATTTATTAAGCCTACCCTTTTAACTAGTTCGCCCCGGAGGACGTATACACACGCAAAGTTTTCCCCAGATTCAAAACGGATGACGCATAAACACGTCACGAGCAAGGCCGGATGTGTCTGTCAGCAGCGAGCAAGGCCGGATATGTCTGTCAGCAGCGAGCAAGGCCGGATATGTCTGTCAGCAGCAAGCAAGGCCGGAAATGCGTAGGTGTTCTTTTATCGGCCTTAACTCGCCTCCGATCACAATTTGTTAAAAATAATCCCGCGCCTAGGCTCGGTGATGTTAAAAAAATCCCGGCGCGAACTGGTTGAGCTGTGAGAAAGAAAACCCACAAAATTGATTTGTACAGGATATCTTCCCACTGTAACGAACTGATGAAGTGACTTACCGCCGACATGTCCTTGATTAGCCCGATGACCCTCTCCGCAATGTTGTGTGACATGCTTCCTCTCATCCACCACCGGCCCTTGCTGGATCTCTTGCAGGGGCTCTCCTCGGCTGCCACGGAAGCACCTGCCGCTGAGTTTTCCCCTAGCTGTTGCTGCTGCTGCAGCCTGGCTAAGGTCAGCGACTGGGTTCCCTTGGTGCCACCGCTGCTGCTGTTGTTGATAGTCACTCCCGGGATCTGTCCCCCGACCCCAGCCGCCCCGGCTCCTTTCACTTTGGTCTGGACAGTCAGGGTCTTGGCGATGCAGGCAAGGAATATGTCAAGGATCCCCACACTGCCGTCTTCCGAGAAGGAGTCATTGGGCTTGTCTGCAGTGGACTGTGTCAAGATGCTGAGATCGGCAGGGGGCAAGGCGGTGACGCCGGTGAGCTTGGCAAAGTGGGCCGGAGGGATCTCCGGTAGGAGACGACGGATAATTGAGGTCACCTGTCAGAGAGGAGATGGGTTGGCAATAGATATAAACCTGTTAATGGCAACCTGTAACAAGTCCAAATAATGGATTTGACGCCGAGATGGTGTCTCTCGCCTCGGGAACCTAAAGTTACAGAAAGAGTTGTGATGTTAGTGCTTTCAAAGTTTTTTTTCAGGAATTAAACATACATTGAACAATTACCTGATCAGATAATGTCACCCCTCCACCCTTTCCACCCACATTGCCAAGAAATTGCCTTCCATGAACTTCCTCCCCAAGCCACTGGTAGTGGTGGCTGCGTGCCAACTTCTGTTTTTACGTTGGCGTCTAAGCTTAGCATGAACATATTTTTCCTTGGCAAAAACCGGGTTACAGACCAAATTTTCAAGTGATGTTAAGTGTTTGTGACTGTTATTCAGCTGGTTTGCTTAGCAGCTGTATGACATTGGCCACAGCTGCCCACCTGTCTTTGCACCCTGGGCGTCCCTGTGTGCAGCAGGGCCAGCAGGTCCTGAAGCAGGGCGGCCTGCTGGGCCACGTAGACCCGGCCAACGCTAGAGCCGCTCAGTGCCAACACCATGGACAGCAGCTCAAAGCAGTAGGCATCAGCAGACAGGAAGGGCTGCTGAGGGTCCTCTGTAGGGCTGAGCACAGCGGTGGCAGCGGTGGGAGCCTTGCTTGCCAGGCTGGACTCCCACTCTTCCCGCATCTTGGCCGTCTCCTTGCGGATGGCCTGCACGATGTGGGAGCAAACCTGGAAGGTTGGAAGGGGGGGGGGAAGATGTTATAGAACCAGAAGTTTTTTAATGAGACCTATTTTACAATTCCAGCCTCTTTTAAAACTTCAAATGATCTTTGACCTGAGTACTTGACCTTTAGCACAACCATGAAGATTACAATATTGCATCCATAACCCAATTTTTCAAAACTGTTAACCAAAATGACACATACACGGTACAGACTACATATGTGACCTGCTCCCACAAAACCAGACATAAGTGTTTATTTTTAAAAAGTGAGATATTGTTATTTCCATTTAGTACACACCTTCAGCTTTCATTTAGTACCAAAACCACCTTTATACCATACATACTTCCAATTTTATGAGGATTTTATTTTGATGTATTTGGGAGATAAATTACCACTTTTAGGACACAGTTTCCCTCAATAAATGCCTGATTTTTGTACTTTTTCATAAATAAAGTTGATTTTGTTTAACTTAGGGGTAAAGTATACATATTATTATTAAAGAATAAAAAAATAACGAAAAACAAAAATCGATGTCCGCCCGATTTTTCACCCCATTTCAACTTTGACGAGCTGTATCTCGAAATAGCCTGTGCGACTTATGTCGGGTTTCGTAGGAGCGGGTCACATATGTACGAACTGCATACCGAAATAGTGATTGCATAGTTTCTTTGTTCAGGCGATACGAAAAGTATTCTCGTCTTGTTGTGTCGTGCCTGTGTACATTTTTTTTTGGTACTTGTAATCCTACTCGCATTTTTGAAAATGTACTTGTACTTGGGTCACTTCACCAGGTTGAGACAAAGTGTGACATTTATTCATATCTTTAAAAGTACTGTTACATTTGATTCAGTTATTTCATGTAACTTCAGTCTTAGGGTGGGCAACATTTTAGAAATGTTTAAATCATGTAAATTATATTTTACCAAAAATATGATTAAAAATGTGTCAGTTTGACGTAACCAGTTTGACGTAACCAGTTTGACGTAACATTGTACACGTCCATATTTGTTATTTATTTTTCAAAACTTTAAATATAAATATGGGAAATTAACCTCATGTACTAATTAAAAGATGTACTGTGCAACACAAAAACACTTTTTATATGGTGGTCAGTTTCTAACGTTCGCAGGAGTGTCACAAATACTTCACGAAGTGTCACAAATACTACACTCCATCGACTGACGGATGAAGAGGTCTTTACCTGTTTCTGCAGATTAGTGAGCTTGCTTCGACTGAAGAGAATGCCCACCATGTGCTCCCTGAGATCTGGATCACCAATATCCTTAATGAAAAAAAATAAAAAAAATAAAAAAATAGTGAATAGTGAAGTACCGGTACTTTGGTACCAAAGAAATACAAATCACACCAGTTGTTGCAGATTTGCTATTAATCCTACTCACTGATGCAAAAGAAGACCAATACAAGCAAATACATATAACCCTGGCAGTCTTCAAACCAATTTTGCGGTACTACATGTATGTGTACTCAATTTTAAGCTTTTCGACATATGTGACCTGCTCCCACAAAATCAGGGTAAAGTTGACATTTTGATATTTTGAGCTATCAATATTTCCAGATTCCTTAATCTCTTAGCTTTAAAAGAATATATAATTTATTAGGTACGGTATTAATGTCGGGGTTTTTGGATGTGAAAATACATTAATTTTATCAAGATATTTTCATATTTTCATTAATTTCGCTACATTTTACTTCTTGGGTACGCTCAGTAAAATCAAATTTAGATTTGTTTTTGCTAATCTTTTGCAAACAATACTTGGTAGTTTGAAAGAAAACATATGTGGGAATTTTTTTATGCCAAAATCCCCCAAAAACGTTTTTGTGGGAGCAGGTTACAATTTGTGAGGGGTTTTGGCAAAAGAGACGGAACTGGGCAGAGTTTGACATGAGGGTTCTCAGTCATTAGAAATGAGGATAACATTTTCATTACAATGCTGTTTGTTGCACTTCAATCAGACATTCCATTAGCAAGTTATGGCTAAACCCGACTGCCTTTACCCGAGTCGATCCCCACTGATCTACTCGAACCCACCCCTAAACTTCCAGGTTTTTTTACCGAGCTATCATCATCCTGTTTCTCCCCATTCTCCTCCATTCGGTCTTCCCCCGACTCCTCGTCGCTCAGCAGCTTGCCAAACACCTGAGATGTCAGCAGTCTGAAGACGCGCAGCGTCTCCGCCTCGCAGTTCTTCTGCTGTAAGGCTTGTGCTGACTGTTGGGGACCTGTAATTTAAGTAGATGCAATGACACTCAGCAATAGACAGCGACTAAGTTACTGGCCAGGTTGGCTGCTAACCCAATTTTGTGCCGGAAGTTTTATGCCTAATCGAATGAAGATTTGTGTCTTCGCACCCAAGGATCACTGCATCAAAATTTCATCAAAATCCACGAAAGCATGTACAAGTTACACATTTTTTTCCCGAATTTTTTTTTACCTGAAACTTTAATTTTCATATTGTCATACAGAATTTAGAGCTGGTAAGTGTCTCCCCAAACTCCATTTAGGCGACACAAACAGTAGGTATACCTGACACTATATGCAGTTTCACCCTTAAAACACTGTGAAATTTCTTGAAGATTTCACGGTGATTTAGGGGTAAAACTGCATTTCTATTATTCAAGAGCTCATAGTGTGAAAGTCTTCAAACTGCACTGTGGGTTAGTCCATAAAGGGAACCGAAAGTGTGACATTTGTTGGTGTCCCGATTACACCTGACCTAGTAATTTCCACTGAAATTAACTACAAATTCTTAGCCGCGTTGCACACGGCGGCTCTATAATCGCTTATAGCGTTGTTCTTTTTCTTCTTGTGCCAAATTCGACATCGGGAAACTTCTCGGTAAGCACTTAAAGAGAGCAACCAAAATGACAACCAAAGCTGCACGACAGTATCATTTTGGTTGTTGTCAAACAGTGCCTTCCGATCATTATTAAAAAATGAAAATGCTAGAGAGAGTTTTCTGCAGTATTGTGCAGTTGACTAGAACAATACACAACGACACAGCTCCTGCACGAGTTCGTGCTTGTTTTATTTTTGTTTTGCAGGTACTTTGCTTTACATTGTATGTAATCACTCTGAGATTTGGGAAGTGTGGCCTAGTGGTTAGCTTTTTCGACTCATGATCAAACTCAAAGGGTCGGGGTTCAAATCCAGCTGCTGGCCATATGTTGTGTACTTGGGCAAACCATTTCAAACCTACTTGCCTCTCTAGCATAAATGGGTACTGGCATTAGCAGAGGTGTAACCTGCGATGGACTAGCATCCCATCCGGATGGAATAGAAATATTCCCAGTCATTTCATGCTAGAGAAACCAGAGTTAAACACCGGCTTTATGAGCCATGTTGGCTCGGGGCATACTACACTTACTTTTACTCTTTGGTATAAAAGGCTTTAAAGAATGGGTGCTGCATTAAAAAATACAAGCAATCTTAAATGTCCAGACCCATATGCCCACCTGTACTGAGGTTCTCGCCCTCGTTCTGGCCCAGCACTTTGACCTGACGGACTCGCAGGTGGCTGTCCGGACCCTTCAGCTCCACCTTGACCACTTTGGGCCTCTCTGGGCACAGGTCCAAGTGGCAGGTCACCCAGCCCACGTGCCGCGCCTCCATGCTGGAGTTAAGGGTGCGCTGGAGAGAATCCGGGCTAGAACCGGTGAAGAACGTCATGGCTGTCACTTTGTTCTGTTTGGGAAGAGATGTATGCAAATTTGTATTTGTTTAATGTAGTATACAGGGCGAGTTAAAAAGAACAATATTTGGCTCTTTCCAATATATATATATTAAAAAAATTGTTTAATCATTTTACAACCAATTATCAGTCTCACCCCTAAATCCCTGGAGTTGTCCACGTGCACAGCTACCATTCTGGGTACCAGACCCTCGTTGCAAGTGACTGTAATGGACTTGGTCCGGTTCCGGTCCTCGTCACCAGACTCCCAAAACGTCTCAGTGGAGCCATCCGTCAGGCTGGGGAGCATGGCTGCACGGCTGGATACCTGCAGCTCGGTGGCGTTAGTCACGTCGCGCAGCAGCTCCACTTTGGCAGTGTTCTGTGTTGAAATGGTTTCACAAATTATCAAACTTTATCACATTGTCATGACCTGTAATATAACATTGTTTTCAACGCGTCGTAATTCATAAAGCGCATGTATCTACTAGAAAGGTGCTCAAAGCACTATTTTACTATTACCCTGTTCATTGGGCCAATAAAATATACCATCTCAGCTAAATCAACCACAATAATTATCTCTGCATTTGCAGGAACCCATTCAACTCCTGGTTGGAGAGAAGCAAAGAGTGAAAAAGTACCATAACCCTAGGCTGTTCTCGAACCCACAACCCACAACCTGCAGAACTACCTGCAGAACTACCCATCAGAACTACCCGCCAGAACTACCCGCCAGAACTACCCGCCAGAACTACCCGCCAGAACTACCCGCCAGAACTACCCGCCAGAACTACCCGCCAGAACTACCCGCCAGAACTACCCGCCAGAACTACCCGCCAGAACTACCCGCCAGAACTACCCGCCAGAACTACCCGCCAGAACTACCCGCCAGAACTACCCGAAAGAACTACCCGAAAGAACTACCCGAAAGAACTACCCATCAAAACAACCCGCAGAACTACCCGCAGAACTACCCTTGGACCGTGAATTTAATGCTCCAGACCACAGCCAAGCGGCCACGGCCTGACGTACCAGACTGGCAGGCAGCGAGTCGCTACTGGATGCCACACTCTCCTCCCCCTCCCCTTCCTGGCTGTCCGACCGCGACAGGATCTGGTTGATGTTGCTGAAGACGTGGGAGTGGTGCAGGAAAATGTGGTCGGCGGGCCGGAAGCGCAGACACCAGCAGCGCATGGCCATCTGCTGCAAGGCGCTGCCGTGGGGCAGCAGCATCATCATGTCGGCCACCGTCTGCAGCAAGGTGTGGAAGGCCGTGGGCAGCGGATGCACTGCCTCGCCCGCCACGGCGATGTCCGAGAGCGGATGCTCGCACATCAAGCCATCAAAGTCCTGCTGCTGGTACAAGGAAGATTCCACAGAATTACATGCAGGGTTGTAGTTGGGCACCTCACAAGACCTTACAATTCGTCAAGTGTCATGACTAGAAACAACTTGTGATGCACAAGTCATCGAACTTCAATCGTATGCCAATCACAAGCCAATCGCACGTCAATCGCAAGGTAATCACAAGGCAAAACAAATATACAGCATTCACAGAGATAAAACTTCAACGAGTTAGTTGTTAAGCATCCATCTTTAGATTTTGAGCACTTTTGCCATGTCAAACAAGAAAAGAAAAAAACCACAAATGGTCTATCCAACCTATAGCGTACAAATACATTAATTTTTTTTCTCCATCATGAATGTTTTCTTTGTGAATTCCTAAACAGTATCTGCTCCCACCTGTTCCAATTCTTTCTTCTCTTTCTTCTCCTCTTTTCCTTTGCCTTTATCGGGCCCGCCAGACGCCGCCTCAGCTTCATCCTCTTTGTCAGGGCCAAGTGGGGTCAGGGCGCCCACGTAGTGCCACAGGAGGTCATGCAAGCTGGTCAGCTGAGTCACGCTGCGCAGAAGCCAGTTCAGCGCCTGCAAAAAAAACACCAAAAAACCCAGGGGATTTTAGTGCCTTAAACCTCAATCAAATGCCCCAGCCATGATGTTTTGACTGATATTTGTGAATGGTTCGACTAACTATCGGGCAAAATTCCAACAGGCGTATACATTCGCATAATGCGCACAGCTTTACGTTCAGCCTGAAAAGCGTAATTTTTTTGCCAACATTTAAAGTGGGTGGTGATTCTTGCCAAATCTAGAATGGTCCAATGTAATAACAAATTTACTCTAAGTATTATGACCATAGACTCTATATCCTGGGGGATAGAGATATGTAACACAACCCCACCCCCGCTCTTGAATGAGACGAATGGGTCATTGGATAACCCCTAACAAAAATTTGTTGCGAGAAAACAAAATTTATTTTGATGTCATCTTTTTTCATCATTCGACTGTATACACACAAATTTAAAGTGTCTCCCAAAACTTTGTTTAGGCGACACAAGTATCGTAAAAAAGTTGTTTGTATTATGTGACCCGCTCCAGGAAAAGGTGACATAAGTCGCGCTATGCATTTATGAGTAATGGCCTGTTAAAGTTAATAGGGTAAATATTTTTGTCAAAATTTGATTTTCATTTTTTGTCTTAAATGACATCTTTAATATCCAAAGTTTCAGATTTAATTAACAAAAAGCTGAAATCTTTTAAGAGTGCATGGTTCCAATGTATTGTCTTAGTTTTGTTGTGTTTCGAAGCCCGTTTTCTCAGTTGTGTATTTTGAATTCCATGTAACCATTAATATGCAAAAACGTCATATCACCGGAACGGTAGGGGCTGTGGAGCTGTACTATGTACCAAATGAAAGCTTATATCCTGAACTGTTTAATCATGTACATACCTCTATTTTTATGTCACCTTTTCCTGGAGCGGGTCACATATATCGTTAAACCTTAAGCAGAAGCAGTAAGCATCTGAGGACAAATATCTTAACATGTACACTGGATGGCCTCCCTTCTACAAATCAAACGCAGATGGGATATTACAAGCCCTACCTGTAATGCGTAGACCCTACACGATGCCTTGCGCAGGGCCTGTTTCATAGCTAGTTGCAAGCCCTCAAGGTCGTGGCGCTGGACAATGAAGGACATTACGGGTCGGTGCAGGGCCCGGCAGCCTTTGCTGCCTCCCTCTATCAGTTTGGCCAGGAGGCACGAGGGACGGCGAAGCAATGAGGAACCGTCTTCTGTAATATATGATTACAATAAATCTTGTAATAACAACATTAATTAATAAAATGTAAAAGAGACACGGCGTCCCCCTGTTACATTAGAGTACTGAATTTGTCAAAAAAAGTCAAAATTCTCAGGAAACCAACTTTCGAATGATACAAAACTTGCCCGATTCTATCCAACATCCAAGACAAATATCAGGAAGATATATTAAAATAATTTAGTCAATAGACGGCATGTAAATAGAAATGTAGCCAAATGACACACTTTTTGGATCCCAATAATTAAAATACAGCAAAGAGATGCCAGATCTCTTATTGAAAAATTATTAAAACAATATGACTGAAATGAAAAATAAATTGCGGAAATTAAACCAAAATGGCGGGAAATGAAAACAAAATGGCAGAATGGAAAACAAAATGGCAGAATGGAGAACAAAATGGCAAAATGGAGAACAAAATGGCAAAATGGAGAACAAAATGGCAAAATGGAGAACAAAATGGCGAAATGGAGAACAAAATGGCAAAATGGAGAACAAAATGGCAAAATGGAAAACAAAATGGCAAAATGGAGAACAAAATGGCAAAATGGAGAACAAAATGGCAAAATGGAGAACAAAATGGCAAAATGGAGAACAAAATGGCGAAAAGGAGAACAAAATGGCGAAAAGGAGAACAAAATGGTGAAAAGGAGAACAAAATGGCGAAAAGGAGAACAAAATGGCGAAAAGGAGAACAAAATGGCTCGAAAAAAACAATGGTGAAAAAAATTGTTGTAATGTTTTATTCCAGACTAATTCATATTTGCTTTAACAGATGCATATTCCATGTACAACTTCACACACATTGTCTGGGTATTATAGTCTCGTTTATTAACTTTTTATTGAATTTTTAAACTGTCTACGAAAAAGATGCTTCGTATTTTTCTATTGACCACTATAAAATGTGTTTTTAAACCGATGTAAAATACTTACAACACCTTCAACACTTTGTAAGTTTTGTGAATTGGCTAATACAAAACATTGCAAGTTGCGATATGTTACCATCGTGAAATCGGGTGCAGGCTGTCTGCCTATTTCTTGAATACCTTTTTGGTGAAGTTCGAGTAAGAAGCCATGCTCTTTTTTTACCTGATGAGCTGCTGCTGTTGTTGCGTCTTCTGGTCTTGGACTTAGGCTCCCTTTGGGACCCAACCTGACTCGTCATGGAGATGGAACGGAAGTAGGCCACTCGCTTGGAGTTGTCGAGACCATCATCTTTTGTCAAATCAATGAGATTAACAAATATAAAGTGAGATTTGGTCCTTAGACTACTGGAAATTTATCTCTTTTAACAAGGGAAGTTTTTGTATCAAGACGCCATGGCACACATACTAGACTTGAAACCAACATGCGAATTAAATAAAGAGGATGAATACTTAAAAGTTATCTTATATTAAAGATGAGTGCCCTATACTTATAACAAAACATTCATTTTAAATTATTGTCAGGAAGCCGATAATTCAAATTTTGTGAACAAGAGCCTGAAAAGGGGCAAGGTACATGTAGCTCAGTTGGTAGAGCGCTTGTATGATGTTCTAGAGGTCGTAGGTTCAAATTCAACTTCTGCCAGTTTGTTTTATTCACTTTCAAAATGTATTTAAATTTATCTACATTTATTCAGTTTTTTTCTTGCAGTTTTTTTGACAAGAAATAATTCAATAACAAAACGCATGTATTTTGTTTTTGTTTTAATGGCTCATTTTCCAGAATTTTCTTTTTTCAGGGTCGACCTCAAAATTGCATATCTAATAAATACATGTATTAAGAACAGATTGGAGACAATATTATCCACAAGATTGTATATGGTATACTAACAACTTCCCCATACTCTTCCTGTGTTAAGTATTCAGTTTGGAAAATAAAATAAAAAAATCCAGCAAACTTATTGCTCAGAATCTTGAAACGAACATCTGATAAAACTTGATACTTAAACTTGATACTAAATGAGATTTATAAATTCTGACAATTTTTATAATTATAAATAATGTGTGGTGCTTATATAGCGTTTTATCACATGTACCTGTATTGCTACAGGCAATAATTTGTTCAGAACTTACCTAATCCTTTGCTTTCCACCGAGGCCGATTTAACAAGCGGCACTGCCATCTCACTTTCGGCCCTCGGCAGCATGTGGAGAGGCCGCTCTTCCAACGGCAAGGTGGGACACTCAGATACAGACCCCCTCCTCATCAGCTTCACAAACTGAAAGGGGACTGGCGGAAACTGAGAGTTTAAGGCTTCCGTCTCGCTCAGGATGGGCAGGTCAAAACGGGTGGACTTCCTCATGGGACTGGTCCCTGGGAAGGTAGGGCCGGCAGCACTGGCAAGATCCAGGAGGAACATGGCATTGGCCTTCATGACATGGTGGGCCTCCAGAGGTGGCAGCATCTTGGGCGTTTTAAGCGGAGGAAGTTTCTTCCGCTGCTTCTTGACCTTTTCTTTCAGCTTGTCTTGTCGCTCCCTGATGTATTTCTCTCGGCAGCGTTCACACATGAGGTACCAGCTACTTCCCCCGACCCCTCCGTCGCCACAGTTCCCTGCCCATCCCCCGCAGTAGTGTCCACTACTGTTGTACCCCTGTCCTCCTGCATGACGCCCACAACCAGGATGGGACTGCCGCATGTGGTATGTCACTGGGTGAGGAAAGACTCCATGGCAGAGGTCACAGACCGTTTCACGGTCACTGCCACCAACAGGCATACCAGCGGCTTCCCCAAAGAGGTTCCCTCGTCCGCCGCGGACCGACTTCTCCCGGCGCTTCTTCCCCTTGGGCTCCTTCTCTTTTTCCCAATTTTTCTGTTCACTCCGGCTTCGAGATTTGGTTATCGGAGCTGGGCTAGGGAGAACAAGTTGCTGGGAGGCAATATTGATTGTGGCTTGGGTCAACTCCTCCCAGAAGGACAGTAGATGTTTCAGGGTGACAGGTAACACAGATGGCAACTGAGATTCTTTGGCAGGCCTAAGGCTCTCAGAGTCCCGGACTGCATTCTTCTGATTGGCAGAGTCCGAGCCAGTACTTGAGGCTCTCTCTCGTAGCTCAGTGTCACTTGAAGAACCACTATTGTCTGCCTTGAGTAGTACTGTGCCCTGCTGTTTCCTAACTTTGTGGCCAGGGGAAGGTGATCCCTTGAGGTGGTGCTTAGGCGACTGTTTTGGGGAGGATAACGGGGAGGCCTTAGCCAATTTGTCAGCAAGATGCTGCATTGCTGGTGTACTCTTGGAGCTCTCTTCGGTCGTGGTATTTAGAGTATCCGGCAAAGCTTCTTTCCTTTCACTCGTTTGTATTAACGTACAGGACAGGTTGGATTGATCAGCTTCATTTTGGTTCATGACGTCCCGACTGGAATTCTTGGCTTCTGAAAAGAAGGTTCCATCGTTCAGACTCTTGGAGAAGTCCATGGAGTGCCTGTTCTTCAGTTTGGTTTCTCTTTGGATTTCCCTTTGCTGCTGTGTTGTCTGTTTACACAGATGTGGGTTGAACTTCAAAAATGAGGCACACGCCATGGCGTCATGGACTAATCCCTCATGCCACAGGAAGGCTGCAAACACGCACCTTGCACATTCTGCAACTGAAGTGGCAATAGCCGACTGAGCGTTCTCCTTGATCTCAGTCTTTGTAATGCTGGATTTGATTCGTGCTGGGGACCTTTCCTTTGAAGAAGGGGAAGCAGTACGGTCCCGTTTTCCAAAAGCTGTCCGTGATTTCCGCCCTTGCTTCGGGGACATTCCACTTTTTGGTGAGGCCTGTCCATCGCTAACACCAATAGAGAAGTGTCCTTTCGAAGTCCGCTGTGGACTACTTCCTAATACCCTGCCCTCAGCCCCTGAAAGCTGATCCTTTGGCTGTTGAATTCCTGAGTCTACTTTAAAGGGTGATGGGCTATCCCCACCCAGAGAGGTCTTCGGTTCAGGCAAGCCATTTGAGTTGATGATATCCCGATGGTTTGAATTCCGAAATGGAGACAGCTCTTCAGCGCCTGTTTCAAAATCGATGCCCTGCCGTTTGAAGCTTGCCAGGTGCCCCGCTGCAGCTGCCCCTCCAGCCGATGGACCCGGTACGTCTGCATTGTGTGGGGGACTGGGGCCACTCCCTTCAAACTCCTCAAGTGGATCGATTCCGTTACCAGCAAAGCCATTGGCCATTCCAACAGCTCCATGAACCGGAAGTCCAGCTGGTTTGTACTTGGGGGTCTCCATGACCAAGTTGCTCATCTTGAAACCTTTCTCAATTTCTCCTTCTTGCTCCTCCTCCCCATTTTGGTCAGATGCCAGTTTTGGCTTGGAGGACCCAAACAAAAATGGAGCCAGATCTAAAAGCAAAACAATGTTTAATTGTGCATTTACAAGTACATTTCCATAACTGTAAATATAATTTTCTACTAAAATTTGAGAAATCTTCCAAACTACAAGCATCGCAACATCAAATGTGGTGTCAAATTGAAGGGGATAGAGATATCTTGAATGTTGTTTTCTTAGATTTTGTTTGTTGTTGTATTTAAAGGTTGTTACAGTAGTAGTTGACCTGTAACAAAATCTGTTAAATTTTTTGTTAATGTGAAATTATCTTCTAAAGTGTCAAACTGTTTGCTTGGAATTACCCACAGGTTTTATAGAGTGTAAGGGCCAAAGGACTATATTGGACCAAGGCAGTTAGTCTATGGAAACGTTGCCCCCCACCCCCCAATCAAACAATATGAAATTTGCCATTTCAATAGCAAGCTCCACACTAGTGGTACCTCATTATCACCAACAATGATTCCGTAAGCCAACTGCATTACGGCTTTCTCTCTAAAAGGAATAAAGATCTGTTTCCACAAATAAAACAAAAAACAACATGCTAATGAGCACAAGGGAACTGGGTGCCAAACTTCAGCTGAAGACTATGCCAACTACTTGAGCACCACAGATGGTGAACAGATGTCCTATCAAGCTGGTCTAACGATAGCCACAACATTATGAGTAGGGGGGGGATAATGAAAGGCTTACTGGTGGACGCAAAACCCATTGCCGGAGTTGCCTGAGCATTCCTGAAGTCGAAACCTGAGTTCTTACTGCCGTGCTTGCTGTCGCCAAAAAACAAGAAGGGACGGACGGACTTTCTGGCTTGCTCTTTGTCTGCGGCGGTCAGATCAACTTCGTGGCTGAGATGCATCAGCCCCTTCCCCTGGGCCAGGGACCACGCTTCCCCTTCGGTGTTCTCGCAGTAGTGGGCCATGCTCTCCTTGTCCAGTTTCACCCAGACTGAGCCGTCCGGTTGCGCCATCTGCTCGGTGTAGAAAAAAGAACCTTTTAAACACACTTTTTAGAGTTTTAGATATTATTTGAGCTTGGGTTGTGCATTTATGGGTAGTATGGTAACTGGGTACACAGTGGTTCGAGAACCACGAGTCCCGCCTACTTACGTGATTACCCTATTTTACAAGTTTATCTCAAATGACTTTGACCTCAGTATTTAACTTCACATCACAAGAAAGTTTCCATATTGCCTGTATGACCCAAGTCTGCTTGAATTCAACTTCAAGTTTTCAAATGAGACCAATTTTACAATTCCAGCCTTCTACAACTTTACCTCAAATGACCGTTGACACAACCATCATACAAAGGTTACACTATTGCATGCGTGACCCGAATTTGATTGCAATTGGACTTGAAGTTTGGACTTCAAAATGTTTACCATAATGACACATACTACAGACAAACTATGTATACAAATAGTTATTGCATCTAGTCTCTTTCTTATTAACTTCATTGAGGCAAGACCAAAAAACCACGGGTATGTGGATACCTGTTAAAGAAAGCCAATCACAAAACAAAAAACGAAAATTGTTGTTCCTATTGTTCGTAAAGTGCACATGTTAATACCCAAATGTGTATCCTTGTGGAGACATAGCTCTGTTTTCGTGTACAAAATGGTTAGAAAGTCAAGCACTTTTATCAAAATGCTTCTATTTCAACCACAATTAATTTCCTGGGTTGAAATTTTGACCCAATATACCCTATATTATACGCTAACCCAAACACTAACCCTAACCCACATCCTAACCCAAGTTTTTGAGTAATTTGAGTAAAATCCCAAAATCTATTTTGTGATTTTTTGGGGTGGAAACCTATTCATCTGTAGAAATCACCATGTGGAGACCTTTTGACTTATATTGTCTCTATTGTGTTCAGGTCTCCACAGGGTACCGAATTTCGAAACCACCACATCAGTGCATCAATGCAGACAAATGAAAGTGTGTACAATGAGATCTATAGCTTTACGGTGTTAACCTGCATTTTCACAAGCGGCGTGAACATTAATCTTTTTTTTTTTTTTTTTATTATCCATGCACGACATTAAAATATATTTTCGTTTTCATTGTCCGGGAAATTACTAAGTAGTATAATGTTAATACGATTATGGGTAACTCGACTCTATAATCTGGTACCGGTTCCTGACATTAGCGGTCATGTACTCGGGTACCCGGTTCGGATGCACAGTCTTGATTTGAACTTACTCAATCTTGAAGGACCAAAGCATCCAGAACTTAGTGCTGCAGCAAAACAGAATACCACAAAGGAGTCTGCCACTTGTTTTTTAAACTAGAATGCCAGTTTCCAGCAAATTTTGATCCAAGATCAAACTGTTTAATTCCCTGCCGTAATGTATGGAAAGCCATAGGTCCAAGAGTTAAACTGCCAGAAAGAACAATGAGTACTACCAATAGGAACTTCTATTGGTTCTAAGAGGTTCCATTGGTAACAGCCCCAGGTACCTAATTGCATGCATACCTCATGTGTGATGCTGACCTGGTTACCTAGTACCATCATGCCAATAGGAGTGGCCTTGATGCTGGCTCGGCACCTGATGTTGTGGCCCGATGCCCCACAGTTGGTCACTTGGTACATGCCCGGCCCGCCCGTGGCTGGTCTGGCTGGCGGTCTGGTGGGTGCTCTGGTCAAGGCCTTTGGTCCTGCCACTGTGGCTGATGTCACTGCAGCGGCCGCGGATGTCAGCGTGCCTTTGTTCTCCTTTGGCTTCTCGTCGTATATTGACTTGGGTTCCTGAAAAAATGAGGTCCAAATTGCATGAGAAGCCCGAAATGAGACTGGAATAAAATCATTGGTCTATAAAACCAAAAATCTATACAGCCCACCTCCAACCCAACACCCCTCCAAAAAAGCAACGCAACACTTTTTTTTAGGACTGTACTCCTTTCAAGTATCACCCTGAGCTTTGGAACTACAGGTATGTTATAATCATATTTTCGCTATCTCCTGATCAAATTTGAGCAAAATTAACAGGAAATTGGCAGGAAATTGCTACAAAACCACTGATTGAATTGGGCAACTTAAAAAAACCATTAGGATGACTCGTATCATCACACACAAAAAAGAAGGCAATAGATAACCTCAATATTCATCTATTTTTCAGTGTAATGAAATAAAACAACCATTGAGTTGCACACATGGACATTCTACAAATAAATTAACAAGCCAAAGTTTCGTCTTTGGAAGAAACTGTCTTGTACCTCGACAGGGACAAGCATGGTCTTGCCGATGTGCTGGTTATACTGCAGACACCATCCTTCCCGATGCCCATTGCTCCGACAGTACTTCTCAATGGTCTCTGGGTTGAGTCGCACCCATACACCATCCTCGTTGTGAACCTGACCAGCAAAAAAACAAAAAAACAATAACAGGAACCGTGAAAAAAAGGGTCTCTGTGTGAAAACAACTGGAAACCTTTTGTAGCCTCAGAAAATGGATTCCCTGCAATTTTACAGCAGCTGAGCTGCCCTGTTACAGCACTGTAACTTTTTGTTAACCAGTTCGCACCGGGATTATTTTAACTTCACCGAGCCGAGGCGCGGGATTATTAAGGCCGATGGTACCAAGAAGCACACCAACGCATTTTCGGCCTTGCTTGCTGCTGACAGACATTTCCGGCCTTGCTCGTGACGTGTTTATGCGTCATCCGTTTTGAATCTGAAGAAAACTTTGCGTGTATATGTACGTCCTCCAGCGCGAACTGGTTAACGAATGTGTAACTATATTGCAAATAACATGTAGACTAACTAAATTTAATAAATTGGGAGCAGTGCTTGAAAATAGTAATTGGAAATCATTGGAAATTGATACAGAATAACCCTTTTCTTGAAAACCACAGCCCACCAGATGCCGTGATTTCACAGGATGCTGGAGACTGCTGGTCACTTATAGTCAAGTATTGGTATTTCATAAAAACTAAGTACCGTAATTTCCTGCGGTAAAGACGCAGCTTATCTGACTTTCTAGACCACAAAAACATCGCCGCGCCTTATCTTTCGGTGCGCCGTATATGATGTCGCTTGAGTTCAAAGTGATGGTCTTTGTGTGAAGAATTCTTTGAACGCCGCAATCTTACTCAATAATGAGGTCAACCAATTAGCTCAACTCTCCGGACATTGTGACAGTGTTTCCACAATGCCGCGATGTGTTGATCCCCCTACGACCCTACATGTACGTGTGTACATGTACATGTGATTTAGCACTCGGCAGCGTGCGTAGTCTTGTTTGCAAGACGATCTTCGCGATGCGGGGCGCCCTCTAACGTACGCCGTAGACCACGCGCGAATTACCTTCGCTAAGACCGAAGGTCATTGCGTGTATGGTACGGCCACAGACATATAAACCTATAGACCGCCAGTCGTGTGCACAAAACCGTGATTTGCAAAGTATGGGCAAAACGACGCGTAGGCTACACAGCATGCACGTGTAGCTATAAAAAGCCAAGCGCGTATAATTACGCGCCTATCGTGCAACGCACTTTGCACGCGCGTTCATATAGTCGTGTACACTATCTTTCGTTCGACGGGCAACGCACCGCGCGCTTTTTACGTTCTGTGCGCATACCGGGCAACGCGCTTGACACAAAAATGGGCCTAAACGTCTTTATTTGAGGGTATCAAGATTGACACTGGATATGCTTAATCTACATGGTATATGGTATAGCCCTATGTAATTTTCTTTTAAATCGATAAATGCTTTCATATAATTATTTCACTGGAACAGTTCGGGTGTGTACAAATTCCCTATACTGAGGGCTAAATTTGCCCATAGTTGGTATTTTAGTCGGGCGCCGCGAAATTACGAAATCATCCTGTAGTTTTTAATAGGACCTGGCAGTCTATGTGTTTATATGTCTGTGGGTACGGCGTACGTTAGAGGACGCCCGCATCGGCGGCCTACGCGCACTGCATATACCGCGATTAAGATCGTCTTGCAAACAAGACTACAGCGTGCGCTGCATGACGCGTACAACAGCGATAAAAAGCTGGCCTGTACTATGTGGCCTTTTTCTAAACGTTTTTTTCGTCTACGTTCCGGCTTCATGCAATTCACCATCCGAACTACACAGCGCGGAGCATTCACAACGACTGGAAAAAAGACTAGGGGGTGTCGCAATTAGGGATACCCCGCACGCGATCGCTGCATGTAATGTACATGTGCATGTACATGCATGCAGTTTATACTGCAGTGATACATGTACATGATATGTATCGGCATTGTATCGATATTGTGACTACTGGTTTGAAGTTTTCATACATTGTTTGCGTGCCAGATAAACTCAAGTACTCAGCAAATTCTTGCTTGGAATAGTGGGATCGTTCTAAGGCAACAAAATGACCTCTTTGTGGCGATGTACCTACACCGGGTGGCGCCTGGTGTGCTTCTGGGTGCGTTCAAGCATGCGCCTTTTTCGGCGGTGCGCTTTATCTATTGACGTTTGAATTTTTTGGGGGTGATTTTAGGGACCTGCGCCTTAACCGCCGAGTCCGCAGGAAATTACGGTAGTTCTTTTTTTAAATATATACTACTTTTAAGGGTAAATATGTATCTTAAAATATTATCCCAAGAATCTTATTTATAATCGCAAGATCGATATAATTACAACTGCACCTTGGAGGAATACTACCACAGACAAGGCCATGGCAAATATTTCAACTCCAATTTTACAAACTTTGAATATGTTCTTTTCTATAATGAACGACCTCCGACTGACCTCATCCACAAATGTAATGACCCCGTTGACCTCCACGATGCCAATCTCCTCGCTGTGCAGGGATGGACTGCTCCTGATCCGAAGGCCTCGACTCTGCTTCATCACAAACTTACGCACCTACCACAGCAATCAACGACAGACAATATGGGATCAAAAATGTTATCGGCTATTATGCTGCGTTCGAATCGCGTCGTGTTTTTCAGGTTCACCGTGAATTCGAGTGGGTTGCATTTCAAATGCTACTCGCCAACACGCACGCGCACAGTCGAGTCGAGACATTCCCGTGCATGTTAACTCGTCTGTGAACTAACAACTGAGTATTCCATTCGTTTACGAAGTTGTGAACTTAGGGACAAAATTCCACTTCGAGTTCAACACTGGTCAGGCCAAGTTACCAGTTGATAAGAATGCAAAAATACGACTAGTGAACACGAGAAACACAACGCGATTGGAACGCAGCATATGGTACGAACATTTGCTAAGGGGGGGGGGGGGGGGAGGGGGGAGCTGTGTCCACCAATTGCCTGTTCGTAAAGGTACTTATGCGAAAGCAAATTTGATTTCACGAAGCATTCACTGCAAAAATTTGCCAGTGTTCAACTTTTGCAATCTTGCAGCTATAAAACTTGCCCCCGACGTCAGAAATTCGCATTCATGTTCGCAACAGCTTACCTTGCTTGCGGGTTGCACAGTTTTCTTGGCTGTTGGATTTGGTGGCAGCACCCCCTGGGGAGGCTCATTTACATCAATCTGTGGAACCTCGTCTGATGAATGAAAAAACAAACGGGAAAAACAGGCGATGCATGTAAGCGTGCATTTTATTATTTTAGTGCCAATGGCTTTCGGTTGAAACAGTGTCTCTAAATTTTCTACCTTGTAGAGACCAATAAACAACAAAAGGACAACAAAAAATACAGGTAAAAATATAGATCTTAACGTTACCAAATCCACCAAAAATTGAAAATTAATAAATTTACTCAATTTTTGCCTCGGTATTATTTTGACCGGTCACAGCACAAAATCAGCCTACACTTGTTTCTGGTTTCGTCAGAACAAGTCACATTTAAAGGTAGGATAACCATTTGAAGATATCGAAACATTTTACTACCAAATTATTAAGAAATATCTTACTTTATTTGAAAGTAAATAATGATTGTAGGCATCCAGCAAAATGATTGCGCTACATATCCTGTAATTGTACTAAAAATTTGAATTTTATAAAAAAAAAAATCACGATCGCCAGACGAAGATTGCAAAAAAAACCACAAAGAATAACAAGAACAACTGCCCGACGCCGGTTGAAAGCGAACGCCGTTTTTCTTGCTTTTCCAAGCATTCTGATTGTAAAACTTTGGACAGGTCAGTCAAACTATATACTATAAAATACAACTCCCCAAATCCACCCATTCCTGATAATTCAAGAAATTACCAATGGTGTATTCTACCTTCAATGCTATAAGGATGGTGCCTAAGTGCTTCAAGCAGTCCCCCATTCCTACATTTGAAAAAAGATCATCACTAGCAAAAGAAATACATACCTAGCTGGTACCCATCGATGGTGACATGTATGGCGTACATTCCCATGGAGCTCGGTGTCCAGTTACCGCTGTAGCTGCCGTCGCTGTTGTCTCGTACCAGCATGCTCTCGTGTGGCCTGCAACGTCATGTCAAAGTAGGGAGAGATTATCAAGTATACATGTTAACTTCATATTATTAAGTTTTTATTTAAGTTTATTTGCAAGTTGCAGCTGTTAAAGGTAGGATACACCATTTGCAAATATCATCATTTTTACTACCAAATTATTAAGAAATATCTCACTTTATTTGAAAATAATGATTTTTGGCATCCAGCAAATTGATTGCGCTAGATATCGAGTAATTGTTCCGAAAAATCTAATTGAAAAAAAAAAAAAATGGTCGCCGTACAGTGATCGTGAAAAAAACCCAAGAACAACATAAGAACCACTGCCCGACGCTGGTTGAAAAGGATTGACGTTTATCATGCTTTTATATCTTGATATTTACTATAAAATACAACCCCCAAAATACACCCATTCAAGATAATTCAAACAATTACTAATTGTGTATACTACCTTTAAATGTGTGTGGAGGGGCTATGAAGTAAAATTGTTAAATAAAATCGTTGAAAACCTATATCTGAAAATCAAGATCAAAATATTAGGCCCTCTTAACTTATTTGATTTGGAACCTATATTGTAAAAAAAATTGGCTATTAAATTTTTTTTGAATAAGTATGCCGTTGGCCGGTATTCAACAAGTACGTTTAAAACCAAACCGGCTAATAGGCTTGCATGTTGTTAATAACACGTCCAGGTCCATGAGCCAGGACTTGCTTAAAACCAGCCAACCAAAAATATATGTCCTTAGCACCAATATATAACTGAATGAATGTGCAGCTCCACAGCTAAGGTTTGGTAACACTATTTAAACAAAGAAGAGAGAGAAGAAAACAAACAAGAACATCATGATAAGCAACTCTAATCGAAGGAGCAACGGGTTCACCTGGTGACAGGAAGCGAGGCGTATCGCAACTCTTCAAACGAGTACAGCTCGTACTCTTTCATCATGGTGATGGAGTTGTAAGCCATGCTGTCCTTGCGGATAGTAGCTTCGTACGGGACTTCCAGCTTGGGCGGCTGGTGGCCGCCAAACGTCATGTCCTTCTCGCCCGGCGCCGTGGACTTGAAGAGTTTGGCGCCGTGGTAGGTCTTCTCTCGTTTCCCCAGAGGTACGGCTTCCACTTCCACCTATCAATGCAGAAACAAGTATATCAGCTCCGTGCGGCAACAAAAGTGGGTGCTTTTTGAAAACCAGCAATGACTTCCCATGGAAAGGCCACACACAATTTTGCTTGCGTTCCAGTTTGGTTCCATCATCATTGCCAAACTGCATAAACAAAGCCACATTGGAGATGAAGCTAGAGTTTGGGAAAAGCGAGCGTCATTTCTAGCATAGTCTACACTTGCAGCTGTTTTAATCTAGCATATAATCTATACTCTCTTCGAACTAGAATTTTTGCAGGCGCATCAAAATCTGTATTTTATTGGGGGAAAATACGGCAAAATATTATTTGGCAGGTCTGCTTGGATGATGTTCATGAAAAAAATCCCGCTCTTAGTTAAGTCGATGCCAAAATACTAGCTCTCGGTCAATCAAGACACAGAGTCTGTGGGTGAGGTGTTATAATTGATATTAGCTCTCCGAAATTTTGGAAGTAGTTCACTCGGCTTTGCCACGGAAACTTCCGCTACGCCCTTCTTAAGACTTGGGATTGCTTTAAATTTTATCTGACGGCAAAGACAAAGTGCATTTCGGAAGAGAGCTTATATCGAATACATCCACCCAAAATAATCCACGTTATTTTTGTTTTATCTTGTACATATTCAGTTGCCATTACAATTCAGTGAACTTCCGATTGACGTGTGCTGCCATCTTTACATGAGTAGCTGGGTCGATTTTCACACGTGCGTACTACACCCATGCGACAGTTCTATGATTGGTTCGCAGAGTGCATGCGTAGTAGACTGTCACAGGGGTAACCTGTGTCACAGTCTACTACATGTACGAATGCAAATTAACAAACGGCTGGCACGTGATGATGAATGGACCAGTGAGCATTCGGCTCTAGATCATGAATAAGTATGGGGTAAAGTAATAATGATTACTACACCTCATAAATATTCATGAACAAATTGGAGCGCGTTATTGGCCGATTCCGCCGCGCATCCGGGAAGTAAAAATGATACGTTGTCATGTGACGTCATCCCGGCGAGTATATACTTTGCTGCGGCCGTGCGGTATTCTTTTCTGGTAACACACAAAATTCCCTCTGGAACACGCCTGTAGTCTGTGGCATGTAATCTTTACAGGACAAGTCTCAGTAACGTTACTAGTAACGTTACTAGATTAAAACGACTGATGAAGAACTTGAATATCTTGTGCTGAATAAAGATGCAAAATCTACGAAGGCAGTTATCGACAGTAGTAAAACAAAAACAGCATGGTTTATTTCCGGAAAATAGGGGTAATTACTGATCCATCGGTGTAGGTCAGCTCACCTACACATTGGGACCAGTAATTCCCACTACTTCCCCTCAAACCATGCTGTAGTTGTATAATACTAACCTTGAGATTGGGCACATAGACTAGGCTCCCGTACTGGTCCCTGCTCATAATGTTGACTATAGTGGGCATACTGCATCGGATGTCTTCACGCTGAAACACAATATCACACTGCCTGGGATCTACGTAGGACTCCGGCTGCATCCACCTGAAATATTAATGAGCAAAGGGGAGTCAGGTTGGCAGAGTGGTTATTCCCTCGCCTTCCACTGCTGTGATCCGGGTTCAAATCCCACCTGGGCCAAAATGTGAATTGGGTATTCAGTCCCTACTTGCCTCTGTGGGTTTTCACCAGATTGCTCTTCGTGAGTTTCCCTCTTACATCTAAAACATAACATTTTTTTACATTGTCTTCTCTTTAGTGGGACTCGTGGCAGATCAGTGGATTCTACTGAATAGATTTTGGGTCGAAATAATATCATGGTTTGAGTATAGAGAGATTTTCCTTAAAGGATCACAGAAATAGAAAATAAAAAGTCCTTATATGATATAAAACATAGGTTACAGTATTAATACACCCAATAAAAAAAATTGTGTGTGATTTTAGGGTTATTTGAGCCATTACAAATTTCAAATTTCTCTTCGATCGCCCCGCCCAGAAAAATTCCTCCTTTGACAGAATGCCTGGATGTCGAAGTCGTGACGTCACGTAAAGAATAGCTTTCTTCGCGATTGATTGCGATCGCGTGGTTACGTATGTACGCACGCAATCGCGATCAATCGCGAAGAAAGCTATTCTTTACGTGACGTCACGACTTCGACAGGAGGAATTTTTCTGGGCGGGGCGATCAAAGAGAAATTTGAAATTTGTAATGGCTCAAATAACCCTAAAATCACACACAATTTTTTTTATTGGGTGTATTAATACTGTAACCTATGTTTTATATCATATAAGGACTTTTTATTTTCTATTTCTGTGATCCTTTAAGCACACAAACCCCCCATAACGTAAAGTATAGGAGAAAAGTAAGACTGCGTGTATGTGTGTTCTAGCATACACCTATTTGTGGGGACAGGTTCTTTTGTTTGAAAAAAGCTGACCGAGTTGTGGGGACATTTTTGGAAATACTTTAGGGGTCTAGAGGTAGGGGTCTAGAGGTAGAAGTGGTTTAGGGTATAATGAAAGAAAATGGAGAAAACTAATTTTCTGAGTTTGAGATTAGAGAGATTTCCCTCAGCACACGAACCCTATGGAGTGTCCCCTTAACGTCATGTACGAAAAGAAACTGTGTTCCGGCATGGTGTTCGCAAGAACCTTAAAAGGTCTTGTTCTCTTTTAAAATAATTCCGTGTTCTTACCTGGCTAGCCGACCACCGCTCGTTCCGTGTGTGCACTGCACAAAGTCCTTCAGGAATGCCCTCTCGTTAGATTGCGTACTGAGGGGAAGACTGCCCTCTAGAGCCTGATGGATGTTAGGTGGGTTGGACAGTGCGAAACCTTTGCCTAGTAGCCCTGAGTGAGCACCAAAAACCTAGGAAAGGCAAAAAATTGAATAAGATTAAAACTGCTGCAAACTGCTTACTGGCTAGAATGACCTGAAATATACAAATCAAATAAGTTAACCAGTTCGCGCGGAGGACGTATATACACGCAAAGTTTTTCAGAGATTCAAAACGGATGAGGCATAAACACGCCACAAGCAATGCCAGAAATGTCTGTCAGCAGCGAGCAAGGCCGGAAATGTCATGAGTGTGCTTCCCGATACCATCGGCCTGAACCCGCCTCGGATCGAGTTTTGATAATACAAAAAACGCGCCTCGGCTTTAGTGAATGTTACAATAATCCCAGCGCGAACTGGTTAAGAGGGCCTAATATTTTGATGTTAACAAGATTTTCTTGAGAGACAAAATGGCTGTGTACATGAAACAAACATATAAGGGGGGGGGGGGGGGACATACAAGCACGATGCATAACATGGTTGGGAGAAAAAACACAAAAGAGAGTGGCTTGGAACAACCAACAAAAAGAGGATTAGGCCAAGGGGATAAAAGATGAGGTCAGAGTGAGTAGGATCAAAGACAATAGACCAAGAGGGTACAAACAAATAACAACATTCGTTTGATCAATGGGCATACATGTAGGTAACAACAAACCATGAATTTAGGAATGGAAATAAACATGTGCTTCACTGGTATAAAACCACTGTTTAAAACTTGTGGATGTGGATAGTGACCCTCGCCTTTGGCTCAGGCATTATCACGTCTACCGGTTTTAAACATACTCGTTTAAAAACTAGCCAGCGCATGTTTATTTCCTTAGGATAAGCTGCATCACAGCCGAAACTGAAGCTGGACAAATTCTGCCTACAGGGGCTGCTGTACTGACCTGCTGCGCGACCTCGGCGATGGGCTCCACTTCCTCTTCTCCGTCCTCTCCCATCACGGGAGGCAGGACGATGTCTTTACGGAGCAGTGATCCCGCGCACATGCCCCCCAGGTAGGCTAGCTCTTTCTCTAGTTGAACCAGCCCCTATGGAATTCAAAAAAAATAAAAAATAAAAAAGGATAAGCAAATTCTTGGGCTGTGTTTTCGCATGTCGTAACCGATAAATGTTTCGGTTGTCAATCGTTGGTCTAGCGTTTTAATGACCTCGAGTGTGCTGTGATATTCTCACCAAAGTTAAACGGAATGATAAGCTTAAAGGTAGGATACACCATTTGCAGATATCGAAAATATTTACTACCGAATTATTAAGAAATATCTTACTCATTTGAAAGTAAATAATGCGCTAGATATCCTCTAATTATTACGAAAAATTAAATTTTATAAAGAAAAATTCGCGATCGCCGGTTGAAAACAATCGCTGTTTTTCGTGCTTTTCTCGGCATCCATGGTTGTAAAACTTCGGACAGGTCAGTTAAACGATATTTACTATAAGATACAACCCCCCAAATCTACCCATTCATGATAATTCAAGCAATTACCAATGGTGTATCCTACCTTTAAAGGGATCGTATACGTTTGGTAATTACTCCAAAAATGAATGGCAATAAAAACATACTTGGTAAGAAGTACAGCAGCTTTGGATAGTATAATGCATTTTTACAAACTTTTCACTTCGAAGTACTGCGGTTATGGAAAAAGATATCACTTTTTGTCCCCAAAAATTTGAATCTGAGAAGCGTTACTGCAGTGACGTTTCTCAGAGTGTGTGATCCAATGCAGATTATTCTTCCTGCGTGGACAAAACCGCTCCAGAATTTCGGCAATATCTCAAAATCGCTACCACCTTTTGAAATAAATTTTTAGTTTTATGGTATATATCTATAACTATATGGGATTAAAACAAACAATGGGTTCCAATTACCAAACGTATACGATCCCTTTAACAGATTAGGTTCTTTGATGTTATCGTGAAATAAACCCTTTATCAACCCCAATAAGTCTGTCCAGATTTTCGCCTGTGAATGATCTCATTTGAAAATTAAAAGTGTCTTAAAATGTCTACAGCTAAAGATCTTTACTGCCACTGTCCGAAACCAAAGTGGCAAATTGATACACAGCCTCACCTCTTCATTCGCTGACCACTCGTAGCCCACAATGGCACACTTGAAGCCGTAGGTGCTAGCCTTCTCATCCTTCATGTAATCTGAGGCTGTCTCCAAGGAGAAGGTCACCTCATTACCTGTGTGGACACGAACCAAAAAAAATATAT
The DNA here is from genome assembly GCA_037893245.1 of Crossaster papposus. Lineage (NCBI taxonomy): Eukaryota > Metazoa > Echinodermata > Asteroidea > Velatida > Solasteridae > Crossaster > Crossaster papposus. The sequence goes on from JBAIAA010000246.1 coordinate 146,463, forward strand.
TTAATTTTTTTCAAGAACAGTTGCAATCGAGTAATAATCACAAGTCAATACAAGTGATCCTCGGATCACAAACGTCGCCTTTTTCCGCATTCGAAACCTGTATGTTTTGCATAAAATTTAAAAAAAGTAATTTGGTTTGCATTTGAAAATGGCGACCTAAAATTACCCGTGCATGACATTTTACCTATTTTAAAAGAGAGGTGCTGTACCCCCATCCAAGGATCACTCCATCCAAGTTACATTAAAAGCAATCAAATTCTGTATACAACAAAATATTTGAAGCATAATTGAACAATGTCAAGAGGCGGTGGTCGTGCATAATTAATTACTGGATTTGCAAAAGTATTATAGACGCTTGTGCAACAAGCAGATATTCCATAAAGAATCAAATTCCATAAAGAATAAAATTCCATAAAGAATAAAATTCCATAAAGAATAAAACAAACAAAAATCCCACCTGGCTATAAAAAGAAAAGAAGTCTTGATAAAGTGTAGTATGACATCGGAGATTTAATGCCCATATTTTCTATTTGTTTTCATTTCGGAGGATTAACACCGCACCTGGAAGGATGACCGCCGATGTAGGCCAGTTACTGCCGCCATGGAAACGGCTCAGCACCGGCCAATGAGAGACTTGCAACTCGTCCGACGACTCCTCCCCAGTGCTCTTCTTGACGGTGGTCGACGAGGGTGGAGCCTTGGGGGCGGTGCTTACACCCCTCGCTGGGATGTAGAGCTGCAAGCCGTCCTCTGGCTGGGCCGTGCCGCACATGGGGTCAAACTCCAGCAGCATCCACTGCACGGTATCCGGGAATGTCACCTGAAAGGACACAGAAAGTAAAAAATATACGTTCAGCTGTCAACACCCAGTACATCAATAGTCAGGTCCGAGAATGATGAGAGCTTGTCCCAACTGACCAATGCCAGATATGGATCATGCTGCGTTTGGTGACCACCGAAAGGCAGCACTCTTGATAAAGTATTTCCAGTCCGTGTATTTACCTACTCTTTCAGTTTCCGAAGCTGAACCGCCTACAATTCAGTCCTATCACCTTGACTCGATGCCAGCCATTACCATTGAGGACTCTGAGGTTCTACATGAACTGTTGGACATTGACATTAACAAGGCCTGAGGTGTTAAAGTCGTGTGCTGAGAGTTTGTGTAGTCCTTTGTCTATTTGTTTAATAGATCTTTGTTGTGAGGGTAGGTTTCCTAATTTTAACTGATCCAAGTTATAATGAGTTATGTGACTGGTTCAAACTGCCTACTCTTCTGCGGAGAAGAACTGTCAATGTTTGGGAGTTTGGTGGGCTTATTGTATGTGGGGTTATTCGGGCAAAACTAAAAAAACTGCTAACCTTGTAGTTTGCCACAGTGGCAGCTTTGTAGGGGTGGTCACTCTCCACCACTGCATAATGAGATGAGGTGGTGACTCCGCCCCCGGCCTCCCCTAATTGGCTGGCTGCGCTGTCCAGGGACTGGCCAGCAATGGCGGAGGCGGAGTCCATGGGCGGGGCAAACTGGAGATTGATGGCGGCCACCGGTGGCAGGAGCTCCTGGATCAAGTCCAAGATTTGTACAGCGCTCTAAAGGAGAACCAAAAAAACCATAATAATAATAATAATAAACCTTTCTTATATAGAGCATATCACCGTAAAGTTCCTATGCGCTGTATTATTATTACCCTGGTCATTGGGCCAACATTCCAGATACCATCTCAGCTCCCTGAGGAGTAAACAGCTCAATGCTGCCGTTTTCAGCGCATTGCAGCTAATAACAACCATATCTGCCCTCACAGGTACCCATTTTACTCCTGGGTGGAGAGAAGCAATGATTGACAAAGTGTCTTGCCCAAGGGCACACGAACCATAGCCCTGGACCGGACTTGAAACCACAACCTGTAGCTTTACTTACAGACGGCGAATTCAATGACCCAGACCACGAGGCCACGGCACTCCAAACATTGAGAAACCATTGATCAATTCACTGACCGTATGCTTTCAAGTAGAGTTCAATGCACTTATTAAAAAAATTACAGTAGACTCGAAGCAGATCCAGACTCTTGATAAATAAACCCCCAACATCGATAACGAGAAATAAAGAACACTTGAGCACAATTGCAACCAATTTAGCGTTTTTAATTCTTTAAAGTTCTGCAAGTGCTAACCTTATTGGAAGTAATGGAGGTTTCTAGACTCGAGACCATTTTTTTAGGTCTCAGTCTCGGTCTTGGACTCGTCCAAGCAAAGTCTCAAGTCTCGAAGGGCTGGTCTCGGTCTCGAATGTGCGGCAGCAAAATACGTTGCGCCACACAAATTACGTTGCACCACAAAAATCTACTCTTCATTTTGAACATAATTGATGCTGTACGACAATGCGCAGAGAGGTCAAGTTTTGTGAATTATACTCAAAACTGTTCTATTTCCATCGATGTTTGTTTTTATGAAGTTGACCTGTTACACTATATGTCGGACACTGGTTCTAGTATTTAGATTTGGTAATGACTTTAACACCATAAATTTGTATTCATTTCTGGTCTCGGTCTCGGAAGTTGGTGGTCTCAGTCTTGGAAGTTGTGGTCTCCGTTTCGGACTGCTAAAGTCTCAGTCTCGAAAGTGTTGGTCTCGGTCTCGAAAGTGTTGGTCTCAGTCTTGAAAGTGATAGTCTCCGTCTCAAAAACCTTGGTCTCGGTTTTGGACATAAGAGTCTGGACTACAACACTGCTTGTGGGTCCTGCAAGACATTAACTGCGAAGACTAGACAAGCCAGCTACTAATGTTCAGAAAAATTGGTCCCCAGGCAGGTGGTTTGTACAACATCCCATACAATGCAATCGCCACAAAATGGATAGAAATTCGGATTTACTTATTTTCAATCCTGTTTTCTCTTACCTTAGGATCCGATACGGCAACTGGCCCAATATGGGCCAATACGAGGGGCAGTAGGCTGATGAAGAGGTGCGCCGAGCCTAGGACCTCTGACAACTCAGCATCTGAAGAGGACAGAGAAGATGTTATGGAATTGAGGCTTTTAAAATCCTTGTGCTTGAAATGCAGATCCTTAGATGAATTTTTATTTATGGCATTTCAAAAACTTCATGTTTCTTTGCCATAGGAGCTTGGTCATGTTTAGATAACTGGTCTTACAAAGAAAGAAAAAAAAAAAAAAGACAACCATTTGAATAATGCCACAAAGTACAAGGAAAATGTTACATGGCAACACGAAATGAGCACAAAGTCGCACTGTGGCTTTCTGAGCCACAATTTTCCGCTTAAAAATTCAATTTTAGGATTTTATAAACTTTCTATTTGAAAAACCCCATTCTGTTATATTCCACATTTTTTAAACTGAATCTCTTTCCTGCAGTCGATCCCTCAGTGTTGTGTTCTGAAGAAAACAAATATAATTGTGTGCATTTTTAAATACCGACCTTAAATGACCCCTTCATGAACTTTGACCTATTTTAAAATAGTTATGATGAACCCCACCCAAGGATTATTCCATCCAAGTTACATTAAAAAAAATCAAATTCCGCAGACAAAAAAAACATTTGAAGTGACATCTAAATAACAGTGACCTCTAATAACCCCTACATGACATTTGGCCTCAGTAATTCGATGACAAATTGTGTCTTCCAACTCAAGGGTCACTGCATCCGAGTTTTTGGCGCCTAAATCCATGAAGGCATGTTAAAGTCATACTTTTTTTCTCTCAAAAACTTAACCTGAAATTCTAAATTATATACGGTCATGCGGTCCTAAGATCATAAAAAATGTAGGACTGGTGTCTCCATAAAACTTTGTTTAGGCGGCAAAAACAAGGTTAATGACATTTCTAATTTTGAATAATAAAGAGGTGGGAATCAGTCACTCAATCACTCATTCACTCACTCACTCAATCAATCACACAACCTTTGCTACGCGTTCTGACCTTGTAATCCCTGTGCCTGGTGCAGGAGCTCAGTAGCAGCCTTGATGATGATGCTGGCGATGGACAACGCGCTCTTCCTCGCCTGGCGCTCCAGAACCACGGAGCGAGACTCGATCTGAGTGTGCTCACTGTCGGCCGCAGTGCTGGTGATGGAATGCAACAAAAAGATTCATTTGAAGATCAGGGTTTCAATCACACACCTCTACAACATGTACATGAAACCATGGCATTCTGTTCTTAATGATTATCCTTTTTCAGGACTAGTTCTTTGCTAATCCTGTAAGAACAGAACCTGTATGAGATGAACAAATGTGTACGAATAGTCTTGTTTGCAAGACGACCTAATCACGGTATGCAGCGTCATAGGCCGCCGATGCGGGCGCCCTCTAACAAATGCAAATGCGACACAATTCCACTCAGAATTTTTCAAGCGATTAGAGGAGATATACAAGACGATCTTATCGAAGGTCATGGCGTGTTCTACGGCGTACGTTAGAGGGCGCCCGCATCGGCGGCCTACGTGCGCTGCATACCGCAAACCAACAATCTCTGCTGACCCAGGAAATAGTTCACCCAAGTATTTCAGGCTTTCAAGCAGATGCAGATGAAAAAGCAGGGGAAAGTAAGATCACATATTTTTTTTAAAGTAGGACTTTGCAGGATAAAATTAGGATAAAAGTAAGACTTTTGTGTACTTTCAGGAGTTGTTTTAGTTGGTGCTCACATATGCCGTGTACGTCCACACAAACAGTAGAAAATCATAGGAATTTCAATAAAGGAGTCAGAAAAGTAAGAGCAGGGTGAAAAAACTAGGAAAAAGTAGGAATGACTTAAAAGCCTAAGTGGTACTCAGCTTCTACAATATCCAGTTTGGTATTCCAACTGCAAATGTGCACAAGATTTGACAATTTTGCTTCAGAGTAAAACTTTTCACCGTATGCGTGCAAAATCATAGCGGGTTACCAGCAAATTTAAAAAGATCATCATGTTCTGAAGTAGCATTAAAGGTAGGATACACCATTGGTAATTGCTTGAATTATCACGAATTACTGGATTTGGGGGGTTGTATTTTATAGTAAATACCGTTTAACTGACCTGTCCGAAGTTTTACAATCATGGATGCCGAGAAAAGCACGAAAAACAGCGTTTGTTTTCAACCGGCGCCGAGCAGTTATTCTTATGTTATCTTTGTTTTTTCGCAATCACCGGACGGCGATCGCGAATTTTTCTTTATAAAATTCAATTTTTAGGGAATAATTACAGGATATCTAGCGCAATCGTTTTGCTGGATGCCTTGAATCATTATTTACTTTCAAATGAGTAAGATATTTCTTAATAATTTGGTAGTAAATATTTTCGATATCTGCAAATGGTGTATACTACCTTTAACAACAACAAAACTGTTTGGAGAGTGTTTTCAGGTCTCTTGCGTGTCCAAACTTTTGTTCGAACAAAAGTTTCCATCGTCTCTTCGATTGCACAAATAAATTGCACAGAATACTGATTCGTACCACGTCCCCATTGCCTTATGTGCATTTATATTCCGCTTTTTCTCTAAAGAGAAAAATTATCAAATCTCGATGTCCACATGCGCAGTTGGAATACCGAACTGGCTTATTGGTGGAAGCTTGCTTCCAACTTACTTGAAGTAGAGGATCTGAGGCAGCTGGCCTCGCGTCTGGCTAGTGCCGTTACTGCTCAGCGGGCAGGAGCTGAAGGTGAACACCACTCCGTCGGGACATTTGATGTGGGTTGTGCCGGCGTCCCCGTTCACCGTTCGGTTGCCATGATTCCGGAGCCGCACTGCGTATTTCACTCCCTCCTACGCAGGAAAATGAAAACAAATAACTCTGATGGCTTTTTATGGCCTTGGGTCAATTTCATGATAAAACATGTCAGCACACAAATTTGGTTAGCCGGACATTCTTCTTTTGGCAAAAACAGGGTTACAAACCAAATATTCTGGTGATATTTATTGTTTGTGATTGGCACTAAGTTGGTTTTTGCTTAGCATGAACGGAACATGGATTTTTGGCTGGCAACCTGTTTTTGTGCTCGTATACACGCAGCCCTATGGGGAAGGTAACACAATCGGACAATAGGATAAATTTACCCCAGAGCAAAAATCTTTAGAAATCTATTTACCCCAGAGTGGAAACGCCATAGTGTTAAATATTACAATAGGACAAAGGAAAACAAAAAAGGGTAACAAAGGTTTTCCCCACAAGTCTCCAAATGCGCGGTTAAAGGTGTGTGAGTGTGCTAAGCAAATATTTGTGTTTACATGTTTTATGAAATTGGCCCCAGATACCAAGGATGGTTAAACGAAATTCACCACAGGGTTGTCGATATTAATACCAACAATTATACCTTTATGGAGAGAAGATCAGTTCATAGTTAAGTTACTAGTTAGTTAAGTTTCCCTAGTTAGTCAACTAACTTAACATAGCTAGACATTTCCCTAGATTTGTGCATAAACACAAATCTCCCCATAACTTCATACATACATGTACCAGTACTTACCATTTCTTAATTATACTATTCTCAAGCTAGAATATTGTTTTAAACAACTTGCGACGATAGAATTAGTTCTGGAAATTGTAGTTCTAGAATCTAGTTCCAGAAATTGAAGAAAACAATGAATTTCTCCCTTATGTAAAATATTAGAAAGTGTCTCCCTGCGGTGATCTACAATATTACTCAAGTCTCTGTTTGTTTGGATGTTTGTGTGTTTGTCCCACGGCGCTTTAACTCAGTGTGTGGGTCAGGCTTGGTCCAACTTTGATTTTTTTAACGTTTGTTATAAGAATTTATGAGGAAAAAATTGTTTTGGGGATGGATCATTACCACCACCACCACATTACCACACAGGCACTGCTCTAGGCTGGCCGCGCTATATGCATCAGGTGCAACATGCATTCAATCAGCAACAGTTTATGTACAAATAATAGTCGGTCGTTGGAGCCGGTCACATAGTTATGATCATGTGAACAAGAAGAAAACACCAGCGTGAACCGGGCAATGTATAGACTGATTAATGGTCCCTACACATAATTAAACATTTTGTACCGATTCCCGGCATTGCGTTAACAGGCTCACAATAGGAGGGGACACATTCTCATTTTGCACTTCATCCGGAAACTCTATGCGTCCTACGAAAGCCAGGTAGTCTCCTAGTGATTGTAATAATGTGTGTGTCACTTATACACCAAACTTCCATTCAGTCAAATCTTAAGGACATTTAAAAAAAGAAATTAAGGTATCTGAAATTCGAGCTGAACAAAGTTCTGATTTTTGGTCATCATTAAAGTCTACACGTACACATTGCTTCCACCATAAGTCAATTGGCCCTGCTGCGCTGCATCCTGAGCCACGCAGAGTTAACAGGCTCCTGAATTGTCGCCCTTGAACCCTGCGGACATTCGCAGCAATCATTAAACAAGTTGGCCCATGATATGAACGTCCACCCCTGGTAAAATAACAATTTCTACCACTATACTTAATTTTATTGGCGTTTACGTAGCTTTTCTGTCTTTTATGTTTCTTATTCTGTATAATATATAATAGCAAAGCTTTATTTCACATTCTGTGCGTTAATTTCTACAATTTTTCTGATTAATTTTAATTTTTACGTGGGAGGATGAACATTTGTGAGAACACCTCATAATGTCCAAGCGAATGGACCAATAGAAATGCGAGTTAGGGTCGAAGTTGGTTCGCATGCCTTGGGCTGTTTTCCAAACCCCAGCTTTGTCTTTGTCTCAGGCTTCATTCATACAGTTTAGCAATAGACTGTAGCCGGAGACGGAGCCAAAGCCAGGGAGGCTCTGATTGGGCACAATATTTGCGCTAATAACCACGGATCTTGCCGAATGCCCGCAGGGGTTTGAGCGCTATTAGTAGAAAGCTCGTAAAAGCACTGCGTGGCTCAGGATGGCTGCGCTGGTCATGGACACGCTATTTGGAAGATTCCAAATCTTTTTCATTAATGCAACTGGTGTTTTTTGTTGTTTTTAACCCATCATTTCATTCTGATTTTAAGGAGTGAAATGTTTAAAGCATGTGGTCTCACTTATTCTTAAAAACTCAGATTTCTTTGGGGAAAAAAACTAAATAGAGCAATCAGCGGAAATCACTGCTTGCGAAAATGACATTTGAATACTGAGCATCAATAGACCTATTTAATTAATGAAAAGAATAAGAAAAGACTGAATCTGTTGCCATGTTTACAGAACAAAAGCTAATGGGTGTTCATGTGAGATACCTGGACACAATACACAAAATAATAGTGGCGGGCACAAACACAATTATGTGAGAGATACGAGTGTTAATACCGGTGTTATATGAATATTTGACTTCTGTGAAAATCGGATGCCTTTTCCTCTCACGTGACCAATCACTCTTCTAATTATCTTTACTTACACAATATCTAAAATTCGCCCTACACCGGTTCATACTAGAATTAAATACCAACCTTGACCGGTACCGGTCGGTCAAACTTGACCTCGGCCACGTCGTTGACCAGGTCACTGGGGTCGTAGGATCCCTTGACCAGCTCTAGTGAGTTCCAACGGTGACTGTGGCCATCAGCGCCCGTCTCACTCTGTAAACAAAAAGTTGTAAGTAGATTGATTGCGGGATATAAGTCATAAAGTGTTTAAATTTCCAACACACTGTCTCCAACCAGGTAGCGGGCAGCATCCTGCTTTTGGTCCAAATATTCCTACACAACTCACCCCGTCTAGGAGCTCCAGCTCATAGTTGTAGTGACCCCCTCCACCGTAGATGCAGAACCCAGCAATGAGGATGCCCGGTTTGTCCACGCTAAAGCAGACAGCATCCGGCGTGCCGTTTCCCGTACTCCAGCCGCGACCCTGGCTGACCCGACCGTAACGGGTAGGGGTGCAGAACAGGGGACGGCCTGTGGCCTGGCTCTCACCCTGACCACAAAATAAACACAAAACTTATTACAAAGCACAGTGCACTGTTTTGACCGGATCATAAGAAATTAGTTTTTAAAGCAAACAAAAATAAAGTTCATACTTTATTTACTTACACAGACTTGAGGGAGTCACATGAACGTGTGCAATGCACTGAGTTTTAACATCATGTCGACATATTTAACCAGTTCGCGCTGGGATTATTTTAACATCGATCCGTGTTCAGGCCGATAGTACCGGAAAGCACACCCACGCATTTCCGGCGTTGCTCGCTGCTGACAGAGATTTCCGAACTTAAACTTGGCGTGTTTATGCGTCATCCGTTTTGAATTTGAGGAAAACTTTGCGTTTATATACGTCATCCGGCGCAAACTGGTTTACCCTAACCATCCTGAATCCCCCAATTTTTATACGATCTTTCACAATGAAAAAAAAAGCTAGGCGACATTTTTTTTACAATAAAAATTATATGCATCACTTCTGCCATAACTTACTATGGCCTCCTGGACTTGAAATTGACAGTTTTTTGTCAAATTATCAATCTTTTTATTGATTCGAATGGTGTATTTTGTAGTCACAACCATCACTTTACCAAGGTTTTTATCTGAAGTAAGTGCAATCAATATACAACCAGTCATCTTCGGATCGCAAGTGTCGCCGTTTCCAGCAGTCAATTCCTATATGTTTTGTGTTCTGAAAAACATCAAATTTTGTGCATTTTTAAATGACCCCAAATAAGCTTTAGATGAACTTTGACCTATTTCAAAAAGAATTGTGACGAACCCCCACCCAAGAAACACTACATCCAAGTTACATGAAATTACATGAAAGCATGCAGAAGTTATACATGAAAAAAAAACCACTTTAACATGTACACAGAGATACAGAGATACAGAGATACAGAGATACAGAGATACAGAGATACAGAGATACAGAGATGCAGAGATACAGAGATGCAGAGACACAGATATACATGTACATGTACAAGGATACAGGGCTACGATCATACATAATTTAGGTGTCACCCAAAACTTTGTTTAGGCTATAAAAAAATGATTTTATTAACAAAATATCAATGTTTGGTACTGACATCTGACGAGATGGCAGCTGCTGATAGCTCCGCAATGACGCAGGCAAGGAGACGGCTGGTGTTGGAGACTAGCAGCGGGTAACAGTTAGACTGCTTCTGTTGGAAATGCAGCACAAAAAATACATTCACACTCTGAAGATCAAACACTTTACATTAGGCCAGCATTTTTGTATTTATTGGATTAGGAACATGACCAAATTTGGCAGGGTCGGAGAACAGATAATATTTCATCTGGCAAGAAATTGTAGCTTTTCTGTGCTTGCATCGGGAGTTACAACTCATCTATTTTTAGTGAGACGACGAGGTATACCGGATACAAACACTTCACACCACATGTGTTGGTGTATTGGTGCTCAGCTCTGTGGGGATTTCCCAAGAGCTTTTACATGTTTTGAAAACCTGCAAACCTGTGAACTTGCTCACTGTCTTGGAGACAAAGATTGGATAATATGAAATGACCAATGCAATGGGTCTCAAGCGCGTCTGCAACATATCTTGTAGAGGAATCTCTACCACGTGCAACTTTAACGGAAAACCTGTCGACATGACTTGCATATTAGTGCAGGTTTAGTGCATGACACATGGCAAACCGCTGGCTGATAATGCTCCCTTAATGCAGATTGTGGTCGCACTTCAAATTGTGAGTCCGCAAATTTTACATTGAAATCGAAATCTTAGACTTGTTTAAAGGTTAAGAGTCAAACAAAAGAGGCTGTTTGTACTTGTGGTTTTATCAAACAAGGGAGTGTCCTGCCTGCTAGACTTCAATTGTTGTGCTGCCCCGCTAATCCCTGCTGCTAAGCTAATTATGAAAAGCCTATTGGCGTTTATTGAAAACCAAAACCACCCTTGAGTCATCCATCCATGCTAGGCCAGAGGTAGATTTACAACCCCCTGTCATCACAATGGCAGGTAAATACAATAAGCCTAAACCTCTGGATCGTAAGCGCTCAAGCGTATACTGTTTTGGCTATTAGCTTAATACAATTAGGCTCATACTGTTCGACCCTTCCACGAAATTTGCATACCGTTTCTAAAACGCCAAAAACTTTAAAGAGGAAATAAAACGCGGTTGACTTTTTCCCCCAATTATTGTTTTAGAAAGGTAATAAATCTCTTTCCAAAATAAAAAAACAACCATTTTTCACTTCCACTGGAATAAGTCAATAACTCATGATCAATGGTGGACAAAGAAACTTCTTGTGTAAAAACTTCTTGTGACGCTGTTGATCGGCAACGTAAACACTCAAAGCATGTCAAGTCAGTCTGGTACCGGGTCAATAGTCATACGGTTCTGTGCAGTTTGCGAGTAGTCGGTCGCCAGATGGACGACGCTCATGCACGCACGTGTGTGCTTGCTCGCTCGCTCGAGTCTCAGAATGACGTCATCAGCCAAACATACACAACAGGATTTGACCTCGCGCTTTTCAGATTTTAGGTAGTGTTGGTCCAAAAAGAAAATGCTTGTAAAAAAATGTATTCTTACTGTATTTGTATAAATAAACCTTGTTTGTACTATTGAATGTATATATCCACATAAAACAACAAAAGGCGAAATGTTGAACTCATTTTAGTTCCTCTTTAAATACCTTTTTGTCAGTATTTAAAAGGTTGACATGTCAAGAAATGTAAATTTTAAACAGCCATAAGTTGTCAGCGGAATTTCCTTCACCCAGTTAGATGAGAATTTCCACATGGTGCTCCCGCAAACAACTTGCCTCACATATTACACTATCAGCATATTTGGTTATCACAATAAAATCAGTTTTTTTAGTTATAAAACAAATCTACACACACAAAAATGCCACATGAAATATTCCTTACCCTGCTCAGTGCTTGCTGGACCGGAGTGATGAGTATGTTCAACAGCCTGTCCAAGATTTCATGGAAGTTGGGGCTTGCCCTCAACCCATCCAACTGAAATGAGGCAAATTACAGCATTAAATGTTTATCTTAAAAGTTTAAGCAGTTCAACAAAAAGTGGTGGGATTTAAAACATAATTTGTTCAATATTTGGTTTGAATTCCATTATTAGGATTTGATTTTAAAAACCAAACTGAACAAATTATGAAAAGCCTTTTATTTTGTTGGGGACACTGCTTGACCAGTTTGAACCAGGATTATTTTGACATTGTCCGAGCCCAGACGAAGGAATGTTTTTCCCGAACTGCAATTCACAGGTTCAGGCCAGCGTCTGTGGGTGGCACACCCGGATATTCACGGCCTCGCTCGTGAAGTGTTTATTCGTCAATCGTTTTGAATTCCGGATATCTTTTGCGTGGGATAAACGTCATCCGACCTGAACTGGTTAAGAAAACAACTGCAAACATCCTCCAATACGCTCCATGATCTCTTTAAAGGGTTTTGTCTTGTAAAGGCCCAGTGATCACTGAATCCTGCAAAGTATACTCAGTGTTTCATAGTAAATATATCGTTTAACTGAACTTACAATCGTGGATGCTGAGAAAAACATGAAACACAGCATTTGTATTCAACCGGCATCTAGCAGTGGTTCTTATGTTGTTCTTGTTTTTTTCGCGATCGCCGTCCAGCAATCATGTTTTGGTTTTTTTGAAAATCCTATTTTTGGTAAAATCACAGGATATCTAGCGATATCATTTTGCTAGATGCCTACAATCATTATTTACTTTCAAATAAGTAAGATATTTCTTTATAATTCGTTAGTAAAAATATTAGATATCTGCAAATAGTGTATCCTTCCTTTAACCCTAGCTTCCTAGTTACTTTTACTATTGGGGATGACCATGTCTGTCAAAATCCATCGCTCTCTCTGCTTCTTATACATGATACATTGGAAACACCACTAAAGATTAATTGAAGTTGATATTGATGAACTTAGTACACATTTTTTAGAATTGCACGATGGACAAAATCAATCAGATCCCTCTCAGCAGTGCTTTAGACCCCCAGCCCAAGTCCATCATAAACGTAAACAATCGAGACAAACCAGGCTGGCAGAACCATGTCCCCCCAAATTCCCCCACAGAAGTGTGGATGGGGTCCACAGAAGTGTGGATGGAGGTCCACAGAAGTGTGGATGGGGTCCACAGAAGTGTGGATGGGGTCCACAGAAGTGCGTTTGTATTGACCGGCAATCGTGGTCGTCGGACAAAAGAATATGGATTCAAACAATGGGTCCACGATTGACACAACGTCCACGATCTTTTCCCATGTACAAATCCTATGGCGATCATCAAAAAACGTTAGAGTATAAACAAAAGAGGGAAGACGGTCGGACAATACCCCGTCCACGATTGCCGGTCAAAACAGAGCTGGTTGTGGATGGGTTCCCAGAAGTGTGGATGGGGTCCACAGAAGTGTGGAATCATGCCATAAATACATCCTCTTTGTTAACGACCCATGTAATGGGTCTTACAAAATACCACAGCAGGCCTTATAATTAGTATAACTTAGGTGATTAACAGAAAACAAATTCTAAGGTTTTTAACAGAAAAGAACAACAACAAAAACACAAAACTGTGTGTTATTTAAACTACGAGAGGCAATTTATAAGTTAGTGGCCTGTTACATGTATTAAATAGGAGATGAGCTATATGTACAAATGTATACATGTTTTTACTGATTTTGCATGTAGTTCAACTTGTTGAATGATTACACTGAAAGTTTGAAGAGGATCACACTATTACCGGGAGCACACACAGCAACATTATTAGGCTTTAACCAGTTCGCGCCGGATGACGTACCGGTGTATACGCCAAAGTTTTCTCCAGATTCAAAACGGATGACGCACAAACACGCCACGAGCAAGGCCTGAAATGTCTGTCAACAGCGAGCAAGGCCGGAAATGCGTGGGTGTGCTTCCGGCACTATCGGCCTGAACCCGCCTCAGATCGAGTTTCGTTAAAAATAATCCCACGCGTTAGCTCGGTGATGTTAAAATAATCTTGGCGCGAACTGGTTAAAGGAAGAAAAGACCAATGAACGTGCTTGGGCAGAGATAACAATACCATGACTCCACAAGGATACAAATTTGAGAATGTTTTCAGGACTATGTTGGACAAAACTTCTATCCTAGGCCATGAACTTATCAATCCCCTCTAGAACATGCAGCACTAAAACAACAAAAAGGATGTTAATTGTTTTGGCATGCAGACCTGTATGCGTTCTTCCATGAGAGCCACAAGCTCCAAGGAGTTTGAACTCACTTCGGCCGCGGTGGCAGAAGCGGCGCCAGCAAGGGGCGACGCGTCTTCCATGGAGCACTGCTTGGTCAAGATGCTAGGGGGCTCCCCGTCCCTGTCCCTGTCCCTGAGGATGGGCAGGACGCTGGACAGGCGCACCGAGGGGTGACAGAGGGCCTCCAGGACCGCCCCTAGGAGGTTACCGTTAGGCTCTTCCTGTTGTGCCTGTAGACAAATGATAAAAAGATGGGAAAAATAAAAATTATTTTGATGGGTCCATAATTTGGGGCGGGATCTTAAAGCTATAGTAGACTATTCGTTTTAATCATTTAGAACGGCAAAAGTGCTTTAAAAAAACAGGTGCTTGACAGATAATCTAATTAAGTTTCATCTCTGTAAATGTTGTGTATTCAAGGAAAACGATATCCTCGGATTTCAATTTCAATCCAAAATTGTCCGAGTCATAAATTGAATCCAGCTATGTGCAAAAAATAGCGTCCACAAGTGCGTGTGCATTGTTCCCACGATTGCACGCACCATTCGTGGACGACAGACCAACTACGACATTTAACAAAATGCACCTTTGGGACATTTTAATATGGTTGGTCACAAATCTCAAGTTTAGGGTGATAGGCAATTACATTTGAAGGATGCAGTCCTCAACACAAAGTGTCGCAGGTCTTTTGGGGGCCCCCTTGTAAGATTGTCCACACACCCTAAGCGGGCTTTGGTTAGTATCTGAGGTCCAATAATCAACACTCACACTGCCCATGGAGCCCAGAAGCTCGCACAGAAACATCCACTTGAGCTGGGCCGACGGGTAGAAGGCGTGGAAGCAAGAGACGAAGGTCCGGTGGCACTCCGTCAGGATGCTCTCCCACAGCGTCCGCAAGCGATGCGTCTCGGCCGCGGCTGTCCCCGCCCGGTCTGTCAGCCGCTGGATGGCGGGCTGGGTGGAGTTGGATAGGATGAGCCGCAGCAGGTCACAGCAGGCCGCGATGGACTCTGGCAGCTGGCCACTCTCCGCGGGTTGTTTCTTGCCGACGGTGGCTGAACAGTACCAAATAAATATTTTTGAACTATTTATTAACCCTAACAATCCTGAATTCTCAAGTTTTCATAAGTTTTTGCACACCCCTAAAGAGTTATATTTGCGAGGCACTGTCACAGGCATCCAGAGCTTGCTGTCAACAACCTGGTGCTCTGGACTCTCTACCATGGCAGACGATCCAGTTGAAAACCGAATCTTACCTATGTGGACAGCATTTGTCAGGATACAGGCTTCTTAAAGAAAGAGCTATCTACTGCTATGGGGTACAGGGAACAGTGGAGAGCCATTATCAGCAGACGTTGCTGACTTACGCAAGCAGGAAGTTAGGATGAGGTTTATGCGATGAAGTTTCTGAGGAACACATTTCATGCAACTATTGAAATCGTTTTTGGTATATTTTACAGAAAAGTGCACTTCTTCAAACACCAGACAACTGAAGGCACTGTTGCTATGTTGTCATCTCAGAAAGACTGTGACCTCATAAATCCAATGAAGAGTTGTCTCTTCCCAATGAAGGGTCACTACAATATCAGTTTTATCATTAAATTCCATAAAAGCATGTAGCTTAACCTGAAGAATACAATGGACATATGCTCAGGGATTAAATTGGTAATTTAGAAAGAAAAAAAAATGTCTGAATGACGCATATCTTTGAGCACAAACAATGTCTATCACCGTGATTCAAAAAATCTGATTTCAGACAAAAGTCTAACAAATCTCATGGTCATACAGACTGCTTTCTTCGAAAACTTTGTTTAGGCAAAACAAAAACTACTGTAAACGTAGAAATACTTGAAAGCCTGACTCCCCTAACCATGAAACCAGATGACTTGCAATCTTACAAGGGCTTGGGTAGACCTCGCAGACGTAGCTCCGCAGGAGTCGCAGGCAAGCTGTGGCAATGTACATGAGTCGCTCCAGGTCCAAGGCAAAGTCTAGCAGCCGCTTACCGCCCTGCTTGAGGGCCACCAGTATCCCCTCCGCCAGCTTGTTCCAGCTCCAGTCCAGCAGACGGAGCAGAGACTTGAAAACCTCCTAGAGGGTTGAAAGAAAGAAATGTAATACATGTAGCAATACAGCACGTCTTGTCTACCTTCGCGATTACACCTATTTTACAACTTGACCTCAAATGACCTTTGACCTCAGTATGTGACCTTAAATATCACCATCACATAAAGTTTCCATTCTGCATCTGACTCAAGTTTGATTGAAATTGAATTTTTCGAGTTTTCAAACAAGACCAATTTCAGGTTTTTCACAACTTGACCTCAAATAACATTTAACCTCAGTTCATGACCTCAATTAGCCTTTGACTTCAACTCTTGACCTGTAACACAACCATGATATGAAGGTTACATCATTGCATCCATGACCCAAGTTTGACTAGAATTGAACTTCAACTTTGCATATAAGACCAAGTTTTCGAAACAAAAATTACACCTGCATACATTTATGTACAGAAATAGTGACTGCACAGTCTCTTCCTGAAATTTGTTTTGACAAGAATGAAAATGATTACTGTGTTGACGGTATTGCTGAATCTTGGAGTGAGAATGTGGACGGGTTCCGTCTGCGAGGACAATCCGCCAGATGAACTAACATCGGGTTGGAGCAGCCTGCAAAGGGAACAATCAATATCCAGAGTGAATTAAGGGTATAGCATACCATTTGCAGCTATCCAAAAAGCAACCAACCAAATGTGACCTGTTCCAACGAAACCTGAACAAATTCTCACAATGTGTTTTATTACAATGTACTCGTGAAGTCTTTTCAGGGTGGATTTTACCATTTTGAGGTTTTGGGTTTTTCTGAATCACAAACTATTAATCTACAATCTCCCCAAATTTGAACATAATTGTTTTTTGGTGTCGATTTTGTAAAAGAACTTTTCTATAGAAATAATACACTTTTCTGAACTTCAAAGCTGTTTATCTCATAATAAGGTTGTCAGTGTTTTACCACTAAATTCTTCTCCCAGAGGAGATAGGGTGGGGGTACATAATATGTCAATATTATGACATATTATGTCAATGATACATCATTTTAAAGCTAAGAACCTAGAGAATTAAAAAAAAAAAAAAAAAAAAAAAAAAAAAAAATCTCAATTTTTTTTCGGGTTTGTATGGAGCAGGTCACAAATTATTGTTGGAAAGCTTGAATACATTTACACAAGTACACACCTGTACATATACAGTACAGTACAGTACAGTACAGTATATACATGCACATGTACTGTACATGTAGGTCTCCAACATCGAAAGAATACTGGGCAGTTTACATACCTGTACAGCAACTGTGGGATCTGTCCTGCATTGATGTCAGTCCCATTGTTGGACTTCTTGGAACTCATAAACTGGAATGTCACTCTGTGGCACACACACGAAAAAAAAAATTACAACTTGTACATTACTTTATAGACATAATGCTTTGGTTGCAAGTTGTCCTAATCGCGGTATGCAGAGCACGTACATGTACATGTAGGCCGCCGATACAGGCTTCTCTAACGTACGCCGTAGACCACGCCATGACCTTCGAATAGGCGTCTTGGCTAACTGACATATTCGCTCGAGCAGAATTGCGTCGCATTTGCAGATGCGCGTGATGATGCGCGTGATGTTGCGTGCATAATTACGTGACGTAACAGAAACTTGACCAATGAGTCAGTGATTATGCAAGTTACGTCACGCGATTATTCATGCAACTTTACACGCGCATGTAAGTGAAACAAAATTCTGCTCGGGATTTTCCGAGCAATTATGTCAGCCAAGTCGACTTATGTCAGCCAAGTCGACCTATTCGAAGGTCATGATTTGGTCTACGACGTACGTTAAAGGGTGCCCGCATCAGCAACCTACAATACCGCGATTAGGACATCTTGCAACCAAGACTAGTTTGAACCCTTTCTCTACTTTAATATATACAGACTCATTCACTGCTTTTCAGGAAGCTGATATGATGGTATGTTTGGCTGCCCATACACCAATCATATACCAGCTGAAAGATTGTTTGTGGGATGTTCTAATGGTGTAGTTTATACTCACAGGCTTTAGAGCAGACCAAGATAAAAAAGTAGCAGAAAAGTAGAATCAAAATTTTCAAAAAAGCAGGAAAAAAGGAAAGAAATTTAGGGGCTTTCTGGGGTAGACTTTGTTGACCTATAGTAAAGGCTTCACTGTATCAGGTATCAGCGTTCTCGCCAGGCATACTAAGGCGTGGCGGGCCCGCCACGCTTGCTGCGAAAATGGGCTCAGCCTGCCATGCTATAACTTTCTCCGCCACACTTAAAATAATTCGGTAGTAAATTTTTTCGATATCTGCAAATGGTGTATCCTACCTTTAAGCAGAGGGAAATAGTCAATTTATTTTTAGGAGTATGATTATATGTACCAACAAAAGGTGTTGAAGGTTTGGTTTTTTTGGAGGGGGGGGGGGACACACTGTACTTTACTCACTGGTCATCTGTGGTGATGGAGCTCTGGCCACCAGATCCACAGTCGCTACTCGGACCGTTGACCCGAGCCCAGGCCACATACCAGCATCCTACAGTCAGGGGGACTGGCTCATCAAACAGGATCGGAAACTTCTCTCTGGAAAAATATAAAATTGAGAATGTGATGAAAAAGATACTCTAATGAAAATTCAACAAAGAAACTGGCCAGCGCTGGGTTTGAACGTGAAACATCTCTTAGGTGTCAAAAACAATTGCGTATTCAATATGTCATCAATGAGTAATAGTCGAGTCTCACCTGGCCCCGCACTCAAATGTGATATCGTCACTCTCGGCGAGTAGTTCCCCATCAGGTTCGTACTCTGCTGCCTTGGATCCCAGCTCATACAGCTACACCGTTCGAGTAATTACAGAAACAAAAATAAAAACAAATGGTATTTGATCAGAAATAAGGTACACACAACAAATAAGATAATTAGGCTTTGAAGCAGACCCAGATGAAAGAATGGAAAAAAATGGGATCAAGATTTTTTCTTAAGTAGGACTAAATTAGGTCTTTGGACGACACAATCAGAAGAAAAGTCCCAGTTTTGTTAGCTTTCTGGTATATTTTCCAGAGATACTCACCCATGTCCAAAGCATCATAGGCCTCATTTGGAATTTACTGTGCTCACAACAATTGTGATCTGTCTGCCTAAGCTTTTGGAAGTATACGGTACAGTTGCATTGTACAGTACGGCTCGAAATTAATTGGATCCACGCGAGGGATTCACGCGTGGGGGACGAGGGCCACGCGTGTATTTAGCCGTTTTTGAATGTCTGAAAAGCAATCACACGCGAGGCAAAAATAGTTTTCCGCGCGTGTAAGGAAATGACACACAATGCACATTATGTAGATCCGCAAAAAGAAAGTAGTTCTTGCCACGCTTCCACTCGTGGAAGCTCTCAGGCGCGGGCTCCACGCAAGCTCTCCGCGCAAGCTCTTCACATCACCTGCGCGTGCCACCGGTTGTACTCTCGGGCCGCGCGCTGATCAGTTGAGAACAATTAATGGTGAAAACGTACAATATCAGGGTTCGACCTTAACGCTGGTCCGCTAGCCAAATTCTAGTCAAAACAGCAGCGGTCTAATAAAAAACCTTTCCTAAGTAGTCCGGCGGTCTAGTGAAAAAAATGCCAAGATAAGCATAAGCGCATGCATCTTCAGAGTAAGCTTGGGCGATATCGCAATACCAGTTCTTAAAAGATTACAATGACCCGACCGAGTTTCTTGAAAAGACCAACATCAAAGCCTCAGCACCGCTCACCGCTCACCGCTCACCGCTCACCGCTCACCGCTCACCGCTCACCGCTCACCGCTCACCGCTCACCGCTCACCGCTCACCGCTCACCGCTCACCGCTCACCGCTCACCGCTCACCGCTCACCGCTCACCGCTCACCGCTCACCGCTCACCGCTCACCGCTCACCGCTCACCGCTCACCGCTCACCGCTCACCGCTCACCGCTCACCGCTCACCGCTCACCGCTCACCGCTCACCGCTCACCACTTCCCCAGTGACATGATTGTTATCCAATCCTGTTGTCCAGTTAAAAAAATCTTCATTGTCATTGGGTGTTGACTTTCTTTTTTCAGCGCAGACTTCTCTCAACACAAATAGCTACTCAAAGAATGTTGTCCAGGCCCGCTTATCTCCAAAAAGATACATTGTATTTACTTATGCCAACCCTGGCCAGGCAGATACAGAATTTATTTAATAGGCCCTGGTCGGTATATTCCTGGAGCGAATTTATTTATCTCGAGACCCAACCGATGGCCATTAAGTTGGCTGTAAGTAATTTTGCAAAAGTTTGCCGTACTTATTTACAAAATGTATTAAGATGAACAAATAAAAAGGTTATATTCCTAAGGTTAATTATGTTATTGTCCTTGTTTTTAAAGACAAAAAGAGAAAGGATACTTAAAGATTTTCCCAACCGATTTCAGGGGTAAATAATAATTTGATATATTCTTGGTTTTTCTGATATCTAAAAAAATCGACATACAGGTACACCTGACAACTACAAGGCTAGCGAAATAAATTCCAGGTTTTTTTAATAACATTTATTTCTGGTTTCATTGTTTTTTTAAAAAGAAAGAAAAAAAGAATAAACGGAACCTGAACACCTAATATTTTGAGCTCCTAAACATTTTTCCAACAAATTTAAGGGCAAAATTTAATACGATTTATTTTCCGTTTTTCTTGTCTTTAACAAAAACGATATATTTCGTGGAAATTGTGAGAGCTCGTTACATTTTTTTATTTATAATGGTTCCGTAGTGTAATTTTACATAATAAACGCTTTATAGTGCAAGAGGAATAAAGTCATTTAACTGACCTGTTCGAATCTCTTCTTGGTTTAGTAATAAAGTGGGTAAGTTTGGATAAATAAATCATGGGTATTCCCAAGCTTCGACTGGGTGACAAAATTCGTCGATCGCACTACGGTTGTTTTCTTAGTTCCTGATTTGTCCTAGTTCCGGAACGCTTCAAATAAAAACCTACCTCTTATGACTTGGTCTCTAGTACTATTGTTTTTTATAGATGAAGTGCATTCGTGCAGTTTAGTAACGGGCTGGAGCAGGAGACGAAACTGTAGCTATTGGTTTGGAAAACCGACGTCGTCTGATACTCACACTTTACCCGTCGTAGAATATTTTTAAGAATAATCGGACGAGTAATTAGTGTTCATCCAATACAAGTGTTGAATCAGAATTTTGGCTCCCATGTCCAGATAGCAAATAACAGTGGCTACTCTTTGAAACAGCTTATTACCAAGGTATTATGATTTTCATGTACATGTACCACATAACCCTCTCTATTTGTCTGTACATAAACGGTTCACACTGGTACTCTAATAGAGTGATGACCGTAACATTTGATGCAGACTGAGATAAGAAAAATAATTTCACTACCAGTAATGGCCCAAATCCAGCGCAGGCATTCTCAGTGCAATAGTTTTCGTTTCAAATAACATCCAGTGAATTCTTCATACACAGTTTCAGTGCACAAACTAATAGGGTAAAAAATGTTGTTGCCTTATTTTTGCATTGGCATTCTTTTCAACAAAACACAGCTGACAACTCAAACCTTCTAGGCCTTCTCTATTCTTTCCAAAACCTTACGTCTTCACATTGCATACATATATAATAAAGGTAAGCAAATTTTTCCCGTCGTCTATCTGATCTGACTACGTGAACGTAACATATTTCCTGATATTGTGTATAATAATATTCACGCGGGGAACACGCGTGGCGGCAACGCGTACAGACTACTGGATACAAAGTAATGTTGAAATACAGGCTGGCAAGATTTATCAGACACGGAGGCGGTCAAACTACATGTACAATGTACATGTCGCATTACTTTAAAACACAGATTATGTCAACTGCACATACGCAATTAATTACACC
Organism: Crossaster papposus; assembly: GCA_037893245.1. Taxonomy (NCBI): domain Eukaryota; kingdom Metazoa; phylum Echinodermata; class Asteroidea; order Velatida; family Solasteridae; genus Crossaster; species Crossaster papposus. The sequence continues at coordinate 168,538 of JBAIAA010000246.1, forward strand.
TACAACACTGATAGGAGAAAACAAATACAGCGGGAAAGTCGGTTCGAGATATCCAAACTTGTTCGTTGAATTGTGGAGTTGATAAAGTTCATCCAGCCACAAAAATTACAAAACAAACTTCAAATCTGTCAACACAAAACGATCCGCTTTATCAACGAAAGTAAAATCACAAAATCAAGAGCAGCTTGTAAACAGATCCAGGAATTCTGGTCTACGCGAAATCACCCGAGTATAATGTACACTTCAATTAGTTTTAGGAACGTCTATCTGTTGAAGGTGCATACACATATCAGGTAGGCCTCAATAAAACAGTCAGTTCTAGAAAGAAAAAGAAGAAAAAGGACAAATCCTTAAAAATGTCAATACAAATACAATACAATTTCAGAGAAAAAAATATATTTATCAACAATGTTTTGAATAAAAATAATGTTATGATTGCGGGATGGCGATCGCGAAAAATCCAAGAATAAAAACAAATGCCCGACGCCGGTTGAAAACAAACGCCGTTTTTTTTTGTTTTTTTAGGCATCCAAGATTGTAAAACTTCGGACAGATATTTAATATAAAATACAACCCCCCTAAATCCACCCATTCGTGATAATTCAAGCAATTATTAATGGTGTATCCTACTTTTGACGATCATGCACAATAAGTTACACAATAGTATACATACACACACGCATCTTGATAAAGACCTTCAATCGTGGACGGGGCATTGTCCGACCGTCTTCCCTCTTTTGTTTATACTCTAACGTTTTCGGATGATCGCCATAGGATTTGTACACGAGAAAAAATCGTGGACGTTTTGTCAATCGTGGACCCATTGTTTGACTCCCAATTCTTTTGTCCGACGACCACGATTGCCGGTCAATACAAACGCACAGTCGTGAACCACATAACGATCGAGGCTCGATATTGTGTTTTCCTTTGTTCCTATGTTATACCCAATCCCATTCCCTAACAGATTTCAGGGGTAAATAACAATAGGATTTATTCTTGGTTTTTCTGATATCTAAACAAATCGACATACAGGTACACCTGACAACTACAAGGCTAGCGAAATAAATTCCAGGTTTATTTAATAACATTTATTTCTGGTTTCATTGGTTTTTTTAAAAGAAAGAAAAAAAGAATAAACGGAACCTGAACACCTAATATTTTGAGCTCCTAAACATTTTTCCAACAAATTTAAGGGCAAAATTTAATACGATTTATTTTCCGTTTTTCTTGTCTTTAACAAAAACGATATATTTCGTGGAAATTGTAAGAGCTCGTTACATTTTTTTATTTATAATGGTTCCGTAGTGTAATTTTACATAATAAACGCTTTATAGTGCAAGAGGAATAAAGTCATTTAACTGACCTGTTCGAATCTCTTCTTGGTTTAGTAATAAAGTGGGTAAGTTTGGATAAATAAATCATGGGTATTCCCAAGCTTCGACTGGGTGACAAAATTCGTCGATCGCACTACGGTTGTTTTCTTAGTTCCTGATTTGTCCTAGTTCCGGAACGCTTCAAATAAAAACCTACCTCTTATGACTTGGTCTCTAATACTATTGTTTTTTATAGATGAAGTGCATTCGTGCAGTTTAGTAACGGGCTGGAGCAGGAGACGAAACTGTAGCTATTGGTTTGGAAAACCGACGTCGTCTGATACTCACACTTTACCCGTCGTAGAATATTTTTAAGAATAATCGGACGAGTAATTAGTGTTCATCCAATACAAGTGTTGAATCAGAATTTTGGCTCCCATGTCCAGATAGCAAATAACAGTGGCTACTCTTTGAAACAGCTTATTACCAAGGTATTATGATTTTCATGTACATGTACCACATAACCCTCTCTATTTGTCTGTACATAAACGGTTCACACTGGTACTCTAATAGAGTGATGACCGTAACATTTAATGCAGACTGAGATAAGAAAAATAATTTCACTACCAGTAATGGCCCAAATCCAGCGCAGGCATTCTCAGTGCAATAGTTTTCGTTTCAAATAACATCCAGTGAATTCTTCATACACAGTTTCAGTGCACAAACTAATAGGGTAAAAAATGTTGTTGCCTTATTTTTGCATTGGCATTCTTTTCAACAAAACACAGCTGACAACTCAAACCTTCTAGGCCTTCTCTATTCTTTCCAAAACCTTACGTCTTCACATTGCATACATATATAATAAAGGTAAGCAAATTTTTCCCATCGTCTATCTGATCTGACTACGTGAACGTAACATATTTCCTGATATTGTGTATAATAATATTCACGCGGGGAACACGCGTGGCGGCAACGCGTACAGACTACTGGATACAAAGTAATGTTGAAATACAGGCTGGCAAGATTTATCAGACACGGAGGCGGTCAAACTACATGTACAATGTACATGTCGCATTACTTTAAAACACAGATTATGTCAACTGCACATACGCAATTAATTACACCTACAACACTGATAGGAGAAAACAAATACAGCGGGAAAGTCGGTTCGAGATATCCAAACTTGTTCGTTGAATTGTGGAGTTGATAAAGTTCATCCAGCCACAAAAATTACAAAACAAACTTCAAATCTGTCAACACAAAACGATCCGCTTTATCAACGAAAGTAAAATCACAAAATCAAGAGCAGCTTGTAAACAGATCCAGGAATTCTGGTCTACGCGAAATCACCCGAGTATAATGTACACTTCAATTAGTTTTAGGAACGTCTATCTGTTGAAGGTGCATACACATATCAGGTAGGCCTCAATAAAACAGTCAGTTCTAGAAAGAAAAAGAAGAAAAAGGACAAATCCTTAAAAATGTCAATACAAATACAATACAATTTCAGAGAAAAAAATATATTTATCAACAATGTTTTGAATAAAAATAATGTTATGATTGCGGGATGGCGATCGCGAAAAATCCAAGAATAAAAACAAATGCCCGACGCCGGTTGAAAACAAATGCCGTTTTTTTTTGTTTTTTTAGGCATCCAAGATTGTAAAACTTCGGACAGATATTTAATATAAAATACAACCCCCCTAAATCCACCCATTCGTGATAATTCAAGCAATTATTAATGGTGTATCCTACTTTTGACGATCATGCACAATAAGTTACACAATAGTATACATACACACACGCATCTTGATAAAGACCTTCAATCGTGGACGGGGCATTGTCCGACCGTCTTCCCTCTTTTGTTTATACTCTAACGTTTTCGGATGATCGCCATAGGATTTGTACACGAGAAAAAATCGTGGACGTTTTGTCAATCGTGGACCCATTGTTTGACTCCCAATTCTTTTGTCCGACGACCACGATTGCCGGTCAATACAAACGCACAGTCGTGAACCACATAACGATCGAGGCTCGATATTGTGTTTTCCTTTGTTCCTATGTTATACCCAATCCCATTCCCTAACAGATTTCAGGGGTAAATAACAATAGGATTTATTCTTGGTTTTTCTGATATCTAAACAAATCGACATACAGGTACACCTGACAACTACAAGGCTAGCGAAATAAATTCCAGGTTTATTTAATAACATTTATTTCTGGTTTCATTGGTTTTTTTAAAAGAAAGAAAAAAAGAATAAACGGAACCTGAACACCTAATATTTTGAGCTCCTAAACATTTTTCCAACAAATTTAAGGGCAAAATTTAATACGATTTATTTTCCGTTTTTCTTGTCTTTAACAAAAACGATATATTTCGTGGAAATTGTAAGAGCTCGTTACATTTTTTTATTTATAATGGTTCCGTAGTGTAATTTTACATAATAAACGCTTTATAGTGCAAGAGGAATAAAGTCATTTAACTGACCTGTTCGAATCTCTTCTTGGTTTAGTAATAAAGTGGGTAAGTTTGGATAAATAAATCATGGGTATTCCCAAGCTTCGACTGGGTGACAAAATTCGTCGATCGCACTACGGTTGTTTTCTTAGTTCCTGATTTGTCCTAGTTCCGGAACGCTTCAAATAAAAACCTACCTCTTATGACTTGGTCTCTAATACTATTGTTTTTTATAGATGAAGTGCATTCGTGCAGTTTAGTAACGGGCTGGAGCAGGAGACGAAACTGTAGCTATTGGTTTGGAAAACCGACGTCGTCTGATACTCACACTTTACCCGTCGTAGAATATTTTTAAGAATAATCGGACGAGTAATTAGTGTTCATCCAATACAAGTGTTGAATCAGAATTTTGGCTCCCATGTCCAGATAGCAAATAACAGTGGCTACTCTTTGAAACAGCTTATTACCAAGGTATTATGATTTTCATGTACATGTACCACATAACCCTCTCTATTTGTCTGTACATAAACGGTTCACACTGGTACTCTAATAGAGTGATGACCGTAACATTTAATGCAGACTGAGATAAGAAAAATAATTTCACTACCAGTAATGGCCCAAATCCAGCGCAGGCATTCTCAGTGCAATAGTTTTCGTTTCAAATAACATCCAGTGAATTCTTCATACACAGTTTCAGTGCACAAACTAATAGGGTAAAAAATGTTGTTGCCTTATTTTTGCATTGGCATTCTTTTCAACAAAACACAGCTGACAACTCAAACCTTCTAGGCCTTCTCTATTCTTTCCAAAACCTTACGTCTTCACATTGCATACATATATAATAAAGGTAAGCAAATTTTTCCCGTCGTCTATCTGATCTGACTACGTGAACGTAACATATTTCCTGATATTGTGTATAATAATATTCACGCGGGGAACACGCGTGGCGGCAACGCGTACAGACTACTGGATACAAAGTAATGTTGAAATACAGGCTGGCAAGATTTATCAGACACGGAGGCGGTCAAACTACATGTACAATGTACATGTCGCATTACTTTAAAACACAGATTATGTCAACTGCACATACGCAATTAATTACACCTACAACACTGATAGGAGAAAACAAATACAGCGGGAAAGTCGGTTCGAGATATCCAAACTTGTTCGTTGAATTGTGGAGTTGATAAAGTTCATCCAGCCACAAAAATTACAAAACAAACTTCAAATCTGTCAACACAAAACGATCCGCTTTATCAATGAAAGTAAAATCACAAAATCAAGAGCAGCTTGTAAACAGATCCAGGAATTCTGGTCTACGCGAAATCACCCGAGTATAATGTACACTTCAATTAGTTTTAGGAACGTCTATCTGTTGAAGGTGCATACACATATCAGGTAGGCCTCAATAAAACAGTCAGTTCTAGAAAGAAAAAGAAGAAAAAGGACAAATCCTTAAAAATGTCAATACAAATACAATACAATTTCAGAGAAAAAAATATATTTATCAACAATGTTTTGAATAAAAATAATGTTATGATTGCGGGATGGCGATCGCGAAAAATCCAAGAATAAAAACAAATGCCCGACGCCGGTTGAAAACAAACGCCGTTTTTTGTTTTTTTTTAGGCATCCAAGATTGTAAAACTTCGGACAGATATTTAATATAAAATACAACCCCCCCTAATCCACCCATTCGTGATAATTCAAGCAATTATTAATGGTGTATCCTACTTTTGACGATCATGCACAATAAGTTACACAATAGTATACATACCCCCCCCCCCCCCCCCCCCCCACACACACATACACACACAGTCGTGAACCACATAACGATCGAGGCTCGATATTGTGTTTTCCTTTGTTCCTATGTTATACCCAATCCCATTCCCCAACAGATTTCAGGGGTAAATAACAATAGGATTTATTCTTGGTTTTTCTGATAGGCCCTATCTAAAAAAATCGACATACAGGTACACCTGACAACTACAAGGCTAGCGAAATAAATTCCAGGTTTATTTAATAACATTTATTTCTGGTTTCATTGGGTTTTTTTAAAAGAAAGAAAAAAAGAATAAACGGAACCTGAACACCTAATATTTTGAGCTCCTAAACATTTTTCCAACAAATTTAAGGGCAAAATTTAATACGATTTATTTTCCGTTTTTCTTGTCTTTAACAAAAACGATATATTTCGTGGAAATTGTAAGAGCTCGTTACATTTTTTTATTTATAATGGTTCCGTAGTGTAATTTTACATAATAAACGCTTTATAGTGCAAGAGGAATAAAGTCATTTAACTGACCTGTTCGAATCTCTTCTTGGTTTAGTAATAAAGTGGGTAAGTTTGGATAAATAAATCATGGGTATTCCCAAGCTTCGACTGGGTGACAAAATTCGTCGATCGCACTACGGTTGTTTTCTTAGTTCCTGATTTGTCCTAGTTCCGGAACGCTTCAAATAAAAACCTACCTCTTATGACTTGGTCTCTAATACTATTGTTTTTTATAGATGAAGTGCATTCGTGCAGTTTAGTAACGGGCTGGAGCAGGAGACGAAACTGTAGCTATTGGTTTGGAAAACCGACGTCGTCTGATACTCACACTTTACCCGTCGTAGAATATTTTTAAGAATAATCGGACGAGTAATTAGTGTTCATCCAATACAAGTGTTGAATCAGAATTTTGGCTCCCATGTCCAGATAGCAAATAACAGTGGCTACTCTTTGAAACAGCTTATTACCAAGGTATTATGATTTTCATGTACATGTACCACATAACCCTCTCTATTTGTCTGTACATAAACGGTTCACACTGGTACTCTAATAGAGTGATGACCGTAACATTTAATGCAGACTGAGATAAGAAAAATAATTTCACTACCAGTAATGGCCCAAATCCAGCGCAGGCATTCTCAGTGCAATAGTTTTCGTTTCAAATAACATCCAGTGAATTCTTCATACACAGTTTCAGTGCACAAACTAATAGGGTAAAAAATGTTGTTGCCTTATTTTTGCATTGGCATTCTTTTCAACAAAACACAGCTGACAACTCAAACCTTCTAGGCCTTCTCTATTCTTTCCAAAACCTTACGTCTTCACATTGCATACATATATAATAAAGGTAAGCAAATTTTTCCCGTCGTCTATCTGATCTGACTACGTGAACGTAACATATTTCCTGATATTGTGTATAATAATATTCACGCGGGGAACACGCGTGGCGGCAACGCGTACAGACTACTGGATACAAAGTAATGTTGAAATACAGGCTGGCAAGATTTATCAGACACGGAGGCGGTCAAACTACATGTACAATGTACATGTCGCATTACTTTAAAACACAGATTATGTCAACTGCACATACGCAATTAATTACACCTACAACACTGATAGGAGAAAACAAATACAGCGGGAAAGTCGGTTCGAGATATCCAAACTTGTTCGTTGAATTGTGGAGTTGATAAAGTTCATCCAGCCACAAAAATTACAAAACAAACTTCAAATCTGTCAACACAAAACGATCCGCTTTATCAATGAAAGTAAAATCACAAAATCAAGAGCAGCTTGTAAACAGATCCAGGAATTCTGGTCTACGCGAAATCACCCGAGTATAATGTACACTTCAATTAGTTTTAGGAACGTCTATCTGTTGAAGGTGCATACACATATCAGGTAGGCCTCAATAAAACAGTCAGTTCTAGAAAGAAAAAGAAGAAAAAGGACAAATCCTTAAAAATGTCAATAAAAATACAATACAATTTCAGAAAAAAAAAATATTTATCAACAATGTTTTGAATAAAAATAATGTTATGATTGCGGGATGGCGATCGCGAAAAATCCAAGAATAAAAACAAATGCCCGACGCCGGTTGAAAACAAACGCCGTTTTTTTTTTTTTTTTAGGCATCCAAGATTGTAAAACTTCGGACAGATATTTAATATAAAATACAACCCCCCCTAATCCACCCATTCGTGATAATTCAAGCAATTATTAATGGTGTATCCTACTTTTGACGATCATGCACAATAAGTTACACAATAGTATACATACCCCCCCCCCCCCCCCCCCCCCCCCCCCCCACACACACATACACACACAGTCGTGAACCACATAACGATCGAGGCTCGATATTGTGTTTTCCTTTGTTCCTATGTTATACCCAATCCCATTCCCCAACAGATTTCAGGGGTAAATAACAATAGGATTTATTCTTGGTTTTTCTGATAGGCCCTATCTAAAAAAATCGACATACAGGTACACCTGACAACTACAAGGCTAGCGAAATAAATTCCAGGTTTATTTAATAACATTTATTTCTGGTTTCATTGGGTTTTTTTAAAAGAAAGAAAAAAAGAATAAACGGAACCTGAACACCTAATATTTTGAGCTCCTAAACATTTTTCCAACAAATTTAAGGGCCAAATTTAATACGATTTATTTTCCGTTTTTCTTGTCTTTAACAAAAACGATATATTTCGTGGAAATTGTAAGAGCTCGTTACATTTTTTAATTTATAATGGTTCCGTGGTGTAATTTTACATAATAAACGCTTTATAGTGCAAGAGGAATAAAGTCATTTAACTGACCTGTTCGAATCTCTTCTTGGTTTAGTAATAAAGTGGGTAAGTTTGGATAAATAAATCATGGGTATTCCCAAGCTTCGACTGGGTGACAAAATTCGTCGATCGCACTGCGGTTGTTTTCTTAGTTCCTGATTTGTCCTAGTTCCGGAACGCTTCAAATAAAAACCTACCTCTTATGACTTGGTCTCCAATACTATTTTTTTTTATAGATGAAGTGCATTCGTGCAGTTTAGTAACGGGCTGGAGCAGGAGACGAAACTGTAGCTATTGGTTTGGAAAACCGACGTCGTCTGATACTCACACTTTACCCGTCGTAGAATATTTTTAAGAATAATCGGACGAGTAATTAGTGTTCATCCAATACAAGTGTTGAATCAGAATTTTGGCTCCCATGTCCAGATAGCAAATAACAGTGGCTACTCTTTGAAACATCTTATTACCAAGGTATTATGATTTTCATGTACATGTACCACATAACCCTCTCTATTTGTCTGTACATAAACGGTTCACACTGGTACTCTAATAGAGTGATGACCGTAACATTTAATGCAGACTGAGATAAGAAAAATAATTTCACTACCAGTAATGGCACAAATCCAGCGCAGGCATTCTCAGTGCAATAGTTTTCGTTTCAAATAACATCCAGTGAATTCTTCATACACAGTTTCAGTGCACAAACTAATAGGGTAAAAAATGTTGTTGCCTTATTTTTGCATTGGCATTCTTTTCAACAAAACACAGCTGACAACTCAAACCTTCTAGGCCTTCTCTATTCTTTCCAAAACCTTACGTCTTCAAATTGCATAGGCCTACATATATAATAAAGGTAAGCAAATTTTTCCCGTCGTCTATCTGATCTGACTACGTGAACGTAACATATTTCCTGATATTGTGTATAATAATATTCACGCGGGGAACACGCGTGGCGGCAACGCGTACAGACTACTGGATACAAAGTAATGTTGAAATACAGGCTGGCAAGATTTATCAGACACGGAGGCGGTCAAACTACATGTACAATGTACATGTCGCATTACTTTAAAACACAGATTACATGTATGTCAACTGCACACACGCAATTAATTACACCTACAACACGGATAGGAGAAAACAAATACAGCGGGAAAGTCGGTTCGAGATATCCAAACTTGTTGGTTGAATTGTGGAGTTGATAAAGTTCATCCAGCCACAAAAATTACAAAACAAACTTCAAATCTGTCAACACAAAACGATCCGCTTTATCAACGAAAGTAAAATCACAAAATCAAGAGCAGCTTGTAAACAGATCCAGGAATTCTGGTCTACGCGAAATCACCCGAGTATAATGTACACTTCAATTAGTTTTAGGAACGTCTATCTGTTGAAAGTGCATACACATATCAGGTAGGCCTCAATAAAACAGTCAGTTCTAGAAAGAAAAAGAAGAAAAAGGACAAATCCTAAAAAATGTCAATAAAATACAATACAATTTCAGGAAAAAAAATTTATCAACAATGTAACAAAAATAATGTTATGATTGCCGGATGGCGATCGCGAAAAATCCAAGAATAATAAAAACAAATGCCCGACGCCGGTTGAAAACAAACGCCGTTTTTCTAGTTTTTTTTTAGACATCCAAGATTGTAAAACGTCGGACAGATATTTACTATAAAATACAACCCCCCTAATCCACCCATTCGTGATAATTCAAGCAATTATTAATGGTGTATCCTACTTTTGACGATCATGCACACTAAGTTACACAATAGTATACAGGAGTTTAAGGTTATCCTTGACTCGGCGCATAAGGATGTCAATACAAATTCCCAAAAGATGAAAGATTAAGGGTCACTTAGAATGGTGCTAAGGATTTAGACATACCCCAAACCTATTCTAATTTTAGCAAGCAACTAGGAACCTTGCTAAGCGTATAATGGTTTTATGGAATAGATTTAGCAAGGAACTAGAGATAGAAAGGAAGTTAGCAACCAACTAGGCTTAGAATGCTTTTATGGAATTGGCTCCTGTTCACCAGGTATGACCATCAATTCCTTCCTCCACGCTACGATTGTACACGCCAACATTATACGGCCAGGCACTTCTTGATTTGCTCTTGATGATTGAGTAGAGCAATAAAATCCAGTCAGATAAATATTACACAAATTTAAACCATATATGGCGCGGTCTCGTTATTGGCTGAGTGTTCTTCCCCTGTTCCCACCCACACAAAAAATATACCATCCCTTAAAAAAGAAACGTCCGAACATGTCCTTCCTAACAATCTCTCTTTTTTATTGGTTGTAATTGTATGCCACAAAGAGACATTCCCCATCCTATTGAAATTCCAAAGTAATGGTCGGCCACATGTCGGCCCGCTTGCTACAATGTAATACATTTTGTAGGTCAGCTGTCAATCATTGTCTGAATTTCTTGCCCCTACTTGGAATATATTCGGAAAATACTCCCGACCAACTCCCCGGTGGTTCTATTGTATTCCTCTTGCACTATAAATCGTTTATTATGTAAAACCACTTATAAATCTTGTTTTTTTAAACAAAACCCCCCCCAGAAATCAATGTTATTAAATAAACCTGGAATTTATTTCGTTAGCCTCGTAATTTAATGGTCAGGTGTATGTCGATTTTATTAGATATCAGAAAAATCAAGAATAAATCCTATTGTTATTTACCCCTGAAATCTGTTAGGGAAATTTTAGGAGTTCATTCAAATAAGTCTTTAAGTACACTTTCTGGGTTTTTTTCTATAAAAAAAAAGGACAATTACATAATTAACCTTAGGAATTAAAAAAAAAATAGGACTAGGGTTTCGTAAATAAACAGGCTCAGGGTTTTGTTAACACCTTTTTATTTGTACATCTTAAATACATTTTGTAAATCAGTACGGCACACTTTTGTAAAAGTACTTACGCAATTTATTGACCATTGGTTGGTCTAAGAGATAAATAAATTCGCTCGAGGAATAAACCGACCAACGCCTTTTAAATAAATTCTGTATCTGCCAGGCAAGGGTTAGTGTAAGTACAATTACAACGCCACTCATTTTGTATTGTTTGTTTACTTTATTCCTCCATCTGCGGCGCATCAAAGAAGATCATTTCCTGGCTACTAGAAACTTATTAAAAACACACACATGCAATGGGTTAACTTTCTTGCTTTTGGAGACGCATCAAAGATATAGTCAAAACAAAACTAAATTCCTATGTGGTTGCGGACGTGGTGAATGGTCGGTACGCCACGGTTCGGGATCGGAGAGAAGAAAATTGCCGTTATAAAAAGCATGTAGTACCATGTATAAAGTAAATTATTAAAAAGGGCACAGCAGTGTTGGCCGTGAGGAGGTAAATTTTTCCAGGGGCACGTCGGCCAGACAGAGAGGCATCGGCGGCCGTGGCCGCGTGGCCGCCGTGAATTGTGATCCTTGAGTTTCGAATTCGCGTATAAAATACTGTTTTGAAACAGTTGAGACAGCATCAGTATAGTATACAGACTGAAGACCTTTATATGATTATAAACAGCCGTTGTTTTTATTTTATATGGCTCTATAAACAGCTGTCACTGGGCCATGATTGATGATGTTGTGAGGGAAAAGCCACCTAGGCGGTGAAACACAAAGAACTTATTTTGTGCACAAGTCCATGGGCTTTGGCTGAACGGCCAAATTCCCCAGGGTCGGCTGACCGCGACTAAACTCCAACATAAAAAGCGACGATACCATCTCAAACCACAAGGTTCCTTTGAGGATTATCTGTAGTTTCAATGAAATTGGGAGAAAGCTTCATACAAAAGTTAAAGAAAGAAAAAGTTAAAGAAAGGGTTAAACAGAATCATACAAAATGTAGAAGATGCGGAATAGCACTATTCTGTATCCGGTAGTTTTTATTATTTTATGAGGGTTCTTTTCTTTTTAAGATGAGGTATAGATTCTTTTCTTTGTTTTAAGGTGGTAATCCCGAACCTTTGCAGCATTTCATAATAACTACATGTACTATAATAACCACATCCTGCAAAAGTGCCCTTTTTGAATGCTTTCAAGGTGGTTAGACTGAGCATTTGATAATCCTCCATCCCACACAGGAGCGCCATATTCAAGAAGAGGTCTAATGTAGCTGTTGTAAAAAAACAAGCAAATCTTGAACAGGTAAACACTGGTACGCACCATCGGTAATTGCTTGAATTATTATATAGATGGGTGGATTTTGGGGGTTATATTTTACAGTAAATATCGTTTAACTGACCTGTCCGGAGTTTTACAATCATGTATGCCGAGAAAAGCAAGAAAAACAGCGTTTGTTTTCAACCGGCGTCGAGCAGTTATTCTTATGTTATTTGTCTTCTTTTGCCAATTTTTTCAGAATAATTACAGGATATCTAGTGCAATAATTTTGCTGGATGCCTAGAATCATTATTTATTTTCCAAATAATTGCTCTGAATTAGTATAAACATCGTCTGCAGATTGTTTTGGCATCGGCTATGTGTAAACGTAGCTTAACGTAGTCTCATCAAATCCCTTGCGATTTCCACGCGCGGAATTATTTTGCATACATGTATGTAATAATATTGTTACAGTAGGCAACTTCATATTTTGCAATGTGGATAGAGTGGTAATTCGGTATTGTAAGTGTACTTCAGTTGCAATACATGTAGGCCCCTATATCATATATGGCTCGGTTTGGAACATTTACAAGACAAAAAATTGCACTTTTGTCCTCTGCTGGAGAATCAGTTCGGGATATTCAAGCTTGTTTGTAATTGTATGCCACAAAGAAACATTCCCCAGCCAATTAAAATTCCAATGTGGTGGTCGGCCACATGTTGGCCGGCTTGCTTATCCAACTTAATACATTTTGTAGGTCAGCTGTCAATCATTATCTGGATTTCTTGGGCCTACTTGGATTATATTCAAAATATTAGTTTGGGGGGTCTTGGGGTCCTGGATCGGGATTTTGTATCACCTTGATTATATTCTTATTTATTCTTGGCTGTAGGCCTATTGGTTTGGTGGAAGTTTTTTTAAAGCTATCCTTGTAATTTACGGGCCATAAAATAGATCGTTTTTGTTAAATACATGTACAAGAAAAACGGAAAATAAATCGTATTAAATTTTTCCCTTAAATCCGTTTAAAATTGTTTAGGTGTTAAGGTCCCGGTTTTTGGGGGTTTTTTTTTCCAACAATGAAACCAGAAATAAATGTTATTAAATAAACCTCTGAAATTTATTTCGCTAGCCTCGTAATTTAATGGTCCGGTGTTTGTTGATTTTATTAGATACCAGAAAAACCAAGAATAAATCGTATTATTATTTACCCCTGAAATCGGTTGGGGAAATGTTTAGGAGTTCAGACAAATAAGTCTTTAAGTACCCTTTCCCCTTTTTTTCTATAAAAAGACAATAAGGACAATTTCAAAATTAACCGTAGGAATATATTTTGGATGACTAGGGTTTCGTAAATAAACAGGCTCAGAATTGTTAACACCTTTTTATTTGTACATCTAAATATATTTTGTAAACGATTACGGCAAACTTTTGTAAAAGTACTCGCATCCAATTTAATGACCATCGGTTAGGTCAAGAGATAAATACAACTTATATTAGAAAATTGTGTGATGTTTCAGTAAATGTACATTTATTTTGTGAGAATAGACACCAGAACTGCACATTTCCTCTGGCTTTATTATTTTCTTCTACTTTATTATTTTACCACTTCTAGTACTTGCCCTTTCCCCAAGTTGCGTAAAATAATCTCTCTGCTGGGAGAACTCCAGGATCCTTTTGTGGAGCCTGTCAATCAAAACCTATTCTTCACAGTCATCATAGCTTAACGCCGCCTCCATAACGCCGGGGCCGGTTTCCTTTGATTTATTTAGCCAATCAAAAACGAGTCATGGGGGCTATGATTGGTTCTTCAATAACAGAGGGTGTCTTTGAAAGGGCTCGAATTACTATCCGCGGGCAAAAGCAAAGGGTGGGGCGCCTAGGAAAGAAGGAGATTGTGTTTGCTCGTGGTGTCTGACAATTGCGTAGCTGACAAAAGCAAAGTCAGACATTGAATGGTCTAATGTGGGGTGCGCTCGTTGATCCACGGTTGATGATTGGTCGAGGCAATATGGCTATTAACTGTGGAGCTCTGCCATGACAATCTTGCGGTCATCGGACGTCCCCAAGCAATGCCTGGGGATTTAAACGGAGTGAGGAAAGGAGGTGAAATTTTCAAGTTGACGTTTTTAGTCTGACATCGCGGACTCGCTGAAGGTGGAAGTTGGACAATTTCTCTCTATCCTGTAGTGAAATAAGACAGACAAGACCTGGATTAATAAATACACACTTTTGTTGGATTGTTGGATTATGTTTACCAACATTAAAAGCCGGGGCTGTCAAGTTAAGAATGGATGAGGAACTGTGTTGCACAAATCTACAGTCCCGAGTCTATTATCTGACAACCTGATTCTTAAAACAACAATAGAGTTGTAATGCAAAGTAGACGCATCAGTGAAAACCGAACGGCACTTCAAGACTTTTTAAATACTATTTGTAGGTCAGCTGTCAATCATTGTCTGGGTTTATTGCCCCAAGTGGAATTTATTCGGAAAATACTCCCAAATAATTCTCCCGTGGTTTTATTTTATTCCCCTTCAACTATCATAGCGTTTATTATGTAAAATTACACCACAGAACCACTTATAAATTAAATTTCCACATCTATTTTACGGACAAATTAAATATTATGTGTTTTAAAAAATAAAACCCAGCAGCATATTTATTAAATTTGAATAAATTTGAACTCCTTATGATGTGTAAAAAATCATTCAAGACTGAAATACACGCTTCTGGGAGTAACTTGCTGGGATAAAACCTGAGCTCGTGCATTTTAGGGGACAATGCACGACAACAAATAATAGTACCCGTTTTCGATGAAAATCATGCAGTTTTTTTCTAGGTTTTAATTTAGAGTATTTAAACTATTCATGGTCCAGTGTTGGTATTCTGGGGTCCGCCATCGGGATTTTGTACCACCTCGATTTTATTCTTGCTTATCTTTTCTTGGCTCGTATGGGTTTTGTGATTGTTTTTAAAAGCTAGCCTTGTAATTTACGGGCCACGAAATACATCGTTTTGTTAAAGACAAAAAAAAGGAAAATAAATCGTATTACATTTTCCCCTTAAATCTGTTGGAAAAATGTTTAGGAGCTCAAAATATTAGGTGTTCAGGTTCCGTTTATTCTTTCTTTCTTCCTTTAAAAAACCCAATGAAACCAGAAATAAATTTTATTAAATAAACCTGGAATTTATTTTGCTAGCCTCGTAATTTATTGGTCGGGTGTATGTCGATTTTATTAGATATCAGAAAAACCAAGAATAAATCGCATTATTATTTACCCCTGAAATCGGTTGGAGAAATTTTAGAAGTTCATTCCAATAAGTCCTAAGTACCCTTTGTCTTCTTTTTTTCTATAAAAACATGGACAATTACATAATTAACCTAAGGAATATTTTTGTTTAGGACTGTGGTTTCCTAAATGAACAGGCTCGGGGTTTTAACATGTTTTTATTTGTACATCTTAATACCTTCTGTAAATCAGTACGGCAAGGTACGAAGGTACTTACAGCCAATTAAATGATCTTCGGTTGGGTTAAGAGATAAATAAATTCGCTCGATAAATACACCGACCACGCATTTTAAATAAATTGTGTATCTGCCAGGCATGGGTTAGTGTAAGTAAATACAATGTATCTTTGTTGGAGATAAGCGGGCCGGTACAACATTCTGTGAGAGAACGTCGGCTCTGAAAGAAGAAAGTCAACACCCAATGACAATGAAGATTTGTTTAACTGGACTTCATGATTGGATAACGATCTTGTCACTGGGAAGTAGTGAGCGGTGCTAAGGCTTTGATGTTGGTCTTTTCAAGAAACTCGGTCGGGTCATCACTCAGTTACTGGGGGAATCCTGCGGTTTACAGTCTAGTCTGCGACATTCAGTGTACATACACACAGGCGGTCGTTCGTACATGGAAACCCAAACTGGAATTTCACGGGTCAGTGATCACCGCTCGTACGGTCGTTGCATCTCGCTCGACACACGCGCGGATTTTCGAGCGGGTTCGAGAGTTAATTTAAGGCTGAGGGTTTTCGAGACGGTAAGAGTGATTTCGAGATCTCGTCAACACACTTAAACGCAAGTACCTCCTCATACTCGCTCGAAAATTAATGGGTACTTCAATTTAATCACCACTGTCTGTATGTGCGTGGGGTTTCTGCGCGTGGGGTTTCTGCGCGTGGGGTTTCTGCGCGTGGGGTTTCTGCGCGTGGGGTTTCTGCGCGTGGGGTTTCTGCGCGTGGGGTTTCTGCGCGTGGGCTTCCGTGCGTGGCCCACAGTGCATTGACGCGCATTGATAAATGCCTTTGCACATTAACAACAGACGTGTGACACGAAACCCACGCGCGGCACATGGGCGTTGTTACTTGTTCTCCACGCCGGCCCCCCTGCGTGGAGACGCGTGGGTCCCTCGCGTGGATCCAATTAATTTCGAGCTGTACTGTACATGAACATGTACAGGTACTTTGTATATATGCTCAATACCCTCCAATGCCCTCCAAAATAAAGAAGGAACAATTAGAAAATAGTTGGAATTTTTTAATAGTAGGGGGAAGCTGGAAAAGAGAAATAAAAAAAAGTAGAAATATTTGAAAGACATAAAAGTAGGATACACCATTGGTAATTGCTTTAATTATCAGGAATGGGTGTATTTAGGGGGGTTGTATTTTATTGTACATGTCGTTTAAATGACCTGTCCGAAGTTGTATCGGTACAATTACATGTATGGATGCTGAGAAAAGCAAATAAATAGCGTTCGTTTTCAACCGGCGTCAGGCAGTGGTTCTTATGTTGTTGTTTTTTAAATTAAATTTTTCGGAACAAAACAGGATGTCTAGCACAAAAAGTTTGCTGGATGCCTACCATACATGTACAATCATTATTTACTTTCAAATAAGTAAAATATTTCCTAATAATTCGGTTGTAAAAAAATTGATATCTGCAAATGGTGTATCCTACCTTTAAAATGTACTTGACCGAAAAGTTAAAACTCGCTAATCTAGTTTTACACATGCCAGCTACAGCAGCCTTCCTCGCTGGCCAAAAGTTGCATACAAAGCACACCAGTTAAAATTGGCATAAGGTGATAGATATTGAGGGCTGCTAAAGTTTGGAAGAACTGTATACCTGCAACTGCCAAGGGACTTTACTTAGCTAAAAGATTGGAACCAAAAACTAGGTGTTGCCAACCTCAAACCCCAATTCACAAATGCTGATTCGCGCAGATATTTTTTAAATGTCAGTCACAAGTCGTGCAAGACATCACCTAGTCAACCAGTCAATCGCAAGTCATACATGTACAGCTCCAGGTCAAGTCCCAAGCGATTTAAATGGAATGTGACCAAAACATGTTACTTTAAAAGCTGACCTGTAAATGGCTTGTAAATTGAATTGTTAATTGGCATGTTAACTGACCTGTGAATTGACATGTTAACTAGTTCGCGGCGGATGACGTATATAAATGCAAAGTTTTCCTCAAATTCTAAACGGATGACGCATAAACACGCTACGAGTAAGGCCGGAAATGTATGTCAGCAGCGAGCAAGGCCAGAAATGTGTGGGTGTGCTTCCCGGTACTATCGGCCTGAACCCGCCTCGGATCGAGTTTCGTTAAAAAATAATCCCGCGCGTCGCCTCGTTGATGTTAAAATAATCCCGGAGCGAACTGGATAACTGACCTGTGAATTGACATGACAACTGACCAGTGAATTGACATGACAACTGACCAGTGAATTGACATGACAACTGACCAGTGAATTGACATGACAACTGACCAGTGAATTGACATGACAACTGACCTGTGAACTGACCTTTGAATTGACATGTGAACTGACCTTTGAATTGACAAGTGAACTGGCCTGTGAATTGACATGTGAACTGGCCTGTGAATTGACATGTGAACTGGCCTGTGAATTGACATGTGAACTGGCCTGTGAATTGGCCTGTGAATTGACATGTGAACTGACCTTTGAATTGACATGTTAACTGAACTTTGAATTGACATGTTAACTGACCTTTGAATTGACATGTGAACTGACCTTTGAATTGACATGTGAACTGACCTTTGAATTGACATGTGAACTGACCTTTGAATTGACATGTTAACTGACCTTTGAATTGACATGTTAACTGACCTTTGAATTGACATGTACCGGTAAATTGACGTGTGGATTGACGTGTGGATTGACGTGTGGATTGACGTGTGGATTGACGTGTGGAATGACGTGTGGAATGACGTGTGGAATTGACGTGTGGAATTGACGTGTGGAATTGACGTGTGGAATTGACGTGTGGAATGACGTGTGGAATGACGTGTGGAATGACGTGTGGAATGACGTGTGGAATGACGTGTGGAATGACGTGTGGAATGACGTGTGGAATGACGTGTGGAATGACGTGTGGAATGACGTGTGGATTGAACAGGAAATTGACCTGTGAATTGACCTAGGAATTGGACAAGTGAAACAGACCTGGAGTAAACAGACCTGGAGTGAATCGACCTGGAGTGAATCGACCTGGAGTGAATCGACCAGGATTTAATCGACCTAGGAATTGACTTGTGCATGACCTGGGAATTGACTTGTGCATGACCTGTGAATGACTTGTGAATTTACTCGATTACAACGCTGGATTCGTAACATCAGGTTCGCTTCACATTCACGTTTCCATGAAGTATCTAACCTTTAGTCAGCAATAGGTTTTCTCTGTATCACTTGTCTATAATCTTGCCGACATTCACTAGTCGCTTACCTTAATCTTTGCGTTGTATTCACCTCGTCCTCCAAACAATCCAAGCCCTCCTAGTAGGATATCAGCATCCACCGAGAACCGCAGCGCTTCCACTGAATGACCCGAGTAGCCCCAGCCACCGCCGTAACCTGAACCAAACAAAGGAACAATCAAACAAAGTAGGGAACCAACCATCTCCATTTATACTCATGCAATCTCCAGAAATTATAAACATAATGGGTAGCAGTACGTGCTATCTTATGGTTTGTGTTGCGCAGTTGTGCAACTTACAGAACAATTTCAAGTAACTTGGCATAGCTGTGCAATGATTTAAAAGCCAGGAATCTAAGCATGTAAACATCAGCAATTGGGACTAGGTGTAATTGGGTTAGGGCATAAACAACGGGTTCACGATTGACTGACCGTCCACGATTGAAAAATAGTGTACTAAACTTATGGGAGGCCTTCTGAAAAAGTAAAAGAATTGGGAGGCAAACAATAAGTCCACGATTGACACAGCGTCCTCGATCTCAACTCGTGTACAAATCCTATGGCGATCATCCGAAAACGTTAAAGTACAAACAAAAGAGGTAAGACGGTCGGACAATGCCCCGTCCACGATTGCCGGTCAATACATGACTATGTGTGTGTGCGTTTGTAATGACCGGCAATCGTGGTCGTCGGACAAAAGAATATGGATTCAAACAATGGGTCCACGATTGACACAACGTCCACGATCTTTTCCCATGTACAAATCCTATGGCGATCATCAAAAAACGTTAGAGTATAAACAAAAGAGGGAAGACGGTCGGACAATACCCCGTCCACGATTGCCGGTCAAAACATAGCTGTGTGTGTGTGTTCTTGTCTTGCATTACGATCGAGGATCGAAACACAAAAGAGAACAAAGGGAACAAAGGATCCTCGATCGACGGTTTGCTTGTCCGAATTCTGTCCTCGATCGACGGTGCAAGCG
Organism: Crossaster papposus; assembly: GCA_037893245.1. Taxonomy (NCBI): domain Eukaryota; kingdom Metazoa; phylum Echinodermata; class Asteroidea; order Velatida; family Solasteridae; genus Crossaster; species Crossaster papposus. The sequence goes on from JBAIAA010000246.1 coordinate 188,692, forward strand.
CAAAGCAATGGGGATTGGGTTAAGTAAAGGAAGAAAGGAAAACACAATATCGATCCTCGGTCGTTATGTGGTTCACGACTGTGTGTGTGTGTCTATGTGTTCTTGTCTTGCATTACGATCGAGGATCGAAACACAAAAGAGAACAAAGGGAACAAAGGATCCTCGATCGACGGTTTGCTTGTCCGAATTCTGTCCTCGATCGACGGTGCAAGCGCTAAGCAATGGGGATTGGGTTAAGTAAAGGAAGAAAGGAAAACACAATATCGATCCTCGGTCGTTATGTGGTTCACGACTGTGTGTGTGTGTCTATGTGTTCTTGTCTTGCATTACGATCGAGGATCGAAACACAAAAGAGAACAAAGGGAACAAAGGATCCTCGATCGACGGTTTGCTTGTCCGAATTCTGTCCTCGATCGACGGTGCAAGCGCTAAGCAATGGGGATTGGGTTAAGTAAAGGAAGAAAGGAAAACACAATATCGATCCTCGGTCGTTATGTGGTTCACGACTGTGTGTTTCTGTCTGTAATTCAATTATCTCCAGAACCAGGCACTGTATGAAGTTGAAAATCGGCGTGCGTATTGCTCAAGAAACAAGAATGTGCAGTGTCAAATGTGAAGTTGTTTGGATAAGAGGTACTCAAAAAAACTACCAACAAAAAACCCAGCAATACCAGAGGCCTAGACCTGCAAACATGGAGGTATAAAGCCACAATTGCAGGTCTACTGGAGGCCAAGCAATTTCAGTGACCAAATGAACTGTTCAAAATTAATGTTTAGTAATAATGTGCATTAATATACACAATAGATTTTTGGGCATAAATTGAACAATTTCGTCCGTAAAAATCACTGAGTATAGCTATATTTCTTAAGAGTTTCTTCATTAATTAGTGGTTATTTAATTACAAAGTGCTCAATAGTATGAGATGGTTTTGGTGGGGTTTTTTTTTTGGTGGGGGTGGGAGGGTTGTATGATCCCAGAATGCTTTTTTAATGCATATGAAAAATAAAACAATTTCCTGAAGATTTTTTATGCGAGATCTGATCGTACGAACAGTCATTAGTTACAAGTATACATGTCTCCTGCGAGGCAATCTTAGTGGTCATGCTCATTTAAAAAAAAATTTGACAACTTAATGGATCAATTATTCAACATTGGGAGGGGGGTTATTGTCAGGCTTAATGATATATTTAAAGTCAATTAAAATGGACGAATATGGAGTTTTTAGTGTGACAAGACTTAAAAACAAGTTGTTTTGTGGCAAAGGGCACACCCATTATTTATAATAACACCTGACCCAAAGATTCTTTGTCTTATTGTCCGAAGCCAGTCACATGCTATTTTCTATTTTTACTATCTATCTTTAACTATAGATCTGGCCAAAAGTGCTATACACTGTACATGCACCTACATGTACATTGTACATGTATAGCAACCAAGGTACTATATACCCGTAGTAACCAAAATACTATACCAGTAGCAACCAAAATACTATACCAGTAGCAACCAAAATACTATAACCACTGATCTGTATTCTAAACCCACAGACACACACCAGTATCTCCACTCCTCCAGCTGTCACCCTAGGCATTGCAAGACTGGTATAGCATTTAGTCAGGCCCTCAGACTCAAAAGGATTTGTTCTAACGACTATGATTTCTCCCGCCATTCACAGATACTGAAGAACAACTTGGTTGCCAGGGGTCACAGTTCCCGCCAAGTTCAACGTGCCATTGACAGAGCCAAAGCCGTACCCAGAAATTTGGCTCTACAGGTAAAGGCCCCACAGGCTAATGCCAAACCCATGATCCCCCTGGTGACTACCGGTACCTTTCACCCCAGTCTCCCTTCCCTTCGCAAAATCACTAACGACAGCCATCACATTCTCCACACTTCAGATCGCCTTGTCTGGGCCATCCCCGACAGCCCTGTATTAGCCTATAGACGCCCTCAAAATCTACAAGACCTCATTGTTCGAGCCGAAGTTCCCAGCTTGGATGCATCTCCCCCCATCCAGCACGGAACTTTCAAGTGCAGTTCTAGATGTGTGGTCTGCCAGATCCACATTCAGGAGTCTGACTCCTTTTCTGGCCACTCTTCTGGTACTACTCATAGAATTATTGGTAACATCACTTGCAGTACATCTAATGTCATATATCTCATCTCTTGCAGGTTTTGTGGAGTTCAGTATGTCGGAGAGACCAAAAATGCCCTAAAAAAAACGTTTCTACGGTCATCGATCGACTGTCAACACCAAGAAACTGGATACCCCTGTAGGACATCACTTTAACCAGCCTAACCATTGTATTTCTGATATGATTCTTCAGGGCATAGAATCACTTGGCAATCGGAAAGACTCAGTCCGCCTCAGCCGGGAGAAAGTTTGGATGTATCGTCTTCGGACTATTCAACCACATGGGCTTAACATCCAACTAGGAAATGATTAACTTCAATTTTTTTCTCCATTTGTCATCTGTTTCAGATTCATTCCTTGCCAGAATTTTGTTTTTGTTTGTTCTCACTCCTCTGGTTTTCCTCAACCCCCCCCCCCCCCCCCCCTCCTCATTACTCCTATTCATACTTCTTTGTTAGTTCTTCCCTTTGATCTCCACCCTGGACCCCTTTCCTTGTGCCTTTACCCCTTCTTTTTTGTTCCTAACCTGCCTTTGATCCTACCCACACTGACCTCACCCTTTAATCCCTCAGCCTAATCCTCCTTTTGTTGTTTGTTCTATTGAACTCTGTGCTTTTTTCTTTTGTGTTTTTTAAGCGTCCATGATGTGCATCATGCTGTATGTTGCCCTATATATGTTTGTTTCTTGTACACAGTCATTTAGTCTCTGAAGAAGATCTTGTTAAGAACGAAATATTAGGCCCTCTTAACTTATTTGATTAAAATACTATACCAGTAGCAACCAAAGTACTATACTAAGCACAAGCGTGTAGCACCATACCACCAAGCTTTGAATAGAGCTGCTGAACGTATGGTTCAAATAGTAAAGAAAGCTTTCATCAAGCATTTCTTGATCCTGATCCACGCAAGCGTGAGTAGTCAATGCATCACACGACAGTATGAACGTGTTCTGCAAGAAATCCACATCCAGACATAATTCATGTTACTGCAGGGGCCGGTGTTGTATGAATTCTGGTCTTCTATTAAATCTGGTCTCTTTGTCATGATGTGGCGCTCAGTCTCGCAAGTATTTGCAAGTATTGGTTACACTGATACATGCGCGATACACTTACACAAGTCCGTGTTCAAATTGCACACCACACCGGTAACCGGGTCATCAGGCCACGCGCAGTCAGCTCAGGGCCATGCGCGCCTTGTGTACATTGTGTTGTAAATGCCATGCCACACCACCCATGCCGGCTAGGTTTATTATTCATCAAGGCCAAAGGCGCACTGGGCACAATAACTGCCGGTTTCCTGCTTTCAGACCTATACGTGGATAAAAAGTTAAAACACAAGTATCGCCGATTTTTTTAATAGAAATATTTTAAAATAATATGACGAAAAAATTGCCGATTTCAAAAATGATGTCGGCGATATGCTGATTTTTTTAAAATGTATTAAAATGTATGCAATTTTGATTATTTTTTGGCGAATATCGTTTCGCCATGATAAAATCGCCTTATCGTCCAGCGCTAGAAGGTAAATAAGGTCTGTGGATTAAAAACTCATTGGTACACATGTACAATTTGTTTCGTACACATAAACCACATCTTGGGTTCTCAGGAAAAGAGTGTTCCTCGGCGGATCGTGGCCCAGAACCAAGTTGGCAACCCTTGAGAGGTGCGTAACGCGCCGCAGTGAATCGGTACCAAGTCTACTACCACTGTCTTCATCATAGCAAGTTGGGGATTTCAGGAAGAATGTGCAGATAGTCATCATTGCCAACAGCTGGTTAAATGTGATCATCTATTACTAGAGGAACTACAGCAAGCACTGCACAAGCTGGTGACCTCCTGCTGTCCATGATGAATTCAAACTATCAAAACCTAAATTGGAATTGTTCACTTGATAATAAAAGCATGAAATTTGGCACACAATCAAATATTATGAGCAAGATATTTGGCTATAGGACTATCGCAGATTAACAAGTAGTAACAAGCAAAGGCAGCCATTTTGAAAATGTGGATAGAACGGACCGAGTAAACTGATGGCCACCCACCTACATGTACCACCATCATAGCGACCAGAAACCCACGAAGAAAAAGAGAAAGAAAAAACATCCAATTAACCAGTTCGCGCCGGATGACATGTATAAATCCAAAGTTTTCCCCAGATTCTAAATGGATGACGCATAAACACGCCACGAGCAAGGCTGGAAATGTCTGTCGGCTGCGAGCAAGGCAGGAAATGTCCTTCTCGGTCCTTACTATCGGCCTGAGTCCGCCTCAAATGAAGTTTCGTTAAAAATAATCCCGCACATTGGCTCGGTGATGTTAAAATAATCCCGGCGCGAACTGGTTAAGGAAAACAATGGCTGTTTGAGCAAGTTGTCCAAACAGCCAATTAAGAGCTTATCCAAGTAATATCAATTGCCCAATTCAAAAGGCCTTCAAATAATTGTGTTGAATAGTTTAGAAAGATGCAAAAATAAAAAGGAATTGGTTTCAACTGCCACAGCAGCATGATTTGTTTTGACAACAAAAGGGTCCAAGCATGGGATGCAAAAACATCTTTGTGGGTGTCATGGCAACAGGTACAGTACCCTTTATTTTAATTGTGAAAAGGTTCAATTGCTAGTTAAAAAAGACAGGATACCGGTACATGTATAAACATGATGTATAACCACCTATTTTTAAAGAAAATTTCTAGGTCACCGTCAACGACTTAATTAACTTCAATATTGCTGTATTTGGGCCCTTTTTAAAAGATGCATTGATGCAAAGACCACCACTTCCTGACCAATATTGCTCCCCTTTCAACTAGGTGATGCGGTGTGCATCCTACTGTAAACAAGTCTTTCAAAGGTACTCACTGTAAGAAATATTACAGAGAAGAGGCAAAACAGCATATCGATAGGCAAAAATTGCCAGTACAACAAATTGCTTGGAGCCAAGTAGTACATGTACCGGTACATGAGAAGATGCAGTGCATGACGTTGCTCCTCACTGAACTGCAGTTGGAGTAAGAACAGGTTATCTAGTGTTACCTGGCTAGGGTGTGCTGAATACAGCTTCGAGAAGAGCTTGGCGACAGGAAGAGATGACCAGAAGACAACATGTGGATGCACAAACTACCCTGAGTAGATGTACAAACTGTCCTCGCTTGAAAGGTTGCATCGTGACGTTCATGTAATCACCTTAATCTCTATCAGGTTTTCGTGCAGCTTTTATTTCACCTGCAGTGCCCACCATCTTTGCCTGTGACGAGTATCCACCGTTGTTAACTGGTACAAACCACCGAGACTTACATGTATTGAGGCCTTGATGACAAACTGATCAACAGCTTCACTCATGTTGATGTGTCTTGTAGGAGTAGACAATAATGTGACGAATAGATGTGTGCAAGCAAACAACAGTGTATTTAAACATTTTCAGGAAAACAAGTGAAATACATTCTCCAAGCTATTTTCCATGTTGAACTTTGAGAAGACCGCCAATGAAAAAAGACACAAGAAACATGCCGTTAATAAAGTTTGTCTGGCTGTCAGTCTTGCTCGGATGTGTCAACGCCAACTGCAAATGGCAGTTTGGTAATTCTTGCTACCAGCTGCTGACCGGAACGATGACGTGGGTTGAGGCATCACAGGCCTGCTCTGCCATGGGTGCCAGGTTGGCAGTTCCCAACTCCCACGAAGAGAATCAGTTTATGAAGGAGATGATGGAGTATGATCACCTGAATAAAGTCTGGATAGGCTGCACCGACATGGACATAGAAGGCAAGTGGATGCAAGCTGGTGAAGCAGGCAAGGAGTGCAAGTTCATAAACTGGGGACCCTGGGAGCCAAACAACTTGGATGAAGAAGAATGTGCACAGATGTGGAAGGATGTACACCAACATATATTAGCTGGACAGTGGGTAGATACCAGTTGTTCTGCTGTTGCATCTGTGATCTGTGAGTATTACAGCAGCATAGAAATGACCTGCCGGCAGGCTGGCGCAGACGGCCGTTTTGCTCGACTTGTTTCAGTTTAACAATTGTTTTACCATGCTCTTCAAAACACATGAGCTTTTAACCTCTTCATAAATGTTCACCTTTAATGTTTCACCCCCCACCCCCAAAAAAAATATTGAGTCTCAAACTTACGGGAAAAAAATGGCTCTCAGTCCATACATGTACATTATCAATTACTAACTAACTACATGTATAGAGTGTCCGGCTGCAAGTTATTTCAAATATGTAGAAAAATTATTTAATAACTACTGGTATGTAAACAATTGATGTCTTAACCAAATGAGACCTGCTTCAACGAAACCCGGACAAAGTCGCACGTGTTACAATGTACTTGTAAAGTCATGTTGGGGTTAAATCACGTAATTATGCACGCAACGTCACACGCACATGCAATGCGACACAATTTTGCTTGGAATTTTGCATACCGCAATTACGACGTCTTGCAACCAAGACTAATCATCAGGCTGTCAGGACACTAAATCCTTACCCCGGGTGGTACATATGTAAATGATACATCATTTTGAAGCTGAGAACCTAGAGAATTTGAAAATTGTCAAATTTGTCAGGGTCTCATTGTAGCAGCTCACCAATGTAAATAACTTTTCCATTGCTAGAAATTTAGCCAGTGAGAAAAGGAATCTAGTTTTTGAGATGAAACCCCAAAACAACACAAGGGACAGACTTTGAATACATGCATCTTCGCTTCAATATATAAAGATCCAAGAAGAGTAACAACATTTTGTTGGGTTAATTAAAAGAGAATTTGCATTTGTAAAACCGAACTTCAGATATACCGGTAAGAATGAATTTCAAATAATGGAACCATGTCTAAAATGGGTGCGAAATTGTCATCAGCTGTTTAACAAGATTTGATATTTGCCTCTTTTTATTCAAACTCCATGTTTTGGTTGTGCACATTATGCGCATGCAAGCATGTTGGACCTTTGTGCACGCGCATTTGTCGAGCATTAACCAGTTCGCGCCAGGATTATTTTAACATCGCCGAGCCGACGGGCGGGATTATTTTTAACGAAACTTGATCCGAAGTGTGTTCAGGCCGATAGTGCTGGATAGCACACCCACGCATTTCCGGTTTTGCGCGCTACTGACATACATTTCCGAACTTGAACTTGGCATGTTTATGCGTCATCTGTTTTGAATTTGGGGAAATTTTTGCGTTTATATACGTCATCCGGCGCGAACTGGTTAACAGCGGCAACTGGTCACATCATCACAGAGAAGGATTTCACCCCACATCTAACTTCCTAGCGAATTTTACTAGGAACGGTAGCTATCCAAAATTCATTCAATAATAAATAAGTTATACAAACATTTTGTTTACTTAATTTACAAGGCACACAAATTATCTGAGTCTGAAATTATTTAAAGGTAAACAAATTGTTGTATAGTCAATATCCCTATTAAAAGACTATGGTACAAGTGAGTGCACAGAAAAGCCCTGAAAGAAAAAAAAAATGTGACCAAAATTATCTGTTTAACAACCTGCCTCGGTTATTATTAACAAAATAGACCAAGTTTTTACTTGTGAACAGGTTCAACTGCTTGTTATCATAAAAAAGACAAATATGAATTACAGTCAAAAAAAGTTCTTCACTTATAATTTGTTTTTATTGGCTACAACTGCTGGTTCACACTTGGGTAATAACAGTGCGAGGACCCGGTTATTACTGCGTGATAATGACCGGGTTGAGGGATGACCAGTGGTAATGGATCGAGCCGAAGGCGAGGCCCATTACCAGCGGTCATCCCCCAACCCGGTCATTACCACGCAGTAATAACCGGGTCCTCGCACTGTTATTACCTTTAATAAATACCTTTTAAACGAGAAAAATGGTGAAAATGCTTCATGACTTTCCTTTTGGCGATATTTCTACCGTTTTGTGTTCATGTTTAGGGGCCATGTTTTAGCTTAAAATGCATGGTACCCAGTCTCTTCAATATACATGTATGTATGTAGTGCGTGATTTAAAAAGAGATTATTTAGTGTTTTTTTTATAAGTATGATAATGTGTACAATATTGACTGAAATATTACATGTACATGTACAGTACAGTGAATTGTTGATAGTATTCAAGGTATCTTGTTTGATGTGTTACAATTCAGTATACAATGTAATGTTGAATTGCCAGAGTAGCAAAGTGATAGCTTTGTCATGCTTTGTGTTTACCTTTTGAAACATGGGCCAACGTGTAGATCTCAATTTGAGAACTTAACAAAAATTCAACAAGAAACTAGTAGAAAAACACAAGTTAACAATATGAAATAAAAATGAATATCAGTTAAAAATTTAAACACATTTGCTCAAGAAAAATATGAAAAAATTTCTTCACTCATAATGTTTTATTGGCTACAACTGCTGGTTCATGATGTCATGAAGCATTTACAGGCAAAATTTGCCGGAGTTGAAATATGTTGAAATTTTGGTAAATTCGTAGCTTGATAACTTATAAACTGTATAAAGTGGCCTTCATGTTGCATTAAAGTGAAGATTCAGTATACTACATGTAGTTTGCTTGATTATTTATTTCAGAAATTTATACGACTTAATAGAAATGCAATGCTTATACTGTGATTTTTTATTTTAAAAATCATACATGTACGGTATGTAGTGCTTGATTGAAAAGAGATTTCATTTTTTTTTTTTTTATAAATATGATAATAAGTACAATATTGACTGAAATAGTACATGTGTATGTACAGTACAGTGAATTGTTGATAGTATTCGAGGTATCTTGTTTAATGTGTTACAATTCAGTATACAATTTAATGTTGAATTGCCAGAGTAGCAAAGTGATAGGTTTTTCATGCTTTGTGTTTACCTTTTGAAACATGGGCTTTATTCACGAGTTGGCAAACATGCAGATCTCAATTTGAGAATTTCTTAACAAAAATTCACCAAGCAACTAGTAGAAAAACACTAGTTAACGATATGAATTAAAAATGAATATCAGTTGAAATTAAAACATTTTTGCTCAAGAAAAAAATGAAAAAAAGTTCTTCACCCATAATTTGATTTTTATTGGCTACAACTGCTGGTTCATACTCACTTCACGCAATTGTGAATTTGATGTCATGAAGCATTTACAGGGAAAATTTGCCGGAGTTAAAATATGTTGAAATTTGGTAAATTCGGAGCGTGAAAACTTATAAACTGGCCTTCATGTTGCATTAGTGGGAAGATTCAGTATCTACGTTGCTTGCTTATATCAGTCAAAAATGTATAAGACCTAATAAAAATTTGATGCTTGTACTGTGATATTTTGATTAAAAAAAAAAAAATATGTAGGCTAAGAAATGTGTGTACATATTGTGTAAAAACAATTGTGCAAGAAATTTGTGTACAAATTCCAAATTCAAACCTGGGAATTCATATGCAGAAACTTGCAAGTGTAAATTTAGTAAATTAACAATTAAAACAGTTTTGTGTAATCTTTTATTCTGTACAAACATTAAATACCAAGAGCCAGTTTGATTAGACGACTACAGACTAGATATGTATAGTCAATGTAGACGTCACTTGAACGCTGTGTGGTTTGACTACATAGGTATCGGTAGTCCAACTGGATCAACTTAGCCCCACAGCACTTTTTCTCTAGTCACTCGCAAGTTACGTCACGGAGAAAAGGTAAACTGGGATAAGTTTTGCAAACGTTTACAACAAATTGCAGGATTTGTCCGATCATGATAATTAATTATTGAATGCACAAAAATTAAGTAGAAAAAATAATAGAAAATACATATGCTGGGCCAACATTTTGCTTCATTAACAACTGAACAATGGTAAAGGCCTGCCATTTGCTCACAAACTAGATTTGACATACATGTAGGCGATCGATTAAATGTGTTCGAGTGAAGAACAGGCCACACATGCCTGATTTAAATCACAAATTGGCAAAAGGGACTACCGGTAGGTCAGCAGCACCCGAACTTGCTGAACCTGTACGGCATTTTTCAATTGTTTATGTCGTGGTCATAAAGCTAACGTGCAAATGGTTAAGCTGACGTGCGAATAGTTAAGCTAATATGTGCTCAATGTTCATTTGCCAATGGATTTAATAAGTCATCCATGTCACGCTATAACTGCACATATCTCATGTAAATCCTGGCGACCATAAGAATTTACTCGGCGCGCCGCGTTCCGCTTTGGTGCGCCGCACAGCGCCGCGCTACAGCGTCCCGCGGCCAGCCGATGCGTGGCGCTGTGCGGCGCTGGGGGAAAACATGCATAACAATAACGTCACGGCTGAACGCACTAGATTACCATGTGAATACACACAGCCGGCCGTGGCGCGCCGCTGTGAGTATTTCTTAGCAATTTTTTGTGCATGATCAATTGATCTTCACCTTGTGCAAACATATATTTTTTCAACAGCTGTTGACTGAAGAAGACTATCTGACATCGAACCATCGGACTCAGTTCTCTATAAGGGTGTGCGTTTACGGGTAGTACGGGACCCGGGTACCCTATTCCCGTCACGGTCGGGTACCCGGGTACCCGTGACTATTATTATAATCATAACAAAAACCCGGAAGTATACACCGCGTCGGCACGTGCATGTACATCCCCGCTTGATTCACTAGCAAGCTGCAGCACGTGCTGGCATGGCATGCTTACTTCCCCTGCATTCCGCAACTAAACAAATGCAGGGGCCTACTTTGCAACTCGGGGTTCGACGCAAACAAATTATAGTCACTCAAAACAGCGGCGGTCTAGTCAAAACATTTTTCTAAGTAGTCCAGCGGTCCAGTGAAAAAAAAAAAACAGGCGCAGTTTTCAGAGCCAGATTGTCAACAGCGATCCCGTATTGCGTGGAGTTTACTCTCAGCTTAATAAATGTTTGTAAATGAATTGACTTGCTGCTCCCCATAATTGCACTTCTACAGTGGCACGTCTTTTTCCAAAATAATTAAGGTTCAATGAACTAAATCCTTTGAGTGAGCCGACACGAAATGTAGCAAAAAAGCCGACCGCAGTTCCTGGCTGGCCGCAGAGTTGATACAATAGAACCAAATCCCTCTCCTGCGGTATCAGGTTTCAAAACCACATTCCAGGTACGGGTCCTGGGATCGTGAATTAATTCAGCACATTTTCCAAAAAGTAAACCTCGGAAAAACTGACTCAAAGGACAACTGCAACAAAACACTGATACAATGTCGGCCGCAAGTTATAGCAGCTGTCAGAATTGTAGGTAAATAGACTTCAAAGGCATTTTTTTATCACAATGACTACAAAGAAAGCACAATCATCCGTTAGGCTGCTATTTAGACATCGGGAAATTGTCGGTAAAGACGTTTTACTCAGATGTTTTCTAACAATTTATCGGCACGCAATGAACATAAAAGACGCTTGCCTTTCTGAAATAATGTGTCAACATTTACAAAGGCAGTTTCGGGTAATAAAATCGATAAATCGGAGCCGGGTACCCGCAATCAGCGGTCGGGTTACGGGTACCCGGGTACCCGGCACGGCCTTAGTTCTCTATACCCAGCACGATATGAGACCGAGGGACTCCCCCTTAGTCTCCCATACCTATACACTCTCTAGACTATTGTTACCTAACCCACCCCCCTAAAAACCTAAAAAGAATTCCTGAAAACCACAACATTCCTCAAGGACAAAGACCACCACAAAGGAGGGGGGGGGGGGGGGGTTCTCTCCGTCTCATATCGTGCTGCATATGCAGTTCTCGACAAGAGGAAAAGAATACCTTTCGAAAATGTATTGATTGGTTTTATGAAAAGTTGTTTAGAAAGTGCTTCTGCTTATTAAATGATTTGCTTACTCCAGTGTTTACCCTGTGGCCTTATCACCAAATATTTTGGTCCCCTGTCAGTAGTCTCAAAATTATTTCCAGCGTAGGAATACTATTTTTATATTAGAATTATAACAAAATATACCTTTGGTTCGGGTCACCCTGCCGTACTCCAACTCTATTTTTGTGAGCGGTAAAATGCGATCCCACAACAACTTGATTGGGAAATAACATCATTGGAAAAAATCGCAAATAACTAAAAAATATAGGCATTTATCATCCAGTTTTGTATTCCAATCATAAATCTGAAAGACAAACATCATGGTCTAATTAACAAATAACGTCAGTGTCAGTTTGCAGACGTGTACACACGTTTTGAGTCCGACTCCGACACGACGCAGTTTCGATGAGGTGAGAACACGTGCTCCGGTGGGTCATGGATAGCAAGCTATGTGTAATTTTAAGACTAGACATAGCAAAGTCAGATTTGCTTTGCTCGTCAAGGGAGAATTTTCATGTTCATTGCAAGCTCTTGCGCTCGGACCCTAGTCTTGGTCAAGACCAAGCTAGCCTGTTCATTCGTTCCGCGGCGCGCCGTACGTATTATCTGGGCTTATTGAGGGCGCCCTTTATTATCGCCAGATCTTTTCCTCTAACTTGGTCTTGGCGCATCGATCACGTGAACCCGGAAAATTCCGAGGACATTCCAAGCATAGCTCAAATAGCTACTCGCCCCCGCATGCGCACTGAGTCGTTTTTGTTTAATGTAGTTTTCGATTATTATAGTCTGGTTCCCAGACCAAATATTTCTGACTATTTGTGATTTTTCATTTATTATTTAGCCGTTAATGTCACGTGACCAAAAACTGGAGGAATTGCTTAACGTTCGCGATGTTCGAGTGTTTCTAGGTTTTTATAAAATAAAACTCACATTAGCAAAGGTCAACACCAGACAAAATGCCTAAGACGATCACAGTCATTGTAGTCATTGTGCTATTTTTGGGTAAGAGCCGTTAGAATTTGAATTGTTGCGTCGTCATAGCTACGCTGCTTGTATCGCGTCATTATCAATTTTTTGTCGCCGGCGGCTACCTGACCTACACTACAATTTAGACGTATAGGCCGAGTTCGGGCGGTCTATTCTTGACACGCGTAACTTGTTCTTGCAAAACCCTGGTGGATAGGTGGTGTGTGTTCTTGTTCCGAGTGCAATGTTCACGGGTCGCGTTCCCACCGTTCGAGCGTAAGAACAGAGTTCGCGTGTCAAGAACAGACCGCCCGAACTCGGCCCATAGCCAAATGTGGTTTCTTACACGTCCTTTGCTAATTTTGGTCACGTGACATTAACGGCTAAATAATAAATGAAAAATCACAAATAGTCAGAAATATTTGGTCTGGGAACCAGACTATAATAATCGAACACTACATTAAACAAAAACGACTCAGTGCGCATGCGGGGGCGAGTAGCTATTTGAGCTATGCTTGGAATGTCCTCGGAATTTTCCGGGTTCACGTGATCGATGCGCCAAGACCAAGTTAGAGGAAAAGATCTGGCGATAATAAAGGGCGCCCTCAATAAGCCCAGATAATACGTACGGCGCGGCGCGGAACAAATGAACAGGCTAGCTTGGTCTTGACCAAGACTACTCGGACCCGCGCAATGTACACCGCAGTTTTGGCTCGTCTTTTCCTGGCTTCGGCTCCATCAACAGCTCCATCCCATTGCTAAACTGCATGAATGAAGCACAATACACGAGTAAAGCTGGGGTTTGAAAAACAGCCCCGTTTTAAATTCTCCCTACTTTCCTTAAGCAATCGGATACCAGCGTGTATAACGGTATGGCCACGCTGCAGCGTGGTACCGCGCTGGTACCCTGCTATGTTTTGTGTCGCACTGGTCATTTCTCATCGACATGTCGCGTCGAGGGGAATTCCCTTCTTTACACATGTGCTGGTTAGCTGCACGCAATCGCTGGAAAAATATCATTTTAGGTTATTTCAGGTAAATATTTTTGGAAACAACAAATTCCTTGAATCATAACGTATGACACTGGGGACTGACTTCTGGAAAATCAGAGTCAAGGGTATAGTGGCGATTTCCCAAGAGAAAATCGTCATCAACTTTCCACGCACGCCATAAGTAGAACCACATGGGTCGCTGGAAAAGCATTGCCCCAAATAATCGGTAGTGAATTATTTGGTCGTACTTTATTTTTTTTCTGACGACGAACTGGCAAGGAGTTATTCATGGGGCGAAATTATCTGCAGGGGGCATCATGATAATCCCACTAAAGCACAGCAAAGTGATACCCCCTCGCTTGCCCAGGTAACTTGTATAAGGATAAACGGCAACAGAGGCTGGATTTTATATTATATCGAGATCTAATAAAATTAACAACGAGTTCGGAAGTTTTTAAAGTCGGCTTATTTTTCTATGTTAGTTAGTGTATCAGAGAACCTCCACGAATCAAGCAGATACAATATTTATTAATTTATATAATAAAGTTCATTTATAATTCTTACAGTAAAGTTTAAAAATAGGAAATGCTCAAATAATACTACACGCACGATCCGGATCTATAGGAAAAACGTACACTTAGTCTTTAGCAGATTTATTTTTAAACTGAAGACTTTTAAAATTAGCCTATTTTGATTCAATAAAAAATTGATGCAAAAGTTATGAGTTCGAGATTAGAAGGGACATTCAAAATCACACCTTTTTTTTCTCCTGGTTATGGCCTTCAAAAAGGCAGGAATCCTGGACCCACAAACATTTACAATTTCTTGAAAAACATAGGCTTTGAACGCTACTTTATTTTACACTACATTTTTCTTATTTTTTCATGGCCACCTATGCTATGTACATTGAACAGCAATGCAACAATAATTGGCACCAACAATGGCTTTTGAATTTTCACTAGCATCTTAAATTTGGGGATTGATGAATGGCTTTTATTGGAATGGAGGTCATCGTCTTTTGTTGTTGAACAAGGTAATCTTCTCGGCTGGCCAGGGCGGGCTGAAGACTAATCTTCACGGCGCGCCGAGGCGCGCCGAGTGACATGTCATTGGTAAAGCCCTATTTACATAAGAATGCTACCTACACAATGGCCGATCGTAATGAGCTGTGGTACGGCCAAGATGTTCATATGCAGCTAGTCTTGTTTGTAAGACGATCTTAATCGCGGTATATGCAGCGCGCGTAGCTCGCCGATGCGGGCGTTCTCTAACGTACGCCGTACCATACACGCAATGACCTTCGATAACATCGTCTTGTTTAACTGCACAAATCTCAGCGCGTGACCTCTATACATAATTCAACAGGGAGGTCAAAAGCATAATGACGCTTGCGCACTGAAGGAAGTCTGTGTTTTAGAAATGAGGTTGTTAGTTAGGTACCTTGCTCTATGGGTACTGTGCGCGCGATGTACATGTACATGAATTACAAATGTACACTAACATGTACATCGCGGCAATCAAACGCCGGGTCGCGAACAGACGGTACAATGGCTTCGGCGAAGCCGGGCCCAGGGGCATCTTTGCTGTAACATCGATTGCTTCGTCCACTCGGACATTGTTTCACCATGGAGGAATATTCCTCCATGGTTTCACTAAACAACGTTATAACAACAACGCACGCGACGCGCCCACACGTCGCTGCGACGTACATAAACTATACCAGTGAGTCAGCGATTATGCAAGTTACGTCACGCAATTTTTCACGCAACGTCACACGCGCATGCAAATGCGAAACAATTCTGCTCGGAATTTTCCGAGCGATTAGAGCCGATAAACAAGGCGGTCTTAGCGAAGGTAATTCGCGCGTGGTCTACGGCGTACGTTAGAGGGCGCCCCGCATCGCGAAGATCGTCTTGCAAACAAGACTAATATGCAGCACGATATGAGACGGAGAGAACCCCCCCCCCCCCCCTCTTTTGTGGTGGTCTTTGTCCTTGAGGAATGTTGTGGTTTTTCAGGAATTCTTTTTAGGTTTTTAGGGGGGGGGGGGGGGGTGGGTTAGGTAACAATAGTCTAGAGAGTGTATAGGTATGGGAGACTAAGGGGGGAGTCCCTCGGTCTCATATCGTGCTGGGTATAAAGATGTTTGCACCGCGCTCGCGCCGCGGTTATCAAGAATACCACAGAGTGAAATAAAGCGCCGCGCTCGCGCCGAGGTACGCCGCGGCGGGCTGAGTAAATTCTTATGGACGCCCGGCGTGAGAATTATTAAAATGATTTTACTGTGTGTTATATAGCTGGATACCTAATTCATATACTGGTAACACTTAACACTTAAAAAAAAAAAATTTATGAAGATCCGGGACATTTACCTGTTGTTTTAGCAATTTATATTAAAACAAGTAAAAACAAATGCATTTACATGTACTTGTTGGGGCCACGCTGTAACTGTGCTCATCAATATCCATATTTTAAAAATTAAAAGGACTTCGATTTCTTTTTTTTTTTTTAAAGTAGGGAAACAGTACCAATCCTGACAGATTTCAACAAAACATGCTGTTGGGTTTTAATGGCTTGGGATCGGTTGGGATCAAAGCATCTGCCTCCACATAGTACTGTATGTGCACATTTACATGTATTGTCAAAGAGAGAATACTGAGAGAATAAGTTCTCTTGGCATCACAATCTCAAATGTGGTATAAAATAAATAAAATGAAATAATAAGTGATCCTCAAATGACCAAAAAAACGTGACCAAAATCATCTGTTTAACAACTTGCCTGGGTTATTAATAACAAAATAGACCAAGTTGAGTGTGCAAAACAACTTTCAGATTGCCAGGACAACAGGTACTTTAAGGCGTCCATAAGAATTTACTCGGCGCGCCGCGTTCCGCTTTGGTGCGCCGCACAGCGCTGCGCTACAGCGTCCCGCGGCCAGCCGATGCGTGGCGCTGTGCGGCGCTGGGGGGAAAACATGCATAACAATAACGTCACGGCTGAACGCGCTAGATTACCATGTGAATACACACAGCCCGCCGCGGCGCGCCGCTGTGAGTATTTCTTAGCAATTTTTGTGCATGATCAATTGATCTTCACCTTGTGCACCTTCACCTTTTTCAACAGCTGTTGACTGAAGAAGACTATCTGACATCGAACCATCGGACTCAGTTCTCTATACCCAGCACGATATGAGACCGAGGGACTCCCCCTTAGTCTCCCATACCTATACACTCTCTAGACTATTGTTACCTAACCCACCCCCCCTAAAAACCTAAAAAGAATTCCTGAAAAACCACAACATTCCTCAAGGACAAAGACCACCACAAAAAAGGGGGGGGGGTTCTATGAAGCAGAATCAGTGTCAAAAAGATCGGACGTGTTTTTACAGCTCGGATGCTTTCCTAATTCGGATGAATTCGTAATTCGGATGCTTTTTGTAAACTCGGATGCTTTTTTAATTCGGATGAATTCGTAATTCGGATGCTTTTTTAATTCGGATGCTTTTTTAATTCGAATGCTTTTTTAATTCGGATGCTTTTTGTAAACTCGGATGCTTTTTTTAATTCGGATGCTTTTCTAGCTCGGATGCTTTTTATAAACTCGGATGCTTTTTTAATTCGGATGCTTTTCTAGTTTGAATGCTTTTTGTAAACTCGGATGCTTTTTGCAAACCGAACATATTCGCAAATCGGATGCTTTCCCAATCCGGCACTAGGGTGGCCCTGAAAGGACATCACACATCGCAGATTCTGCGACTTTGCGCATTCTGCGCGAATTTGAACGATGACAAACATGTTATCGTATATATTTAAGCATATATCTGAGATGTGGAAGATTGTATTGTAGATTTCTGCACAGATTTATGTGATAATGAATATTTTCTGGGCAGATTTTTGAAAAGTCGCATATTTTTATTTTAGATTTCAAGTTCTGCGCAGATTTCTTAGTACGCAAATTTGTGCGATGTCGCACGGATGGTCACTACATGTACATTTTCATTGCACATTTAATTATGCGCAGCTATATGTCGCACTCACGTACAGCAGATTTATATGCAGATTTATGTGCACATTTCTGCCGCGATGTCAGCACATACGACGTTTTGAAAGTTGAACCACGACGTTTTGAATGTTATGATGTTCTAAAACGGACAGGCAACGTCGTAGTTCAACTTTCAAAACGTCGTGGTTCAACTTTCAAAACGTCGTACTTCAACTTCCAATTAACGTCGTGGTTCAACTTTCGCGCGCTTTTACCTGGCTCAAGGTAGCCGCGTATTCGGCCGGATCTCTCAGCGCGGATTCAGTTCGCATTCACCAAAAGGCGACAAATATTTAATACATGCTGCAAAAGGTGATGCATTTTCTAAAAAAGTTTTTTTGTCAATTTATTTAAAGAATTTTTCGAAATAAACCGTAAATATAACAATACTTTTTCAAACCCTTGTAGATCATACAGCATATTAGCCACACTTGTTTAACCTTTTCTGTAATTGTGATGAAAAATTACAGTTAAATTATCCCATAAATCTGTGCAGAAATCTACAATAAAATCTTCCACATCTCATATATATAGCCTATGCTTAGATATATACGATAACAATGTTTGTCATCGTTCAAATTCGCGCAGAATGCGCGAAATCGCAGAATCTGCGATGTGTCACTTCCTTTCAGGGCCACCCTAGTGCCGGATTGGGAAAGCATCCGATTTGCGAATATGTTCGGTTTGCAAAAAGCATCTGAGTTTACAAAAAGCATTCAAACTAGAAAAGCATCCGAATTAAAAAAGCATCCGAGTTTATAAAAAGCATCCGAATTAAAAAAGCATCCGAGTTTATAAAAAGCATCCGAGCTAGAAAAGCATCCGAATTAAAAAAGCATCCGAATTAAAAAAGCATCCGAGTTTACAAAAAGCATCCGAATTAAAAAAGCATCCGAGTTTACAAAAAGCATCCGAGTTTACAAAAAGCATCCGAATTACGAATTCATCCGAATTAAAAAAGCATCCGAGTTTACAAAAAGTATCCGAATTACGAATTCATCCGAATTAGGAAAGCTTCCGAGTTGTAAAAACACGTCCGATCTTTTTGACACTGATTCTGCTTCATAGTTCCGTTCTCTCCGTCTCATATCGTGCTGCATATGCAGTTCTCGACAAGAGGAAAAGAATACCTTTCGAAAATGTATTGATTGGTTTTATGAAAAGTTGTTTAGAAAGTGCTTCTGCTTATTAAATGATTTGCTTACTCCAGTGTTTACCCTGTGGCCTTATCACCAAATATTTTGGTCCCCTGTCAGTAGTCTCAAAATTATTTCCAGCGTAGGAATACTATTTTTATATTAGAATTATAACAAAATATACCTTTGGTTCGGGTCACCCTGCCGTACTCCAACTCTATTTTTGTGAGCGGTAAAATGCGATCCCACAACAACTTGATTGGCAAATAACATCATTGGAAAAAATCGCCAATAACTAAAAAATATAGGCATTTATCATCCAGTTTTGTATTCCAATCATAAATCTGAAAGACAAACATCATGGTCTAATTAACAAATAACGTCAGTGTCAGTTTGCAGACGTGTACACACGTTTTGAGTCCGACTCCGACACGACGCAGTTTCGATGAGGTGAGAATACGTGCTCCGGCGCGGTGGGTCCATAGCAAGCTATGTGTAATTTTAAGACTGGACATAGCAAAGTCAGATTTGCTTTGCTCGTCAAGGGAGAATTTTCATGTTCATTGCAAGCTCTTGCGCTCGGACCCGCGCAATGTACACCGCAGTTTTGTCTCGTCTTTTCCTGGCTTCGGCTCCATCAACAGCTCCATCCCATTGC
Source organism: Crossaster papposus (assembly GCA_037893245.1). NCBI lineage: Eukaryota > Metazoa > Echinodermata > Asteroidea > Velatida > Solasteridae > Crossaster > Crossaster papposus. Next base: position 208,387 of record JBAIAA010000246.1, read on the forward strand.
TAAACTGCATGAATGAAGCACAATACACGAGTGAAGCTGGGGTTTGAAAAACAGCCACGTTTTAAATTCTCCCTACTTTCCTTAAGCAATCGGATACCAGCGTGTATAACGGTATGGCCACGCTGCAGCGTGGTACCGCGCTGGTACCACGCTGCAGCGTGGTACCGCGCTGGTACCCTGCTATGTTTTGTGTCGCACTGGTCATTTCTCATCGACATGTCGCGTCGAGGGGAATTCCCTTCTTTACACATGTGCTGGTTAGCTGCACGCAATCGCTGGAAAAATATCATTTTAGGTTATTTCAGGTAAATATTTTTGGAACATATGAAGCAATATATGGGACGGAGAGAACCCCCCCCCCCCCCCCCCCCCCCTCCTTTGTGTTGGTCATTGTGCTTGCGGAATGTTGTGGTTTCTTTTGAGGTTTTTAGGGGGGTACGTTAGGTAACAATAATCTAGGGAGTGTATAGGTATGGGAGACCATGGGAGACTAAGGGGGGGGGGGGGGGGGGGGGGAGTCGCTCGGTCCCATATGTTGCTGGGTATATTTTGGAAACAACAAATTCCTTGAATCATAACATATGACACTGGGGACTGACTTCTGGAAAATCAGAGTCAAGGGTATAGTGGCGATTTCCCAAGAGAAAATCGTCATCAACTTTCCACGCACGGCCATAAGTAGAACCACATGGGTCGCTGGAAAAGCATTGCCCCAAATAATCGGTAGTGAATTATTTGGTCGTACTTATTTTTTCTGACGACGAACTGGCAAGGAGTTATTCATGGGGCGAAATTATCTGCAGGGGGCATCATGATAATCCCACTAAAGCACAGCAAAGTGACACCCCCTCGCTTGCCCAGGTAACTTGTATAAGGATAAACGGCAACAGAGGCTGGATTTTATATTATATCGAGATCTAATAAAATTAACAACGAGTTCGGAATTTTTTAAAGTCGGCTTACTTTTCTGTTAGTTAGTGTATTAGAGAACCTCCACGAATCAAGCAGATACAATATTTATTAATTTATATAATAAAGTTCATTTATAATTCTTACAGTAAAGTTTAAAAAGAGGAAATGCTCAAATAATACTACACGCACGATCCGGATCTATAGGAAAAACGTACACTTAGTCTTTAGCAGATTTATTTTTAAACTGAAGACTTTTAAAATTAGCCTATTTTGATTCAATAAAAAATCGATGCAAAAGTTATGACTCGAGATTAGAAGAGACATTCAAAATCACACCTTTTTTTCTCCTGGTTATGGCCTTCAAAAAGGCAGGAATCCTGGACCCACAAACATTTACAATTTCTTGAAAAACATAGGCTTTGAACACTACTTTATTTTACACTACATTTTTCTTATTTTTTCATGGCCACCTATGCTATGTACATTGAACAGCAATGCAACAATAATTGGCACCAACAATGGCTTTTGAATTTTCACTAGCATCTTAAATTTGGGGATTGATGAATGGCTTTTATTGGAATGGAGGTCATCGTCTTTTGTTGTTGAACAAGGTAATCTTCTCGGCTGGCCAGGGCGGGCTGAAGACTAATCTTCACGGCGCGCCGAGTGACATGTCATTGGTAAAGCCCTATTTACATAAGAATGCTACCTACACAATGGCTGATCGTAATGAGCTGTGGCCAAGATGTTCATATGCAGCACGATATGAGACGGAGAGAACCCCCCCCCCCCCCCCCCTCCCCCCCTCTTTTGTGGTGGTCTTTGTGCTTGAGGAATGTTGTGGTTTTTCAGGAATTCTTTTTAGGGGGTGGGTGGGTTGGTTAGGTAACAATAGTCTAGAGAGTGTATAGGTATGGGAGACTAAGGGGGGAGTCCCTCGGTCTCATATCGTGCTGGGTATAAAGATGTTTGCACCGCGCTGGCGCCGCGGTTATCAAGAATACCACATAGTGAAATAAAGCGCCGCGCTCGCGCCGAGGTACGCCGCGGCGGGCTGAGTAAATTCTTATGGACGCCCGGCGTGAGAATTATTAAAATGATTTTACTGTGTGTTATATAGCTGGATACCTAATTCATATACTGGTAACACTTAACACTTAAAAAAAAAAAAATTATGAAGATCCGGGACATTTACCTGTTGTTTTAGCAATTTATATTAAAACAAGTAAAAACAAATGCATTTACATGTACTTGTTGGGGCCACGCTGTAACTGTGCTCATCAATATCCATATTTTGAAAATTAAAAGGACTTCGATTTTTTTTTTTTTTTGTTAAAGTAGGGAAACAGTACCAATCCTGACAGATTTCAACAAAACATGCTGTTGGGTTTTAATGGCTTTGGATCGGTTGGGATCAAAGCATCTGCCTCCATATTTGTGTTAATGTACATACATAGTACTGTATGTGCACATTTACATGTATTGTCAAAGAGAGAATACTGAGAGAATAAGTTCTCTTGGCATCACAATCTCAAATGTGGTATAAAATAAATAAAATGAAATAATAAGTGATCCTCAAATGACCAAAAAAACGTGACCAAAATCATCTGTTTAACAACTTGCCTGGGTTATTAATAACAAAATAGACCAAGTTGAGTGTGCAAAACAACTTTCAGATTGCCATGACAACAGGTACTTATATATTTACTTGTGCACAGGTTCAACTACTAGTTATCATAAAAAAGACAAGATATATGAACTACAGTCGTAAAACCTTTGACCACAAACACTACTTAATTACCGGTAACTCCCATGCTCCAGTAATTTCGGAGCCATTGTAAAGATATGTTGTGATGCGATGTGCATTCTACCATAAACGAGTCCTTCAAATGCTCTCATCATAATCATTTTTTATAAAGAAGGGCAAGTTTGTAATGATGACTATTGTAACTCCCTGTTATCTGGAATCACCAAAGCACATCTTAAACGCCTCACCAGTATCCAATACAGAGCTGCCAAACTTGTTCTCACTGTTAACTGTTGGAGAGCTCATGGATCCCCCTTACTTGCTAAACTACACTGGCTACCCATGGAGAAACGCATCCAGTTCAAAACTCTTCTATATGTTTTCAAATGTTTGAAGGACATTGCCCCACCTTATCTCTCTGATATGTTTCATCTTCACCAAAGCAATCGTCAAGGACTCCGTTCTTCTTCCGATAGAACTCGGCTTAACACTCACAACTCAAGTTTATCTTATGGCAAACACGCCTTCTCACACTCTGCTGCTGAACTTTGGAACAGTCTCCCAATTAGTGTCCGTGACTCTACTTGTGTTGTTACATTTAAGAGTAAACTTAAAACTTATCTTTTTCCTAAATAGTAGATTTAAGTTTTGTTCTAGTTTGTTTTAATTTATCCTTTCTTTTGTTATGCGCTTTGATCATGTTTTGGAAAAGCGCAGTATAAATGCCTGTTATTATTATTATTATTATTATTATTACAGACACTAAACAGCATTTTGTAAGCAGTTTGTCTAGTATTAAATGTTCACATCATACGCACACGATGCACCAATTTGCACGCATTGTCAGACAGTACAAAGCACTGCCAAATACTACTTTAAAAATTGTCTTAGGCCACTTTTTGTAATATTTCTTGTTGTGTCCCCCAGGGCTCTACTCTTGGTCCCCTTTTATTCTCAATTTACATTAATGACTTTGATCAATCCTCTGATGTACTTTATTTTATCTTATTTGCTGATGACAGTAATTTATTTTATAGCCATAGTGATATGAATGTACTTTTTGACACAATTAATTGTAAAATGGAAAAATATTGACTATTAACAAGTTATCCCTAATGTTAAAAAAATAATTATATGTTAATTACCCAAAAGCAACATCTTATCATTAACAATACTAGAATTATAAAAACTGATTGCATTAAATTGTTGGGCAATAATGATAGAGGACAGTCTCGCATGAAAACAGCATGTCAATTATATGTACAGTTATTTCAAGAAATCGAATAGGCATCTTCACACATTCAACTACCAATTAAGTAGTCGCGCTGGTCTGCATATGATTAGCGCTGTTTCGCAAAGGAATTTTGTGCGTGTGCATAGTATGTGGTGATAAATGCAGTTCTGCGATTGCTGATTGGCTGTTAATAAAAGCCGGCAGAGAAGAAAAAAAAGAAAAAAACGCGACGTGCACAATCCAATATCAAATGCATTACTCTTTGAAATGCATTCAAGGTAAACAAAACAGTAGAAGAGATAGAGCAGTTAACAGCATATTGATGGGCTAACTTTTCCATGCACCGTTTGGTTGGAATATTGGAGATTATGACGATGACAATGCTGATGCCTATAGAAAGTGAGCGGCTGCCTACATAGGTTGTACGTTAACTGCTTGGGGTGTGTTAACTGCTTGGGGTGTGTTAACTGCTTGGGGTGTGCTGGCTGAACATGTTTTAGCTCATGGGAGCCACATGTGCAAGCACAGTGTCAGAAGGGGATCAAAACAGTGGACAAAGTGGCCTAGTTAGAGTGTCTTATTGTGCCAAACAGACTTGTACTTCTTTACAGCTGATGAAAGGTTCAGGTTGCAAATTAATAGGCAACAGTTTGTCCACCTTGCGTTACAGGTTTCATGCAGCTCTGTGATCTATTTTGCAAGAAATAACACTGCATTTCAACATTTTCAGATAAATAGCTGAGTCAAACTTTGCTGAAAATTGTTGATTCTGGTTAATTTTCAACTTTGACAATTTTCATTAAATTTGTGATCAAGAGACCGCTAAACAAAAACAGCATGCCTTCAATGACATTTGTCTTGCTCTCAGTCTTGCTGGGATGTGTCAACGCCAACTGCGAATGGAAGTTTGGTAATTCTTGCTACCAGCTGCTGAATGAAATGATGACCTGGAATGAGGCAAGACAGGCCTGCTCTAAACTGGGTGCAAGCTTAGCAGTTTCCAACTCCCAGGAAGAGAATCGGTTCATCAAGGAGATGATGAAGTATGATCAACGGAATGAAGTCTGGATAGGCTGCATCGACATGGACATAGAAGGCACGTGGATGCAAGCTGGTGAAGCAGGCAAGGAGTGCAAGTTCATCAACTGGGCACCCGGGGAGCCAAACGAATCGGGTGAAGAAGACTGTGCACAGATGTGGAATGATGTACACGAGTATTCACATGGATTACTTGTAGCTGGACAGTGGGTAGATATCAGTTGTTCTGAGGTTGCATCTGTGATCTGTGAGTTTACAGCAGCATAGAAATGACCTGCCGGCAGGCTGGCGCAGACGGCCGTTTTGCATGACTTGTTTCAGTTTAACAATTGTTTTACCATGCTCTTCAAAACACATGAGCTTTTCCCCTCTTCATAAATGTTTACCTTTAATGTTTTATTAAAAAAGAAAAAAAAATAGCGTCTCCAACTTACTGAAAAAAATGGCTCCCAGTCCATACAGAAAAATAATTGTAGAAAAATAATTTAATAACTACTGGTATGTAAACAAATGATACCTGCTTCATCGAAACCCGGACAAAGTCGCACAATGTGTTGTATTACAATGTACTTGTGAAGTCATGTTGGGGTTAAATCACGTAATTATGCACGCAACGCCACACACACATGCAATGCGACACAATTTTGCTTGGAATTTTGCATACCGTGATTTGGACGTCTTGCAACCAAGACTAATCATCAGGTTGTCATGACACTAAATCCTTAACCCGGGTGGTACATTATACAATTGTTGCCTGCTGTGACATGGTCCATGGCGTTTTGTACACCCGAGGGGGCAAATGGCACCCGAGGCGAACGCCATGGACCATGTCACAGCAGGCAACAATTGTTTTGTTATACCACGGTAATAGATTCTTACGGAGAAAATAAGGCAAAATTGGAACAGAAAAAAAGCAGACGAACAGCATAAACGAAAGCCGAACAACAATGGCGGTCGTCAGTCGTTGCCGAAAGTGCTAACTTCACTGTTCCCTGTTTACATCGCACAGGACCTTTGTGCACGCGCATTTGTCGAGCATTAACAGCGGCAACTGGTCACAACATCACAGGGAAGGATTTCACCCTACATCTAACTTTCTAGAGAATTTTACTAGGAACGATAGCCATCCTGGCAAATTCCAACACCATTCATATGGTAAACTTTACACAAACTGTTGGACTCTGATGGTATGCCTAACCCAATGTAAATCACTGTCCGTTTAGGGAAACCGCATCAATCCTGACAGATTTCAACAAAACTTGGGTTGTATATGGCTTGGAATCGGTTGGGTCAAAAGATCTGCAGACATATTTGTGTATGATGTACGTACACATGTACATGTACATGTACGTACACATGTACAGTATGTACACACACGTTTGTTTATGGTGTAAATCAAGGAGTTTCCTTTGTTCCTCTCGAAAATTTCCTTTGTTTGTACTTTAACGTTTTTCGACGGCTCTCATTGGTTTTGTACACGAATCTCAATCGAGGTCGTCCTCGATTCTAACCCTAACCCCAATTCACCTTCGTGTCGCCAGGTACATGTACATGTATGTGTCCTCCATTTACACCATAAACAAACGCATGTACACATACAATGTACATGTACATACCGTACATGGATACTCATTACTGTACAAGTACATAAAAGTTCTCTTGACATCACAACCTTAAATGTGGTATCAAATAAATATAATTAAACAACAAGTGATCCTCGGATCCCCAGTGTCGCCTTACACCGCGGTCGATCTCTATATCATGTTTTGTTCTCTCAAATTTTGTGTTTAAACAATGAGCTCAAATTGCACCTACATGACCTTTGACCTTAGTAATCCAACAAAGAATTGTGTCTTCTCACCTAAGGGTCACTGCATCCAAGTTTCATAAACATTCATCAAATAATAAAGAAGTTATACAAAAAATATGTTTACTTAATTTAAAAGACACACAAATCATATAAGTCTGAAACTATTTAATGGTAAACAAATTCTTATACTGTATTCAATATCCCTATTAAAAGACTTAATGGTATAAGGGAGTGCACAGAATAGCCCAGAAAGACAAAACAATGTGACCAAAATCAATTTAACAACCTGCCTGGGTTATTAATAACAAAATAGACCAAGTTGAGTGTGCAAAAACAACTTTCAGATTGCCATGGCAACATGTATCTTTATATTTACTGGTGAGCAGGTGGAACTACTACATGTGTACATGTAGTTATCATAAAAAAAGACAATTAAGATATGAATTACAGTCATAAAACCTTTAATCACAAAAAACTACTTAATCAACTGCAATACTGCAGTAATTCGGGAGCCATTGTAAAGATACCATGGGATGAAATGTGCATTCTACCATAAACGAGTCCTTCAAATGCTCTCATCATAATCAATTTCAAGGCAGAGATTCAATAATTGAAGGAAATTGATGGGCTAAAATGTCCTTGTATGGAGTAAGCAAAAAAAGGCAAGTGTGTAATGATGCTTACAGACACCTAACAACAATAGTTTGTCAACTGGGAACCCAGAGAGCCAAACGGACAGGCCAACCGAGACGAAGACTGTGCACAGATGGTGGCATATTTTCATGGCCAGTGGAATTACCAAATGTACTGTACATGTATTCCGACGCCGCACCGGTGATCTGTGAGTATTACAGTCACCTAGAGATGACCTGCCTTCAGGTTGATGCAAACGGCCATTTTGCTTGATTGTAGGACGTACCGTTTCAAATAATTTAGTACATGTATTTGATTATTCAAAAAATTCACTTCAGTTATTCAAAGAATCACTAAATTTACACACACACTAGTTACTCATTGGTCAAATGTTGCATACAAAGCCACACCTTTGCACGCGACGATATCCATGAAAATTTAAAAGCCTGAAAAGTGAGAAAAAATCATGAACTATATAGGCATCACACAAACAAATATGGTGTAAGATAATCTTTCATTTGAGTGGCATGTCATGGGATGATAGGTACATGTAGTTACATGTACATGTATATGTCATGGCTGTTTAACATGAAAAAGGCGAGTTAAGGCCGAAAGTTTCATATGTTATGAGCAAAAAGTTTCATTATCTTGCAGTTCATTAAACCTAATAGTAATATCAGTAACATACTGTGATGACAGTATTGGTAACACTTCGTTCTATTACCGGTATGACCTGTTCCAAAGAAACCCGGACAAAGTTGACAATTTCTGTTTTTTAGATTTTTTTTTTTTTCAAATGGTTCTAAGCTTTAAAATGATGTTTTATTTACATATGTACATGTACACCCACCCTACTGTATCTACCTAATTATGAGATAAACAGCTTTGAAGTTCAGAAAAGCGTATTATTTCCATAAAAAAATTGTTTCACAAAATGAAAAGAAACCCCACTTTTTGGAGACGAATCATGTTTAAATTTAGAGAGATTGTAGATTAATACCGGTAGTTCATGATTAAGGAAAACCCAAAACTTCACAAAAATGACTTCACGAGTACATTGTAATAAAACACATTGTGCGACCGGGTTTCGTTGGAATTGGATCTACAGCACTAAGTTGATTCAAAATCAGGTTTTTACATGTACATGTACATGTATAGCTAACTACATGTATTATTTTTAATATAAGATTTTAATAAGTCACTTCTGTGGTGCAGACTTAATTAGTTGATTGAATTCATGAGTGTCTGATTTGAAAAGAGATTTCATTGTTTTTTTTATAAATATGATAATAAGTACAATATTGACTGAAATAGTACATGTACGGTACAGTGAATTGTTGATAGTATTCGAGGTATCTTGTTTGATGTGTTAAAATTCAGTGTACAATTATTGTACATGTAGATCTGCCAGAGTAGCAAAGTGATAGCTTTTTCATGCTTTGTGTTCACCTTTTGAAACATGGGCCAACGTGTAGATCTCAATTTGAAAACTTTTTAACAAAAATTCACCAAGAAACTAGTAGAAAAACACTAGTTGACAATAAAAAATAAAAATAAATATCAGGTAAAAATTTATACACTTTTGCTCAAGAAAAATATAAAAAAAGTTCTTCACTCATCATTTTATTTTTATTGGCTACAACTGCTGGTTCATAACGCACTTCACGCGATTGTGAATTTGATGTCATGAAGCATTTACTTACAAAATTTGCCAGAGTTTAAATGTGTTGAAATTTGGTAAATTTGTAGCGTGAAAACTTATAAACTGTATAAACTGGCCTTCATGTTGCATTAGTTTGAAAATCCAGTATCTAGTTTGCTTGCTTATTTTTTTCAGAAATTTATAAGACTTAATAGAAATGTGACTCTTGTACTGTGATTTTGTATTAAAAAAACATACATACCTGTACACGTATGTATGTGCATGTGCCTGATTTAAAAAGAGATTTCATTGGTTTAAAAAAAATATTAAAATAAGTACAATATTGACTGAAATATTACATGTGTTTAATAAATACCTAGGAGAGTTGAAGGCTTCTGATTGGCCGAGACTCGATCACGTGCCGGTCATTATATGTAGTAACATCATGGGTTTTCCAAGGGCCGTTTTCTAAACCCCGGCTTTGGGCTGCACTCTGGCCACATTACAGACGTTTTCCTATAGTTCCGGATCGCAAAAAATATTCAGGCTGTTTTCGGCAAGTCTAATCCTCGAAATTTAAACGAAATAGATTTAGTAGTTTACCTTGAGTGATGGAGAAACTACAGTTTTTGTTTCGATATTTATGCTCTTCTTTATTTGAAAATACATACTGTACGACGTCAAATATATATACCGACATCCCTTTTTCTAGTTGTGGATCAGCCTTAACCAATTCCGGATCGAGTAAAAAACTGCTTCGTACATGAAAAATTATCACGCTAGAACCAACCCGAATCAAGCCTATATTTCTGATAAAGTATTCATTAATTTATATAAATACAGTTTAAAATAAATGTCAAATACTTTAACTTCCAATAAAGTTTTAAAAGAGGACTTGCAAGGAAATATTTTGAAATGTTTTGTCCGTGTACGTGTGTTGCGCGCGGCAACGAGCCGATAAACTTTGTCCCACCGACGTGGAGGAATAAACTCCATGGTCCATTAGAACACGTCATATGAAATCGCTTGCGCGCGTGCTGTTGATGCATGTATTTTACGGGCGATCCGGAACTAGGAAAAAATGAACGTTCAGTCTTTGGCAGATTTGAGACTTTTACTTCGACTTATTTTTACTTATGTATCAAGAAGCTTGTATGTTTCTTTTCCAAATGCACTTCATCTAAACAAATAGTATTGGAGACCAAGCCATAACAAGGTAGGTTTTTTTTTGAAGCGATCTGGAACTAGAAAAAATCCGGAACTAGGAAAACAACTGTACCACTGCTAAACTACATGAACGAAGCCAAAATACGAAAACGAAGCTGCGTTTGTAAATTGGCCTAGAAGAAGCCGCGAAGTCGCGAAATTCGGAGTATTTTCACCATTTTTCTCGTTAAAAAGGTATTTATTAAAGGTAATAACAGTGCGAGAACCCGGTTATTACTGCGTGGTAATGACCGGGTTGGGGGATGACCGCTGGTAATGGACCTCGCCTTCGGCTCGATCCATTACCAGCGGTCATCCCCCAACCCGGTCATTACCACGCAGTAACAACCGGGTTCTCGCACTGTTATTACCTATATGTACAGTACAGTGAATTGTTGATAGTATTCGAGGTATCTTGTTGGATGTGTTACTATTCAGTGTACAATTTAATGTTGAATTGCCAGAGTAGCAAAGTGGTACATGTAGCTTTTTCATGCTTTGTGTTTACCTTTTAAAACATGGGCCAACGTGCAGATCTCAATTTGAGAACTTTTTAACAAAAATTCACCAAGAAACTAGTGGAAAAACACTAGTTAACATTATGAAATAAAAATGAATATCAGTTAAAAATTTAAACACATTTGCTCAAGAAAAATATGAAAACATTTCTTCACTCATAATTTTTTATTGGCTACACCTACTGGTTCATGATGTCATGAAGCATTTACAGGCAAAATTTGCCAGAGTTGAAATGTGTTAAAATTTGGTAAATTCGTAGCTTGAAAACTTATAAACTGTATAAAGTGGCCTTCATGTTGCATTAAAGTGAAGATTCAGTATCTACATGTAGTTTGCTTGATTATTTATTTCAGAAATTTATAAGACTTAATAGAAATGTAATGCTTGTACTGTGATATTTTGATTTAAAAAAAAAAAAATATGTAGGCTCAGAAATGTGTGTACATATTGTGTAAAAACAATTGTGTAAGAAATTTGTGTGCAAGAAATTTGTGTACAAATTCCAAATTCAAACCTTGGAATTCATATGCAGATACTTGCAAGTTTAAATTTAGTAAATTAACAATTAAAAGGGTTTTGTGTGATCTTTTATTCTGTACAAATATTAAATACCAAGAGCCAGTTTGATTAGACGACCACAGACTAGATCTGTATAGTCAATGTAGACGTCACTTAAACGCTGTGTGGTTTGACTAGGTATCGGTAGTCCAACTGGATCAACTTAGCCCCACAGCACTTTTTCTCTAGTCACTCGCAAGTTACGTCACGGTTTCAATGCGGAGAAAAGGTAAACTGGGGCAAGTTTTGCGAACGTTTACATCAAATTGTAGGCTTTGTCCGATCATGATAACAAAGATAATTATTTATTGAATGCACTAAAATTAAGTAGAGAAAATAATAGAAAAAATAAATAATAGAAAATACATATGCTGGGCCAACATTTTACTTTGTTAACAACGTGAACAATGGTGAAGGCCTGCCATCTGCTCACAAACTATGTACATGTAGTCGATCGACTAAATGTGTTCGAGTGAAAAACAGGCCACACATGCCTGAATCACATCACAAATTGGCAAAAGGGACTACCTGTACATGTAGGTCAGCATCACCTGAACTTGCTCCACCTGTAGGGAATTTTTCAATTGTTTATGTCATGGTTATAAAGCTAACGAGCAAATGGTTAAGCTGACGTGCGAATAGTTAAGTTAATGTGCTAAATGTTCACTTGCCAATCGATTTGATAAGTTATCCAAGTCACGCTACATGTATAACTGCACACATCTCATGTTTTGTAACTGTGAGAATTATTAAAATGTTTTCACTGTGATGTTATATAGCTGGATACCTAATTCATATACTGGTAACACTTTGGAAAACAAAAAAAATATGAAGATCCGGAACATTCACCTGTGGTTTTAGCAATTTATATTAAAACAATTAAAAAAACGTATGTACTTGCTGTAACTGTGCTCAATATACATATTTAAATTGTTTAAATGACTTTGATTCTTTTCTTTTGTTGTTACAGTAGTAGTAAACCTGTAAGAAAAATTGGTTCAAAACAATAAACCTGCGTATGTTACTATACTTGAAACGTACATGTGGAGGAAAATTCTCTTCTGTAAGTGTCGCACTGTTTGCGTGGAATTTTGCAGGATTAACTCAAGGTTTAGCTCTCCGATACACCACAAAAATGTTAAACATTGTTGAACATTGTAAAACATTAAAGTACATGTAAACCCCAAGTTACCACCTGTTGAGATCTGCAATCTCCCCAAATACAATACAAGGTGTGAAATAAAAAATCAGGGGGAAAACACAAGACAATTTGGCACTGTTAAAACATTAACCCCAACCTTCCTCAATCCTGCAAAATCCTGCTGGCGGTTTTCAGAGGATTGAGGATGAGTGGCAAAAAAAAGTGTGGTTTGATTTTGGTCAAGTATGTAGGAGGTGATTAGCATTGTTTGTGTTCAGTCATGCATATGTACATGTACTTCAACCCTCCAATTGTGCACGATATTATCGGCTTCTGAATGTCACCAGCACTACCTCAACCAATTACAGTGAACAAATTCAAAAATTAATCAATGATTTTGGAGGATTTAGGATGAATACAATTTGTAACTGGTGGCAATTTGAGAATTTTGCAGGATTGGGCATGCTTTCCAGCCAAAAAGGCCAAAATGATCAAGAGGGTTAGGGTTAGGGTTCAGGTTCAGGTTCAGGTTCAGGTTCAGGTTCAGGTTCAGGTTAAGGTTAGGGTTAGAGTTAACCTTAACCTTAACCCCCTAGTGTGATTTATCAGAAACTGTGCCTTACAAATTCCCAGTCCATATGATAAACTCTACACCCAAAACTGTTGCACTCTTGATTCTGATAGTTTGCCTAACCCAATGCAAAGAACAATCAGTTTGGTCCAGTAACCATTCCAAACAGATTTCAACAAAACATGCAACTGGATTTTGATGGGATGAGTTCGGTTGGGGTTAATGACATGACTTGTATCATTCATTTTATTTTCTTCTTTTTTCATTGAACAAAATTGCTCAAATGACCTTAGTATTCGACCTTTAACACAACCATCCTATGAAGGTTGAATATTGCATCCATGGCGCAAGTTTGATAGAAATGGGACTTCAACTTTGCATATATCAGAGCAATTTTTCCAGACTTTCACCAAATTACCACATACATACGGCTAGACGAACAGCTATGTACTACGTACGGAGATAGTTATTGCACAGTCTCTTTCTGAACTTCGTTCAGGCCAAGACCAAAATTAGCAGTGCACTCACCTTCAAACCTATTGACGCTGTTAAAGTCCTCCTTGGAGTAGACCTTGGCGATGCACAGGCGTTCAGTCTGCGCGGCCACGACGCTCAACTGGGCCTCCTGGGCCGCCGTCAAGGCATCCAGGCAGGCCAGCATGTGCAAGGCGCAGTGGGACCTGGAGACTAGGACTGATGGGGTAGAGGAAGGGAGGGCCAGCTCGGGGGTCAGGACAGAGGCCGAGGGGGGCAGGGTAGGGATGGGTCGGACGCTGGGCTGGAAGACACTGTGGCAGGTGACTGTGGCGCTGGCTGGGGAGAAGCTGTGGAGGAGAGAGGAAAAAACAAGGATTTAATGTCAATATTTTTCTAAAGGCTGGATCATAAATTATGTCTGGGGAACTTTGGCAGCCCTACCCATGAAATTCCAAGCATGCCTCACACGTGTGCATTAGCTTAAATACAGCAAGCATGAGACATACTCAGAATTTGCTGAGTAGAACAGCTAGCGCTGAGTAGCAACTTTTCCAAGACCGAGTTCAGTTTATAATACGTGGCAAAAATTATATTGAACGTACTACATGTATACAGCAAATGCTTTTTTTTTGCTGTAATTTTCGAAAATAGATGGGTTAGGGAATTCGCATTTTACATAATGCTGCCCTGTTTAAATTTATTATCAGGATAGGAAACCAGACTAGTTGGTTTGCACTTATTCACGGATGGGTAACCGTATTGCGAATAAAATGTGATCTAATTAAATTAAATAAATTTGGGGCAGTTGGGAAAATAATCAGGTTTTTCCAACGATTGGAAATAGATACAAAATTCCACTTTTCTTGAAAACCACAGCACACCAGGTGCTGTGATTTCACAGAACGTTTGAGACCTTTATTCACTTCAAGTAAGTTATTCCATGATAATTCAGTCGTTTGGTTTGATTTATGTTTGCAAATGGTGTATATTACCAGTATCTTTATCATCTTGGACCGAGACTACTGGCCGTGTGCAGTACTCACCACCACAGTACGTTGTACAGTGGATCTAGACACACACTGGTGTCTTCGTAGTTGAAGGATGTGTCCTGCTCTGTGTAGCTGTTGCATGTACCGTCTAGGCGACTTAACATCAGACATCGCACTCCGGCAGCACCGTTACGCGGTACCACACCTACCAAAGGCAAAAACACCATTACTGTACCTCAAAATCCAACATAGGTCATTCCACCAAGTTGGAACACGGCGTCCCTAATACGTCCAGAACCTGTTGTGAGGCAATTTCCGTACTTCGACGTTTCACTACACAGTTTTGCTATGCAAGTACAACACACAGAATGAACCCCATACAAGCTTTAGGTTAGTTACTCTTACCTGAATTACAAGTGAATCAGTAGCTATAAACAATTTAACATGGTGTACAGTGTGACATTTTGTTACGTCGGAGCATACATGCATTTTTTAACATGCAATACAAGTGAATGATTAAATTTAACATGGTGTACCCAAGTGCGTCATTCGTTACGTTGGAACATATTTGTCAACAAATTCCTTTTAATTTATCTACAGTAACCTTATAACAATACGTATGGTTCCATGTTGTGTTAAGTTAGGCGGCTTACCGAAATTGACTAGCCGTGCCGGCTGCGTTCTTTCTGCAGACTCCTGCAGACTTTTTAAACAAAAGAGCCCTTAGTTACCCGTCCTAGCACGGGCGAGATCGCTTCATTTAAATAACAAACAACGTGAATATATCCGATCTTCTGCAGACCCGCCGGGCCAGCTGGAGCGCTAGGGAGCTAATTTAAATATGAATAGTTACGACGATGGCCGGTCAGTCTGCAGAATACCGACTTGCAAAACCGCAACTATTTTGATGGTTTGGCATACTGGCCCCGGATCACGATCATGAACAGCTTTGTCTTCGTTCTG
Organism: Crossaster papposus; assembly: GCA_037893245.1. Taxonomy (NCBI): domain Eukaryota; kingdom Metazoa; phylum Echinodermata; class Asteroidea; order Velatida; family Solasteridae; genus Crossaster; species Crossaster papposus. Next base: position 223,827 of record JBAIAA010000246.1, read on the forward strand.
CAGTTTAGCAATAGGCTTTAGCCTGATACAGAGCCGAAGCCAGGGATTTTGTAAACGGTCCAAGTACAAGTATTATTTATAAGTTAACGATCGTGTTCGTTATTTGGAGGGCCCGGTTCACTATTATAAATATTAGGGAACAAAATACAGAATAGTTGACCAAATAGCATACCAAACTGGTTATTGGCGACATTAAAAGAACATGCATGTATGTCACGAACACGAATAGAGGGCATTGGTTTTAAATTGTTAAGAGATATTATTTATTATTTTTAAGGGAGATTATTTTAGGGGATTAAGAAAAATGTATCCCTATCGAGTTTTTCGTTTTCACGAAGGGACTAATTGATACATGGCCTTTTTCTGTTTTAACGAACAGACATTGCAAAATTTACAAAGTTTCTTAAAGTTTGCATCATTTAAACAAAGATTAGAATCTCTTATTTCCTCTGATACCTTTATCTTGCATATTCTATCCATCTTTATGTTTTAAACTGCTAAACGAAAGGAAAAAACTTTACGCGATATTATACACGAAACAGCCTATTTACACGATTCGAACTTTCCAGCGATATTCGCACGCATGCATTGCACAACTCGGAACTAAAAGCACGCGGACCGTTTTCCAAACCCCAGCCTAGGCCCTATGCGGGCTCCATCATTATTGCCAAACTACAGGAACGAAGCCTCAGTGAAGACGAAGTTGGGGTTTGGAAAACGGCCTCGGGAAATTCCCGCTGGCACGCAATAATTCAAGTTGCTACATGTAGCTAGCTACGGGGAAAACGACGACCGTTTATGTATGCACTCTGAAAATGCAGATATGGGACGCACAAGTAATTTTAACGGACAATGTTTGTGTGGCACAACTTCCAATACAGAAGTTTCTTCTCCAAGTTGATAAATTAAAGCAAATAAATTTTGGGACAGGTAAACTATTAGAAAATCCTAGGCAGATTTATATCAATTCAATTAAATGTTATTTTAAAAAATACTTAAACAAGCAGCTTAAATCGTCGGGGATGACGGCGCTTGCAGACCTCCATGTAGGAACATTGACGAACACATTTAGGTCTACTACTTGCACAGTAAACAGCCGTCCACAACTTAAACTGATGCTTTGCCCAGGAAACTTCTTGGCCCATCGCCAAGTATTGACCGTGGGAACTAAGCGCTAGACAGCAGATTGTCATGGAGACGGAATTCTAGCACCAATGAGATTATCGGCCTGAAGACGCTAATAAAGGCCAAAACAAGGATGGTTGCATAGGAACATTGTTGTCAAGGAAACCAGTGTTAAATTGTTATATGACTTTTGCTTTTGGTAATTTTTTTGTTTAGTCCCTTGGGCGGGGGGGGGGGGGGGGGGGGGGGGTGGACTTTCAAGGCAAGGCAATTTTTGAAAAAACACATTTCATAAATAATACAATCTTACACAATAAATACACACCACTCTAATAAGGAAACTAGTAATAAGAGACTGTCAGTGGGTCTGCACAAGTTATAATTATTAGAATATTTTAGAGTAGGGCAGGCACAGGCCCAATTTAAAAACCTACATTTATATAAAATCAAAAAAATAAATGTCTATAATTCTAAAGTCTAAAGTGTTTTTCAGTTCATCTTATTTTGTTGCTAAAGTTGTCTTTTGTGGCCGTTCTGTTTACTCGATGTCTGTCTTAGATGGAGGATTATTCTTCCGACACACGTCAAGTTATAGGCCTGCCGTGCGTATTAATTAATAGTAGGCCTACCGTACCGCCGCGCGCACTGCACGTGGCCACAGTCGTGCCATTCAACACTACACTCGATCGACCGGACACGCAGTGGGAAAATAATATCAATGACCGCGACGCTGGTTCACGTGCAGTATTAGTATACATAATTGCAGGGAACCGCGCTGCATTCGGTATAATATTTTCACATCCTACTGCGCGTCTGGGCCAGTGTTAACTGCGACCGAATATGTGCATGTGTGTATGAGAAAGTTGTTCGTTGCGTTAATTTTTTTTTCTGGGATCTGCAGATAGATCACACCATAGAGCAAGGAACATCGTTTAATATATTTTTTTTCAGGAGAAAGGGCACGGCAACAATTGCCGTGGAAAGTGGGATTTTTAAAGGGCATTGCGGCAATCGGTAGGGGCATCGACGGCAATTGCCGTCGTTGCCGTCGTGAAGTATCAGGGCTGTTATAATACCTTTTATATTGTATACCAACTACACGTGCGTAAGCGATTTATGTGACGTGGCAGTTTTCGTTTTGCCGCGCCGGCCATGCAGGCATGCTCTATCTAACGTTAAACGAAAACTAAACTTATTGTAAATATTTTAAATGAACTGTATTTATATAAATTATTTAATACCAGTTTCGAAAAATCTGCTTCATTCAAGTTGGTTCTAACTGAAATTTATTTTCGCCCAATTATATTTCGTTATTTACGAAACAGTTTTGACCCGATCTGGAACTGGTATTAGAACGATCCCGAACTAGGGAAAGTGATGTTGGTTTTTTTAACATCGTATTTTCAAAATTAGAAGAGCATAGATTATGAAAAGTAATTGTTTTAAATGTTAGTATGTCCAACACTCTATATGTAGGTAGGAATCCTAAACCTTTTTTTAATACTTGATTTTCTAAAATTGGTCTAGCCTAAAGCAGCCGGAACATTCTTTTGCGATCCAGAAGTATAGCTGGGAAAACGACCGTATTCTAATTCAAGTGCTATTTTTTAAATAGCACGTCTTTCTGCGTACCGGCCGTCCGGATTCATGAGGTCTCTAGTGACTCATGTTTATTCATTATATCATTGTTGAGATGACAATAGCGCATGGCTGGTGGAGCTCATTAAACTCGCAGCGCTTGAACGCACACACCCGTCCAGTCTGCAGATTCCCGCCTCCCTTAGCAACTGCAGACTTATCGGCCAGAACGCATACGGACTGCAGAATCACGGCTAGTCAATTTCGGTAAGCCGCCTTAGTAGTATGCAGAGGTTTGTACAACATATCTTGCAACACACAAACAAATATAAAACAGACAGTGTCCCCTGTTATATCGGAGTCCTAAATTGTTCACGAAATATTTACTTTCTTAGGATACTAATGTTCGAATGACCAATTCTGTCCAACATCGGAGACAAATATCAGGAATAAATATTCTGAAAATTTAGTCGATGGATGTCGATAGACGTAACATGTCACACTTTGTGTCCCGACATCATTAAATGGCCCAATCGTACTATTACGTACTCGTGAAATGAAACGGAAGGATGATTTGGAGCATCACTATTTCGCATGAAACCGAATGACGCGGCAATTATATTGGCTGAAAAGAAAATATATTAAAAGGAACAGTATACCTTTTGCAACTATCCAAAAAGTAACCAACCAATTTAACTCCCGTTAAAGTTCTTATGGCATGTTGTTTTTTTAAAAAAGAAAAACAAAAAAGTCCAAAAATGTGACTTGGAGACACATTTTGGAAATGTCCAGTAGTTGGTTCAATATCAAAATCTTGGAATATGTGACCCGCTCCAGGAAAAGGTGACATAAGTCGCGCTGTGCATTTACAATGTATGAGTAATGGCCTGTTAAAGTTAATAGGGTAAATATTTTTGTCAACATTTGATTTTCATTTTTTGTCTTAAATGACATCTTTAATATCAAAAGTTTCAGATTTAATTAACAAAAAGCTGGAATTTGATAAATAAAGTGAAACGAAACCTTTAAGAGTGCATGGTTTCAGTGTATTGTCTTAGTTTTGTTGTGTTTCGAAGCCTGTTTTTTAGTTGTGTATTTCAAATTCCATGGAACCATTAATATGCAAAAACGTCATATCACCGAAACGGGAGGGGCTATGGAGCTATACTATGTACCAAATGAAAGCTTATATCCTGGACTTTTCAATCATGTACATGTACATAACTCTATTTTTAGTTTTTGCGACTCATATCACCTTTTTCCTGGAGCCGGTCACATATTATCTTCTTGAAATATACAGCATTCCCAGAGCTAAACCTTTGTCAGGTTAGTTGTCAAACACCATTCTTTAGATATATATTGCTGCTTCAAATGATAACAATGCACATCTGACAAATGATATACTATAACTTGACTGACCTATCACGCTCTGGTTGGCAAAGACCAGAGAGTTCTCCAGCATCCTGGGGTTGATCAAGGCCTCGTCCACCTTGATGAAGGTCTGGTCCCCGCTGGCCCCAACCCAGGTGGCCTTACGTCCGTACTGCGGTCCCATGTCCGGCACGGGGCCCGGCCGGGAATGCGACACCGCTCCGGGGGCGTTGGACTCTTCCAGGATGGCTCGGCAAAGCTGCCCTTTCTGTCAACGAATTTTGAAAAATTCCAGTTTGCGGGGTCAAATAATTTAGTTCATAAAGTGTTGAGAAATAGTCATTGCCTGTAGCTGTTCTGCCTGGAAAATTAGCACCAAAAGTTGTGGCAGAGTTCCGAGGCCTTATGACAGAGTTCCGAGGACTTATGACAGACTTCCGAGGACTTATGACAGACTTCCGAGCACTTATGACAGACTTCCGAGCACTTATGACAGACTTCCCAAAAATTGTGACACTGAGACTTCCTAGGACTTGTAACAGACCTCCGAGGACTACTTGTGGCAGACTTCCGAGGACTACTTGTGGCAGACTTCCGAAGACTACTTGTGGCAGACTTCTAAGGAATACTTGTAGCAGACTTCTAAGGAATACTTGTGGCAGACTTCTAAGGAATTCGAGCGATTCACAATACCTAGAAGCTGCCGTTGGAGGCGCAAATCCTGCTATACCCGCAGTGCATCATGGGGAAAAGTCGGCATCGGTTTGAAAAATGGTATTCATTTTGCATGAACTCATCAGTTTTTACGTCTTTTTGGACGCGTGCGATTAAAGTTCTAATTTGTTTCTGCAAATAACAATGTTTTAATCAACGACGCTCCCGGATACATTGATGTTTGTGTTGTAACTCGCGTGAACAATGAAGAATAGATATTTCACTACAGTATTATATACAGAAGAAGTCGACCGTAAAGTTTAAAAGTGGCTCTTTTGAGTCAAACGCTTGGTGGCGCACTGCATTGTGAATTGCCCGAATTGTGACAGACCTGCGACAGACCTGCGACAGACCTGTGACGGACCTGTGACGGACCTGTGACAGACCTGTGACAGACCTGTGACAGACTTCAGAGGACGAGTGGACTCCAGAGGACTTGTGATTGACTTAAGTGGACTTGCTGCAAAAGTATGAGGACCTGTTATAGACTTATGAAGACTTGCGATGGATTTCTGAGAACTTGTTAAGACTTGTGACCGACTTGTGAGGACTAGTGACATATTTCTCATGGCTTATGACAGGCTTCTTAAAACTTGTGACAGACTTCTGTGAACTTGTGATCGACGACATTAACGCTTAGCAAGTTTCCAAATCTAATCCAGCCAAACACAGGACGAGGGTGATCTGCTTACCTGAAAGTTTCCGCAGGTGTAGACATTCCCAGATGCTCCTAGCAGCACGGTGTGATTGCTGCCTGCCGCTACCTGGACGACTGTCTCTGGCACCTGCAACTGCACTGGTGCCGCCCTGAACAAAAAACAATTCAATTTTCAGAGTTTCAGTTCCACCTTCGATTTCTGAAACTTGAATTCTACATTCATTATTAACTTTAGCTCCTCAAGCGATTTACTGGGAACCTTCTTCACTCTTGTAAATTCTAACACCATTTGGGAAAACTCATACACTTAAACTGCTGAAACTCGGATTACGGTGGTAGGCCTGAACCCATGCAAATCATAATCGGTTTAGGCGCGGTCTCATAAAAGACCGACTGTGCGGCGCCCCGGGAAGTCTGGGGGATACCCAGGACCAAAGTTAACAAAAGACCCCTTGACAACCCGGTATAACCCCGTCTGGAACGGTCATTTACATATCAAAGAACATGAATATTCCCGTCTTTCCGCGGAGGCGCCGGGCTACTCTCTGCGCCCAGAAGGCTAATTTAAATATGAATGGTTCATCACGGGGCCGACAGTCCGCGAAATACCGGCCTGCCAAACCACAAGTATTTCGCGGCATTTGGGTCTATAATACTAGAAATGCCGAGACAATCAACGTACGTACGAGTTGAATAAAAACAACTTCTCAGTGAATTTACGTGTACATAATGAATGCACCACCAAATAAATTGTGCACGTACGTACCTTTACAAGTAATTAGTTCAAATTCGCTGATGATTTAAAGGCGGATTCATACATACATACTTCACGAGAATGCAAATGCAAAACAAATTTCATATGTCATGAGACGACATTTTGCTTGAGAAATGTGTTCTACTGTTCTACGCAAAAACTCGATGAAGGGAAGGGAAGTCCAAATAATAAATACCCCGTTGGGCTTAATTCATGGAAATAACATCAACATAACCACTTTATGTGTGGAACAATCAGGGGACAACAATACCTAGACAGGGTTTCCCCTTAACTTTTGTTTTCACTAGCCGGCCGGGCCAGTTGTGTTGACTTGTTACTAGCCCGCCAGCATTTTCATTGGTCCGCCTGTTTTTTTTTCACCTTTTAAGCTACCGCGGCCGGCCGGCCGCGGCCCTGAACTGCACTCAAAGGCAATGTAAGTGTTAAATATATAGCGTGGTTTCGTTATTAACTGTGTCTTCTCCATCCCCCCTGTATCTACCCACATCAAAAATAAACCATCCCATAAAAAAGAAACGTCCAATCTTGTTCTTCCTTCTAACAATCTCTTCTTTTCATTGGGTGTAATTGTATGCCACAAAGTGACATTTCCCAGCCTATTAAAATTCCAAAGTAATGGTCGGCCACATGTTGGCCCGCTTGCTACAATGAGTACATTTTGTAGGTCAGCTGTCAATCATTGTCTGAATTTCTTGCCCCTATTGGAATATATTCGGAAAATACTCCCGAATAAGTCTCCCGTCAGTTTACTTTATTCCTCTTGCACTATAAAGCGTTTATCATGTAAAATTATACCACGGAACCATTATAAATTAAAACATGTAACAAGCTCTCTCAATTTCCACGAAATAGATCGTTTTGTTAAATACAAAAAAAACGGAAAATAAATCGTATTAAATTTCCCCCTTAAAACTGTTAGAAAAATGTTTAGGAGCTCAAAATATTAGGTGTTAAGGTTCCGTTTATTCTTTTTCTCTTCCTTTTTAAAAACAATGAAACCAGAAATAAATGTTTATAAACTTGGAATTTATTTTGCTAGCTTCGTAATTTAATGGTCGGGTGTATGTCGATTTTATTAGATATCAGAAAACCAAGAATAAATCGTATTATTATTTACCCCTGAAATCGGTTGAAGAAAAATGTTTGAAGTTCATTCACCGTCCACAGCAGATTTCTTCTATTTGCAAATGCACTTCATCCGAGAAATAAATATATCGAAAGTACCCCCCCCTCAGTCGCGTCAGGGAATAAAACAAATTTACCAAGAGAAAAAGCAATTTAACAGTGGTTTCCTTGACAACAATGTTGCTATGCAACCATCATTGTTTTGGGCGGCCCTAATATTTGGGCCTTTATTAGCATCTTCAGGCCGATAATCTCATTGGTGCTACAATTCCGTCTCCATGACAATTTGCTGTCTTGCACTTAATTCCCACGGTCATTTACTTGGCGATGGGCCAAGAAGTTTCCCGCGCAAAGCATTGGTTGGAGTTGTGGACGGCTGTTTGCTGTGCAAGTAGTAGACCTAGTAACATAATTATATAATTGAGAGATAGCTTTCCTACATGTTACAGCATTGTCGCCATGTGTGTTTTTCTAATCATCCTAAAAATAACAATTATAAAATCAATATTTATTTCTAAAATTCCTGTAAACATTAATAAACAACGGATGTTCACAATGAATATATATTAGATAAGGCCTAACAGGGTATACTTTCGGATTGTGCAAATGTGGGGTAAGAATAAAGCAACCGTTGATTATCCGTCCAGAGGCCTGCTACAGTGTCGAAAAACACATACGATCTGCACCCTACATGTACCATCAACATCGGGGAGAATTAATTTGCTTTTATTTAGCAACTTGGGGAGGAAACTTCTGTTCTGGAAGCTGTGCCACACAAAAATTGTCTGTTAGAATTAGTTGTGTGCTTCCCCTATCTTCATTTTTAGAGTGCATACATAAACTGTCGTCGTGTTCCCCGAGCTACATACATGTAGCAATATTACCGCTTGAAATATTGCGTGCCAGCGGGGATTTCCCGAGGCCGTTTTTCAAACCCCAACTTCGTCTCCACTGGGGCTTTGTTCATGTAGTTTGCCAATAGTGATGGAGCCCGTACTGGGCCTAGGCTGGGGATTGGAAAACGACCCGTGTGTTTTTAGTCCCGAGTTGTGCAATGCATGACAGGCGTGGATTGCGTGCGTGGATCCCGGTGAGTATTGAGCCCGCAGCCGGCCACGCACGCGTGCGGTAGCACCAACAATTTCCCCTGTAATCTTTCCAAAACAAGTCTCGGTAAACGTTACTAGATTTTCGTCATTGACTAACGAAGAATTTGAATGTTTTGTGCTGAATTAAGATGCAAAATATAAGACCGTTATAGACACGGCAGTTAGTATTTTTATGAGGTGTAGTAAAACAAATTGGCCTACAACATGGTTTATTTCTGTAGAATAGTGGGAATTACTGGTCTCTCGGTGTAAGTCAGCTCGAAACTATGTACCAGATCCCAGTTGCAAAAAGTACCCGCACAATTTATTACATTTATTTATTAAAGGCACGTTCTAAACCTGGCGTGCAGTCCGCGTGTATCCCGTTCGTATGCATGAGGTCAGTAGTGGGATCATGTTTATTCATTTTACCATTGAAGCGATGACAATAGCCTCGCTCATTAAACTTCGCGCGCTTGAGCGCACACCCCGTCCAGTTCGCGGATTCCCGTTCTCCTTGACAACGACGGACCGATCGGGAAGAACGGGGTAAGAACGGGGCAAGAACACACAGTCTTTAATGAGACCGCGCCTTACTAGTGCAATACTCACTCCAACAGATTCCAACAAATCATGTGGTAGGATTTTAAAGGTATATGTATTTGTTGGGGTGGTGAGGGTTAACATTTTAGATTTGCTAGCTACAGTACATGTACCTGTGAATTTTTGATACACTTTATGGGTATGTTATGGAAAGGATAAAGGATAAAAATCTCTGGTAAATATTTCCTATTCACAAACTGAGTCTCATTTTTTGTGCGACAGTATGTTACAAATCTGCAATATTTCTTTAAAAAATGGAAAAATATAATACACACAGTAAGACTTGATCACATTGAGGATTTTGTGGTTTATCTAGCTGAAAATGTAGAGAACATTTTTGAGAGAAACCATTTATGTTTACATAAATACTGGCAGTCATTATCTGTTCGTGTTACCTGCTTGCAGAATCTCCCTGGCCAAGCTGGCCGTGGTTGCCAAGCCCAAAACCATATACCTCACCATTCTTCAACAGGACCACTGAAAAATACAAGAGAAAAAAAGAAAAAGAGGCATGGTCGTCTTAGTGCTTCAATTCTACTGACGTCACTTTCTTTGATAACAAGGCTGCTTTTGCGATTATCCTATTTTACAACTTGACCTCAAATGACCTTTGATATCAGTACTTGACTTTCACACAACCATTAAATAAAGGTTACACTTTTGCATGCATGAGCCAATTTTGATTGCATTTGGACTTGGAGTTTTCAAATAAAACAAATTTTACAATTCCAGCCTTTTTACAACTTGACCTCAAATGACGTTTGACCTCAGTACTTGACCTTTAATTGCAATTCGACCTCAAGTTTGCATTAAAAAAAAAAAAAGATTCTGAAACTTTAACCGAAATGAAACATACATACGAACTACGAACATAAATAGTTATTGCATAGTCTCTTTCGGAACTTCGAGACAAAAAAATACGACTTTTGCGGTCATCCAGGAGCAGTTTTGATTGATACTCACCCATGTCTACAGCATCGTAAGCTTCATAGTATGGAATTTTAGTCGGGATGAAGTAAATTCAATATTGGGTTTTCTCCTCTACCGACAAATTTACTAATGCTGTATACTCAGTGTTGTCCCAAAAGATTAAAAGAGTGGTTAGACGTATGCACTAAAAAGCAGGAGGGCATAGGTTCAGGTCCTACCCGAGTGTTATTTTATAATAATCTCTCATGACAAAACCCAATATTGAATCACAAGCCTCATTGGGCCTGTTCTGTACCTACAACACCTGTGTTACATTCTCAACAAAGCCCTTGGAAGTGAGGTAGCAGCATTCCTGCGCCTAGCCATTTCCATGTGTAATTTACATACGACAGTATGCAACACTATTAAGAACAAATATTCTAATCTATTACCTAAGAGCCCCTTTTAATTCATTTGATTTGTAAATTTCAATCAGACGTATAAGGACCCCCTACCCCCCAAAGAAGTAGGAATTTGAAAAGTTGGAACAAAGGTAAAAAAACTAGAAGTAAACAAAAAAGTAGTAACTATTTTAAAGTCTGCCAATGACTCGAGTTAATACCTTACCTGTATGGTGCAGACCACAGGCCACCTGGGTGGCTGGTAGGGGTAAGGTGACAGGGCCAGGCGGGTGGATGACGTGCTGACCGTAGTCCCTCTCCAAGTCTCGGTCATCGCCGCTCGTGCTACCCTCATCTGTCATGTAAAGTACAACAAGTGTCCATATAGAATCAGATCCAATTTTATGGCTCTGCTAATTATTATTACAGTCACCCATCTCGGAGGGCGGAGGTTATGTATTCACCCTTGTATGTCGGGGTGTTTGTCTCTTTGTTTGTTGGGGTGTTTTGGGGGGTGTTTTTAGGGTGTTTGTTTGTTAGGGTGTTTGCATTTAGCAGGATTACAGAAAAACTACTAGACAGATTTTAAACAAACTTGGTAGCTAGTTAGCTTCTGGACCAATAATAATTCCATTAAATTTTCAGATTAATCTGGAATCTGGATCACTTAGGCGCGGTCTCGTTAAAGACTTTGCGTTCTTGCCCCGTTCTTACCCCGTTCTTTGCGATCGGTCCGTCGTTGTCAAGAAGAACGGGAATCCGCGGAATAGACGGGGTGTGCGCTCAAGCGCGAAGAAGTTTAATGAGCGAGGCTGGCTGTGCACTATTGTCATCGCTTCAATGGTGAAATGAATAAACACACGGGCCATTTTCCAATCCCCAGCCTATGCCCATTACGGGCTCCATCACCATTGGCAAACTACATGAACGAAGCCCCGGTGGAGACGAAGTTGGGGTTTGGAAAACGGCCTCTGGAAATCCCCGCTGGCACGCAATATTTCAAGCGGTAATATTGCTACATGTAGCTCGGGGAACACGACGACAATTTATGTATGCACTCTGAAAATGAAGATAGGGGACGCGCAAGTAATTTTAACGGACAATTTTGGTGTGGCACAGCTTCCAGTACAGAAGTTTCCTCTCCAAGTTGCTAAATTAAAGCAAATTAATTCTTCCCGGTGGAACTCGCATCACATGACATTCATTATTGCTCCCATTCACGCCCGAGCTCAAAAAAGTCCCATTCGCCCATGGTAAATTAGATTTACTACATGTATTAAGATCATTTTTTTACAACGGCTTTGAACAGTCAACCCTCACTAATTTTGAACAGAGGTACCACTGACCAAAACCTAGGGGCCATTCCGTGTCAATTCAACATGATTTTGTATTCGACCCTCACATATTGAAATGATATTTGGTGTTGGATTTGGAAATGATATTTAGATATGATTGGCCTACCGGTATATTATAAACAGGAATGTCAGGAATATTGTTCGGTAAGATCAAGGTCTGTCCACAAGTATTCCTCGGAAGTCTGTCACAAGTACCGGTATGTTTCTTAGTCCTAAGAAGTCTCAGTGTCACAATAACTTCAAAGTCTGTCACAATTCCTTGGAAGTCTGTCACAATTTCTGGGAAGTCTGTCATAAGTCCTCGGAAGTCTGTCATAAGTCCTCGGAAGTCTGTCACAAATTTTTTTAATGGAAAAGTTCAGAATTTACTTTGCGATAATATTTTCCTCATTTCACTCTGAACCACTTAATATTTGTATGCCAGTGCACCTTCTACAGATGCTGCCTCACCTTTGCCTTTTTCCTGGTTCATGATGAACCCCACACGCCGGTGCTTCCCGTCCTGTTGCCGGTTCATCCCGTACCGCAGCTGGGCCAGCAGCTTGTGTTGCAGGATGTTGCCATGCTGGACCAAGGCGCCAAAGAAGTTCCCCCCACCACCGCCGGGACCCATACCAGCGCCGGCGCCGCTGCCACCAGCGGCCGGTATGGCTGGGATGACGCCAGCTTGCAGGGCAGCCTGGCCTGGTGGCAGGCTGCGACGCTCCTGGGCCTCCCCGGCACAGACCTTGCAGCAGCCACACTTGGTGCAGCCAGAGTCGCCGGAGCCGCAACCGCACACCCTGTCATTGTAAAGAACATTGTAAAGAACAACTTGAGTGGTATTCAAGTCCCTGCATGTCCCTGCAAATCCACCACAAGTCTCTCAGTCTTAAGTCACTAGCTATTCAAACTGTTATAAACAAAAAACATTCCTTTGTCATTGTTCAATCCAGTTCTTTGCAAATAGCTTTAGAAAGGACTTGTGACTGGACTTGCCGAGACTCAAATATAACTTTGGTAAAAAAGAGGGGGAGCGTAAGGGACAAACACTGAAAATGTCTCAGGAAAATCAGTGGGAGAAGAATTTTAATGGAGTTGGAAAGGTAAGGGTTATAGTTAGAGTTAGAGCTCAGATAGGCGTAAACAGGCGCAATATGCATCCAGGTTAATTAAAATACCACTGGCTTCACATAAGGTTTATTACTTTGGGAGTCGGGCTCGTGGGTCATCATCGGAGGTACTTACATTCCGGGATTCCTGCCCGGCTGGTAGGTATTGACGCACGAGTCTCCGTACCCGGTGCACAGCCCACACAGGGAGCATATCATGCACTGATCGGCCTTCCATTCGTGCTCGCAATGCTCTTCATCCCTCTCTTCTTCCTCAAGGTCCTCCTCGGCTCCAGGTGCCAAGATTTCGGCTGCTGCCTCCCCTAAGATGCAGACAAACGAGATGAAGAAAACTCAAGGCTGCGGTACGGCTCAGATTCAGCACTTCCCTGGTACTTTAATCATAATGTGCAGACGATAAACTACCAAAGTCCTCTCTTTTGAAGAAAAAGTGCTCAAAATTTAAAGGATGAACAGGTATCACATGTTTGAGTGCATACACTATGAACAGGGTATCAGGGAAAATAATAGTTTGAGTGTCACCACTTACTTTTATGTATACATCACTACCTTCATCTACTTTTTACCACCCACACCACTTCCCCTGCCCACACCACCTCCCCAACACGCACTCTATCTCTCAACGCGCACCTCATCTCCCAACGCGCACCCCATAACCCAGCCCCCACCCCATCTCCCAGCCCCCACTCCATCTCCCATCTCCCAACCCCCATCTCATCTCCCAACCCCCATCTCATCTCCCAACCCCCATCCCATTTACCAACCCCACCCTATCTCCCACCCCCACCCCAACCCAATGACAGAAATAAACTTGTATTACATAGGAAGGCCTCTGCCTCGCAGCTCACCAAAATAAATTCCCTGCTTACCTTCTACAACGAGCGTTCTCATGAACTGTGCAGCAGCAGCGTTGGCCCCCTCACCCCCGCCGTTCCCGCACACGTCATCGGGGCTGACCGCCTCCTTCTGGGCCATGTTGGCATTCTTGCCGTCCTTGCACCCGCCGCCCTGCCCAAGGGCCGGTCCCCGTCCACACTGCCCCTTGTTGTTAATACCGGCAGTGTGTACGGTGCCGCTCCCAGTCAAGATGCAGACGTGGGCCTTGCCCAAGGCCACATGGGTCACCTTGACATTCTTGAGGTCAGCAAACAAACCTGGAAAGTGGCGAAAACAGACCTTTATCAGGGTACGTCATCTTGAAAATCAAAGCATGGCAAATAACGCAAACAAGCTAGCGGACTAAATGGTTGGTGCGGTGAACGAGTGCCTCATGCAATGTTGCAGCAAATTAACAATCTAAAAAGTCCATGGATGACTTAAATTCTTTTAAAACGTCAACCCCAATCTATATAGGTCATGTCTCATTGCATTTTAAAGAAGCATCATAAAAAAATAGTCTAAAACCAGTTGCTGAAAGGCAGCTTCAGTAAAGTAGTTAAGGCGGCGATAGCGCCGTCAACTCTTTTTTAAGCTGAAATTACATGTTTGATAGGAAGTAATACATTATAAGGCTGTCTGCAAATGGTCATTAGCACAGGACCTGCCATTTTCCAGAAATAAGACGAAATTTGGAGCCTTATTCAGACGTTTGGACATTGATGTCACCCAGTGCCAAGAGAAGCTTACACTCCTCGTACTACATATCTGACCGCATTATGGCAGCAAGATTTCATCCTTTGCAGATGAGAACAACATTAACAACTTTTACGACCAACTGCAAGATTGGTGAACTACAAACAGGAAGTCCTGTGACATTGTTGTTCTGGCCGGTGATTTTAACGCCAAACTTGGATCTACAACTATTGCTCCTGTAATGGGACCACATGGTTAGGGCGAGTGTAACGAGAGAGGAGACAGATAGATTGATTGATTTCTGTATGGCCAACAACATCACAGCCGCTTTTGTGGTTTCCTAAACGTTCCACCCGGAAAGTCACATGGATTAGCCGTGCAGGCAATGCAAGAAATGCCATAGATCATATCCTAATTGACACCAAAGCTCAAAGGATGCTGACTGACTGCCAGTCCTTCAGTGCATGCTTCGACAGTGATCACAGTAAGCCTGTCGCGGGTACCCGTGTACCCAGGTACCCGCGCGCGGAGGCCAAGAACCGGTTCCATTAAACGGTAGGGTACCCGTAACCAAATTTATAAATGTTGACGCACTGTCAACATTCATTCAAATAGTACAAGCATTCAAATATCCCTAACAGAAGATTTACAAAGTTCCAAGTGAATTTACCGACGAATGACGATTCCAAAACTCCATCCTGCGGTTTAAATGTTGGTTTTTAGTTTTATTTAGACTATCTTTGATGCATCTCCAGAAGCGCAAAAGTGGCATAACACGATAGTATCAACCCATTGTTTGTGTTTGTAATAAAGCTTCTTGTAGCCACTAGCCAGGAAATCATCTTCTCTGATGCGCCACAGATGGCGGGTAGTACCCGTAAATAGTCCGTAACCTAAGATTTACAAAGTGAATTACCGACCATTCCAAAACTCCATCTTGCGGTTTTTAGTTTGAATTTAGTTTGCCTTTGACTATCTTTGATGCATTTCGAGGTGCAAGAAAGTTGACCCGTCCCATTATGTGTGTTCTTAGTAAGTTTCTCGTAGCCAGGAAATAATCTTCTTTGATGCACCGCAGATGGCGGGTACATGTAGTACACGTAAATAGTCCGTAACCTAAGATTTACAAAGTTCAAAGTGAATTACCGACCATTTCAAAACTCCATTCTTGTGGTTTTTAGTTCGAATTAGTTTTGCTTTGACTATCTTTAATGCGTTTCCAGCTGCAAGAAAGTTGACCCGTCCCATTGTGTGTGTTTTTTAAAAGGTTCTTGTAGCCGGGAAATGATCTTTTTTAATGCGCCGCAAAGCTAGTGGTTGGCGATGTAATTAAGCAGTCTCGCAAAATAAAAAGATTTTTAAGCCCAAGTTACTTTGCTGTGTCTGTGTGATTACATTCCTTGTCTCATAACCTTGCTGTCCGGTGATCATCATGCCCCGTTTAGGAAGTAGTCACGTTTGGTCACATTTTGAGAAAATTGGGCCAAAATATGCAATGCAGAATTGAATTACGCGGGAGGCTCAACCAGCTCAATGATGAAGCATCTGAACAGCAAACATCATATGTTCGAGCAGTCGGGCTCTTCAACTAGTGGGCCTCGCCGGCAATCAATTGCCGGTTATTTCGGACGGCAGGAGTGCAGCCCGGCCAAGGCAGAAAGAATTTCCCAACTACTGGCTGAGATGGTAGCAATCGACTCGCTCCCGATCTCGGTCGTGGAAGGTACAGGTCTCCGCCAGCTTTGGGGTTTTCTTGAGTCGGGATATACGGTCCCATCTCGTTCAGCGGTGACGGCACGCATCCTCAAGATGTAGGGGTAAGAGAGCAGGTAAACAGTGTAGGGTAAATGATCGTAGGATTTCGGTTCATATAAGTCAGCGTTTGGATCCTGATTATGGCCTTAAACAAGCCTTATCAGAAAACCGGATCCAAGTACTTCAACCAGTGAAAATAATACCCATGTTAAGCTCGCAGTAACTTCTACACTAACTTTATTGAGGCCAACAGCTCCGATCAGAGTAAATTGTTCAAGGCCACTAAGTCACTGCTCCAACAGTGCCAAGCTTCACCTTCCCTCCCCATGTCTAACAATAAATTTGAATTAGCAAATGAGATGGGCAATTTCTTTATTCAAAAGATAAGAAACATTCATTTCAAACTTGATAACTTGAGATCAGCAGATGAATCTATTCATTTTCCTAATGTTGTTTTATCTGATGATATCTCTCTTGATCACTTCATTCCATTAACAGAGACACAGGTTAGGCAACTTGTTAGTAAATCCACGAAGAAGTCATGTCGTCTTGATCCAATGCCAACTAAGTTGGTCAGTGACTGTCTTGAAGTTTTACTTCCTGTGCTTACCAGTATCATAAATATGTCTATTAGTTCTGGTGTTTTCCCTGAATGCTGGAAGGAGGGACTGGTTTTTCCTTTGCTAAAGAAGGCTAACCTTGATCCAGTTTTGGAAAACTACCGACCAATCACTAACTTGCAATTCTTGTCTAAACTAACTGAGAGCGCAGTGTGTGCTCAAATTAGTAATCACATGGCAAGGCATTCATTATTTCCATTATTTCAATCTTCGTATAGGAAACATCATAGTACAGAGACGGCGCTTTTGAAGGTAAAGAATGATATTCTATTGAAGATGAATTCGCAGCACGTAACATTACTTGTTCTATTAGATCTTAGTGCCGCTTTTGATACCATCGACCATACTATTTTGTTGGAGCGCCTTCAGTCTAAGCTTGGAGTTTCTGGCTTAGCGCTCAATTGGTTTGCATCTTATTTGTCTCTTAGAAGACATCGTGTGTCTGTAGATGGGACCTTGTCAGATAGTTTCACGCTTGACTGCGGTGTTCCCCAGGGATCATGTTTAGGTCCGTTGCTTTTTACCATCTATGCTTCCCGGTTGTTCGATATCATTGAGTGCCATCTGCCTAATTCTCATTGTTATGCAGATGACACACAATTGTACATAAGTTTCAAGCCTGATGAGGCAACCAGTCAGTTAGCAGCTGTGGCCGCTATGGAAAGCTGTATCAGGGATATTAGGCAATGGATGATTCATGATAGGCTTATGATCAATGATAGTAAGAGTGAATTTCTTGTCATTGGCACCCGACAACAGCTACACAAAATCAACATTCCTAGCATTACTGTGGGGGAATCTGATATTTTTCCTCAATCATGTATTAGGAATTTGGGGTCATGGTTTGACTCGCAGTTGACCATGAATACTCACATTACTAAGGCTTGTTCGGCTGCTTTCTTTCATTTGCATAACATTAGAAGTATTAGCAAATTTTTATCTCGTGATTCTCTACTGACCTTAATCCATGCCTTTGTTACTAGCCGTATGGATTATTGTAATAGTTTATTGTATGGCCTACCGAAAACTACAAAGAGTTCAGAATGCAGCGGCGAGACTTGTGTCCAATACATCCAGGTTTCAGCATATAACACCCATCCTTCGTGAATTGCATTGGTTACCTGTTTCGTTTAGAATTAATTTTAAAATTATTTTGCTTACTTTTAAGGCACTCCATGGTCTATCACCAGCGTATATAACAAATCTTATTGGTATTAATAAATGTTCTCGTTATAATCTTAGGTCAAGTAAGAGTGGTCTTGTGTTAGAGTACCCTAGGGGTAAGATGCTTACTACACTGGGTGCTCGAGCTTTTTCATCTGCAGCCCCTGCGCTGTGGAATGCACTTCCATGCCACATTCGCAGTGAACAGACACTTGGCTCTTTTAAATGTAAGATTAAAACGTACCTTTTTGAACAGGCATTTGTTGATCAGTAAGTCTGTATTTTTATAATAACAACAACAACAACAACAACAACAAAAAAAAAAAAAAGGGTCTTAGTTTATATTTTAAGTGTCACCGTGCCAGGTAGCTAGATACTTATTTAATTCGTAGGTAGGGTCAGAGGCGTCTGTCTCCGGGAAAGATCGAGACTTCACCGATGTCAGCAGGGTTAGGCTTAAGTAATATATTCTCCCTGCTGGCGAGACAGATGTATCCCCATACTGCGGTTTGGGCACTGGCGCGTTGACATGACTTTATATATATATATTAATATTATCGTAATCCTTTTGTTTTTTAATTTTTGTAAAGTAGTTACAATAATGCTGATTTTGTAATGCGCCTTTGATCATTTATATGCAAAAGGCGCAATATAAATTTTTAATTATTATTATTATTTATTATTATGTACCAAACGAAGAAAGAAAAGCTCAACTTGCAGGGTGTGACCACGTAGCCCTGACGACGGACTGCGGGTCTTCCCGGGGCCAAGAAGGTTTCATGACGGTGCCTACGCACTTCCTTGACAGTGAGTGGTCCTGCAAGGGTGCTGTTCTGGACACTTCGCCCGTAATGGCTCTGGCATCAGACGACGAAGATGAAGGAGGACCACAGCGCCAAACTGCCGTGGCACTTGCGGCCCAGCTGGGCTATGTCATTGATGATTGGGGGCTGCAGGAAAAAGTCAGAGCGGTCGTTCATGACAACGCATCCAATGTAAAAGACCTGGAGCAGTGGAACGATACGTTAGACGTTGGCTGTGCAGCGCACAAACTACAGCCAAGTATCAATAAGGGCTTTGATGCATCCCGGCAGGTAACAACTGCCATAGCAGACGTCAGCCGGCTTGTCGGCCATTTGCGCCGAAGCACCATCGCGACCAAGGCCCTGGAGCAGAAACAGGCATCAGTGGAGACCCCGAAACAGCGCTTGGTCCAGTCAGTGAAAACTCGCTGGAACTCTACCTACGAGATGCTGAAGGTGGCTAAGGAGCAGAGATGGCCACTCTGTTCAGTTCTGAGTGACCCCAACATCACGAAACCCGCAGAGGCCAAGACAATAGAGCTGACGAACACACAGTGGGCATTGGTGAAGGAGCTGGTAACCTGTCTTAAACCCCTGCAGGTATTTTGAATTTATAGAATTTATAAGCTAAGTTAATGACAACATTTAAATTGTAAAACTAAAATCGATTGTTTCAATTTTAAACCTTGCACGTACTTCACGATTTCCTTACTTAGATGGCTACAACATGTTTGTCTTACGGGAGCAACGTGGAAGCTGCGTTTATCCAATAGTTTGTGGCCTCCAAGGTCACCTCAAGATAAGAGACGAAGACTTGGCTCCCGTGAGTGAGTGAGTGAGTGAGTGAGTGAGTGAGTGAGTGAGTGAGTGAGTGAGTTTAGGGTTTAACGCCGTGCCGGCATCAGTGGCCATATTTACGGCGGGAATGTGTACAAAAATAAGACAACAGGTAGTAATAATAAAAACAATCAAGTGAACTGTGGAGAGTATAAAAACTTGGAGTCGGAAGGAACAATTATCACAAAGGAAAAGAATGAGAACGTTTCAAAAGAATGAAAGAACTATTGTATAGAAGTGTAACGATAGACTGATTCTAGGCAGTTTTTCAGGAAAATCCCGTGGAAGGCGGGCCACGAAGGATCCCCCAGACACACAGCACCCTGTCCAAATGGGTCCCGCAAGGCCGGCCGTTTCCCTTGCAGTTTAAGGGCCCGGGCCCCGCCGGTATTTTCACAGGTCCACATACCTCCGGATGATGAGGGGACAAATGCACCGAGTGTCTGGTCAATCCTCCATGACTAGTCCCCATAGGGCCGGCCCCCTGTTTAACTGTCCAGTTAATTATAATATATAAATTGTGTCAATAAAATATGTAGGAAGTGTATGAATTATGTCTGGATTTATTTTGTGAAACTCATCTCAAGGGCAGAGCAACCCCTTGTCTCACCAGGGTGAGCTAACCCCGAGATGAGTCTCAGACCATACAAAGACAACTTTGTACGGTTAAAGAAAGTGTGGAAATTATGTTTGTATATGATTTGGAAAACTAATCCCAAGGGCAGAATAACATCTCGTCTCACCTGGGTGAGCAAACCCAGGGATGAGCTCCAAACCAGACAAAAAAATTGTTATAGGAGAAGATATGTAAGTGGATAATTTACAAAATGTGGTAAAGTTCCGATGATTTAAGGAATGCAATAATGGTATTTGGAGGCATATTGAAAGCATCTTTTAGTGTAGCAGCAAAGAAGAATCGTTGTCTGATTTCAGCCATTTCAACACATTCTACAATAAGGTGGTTCATGGTCAGAGGACTATTACATGAGATACACTGTGGTTGTGGGTCTGCTTTGAGAAGGAAAGAGTGTGTTAATGTTGAGTGGCCTATCCGGCATCTAGTCAGGACAACCTGATCTTGTTGAGATATATTTCTATAGGGTTGCCAGAAGCCAAGGTGAGGTTGAATGGAGAACAGTTTGTTGGATGTAAAGGTTGCCCAAGATACTTGCCATAACTGTTTGGTGTAGGAGTGAATAGAATTCCTCAGGTCTGTATAAGGGATGGTACATGGATTTATTGGTAAATCTAATGCTTGTTTGGGTAGAGCGTCTACTTTATCATTTCATGCGGCTCACGTGAAGGCGTTGAAGACGACTACATGTAACGACTTGGCAAAAAGGTATACATAAAAATTGGGGGTAAAAAAAAAAAATTCCCTAACAAACAATATTAATTTTGTTTGTATTTTCTTGAATAATTAGCTTTGTTTAAAAAAACGATCATAGTTTGATATAGGACAAGGCCCGCAGCCAGCACAAATAATTTTCTTACAAGCACTAGCACTAAGTAGTCCAATAAAATTACGGAATTAAACTGTCCGATTAGATATCTGTTTGCATAAGGGTGGTCGCTTGGTGTCATCGCTATTGACTTCGGTAACCTCAAAAGATTATAGGAATAAAAGCTGATCGTCTCGGTCTTCCGAGTGTGTCGACAAGTCTATACTTCGGTGACCACAAAAGATCACAGCAATCAAAGCCGGCCGTCTTGGATTCTGTTTTATTTCGGCAACCACAAAGGATCAAAGATTACAACTTGGGTCATTGTGTTCTCAATAGAATGTTCAAATAGAACGCCGACCAAAAGACATTTTCAGTAGATTTAAGCGTACAAACTGAAAGATTAATTTTCTTTCTTAACGATGTTTTGCTTGTGTGTTTTTAAATCTTTCTTGAACAGGTTCAGCGGTGCGATTGCAGATGTCCCGCTTCTCACCCCAGTTGTGGATCCCAGATGTAAAGACCTGGGTTTCCTTTCCGAAGCGCAACAGAAGCGAGCAAGAGGTGGTGTGCGTCACATGCTGGCTGCAGCACCTCCTGATCCTCCTGAGAAGAGACAGCGTGTGGAAACTACTAAGGAAACGTCAGCAATGGCGTTTCTTTTGAGCAGTGGAGCCAAGATGGCTGGAGAAGAAGAGGAACCCCAGGAGGAGAGGGCCGAGCGGTCACCTTTGGACGAGTTTGACGAATATCTTCGCACCAAACCAGCCGGATTGGCTACAGACCCGAGTTAATGGTGGCTACAATACCCATCAGTAGCGAAGCTCGCAAGACAGCTCCTTTGCATACCGGCAACCTCTGTTCCATCAGAGCGGGTATTTTCTACCGCAAGCAACATCGTGTCTGCAAAGCGCAGTTGCTTAACATCAGAAAACGTCAACATTCTCATTTTCCAGGCGCAGAACTCAAAATTAAATTTCTAGTTAACCAACAAATTTATTTATTTAAATAATTTATTTTAATATCTACATCAAAGCCATTGTTGTTTTTTTTAATGTTCTTGTATTTGAATTTGTTTTACCCTCTTGTATCAACCGGTTCGGTACTCGGAGACCGAGCGCTAACTTCATTGATATTCCTGTCCTCTAGTTTCCTGCTTTTGTTTAATAAAACTTAAACTGTACAGAAAAGTCAAAACTGTTATTCTTTTTTTTTTAACCCAGTTTTGTTGCGTTTAGTTCGGTTTCTGGCCAGTGACTACTGTACTGTTTAATTAAATTACTGGCTGATTTTCCTGATGTTCGATGTATGAAAGCCTGAGAAAATTTGTAGGGCATTTATATAATTTCCTATGATCAAACAAACTGTAAACAAAAAATACAACAAATGGTATAAAAAAAAGAATTAACCGCACGCCAATATTTTCTGCGGAACTGGCCAATCAAAAAGCATGTAAGAAGTGCGATTAGCATAGTACAGCATGCATGCGCCGGGTCCCTGATAAAACACGACAACATTTGTGCACGTGCTTTTAACTTATCGTGTACTGACCGACTGCCGTGCCGGTCGTACGCACGCCTAGGTAAGCTGACCACGCAGCTGCACACGCTGCATGCATGCCGTACAACCAGCGCTGCAGTCGAGTTAGTGTGGGCCACCTGAGCTGACAGCCGGGCGAATGAACTCACTGAAAAATAGACACTGGGTGGGCGGCTCTTGGAAGTTCGCCGACTTCGTCATCGATGCCTTTATTAATCACTAATTGATCTTTTATTTCATAAACTCAGGTATATAACAGACAATTTGTACCGACAAATGTAATCAAAACGAACCTTCTGCAAATCGGCATATCACAAAGCATTATAGAACACGTTGGGGGGTGAGGCGTTTAACGAAAACACTGACTTCCGGGTTGGTGACTTGGCGTTTTAAGAAAACACTTTCGGTGGTTTTTTTTGGGGGGGGGTTTACGGGTACCCGGGTACCCGACTTTGACTGGGAAAGGGTACCCGGTTCCATTCAAAACCGTTAACAAACAGCCTTAGATCCCAGACTTCTTCTTTGCAATCTGAAACTCAAGTTTTGACGACTCCCTAAGGTCAGTGGTACACGCATTCGCAGACCAAACTTTGAGTTCTGAATACCAAACACATTGCTAACAATTTCCAGTGCAAAGTGAGAATCCGCTTGCAAGAAGGCCACCGACTGGAAGAAATTGCACGTGTAATTCATGAAGAGGCTTTAACAGCTTGCGGTCCACAGGTATCACAACGCAACCAACCTTATCTCACAGAGGATACCCTTCGGCTGGTGGAAAAGAAAAGACAAGCAGTTTGAACTGCAGCCTTCACCAGTCTCAGAAATGAGGTCAAACAAGCCTGTAAACGAGACCTCGAAGAGTGGCTCAACAACAATATTTCGAAGATAAATTCGCCCTACAACCAACATGATGTTCGCACCCTCTTTAAAACAGCTGAACTGCTTCTTGTAAGAACCAAATCTCAAGCTCCTAACATCAAGGACAACCGAGGAGTCACGTTGCAGACAGTTGAGGACGAGCTACACAGATGGCACCAATATGCCGAATTCCTTTTCGATTCAAAACGATCACATCCAGTCACGTTCATCAGCTCACAAACAGAGGGGCGATACGTGCACTGGGCAACAATAAAGCTGCAGGACCAGATAACATCGTTGCAGAATCAATCAAGGTTGCTGCCGAAGATGAGCAGATTTGTTCAGGAATTACATAAGACAGTCTGCCTTTTGTGGGCTGAAGGTAAATGGCCACCATCTATGACAACTTCTGTGTGCATCGCCCTTCACAAGAAGAACGACCGAGGTGACTGTAACAACTATAGAACACTCGCGTTGATTAGCCATGCAAGCAAGATAGTCCTTGGCATCATTCAACACCAGGTTTCGGTGGTTGCTGAGCATGCTGTTAACTCAACTCAGTGCGGGTTTGTCTGTGGTAAGGGCACCACCGACGCTATCTTCACCCTGAAGGGAGTTGCAGAGTCTTATCGAGTGGTGATGAAAGAACTGCACTTGGTGTTTGTTGATTAAAGGAAAGGCCTTCGACAGTGTTAAACACAAACTTCTCTTTGAAAAACTATGTCTTTTTGGTGTTAAAGAAGATGTGTTGCGCCTCATCCAAGATCTTAACAGAAATGCTGGAGGACGCCTTCGCTGGAAAGGTGGACTGACTGATGAATTTGCAACACCAGCTGGTGTAAGGCAGAGATGTCCTCTCTCACCTACACTGTTTAACTTGTATACAGAGTCACTCATGCAGGAATGGTACCAGCGTACAACCCATATTCGAGCACCTGACGTCAAAGGCATAGAAACAAAGGAGTTGAGATATGCCGACGACCTAGTCATATTCTCACTGAGTTGTGCAGATGCCGAAGAGTCACTGCAATTACTGGGAGAAATCTCAAATACATATGGGCTTACCATACATCCAGGGAAGGCAGAACACATGGTTATTGCGAGCGTGGATGGTAATAATGACAACAACTCCTACGAAGACGCACCTATCCCCCGTGTAAACACATTCAAGTACCAGCTTTCTCAAAAAGCAGTGAATAAATCTGTGTCGAGGATATTCTGTGTGTGGTTTCTTGGTCGATTAAAATCGCCTATGGTCAGCAGCAGGGGGTAGTTCCTTGCCGGAAAAGTCGCCATTGGTAAGGAAAGGGTTAATGGCTTCCTGAGCTGGTGTGACCTTACACGTACCTGTGCTGCTGTCAGCGTTGTGGGTGTCTTTGCCAAACATGTACAACTCGCCCTCTTTAGTCACCACCGCTGTGCTGCCATTGTTGCAGGCCACATACGCAGCCGTCTTGCCGTCCATTTTCAGCATCTTCTTGGGTTTGGAGGGTTTGAGTTGCCGGCGCCCCTTCACTAAAAAGAATTAATAAATAAAATGTGTATTTACGCACACAAAGATCTCCACCACTGTATACCTATTCCCACGATATGGCGCCACCTGGAATCTTTCAGGGTAACTGTTTTGTTTAGGTACATGTAATAGTGAGTGAGTGAGTTTAGGGTTTAACGCCGTGCCGGCATCAGTGGCCATATTCACGGCGAGAATGTGTACACATATAAGACAATAGGTAGTAATAAAAAAAACAATCAAGTGAACTGTGGAGAATATGAAAACTTGAACGTTTCAAAAGAATGAAAGAACTAATTGTATAAAAGTGTAACGATAGATTGATTCTAGGCAGTTTCCCAGGAGAATCCCATGGAAGGCGGGCCACGAAGGATCCCCCAGACACACGGCACCCTGTCTAAATGGGTCCCGCAAGGACGGCCGTTTCCCTTGCAGTTTAAGGGCCCGGGCCATGCCGGTATTTTCACAGGTCCACATACCTCGGGGTGATGAGGGGACCAATGCACCGAGTGTCTGGTCAATCCTCCATGACCAGTCCTCATAGGGCCCCCTGTTTAACGGTCCAGTTAATTATAATAATATAAATTGTGTCAATAAAATATATAGGAAGTGTATGAATTATGTCTGGATTTATTTTGTGAAACGGTCCAGTTAATTATAATAATATAAATTGTGTCAATAAAATAAATAGGAAGTGTATGAATTATGTATCTTGTCTCACCAGGGTGAGCTAACCCCGAGATGAGTCTCAGATAGGTACATGTAATACTGTATTGATGCATGCGACCTACAGGAGGGGGGGGGTCAAACCACATACTAAGTTTGAAGTTGATATGTCCTCAGGTTCTGGTGTCCCAACCATTCATGTTGTTTTAATCATAATGACCTTTTAAAAAATGCTTGACTTTTAAAAAGCACAATCGTTTCTTGGCATTGCCATAGGTGATCCCCCATTAGGCTGTACATGACCCCTTTCCCTCTTCAGATTGCTGTACATGTACATCCTAGGTCACAGCCACTGTGGCCAACTAGCAGCCAGTACCCCAAGAAGAAAAGGCATAAATTGTCGGCTCTGTACCTTGGTCGCCATCCTCTCCCTTCCGAGCTGTCCCGACGAAGTACACGTTACCGTCCTCCCCAAGTAGGGCCGCGTGGTAGCCGTCGTGTCCCACACTGCATTGCACTATCTTGGGTGACTTGGTGATGGGCAGCTCCGACCACTTGGTGCTGGGCTGGCCGGTCTGCTTGATGCCCAGGCTCTGGGCCTTGCCCATAAACACCACCTATAAATAACCACAATTGCGTCCAAGAGCCTTTTTATGAAGCTGCTTCCTTTTATACAAATTCTTCATTAGCCAACACAGGGTTACAAACCAAATTTTCAGGTGATGTATATTTGTTTGGCTGGTAACCAGAGTTCTGGATGGTAACCTATTTTATTGAGGGAGACTTTGTTTGTGATAAGAACATTTGTGACCCGCTCCATCGTAATCAGGAATAAGTCGCTGAGGTCGTTTTACATAATTGGCCGTTGAAGTAAACGCATGGGTAAAAATCGTGACCAACTTGATTTTCTGAACATTGTATTTTTAGGAAGTGTAGTTATCACAGATTATTGTCATTAATGTCTTGTATGTAAAAACGACCAATAAAGATGACAATGAAGAGAATTTGTGTTCGCTGTCCATATGATTTTGGTCAATTGTGTTTATTTCAAAAAGCTGTTTTTCTCGGAATGTGGATTCGGCAAATAAATATACAACTGTCATCTTCATCAGACCATAACGTGTTAACCGAAACAGATACACACTTGTGATTGGGTATCATTAGAAAGCTTATGAAATTCCTTTTCTCACCATGTGCATGTCTCAAAAAGTCTTTTTGCGACTTATTCCTGATTTCGATGGAGCGGGTCACATTTGTTTGCTGAGCAGCTCCATGACATTAGCTTTGAACTTTTGCATGGTGAAGATAGCAAACAGATTTCAAGGGAACAAGGTTGGCTTTGCAGAGAAATTGGCTGAGCACAGAAATTATTTGCTCAGCATAATCATGTAGGTCACCAGCCAAACTGTTACGTAGTTGCATACTACATGTACTTGTGACTGGTTCACAGCTGTTCCTGCTTTAATAGCACAACATTTTGTTACTGCAATGTCTGGAGGGGAACGAAAATTGCCGACAAATCTTCAGTGACAGTTTCAGAAACCTCCAAGGTTTAATGTAGGAAGTACAGCCTAGGCCTGACACCGTGCCAGCACAGAGTGTATGTTGCAATTGAGCAACAAGCTGGTAAGGTGGTCAAAACTTCCAAAATGTATATAGGTCATTTGACTACAGTATTTTGAATAGTTAATCTTGATATTTGTCTTGGATGTTGGAAAGAATATTTGGTTAGAATATAATACGTTATACTATAGACCTACTTGCATACATGTACATGTACAGCAATTTGCATTTGTGTATCACTGTGGAGACATGGCTTTGTTCTCATGTACAAATTGGTTAGAAAGTCATGCACGTTTTTCAAAATGCTCCCATTTTAACCACAATTATTTTCCTGGGTTGAAATTTCGACCCAATATATCCCTATATTATACCCTAACCCAAACACTAACCCTAACCCACATCCTAACCCTAGTTTTTGAGTAATTTAAGTAAAATCCAAAAATCTAATTTGTGAAATTCCTAGTGGAGACCTATTTATCTATAGAAATTACCCTTTTGAGACCTTTTCACTCCCATTGTCCCCATTGTGTTCACGTCTCCAGAGGGTATCATATTTTGCACCAAGAGGGTGCGACACAATTTCTTGCATAATAACCCAAAAGAGTGGGACAGTGAACCAGCAAAATAATACTTCAAAAAATATACAATACTTCAAAAAATATACAATACTTCAAAACGACTATAATGTCCTTTCAATTGTAAAGGTACCTTTTTTTTAAATTGTTAGAGGACACTTACTTGTTTGAGTCAGCAGTACTTTTTTTGTTGACATATTTGTGACCGGCTCTACAAAAAAAGGGTATTAAGTCGCGCTATGCACTATCATGTAATGGCCCACTCAACGTTGAGGGTGAAACATTTCATCAAAATGTGATTTTTCATTTTTTGTCATGAATGACATCTTTAATGCCTACAGTTTCAGGTTTTAATCAAAGAAATGTTGATTTTGATAAATAAAGTGGGGAAAAAAACAGACCATTTTGTTGTGCATTGTTCTGTTGTAGTACAACAGAGGCGGCTATTTTTAAAGCCTGTTCTCTCAGTTGTGTAATTTGAACTCCAAGGAAGTAATCAATATGTAAACACATCATATCTCCAAAATTGAAGGATTTTTGAAGCTCTATTATATACCCAATAAAAGCTTACATTGTGGACTTTCCAACCATGTATATACAGTCAAACCTTGATATAGCGGCCATCGACGGTGCCGGTTTTCGTGGCCACTATACGCAAGTGGCCACTATAGCAAGACGTACACATGTACACACACCCATACATGTACATGTATGAAGTCCAGGAACCAAACAACAGGGGAGATTTCAAAGTCAACAGAGGGCGCACTTCATTTTTGCGGCCGGAGTACACAGGTTTCACGGCAATGTAATTGCACACATTTTATTTGCTGTGGGCTATTATGGGTTGGCCACTGGCCGCGTTACGCAGTGGCCGCATTAGCAGAAATGGTTATGGTATGTTTATGCAAGAATCAAACTGGGACCAAGCAAAGGTGGCCAGTTAAGCCAGGTGGCCGCTCTATCAAGGTGGCCGCAATGGCAGGTTTGACTGTACATGTAACTTATTTTTGTGACATAATACCCCTTTTTATAAAGTGGGTCACATATTTATTGGTCCCATTCTTTTAGCTGAGTAATAGTCTCATGAAAGTTATGCAGTATTTGTGCCTTTTTCTGCAAAACATTTGAAAGCCCATAATATTACCACACCGCATGCAGATTTTAACCGGGGCGCTTATATGCAACACTCATACATGTACATGTACGTGTAAAACTTTATCGCCAAGTCACGTTCGTCAGCTATTTGTAAGTAACATTTTTCACACACATCGGCTGCACCATACACGTATTTCAAAAATGCAATACACGCGACTTTGGAACAATTTCTACACTGAGTGCAAGTGTAGTTGATGGCGTAGAATATGCAGTTGTAGTTTTCCTATGAAGTTGGCCGTCCTGAGAGGGGTCGACTAACATTTTTATATCAAAACAAAAAATGCAGTCCCACAATATTGCTAATAAACTTTTCACACACACCTTTCCTGAGTTTGTTCTGATAAGGGAGAACTCTTTGCCAGACGCTACGTACATGCACTCGCTGTTCACTCCGGTTTCTGTTGGAAGACCAAGAAAAAAATTTAATTGAACACAAGTCCAGGATTAAGATTGTCAGTTAAAGGTAGGATACACCATTTGCAGATATCGAACAATTTTACTGCCAAATTATTAAGAAATATCTTACTTATTTAAAAGTAAATTATAATTTAAGGCATACAGCACAATGATTGTGCTAAATATCCTGGAATGGTTCCGAAAAAATTGAATTTTATAAAAAATCAATAACGATCGCCGGACGGCGATTGCAAAAAACAAGAACAACAAAAACAACTGCCCGACACCGGTTGAAAATGAAAGCTCATTTTCTTGCTCAGCATAATCATGTAGGTCACCAGCCAAACTGTTCTGCAATTGCATACTACCTGTGAATGGTTTCCAGCTGTTTTTTGCTTAGCACATAAATTTGTTAAGCAATGTGACAACTGCAATGTCTGGAGGGGAACGAAAATTGCCGACAAATCTTCTGTGACAGTTTCAGAAACCTCCAAGGTTTAATGTAGGAAGTACAGCCTAGGCCTGACACCGTGCCAGCACAGAGTGTATGTTGCAATTGAGCAACAAGCTGGTAAGGTGGTCAAAACTTCCGAAGCGTATACGTGTCATTCGACTACAGTTTTTTTGGAGTCGAATTTAGGCCCTCTTAACCTATTTGATTTACATTATTTTGAATAGTTTTTTCTGATATTTGTCTTGGATGTTTGAAAGAATATTTGGTTAGAATATTCTAAGATTTTTATTTTGAACTAACTACGTCTCTGAGACAGACTTTTAAACTTATTTTATTATTTTCTTCAAAATGATAGCATGCCAGAAAAAATCATTTCACAGGAAGTTTTAGAGTCATTAATTTCTTCAACATCAAGTAAGCTTTTAAACAATAAATTGGTAGGTTACTTTTCGGATAGTTACAAAAAGTACACTGTCCCTTTTAATAACCAGTTCGTGCCAGGATTATTTTGAGATTGACAAGGTCCAGGCACAGAATTGTTTTTCATGAACCTCAATTCGAGACGGGTTTAGGCCGGCATCTGTGGGTGGTACACCCTGATATTTTCACTCCACTTGATGCGAGTTGGTCGCTGACAGATATTTCCGGCCTACTTTCTGAAGAAACTTTGCGTGTATACACATCCTCCGATGCAAAGAGGTTAAGAGAGCAGTACCCATCCTGACAAGTTCTAACAAAACGAGCAGTTGGATTTCGATGGGTTTGAGTTTGGGTTCGGTAAAGCTTTCCAGCCAAAACAAACATTGGCAACATTTACCAATCTCTTGTTTCTCCATGTGCAGTTCCTTGTCACCGCTGCCCGGCCACGGACCGTAGGCCAGGAGGGATTTGCGTGCCAGTTTGACTGGCAGTTCCCCGGTCTTCAGCATGGGTGAGCTCTGGGGGTTGAAACTTTGCACCACAAAGGTGTCCTAGGAAAACAAGTGAATAAAACAACCTGTTACATGATTTTTTCAAACAGCTAGGAGCAAGACCAGGCGCAAACTATAGTCAACCATTAGTCAGTTTCTGCTTTTACCAATGCACATGCTCAAATGCAATTCGCTTGAACGGCTCTAGTCAAACTTTTGTTAAAAAGATGGCAACCGCTTTGTTTACATTTGCGACATGAATAAGATGGGTATTGGCACTACTCTCCCAAGCATAGAAGTAGGATAAGTCATAACGTTAGTCATGTTCAGGGGGGGGGGGGGGGGGGGGGGGGGGCGGAGGGGGGGCCCAACAAAGTGCGCCACCAACGTTGAAATGTATCGCATTCATTCTTCCACGCTCATGAGCCGCACATCTCACACAGTAAATACGTATAGATCGCTAACTCGAAGCGCACCATTGAAACACGTACAAATTTGCTCCGTGCATCGCTCCCCAAATTCAGTGATTTATACAACGTCCGCAAAGCCAGGTACACAGGCACGATCTACACAACAAATTTTGGGGGAGATGTCATTTTCTGCCATTTTCTTTCGAAAACAACCCGATAAAACACAAGGGGTTCACAGGCATATTTTTATTTTAATTCAGTATATCACTGCTACATCCTTTTTTAACGTATCCATGAAACAAATTAGTGGGTTCGAAGCACGATTTTTCACAATTTATTGATTATTATTGCCCTTTTTAGGGGAGGTATTTGTTAACGTCGTTTGAGTATTTGTGCACAATCTCCACGTGCATCAACGGTACGTCAACGTTTAATTTTTTTAAATGCTTTTTTCATTTTCAATACAATTTTTGTCATTGGATAATAAAAATTAAGGTAAATAACGTTTTACAACTACAAAAGACAAGATGTTAAGATTGGATGCCAAAAACTCTTTATTTTTCGTGTGAGAAAATTGGTCCCCCCTATTTTGAGAATGGACGGCACCACAGCGTTTCGCAATCACAGCCTCGAAGGGCCCCCCCTCCGCACCTCCCCCCCCCCCCCCCCCCCCCCCTGGTCATGTTGGTCCAAAAACAAGAACAAAAATTACATTAGGCCTGCCAGATTTTCAAATAACGTTACTGCCTTTCCCTCCGTCCGACTACTGCCGTCACTTTTTTTACGTCACTGGTTCTCTCCATGTTTTCTTATGAAAAGGGGCTATTGTCAACCAGCGGCAACCTTTCCCTGGGGTGTGGTTCTAGATAGCACATAGTTAACTATGGGTAACTATAGTTCGCGCACAAGCTTCCTCTAGGACTGAGCATTTTAAAATAGTTCAGTACATGGTTATATACAGAGATGAAACTAGCCTAAGGGGAAGAAAAACAAAAAAATATGACACAAATATAACATGGTTTGAGGGTGGGTAGTCGATATTAGCTCTCCAAGGTATTGGAAGTTGACAAACTAGTAGAGGCAGAGCATAAAGTCTGTTTCTTTTGCCCTTTTATTGGTTGAACCATCACACGACATGCGCAATACTGCAAACAAGTCCGTATTTCATAGTCCTTGCTTCACAATGTTCTGGCCAGCTTGCGATCTGCATAACATCTCGCAGTGCGTGCGCGTCAATGTCCATATCAGTAGTTGTTTATGTGTGGGACTGAATACGTGAGCAAGGATACCCGGGAAACGTAGCTAAAGGGGTATTTCACAAAATATGAAATATAACGGTTAGACAAAAAATTGATGGAAACTTATATTTTTGACTTGTTTTGGACTTTTTTGGTTTAAGTATTTTTGAA
Source organism: Crossaster papposus (assembly GCA_037893245.1). Classification (NCBI taxonomy): domain Eukaryota; kingdom Metazoa; phylum Echinodermata; class Asteroidea; order Velatida; family Solasteridae; genus Crossaster; species Crossaster papposus. The sequence continues at coordinate 256,280 of JBAIAA010000246.1, forward strand.
TAGGAATAGTTGGCTGGTATTAAACGTACGTTTACAACCACATATTTATTTCCTTAATAATTTCAGTTTGAAACCAGCAATTTAGTGATACCGGGTAGTACAAATAATAATAGAGTGGCCAAACTTACGTCATTAACAGCTGACACACATCCGATGTTATCTCCATCACTGAAAAGAAGAGATGCTGAGGTACCTCCTAAAAACAGCAAAATAAATGCAAGCTACCGGTACATATGTAACTTATGCCTTTTTTGGGGGGAATTTGGGGGTTTTTTTTAAGGGGGTATATTTGAACAAAAAAATTGACTGGAGCAGGGTTTGAACCTGTGACCTCCGGAGTACCATTCTGATGAGTAGGGCGTTTATAAGTAATCCTGAATAAAATGCTAGGTCTAGCTAAGAGGTAGGATACACCATTGGTAATTGCTTGAATAATCATGAATGAGTGGATTTGGGGGGTTGTATTGTATAGTAAATATCGTTTAACTGATCCGAAGTTTTACAATCATGGATGCTGGGAAAAGCAAGACAAACCGGCGTAAGGCAATGGTTCTTATGTTGTTGATTTTTATAAAATTCAATTTTTAGGAACAATTACAGGATATCTAGCGCAATCCTTTTGCTGGATGCCTACAATCATTATTTATTTTCAAATAAGTAAGATATTTCCTTATAATTTGGTAGTCAAACTTTTTGATATCTGCAAATGGTGTATCCTACCTTTAATTGAATCTCAAGATATGGCCTCTTACTACCGGTATGATGCATGTACAAAACTGACTTGTCCACAGGAGCTTCATTGTAAAATAAGCATGTTGAAGACGGAAACTAAATGTACTACGAGCTCTCCTGGACAAGCTTTGTGCAGTTTTGTAGATATGATCTGTAATGAGCCATCTCTTGAGATTCAATTAAGATACCTACATGTAGCATTTCTAAACGCCCTACTTAACACCACTAACCAGTTCGCGCCGGAGGATGTACCGTAATTTCCTGCGGTAAAGACGCGGCTTATCTGACTTTCTAGACCACAAAAACATCGCCGCGCCTTATCTTTCAGTGCGCCGTATATGATGTCGCTTGAGTTCAAAGTGATGGTCTTTGTGTGAAGAATTCTTTGAACGCCGCAATCTTACTCAATAATGCGGTCAACCAATTAGCCCAACTCTCCGGACATTGTGACCGTGTTTTCATTAACAATGCCGCGATGTGTTGATCCCCCTACGACCGTACATGTATGTGATTTAGCACTCGGCAGCGTGCGTAGTCTTGTTTGCAAGACGTTTTTCGCGATGCGGGGCGCCCTCTAACGTACGCCGTAGACCACGCGCGAATTACCGCATCGGCGGCCTACGCGCGCTGCATATACCACGATTAAGATCGTCTTGCAAACAAGACTACAGCGTGCGCTGCATGACGCGTACAACAGCGATAAAAAGCTGGCCCGTACTATGTGGCCTTTTTCTAAACATTTTTTCGTCTACGTTCCGGCTTCATGCAATTCACCATCCGAACTACACAGCGCGGAGCATTCACAACGACTGGAAAAAAGATTAGGGGGTGTCGCAATTAGGGATACCATGCACGCGATCGCTGCATGTGATGTACATGTGCATGCAGTTTATACTGCAGTGATACATGATATGTATCGGCAAACCTCGTGCGATATTGTGACTACTGGTTTGAAGTTTTCATACATTGTTTGCGTGCCAGATAAACTCAAGTACTCAGCAAATTCTTGCTTGGAATAGTGGGATCCTTCTAAGGCAACAAAATGACCCCTTTGTGGCGATGTACCTACACCGGGTGGCGCCTGGTGTTCTTCTGGGTGCGTTCAAGCATGCGCCTTATTCGGCAGTGCGCTTTATCTGTTGACGTTTGAAATTTTTTTGGGTGATTTTAGGGACCTGCGCCTTAACCGCCGTGCGGCTTTACCGCAGGAAATTACGGTATATACACGCAAAGTTTTCCCCAGATTCAAAACGGATGACGCATAAACACGTAACGAGCAAGGCCGAAAATGTCTGTCAGCAGTGAGCAAGGCCGGAAATGCGGTTTTTTTTCTTCCCCATTACCATCGGCCGCAACCCGCCTCAGATCGAGTTTCGTTAAAAATAATCCCGCGCGTCGGCTCGGTGATGTTAAAATAATCCCGGCGCGAACTGGTTAAACACAATTTCTCTGGAAATGTAGGAGGTTGGTAAACAAAATCACATTAAATTTAGAAATCAACTAAGTTAAGAGGGCCTAATATTTCGATCTTAACAAGAAGAAGATCTTGTTAAGACCGAAATATTAGGCCCTCTTAACTTATTTGATTTGTATATTTCAGGTCATTCCAGCCAGTAAGCAGTTTGCAGCAGTATTAATCTTATTCACATTAAATTTAGGTTAACTTGTATTTTTAACCACCCCTGTACGAGTCAAAACCTTAAGCCCAACACAGGTAACGTATCAGCTTACCTACAACGGGGATTTCAAAAGTCCCAATTTCCTTTAGAGATTCTGTGTCCACCACTACCACCTCCTGGCAACCGCCCCCTCCATGGTGATCCTGTGACGTGTTCTTGTACAGGAGCTGGCTCCTGGCCAGGCCCAGCCATCCTCGCCCGTGGGGGTGAAACTCCCTATTGGCTGCATAAATATGACCCTGCAACACGGGAAAAAGATTTGTAGAAAAAATGAAGTTTGTGGTATTAGGGCTCTATAAAAGATTAAACTACCGGTAGTTATGGAGAGAAAAAAATCTGAAAATCAGCACATTAGGCGCAATAGAAGCACAATAGATCTTTTTAGTCCTCAGGCTTTTGTTGAATGATGTCCTCGGGAGTTAAAGTGTACGATAAGTCTATGGGGTTAGGTTATAATACAGGAACAAAGGGAAACACAATAGGGAATCTTTGGTCATTATGGTAAAACACAACTATATGTACATGTACAATAAACATACACGTGCCCAATTTCTGGACACCGACTACCATCATAAGTTATCATGTAATGGCTTGTTCAACACTAACAATTTCATCAACAAGTGATTTTCATTTTTTTGTCATGAATGAAATCTTTAATACCTAAGGTTTTGACTGTGCCTCTTATTAGCCATACTCTCTTTTGCAGAGGCAATCTGCCTGACGTTGAACACGCTCCAAATTGTTCTTAACCGACACAATGGACCCCATGTTGTAGATGCGTACAGGGAGAGGATGAACCATGATTTTGTATAAAGCAGTCACCTTTTGCAGTGCCAAGCATTTCTCCTAATGACATTTAGCACTTTTCGCACTTTCTAAACAGGTTGAGTGTGGGTATCCCAGTTAAGAGTAGGTGTAGTGGAGACGCTATCCTAGAACTGACCAAAAAGAATATCTATGGTCTATCTATTAACATTTATCTCACACCTTACCTTGATTGTGCTGGAGTATCCTGAGCCGATCTTGTACAGGCCCGTGTCTGTGTGTATGTACAGGTAAGAGCCATCACTGGCTATTGCACTGTTATTGTCACAACACGCATCTGAAAAAGAGAAGGAAAAAACAGTCTTAAGTTGTGGACTCAACGCACGAACTGCCATTGCGATTTCTGCATGGGCCGCATTTCGGAAAGGGCAACCAAGAATTGTTTTGGGCCAGCGATCCCAGACGATCTGGAACAACCCCTGACCGCTTTGAGCAAGGAATTGGGACACCCCTCCGAAGCAGACAAAAGTAGGAATTTCCAGGACAAAATCAAGAATGTTTGCAGGTTTTGTAGTTTTCATTAATAGTCACGCCACAGCATCAAAGCATCATCTGGCATGCTCTGTACTTGCGTTCCATTCTCAACTTCAAGGTAGAATACACCTATTGGTAATTGCTTTATTTTGTAAGGATTGGCTGGATTTTGGGGGTTGTATTTTATAAATATCGTTTTGAACTGACCTGTTCTAAGTTTTACTATCATCGCTGCCAAGAAAAAAAACAGGAAAAACGGCATTCGTTTTCAACCGACATTGGGCAGTTGTTCTTGTTATTTTGGGTTTGTTCGCAATTGCCATCCGCCGATCATTTTTTTTTTTTATAGGAACATTTACAAAATATTTTAACAGCGCAATCATTTTGCTGGATGCCTAAAATCATTCTTTACTTTCAAATAAGTAAAATATTTCTTATTAAATCAGTAGGAAAATCTGCAAATGGTGTTTCCTACCTTTAAAGCTCTTGGAAGTACAGTTGCAGTACAGTTGTGCCGAAGCCATTCATAGGTGATTTACATATGACAGTGTGTAACACCATTATGAATTATTCAATGACATTTTTCATTTGAGGAGTAAGAAAAGTAGGAATAAATACTTCAAAGCCTGTAGCTCACTAGCTGCCAAGATGAACGTCACACGAGTCAGACGATCCAATGAAAAATGTTTTTCTTGCAATGAAACCAACACAGTATTGTACCAAAACGTAGACCTTTTCTGAACAAAGCCGGCAGACTCACCTATGTCAATATTTTGCACCTCCCAGGAATCCAGCTGCGATTGGCTGGGAATGCCCGACGTCAGCCAATCGGGGAACTGCGTTTTGCCGAGTAGAACCGCGTGCACGCTGCGCTGTAAACTTGACAAGATGGAAGGAATCTGCAAGCAAAAAACAAATTATAATAATCCACCTTTAAAAAAAAATCAATTCAGCAAAACAAGGTGCAGAATAAAAACACAATTCCCACTGTACACATTTCCTCTACTTACAGTGAAAACAAATTAGAATACACTTGCATCGACTGTAAATTTTGGTTTAAAAGCAGTTTGCCTAAAAAGTAACCAACCAAAATACTAATAAAAAGCTTACATGTTGTCAGGAGTGAGTTTAGTCAAATACAAATCCACAGAAAATCCACAAAGACCCCAGATATTTTCCTATTTTGAAGAAGACGCACTTTTGGAAATTTCTGTTAGTAGTTGGTTTGTAATTCACAAATAAAGCGTGCAAGCATTGGAATGACATACGGTGCACGTACGAGTGGGCACATTATTGGTCAGTTACTGTAAGTGCGAGACAGGGGCGTAGCGACATTTGGATAAAAGCTGATTGTCATTGGCTGAAAACTGACTGTCATCACAATTCAAATTCTGCCTCTGCAAATTTTTTACGGAAACCGACATCTTAGAATATTGTTTTCTCGGGATATATAGCATTCTGAGAACTAAAACTTCATGAGGTTAGTACATGTAGTTACATGTAGGTACTGTACCTATCCTTAGATTTTTGAGCAGTTTAGATTTTGACCGGCTTCAATCAAACAAAAAAGTTTAACCCGTTTGCGCCGGATGACGTATATAAATGCAAGGTTTTCCCCAGATTCAAAACGGATGATGCATAAACACACCACTAGCAAGGCCGAAAATGTCTGTCAGCAGCGAGCAAGGCCGGAAATGTCTGTCAGCAGCGAGCAAGGCCGGAAATGTCTGTCAGCAGTGAGCAAGGCCAGAAAAGCATGGGTGATGTGCTTCCCGGCACTATCGGCGTGAACCCGCTTCGGATCGAGTTTCGTTACAAATAATCCCGCACCTCGGCTCGGTGATGTTAAAATAATCCCGGCGTGAACTGGTTAACTGACAAATGGTGTACGTACTACCCCTAAAGCACTCACACAGCATCAGGATCAGGATCGTGGGCTAGCAAAGGTGGCAGCTAATTATTGATTGGATGGGTTGGACAGGGAAAATTGCTGGATCAGTTGATGTGCACAAACATGATAATCGATCATCAGGTGCCTTTTCAGGTGTATTTTGTCAACATGAAACTGAACCCACATAAAATAAGGCAATACAAATGTGGTTGCCCGGTTATAAACAACTATGTTTAAAACCAGCTGATGGGCCTGGACGCGCATTAATGCCTGAGCATTAACAATAGTCAGGCCCATGAGCAGATTTCAAAAATACTTGTTTAAAACCTGTATTTGTATTCCCATTCATAAATACCTTTCGGTCAAAAAGTAAAAACAAGTCAGAAATGTTTTTAAAAAATCTACGATTTTGTTCGATAATTTTACCTTGAATTTGTATAGGATCTAAGGCCGTGCCGGGTACCCGGGTACCCGTAACCCGACCGCTGATTGCGGGTACCCGGCTCTAATTTATACGTACGTTTACAACCACATATTTATTTCCTTTACAACCACAATTTATCGACTTTATTACCCGAAACTGCCTTTGTAAATTTTGACACATTATTTCAGAAAGGCAAGCGTCTTTTCTGTTCATTGCGTGCCTATAAATTGTTAGAAAACATCTGAGTAAACCGTCTTATAAGTTCATTTACCGACAATTTCCCGATGTCTAGATAGCGGCCCAACGGATGATTGTGCTTTCTTTGTTGTCATTGTGATAAAAAGATGCCTTTGAAGTCTATTTATCGACAATTCCGACAGCTGCTACGGTATAACTTGCGGTTGACATTGTATCAGTGTTTTCTTACAGTTATCCTTTGAGTAAGTTTTTCCCGAGGTTAACTTTTGTATTTTTTCCCCCTGTACTTATTTGTTTAAGCTTTAATTCGTTAATCTTTAAGATACTGTTTTATGGGGTACAAAACTTTTTGCCGTTACTGTGATTGTATAATAATCTTCTTAGTGTATCAATGGAAAATGTGCTGAATTAATTCACAATCTCGTGGACCCGAACCTGGAATGTGGTTTTGAAACCTGATACTGCAGGAGAGGTATTTGCTTCTATTGTATCAACTCTGCGGCCAGCTATCTGCGGTCGGCTCTTTTGCTACATTTTGTGTCGGCTCACTCAAAGGATTTAGTTCATTGAACCTTATTTATTTTGGAAAAAGACGCACCATTGTAGGCGTGCATTTATGGGGAGCGGCAAGTCAATTCATTTTCTGTCAATTCATTTACAAACATTTATTACAAGCTGAGAGTAAACTCCACGCAATCCGGGATCGCTGTTGACAATCTGGCTCTGAAAACCACGCACTTAACTTATCTTGTCATTTTTTTCACTAGACCGCCGGACTGCTTAGAAAAGGGTTTTGACTAGACCGCCGCTGTTTTGTTGCAAAGTAGGCACGTGCATTTTTTTAGTTGCCGAATGCAGGGGAAGTAAGCACGCCATGCCAATGCGGCAGTCGCGCTGCAGCTCGCTAGTGGAGTGAGCGAGGACATACATGCACGTGCCGACGCAGTGTATACTTCCGGGTTTCTGTTATTATCCTAATAATAGTCACGGGTACCCGGGTACCCGACCGTGACGTACTACCCGTAAACGCACACCCCTACTAGGATCACCTCCCCATATATTTTAATAGTACCCATGTACCGGTATGTGCCTCGGGCACTTGCTATTATTTGGCGATTGAAGCGCACGTTACACCTGCTGCTTGATGATATAGCATGATGTGTGTTGCGGTGTTTAAGTCTATTAATATACAGTACAGTCTCATTGGTAATACTGCACATGCCGTGTGAAGTTTCAACCAATTAAAGTGTCATACACCCGACTACATAGGAGTTTAAATTTTATCGGCTGTATATAAACATACCCCCGTGTCGGGCTCTCGACCAATAGCAATGACTAAATTGTCTAAAGGCCGGTTCATACTTCACGTGAAAGCAAAGGCGATACCAATTTGAAGTCACAAAGCATTCGCCAGGGTTAAAATGAGTTCAACGTTTGCAAATTCGCAGCAGGAAAACTTGCTGTGACTTCACGCAGCCCCTTTTGCACCGATTGCTTCAGGTGTTTACAGGGATGAGATTGTTAACTTGAGACAATGTCAGAAAATTTATGAAATGTCTGAAAAATGCATATCTTTATACACTAATAATGTCTTTTTCAAAAGGTTACGGTTCACAAAGTCTGAATTCAGATAAAAGTCTGAAAAATCTTATGCCTGTGTTTAGGAATAATGAAAAATTGAAGAAACCACGCGTAATCCTTGGCACCGACCTTGAATGCTTGCTGGGAGAGACTGCCCGTGCTCATGAGGATGGCCACTATGCCGGCCAGCATCTTGCCTGTGTTGCCGCTGGCAATGATGAGACTTAGGAGGCAAGCACAGCTCAGGGAGGAGATGGAGGGCAGACCAGGGAGGGTCTCGGGGCCCTCCTGCCGGTGGTCTATGGTCAGGTCCAGGAGAAGCTCAAACAGAGAATCTGAAAACAACAACATTAACTTATTAACCCTCCTATGGTTTTACATCACAAAGATGTACAAATGTGCACAGTCCAGTCTGTCGCATGTGTGTTTCCTGTATGGAACACAAATCTTCACTACTTAAATGTACAGTCGTTAGAGAGCACAAAATGAGTGAGTGAGTTTGGGGTTTAACGCCGTACCGGCATCAGTGGCCATATTCACGGCTGGAATGTGTACAAATATAAGACAAAAGGTAGTAATAAAAAACAATCAAGTGAACTGTGGAGAATAACAAAACTTGGAGTCAGAAGGAACAATTATCACACAGGAAAAATAATGAGAACGTTTCAAAAGAATGAAAGAACCATTGTACAGAGGTACCGGTATAACGATAAACTGATTCTAGAAGCAGTTTTCCAGGTGAATCCCGTTTGAGGTTGGCCACGGAATATCCCCCAGACACACAGCACCCTGTCTAAATGGGTCCCGCAAGGCCGGCCGTTTCCCTTGAACTAGCACAAAATGACTGACAGGTGGTGCTGTTTTGGGTTGTCTGTGCACTACCTTGTGAACTACACTGGACAGGGATTTCCCAAGGAAGATACTGTACACCCTATGTGTATAAAACAATAAATCCTCATCACTACAATCATTTTACTGCACAATTTTTCCCATTGAACAGTAAAAGCACAGTTGTTGGATAGCACAAACTGTAATCCAAGTTTCCCTCTGAGGAGTACATGTACTTGGAATGCACACACGAACAGAGCTGTGTATCTTTGTGCTGCTGACCAACTGACTGGCATTGTAAATAGTGACTTCTCCATAAGAGGAATAATTAGCCCTCCCTCTCTTGCTGCTAAAATCTATAGTTCCAACCATTCCGTCAAAACAAATCAAGTGACCGGTTTTAACCATCCCGGTGTGACACCAGTATTAATTCTTAAATACCGGATTACACACATGACTGCACATCAGCCTTTGTCCAGCAGCTGCAATGCACAATGGACCCGAGCGTACACAGGCCTTCATTTTAATAAATCAGAGGAGAGCTGTGCATCGCTCTCCTTAAATCAAAAGGTGAATTAAGGAGAGTGATTTTAAAATCGCTCTCCTTAAATCAAAACAATGAATTAAGGAGAGTGGTTTGCTCTCGCTAACAAAACGCAAGTTTAAAGGACCTGGACACTATCTGTAGTTACTCAAAATGACAACCAAAGGTGTCTATGCCTTTAATAAACACATACTCAAGAAAAGGAACACAACATTCACCAGTAGTTCAACTTTTGGTTAAGAGAATGATGGCGCTTTCCCATCCAGTGACATTTCTCTCTCTGTGACTTGTATGGCTTAATTAAGCGCGAATTAGTCTAGGCCCGTTATGTCCGAAATAAATAGAATGGGCAAACACGAAAGACTAGATGACCGTTGTTGGTATAAGATAAATCTGATGTGATTTTATTTGGGGGTGCGAGGAGAGAATTGTAATCGCCATTTTTTTTTTTTTTTTTCTCTTGTTAAAAATTTAAGGAGCGTTTTTTGTTGCTCTCCTTAAAAATGTTAAGGAACGCGGAGGAGCGCGAGCGCGATCGCGCTTCTTTAAAATGAAGGCCTGCGTACACCTACCGGTATCACACGGGCCAGGCCATGTGCTATGGTGTATAACAGCTGACTTCAGCGATCCAAACGGATTAGCATGACGCAGCCATAGCCACATTCGATGAAAATATGAAACCAACAAACCATTTTCTTACCAGAATCACAGATGTATTTTTATTTTATTTTATTTTTTTGCATTTCACAGCCAAATGGAGCTACCAGTATTTAGACCCATAACATTTTACTAGTTCAGTTTTTAGAAGTTTTCTAGGAAGCTGAATCACTTTGTTTTCGAATAAGATTATTATTATTATTATTATTATTAATTCTTTCTGGTAATGAAACCAAGGATCCCTCAAAAGCGCTCTAGGCACTGTACGGCAGCTCGCAAGCCTGATGAAACCTGTAGAGAGAAGACAATGAGAAGAAGGTACAGTTTTAGAGGTGGGAGGAAAACCCCAGGCTTAATCAGGCAGGGGACTGAAAACCCAATCCACATATTGGCCCAGGCGGGGTTCAAACGCGGGTCATAGCAGTGGAAGGCGAAGAAAGAACTGCTACGCCAACCTGACTCCCCTGCTGCAGCAGACTGCTTACTGGCTGGAATGACATAAAATATACATATCAAGTAAGTTAAGAGAGCCTAATATTTTGATCTTAAAAAGATCTTCTTCAGAGACAAAATGCCTGTGTACAGTACATGAAACAAACATGTTTTGTTTGTTTTCTGGTTTGTTTGTTTGTTTGTTTGTTTGCACTGTGTACTGTGTACTTCTTTTACAATGTAGGATACTGTACAAAAGCAGTGTGCAATTTGTAGCAGTTCACACAGCCTATCCTACATGTATCAATCAGTCCCGGTTGACTGAACCTGTTATTCAGTGCAGTGTCTACTGTGTAGTGGTGAATTGACTATGGATGAATAACCTGGGCACATGTACATGTATAATGTATGGGAGTACAATTTTGATAGCAGGAATGTTTTAAAGGTACATGTACATGTAGGATACACAATTTGCAGATCAAAAAATGTTACTACCGCATTATTAAGAAATATCTTACTTATTTAAAAGTCAATAATGAGTGTACGGTAGGCATCCAGCAAAATGATTGTGCTAGATATCCTGTAATTGTTCCGGAAAATTGAATTTTATATACAAAAAATTCGATCACGAAAAAACCCAGTAATAACATAAGAACCACTGCCCGACGCCGGTTGAAAACGAACGCAGTTTTTCTTGCTTTTCTCAGCATCCACTATTGTAAAACTTCAGACAGGTCAATTCACCCATTCGTAATAATTCAAAAAATTACCAATGGTGTCTCCTACCTTTAACTCTTTCAGTGCCAAGGTCATACTTAAACGATCTATTTGATGCCGAAAGTGCCATAAACACATACTATTCAGATTAACACGAGAAGTCGCCATTGCTTTGACGTATTCAACCATTTCGTACACGTATGTGCGGGCACTGAAAGAGTCAAGTACAGCAGTATTCTTCAGTGTAATATTTAACTTAAAGCTATAAAGGAAAAAAATATACTATTTGTAGCCATCCAAAAAGAAAACCAACCAAATTATTGTTGAATATATGTACTGTTAAACTCACTTTGAACTTATTTCTTCTGGCATTTTGTCATTTGAATTTGAAAAACACAATAAAGGGTTTTATTGGATTACTGCACAAGCTTGATACATGGCTATTTAGAATAAATGGATCATTGTTTACCGATCATGTCATCGGGTTCCTTGGCAAGGCCCTCTGGTGTCTGCCCCTGTAGCATATCCAGCAACGCTTGAAGGGCACGGGCGCAAAGCATCGGGTAGGAGCTGTGCGTGTCTCGGATGAGGACGAACACACTACGCAATCCAATACCAACAACCTGTACACATGTAACAGTATACGAAGGCAGATGGGAGATGCATTAAGATGGATAAACAGAAATTGTATACAAGATTTTGCTCCATGATATCCAATTGTAACTGCATGGTTTCTTTAGCCTGTTCATTAAAAAAAATATTATCGGAGAGTTTCCATCTATCCATCCATCATCCATCATCCATCATCCACCACCCCCCTTTCACATTGCCACACTAAATCCTGCAAACTACTGTATACCCAGTCATTGGAAAGGCATTGCATTCGGCACCTCACTCATCACTTTAGAAGAAATCAAATATGCATTGTTCGATTGGAAACAAATTTGGATAACCGGGTTTTGGGATAACCGGGTTTTGAAATCACCGATTTCTTCACCACTGCACCTTATAGAGTACATATTTGCAGGGCGAACTAGCCCTGCTCTCCCCAACATGTTGTCTAAAACCATTGGGCCTTTTCAAATCCTTGCGTGTTTCCCGCGTGTTTCCCGCGTGTTTCCCGCAGGTTTCCCGCGTGTTTCCCGCGTGTTTCCCGCGTGTTTCCCGCGTGTTTCCCGCGTGTTTCCCGCATGTTTCCCGCATGTTTCCCGCATGTTTCCCGCGTGTTTCCCGCGTGTTTCCCGCGAGTTCCCAGTGATTCAAAATAAGGGGGGAAAGCCAAAGCCAAAGTAAAGGTTTCCAAAACCACCAAACCGGTAGTCTGCCCAGCTGTCACCGTTTTGTTTTTAAACCTCTGCTTTGTCTTCGACTCCAAATTCCGAATCACTGAGAAGCAAATAAAATTAGAATTAGAAGCAAAGAAAATATTGGAACTCTTGGGTTCATATCAATGGATTGAATGTTTCTAAAGCTTGAAATCACCCCAAGACGAAGCCAGAGATTAGAAAAGGCTAAGCTCTACCGCACCTTTGGTAATCTGAGAGCGTCTTCCGTCTTGGCCACCTCTACCGCCTCGTGAGCTGACTCCTCCCCTTTGCCGGCGGCCGCGTTGGCCCGCATCAGGATCAGCTCCCGTTCCATCATGTCCCGCTCCAGGACGTACTCCCGCACTGTGGCGTAGATGCTGAAAGCCGAGGCGTTACCCTGCAGCTCAATGTTGGGCGGCTGGAAGCGGATGGAGTCTGGGCTGACATCCTTCTGTCGAATGCAAACAAAATTACATAAATAAACTCCACACACAATGAGGGGGTAGTATTTTTGTTTAACTGACCTGTCATAAGTTTTACAATCATGGATGCCGGAGGGAAAAAAAAGGGGGGAAAAACGGGGAAAAAACCCAGTGTTTTCAACCGTCGTGCAGTTGTTCTTTTCATACATGTACAGTATGTTACTCTCAAACCAGACTGAAGTCATTTTGTTTTAAATATATTGGGGGATTTTTACACAATTAAATTGCTGGATTTGTTAGCTTTAAAATAAGATATAATTGACTCATATAGGTGATATATTTTTGGAGTTACGACTTTTCAAAGTTTGTGAACTGCAATAAGGAAGTTTGACAGTGCAAAAGTTCATGGCTTACACAACAAACTATGACGTAGCTTGCGTAGTTCATTTAGGTGGCATACACTGTAAGTTGTGGCATAGCGAATACAAATTATATATTATATAAGCATATCGTAATTGTTGTGGATCCTGTAATTGTTCAACTTATCAAGCTTGATAAAAGACACTCACAGCCTTATGTTTCAAGTAAACGAATTGCTTTTGTATTAATTTTATTTGTATAGTTGCTGCACAATTCCGCGGACAATTGGAAAAAAATATTTCCAAAATGGCGGACAGAGGTGATTCAATGATGATTTTGTTTATGAACACCACTACATTGTACATTGTACAGTTGTCATAAATGCTGTTTAAAAGTTGGGCAGCTTTGCCAAAATTTGTGAAATGATTCGTAAAAAATTAGCAACTTGTTTGTTGCGATTAAAGCCTTACGGCACTTTTGAAAATAGGGCAAGCTATGCACTTTTTCATGAAATCAGCTGCTGTAGTGTACACGTGTATGTAACAAAAATAAATTTTCCTAAATTGTACACGTACACCTGTACATGGTGTGAATAAATAAATTACTTACATGTACTGGTACATGTACATGTGTGTGTACATACACAGACTCTTGAAATGTTTATAACAAATTATGTTATTATTATAAAAATGTTTATATAAAAAAAAATGTTTATACACTGACGTAGCTTAACCAGTTTGCGTCGGATGACGTATGTATTTACGCAAAGTTTTTCTGAGATTCAAAACGGATGATGGATAAACACGTCACGAGCAAGACCAGGAAATATCTGTCAGCGGCCGAAAATATCTGTCAGCGACCGGTTCGCAGCGAGCGAGGCCGGGTGTGCCTCCCACTGATATCTGCCTGAACCTGTCTGGATCGAGTTTTGTGAAAACATTATCCAAAATGGCATTGTCAAAATAATCCCAGCGCAAACTGGTTAAGAGATTCCATAGAAATCCGATACTAAATAAGGGGCTTAATGTTGGAGTCAGATGACAGGTGAATGCACATTGGCAAAATATGCTAACGCACACAGATGTACATGTACTACTGGTATAAAAAAAGTGCAAAATGTACAGTATGTACTGTACATGTACATGTACATGTACATGTACATGTACATGTACATGTACATGTACATGTACATGTACAGTGTACGCACACAATATCATTATCATAACTTAACAGAAATTTGTTAGTTTATATTTTTCTCCAGAAACATTTGTATGCAAACTATTGGATTGGTTTCCCGAACATTCATGTATGTCCATGTACAGGTATGCAAAACAAGATTCGAGTGCATGACTGATTTTACTTGATAAAATGATGATCACAATATTTAAAATTATCTTCCTTTTAAACATGTGCAATTAAACCTTGCTGTGCTACTGGTAGTACACGCTCTAAAACATTTCAGTTTGCTTGTAAAGTCAATGGCCTGCAAAAGGGCAAGGGTTTAACTAAAAAGTAATTGTGTATACAATACGATACTGTAATAGTGGTGGTATTTAAAAACCAATTTGTTTACTACCAAGTACCGGTACATGTACTGGTACCAGTACTACAGTACGCGAGTCAACTGTAGTATGCAGAATTTACTTTTACACTGGCCTATGAGAAATGTGTATTAGTGTACTGTACCCCAAATGAATGCCTATGACACTAGGGTTAAAGTAAAAGGTACATGTAACGTACACCATTTGCTATAACAAAAAAATATAATACCAAATTACAAACAAATCATAACAGATACTGTGAATTAAAGTTAATTTTTAATTTGCTGTGCTGTTTAATGAGCAGTATGACATTAACAATGTGGCATTCCACAGTACGAACAAAAAACAATTAAATAACAATTTTTGTTTAAGCCAGTGACACCATAAGTTTATAATAGACTGCAGTTTATAAGACCATTTAAGTTTAACCAGTTCCTCTTTATTCTGTTTTGTGCCGGTACATGTATTCCCTCCAAGACATACAGTACGCGTACACGTAACATAAAACTGAACGAAGATGAGG
This sequence comes from Crossaster papposus, assembly GCA_037893245.1. NCBI lineage: Eukaryota > Metazoa > Echinodermata > Asteroidea > Velatida > Solasteridae > Crossaster > Crossaster papposus. Next base: position 271,415 of record JBAIAA010000246.1, read on the forward strand.
CTCAATGGAAAAACACTGCAGTTTCATTAACAAGATTTGAAGTACATGTACCGGTACATTTGTAATAAGTTCAATAAAAAAAGTGTTATGTCCTGTATTGTTTTCAATTAAATCCTCCATTTCACTGCAGAATATTTCATCTTTCTTTTCTCATTTCAAAATTGTCTATGTGTGAACATTACAGCAAGCAAGATGAGGTTAGGAGAAGAGTTCAACTCATGTCAAAGGTGGTGATGCAGGAGTTCGTGGTAATCCACTTTTGTACTGAGTCAAACAAAGTCCAACAACAAGTTGCTAATAGCCATGTTTAGTGAATGTTTAGAAAACCATGTTTTTCATGTACTTGTTTGTGTGTGAGACACATCATGTGGCGACAGTTTATCAAATTATGCTAAGTGTAAAACAGGACAATTTTTGTTTATTTATTCAAGGGTCAACAATTTGAGAAAAAAAATATACATTGTACGTAAGTATGCATACATGTACATGTACATGAAACGAAACAACAATGCCTTGAAAACCATATTTTGGCATGACTGCATAATTATACAAAATAATTTTGATTTACTCTTTAGTAATTTTTTAGTATTATTCTTCCAGCTACATGTAGCATAGAAAACTGGGTTTTATTTATAATTTAGACTTAATTTCCATGAAACATTTCAAATAAAAAAATGTTTTGCCATTAGTCTAGTAATGACAATTCAGTCTATCGGTACATTTATCGAAAATCTCAGTATTGTGTTGTTAAAAAAAAGTTGTGCCCTTTAAAACCAGTTGATAATAAAACATTGTACCGGTACTGTCCAAGCAGTGTTTTTTCCTGATTAATGACTTTTTTGATGAAATCCTATTGTCTATGAACTTAAAAGTATGCACTGTCGTTTATCAGTAATTATTTTAAGTGGATGAATATTGACATTAAAATCAGAGGAGCCGTTCCCGAGATTTTTAAGGAAATAGATTTTGACAAGTCAGAAAGACCCCCCCCCCCCCCCCCCCCCCCCACACATGAACTTAGGATTAAACTTTAGATGACCATTGCACCAACCGGTACATGTGCAATCTGGCAGCCGGGCAACAGATGGATTCAAATTCAGCACTCTCGAATTGTACAAAAACTTCCAGGTTGCCACTAAAATTCACGAAAGGACTTCATTTTCCAGACGAGATAGGATTTTTTGGGCCAGGGTCTATAAAACCACAGTTAATTTCAAGGGGCAGACACAAATATTGTGGTCAGAAATCAAAATACATCTCTGCACTGCCTAAGGTTCATTCAAAGGTCACAAGAGAATCCTCATTGCTCTCCAACACACACACACAGTGCATGACTCTGTGCATCTTTCATGCGTAAATAAATTGATGATGCGGCTTCTTCCTTTTTAAACCAAGCCCACATCCCTTAAGGCAATACAAGCAACTATCGGTATGAAGTCAAATTCTGGCTGTTCATTCATCATTTTACTTTCAGGGAAATGTACATTGTACGGGTACAATGTGTATAGTGTGTATACATTGGTACACGAACATCTGTGCAAGACCAAATACGTTACATGGGAACATTTGCCCCTTTCTTCTGTGTTTTCCATTCATGCGAAAAGTACATGACACGAGATTGGCATATTGGGCAAAAAGGGGGAAGTACAAGTACATGTTTGTACATGTACATTGGCTTGCACACATACTGTATGCGTTATGGGGGACGTAACCAAGAACTGTTTCGATCATATTTTATTAACGTACATATAGCGCTTGATGATACGACGATTTTATCGTGACGATACGATATTCGCCCCAAAAAATTGAAATCGCATATAAAAATATACATTTTAATAAATAATCGGCATATCGCCAATATCGTTTTTGATATCGGCTATTTGTTTGTGACTTGCATTTTCCCTTAAAAAAAATTGGTGATACTTGTGTTTCAAACTTTTATTCACGTACATACATGTACCGGTAGGTCTGAAAGCAGGGAACCGGCAGTCATTGTGCCCAATGCGCCTTTGGCCTTGATGAATAATAAACCTAGCCGGCCATGCGTGGTGTGGCATGGCATTTACCAACACAAGGCGCGCATGGTCCTGAGCTGACTGCGCATGGCCTGATGACACGGTTAGTGTGGTGTGCAATTTGTACTCAATGAACAGACAAGCGTATCGCGCACAATGTCTCAGTGTAACCAATACTCGCAAACACGTGCGAGACTGAGTGCCACATCTTGACAAAGAGACCAGATTTAATAGAAGACCAGAATTTGTACAACACCGGCCCCTGCAGTAACATGAATTGTGTGTCTGGATGTGGGTATTTTGCAGAACACGTTCGTACTCCCGGAACTCCTGGAATGCCAGAAAACCCTGCGGAACACTATTTTTTCCCCAGGCAGTATGAAGGCTACTCCGGTTAAATTTTATCGCCATATCGGGGATATCGCGGGGAGGAAAAGTATGTATGTACGCCCGCAACGTGTTTGATGGACGATCATGGCGGTTTAACTTTGGCGGTTTAACCTTGGCGGTGTTCGAAAGCTGTTTGAGCGTACCTTTGGCGACATTTCTGTCATGACATTGCTTAATTTGTTGCCGATATTATCACCATATCGGCGATATCGCAGAAAAGAAAAAAATCTACTACGGAAATAATTAACATCGCCAGCCCTACCTAGTACATGTAGCAGTCCTGACTTCTCCAATTTATGTACATGTACATAATAATTTTTCAGTTGCCCGAGGGAGTTAAGCCGTGTTCCCATTGGACTTTTTCTTCCGCGGCCACGCGGAGACTTACTGCGGCATTCCTTAGCGTGAATCTACCGCGCGTTCCCACCTGGACTTATATTCCGCGACGGAACGGTACATTCGCTGTTCGAGACTGGCAGAATGTCACACATTGCGGGCACTGTGCACAGTCACCTTTGACCTATGCATAGCGTTTTACAGCGTGGTCGCGGTAGTTTTACAGCGCGGAGCGTTCCCATTGGACTTTTTAGCGGCCCTGATAATTTACCGTGGCTGCGCGGAAGTCTCCCGCGACCTCTTTCGGCCTGTTTTTTTTACATCACGGTCGCGGTAAATAGACAGGGAGGTGTGTTTACCGTGCGTCCCCATTGGATTTAAAAAAGTCGCGGTACTCTAACAAAATTAAGTCCAATGGGAACATGCCTTTAGAGTTAATTACAGTACAGTACAATTGAAAGTTCTTTTCACATTTTTGTGGGAAACCAATTTTCACACCTTTTCACAAAGTGGGAAGTTTACCATGAAAATATCTATGGCTCTGTTTCACACTATACTGTTACCCAGGTAATATCAGGTTAAACAAATTCAACCCCAAGATTACACTTTTCAAGGTTAAAAATTATCTGCTTAACTGCCTCAAAACCCCCCCTTAACCTGGGTAATTTCTAACCCTACTCACCAGGTGGGTTAACCCACCAATCTCAGGGCTAACTGCAACCTTGAGACGATTCTCTGGGTTATCTTCAATGGTGTTAATACACACTAAGTTTTCTTCTACCTGGTATTTATTGGGAGGGGACTTAATGCAGCCTGGCTTTATGTTATGGGCTGCAAGTACAGTATGGATCTCTGGTCAGACTTGGTTTATATTTTACAGATGTGTCTAAAGCCCTGTTCGCACTGGACTTAAAATGATAAAACGTACCTAGACGATGGGTCCTTCTCCCATTTTAAGTCCAGTGCGGACAGCCCAGGACGTTTTTCTCTCAGGTACTTCTCCCGAGTCCAGTGGGTACTTCTACCGGCCAACTGCTGCCCGGGAAAACGTCCCTGGTCCCTTTTTCCCAGACGATAAGTCCAGTGCGAACAGCGCGACTCGGTAAAAGCGTCCCAGGAAAACGTACCACCAGGGATCTAGTGCAAGGTCACGCTATACAAGGCACTGCGCATGCGCTCTTTGCATTGTTTACGTGTGGGCACACTGATGCATGCAAATCGCATCGTTATCGCATCGAATGGGTACACCGGGGTCAATGCAGAAAGGTCACGCAAAGCGCCCTCATGAGTCATTATAATGACAGCTCGGCTACTTCTCCCACGGTCTCGGTAAAATTTTCCCGTGTCGAAAGTCTTGTGCGAACAGTGGTCACATTTGACCATTTTTTATTTGACCATCGTCTCAGTAAAACCTTCCCCAAAATAAGTCCAATGCGAACACGGCTTAGGAAAGAACTGGTACAAAGTGGTACATCATTATGGACATGTACATCATTATGGACATTTACATACGCAAAATTCTGAGAATAGTTGTTGGAAAATTCCAAGACGATTGTTGCAGTTAACCATATAAGCCTGCAGCGGTTAAACTGTTGCAGCGGTTAAACTGATGCGGCGGTTAAACTGATGCGGCGGTTAAACTGATGCAGCGGTTAAACTGTTACACGATTAACCAACCGTTCAAACGGTTACACGGTTACATTTTTCCTGTTCTCTTTTAAAACCAATTTTTTTTTTTTTTTTTTTTAAACCTTACTAATTGTCAACTTTGTCAGGGTTTCATTGGAGCAGGTCACAAATAATACAATTGATTAAATTTTGTATCCATTTCTGATACATGTACATGTACATAAGTAGCTTATCTATCCAGTTGGCCTACAAGATTTGATGCAGCCATTATCAATCGCAGAAATGCGATTATCAACACGAACTACCGGTACCTGCACACACTAAATTCTTTGATGAAGCAGCGCTAATTACAAATGTAGAATTGCAATGCAGAACCGTGAATTTGTTAGCTGTTTCGGTTTTTTACCGAAACAGCTTTTGTAATCGTTAAAGTTTTTTTTTTTTCGTTTTTTTAGCTGTTTCGGCACTACAGCCGAAACAGCTATTGTATTCCTTCTGATTTTTTTTTTTTTTTTTTTTTTTTTTTTTTTAGCTGTTTCGGTTTTTCACCGAAACAGCTTTTGTTTTCGTTAAAGTTTTTTTTTTTCTTTTTTTTTTTCTTTTTTGTCACGTTTTTTCTGCCAATACACTTTGACACTTTGGTAAATCCGATCGACTTGAGACTTGGCATACATTTAGACAACCACCCAAGGACGGTCCTAGAAGAAATTCGTCGCGATTACGTCATTCAAGGTCACGTGACGTCATGTTAAACGTAAAATTTTCCCCATAGGTTTTGTACACGTTTTTCTTCAGACTTTTGACTTTGACACTTTGGTGAATCCGTCCGACTTGAAACTTGACATACACTTAGAACACCACCCACAGATGGCCATTGAAGAAATTCGGCACGATTGCGTCATTCAAGGTCACGTGACGTGACGTGACGTTAAACGTCTAATTGTTTTCCCCATAGGGTTTGTACACGTTTTTCTTCAAACTATTTATTTTGACACTTTCGTAAATTTGATCGACTTGATACTTAGCACACACCTCGACCACCATCTCCAGGAGGGCCAAGGAGAAAATCCTTCATGATGACGTCATCGGGGGTCATGTGACGTCACATTAAAGGTTTAGTTTTTAAGACCCTATAACTCTAGAAGTACATGTCCGATTGGGGTCAAACTTGGTATGCAAGTATTCCAGGATGTGTTACAGACGAAAATTAAGATGACATTATGATGACATCATCGGGTATCATGTGACGTCACATTAAAGGTTCAGTTTTCCCCATAGGATTTGTACACGTTTTTTCAACTAATATATATTTGGCACAAAATCCAATCGACTTCAGACTTGGCACACACATAGACCACCACACACACATGAAAGTAACGTTAGACAATCGAAACAGCTCTGTGTTTGTCCACAAACACATGTCTAGTTTTTTTTTTTTTTCTCCTTCAGACTCTTCTCCATAGGGTTTGTACACGTTTTTTCTTCAGCCAATACACTTTGGCACTTTGGTAAATCCGATCGACTTGAGACTTGGCATACATTTAGACAACCACCCACAGATGGTCCTAGAAGAAATTCGTCATGATTACGTCATTCGTGGTCACGTGACGTCACGTTAAAGGTGCAATTTTTCCCCATAGGATTTGTACACGTTTTTCTTCAGAATATTGAATTTGACACTTCGGTAAATCCGATCGACTTGAGACTTAAGACACACCTCGACCACCATCCCCAGAGGGGTCAAAAGAAAAATCGTCATGATGACGTCATCGTGGGTCATTTGACGTCACATTAAAGGTGCAGTTTATAAGACCCTCTATCTCTGGAAGTACAGGCCCGATTGGGGACAAACTTGATATGCAAGTATCCTGGGATGTGTTATAGACGATAATTAAGATGACATTACGATGACGTCATCGGGTGTCATGTGACGTCACATTAAAGGGGCAGTTTTCCCTATAGGTTTTGTACACGTTTTTCGTCAGACTATTGAATTTGACACTTTGGTAAATCCAATCGACTCGAGACTTAGTACACACCTCGACCACCATCTCTAGGAGGGCTACAAGGATAATCGTCATGATGACGTCATCGTGGGTCATGTGACGTCACTTTAAAGGTGTAGTTTTTAAGACCCTCTATCTCTGGAAGTAAAGGTCTGATTAGGGTCAAACTTGGTATGCAAGTATTCCAGGAAGTGTTATAGACGAAAATTAAGATGACGTCATGACGACGTCATCACGGACCATGTGACGTCACATTAAAGGTGTAGTTTTCCCTATAGGTTTTGTACACGTTTTTCGTCAGACTATTGAATTTGACACTTTGGTCAATCCAATCGACTCGAGACTTAGTACACACCTCGACCACCATCTCTAGGAGAGCCACAAGGATAATCGTCATGATGACGTCATCGTGGGTCATGTGACGTCACTTTAAAGGTGTAGTTTTTAAGACCCTCTATCTCTGGAAGTAAAGGTCTGATTGGGGTCAAACTTGGTATGCAAGTATTCCAGGATGTGTTATAGAGGAAAATTAAGATGACGTCATGACGACGTCATCGTGGGCCATGTGACGTCACATTAAAGGTGAGTTTTCCCCTTAGGATTTGAACACGTTTTTTCAACTAATATATCTTTGACACTTTGGTAAATCCGATCGACTTCAGACTTGGCTAGCTACTCTTAGCATACTACCCACGGATGATTCTAGAAGAAATTCGTCACGATTACGTCATTCATGGTCACGTGACGTCACGTTAAAGGTTCAATTTTCCCCATTGGTTTTGTACACGTTTTCATCAAGACTATTGACTTCGACACTTTAGTAAATCCGATTGACCTAAAAGTTAGCGCACACCTCAACCACCAACCTCAGAAGGGCCAATATGAAAATCGCCATGATGACGTCATCGGGGGTCATGTGACGTCACATTAAAGGTTCAGTTCTTAGGACCCTCTATCTCTGGAAGTACAAGTCCGATTAGTGTCAAACTTGGTATACAGGTATTCCGGGATGTGTTATATACGAAAATTAAGGTGACGTCATAATGACGTCATGTGACGTCACATTAAAGGTGTAGTTTTCCCCATATGATTTGTACACGTTTTTTCACCCGATATATACATCCGATCGACTCCAGACTTAGCACACACCTCGACCACCATACCCATGAGGGCGAAGGGAAACATCGTCATGATGACGTCCTCGTGGGTCATGTGACGTCACATTAAAGGGGCAGATTTTAGGACCCTCAATCTCTGGAAGTACAAGTCTGATTGGGGTCAAACTTGGTATGCAAGTATTCCAGAATGTGTTATACGAAAATTAAGATGACATCATGATGACATCATCGGGTGTCATGTGACGTCATATTAAAGGTGTAGTTTTCCCCAAAGGATTTGTACACGTTTTTTGTCAACCAATATATCTTTGGCACTTGGGTAAATCAGATTGACTTCAGCTTTGCGACACACTTAGACCACCACCCACTTATTACAAAACAAATTAGACATCCGAAACAGCTCTGTGTTTGTCCACAAACACATTTCTAGTTTTTCTTTTTTTTTTTTTTTTTTTCAGACTTTTCTTCATAGGATTTGCACACGTTTGTTCAGACAATACACTTTGACACTTTGGTAAATCCGATCGACTTGATACTTGGCATACATTTAGACAACCACCCAAAGACGGTCCTCGAAGAAATTCGTCGCGATTACGTCATTCAAGGTCACCTGACTTCGCGTTAAAGGTGAAATTTTCCCCATAGGTTTTGTACACGTTTTTCTTCAGACTATTGACTTTGACACTTTAGTAAATCCGACCGACTTGAAACTTGGCATACCCTTAGAACACCACCCCCAGATGTTTCTGAATGAAATTCGGCACGATTGCGTCATTTAAGGTCACGTTACGTCACATTAAATGTTCACATTTTTCTCCCATTGGTTTTGTATACGTTTTTCTTTAGACTATTGACTTTGACACTTTAGTAAATCCGATCGACTTGAGACTTGGCACGCACTTAGACCACCATCCACAGACGGCCCTAGAAGAAATTCGGCACGATTACGTCATTCAAGGTCACGGGGCGTCACGTTAAAGTTTCATTTTTTTTCCCATAGGTTTTGTACACGTTTTTCTTTAGACTATTGCCTTTGACACTTTAGTAAATCTGATCGACTTGAGACTTGGCAGACACAAAAGACCACCACACACATATTGAAAGTAATTTTAGACACTCGAAACAGCTCTGTGTTTGTCCACAAACACATGTCTAGTTTATTTTTTCTTTCTTTAACGTTGGCTACGGTTAAGTGTGTTAACCGTAACCGGAAAACATAACTTTACATGGATAATTTTTAAACCGCAAACTTGCAGGCTTACAATGTACCGTAGTTAAAACCACTTTACAGGCATCAGCAAGACCATTGTCTTTCTTTGTTATTCATTATAGATTTGATTTAAACCATTCTGAGTACTATTTGGTTGTATGGGTTGTAAAAAAGGTCATGAATTGCTGTTCACATGTACTGTACAGTATGTAGTGTGAATGTGGACAAGCTACCTGGGTAGGCACTAAAGCAGAGAGGCTAATTTGCAGGGTTAATTTTGTAGTGAAAAAAACAATTTTCCTGGTTATTTTCTACCCGATAAATGACTTGGTTATTAGTTACATACGAAAATGGGTAAATCCAGGATAGTGTGAAACCCCTATAGATCTCCAACAGATCTCCGGTTAGAGAGTGATTGCAGGGATGAGCCCAACTCTTCCCTATAACCAAATTAACAATGTGCTTCTATAACATGTACCTGTACCCTGTAGTTGTACATGATTTAGTAACAAGCAGAAGCAGAAGCACCAGCCCAGATATAATATGACAACAATAGGCCTAATTCATAAAAATACAAATGTTTGCCTGTCGGGGTCCTTTCTTTATGTAATTAGATGTAGCATCTGTGATTTTGACAGCCAAAGGGTGTGGCTTGTATTTTGTTTCTTTCTTCTTCTTTTTTTGGGAGGGGGGGGTTATGAAATACACCTTCATGAATACGTACACTATAAATATCCATTGTCCCCAAGTGCTGAATAAAGGAACTTGTATACAAGTATCATTTCCCCTGCCTCGGTCAGTTGGGCACAAGACGGCCTGGCTCCTAAACACGACTTGGTGATTTGGTGATTCAGACTGAATCATCCTTACGATGCTCTGTTGCACAAGCTTTACAAAATTACCATGGATGTACATACATTGTGCAATGTGTTTTTCTCCCTCATGTTTTGATGCATGACCAAATACGTGGACATGTACGTATACTATTGTGTAAATTATAGGATGGCTGAAAGGTCCCTGACAGATTAGTTTTAATTTTAATTTATCAACTTCTTTTGGCTAGCTTATGTACATGTCTCAAAATTATGCATCTACTTATAAATATTGGATCAGCATCAGTGTACCTGAATAAATTGCAGGGGGAGGGGCGGGGGTCCAGTTTCAAGGGGGTACCAATAGCTGTGAAGTGTGGGTGAATTCTGCAAATTTGTCTGCAGGGTTTTCCCCAAACATTGAATCCAGTCTTTGCGCAACGCTTTTGAAGATTGGCCAACACCAACAAGTCTTCAAAAAATGGCAAATTCTTTAACCCATGTGCATGTACATTGTATGTTCATGTATATAATCCTTCAATGCACACAGCTGAAGTGCATTTGCATTGGCTACTGACATGCAGTGAACAGATCTCATAGAGCAAGGGTTAATTAAATCATGCGGTATATGAAAGACATATACAACTCGCAATGATTGTGGAATACAAATGCAGCCGGTGCCCAACATTCTTGTTCATGTGGATCTGCTTGTCGCTCGAGCCAACTTTAATTTCATGTATCTCTCAAGACTAGAAGTGTAGACAATGAATGTCTAGTTTAATGTGATTATGCAATACCCAGATAAATTGCTGACCGTCATGACAGAGCCCCCATGGGAGGTTTACACGTTCTAGTGCATCCTGTATATAGGGCTTCTGGGCACAAGTCCAAGAATTCCTCCTGTATTACTCACAGGTATTTTCAACAAAAAGAGGAAGACCAGAAGATGCCGGAAACTGATACGACAGCTTCAAGGCAGTGAAGAGGAAGTGGTCTGGGTGCGATAGAAGGAAGAAAAACTTGAATAGGATAGGCTGACTGTCAAGATGCTTGGCTTGAAGCTGGAACAAAATTAAGTATCCTTAACCCTTGACCTACATTTATTATGTACTTTTCCACAAAAACTGCCACGGTGAGCAATACATTTAAGCACGTGCGTGATTTATGATATATCCTGCAAATCGCCATTAAGCCCTTCTCGAAAATCACATTTCATCAAAATCACAAGGCATTATTTAATGTGTACCATAGTACCGGCCCAAGGCATCTTTGTCACGGTATAACAAAAAAATATTTGTTAATTTTAATTTGTTGGTGTTTTTTTTCATGAATATATTTGAACCGGCAAAATGCTATTCAAATATTTGATTGACATTCGATAATCGAAACAGCCCTAGAGCGCGACCGTGCAATGGAAGTTGAATGAAACTTGTTTTTGTGGTGCAGCCGTGCAGTACGATGAAACAAATAATTCAATGCACTTGATCAATGGTCCACCAATCAGATGATGGGGGTTTATTCAGGTGTTGAACCGGTATAATTCAAAATAAAATTGTGAACACGGTACGCCGGGACATTTACAGCTGAGAAATACGCATGTACCGGTACATGTATTTGAACATGAAACTGTCACACTACAATGATGTACTAAAACAGCACAAATCGGCAGATGATTCTTATCATTTTGAGGGCTTTGGTCAAGGATTTCACGTAAAACCCAACTCAGTGTACCTCCTCTCCATTTCCGATGATGACTCAGAGCCCTTTTTAGCAGTGTTTGTATACCATACATGTACATGTACTGTACATATATAGCCATAGCATTTTGAGTTAAAGGTCACAGGTTATTAACCCTAACACTCCCAAATCCTATAAAATCAATATGATTTTGCACACACCCTAGGGAGTTAGGGTTAATTGACGTACATGTACCGGTATCATCCTAGTGTATACAAAATATGTGTAGTTTCCTTCAATTGTTTTTATGTGACAATATTATAAGTTATAAATATTATAACAAGACAGTAAAACAAAATATTGTGTGCTGGGAAACAACATTAAAAGTTCCCTTGCTTTTTGCCAACTACCTGTACATATACTCCCTCAGGTCATCAGATTGGTGGATCGTTAATCACATGCATTGAATTATTTATCCCTATGCACAGCACGAACGCACAGCAAAAATACTTTCCTTGCATTGGTGAATACAACTTCTAGTGCACAGTCACACCATTCGCCGCGCTCCGACTAGTCTTTGCCAATGACCACTACATTCAACCCTTACAATTTATATTCCCATCAGCTCATCCGATCATGCAGTGGTCTTTGCAAATTGCTCAAATGGGGCGTGACCTTTTCACGCAAAGTCGACCATTCGATTATAGGCATAGCATCTTCACGCAGTCAACTACATGTGTACCATTCAACGGTCACGCTGGGCATATCTAATTAGCGGCTTTTAGCAGTGCTTAACAAATGAATTTCGTATTGAAAATTGGCTCTTTAGAAAAGCCTGCGGAGAAATAAGGAAAAAGTTAAACGGCTAGGAGCAATTTGCAAAGACGTATGCGTGAGCGATAGAGCTGGTCTATAATTAGCGTTAGACGGCGCAAAGAATGTTTCACTTTCATGTGATGGAAATAATCATTTTATTTGGTGACAGATGAAATTATTCAATTCCACTGGGCTTTGCATTGTGTGTCAGTGTCACCTCATAAAATTATTCTTAATATCGCACCCACAAATATAATAATAATACAGGTATTTATATAGCGCTTTTACCAAGATCAAAGCGCTTTACAAAGAAGATAAAAACAATAAATACAAGGTCAACAACCTGGTAGAGCACATATTACTATTTGGTTTTAGAAAACAGGTGAGTTTTGAGGCCCTTCTTGAAAATCTGAACTGAAGGCGAGTCTCGGATATAGCGTGGGATTTTGTTCCATTCTTTCGGACCTGCGATGGAGAACGCTTTGTCGCCTGTAGCTTGTGTGTGTGTTGCTAGGTCTGCAAACGGGATTTATCTGATGATAAATTCATTACATGTACCGTTGGGGATAAAAAACAATTTGTTTTTCTAGTATTCCCTCCAAATTACCAAATGTAGTTTACCAATAGTTCACATTCAGTTTACAATCAGTTACACTTCCGTGAATGGGTGCAAGTCAGCTGCCCTGGTTTCCTGACCTGAAAATTCCCCGACAACTATAAATTGCTCTGTTTCGTCTAAAGTACATGTACTTGTAGAATAAGCCATTTGCGCGTGACCCCGAGTTAAATTTGAATAACATCTGGTACACTGACTTGCTCACACAGCTTGGCACAGTTTAACTTCAAATTCTCCAGACCAAAGACGCTGTTGCTATATCACGTGATTCGGGGCAAGCCTTACGCGTCATACGCTAGCAACCCCCAGCTCTTTTCCGGTGTCTCATTAAATTTGGACCATTGTATCAAGTCTGGTCCATAACCCTTTCATTAGTTGAAACCTCACACGGCATGAGCACTACTACGGTATACTGTACCAATGAGTTCATATTAACTCTCGTCTTGCCCCCCAAAAAACCTGTTTTTTACATGGCCCTCCAAAGTAACGTCCGTCGATGTCAGTTTTTTATAATAATCGATATATCGGAAATTCAATATCGAGTATACTCGATATATCGATTATTTCCTGTGTGCAAGATGAATCCTAAAAACAGCGCTCAATATACTTAAGATCAACAGTATAGGGTTGCATGTACCGGTTTTCAGCTTGAAAAATCAAATTGCGCCAGACCCGTGTTTATGGTTTTACAACAAAGATAAGAAATGATTACGGTTGCCGCTTTCGCTTACTAGTACAGTAGTCTTGATTCCAAGACTGAGCTGTTCATTTGTTCCAAGGTGCGACGTCCGATATCTGGGCTTATTGAGGGCGCCCTTAATTATAAGGGCGTCCTCAATAAGCCCAGATAGCGGACCGCGCGCCCAGGAACAAATGAACAGCTTGGTCTTGGAATCAAGACTAGCTTGCTAGGCCAATAGCAGGGTGCAGAGAACGCTCCCCGCAATTCCTGACTCGTGATTGGCCACCCCAAAAAGTTACCAAATCAATGGAGGGTTACGTCCCAAACAGCCGATGGGCTGGGGCAGCATGGCCGGTTTCTTTTGAGATTTTACTGTGCAAGCGGTCGTGAACTATAGTGCAGTTGGTCGTCGAATGTATTTTATTTAATAGGCCTACTCAAATGTTTTAAGCTACAAATAAAGACGGCAGCTTTTCTAATATGCTAAAGCCCTGAGATTTTCTGGATTATCTGACACTCTTTCGGTGTTTTCGATATCATTTAGGAACATCAAAATTTAGATACATCAACATTTTCGATATATCAAAATGTCGATATTTCGATATCATTAAAAAAGTGACATCAGCGATAGCGATGTCAAAATAGTATCGAGTATTTGAGTAATATCGATATATCGACGGATGTTACTCCAAAGCACTCCAAGGAATCCCATAGAAAACTGCAGGTTAACTGGGTCATGCTGAATCCACCTTGTTCAGTAGCTGCACTGCACAATGGACAGCGTGCAGCTGTGACACTGACCATGTTCTACGGCATTGCACAGCTGACAGCATTTTGGATAGTTTTAGTGGGCCGCGGCCATAGCTGCTCCCTGACTTCAAGAGGTGTTCCAACCACATACATGTACCTATTCCCTTACTTACGCTTGTACAGTTGGCACTTTTGTCAGACACCAACCGCAGATGTGATTGTTCATAACATCACGGAGAGAGCTTCATAATAGCTCAGTCCAAAATTCAAGTACATGTACAACATGTACTATATGATGTCAAATTGTGTCATCTTAACCCTAACACCAATAGAGATTTTCTAAGAACCCTGCCAAACGCAGTATAATGCAACACACCCAAAGGAGAACCCTGCTAAATGCAAAAGAATGGAGTAATGGATTCTGTTGCACTGTGCAGTGAACTCAAATGCACCAGTCTTGGTACCAAGTACCCGTACAAGTACAAGTACCGTACATTGTATGTGTACTTACCATGCTAATTGCAACAGACTGCTAGGGAAGAATCTGTTGCACTGTGCAGTGAGCTAATGCGGACCTGATCAGCGGACCTGGGTTGACTGCTAAATGCAACAACTTGCAACAACTTTTTATCGCTGTTGCATTCTGTTGCTTTTAGCAGGGTTAGGGTTAATGAGCACCGTTGCAATCGTACCTTTGCTTTGTCAGACGTCTTGGCTTTCTCTGCGCCATCTTTCTTGCTTTTCTTCGCTTGGCTTGGCTTTTTCCTAAAAAAAGAACAAACACAAGGCTTGTTTTTTAAGACTAATCAGATTTAATACAATGTATAATTTCACAATTTTGGGTTAGTGTAACTTGTTGTTGAAGGTCATGTGTGTAACATCAAGAAATTGTTACTCCTGCACAAATTAGGTTAAAGGTAGGATACACCATTGGTAATTGCTTGAATTATCAGGAATGGGTGAATTTGAGGGGTTGTATTTGTAGTAAGTGTCATTTAACTGACCTGTCCGAAGTTTTACAATCATGGATGCCGAGAAAAAAGCACGAAAAACAGCGTTCGTTTTCAACCGGCAGTTGTTCTTGGTTTTTTTTCGCGATTACCGATCGTGAAAATTTTTCAAAACAATTACAGGATATCTAGCACAATCATTTTGCTGGATGCCTGGAATTATTATTTACTTTCAATTAAGTAAGAAATTTCTTAATAATTCGGTAGTAAAATGTTGCGATATCTAATCTGCAAATGGTGTATACAGTAGGTTTCGATCCAACTCGGACCCAAACCAACTCGGACCCAAACCAACTCGGACCCATGCCAACTCGGACCCATGCTAACTCGGACCCACTACCAACTCGGACCCAAAACCAACTCGGACCCACTACCAACTCGGACCCAACCACTACCAACTCGGACCCATCATTCCATTTGACAATGTTAAGCAAATTATTTATGTACCGAGCTTAATTTTTTCATTAAAAATAAATTTTACACATTTGGAATTATTGTACCGAAAGGTGAAAGCTTGTACTGTTAACAATTGACCCTTTAAATGTTTTTTTTTTAGCCTTTTAATTTTTTTCACATCACGCTTTCATTTAATTTGTTTTCTTCTGTCGTTTTAACTTGCCTTCTTTAATTTTTGTTTGCCTCCGTATATAAGCATTTGTCTTGTTCTCTGTAGATAGCACTTTAAGTTTCTTAGTAATATTGTTAAGTATTTTATTGCCCAGATTTAGATCTATTGTGGGGCACAATTTGAGTTATTTTACATAATCAATCAATCAATCAATGCATTTGTAAAGCGCCATCTATCTAGTTGCCTATTCCGAGGCGCTGCCAGGAACACCGGGGCGAACCCCTTCTCTTTAGCGAAGTGTGTTACTGGGTTCTTTTACGTGCATTACACAACGCACGGGACCTACAGCTTTACGTCCCATCCGAAGGACGAAGCAATAGTGGTTTAATTGCCTTGCTTAAGGACACACGTGTGCAATACAATGCATTTAAAACAATTAATTATTGTTATAAAATAATTGCATCGGTCACATCATTTTTTCTCAATATAACAACAATTTTGTGCTTGATAATCCAAACTTTATACATAATGGAAACAAAACTATAGCCTGTATATTTTAATAGACAAATAAAATCATAATTATTATGAACACTGAATTAAAAACACTTCACTTCTAATATTATCTAACTGACAACATTTTCTCTTAAATTTATTAAATAGACAAATTAAAACTTATATTAAAACATGTATATGTAAAAAACTAAAATTGTAAATAATTACGTAAACGTAATTAGCATCTACATAATAGAACAATTAGTAATTAAAACTGATTGCAGAATAATGTACTACACAAGCCAAAACCCCTCTTTTTTTAAGGGCGGGAGCATTGTTGGGTCCGAGTTGGTATTGGTTGGGTCCGAGTTAGTAGTGGGTCCGAGTTAGTAGTGGGTCCGAGTTGGTTTTGGGTCCGAGTTGGTAGTGGGTCCGAGTTGGCATTGGCTCGAGTTGGCTTGGGTCCACCGCTGTTTCTGACATTGTGTATAGCGACATAGAGTTGTGCGCATGTGCCATTTTCAAATCTAGATTAAATAAAATGCATTATTCATGAGCGGTGACCCGCGACAGAGGGACGATCAAAAAACGTAAATTACCGATGAATACTGACATTAGGGGCTTTTTTTTATTTTGATGAGTTCATTCATAAGAATATCCGTGATTTAATAAACCCCCAAAACCAAACAAAATTGGAATGACAAGCGCAAAATTTTAAACTTAAATACAGATGCTCCGTTTCGTTAGTCATTAAGGAAAGAATGGTTTTCGGGACAAATTTGACAGTGAAGGTGAGTTTTTCCAAACTCAAAAAATGGTTTGTATAAAAAAGCAGATTGTGATCTCTTTAATTCATGTGTTTTTGAAAGAGCAAACCCAGCAAGTGATAAACAAGGTTTGAATATTTAGTTTTTTCCATCTTGAACGGAGTTTTCCGCAACGCAACATTTTTCGGAACAATTATAGTATATCTAGCGCAATTATTTAGCTGGATGCCTACAAACACAATCCTGATTTACTTTCAAGAAACTAAGATATTTCTTAATAATTCGGTAGTAATTTCTTTTTCGATATCTGCAAATGGTGTATCCTACCTTTAAACAACATTTTTTGAACGGCTAATTCAGCAATCACGTACATCACTGTGTCTGTCCATGTACATGTACTTGTCTATGTCCTAGGGTAAATGACCGCCGCGATGACAGCGGAGGACGTACATGTACATTTAAATGCAAAGTTTTCCCCAGATTCAAAACGGATGACGCATAAACAAGTCACGAGCAAGGCCGGCAACGACAGCGCGATGACAGCGCGATGACCGCGCTAAGACGTTATCGCGTTTATGATCGGGACTAGCGTAATTTCGAACAGCACACTTCAAAATCGCCTCAGATGCTCCACTTTCACGATGTCATTTGGATTAGTTAGGACTTGAAGAAACTCAAGGTAAAAATACAAGGTAGGCATAGTAGTCAATTAATAGTTTTCACCTTTTTTACAGAAATTGGCCGAGATTCTACCGGTGGGCAGCGGCTGGGTGAGTTGATAAAGTACTCATACAAATGTTTCTGGCAGTAGACCGTGCGGCAGTATGGGAGTTATGCACAGGCCAGGGTCTATCAATTGTATAACGCACCTTTGGACCCCCGGGGGAGGTGCGTCATGTCTCCATAATGTTCAGTCCAAACTGGACGATGGGGGTGCGTAAAGTGCAATTTAGGTGCGTCACGAACACATCGTGGTGTGTCGAGGTGCGTCCGTTTCGAACCATTGCCATGCGTCAATGCGGCGAATAAACTGTGCTTGTTGAGTAAAAAATTGTACCATATCGACTTCTGATCATTGTTAGTCAAAATCGCCGACCGGAAACAACTTTATCAACATTTTACACTAACAAGTAACAGCGATAGTTTTCCCATCGCGAAATGTGGAAGTCTAGGTGGCCTACATCGCGTCGTCCTTTTCACAAGAACACGAGATATTGCGTGCGTGAGCCCTTCCTAGTTGGGACAAGCACGTAAAATATCTCACAGAAAAGGTACCAGTTGCATCCGAATTCTCGGCTATGTAATGGTAGAATAAAATTGAGAATAACACAGCGTCAATGCAGCTGCTTTGCTTACTTAGCCGCATGTGATTTCCCAAGTTCGATCGCGGCCAACTTCCCCTCAGCAAAACGGCAAGGGAGAATTTGTCGCACACATTACTTTGTATGCTTATCGCTACTACTACTAGTCAGGTATACAGTTCAAATTCTCACTACGTTCCGTAGGCTTACACTCCAGTCGGGTTATGAATGGGTGTATAATGCCTGGCGGTACTTCAGGGTGCTTGCGAGACAAAGCGCCTGTATGCAGACTAGAGGGGTGATTCATGTGCAGCATTGGAAAACCCCTTTGATGGCACGCATCGCGCATCGCGGTACATGAACGTTTGTGATTGTACATGTGCTGGTAACGATCCAAAAGTAAAGCGTTCCTGGAAAATTTGAGTTTATACGGTACGGCTGTGGTTATTTACCGTAGCATGCCATAGCAGAAAACCAAAGTAAAAGCCGTTCTTTCATTCACCACTGGCGCGGCGCGGCCGACATGCGTGCATACATGCGTGCATACACACAGCGCGATGCCCCGCTTCATGTCGCGACTTTTGTCCGTCGCGACTTGTGTGCGTCATTGTTTTCCAAGAATGGTGCGTCAAGGATATGACGTACGGGTGCATCATGCGACTCCAAAATCTGGCCTCACTGTTAACATTGACGCACATCCCCGGGGGTCTGAGGGTGCGTCATAGAATTGATAGGTGCATTATAGACCCAATAATTGGGGCGTTTTCACTCCTTTTTCGAATTTTGGATTTTGTCTGTCGTTCTACGCCCCAACCGTTGTAAAGCATTGTGCCAATTAAAAAAGAAGTTGTGACCACAAAAGTTGCCGAAAACATGCCAAATACTTGACAATGTATATTGGAAAGCGCACACTGGCTTCTATACATGTTAAAGAAGAACTGTTATGGCTTTATTGGTACTCACGGTTATTTGGGGTTGCAAATCCGAGCAATTTTGACCAGCTTTTCAAAACAATGATGCCCATAAACGTCCGGTCAATATAAACTACATAGACGTCCCGACAGCACCCGACTCACGTAAAGAGCACACTATGCGAAGACGGGGGACACGACAATGGCTTTTCGAGCGACCACCAACGACTGTTTTATGGTGCAAGAGCGCAGGCTTGCATCGCTGCACTGTATAGCGCGCATGCGTGTGCGCGCGTAGCGGTACTTGTACAAAATAATGCAAATTTGAACCGGGCCGATTGCTGGCACACGATCAGGGGCCAATTTCACGGAGCTGCTAAGCACAAAAATTTGCTTAGCACAAAAACATCTTGCTCATTAAAAACAATATATTAGCCAAAATTCTACGTGTTTTTTATGCTAAGCAAAAAAACAGCTGATTATCAATCAAAAACAATAAAGATCACGTGAAAATTTGGTCTGTAACCTTGTTTTGACCAAGGACACATTTTCATGCTAAGCAAATTTTTGTGCTTAGCAGCTCCGTGAAATTTGCCCCATCGTGTGCCAGCAATCAGCCTGGTTCAATACGAATTTGCATTATTTTGTACAAGTACCGCTACGCGCGCACACACATGCGCGCTATACAGTGCAGCGATGCAAGCCTGCGCTCCTGCACCATAAAACAGTCGTTTGTGGTCGCTCGAAAAGCCATTGTCGTGTCCCCTGTCTTCGCATAGTGTGCTCTTTACATGAGTCGGGTGCTGTCGGGACGTCTATGTAGTTTATATTGACCGGACTTTTATGGGCATCATTGTTTTGAAAAGTTGGTCAAAATTGCTCGGATTTGCAACCCCAAATAACCGTGAGTACCAATAAAGCCATAACAGTTCTTCTTTAACATGTATAGGAGCCAGTGTGCGCTTTCCAATATACATTGTCAAGTATTTGACATGTTTTCGGCAACTTTTGTGGTCACAACTTCTTTTTTAATTGGCACAATGCTTTACAACGGTTGGGGAGTAGAACGACAGACAAAATCCAAAATTCGAAAAAGGAGTGAAAACGCCCCAATTATTGGGTCTACATGTAGGTGCATTATTGCCTTCTTTTTGTGCATGGTTTATATTGTTTAATGGCGGTTAACCTGTAAAAACTCTCTCTATCTATAGGGCTCCGCCCTACGGGCGTCGGGAGCCCCAGACAGGCCCGACGTTCTGGGTACCCGAGTCCCGACCCAGATTCAATCCCAACATTTTTTCAATATATAACCTTCGTTCTGAATAAATATCATTAAAAAGTGGCGTCAAGTATCAGCATTATGTCTAATTTCTTGATAAGTCTTACTCTTAGTTTTACTCTTACTCTTTAACGTTAGGCTCTTCCTGCTGTGCGAACAACTGGTGAAAAACTAAACCTGCCGATTCACGCCCATGCAAAAAATCCTGCACACGACCTCCCTGCTCAAAAACAACAGCCATGTTGTTACCCCTCCCCTACCAAAATGACACACTTTTGGAGGAGAAGGGGGTCAAGTATAATTCCTCAGAGTTCGTTCTTTTTAGTGCTTTTGTTTGCAATTGAAAGACTGGAAGTTTACGATGAATCAGTAGCCTATCTTCAGTATCGCTGCGACCGATTTTTTCCTGTCGCCATGTTGGATTGCAATGCACTGTGGGTAAATGTTAATGCCGCGCCGACAGAGGGCGGGCGATTTAAACTTCGGGAGATCCAAGGGCGTTTACCAAATGGGGCTGGAGCACTGACCTCTGTACACATGGACGGAATATTGCCCATTCACTTTTGAAGTCGGCGCGAACTGGAAGTGCAACATGGCGGACCCATGACGTCACTCTATGAGCCAATGAAATGTCCAGGGGCCAATTTCATAAAACGTGTAAGCACCAAAATCTGCTCAGCATGAAAATTCTTAGTCTTACTTGTAAAAAACAGGGTTACAAACCAGAAATTCAGTTGATGTTTATTGTTTGTGACTGGTATTCAGCTGGTTTTTTTGCTTTAAATGAAAAGCACATGGAGTTTGGGCCGATAACCTGTTTTTACTGAGCAACACTTTTTTTGTTCTAAGCACATTTTTGTGCTTAGGCCTACATGTTTTATGAAATTGGCCCCAGGTGTAAGGTTCAGTGGGTACGGTACGTATGACGTAATGTTTATAAATAAAAAATGTATAGAGTAAATCCACTGACCGCTACACCTGGACATTTCATTGGCTCACAGAAGTGACGTCTTGGGTCCGCCATGTTGCACCTTCAGTTCGCGCCGACTTGCGTTAGCACAGCAGAATATGGACAATGGTCCGTCCAGGTGTAGAGGTCAGTGCTCGGGCTTGGCTCGGGCTTCATCACAAAGCAAAATGGTTGCCAAAACGATTTGTATGGTTTTGCTTCGGGAGGCTTCGGTTGACATATAATAAAAGCTAGACACGACATAATGTATACTTTTATCGTTGTAGTCACAGTGGCGCAACTTTGGTTCAGGGTGCCCGGGGGCAAAAATGGGTTGGGTGCCCCCTGACCAAATGACATGTGCGCATGATGCAGCAGAGCGAATTAAGTTTTGAAAGCCACGTGCACTTAATACATGATACTTACCTTCCAATCAATTTTTATTTATGTTTTAAATAACTAATTAAACATGACGGGTCGTCATATTCAGTGGGAGAATGATGTTCGTATAGGCCTATAGTTCGAAAATTGGGTGACTATATTTGCTGAAATATACTGTAATTATGGTAGGGATGAGTCTGTACCACAATTGTTTGCTGAATTGCTTAAGAAAGCGAAATGTGACGTCAACGACTACGGGCATTTGCTCATCAATTCCGATTTGAGACGACCCCTCACCTTTAAGAATGTTAAAATGGACTAATAGAGAAAACCCCAACTCCCAACTCAAACTCACAGTGGTGATTTGATTTGGAATATTTCAACATTCTGCAAGTTAAACCTTGAATCTATTCAGTCTCGCTTTTCTCTCAGCAAATCTGGTCAATAATTGTTTCAATGTCGAGACTCCTTGATTCCTCCTGCGCTCAACCTATTTACAATATGAACATTTAGTCCAAGGCGGATATTTCGATACTAGTACTAATAGATAAGCTATGATCAGACAGCTTGATGTCTTCTTGAGATTCCTCTAACGTACGCCCATTGATCTCCATTATAGACTTGGATAGGCCATCGCCTCTAAATGGCGTGCGCGCGTGGTTTTTTTTAAAGGGTGAAAAACAAACGGTAAAAAAACAAACGTGACGCGACCGCGTTTGTGCACGACCTATAGAGGTGTTTTTTTTCTTTAATTCGTCATTGTTGGAGGGAAAATAGGATTTTGCACCCGAATAACTTAAAATATAAGAACAATGGTTATGGGCTGCGCAGCAGTGAAGTGCCCGGAGAAGGATGTCCAATTGAGTCGGGAACTATTATTTTACAAGTAAGTCGTTCTTGATGCTACTGCTAGCAAGTTACGTAATAGTCTGGTCGTTGGGCATTTTGACCGGGAAAAAAATGGTATTTTTACACCAGATGAGCGTAATGTACCACAGAACAAAATATCCAAAATCCGCAAAAATCCCTTTTGGAGAAATTCTTTTAGGACTGTTTGAATATTTTGCAAGTTTTTGTATGGAAACGGTAACAAAAGTCAGGATTTTATGAGACATTTGGCGTTTCACTGACCTTCATTGAAGAAAATGCCAAATCTAAATTTTTACCTTTTCATAAACTCAAATAGGTATTGCCACATTACCTCGGGTAATAACAGGGACCTGACTAAAGAAACCGCGGAATTGGTCTTTCTAGCCATACGCCAACTACGTGGACGGACTTATATCGAAAGAAATATCTGAGTTTCTAAACCCGTGTAGGCCTAACCACGACATTAAAACTCCTTGCCTTTACCTCTAACGAAAGTTTACAAAGAAGTACCAGAAGGAACACGGTTCGTGGGGAGGCCAATCATTAGTGGTTGCGGAGGACCGACTCAATCAATATCCAAATACATAGACTATTTCTTGCTCCCAATATAATTGTCAAACAACAAAGCACATACACACGCGATTCCGGTCATGTCTTTTCTCGACCTCATTATCTACAAAGGCGAACAATTCATAAATGAAGGGATACTGGATACTCGAGTAGCTACCAAAAAAACCCGACACATTTCAGTACCTAGCTCGAGAATCAGCACACCCTAAGTCGGTATTTGGCGGCTTGAACAAGGGCAAAGTGGCTAGATACAAACGTATTATGTACCCACACAAAATACTTTGAGGAGAGGGTTGAATTCTTCAAGTACAAAATTCAAAAGCGCGGATACACAAGCGAAGACCTAGCCCTCCCTCCTCAAAGGGGCGAGACTCCCGCGGACTCTAAAGCGTGAACAAACTTAAAAGAATATCCCACTGGTGTTCGTCCTACCATGCGGCTACCCATAAGTTGCGCACCCAGCCCTCAAACGGGCCCTTCTTTAACACTGGCACTTGTTTAGTGAAAACGAATACTTAAATAGGCTATTTGATACCCAGCCCATCTTGGCATAAACGGCACAAAAACATAATCCAACCACTGAGACGAAAATCTGGATGAGGAGAACAAAATAACGATCAAAGAAATGGATCTCAAGACTAAAACAAAACAAATAAGTCAAGATATCCTCCTTTCGATCATTAAACCCCGCCCCCCCCCCCCCCCCCCCCCAAACAAAACCAGAAAATCTGGCATATAAACCGACACACAAATAATAAGAAGGGAAAGTAAACTGAAAATAATAGTGAATGATGAACTGCATGGAATAACACAGAAAATATGCTCTGCCCCCCGTCCAAAAACGAGAAAAAAGAGGGGACAGCATATTATCACCGGTAATAATCAATCACTGAGTGAACTAAAAACAAAGGACCACTGTTGCAATACACAAACCAGTCATCGCGCCGCCAAAACCAGAGACGGGGTTTGAAACTCCCGCTCTCGGGGAATGTCCAACCCAATTGGCCAGCAGATGTTTGATGTATTTGCCCGTTCACGAACTCCAACCACTGACTGTCATCTAGCAGAGATAATGTGGCTATAGAACTGACCCCCCAGATGCGTGTCTCACAAAAAAGGGAAAACGAGAGTTAAGAATTACGCTCTGGAGAGGCCACTCAAACAACCACTCTCTGGCATACCCACTAGATAACGTACAATTACAGATTTATCTCTGCAGACCAGTCACAAATACAATCCATATACTTGTTGTCAGCAGAACCTTTTCCGCGTCTCAAAAGAATAACGAAAAACACGGAGGGGTTCTCTTGAAACTTGTACAAGTAGCCCCCCCCCCCTCCCCCCCACGTTCCAGCATATCTCACTAAGATAAAAACTTAAATTAGGAATTAAGCTTTGGGCAGTAAGTATAGTTACGCAACCACATTGCTGGCGTACCAGCAAATCATAAATATTCAAATTTATCTCTGCAGACCAGCCACAAACATAAAATCCTATGATACTTCATGCAGCAGAACTGTTTCAGCATCTCAAAAACGATGAGAAATAGTTCTGGCTTGTGAAAACTCCCATAAACACCCACCCCTTCAAATATAGAATAAGTTCTGATTCACTGCAGCTAACTCTATAGGATTGATCAAATAACTTAAGAGGGCCTAATATTTCGATCTTAACAAGATCTTCTTCAGAGACATTGGATTAATTAAACAAACACACACAAAATAAACGGATTATTCTTTGAAGTATGCCTGCATTAACAGGTTTCTCCTTGCTATTTTCTTGCAAAAGCACTTCATCTTTAACAAAACAAAATAATAGTCTAAAAGAAAAAGAATCCACATAACCCAGCGTTACACGTCCTTCAATTTAATGTCCTTCCAATGTGACCGAGAATCGTTCGAATAATTAAAAATAACGTAATATAAGCCGCATATTCTGATTACGCACCTTCCCAATAAACACGCTTTATTATTTCCCGTATAGCTTCAGACACATTCGAGTTGCACCCTTTGTAAAACTAGCCTGTTATTTAGGCGTAACGATAGGCCTACTTAATAAGTAAATAACTTATATAACTGGCGTATATTGTTTGATTAATTTTGAGTTATTTTCCCCCTAATTTCCTCAGGAAAAACGGCTAGAAAGCAGTAACTTGTGCGTGTAACTGTAAGACGTCCAAATTGTATTACCACCGAGCTGCATCTGGCTGCGGTCAGTGTGCTCAAACCATTATGGAGTCAGAATGCTGTAGGCTAGGGGTGGTTAGGGAAAAAGAAGACGAACCTAAACTGAAGCGAGGGGCATAGCTGAGATTACTGTCCCTTGATGACCCCTTGTATTATATTAAACTGATGTATAAGAGGGATTTTTTGAAAGCTCATTCAATTCAATTGCCTTGACTCATCAGCCGAGTATAAGAAGACCAGAAATCTTGTCACATCTATTTGGAAATCCAAAAACGTGATTATTTCGATCAGATACCCACAAAGTAAAAAAATTCACCAAACCAATTATGGAAAGAAATTCATAAAGTTACTGGTAATAGCAAGTATGTGAAGAGTATCCATCCTGATCTAAATTGTGATGATATGAATAATTATTTTACTAATGTTGGTAAAGACATTTCTGATTCTTTCACATAACCCTCTGAATTGAAAGAATCCTTAATGCACTAACAAACTTACTTGTAATACTGTACCAGATGATACAATTTTTTACGCTTCATCTCATCTTATCAGTGAGGCTGTAAAACAACTAAGGGTAATTATAGACCTATTTCAGTGGTGTGTCACGTATAGCCAAAATTATTGAAAAGGAAGTTCAAGTTCCACTTCTGGATTATCTTATCATCCATTTAAAAAACCTTCTACTCAATTTAGCTTGCATCGCGTAATTGAAGATTTGTATGAAGCTTTTAATTAACATGAGGTTGTTGGCTCTTGTTTTCTTGATATATTTAAAGTGTTTTGATACCATTGATCCCATTGATCATGATATCTTACTTTTAAACTGAGTAAGTACGGTGTGTCAGGTAATAAACATAAATGGTTTATGAGTTACATCTTAAATAGAAAACAAGTTGTGAGTTGCCATGATAAAATTTTCTAACTCTAATGATATTACTGTTGGGGTTCCACAGGGGAGTGTACTAGATCCTATATTGTTTATTATTTTTATTAATGACAAATTACACACAATTTTACTTTTATTTCCAATAATGTCTTCGCAGATGATGATGTTATTTATGTGACAGGAAATAATGTCCATGATACAAACCGGGTGTAACAATCTATATTTTTATCGATGACTTTTTACTTGGTATAATAAAAGACTTCGCATAAATCCATATGACTAAAATCATGCTTTTGCAATCTCGTCATACTAACGATTCTGACAAATTGAATATTGTTCTTGAAGGCACCCAGCTTGAACAAGTAAACAGTGTTTGGTATTTGGGAGTTGAAGTTGATGATAACCTCACTTGGGAACCACATGTAAGGAATCTCTGTAAATTAATTGCCTACAAAGTATATTCATTATCCAGACTTGGACATACTATTAATAGTCAGTTACTTGACACTCTTTATAAAACAACCATTCAACCACGATTTAATAATAATAATAATAATAATAATAATATCTGGGATTTATATAGCGCTTTTCACACCCGAAGGGCATCTCAAAGCGCTTCCAACCTTATTACCCCTGGTCACTGGGCCATATTCAATCCTTAAACCATCTCAGCTCCCTGGGGAGTATACAGCCTGTGCTGCAATATATGCGCTACTAGGCTAAATCAATCACAATAACCATCTCTGCCCTCACAGGTACTCATTTTACCCCTGGGTGGAGAGAAGCAATTATAGTTAAGTGTCTTGCTCAGGGACACAAGTGTCACGACCGGGACTCGAACCCACACTCTGCTGAACAGAAACACCAGAGCTCGAGTTCGGTGTTCTTCACGTGGTCTGATTTGACTATGCTTGTTCCGTGTGGGAACATTGTTTCTTGGACCAGTAGAAAGGTTCTTCTCAGATTGAAAAAAAGAGCTTATTTAACAATTATCTTGGCAAACCCTATAGAAGTAAGAAGAGATTTCTTCTTAGCCTGTTTAATGTATTAATGTGTTCATGGGATTGCTCCAATTAGATTATGTAATGACATTGAAATGTATTTCGATAGACATGGCTTTAATACCAGAAATGCTGATTCTTTAAATGTCGTTTTCCCTAAACCCAATATTGATTTCTTTAAGCAGTCGTATAAGTATGCTGGTGCAAAAGTTTGGAATAACATTCCTTCATCAATTCAGTTGCCGTCATCGTTTTATAACTTTAAATGTTTATATAAGAAACTCTACTTTAAATGATTTTAATTTTTGCTTTTTGTATTGCTGTTAGTATACAGATTTTTTAATAAATAAATAAATAAATAAATAATAAATAATTATGGAATGACAAACATTGTAATTCAAATTGGACAAAAATAATTCAAATTCAAATTGGTTCCAAAGTTCATTTGTGACCGTATTTGTTTTTGCAGCTGTCCACAGTTTAAAAGTAATTTGAAATTGGGTTATTAAATGGTGCAATTTTTTCATGTGGACCAACGATAGATGCACTTTCATGTTTCTTTCCAAAATATTTTCAGAAATAATTTCTTTTTGACTCATGTATATCGGAAGTTCAATACTTATTCACATTTCTTATATATACAAATGTGTTATTGTCTATTGATATAAAAGTTTGTATGACGAATACAAAATAAGTACATGGTTTTTATGTCCTTTTTGTAATGAATTTATTTAAAATATAAATATAAATTCTCTTGTGCGGTTCAATTTCGTTCTTCCATGGTTATAGGCCCTATGAGTGTTCCATGTCATTTTAGAAATTCAATACGACCATTAAATTCAATCTGTGTCTGTTTCCAACTGAACTATTAAATGACCTACAGGGGTTATAAAATGAAAGAGCAATATACTGGAAACCAAGTACAGGAAAGGGCCTAAAGAAAATGATATTCATTAAAAAATGTAGGCTACATTACGTAGGAAAAAATAGTAAGCCTACATATCAAGAAAGTGTGAAAAGGCTGGCTGTGTTAGGACTGCATGACTCCCTATCGTTATTTTTTAGTGAATTTTTTTGGTAATGATTTTATTGGAAGAGCGCCTTAATACCTCATACCCCATACGAATAAAAACCCGATAATCTCGATAACTACTCGAGTTTCCAGAGTGAATACACATGCCGCGTTTACCCTACTATACTGCAGAAAGCGCGCCGTTATTGTTTCGGATCACGCGTTCGTACGCAAACACATACGCGGTGTCCTATCCAGTCTATAATGGACATCAATTAATGAGGTATACCCACTTGGTTCTATGTTCAGGATCTATGGTCACCACTTTCGCCAGCCGCGCGGCCTAGGGTGGCTAATATAATGCAGACCAAAATTAGGCAAATTTTACTGGCCAATACAAATTACCCCATGCGTGATAGGCCTAGTTACAATATTAACGCCGATTGTAGGCCGAGTCTGTTGCAATATTTAAATATTTTTTTAAAGAAACCTTTATCTTTACCTTTTCTTTCCAACGAAAAATGGAATCAAGAAAATTTAAAAGTAAGTTTGCATTGGTGGTGAGGGGATTGGAAAAAAAAGTTACGTGGTGTTGACAAGCATTCATGGGTACGGACTTATGACTCAACTCAATGATGAGCCCAGCATTACCGATTCTAGGATTTCCCGGCCGACCACACCTCCTTCCCTGTCCATGTTCCCCGACGGCCACGCACCATATATAATTGGGAGAAAGTGGAGTAACACCCTAAGTCTTGCTACCTAACAAACGAAATCAGTACCTATACGAAGGTGCGAACCTGATCTCCGCGGACAGTCTCAACCTGATGATTTAAGTGATTGAGCGAAATTCGGATAGTATTCGACAATGAGAAATTAATTATCTTATTAAGATTGCGAAACCGCGTGCGTTAAAACTGAAGAAAAAAAAGAACGTCGGCCCGGCCAGGACTCGGAACCAGGGCCCTAGAATTCCGCAACCGAAGAGCATATAACCACTCGGCCATTCGACTGCCGGTAGTGATTCAAATCGACTGTGCTTAAAGGCCCTGTCACACTTTTTCGTATCCTAATTCCTTATGAGTTGCGCATTGACATTTTTTTCATACGCACAATATGCACCTCATATGCATCTCAATCGTTTTGTGTAAGTTTTATGTACGTAGGCATGCGCACAGTACGGCCCAGTACGCCGGATAGTTTTGGGCAAGCACAAAACTACGCAGCGTACGCTGTTACGCAGGTCATAAGTTATAAATACGCAGCGCATCGGTCTCGCATCGGTCGAGCGCGGTACAAGTACGCTATGTGTTCGTGGGGGATAAGCGGTTCATACGCGGTAATACGCTGATGTTCACGCTATGGAATCTGCACTGGTACTGACAACAGCGGGAAGCCGCCGCCTTTTTATAACGCGTGGCGATCGGCAGACATGCGACTGAAATACGCTCGGCATTCGTCGGAAGTGCGTCAGGCATGCGGTCGGGATAAGTAGGGTGCGTCTGGAATACGCTCGGCATGCGCACTGCATACGCAGCTATTCGCAGCAGTAAAATAGTGTTGCGCACTGCATACGCAACTCATACGCACCTCATACGCCATGGATGCGCTGAATTCGTTACTTATACGCTAGGTGTGCGTCGCATATAAGTCAAAGTAATCGAAACATTTTGAAATTTTGAGCGTACGGCTGCGTATTGAAATTTTTTAATAAGGAACTCATAAGTACTTGATATACGCAAAGGTGTGACAGGGCCTTAATAGGTTGAGAAGCTGGAGTAATATAGTCCCATCTAAAGAAAGAAGTGGAAACTGTGTTTTCAGTGTTCTGAGCCCACCACGCATTATTATCTGAAAGCTGTGCGTATATAGTACGCGATCTAGCTCTTGTTTGCGGGTCGAATGCATGATATCACTTGACTATTGTCACTGCCGTTTAGATCCACGTTCCAGATTCCGGTTTGTCGTCGATGTTAGCATGCAGAAAATAGTCCACAATATATCTTCGTCGACAATTGATATAATGTTTGACAACTCAATGGCTCAACTTTTTTTCCCTCAAATATTGCACCCAATTTACCCAATTTATTTAGTTCACTATTTTTTTACAATCAGTTACACACCCGTGTATTTACAAGCACAACATTTGTTCTTGGGTTTTTTCAGCGTCTATGAATATATAAAACTTGTACCCCAACATTCATCTATTTCTGGAAATTACAGTAAACTAAACCGAAGGTTGTGCATTACAAATAACGGGAAAGATAATTGAAATTTATCATCCACATCACGGCATAATTAAATTTAACAAGGTTATTAAAATCATTAGGAATACACCAATTACTTCCACCACCAGTTTTTAACTCAATAATGACGACATTTTGCGTCGACTGCTAAAAAAAAAGCTTTTGTTAATACATGTAAAAATACCAAAAGACTACCAAAAATAAAGCCCTCTACCAAAGCAAGACTTTTCAAGAGATCATTTTTACAGAGTTGTGCGACAATAAAGTAGAAAACAGTATGAGCGAAGTAGGAAAAGTAGGATTACTTGAAAGCCTGATAAAAGTCTAGAAGCCAGTTCGTATTCTAACTGCGCATGTACTTGCACAACAAGGTTTCACAGTCTTTCTCTTCACACAGCAGATAAATCCATACACAAGGCTATATGGGGAAAGTGATTCCTGAATCAAACTTTTGTGCATTTTGTTGTGGATCGAAAAGACAATGGATACTTTTGTTCAAACAAAAGTTTAGACACAATATACCTGAAAACACTTAGCTGTCCAAACAGGTTTTTTAAATATTTAAATGTTACTTCAGAACCTGCACGTACTCGCTATGCTTTTCATGCAATCGATGAAATGTTTATTTCGAAAGAAAAGTTATCAAGTCTTGTTGTGCACACGCTCAGTTGGAATACCAACCTGGCTTAATATTTTCAAGACAGCGCGATATCTTTCTTTGCTGATATCAAACTTGTTCACCTGATAAATGATGCAAAAATTGGAATTAGATTACTTAAAGGTTCCTCATGTCTATCTCTAACTGTAAACCATGTTGCCTTTCTTTAATTATTGGTCTTCTTTTGGGTTAAGGCCGTGACCGAGTAAACTGGCTTCCTGAGCTACGTACGTCTATTGTCAGCCTGCTCATGCATAATAAGGGAAAACACCTAGAAAATATAGCCCTAGAAAAGCGATTCAGACACAGCCTTATAGTTTGCTCCTTGAGGCCTAGCACGGTCCCAGCGTCGACTGCTCCACCGTTACTTCGCACAGCTGCAGCGGGGTCAGCCTCAGTGACGGGATATCCACGGTGACAAACTGGGCCGTCAAGGGAGGGTTGCAAACGAAGTCCACGGTGGACCGGCGAACTTCAGCTTGCCGGGCGGTCAGCACAGAACCACATACGCCATTGTTGAGCCATGTTGGGTTCGTTCCGGCGCGGACGACAGAACCGGCCAAAAGATCGCCTGTCGATGCATAGTAAAGGACATTATACAATTGTTGACTGCTGTGATGTGGGATATGACGTTTTAAACACCCGGGTGCTATGCGTCCCCGAGAGTGTTCAAAACATCCTATCATCACAAAGGTCAACAATTGTTTTAATTGTTATACCTCTGTCTTGAAGCTCAGCAGACATTATGAGGACTGAAGATACAAAGCACTCAAGTAAACATTTATTTTAAAATGCAAACAAAATGAACTCAACTCAAAACAGCTGATCGTCTGCTCGTTCGCTGCTTATACTATCGTCAATAGTGTGTAGGTGAAAATTGCGCGGGAACCAATGATTTACGGCTCACAAAACAGCAGCCGTGTGATATCACGCCCACACTGATGTGATATCACACGGGGGGTGGGATATACGTTGTTATACAATGGACACCTCTGTGCAAAACAATAAGTAGGCACAAAATTTCCAATGTGCAACCACAATTGGCACGCCCTCTTTTGGGGGTATTTTCTAAAAACTAAAATGGAGTTAAACGCCGTGAACTAAGAGTGCGCAAACTCTGAATTTCGAGATGAAATTTGGCTGCAATTGGGCACTAAAATATTGCTCTATATTGCAATGGGATAATTTTTCAAAATGGCAATGTTCTTTAAGACTAATTTCAGGGGTGATCATTTTTCTCTCCAAAGTTTACCGGTTAACCTTCAAAAATTAAGCCGACGCAAGGAAAAAAGTTTGACTTGACGGGTGTCTTAATAAACACCTTGGAGAGCTGCGAGTATTTTTCCTAAACTTAGGAAGTGGGAGTATTAATCACTGTAAGCAGTCTATGGTCGTCTATTTTAACCAGGGCTAATTTCATAGAGCTGCTAAGTACCAAAGAAATTGCTTAGCACAAAAGAGTCTTGCTCAGTAAAACAGGTTACCAGCCAAAGCTTTTATTGCTAAGCAAAAACAATAAGTACCACTCACAATCAAAATTATACATCACATGATAATTTGGTTTCTAACCCCGTTTTCGTCAGGGAAAAAAGTTCATGATTCTTTTTTTCTTTTTTTAAATTGGCCCCATGTATGCACCAACAGCTTTAGTTACTAGGGGGAAATATTCGCAACAATTGCACTGGTGCTCCCATTTTATGAAATCATCTTAATGTGCATACAAGAAGAAACTGATTATGTACAGTACATTAATTGAAAATTCTAAGAATGAGAAAAACCCAAGCTTAGCCTTGATGTCAATGTCTCATTTAACTCAGGAAACTCTACATAAATTATATTTCTTTGGCTTACCGGTGCAGTAGCCACGCTTGTGCACGACCACTTTCCGGATGCAGTATTCATTGACAAGGTTCACATGCAGGCAGTTAGTCTCTGCACCCAGTCCACTATCTACATAAAAAAATATACAAATAATAATTTAGGGGGCTAATCGACCTTACTGGTATGTTGAATTGTGAAAGACGCGGCTACAATGCGGTCAAACCAATAGCACGTAAAGGCGCCTCTAGGTGCCAGTCATACAACCCATATCTGACTGCGGAGCACAGCCAAAGATCGTTTATGTTGATTTTTGCGGATAAAAACCGTCGTAGCACAGAAGAGAATCAGTGAACAACTCTACACACATAATCGGAGCCAGGAATCGAACCCGGGCCACATTGGTGAGAGACGAGTGCTTTACACCCATGCCACCCTAGTATTTTTAAAGCCTCGGCACTCTTGGGTCGATGTTCGTGAAAAATAATCCCGCACCTGGGTGTGGTAAAAAAATAATAAAAAATGGGACAGACAGGCTAATATGGGTTTTCTTTGGGCTGCAGTAAGATTGTGCTAATCTGACCTAAAACTGACTTCGGGTGGAGTCATTTCTTTCCATCATTTCAGTTGGGACGAGATGGTTTCGGTTTGCAATTTTCAAATCAGTTCAGTTTAAGCAACTTGTACGACCCATATCTGACCACGGAGTCATATCTGACCAAAGATCGTAAATGTTGATTTTCGCTCGGAAAGAAAAAACAGAAAAGCCGGAGAAAAGTCCTTGTGGCACAGGAGAAAATCTGCGAACAACTCTACATACATGTACATATTGTCCGAGCCGGAAATCAAACCGGGCCACATTGGTGAGAGACGAGTGCTTTACACCCAGCCACCCTAGTATTGTTAAAGCTTAAAAAATTTAAAATATGGATAATGACGGTAAAAGTAATTCACAGTTACTGTCAATCTGATTCTATTACTCTTATTAAATTTTTCTCATTTGTTTTGATATGTAAACATTTTAAAAATCTGTAATCCAAGTGATCAAACTAAAATGGATGTTTATACCTGGCCTTGGGTAGGTTAGCGGTACCTCAGGTACCTCGGGTACGTTATCCGGTGATCCCTGGGTTTGTGCTACGGTGAGAAACATTGACATCAAAAGGATTAACATTTGACATATGTGAGGAGTTCTGGCAAAATGAGACGGAACTGGGCACAGAGCAAAGTAGAGAAAACTGCAAAAATAATGAATAATGGGAGATTCTTTTAATTTTGAGATTTATTGCTATTTGTAATCTTTGGTATGCCTACTAACTATATTTTGTTAAGAAATAGTATGAAAGTAGTAGAATAAAAGTGTTGTAAGGAAAACAATTGCCATTTTTCCATATCACATGTACAAAACTTGAAACTTCAAAGGACTTTTTTTCCACATTTTACTTTTACGACATGTTGATAAATGCGAACTTTAAACAGCCATAACTTGTTAACGGAAAGTTTGTTTGAAGTGCAAGAAACGGCATTGTAAAGATCATTTTATTCTCTTTTCTAATACCCGAGAATAATCATTTCCAGCGGTTCGCAGTATAGTGGGAAATAATTGTCTCAGGAATTTAGACAACGCATACTACATTGCAAAGGGTTCAGTAAGGTGTTACGCCACTGCTAGTGTATGATATAAATAGAAGAGTGGAACAAAAGGTAGTCAGTTCTAGCAAGCACTTCACACAGATCGCCTCGTTTTTTGTACGAGATATTACAAACACCGACAATTTCTTGAAAAAAATGTTTTCAGAGCATTTATTAACAAGTTTTATCTGTTTTTTCCTGGACGTTGAATTTCTCAAATTTTGTTTTCTTTGCCAATTTTTGGAAAATTACCAATCATTTGAAAAAATGAAAACTTTTGGCATTTAATGCTGGTTTAATATTAATGAAGTATTACATGTATATATTTTGAGAGATATTTATAAATTACCTGTTATCAAACTGATTTGTTTTTGTTTTGAATAAGACTTTAAATCGTAATAAGTTTGTTCAAACATGAGATTTGAAATGAATGGCTGAGGCGGCGCTAAACGTGCTTCGCTACCGCCAATATTATATACCATTCTTTTAAGTGTATTTGTGTATGATTGAGTATAAGTAAGACCCCTCATTTCAACCTCTCATTTTGCCAGAACCCCTCACATATCAAAGTAAAATAACTAACTCAAGTAATCCCTACTATCTGACCAGGTTTATCTAGCATGAAATTTAGTCATACTTGGTTAAATGAATTTTGACAATATAAATAGAGGTCTCAGTACATTTCACACGAGAAACAAACAGTAGAAATTGTGTCTATAGTTTGACTGCCGTTGCAGTGCGACTACTTGATCCCATTTTGTGTGTGTTTTTTTACCGATATAAGTTGAAAGGTAACTTTTGATAAAAATCATCCTTATTTTAGAATAGTGTTTCATAAAAATGATTAAATTAATTTAACCAGTTCGCGCTGGAGGACGTGTATATAGACGCAACATTTTTCTGAAAATCAAACTGGATGACTTATAAACACGCCACGAGCAACTTGTAACGAGGCCGGAAATATCTGTCAGCGACTGGCTCGCAGCTGGCATGCGTTTGTATTGACCGGCAATCGTGGTCGTCGGACAAAAGAATTGGGAGTCAAACAATGGGTCCACGATTGACAAAACGTCCACGATCTTTTCCCGTGTACAAATCCTATGGCGATCATCAAAAAACGTTAGAGTATAAACAAAAGAGGGAAGACGGTCGGACAATGCCCCGTCCACGATTGAAGGTCTTTATCAAGATGGGTGTGTGGGTGTGTGTGGCATGTGTGGGTCCGGTAAAAAAACAAAAACAAACTAGACATGTGTTTGTGGACAAACACAGAGCTGTTTCGGATGTCTAAGATAACTTTCATTATGTGTGTGCCAAGTCTAAAATCGATTGGATTTGTCAATTTTCCCAAGATATATAAGTTGAAAAATACGTGTACAAATCCTATGGAAAAAACTGCACCTTTAAAGTGACGTCACATGACACCCGATGATGTCATCATGATGTCATCTTAATTTTCGTCTATTACACATTCTGGAATACTTGCATACCAAGTTTGGCCCCAATCAGACATGTACTTCCAGAGATAGAGGGTCTTAAAAAACTACACCTTTAATGTGACGTCACATGACCCGCGATGACGTCATCTTGATTATTTTTTTCTTGGCCCTCCTAAGGATGGTGGTCGAGGTCTGTGCTAAGTCTCAAGTCGATCGAATTGACAGAAGTGTAACATTCAATATTTTGAAGAAAAACGTGTACAAAACCTATGGAGAAAATTGAACATTTAATTTGACGTCACATGACACCCGATGATGTCATAATTACGTCATCTTAATTTTCGTCTATAACACATCCTCGAATACTTGCAAACCAAGTTTGACCCCAACCGGACTTGTACTTTCAGAGTTAGATGGTCTTAAAAACTACACCTTTAATGTGACGTCACATGACCCGCGATGACGTCATCTTGATTATTGTTTTCTTGGCCCTCCTAAGGATGGTGGTCGAGGTCTGTGCTAAGTCTCAAGTCGATCGAATTGACAGAAGTGTAACATTCAATATTTTGAAGAAAAACGTGTACAAAACCTATGGAGAAAATTGAACATTTAATGTGACGTCACATGACACCCGATGATGTCATAATTACGTCATCTTAATTTTCGTCTATAACACACCCTAGAATACTTGCAAACCAAGTTTGACCCCAACCGGACTTGTACTTCCAGAGATAGAGGGTCCTAAAAACTGCACCTTTAACGTGACGTCACATGACCCCCGATGACGTAATCATGACGATTTTCCTCTTGGCCCTCCTGAGGATGGTGGTTGAGGTTTATATTAAGTCTAAAGTCAATCGGATTTACCAAAGTGTCAAAGTCAATAGTCTGAAGAAAAACGTGTACAAAACCTATGGGAAAAAATTGCACCTTTAACGTGACGTCACGTGACCATGAATGACGTAATCGTTACGAATTTCTTCTAGGACCATCTGTGGATGGTGGTCTAAGTGTATGCTAAGTATCAAGTCGATCGGATTTATCAAAGTGTCAAAGTGTATTGGCTGAAGAAAAACGTGTACAAATCGTATAGAGAAGAGTCTGAAACAGAGGAAGAAAAAAAACTAGAAATGTGTTTGTGGACAAACACAGAGCTGTTTCGCGTGTCTAAAATGACTTTGAATTATGTGGGTGGTCGTCTATGTGTGTACCAAGTCTGAAGTCGATCGGATTTACCAAAGTGCCAAATATATATTGGTTGAAAAAAACGTGTGCAAATCCTATGGGGGAAACTACACCTTTAATTTAACATCACATGACACCCGATGACGTCATCATGGCGTCACCTTTATTTTCGTCTATTACACGTCCCGGAATACCTGTATACCAAGTTTGACACCAATCGGGCCTGTACTTTCAGAGATATAAGGTCTTAAAAACTGAACCTTTAATGTGACGTCACATGACCCACGATGACGTCATCATGATGTCACCTTAATTTTCGTCTATAACACATCCCGGAATACCTGTATACCAAGTTTGACCCCAATCGGGCCTGTACTTTCAGAGATATAAGGTCTTAAAAACTGAACCTTTAATGTGACGTCACATGATCCACGATGACGTCATCATGATGTCACCTTAATTTTCGTCTATAACACATCCCGGAATACCTGTATACCAAGTTTGACCCCAATCGAGCCTGTACTTTCAGAGATATAAGGTCTTAAAAACTGAACCTTTAATGTGACGTCACATGACCCACGATGACGTCATCATGATGTCACCTTAATTTTCGTCTATAACACATCCCGGAATACCTGTATACCAAGTTTGACCCCAATCGAGCCTGTACTTTCAGAGATATAAGGTCTTAAAAAATGAACCTTTAATGTGACGTCACATGACCCACGATGACGTCATCATGATGTCATCTTTATTTTCGCCTATAACACATCCTGGAATACATGCATACCAAGTTTGACCCCAATCACACCTGTACCTACGGAGACAGAGGGTCTTAAACACTGCACCTTTAATATGACGTCACATGACCCGAGATGACGTCATCGTGACGATTTTTCTCCTTGCCCTCCTAGGGATGCTGGTCTAAGTGTATGCCAAGTCTCAAGTCGATCGGATTTACGAAAGTGTCAAAGTCAATAGTCTGAAGAAAAACGTGTACAAACCCTATGGGGAAAAAAATTGCACCTTTAACGTCACGTCACGTGACCTTGAATGACGCAATCGTGCCTAATTTCTTCAAGGGCCATATGTGGGTGGTGTTCTAAGTGTATACCAAGTTTCAAGTCGGTCAGATTTACCAAAGTGTAAAAGTCAATAGTCTGAAGAAAAACGTGTACAAAACCTATGGGGGAAATTTACACCTTTAACGTGACGTCACGTGATCATGAATGACGTAATCGCGACGAATTTCTTCTAGGACCGTCCTTGGGTGGTTGTCTAAATGTATGCCAAGTCTAAAGTCGATCGGATTTACCAAAGTGTCAAAGTGTATTGGCTGAAGAAAACTGTGTACAAACTATATGGAGAAAAGTCTGAAACTGAGGAAAAAAAAAAAAAAAAAAAAAAAAACTAGACATGTGTTTGTGAACAAACACAGAGCTGTTTCGAGTGTCTTACATTATTTTCAATATGTGTGTGTGGTGGTCTATGTGTGTGCCAAGTCTAAAGTCGATTGGATTTACACAAGTGCAAAAGATAAATTAGTTGAAAAAAACGTGTACAAATCCTATGGGGAAAATTGAACCTTTAATGTGACGTCACATGATACCCGATGATGTCATCATGATGTCATCTTAATTTTCGTCTGTAACACATCCTGGAATACTTGCATACCAAGTTTGACCCCAATCGGACATGTACTTCTAGAGATAGAGGGTCCTTAAAACTGAACCTTTAATGTGACGTCACATGACCCACGATGACGTCATTATTACGATTTTTCCCTTGGCCCTCCTGGTGATGGTGGTCGAGTTATGTGCTAAGTCTGAAGTCGATCAAATTCACGAAAGTGTCAAAGTCAATAGTCTAAAGAAAAACGTGTACAAACCCCATGGGGAAAAAAACTACACCTTTAACTTCACGTCACGTGACCTTGAATGACGCAATCGTGCCGAATTTATTTCAGAAACATCTGGGGCTGGTGTTCTAAGTGTATGCCAAGTTTCAAGTCGGTCGGATTTACCAAAGTGTCAAAGTCAATAGTCTGAAAAAAACCGTGTACAAAACCTATGGGAAAAAATTACCTTTAACATGACGTCACGTGACCTTGAATGACGTAATCGCTACGAATTTCTTCTAGGACCGTCCTTGGGTGGTTGTCTAAATGTATGCCAAGTCTCAAGTCGATCGGATTTACAAAAGTGTCAAAGTGCTATGCCAGAAAAAACGTGTACAAATCCTATGGGAAAAAGTCTGAAGAAAAAAAAGAAAAAACTAGACATGTGTTTGTGGACAAACACAGAGCTGTTTCGAGTGTCTTACATTATTTTCAATATGTGTGTGTGGTGGTCTATGTGTGTGCCAAGTCTCAAGTCGATCAAATTTACGAAAGTGTCAAAGTCAATAGTCTAAAGAAAAACGTGTACAAAACCTATGGGGGACAAATTGAACCTTTAACGTGACGTCACATGACCTTGAATGACGCAATCGTGCCGAATTTCTTCCAGAACCATTTATGAATGATGTTCTAAAGGTATGCCAAGTCTCAAGTCGATCGAATTTACTAAAGTGTGAAAGTCAACAGTCTAAACAAAAACGTGTACAAAACCAATGGGAGAAAAATGTGCACCTTTAACGTCACGTCACGTGACTTTGAATGACGCAATCGTACCGAATTTCTTCAAGACGCATGTGTGGGTGGTGTTCTAAGTGTATACCAAGTTTCAAGTCGGTCGGATATACCAAAGTGTCAAAGTCAAGGGTCTGAAGGAAAACGTGTACAAAACCTATGGGGAAAATTTCACCTTTAACGCGAAGTCACGTGACCTTGAATGACGTAATCGCGACGAATTTCTTCTAGGACCGTCCTTGGGTGGTTGTCTAAATGTATGCCAAGTCTCAAGTAGATCGGATTTACTAAAGTGTCAAAGTGCTATGCCAGAAAAAACGTGTACAAATCCTATGGGAAAAAGTCTGAAGAAAAAAAAGAAAAAACTAGAAATGTGTTTGTGGACAAACACAGAGCTGTTTCGCATGTCTACAATGCCTTTCAATATTTGTGTGGTGGTCTAAGTGTGTGCCAAGTCTAAAGTCGATCGAATTTAGTGCCAAAGATAAATTGGTTGAAAAAAACGTGTACAAATCCTATGGGGAAAATTTAACCTTTAATGTGACGTCACATGATACCCGATGATGTCATATGATGTCATCTTAATTTTCGTCTGTAACACATCCTGGAATACTTGCATACCAAGTTTGACACCAATCGGACATGTACTTCTAGAGATAGAGGGTCCTTAAAACTGAACCTTTAATGTGACGTCACATGACCCACGATGACGTCATTATTACGATTTTTCCCTTGGCCTTCCTGGGGATGGTGGTCGAGGTATGCGCTAAGTCTGAAGTCGATCAAATTTACGAAAGTGTCAAAGTCAATAGTCTAAAGAAAAACGTGTACAAACCCTATGGGGAAAAAAATTGCACCTTTAACGTCACGTCACGTGACCTTGAATGACACAATCGCGCCGAATTTCTTTCAGAAACATCTGGGGCTGGTGTTCTAAGTGTATGCCAAGTTTCAAGTCGGTCGGATTTACCAAAGTGTCAAAGTCAATAGTCTGAAGAAAAACGTGTACAAAACCTATGGGGAAAATTTTACCTTTAACATGACGTCACGTGACCTTGAATGACGTAATCGCGACGAATTTCTTCTAGGACCGTCCTTGGGTGGTTGTCTAAATATATGCCAAGTTTCAAGTCGATCGGATTTACCAAAGTGTCAAAGTGCTATGCCAGAACAAACGTGTACAAATCCTATGGGAAAAAGTCTGAAAGAGGAAAAAAAAAAAAAAAAAAAAAAAAAAAAGAAAAAAAAAAACTTTAACGAAAACAAAAGCTGTTTCGGCTGAAATGCCGAAACAGCTAAAAAAAGAAAAAAAAAAACTTTAACGAAAACAAAAGCTGTTTCGGCTGAAATGCCGAAACAGCTAAAAAAAAAAGAAAAAAAAAAACTTTAACGAAAACAAAAGCTGTTTCGGTGAAAAACCGAAACAGCTAAAAAAACTTTAACGATTACAATAGCTGTTTCGGCTGAATTGCCGAAACAGCTAAAAAAAAAAACTTTAACGAAAACAATAGCTGTTTCGGCTGAATTGCCGAAACAGCTAAAAACGCAAACTGGTTGAATAAGACAATAAATAGGGGTTTGTTTATTTTACAGAGCAGACTCACCAATTTCACACAGACTGCCTGTGAATCCTTCAGCACACACGCAAGACACTTTGTAGATCCCATCCACGCATTGGCCACTATTTTGGCATGGATTGCTTGCACACTCGTCAATATCTACAACACAAAAAGCGCCCATTCTAAAACTTGATTCAAACCATTTGTTTGACGTCAGTGGTATTGAAATACATTTTTGTCTTTACACAGTTGATTTTTCAATCGAAGCAACTCCATGCATGGGGAGTTAGTGACCTGGGCTCGATTCCCACCTGGGCCAATAATGAATTGGGTTCAGTCCCTGCCAGATATGGTGGGTTTTCCCCAGGATATTCTTCTGGGGTTTTCCCTTTCACATCTAAAACTGTAAACTCTCATTGTCTGCTCTCGTTTCTTCAGGCTTGCGAGCGACAGTGCCTTGAGCGATCCTTGGTTTCATTACCAGAAATAATTACTAGAAATAATTACTAGTACCAAAAATAACTACTTAACTTATAGAGAAAATAAATGACTGACAGGTCCATTATGAAGTGTGGGATGAAGCCATGTCCTAAAGCTATCTTGACAGACTCAAGTTAATTGAATCATCATTCATAAATACCTGTAAAAAGTTTAGCCGTTTCAATTGGTCGAGATCCAGACACATGGGTATGCTTAAACAGCTGATAAAACCTGGCCCAGCAGGTTGTAAACACCTTTTCGGTGTCACATTAAATTTTGACTCCTATAAAGTCTGGTCCATGAAAGGTATTTATGAATTGGAATACAAATGTGGTGGTCATTGTGCTTGCGGAATGTTGTGGTTTCTCAGGAATTCTTTTTAGATTTTTAGGGGGGGTGCGTTAGGTAACAATAGTCTAGAGAATGTATAGGTATGGGGGACAGTAAGGGGGAGTTTCTCGGTCTCATATCGTGGTGGATATAGTTTTATTCCCTTAATCACAATAAAATGCCCGATTAACCTACTGGTTTCACAAGCCGTGCCCACGAATCCCGGGGAGCACATGCACTTGAAGCCTTCGTCCCCACGGATTATACAGATGCCGTTCTTGCACGAATTGATGGTGCATCCGGCGGATTCCTCTGCAGCTAAAAGAGAATAAAAAAACACCTCAGATTAGATATTGCTCGAAAAACCCAGCTCTAAAGCTCATTCGCTTTTTTGTAGCTGTATCGACTTCCCTGACTTAGCCAGCAGTTTCCCCCCCCCCCCCCACCAAAAGTAGTCAAACAAATATCCTAAACATACTAAATGTGCCTCAAACAGACGTAGTTAATACTGTATTAAATTAAGATGGTCCCATGATGTTAACTTTAGACTCGGATGGAAGGTGACATTTTCTATTCTTTTTCAAGAAATGGTTTCATAAAAAATAATGAAACCATGTAGAAATTATACATTAAATAAAAATTAAATCTTCAAAATCATGAGCTTCAGGGCTAGGTTTTCCAGGCTAGATTTGATAGAATTCAAAAGAACCATCCTAGGGCAACTCCCTCTTCAGACAGTGTCCGAGACTCACCGGTCTCGCATAAGGTGCCCTCGTAGCCCGAGAAGCATTCGCAGCTGAAACTGTCCACTTGGTCATGACAGACGCCATTCTGGCAAGGGTTGCTGTCGCATGCAGTTGTCAGCTCATCAGACTCCGGGGAGGCTGTGGAAAAGAATTAAAATTACTCGTCGTGTGTTCACACAAATGTCAATTTTGAATCCTGATCGCCTTTTTTCAATCTCACGTAATGCTTTATACTTCTTGTCAAAATGCCACAGAAGAAGCAGAGATGCCTCCAAGAGTAGCGCGACTACTTTTGAAAGTGGAGAGACCAAAGGAGTTCATTTTCCATTATTTTCTTGTGCGGAACCACCAGAAGTGTTGGACCCTATTCCCCAAGTGGATCAAATGCCAAATACAACAAATATTTAGTGCACGTACCCATACCAGGGACAAATTTCATAAAATGTGCAAGCAAAGAAATTTGCTTATAATTAGCACAAAAACGTCTTGCTCAGTAAAAAGCAGGTTACCAGCAAAAACTCCAGCTGAATAGCAAAAACCAGCTGAATACCAGTCATAAACAATATTAAAACATCACCTGGTTTCAAACCCTGTTTTGGCAAGGGAGAATTTTTATGCTAAGCAAATTGTTGTGCTTACA
The DNA here is from genome assembly GCA_037893245.1 of Crossaster papposus. NCBI lineage: Eukaryota > Metazoa > Echinodermata > Asteroidea > Velatida > Solasteridae > Crossaster > Crossaster papposus. The sequence goes on from JBAIAA010000246.1 coordinate 315,017, forward strand.
TGTTTATGAAATTGGGCCCAGTGCTCATGGCACTATTTCTGCCCACTGGGCCAATTAAACTTTTCAAGTACCATCTTATTAGCTCCCTGGGGAGTATACAGCTCGATGCAGCTGTTTTGGTACAAGGTAGCTAAATCAATCACAATAACCATTTACTCCAAGGGATGTAGTCAAGTCCCTGCAAGTCCACCACAAGTCCCTGCAAGTCCACCACAAGTCCCTACAAGTCCACCACAAGTCCATACAAGTCCACCACAAGTCCATACAAGTCCATCACAAGTCCATCACAAGTCTATCACTAGTCCATCACAAGTTCTCCAGTTCTAATTCAAATCACAAGCTATTCAAATGAGCTTTGACAAAAGCATTCCTTTGTTTAACCAGCTACCTTAGTTCTACACATTACACACAGTATTATTTGCGAAAAGATTTCCTCATTTTTAGGCTAGACTTTACTTTTCATTTTTTAAGTTTGCCAACATGATCGCAAGTAAACTTGGAAACCGCATGACGAAATTTAGTTTGAGCACCTTCGTGTCCGATATCATGTCTGAATACCGGAAGCACCATATCTGTGCATTGTAAAGGGTGCCCTCGCACATTAAAACAAATTATTTTCCCCAACGCCGACGGTCCTGGGGACTCAAAAAACTGTAATCTAACTTTTTTTTTAAATGGCCCGAAGGACCGCTCTTACTGATTTCACAGACATCTCCACTGAACCCTGCCGCACATTCGCAGGTCACCTCGTTGGCACCGTCCACACACTTGGCACCATTTTGGCACGGACTGCTGTCACACTCATCAATATCTGACAGATAAAAAAGATGTAAAAATGCCTTCCCAGTTTACAAACAAGTTTTTATTGGAAAAATGTCAAAGTGAACAAAGAAATCGGCAAGGCGGGACTCGAACCTGCGACCTCCGGAATACTGGACTGGCACTCTACCAATGAGCTATCTTGCCGTATGTTGGCTGTTTTCGAAATTGTCAGTATCTTTGTTCGAAGGCGCTATAGTCAGAAGTCATAAACACCAGAATGCCGTGTGGCCAAGGATCAAGCCCGATTTTAAGTAGGTATTTAACAAAAATTGTCTGGTGTGGCGATTTCTGTACTCTGTAGGATGTACCCGATTGTTAAAAATTAGTTTCAAGTGGTACTTTCGTTTTTTATTCTAGTTCAATTCTGAGATAATGGGGCATATCGGGCACATTTGGGCGCGTCTGGCAGGCTATTTGCAGCAGATAATTTGTCTTGCACAGGCAATTCTGTGCTATGTGGGATGTACCTCTTCATTTGGTACCTCCAATGTTTAATCTAAGTCAAATTTTGGGGCGCTTTAGGGGCGTCTGCCGGGCCCTTTGCAGCAGACAATTTGTCTGGCAAGGGCCATTCTGTACTCTGTGTGATGTACCTGTTCAGTTTAAACTGGTTTGAGACGGTACCTCCAATGTTTGATCGAGTGCATTTTGGGGGTCTTTCTAAGGTCCCCAGGGGCCACACGCAGCAGGGGGTCCCCGGCAGACATCCATATCTGTATATGTTAGGTTACACCATGAATGCTCCTATGTTCAGATGTTGGTACCTCGTTCGTTTGATCAAAATGCTCTGGGCTGCTGCTCTATTAGTCCTGCCAGGAATATGTAGTCAAGTCCATTACAAGTAGCTTGCAAGTTGGACATTAAGGGTAGAAAACACCATTGGTAATTGCTTGAATGGGTGTATTTGGAGGGGTTGTATTTTATAGTGAATATTGTTTAACTGACCTGTCCAAAGTATTACAATCACGGATGCCGAGTAAAGCAAGAAAAACGGCATTCGTTTTCAACTGACGTCGGGCAGTTATTCTTATGTTGTTTTTGTTTTTTCGCGATCGCCATCCGGCGATTGTAATTTAAAAAAAAAAAAAAAATCACTTTTTTAAAAACAATTACAGGATATTTAGTGCAATCATTTAGCTGGATGCCTAGAATCAATATTTACTTTCAGATATTAAGATACTTTTTAATAATTCGGTAGTAAATATTTTCGATATCTGCAAATGGTGTACCCTACCTTTTCTTTATATCAAGCACTGTGATGGATCATTATATTTTAATGAACGTGGCCTACTGGATAGGTGTACTGACAGATAGGGTTGTACCATGGTCGTCCAACTTTGGTTAAAGAGTTACTCACTAATTTCACAGGTGTCACCCTGGAATCCTGGGGAGCATTCACAGGAGAAGCGGTCCACAGCCTCGACGCAGACACCGTTGTGGCAAGGGCTGCTGTCACACTCGTTAATGTCTGTTGATAAAGATTTATTGGACTTGTTGACAAAACAAAAAAATAGAAAAAAGACACTCGGAAGAGCGCAGACCTCTATTCCAACTGCAACTTAAAACGAAAAACACCTGATGTTACAAAAATCATTCAAAGGGATCCAGATTCCTGATCTGGATCCAGATCAATCTGAAAAATTAAAATCATCCTTCACCCATAAGTTATCTACCCACCAACTTTTGTTGAAATCCCTCTAGTATTTTCCCCACAATCCTGCTGTTTTATGTTTCTTCAAAGTTTCAGGTGTGTGGGGGTTGCTAAAAAGCAACTTGTATTGCTGAAAAGAAACTTGTATTGCTGAAAAGCAACTTGTATTGCTTGCACTCTTCCCACTCTACCTGATTTGTCTTGTTTAATAATAATAATAATAATAAAAATAAACAAACAGACAGACAGACAAACAGACCGACAAAGAATGTTCGTTTGTCTGTTTAACAGACAGGCAGGGGCGAATGCATAACCTCTGCCATCGAAGATGGGCGGAGATAATGATAAGAGAATAATGCGCTTGGGCAGTTGAACAAAAATGTCATCAGTTCACAATTTTTCAATGATTAAGTTCCACAATTTTACCTGCATTTTTAATACCTGCATGGCCATGTCTATGGTACATGATTTGCGTGTGTAATGCTAAAAGCATTCTTTCACTGTCTGGTCCTGAGACGTGAAAATCGTTTGTTGGAACAAACAAAAAACGTGAAAAGTAAACAATAGGTCCCCTTTTCACATATTAAAAACGTGATACTTTGACAGACGTGTAGAGTGGACTTTTCACGTTATTTTATACGTCAAAAAGAGACCTATTGCAGAAATTTCATGTCTTCTGGCCTCACAGTGTTTTATGGAAGATTGGAATGTGCGCAGTGCATAACTGCACGATGGGTGCAGAATGCTGTGGTGTACAGATAAAGTGACAAGCTCTCGACCGATAGGGATGAAAAAAATTGGTTTTGAATAAGAGAATGAATAATGGTTCGCGGCTTTAAACTTATGTTTAAAACCGGCTCATGGGCCTGGACAAGTTAATGACCCGAGCCGAACAATGTGCTGCAAAAGATTTCACAAAAAAGTGCATAGCTTGCACCAGTTTCAAAAGTGCCGTAAGGCTTACGCAACAAACAAGTTGCATAGCTGCGTTATTTCCTTACGGACATTTCACAACACTTGGCGTAGCTGCGCAACGTTTTAAACAGCATTTACGACAAAATAGTCGTTGAATCTCCTCCATCCGCCATTTTGAAAAATAGTTTTGTCTGGCAACTCAAAAAATGTAACAGGTAAAAAAACAATTCATTTACTTCAAACACAAGGCTGTGACTGTCACTTTATACTAAGCTAGATAAGTTGAGCAATGACAGGCTCCACAACAATCACGATTTGCTGGTACAATATATCAGTCGCTACACCACAACTTAGGCCACCTAAATTGACTGCGCAATCTATGCCATTTGTTGCATAAGCCGTGGCCTTGGCCTTGCGCAATGCCAAACTTTCGTCAAACTTTTGTAAGCGAAATGTTGCGCAGCAAAAAAAGTTGCGCAACTTACGTAATTAATTGAGGCGCAAAGGGATTTGCGCCATTGTGCAAGGTTTTGTGAAATCGGCCGCAGGCCCATGAGCCGGTTTTAAATGTACATTTAATACAACCAACCACATATTTATTCCCATTCAAAGTACCTTTAGGTAGGACATGTCAAACAAGTCTAAGTTATATAAGTATCCAACGATTTTGTAAAACAATTGTACTTCACACTTTGTGAAACACGTACCCCTCCAACTACGTTTATGGCATGTTCCTCGGATATCCTCACTGATGATTAGTCCCAAACATACCTAAACAACTCTGAATATGGTAATTGACATGCGCCACCCACATACTCTGTGATGTTACGCAGAACACAATCAAACGGTACATTGTGAATTAAGGACTATGAAATACGGACTCGTTTATAGTATTGTGCATGCCTTTTAAGGTTTCAACCAATAAAAGGGTAAAGGGACCAGCGGCCGATTTCACGAAACGCTAGGATTAATCCTATCTCGAGTTAGGATGAGTAACTCATCCTAACTTGCATTGGATCTATTGCAAGTTAGGAGGAGTTACTCTTCCTAAGATTGATCCTAACATTGGTGAAATCGGCCGCAGAGTTCACAGGGGTCCAAATTTCACGTGACGCCAGAAAAAATGTTTAAAACTGGTCCTGGGCCCGATTCCACGAAATGCTAAGACGCGTCTTAAGAAGAAGACGACGCGTCCTAACTCGCGACTCGTCCTAGAATCATTTTCACCAAAGTTAAGACGGGTTCAACACGTCCTAACTTCTACAACAACGCGGCTAAACTCCTCTTAATGGCCCTGTCACACCAGAACATTTTAGGTGTGAGTAGCGTGTTGTAAGTTTGGCAACACGCTGGCAAACGCTGACCAACGCTAGGTCAGCGTTAGCAACACGCTGAGCGCGTTACTCACACGCTGGGACACACTGTCACACGCTGAGGAAAAAATTTTTTTTTCAAAATACCTACAATTTCCAGCGTTTGCCAGCGTGTGACTGCACACGCTGGCGGCGCGTTGGAGGTTCGTTACTCACGCGTCGAACACGCTAGACGATCGTTATCTACCCGCTACTCACACGCTGGCGTACGCTGGCGTACGCTTGCGACACGCTGGTTATGGCCCTGCCACACCAGAATGTTTTAGGCTAATGTATGAGTAGCGCGTTAAAAATAGTTGATACGCTGGCAATTGCTGAACTTTCACAGAAAAAAGTCAAGTGGAACCGTGATTTCAGCGTGTCCATACAGGTTGATAACGGGTTCATAGCGTATGCCAGCGCGTGAGTAGCGTGTGAGGAACGCGCTCAGCGTGTAAGGAACGCATCACTGATTTATAGTAAAAATACGACAGCGGGTCGCCAGCGTGAGAGTAGTGGGTTGGTAACGATCGTCTAGCGCGTTCGACGCCAGAGTAACGGCCTTTCTGCGCGCCGCCAGCGTGTGCAGTCACACGCTGGCAAACGCTGATTTTTTTTAGGTATGTTGAAAAATGTATTTTTTTCCTCAGCGTGTGACAGCGTGTTCCAGCGTGTGGGTAACTTGCTCAGCGCGTTGCGAACGCTGGCCTAGCGTTGGTCAACGTTTACCCGCGTGTTGCTGAAATTCCAACACGTTGGCCTAAAACGTTCTGGTGTGACAGGGCCATTACTGTAGTAGCGCGTCATCTTTTTGTACAACTAATCATGTGGTCGTTGCCGTATGCTGGCGCACGTTGGACCGCGCTACTCACGCGCTGGGCAGTCGTTCATCAGTCGTCGAGCGCGTTACTAACGCTGGCGAACGCTATGAACCCGTTATCAACGCGTTATGGACACGCTGAAATCACGGTTCCACTTGAATTTTTCTGTGGAAGTTCAGCGTTTGCCAGCGTATCAACTATTTTCAACGCGCTACTCACGCGTTGGCCTAAAACGTTCTGGTGTGACAGGGCCATAACTTACGATCGGTCCGAGGGTCGTTTTTTCTCATTATTACGTGCGTTAATCTGTATATCGTCTGGAAACCATTGCATTATCGTCTTGTTAAAGACAAAATGTCGGCTTAGAGTTAGTTTCGAAGAAGAACAATTATTTGAAAAGATTTTTGATACGTGTGTATAGTTTTGTGTGTGTACAAATTTTGTATACGCCAACAACTAGTCGACTCTGTCGTATATAGAACGTAGTTTGCGTGTTTCTTTTCAACGACCGTTTCCACTAACAGTAAAAAAAACATGAAACAGCCATCAAATTGGTAGTTGCAATGCGTCTTTCATAAGATGTTTTAGTCAAATTGATCTTAGGACACGTCTTAGCCAAGATCGATCTTTGAGCTAGGACTTGTCCTAAGTCCTTAGATGAGTCGTAAGATAAGATGAGTTTCGTGAAATCAGCCCCTGGTGTTTCATCGGCCGTTTCAAACTGCCCACATGTCGGGCTCTTCGCCAACAGGAATGGTACTGTCTCAGTTATTAGCTGTTTCGGAGTTTCACCGAAACTATAGGATTTGTACACGTTTTGTCAGCTAATTTCCCCTCCGACACTTTGGTAGATCCGATCGACTTGAAACTTGGCATACACTTAGAACACCACCCACAGATGGTCCTAGAAGAAATTTGTCGCGATTACGTCATTCAAAGTCACGTGACGCCACGTTAAATGTGTAATTTTTCCCATAGGTTTTGTACACGTTTTTCTTTAGACTATTGACTTTGACACTTTGGTAAATCCGATCGACTTAAGACTTAGCACACATCTCGACCACCATCCCCAGGACCAAGGAGAAAATCATCATGATGACATCATCGTGGGTCATGTGACGTCACATTAAAGGTGCAGTTTTTAGGACCCTCTATCTCTGGAAGTACAGGCCCGATTGGGGTCAAACTTGGTATGCAAGTATTCCAGGATGTGTTACAGACGAAAATTAAAATGACATCATGATGACATCATCGGGTGTCATGTGACGTCACATTAAAGGTGTAGTTTTCCCCCATAGGATTTGTACACATTTGTACAACCAATATATATTTGGCACTTGGGTAAATCGGATCGACTTCAGACTTGGCACACACTTAGAACGCCACACACACATTAAGAATTGTTTTAGACACGCGAAACAGCTCTGCGTTTGTCCACAAACACATTTCTAGTTTATACATTATGAATCATAGTTTGTGTACATAAATTGCTGTTTAAAATTTCAATTTGCACACACCACTTCTCAGAGGAAACAGGACGTACTGTTTGCAGTTCAAACTTCAAGGCAATTAAAACATTGATAAATTACCGATTTCACAGAGAACTCCGGAATACCCAGCTGCACACGTGCAGGAAACCTCGTCCACTCCGTCTACGCACTCGGCGCCGTTCTTGCACGGATTGCTGGCACATTCGTTAGTATCTAGAATATTAGATAGGATTCAAGTCAGTTTTGTTAGACTTTGGAGTCGATGAGATTGTCATTATACTCCAGCTTTCAGTAATTGTTTTTTGGGGAAATGAGGCGCATGCTTTAAAAAGGTAGGATACACCATTTGCAGATATTAAAAATGTTTACTACCAAATTATTAAAAAATAATCTTACTTGTTTGCAAGTAGAAAATAATTGTAGGCATCAAGCAAAATGATTGCCCCAGATATCCTATAATTGTTCCAAAACAACACAAGAACCACTGCTCGACGCCGGTTAAAAACGAACGCCGTTTTTCGTGCATTCCTTGGCATCTATGATTGTAAAACTTCGAAAAGGTCGGTTAAACGATATTTACTATAAAATGCAACCCCAAAAATCCACTCATTCATGATAATTCAAGCAATTACCAATAGTATATTCTACCTTTAATTGAGAAGAAAAACACCAGTTGACAATGTGTAAGAAGATGCTAATGAAACATTCATTGTAGGCAAATTATTAAACCTTGAATATTGCAAATGAAATTTAAAATTTGCCAGTAGTCCACCGCACAAGCTTGTATTCTTTATACTTGGAGCACTTTTGCTGCTTCAAACATGCACAACTGGCAAAATGCAGCTTGAAATAGATTCAAAAACGTACTAGTCTCGCACAAGGTACCATCGTAGCCCTTGGTACATTCACAGATAAAGCCGTCTACTTGGTCCACACACAGGCCTTGGTTCTGGCAAGGGTCGCTGTCGCACTCATTGATATCTGCCAAATACAAAATAATAAACAGGAAGAGTTTTCACAAATCTGCAACGGTACATACAGCCGAGAGAAAAACAAAATGGACACTATAAGACACAATTTACAGGTACAAAATAAGCCATGCTGACGTGATGTTACAAGCACACCTATTCTGAATGTAATTAACACGTTGGCATCGTGCACGTGCCTTCCACATTCATATGCTTATTGGTTGAGGCTTTTAGTTTTTTAATTCCTTGGATTACGGATCCGCCCCGAAAAAAAAAAGGAAATAAAAAAAAAAAACAATTTAAATAAAATTAAATAAAATAAAGTTGTAATTGAGTCGGTTCACATAGTCGGTTCACATAGTCGGTTCACATAGTCGGTTCACATAGCCGGTTCACATAGTCGGTTCACAAGTCGGTTCACAAGTCGGTTCACAAGTCGGTTCACAAGTCGGTTCACAAGTCGGTTCACAAGTCGGTTCACAACTCGGTTCATAACTCGGTTCACAACTCGGTTCACAAGTCATTCAATTTAAATAAAATTGTCGACGAAAATTTAAATTTTGGACAGAGTTGTAATTGAGTCGGTTCACTAGTTGGTTCACAAGTCGGTTCACAAGTCGGTTCACAAGTCGGTTCACAAGTCGGTTCACATAGTCGGTTCACATAGTCGGTTCACATAGTCGGTTCACATAGTCGGTTCACATAGTCGGTTCACAAGTCGGTTCACATAGCCGGTTCACATAGTCGGTTCACAAGTCGGTTCACAAGTCATTCAATCTTTAGTCAACTCACAAGCTATTTAAATGAACTTTGACAATAGCATTCCTTTGTTATTGTTCCTCTTGATGCTTGCAAACCGACTTGCGAACCAACTTTCGAACCCACTTGCGAACCCGACTCAATTACAACTCTGTCTGTAATCCAAGTAATTTAAAAAAAGAAAAGCCTCAACCAATAAGGTATTTCAACTGCACATGTGCACAATGATAGGCAATACGCATCATTTTGAAAAAAATTGAACGCACGCATATGAATGTGAAAGGTGCAATTTTGCTTCATTTTTTCTGCTTGCCGCCTGATTCGGGGATCCAAAGAAATCTGTCATCTATTAAAGTGTTTTTTAAAATGTCCTTATTGTCTAAATGTTTAGAAAGAAGAAGGTATAAAGAACGTATCCACAGGTCGTTGGTTCTTTGGCAGTCACAAGGCTGCTTACGACAAAATGAGGTCGCTCGCCCAAACACAATCTGTTTCAAATGCCAATGTACGTCTTGTCAACTCACCAGTCTCACAGAGAGTGCCCTCGTAGCCCGGGGAGCATTCACAGCTAAACCTGTTCACGTCGTCATGACAGACACCATTCTGGCAAGGGCTGCTACTACACTCATCGATGTCTGTTTTAAATTGGCAAAAGATTGCAACGATGATAATTAAAGAAGTTCATATCAGAAATAGTATTTATCATTGGGTTCGGATAATTTATTTGATAAAAATGCCGACAAATGACTTTCTTTCTGTTTATTGATTGTTTGAATATTTGTGACTCGAATTCAAAAGCTAAATATTTTACTTGACTCGTCGATGCATTGTGACTCGACTAGACTTCTTCACCGAATGACTCGACTCGATTCAAGTCACACAAAAACAAAATCAGTGACTCATTACAACTCTGCCAGGTCAACAGACATTCAGATGATCAACTTGAAATTTTGGAAATTATGGCACGTTTTGTCAACCTACCAATCCCGCACTCTACACCAGTGTAACCCGGGGAGCATTCGCATCTAAAACCGTTCACTTCGTCGTGACATTCGCCATTTTGACAAGGGCTGCTCTCGCACTCATTAATGTCTGTTGAAGACAACAAAAACACCAAATTGTTTAATTCCAATACTCTCAAAAAACCACTAGCTCTAAACGCGCCAGGTCTTCTGTTCGCTATGTTAGTGGTTGGTTGGGTTGGTTGTGTGGTGGGTGGGTGGAACATTTACTCGGCCTATTTTATCCGGGTGTAAAAATACTGTTTCCATGCCAGGCGTGTATCACAGCTTTCCAAGTTTCTTGGAAATAGCTGTTTTGGTAAACACTAATGGGTAATGATTCTAATTTGCATATTAGATCACACTTCACTTTTCCTTGGCAGTCACAAGGCCGCTTACGACATGCATAATGACAACAGATCTTACTACTATCGCAGAGTGCACCCTCGTAGCCTGGGGAACACTCGCAGCTGAAACCGTCCACTTCATCATGACAGTTGCCATTATGGCATGGGTTGTCCTCACAGCCATTGATATCTAAGGAGCAAAACACGGGAAAAGAAACGATAAAAACAAAATGAGGTCGCTCGCCCAAACACAATCTGTTTCAAATGCCAATGCACGTCTTGTCAACTCACCAGTCTCACAGAGAGTGCCCTCGTAGCCCGGGGAGCATTCACAGCTAAACCTGTTCACGTCGTCATGACAGACACCATTCTGGCAAGGGCTGCTACTACACTCATCGATGTCTGTTTTAAATTGGCAAAAGATTGCAACGATGATAATTAAAGAAGTTCATATCAGAAATAGTATTTATCATTGGATTCGGATAATTTATTTGATAAAAATGCCGACAAATGACTTTCTTTCTGTTTATTGATTGTTTGAATATTTGTGACTCGAATTCAAAAGCTAAATATTTTACTTGACTCGTCGATGCATTGTGACTCGACTAGACTTCTTCACCGAATGACTCGACTCGATTCAAGTCACACAAAAACAAAATCAGTGACTCATTACAACTCTGCCAGGTCAACAGACATTCAGATGATCAACTTGAAATTTTGGAAAATATGGCACGTTTTGTCAACCTACCAATCCCGCACTCTACACCAGTGTAACCCGGGGAGCATTCGCATCTAAAACCGTTCACTTCGTCGTGACATTCGCCATTTTGACAAGGGCTGCTCTCGCACTCATTAATGTCTGTTGAAGACAACAAAAACACCAAATTGTTTAATTCCAATACTCTCAAAAAACCACTAGCTCTAAACGCGCCAGGTCTTCTGTTCGCTATGTTAGTGGTTGGTTGGGTTGGTTGTGTGGTGGGTGGGTGGAACATTTACTCGGCCTATTTTATCCGGGTGTAAAAATACTGTTTCCATGCCAGGCGTGTATCACAGCTTTCCAAGTTTCTTGGAAATAGCTGTTTTGGTAAACACTAATGGGTAATGATTCTAATTTGCATATTAGATCACACTTCACTTTTCCTTGGCAGTCACAAGGCCGCTTACGACATGCATAATGACAACAGATCTTACTACTATCGCAGAGTGCACCCTCGTAGCCTGGGGAACACTCGCAGCTGAAACCGTCCACTTCATCATGACAGTTGCCATTCTGGCATGGGTTGTCCTCACAGCCATTGATATCTAAGGAGCAAAACACGGGAAAAGAAACGATAAAAACAAAATGAGGTCGCTCGCCCAAACACAATCTGTTTCAAATGCCAATGCACGTCTTGTCAACTCACCAGTCTCACAGAGAGTGCCCTCGTAGCCCGGGGAGCATTCACAGCTAAACCTGTTCACGTCGTCATGACAGACACCATTCTGGCAAGGGCTGCTAATACACTCATCGATGTCTGTTTTAAATTGGCAAAAGATTGCAACGATGATAATTAAAGAAGTTCATATCAGAAATAGTATTTATCATTGGATTCGGATAATTTATTTGATAAAAATGCCGACAAATGACTTTCTTTCTGTTTATTGATTGTTTGAATATTTGTGACTCGAATTCAAAAGCTAAATATTTTACTTGACTCGTCGATGCATTGTGACTCGACTAGACTTCTTCACCGAATGACTCGACTCGATTCAAGTCACACAAAAACAAAATCAGTGACTCATTACAACTCTGCCAGGTCAACAGACATTCAGATGATCAACTTGAAATTTTGGAAATTATGGCACGTTTTGTCAACCTACCAATCCCGCACTCTACACCAGTGTAACCCGGGGAGCATTCGCATCTAAAACCGTTCACTTCGTCGTGACATTCGCCATTTTGACAAGGGCTGCTCTCGCACTCATTAATGTCTGTTGAAGACAACAAAAACACCAAATTGTTTAATTCCAATACTCTCAAAAAACCACTAGCTCTAAACGCGCCAGGTCTTCTGTTCGCTATGTTAGTGGTTGGTTGGGTTGGTTGTGTGGTGGGTGGGTGGAACATTTACTCGGCCTATTTTATCCGGGTGTAAAAATACTGTTTCCATGCCAGGCGTGTATCACAGCTTTCCAAGTTTCTTGGAAATAGCTGTTTTGGTAAACACTAATGGGTAATGATTCTAATTTGCATATTAGATCACACTTCACTTTTCCTTGGCAGTCACAAGGCCGCTTACGACATGCATAATGACAACAGATCTTACTACTATCGCAGAGTGCACCCTCGTAGCCTGGGGAACACTCGCAGCTGAAACCGTCCACTTCATCATGACAGTTGCCATTCTGGCATGGGTTGTCCTCACAGCCATTGATATCTAAGGAGCAAAACACGGGAAAAGAAACGATAAAAACAAAATGAGGTCGCTCGCCCAAACACAATCTGTTTCAAATGCCAATGCACGTCTTGTCAACTCACCAGTCTCACAGAGAGTGCCCTCGTAGCCCGGGGAGCATTCACAGCTAAACCTGTTCACGTCGTCATGACAGACACCATTCTGGCAAGGGCTGCTACTACACTCATCGATGTCTGTTTTAAATTGGCAAAAGATTGCAACGATGATAATTAAAGAAGTTCATATCAGAAATAGTATTTATCATTGGATTCGGATAATTTATTTGATAAAAATGCCGACAAATGACTTTCTTTCTGTTTATTGATTGTTTGAATATTTGTGACTCGAATTCAAAAGCTAAATATTTTACTTGACTCGTCGATGCATTGTGACTCGACTAGACTTCTTCACCGAATGACTCGACTCGATTCAAGTCACACAAAAACAAAATCAGTGACTCATTACAACTCTGCCAGGTCAACAGACATTCAGATGATCAACTTGAAATTTTGGAAATTATGGCACGTTTTGTCAACCTATAACACTCTAAAAACTGAAGTGTTATAAATAAATCCCTAAGTGTTAGATTTAGCACTATCCAGGTGCTTCCTGAGGGACTGCACCTCAAGTGCCATTTCAGCACTTGATGAAGTGTCAGCATTGCAGCACTATCTAAGTGCTGTGAAAGTGCTACCAATACAGCACTAATATAGTGTTGATTTAAGTCCTTTGTAGCACCATCTTGGTGTACATCCAGCACCCCAAGGTGCAATCCATACAGCATTTGATGAAGTGTCAGCATCCCAGCTAACCAAAAAACGTTCCATGAACGTTCTTACAACGTTACGGTAATGTTTCCGGAACGTTTGGAAAAAAACGTTGCGGGAACGTAAATGTGTGGAGTTCTCTTGACGTCCTTTGAACGTTACAAAGAAACGTTGTGAAATAACATTCGTACAACATTCAATGCACATTGGCAAGATACAAAAATCTACTGTTGAACACTCTAATTATGTACATGTACATATTCACTGCGTGTACAGATTACGTAATACTACATTAACTTATTACACATTGCAATTACACATACATACAATAATAACCTATTCCTATTAGATATTACCTACTGAACACTTACTACAAACTTAGCTATTGCCGTTGTTAGTTTTATAGTTCGCTTTGTTGTCCACGAAAAAGTCACAGCAAATTTTTATGAATAATGTCAACATTTGAATACGAATAAAATGTAATGCGATTTTTTTCTCACTATTTGCCCAAAAATCAAAATTCAATCGAGGAATCGTTTGAATAATTACATATCATGGTCAAAAAAGTGAATTGTTGGACTAAATACCACAATTTAACATCGACTATTGTGAACACACATTTCCTCCCTTCTGATTGGTCAGTTGCTGTAGGTAAATTTCCTAATCGATACAGCACCAATGAAGTGCTAATATAAGTCCTTCCTAGGCGTTACTTTTAAATGGGCGGGGCAGTGGGGGCAGGGCGGGGTGGTTGGGGGCAGTGATTTTTCATGAAGTTAGTTGACACAAGGACCAATTTTTGGACAAATTTAAGATAGTTAGGTCCTTGTGCAGACTTACTTTATTGAACAGAGAAATGACAAATTCAAAAGGATGTCTCTTCAAATTAGCCTTTATTTTTTACTTGATCCCTCGAAGCAACAACCATGTCAAAAGTTTAGACAAAACAATACGTTTATCGAGGTAAAACCAAACAAATATCCTATGTTTTAGATGTTTTAGATGTTTTAGATGTTTGTGTATTAAAGCACTTTGAAGTGCTAGAATAGCACCAATTATGGTGTTGGAAATGAACGCCTCCAAGTGTTATTATAGCACTATCTTAAAACTTAAAGTGCTGAATTTATGTAGCACTTGGATAGTGCTAGGTTTTAACACTTCAGTTTTTAGAGTGTATACCAATCCCGCACTCTACACCAGTGTAACCCGGGGAGCATTCGCATCTAAAACCGTTCACTTCGTCGTGACATTCGCCATTTTGACAAGGGCTGCTCTCGCACTCATTAATGTCTGTTGAAGACAACAAAAACACCAAATTGTTTAATTCCAATACTCTCAAAAAACCACTAGCTCTAAACGCGCCAGGTCTTCTGTTCGCTATGTTAGTGGTTGGTTGGGTTGGTTGTGTGGTGGGTGGGTGGAACATTTACTCGGCCTATTTTATCCGGGTGTAAAAATACTGTTTCCATGCCAGGCGTGTATCACAGCTTTCCAAGTTTCTTGGAAATAGCTGTTTTGGTAAACACTAATGGGTAATGATTCTAATTTGCATATTAGATCACACTTCACTTTTCCTTGGCAGTCACAAGGCCGCTTACGACATGCATAATGACAACAGATCTTACTACTATCGCAGAGTGCACCCTCGTAGCCTGGGGAACACTCGCAGCTGAAACCGTCCACTTCATCATGACAGTTGCCATTCTGGCATGGGTTGTCCTCACAGCCATTGATATCTAAGGAGCAAAATACGGGAAAAGAAACGATAAAAACAAATCGAGGTCGCTCGCCAAAAAAAAATCTGTTTCAAAAGCCGTTGCACTTCTTGTCAACTCACCAGTCTCACAGAGAGTGCCCTCGTAGCCCGGGAAGCATTCACAGCTAAAACTGTTCACGTCGTCGTGACAGACACCATTCTGACAAGGGCTGCTACTACACTCATCGAAGTCTGTTTTGGCAAAAGATTGCAACGATGATAATCAGAGAAGTTATTTCACATCAGAAATGGTATCGGGGTGTACAATCGATCCCTATATGTATTGGGTTCTTAAAAAAGTCGAAACTCTGGAAGTACAAGTCCGATTGAGGTCAAACTTGGTATGCTATTCCGAGATGTATTATAAATCTAAATTATAAATATCATCAAGTGTCATGTGATTTAACGTTAAATGTGGTTTTCCCCCCATAGGATTTGTAAACGTTTTCTTCAACCAATACACTTTGGCACTTTTGAAAAAACAATTGACTTCAGACTTGGCACCAAATTAGACCACCCACCCACAGATGATTCAAGAAAACATTCGTCGCAATGACGTCATCAGGTGTCATGTGACGTCACATTAAATGTGAGTTTTCCTAGAATGGGATGGGCTATAGACGATGTGCCCTCTGATGTCACGTGTTTACATCTGTATTAAAATGTGCCCGGCAATATGCGCACACATCATGTTTTGCGTAAATTTGATTCAGGAGTGACGCCACAGGTCAGACCACCTTTGAATGATGTGACCTCTGATGTCGCCTCCTAACCAAACTTATGTAAAACATGATGCGGGCGTATATTGACGGGCACATTTGAATATAGATGTAAACAGAGGGCACATGGTCTATATGGAGCTACATGTAGTATGATCCATTTTACCTCTTTGCGACATAACCTTTATGGTGGAGTGGCCGGGTAACACATATCCACAATAGCGGAGATACAGCAAACATAGAAGCAGGCAAGACGGCATGTAGGTGTATTGTACTAATAACAATAGGAGGTAGGTCCAGATTGCTGACACTTTAGCAATGGTGTAACAATGACAGAATTTAAACTCACCAATCTCGCAATTGCGTCCTTTGTATCCACGCTGGCAATGACAATTCTCTGAGAAAGAACAAGGTCCATTCATGTTGCAAGCTGTCACCAAGAGACACTTGCCGAGCTCCCCACAAGATAAGGTGCACTGTCCTGTAAAAAAAACAGCAAAGTTCAGCGCTAAAATGTATACTTATTTAATATCGCATAACGGCTCACCCACGGAACACATAGGCCCTATACCTGTTTATTGATAGTTTTCTAAAACCCCTTGTCCCACAGATCTCATCATACATCCACGACACCCCAGACTTCCTGCGCAAGCTCGATTGGAGGCAATATATACACACGATCGTCTGAGTGAGTTTGTTTTTGATTGAAATAGGGGACGTATAACAATAGAGGACAATAGGGTCCCCTATTTCGCCAAGGTCCCCGATTCCGACTCGTGTGCAAATCCTACGGCGATCATCTGAAAACGTTAGACATGGGCGGATACAGGGGGGGGGTCCAAGGGGTCCGGACCCCCCCTTTTTTCTTGAGTGCAAAAAAAAAAAAAAACAAAAAAAAAAAAAAAAAAAATGTATTTCACCTAACAATCAACGTACATACATGTACAGACGCATACATACGTGTATTATTCTCAAACCACACACACAAAATAACAACCATATAGACTATGATTTGAACGAGTGCAATAGGCGCTAACCACAGTGTTTATATATTTGTCACGTGACCTAAATTTAAGCTAAATTTATGTAAATTACTAAACACTAAATTGGAACAAACACGCCGCTTTTTCCACCGTTTGTAGAGACGGTCGGAATAAACCCCGCTAGCACAAGCGGGCGTTTGGCGTATAGTTTTTTAAAGATTAAACACAACTTGTAACATTTTATTTTAACATACAACTTTAAATTAAACTTACTTAATAACTATTAGGGCTTGTAATTTGTTTATTATTTTAAATGGAGTCATTGCCGGTCGCTCCCAGCCAAATCCTGCCTATGTTAAGTACCGGTATGCCTAAGGTTTATGACCAATTAACCGTTACCTCATTTTACACGTAGTGTGAGTCAGTGTGCGCTGTTTTTAAATCCAAACTTCCAATTCCGGTATCCATAATATACTCCTCTGGTCAAAATTTATTTCAAGTTATCATTCCAGCTAAAAATGGTAAATATTAGATTTTAAAAAAAAATGGTATAAAAATCAGGCTTCATATTGCCACAACATTAACAAAAAATAGGTAGAAATTGGCCTCAGATTGCGCCAGAGAGCACCTAATAAACCAAAAAATTTCAGGGCCCTTAAGCGGGCCCTGAACCCCGGCCGCAGGGAATTCGCGCTACGCGCTCGTGATGTGCGCTTCGCGTACATGCTTCCCAGTTACATGTACTCAAATTGTTACACACCCACATTTTTTTTTTACACACCCAATTCAAAAAATACTGCCTAAGAACTTGGGTGGACCCCCCCTTTATAAAAATCCTGGATCCGCCCATGTTAGAGTACAAACAAAAGAGGTAAGACGGTCGGACATTTACCCACTTGTATGTGTGGGTAGGCATACACCAAGTAATGGGGACACTTTCTTTTGTTTGAACAAAATTTGACCGAGTTGT
The DNA here is from genome assembly GCA_037893245.1 of Crossaster papposus. NCBI lineage: Eukaryota > Metazoa > Echinodermata > Asteroidea > Velatida > Solasteridae > Crossaster > Crossaster papposus. The sequence goes on from JBAIAA010000246.1 coordinate 332,776, forward strand.
GGGGACATTTTGGGTCGCCAGTAAAGGGTTCTAGAGTAAGGTTAGGGTATAATGAATAAAAATGGAGAAGAAAAATTAGGGCGATGTTGAAAATTTTAGTTTGAAAGAATTTTCAGAGTTTTAGTTTCTTTATGCTTTCGTCACACCAAACTAGTTCTCAAAACATCCTGCCCTGTACTAAACAAATCGTAAAATGGGCTGTGCTAGGGGGTAGAACGTGTAACTTTGGCCAAATAATGTTATAAGTACGATGCTACTTCGTTCAGAAACAGTCCTCAATATATGTCCATCTCGTCTTTAACCTGTCCGCAGTCCGTTGGTATCAAGTTCAGATCTGGTAAAATTGCCTGTTCACCTCGTGCGAACAACGTTTCCAAGCAGTCCAAGCCCGCCCATAGTCAGTTTAAACCTGTTCTGAACTTGTTCTACCTCGTTCCTAATACGTCCTAACCCATTCTTCTTATTTCTAAACTCAACCACTTCGTTCCCAGACAGTTCACCTTGTTTTCGCCACGTCCTTATCTCGTCCCTAGTGCATTCTAAACATAATGGCAATCGCGTTCTGGCCCGACGGCTATAAATACCCAGCGCGTTTTTGCCAGTCCTCATTCGCATTTGCCACTTCAACCTGTGCAGATCAACACTTGATTTCCGACTTTGACATTTACGAGCTCATGCCTCCAAAGAGGAGTGGATACAGGAAGACAGGCCAGGGTCAAGCAGCAAGTACTACTACCCCTAGATCCCGAAGCCCAGTCCCTAGTAGGCTCGAAGTACGACAATTTGTAGTACGTCCATCTCGATTTGAGTACGTTGTCACTTCGTCTAATTGCAGAACGGGATGGCCTCCCCGAAAAGGTTGAGTAGGCTCGAAGTTCTGGAGCACCCTTCTAGTCTGAGCCCGTCCATGAAGTTCGTCAAAAGACCGTAAACAGTTGCTGCAATGTTCACTCCCTTTGCACACAGTTTGAGCCCGTTCGGCAACATTTTCAAGAACGTAGTGAGAACTAGTAGTGTGATGGGGGCATTTAAAGCACACGAACCCTATAGAATGTCCCCATAACGTCACGTACTAAAAGAAAGTTTGTGTGTACGTGTACTACAGAACCCTTGAGGAGAGAAGCACAATAGACGATCAAAAGATTCTTTCAGTTCTCGGATGTTCGTCTTTTAAAAAATGTTGTTAGGGTTAGGTTACAGTACAGGAACAAAAGGAAACACAATAGGGAATCCTCGATCGTTATGTAAAATATGACTGTATGTTTGTTAAATGTACACAGTAATTTTGCCTCTGAAAGATATCTGTTTAAGATCGAAATATCAGGCCCTCTTAACTTATTTGATTTCTTTATTTATTGAGGTCAATAAATGGGCATCTGCTATTCTGCGTTCAGAATCCACTTTTCTGTCCTTCTGCTACCAGAAAAGCAAAATAAAAACTGGTAGCAGAAAAGCAGAAAATGGAAAAGTAAAACAAAAATACAGTTTGATCTAATTTCCTGCTCTCCTCAAGTGAGAAAAGAGCAGATGTCCACTTTTCGTCCCCCGTACCTTTTCATGCAACCGCAGTGACAAACGGTTATTGTAACTTACTTGTTTGACATTTGGTACCCTCAAATTTAGGGGCACATTCACAACTGAAACCATTCACCTCATCGACACAAACACCGTCATTCAAGCAAGGGTTGGGTTCACACTCATCGATATCTGCAAAAAAATATTTATAGAAATAAAACTTGTTTCACACATAAAGAACAACTTTCCAAAAGTTGTAAAAAGGAAAAGCTCTAGAGGCAATAGAGAGGAAAGATTGAACCTTGCGACCAGGTGCAATATACGGCTGTCGATTAGAGATATTTATCTTGTTTTTTACCCAAGAGCAGTTGGATGAGCAATACCAATAATACATAAGAACAGAAAGGAATATTAGTACACTGTGTTAACTTCCTTATCTTTTGCAATGTACCCACGTAGCATGAGGGAGCATTCACAAATGAAACTAGCAACCTTGTTACAACCTATTATTAATTCTATTTAACTTGAGTCCCGACAGGCAAATGACCTGACCTGGCTTGACCTGGCCCAACATGACCTGACTCATTGCAAGCAAATGACGTAGACTCAACTTAAGTCCCTCATCAAAAGACTCGACTCCAGTCTTTAAATAAAAACACTAAGTTTGCAGAAAATAATTATTTGCAATGATTTATGGTGTCATAAATATCTAAGAAGCAAAACACAGTAAAAGAAACAATAAAAACAAATTGAGGTCGCTCGCCAAAACAAAATCTGTTTCAATTATTTATTTATAAATAATTATTTGCAATGATTTATGGTGTAATAAATATCTAAGAAGCAAAACACAGTAAAAGAAACAATAAAAACAAATCGAGGTCGCTCGCCAAAACAAAATCTGTTTCAAAAGCCGTTGCACGTCTTGTCAACTCACCAGTCTCACAGAGAGTGCCCTCGTAGCCCGGGGAGCATTCACAGCTAAAACTGTTCACGTCGTCATGACAGACACCATTCTGGCAAGGGCTGCTACTACACTCATCGAAGTCTGTTTTGGCAAAAGATTGCAACGATGATAATCGCAGAGAAGTTATTTCACATCAGAAATGGTATCGGGGTGTACAACCGATCCCTATATATTTTGGGTTTAAAAAAAATCGAAACTCTGGAAGTACAAGTCCGATTGAGGTCAAACTTGGTATGCTATTCCGAGATGTATTATAAATCTAAATTATAAATATCATCAAGTGTCATGTGATTTAACGTTAAATGTGGTTTTCCCCCCATATGATTTGTAAACGTTTTCTTCAACCAATACACTTTGGCACTTTTGAAAGAACAATTGACTTCAGACTTGGCACCAAATTAGACCACCCACCCACAGATGATTCAAGAAAACATTCGTCGCAATGACGTCATCAGGTGTCATGTGACGTCACATTAAATGTGAGTTTTCCTAGAATGGGATGGGCTATAGACGATGTGCCCTCTGATGTCACGTGTTTACATCTGTATTAAAATGTGCCCGGCAATATGCGCACACATCATGTTTTGCGTAAAATTTGATTCAGGAGTGACGCCACAGGTCAGACCACCTTTGAATGATGTGACCTCTGATGTCGCCTCCTAACCAAACTTATGTAAAACATGATGCGTGCGCATATTGACAGGCACATTTGAATATAGATGTAAACAGAGGGCACATAGTCTATATGGAGCTAGCATGATCCATTTCACTTTTTTGCGACATAATACCCTTTATAGTGGAGTAGCCGGGTAACACATCCCAGGACAATAGCGGAGATACAACAAACATAGAAGCAGGCAAGATGGCAAGTACATGTAAGTGTATTGTACTAATAACAATAGGAGGTACATGTAGGTCCAGATTGTTGACACTTTAGCAATGGTGTAACAATGACAGAATTTAAACTCACCAATCTCGCAATTGCGTCCTTTGTATCCACGCTGGCAATGACAATTCTCTGAGAAAGAACAAGGTCCATTCATGTTGCAAGCTGTCACCAAGAGACACCTGCCGTGCCCCCCACAGGGTAAGGTGCACAGTCCTGTAAAAAAACAGCAAAGTTCAGCGCTAAAATGTATATTTATTTAATATCGCGTAACGGCTCACCCACGGAACACGTGGGTAGGCATACACCAAGTAATGGGGACACTTTCTTTTGTTTGAAAACAAATTGACCGAGTTGTGGGGACGATTTGGGTCGCCAGTAAAGGGTTCTAGAGTAAGTTTAGGGTATAATGAATAAAAATTGAGAAGACAAATTAGTGCGATGTTGAAAATTTTAGTTTGGAAGAATTTTCAGAGTTTTAGTTTCTTTATGCTTTCGTCACACCAAACTAGTTCTCAAAACATCCTGCCCTGTACTAAACAAATCGTAAAATGGGCTGTGCTAGGGGGTAGAACGTGTAACTTTGGCCAAATAATGTTAAAAGTACGATGCTACTTCGTTCAGAAACAGTCCTCAATATATGTCCATCTCGTCTTTAACCTGTACGCAGTCCGTTGGTATCAAGTTCAGATCTGGTAAAATTGCCTGTTCACCTCGTGCGAACAACGTTTCCAAGCAGTCCAAGCCCGCCCATAGTCAGTTTAAACCTGTTCTGAACTTGTTCTACCTCGTTCATAATACGTCCTAACCCATTCTTCTTATTTCTAAACTCAACCACTTCGTTCCCAGACAGTTCACCTTGTTTTCGCCACGTCCTTTTCTCGTCCCTAGTGCATTCTAAACATAATGGCAATCGCGTCCTGGCCCGACGGCTATAAATACCCAGCGCGTTTTTGCCAGTCCTCATTCGCATTTGCCACTTCAACCTGTGCAGATCAACACTTCGAAGATTTCCGACTTTGACATTTACGAGCTCATGCCTCCAAAGAGTAGTGGATACAGGAAGACAGGCCAGGGTCAAGCAGCAAGTACTACTACCCCTAGATCCCGAAGCCCAGTCCCTAGTAGGCTCGAAGTACGACAATTTGTAGTACGTCCATCTCCTTTTGAGTACGTTGTCACTTCGTCTAATTGCAGAACGGGATGGCCTCCCCGAAAAGGTTGAGTAGGCTCGAAGTTCTGGAGCACCCTTCTAGTCTGAGCCCGTCCATGAAGTTCGTCAAAAGCCGTAAACAGTTGCTGCAATGTTCACTCCCTTTGCACACAGTTTGAGCCCGTTCGGCAACATTTTCAAGAACGTAGTGAGAACTAGTTTAGTGTGTTGGGGGCATTTAAAGCACACGAACCCTATGGAATGTCCCCATAACGTCACGTACTAAAAGAAAGTTTGTGTGTACGTGTACTACAGAACCCTTGAGGACAGAAGCACAATAGACGATCAAGAGATTCTTTCAGTTCTCGGATGTTCGTCTTTAAAAAAAAGTTGTTAGGGTTAGGTTACAGTACAGGAACAAAAGGAAACACAATAGGAAATCCTCGATCGTTATGTAAAATATGACTGTATGTTTGTTAAATGTACACAGTAATTTTGCCTCTGAAAGATATCTGTTTAAGATCGAAATATCAGGCCCTCTTAACTTATTTAATTTCTTTATTTATTGAGGTCAATAAATGGGCATCTGCTATTCTGCGTTCAGAATCCACTTTTCTGTCCTTCTGCTACCAGAAAAGCAAAATAAAAACTGGTAGCAGAAAAGCAGAAAATGGAAAAGTAAAAAAAAAATACAGTTTGATCTAATTTCCTGCTCTCCTCAAGTGAGAAAAGAGCAGATGTCCACTTTTCGTCCCCCGTACCTTTTCATGCAACCGCAGTGACAAACGGTTATTGTAACTTACTTGTTTGACATTTGGTACCCTCAAATTTAGGGGCACATTCACAACTGAAACCATTCACCTCATCGACACAAACACCGTCATTCAAGCAAGGGTTGGGTTCACACTCATCGATATCTGCAAAAAAATATTTATAGAAATAAAACTTGTTTCACACATAAAGAACAACTTTCCAAAAGTTGTAAAAAGGAAAAGCTCTAGAGGCAATAGAGAGGAAAGATTGAACCTTGCGACCAGGTGCAATATACGGCTGTCGATTAGAGATATTTATCTTGTTTTTTACCCAAGAGCAGTTGGATGAGCAATACCAATAATACATAAGAACAGAAAGGAATATTAGTACACTGTGTTAACTTCCTTATCTTTTGCAATGTACCCACGTAGCACGAGGGAGCATTCACAAATGAAACTAGCAACCTTGTTACAACCTATTATTAATTCTATTTAACTTGAGTCCCGACAGGCAAATAACCTGACCTGGCTTGACCTGGCCCAACATGACCTGACTCATTGCAAGCAAATGACGTAGACTCAACTTAAGTCCCTCATCAAAAGACTCGACTCCAGTCTTTAAATAAAAACACTAAGTTTGCAGAAAATAATTATTTGCAATGATTTATGGTGTCATAAATATCTAAGAAGCAAAACACAGTAAAAGAAACAATAAAAACAAATCGAGGTCGCTCGCCAAAACAAAATCTGTTTCAATTATTTATTTATAAATAATTATTTGCAATGATTTATGGTGTAATAAATATCTAAGAAGCAAAACACAGTAAAAGAAACAATAAAAACAAATCGAGGTCGCTCGCCAAAACAAAATCTGTTTCAAAAGCCGTTGCACGTCTTGTCAACTCACCAGTCTCACAGAGAGTGCCCTCGTAGCCCGGGGAGCATTCACAGCTAAAACTGTTCACGTCGTCATGACAGACACCATTCTGGCAAGGGCTGCTACTACACTCATCGAAGTCTGTTTTGGCAAAAGATTGCAACGATGATAATCGCAGAGAAGTTATTTCACATCAGAAATGGTATCGGGGTGTACAATCGATCCCTATATATTTTGGGTTTAAAAAAAATTGAAACTCTGGAAGTACAAGTCCGATTGAGGTCAAACTTGGTATGCTATTCCGAGATGTATTATAAATCTAAATTATAAATATCATCAAGTGTCATGTGATTTAACGTTAAATGTGGTTTTCCCCCCATATGATTTGTAAACGTTTTCTTCAACCAATACACTTTGGCACTTTTGAAAAAACAATTGACTTCAGACTTGGCACCAAATTAGACCACCCACCCACAGATGATTCAAGAAAACATTCGTCGCAATGACGTCATCAGGTGTCATGTGACGTCACATTAAATGTGAGTTTTCCTAGAATGGGATGGGCTATAGACGATGTGCCCTCTGATGTCACGTGTTTACATCTGTATTGAAATGTGCCCGGCAATATGCGCACACATCATGTTTTGCGTAAAATTTGATTCAGGAGTGACGCCACAGGTCAGACCACCTTTGAATGATGTGACCTCTGATGTCGCCTCCTAACCAAACTTATGTAAAACATGATGCGTGCGCATATTGACAGGCACATTTGAATATAGATGTAAACAGAGGGCACATAGTCTATATGGAGCTAGCATGATCCATTTCACTTCTTTGCGACATAATACCCTTTATAGTGGAGTAGCCGGGTAACACATCCCGGAACAATAGCGGAGATACAACAAACATAGAAGCAGGCAAGATGGCAAGTACATGTAAGTGTATTGTACTAATAACAATAGGAGGTACATGTAGGTCCAGATTGTTGACACTTTAGCAATGGTGTAACAATGACAGAATTTAAACTCACCAATCTCGCAATTGCGTCCTTTGTATCCACGCTGGCAATGACAATTCTCTGAGAAAGAACAAGGTCCATTCATGTTGCAAGCTGTCACCAAGAGACACCTGCCGTGCCCCCCACAGGGTAAGGTGCACAGTCCTTAAAAAAAACAGCAAAGTTCAGCGCTAAAATGTATATTTATTTAATATCGCGTAACGGCTCACCCACGGAACACGTGGGTAGGCATACACCAAGTAATGGGGACACTTTCTTTTGTTTGAAAACAAATTGACCGAGTTGTGGGGACGATTTGGGTCGCCAGTAAAGGGTTCTAGAGTTAGGTTGGGGTATAATAAAAGAAAATGGAGAAGAAAAATTAGGGCAATGTTGAAAATTTTAGTTTGAAAGAATTTTCAGAGTTTTATTTTCTTTATGCTTTCGTCACACCAAACTAGTAGATCTCAAAACGTCCTGCCCCGTCCTAGACAAATCGTAAAATGGGCTGTGCTGGGGGGTAGAACGTGTAACTTTGGCCAAATAATGTTATAAGTACAATGCTACTTTGTTAATTAACAGTCCTCAATTTGTTCATCTCGTCTTTAACCTGTCCGCAGTTCGTTGGTATCAAGTTCAGATCGGGTAAAATTGCCCGTTCACCTCATGCGGACAACGTTTCTAAGCAGTCCAAACCCGCCCGTAGTCAGTTTAAACCCGTTCCGAACTTGTTCTACCTCGTTCCTAATACGTCCTAACCCATTCTTCTTATTTCTTAACTCAACCACTTCCTTCCTAGACACTTCACCTCGTTCTCGCCACGTCCTCATCTCGTCCCTAGTGCATTTTAAACGTAATTGCAATGGCGTCCTGGCCCAACGGCTATAAATACCCAGCGCGTTTTTGCCAGTCCTCATACGCATTTGCCACTTCAACCTGTGCAGATCAACACTTCGAAGATTTCCGACATTGACATTTACGAGCATCATGCCTCCAAAGAGGAGTGGATATAGGAAGACAGGCCATGGGGGAGCAGCTAGTACGTAGATCCCGAAGCCCCGTCCAAGTACGACAATTCCGTTTGTAGTACGTCCATCTCATTTTAAGTACGTTGTCAATTCTCGTCTAATTGCAGAATGGGATGGCCGCCCGAAAATGTTGAGTAGGCTCGAAGTTCTGGAGAGCAGTCTGAGCCCGTCCATAAAGTTCGTAAAAAGACCGTAAACAGTTGCTACAACGTCCACTCCCTTCGCACACAGTTTAAGCCCGTTCGGCAACATTTTCAAGAACGTAGTGAGAACTAGTTTAGTGTGTTGGGGGCATTTAAAGCACTCACACCAACCCTATGGAATGTCCCCATAACGTCACGTACTAAAATAAAGTTTGTGTGTACATGTACTACAGAACCCTTGAGGACAGAAGCACAATAGACGATCAAGAGATTCTTTCAGTCCTCGGTTGTTCGTCTTTTAAAAAATGTTGTTAGGGTTAGGTTACAGTACAGAAAACAAAAGAAACACAATAGGGAATCCTCGGTCGTTATGTAAAATATGACTGTATGTTTGTTAAATGTACTGTAACTGAACAGGGTATATATGCCGACTCGTATTCGTGTCTAGTTAATCTGAATATATATTGCTCATGCAGGATCACGCGCTCATGCTGCCTGATTCATGGCGCAGTGGCCAATCATTAACGCCCGGCTGCATGATCAGGGTTAAGCAACCAATTACCGGCGCGCGTAGCTTCTGCCCGGTAGCTGCACATATAATTAGCGCGTGGTGACCAATTGCCGTAGCGCATTGTCGCAGCTTCTGGGGCCTTTCGCGCGGTTTCCAGTCAGTTCCATAGAAGGCGTCAATGCTAGAACAAGTACCTGAAGTACCCGAAGAAATACAAAAGAGTGTTGCCGTTAGCGGATTGCTGGCGAACGGGATTGACCGGTGAGTCAGCGTAAAAGTTGGTTGTTGGACCTGGGTTAAACGTGCGAGGTAGACCGCTTCAAGTTGGTTGGGGATTTAGCGAAGCTTAGAGGGATCGGAGGGCTTGCACGCTGGGTGTATGTTTCATGCCTGTTGGCGTGGCGTCGGCTGAGCAGTCCTGGTTGTTGAGCTAGTTGTTCCCGTAGAGGTTTACTGAGTTAGCGGTTTAAGTGTCCCGTGTGGTCTAGTCAGAGTTCCTTTGAGCTATTCTCTGATCACTGTAGTTATTCAGGTGTATGGTGGAACCTGCGAGGTTTACCTGTGCTCGCTGCCAGTGAGCCGAACCTGGTCAAGGTGCATGGTAGTTGGTACTTCGTGAGGCTTACTCTGTGAATATTTAATTAGGTTGCCTGATAAGTGTTTCATTACCCTGCTGTACCTTGTGCTTCTTTATATTACTATCACATATATAAGAATTATAATTGTATAAGCTGTGTGAGGCTTACGCTGTTTGAAGATAACTTATTGTAAAGGTAGTATATTGTTTAAGCGGTGTGAGACTCACGCCGTATAGAAAGAGCTTACTGTGAACAGGTTACATTGTATAAGCTTTGTCTGTATTTGTATTATTACTAGCCATAAATTATAGTTAACGTGGTGCAGTTGACCACGTGAGGCTTACTGAGCCTTGTGAGGCTTACTGAGCTTCGTAATGATTATTAGGTGGTGCAGTTGATCACTTTTATTCTGTATAAACTATCTGATTGTTAATTATCACTGCCACATTGATAAGAGAAGAATAATAAGAATCATAACTGTCCTTGAAAATTCTTGTCGCTGTGAGGATTATTTGGATCACTGTGAGGTTTATTATAATTATTTAGTGCTCTGCTATTACACCAAGTAAATCACTCAGTCATAAAACGGTGGTATAGTTCCACCAAACGAGCTGCCCCTAGGTTAAGTCCGCCGTTCGTTAATTCCCCCCCCCCCCCCCCCCCCCCCCCCTCTTGCGTCTGGATAGCCGCTCATCCTTGCGCGAGGCTAATAAATATATTTGTTGGAAAATAAGAGTTGGTTGGAGTCCTGGGATAATAAGACCAGTCCCCATCCATCAAGGTCCTCCGCCGGTTCCGCCACAGTACACCGTAATTTTGCCTCTGAAAGAGATCTTCCCAGTAAACAAAGAACCAAAAAAGAACCAGTTTTGTCGGTGAATATTTAGTGATTTTTAGGTTTGGTGGTTTTCAAACCAAATGTTCACGTTTTGTTCACGTGATTATTATTGGTTTATTAGTAGCTTTGTTTTCACGTTCTAATCATACTCGAAAATTGCGCAATAGTCACGTAAATAAAGTAACGTTATTCGTCAACGTTACCGTAACACGTGTAAATCGCGTTAAAAATATGACCACTCATGCACTTGATCAAATAACGGGTTTGTAACCCTTATATTTGGCGTGTAATACGTGATTATTTCGTTTTTTAAACGTTAACAGATTCGGTTCTTAAGTTACCATCAAATCACTGGAGAAAATCACGTGATTGTCACTGGTTACCTTGTCATCTTACGACTCCGCATAACTTTATTTTTTTGAGTATATAGCACGTTCTTATTTGGTTTTTAAAACACCAATTTTTTTGGTTCTGAAGTTACCATCAAATTCCTGGTGAAAATCACGTGATTGTCACTGGTTATTTAGCTAGTCATCTTACGGCTCCGCATAACGTTATTTGTTGGTGTATACAGCACGTTCTTATTTGGTTTTTAAAACACTAAATATTTTGGTTCTGAAGTTACCATCAAATCACTGGATAAAAATCACGTGATTGTCACTGGTTACCTTGTCATTTTTAGACTTCGCATAGCGTTATTTTTTGGAGTTATTAAGTTATTTGGTTATTAAGTTACCATCAAATCACTGTTGAAAATCAGGTGATTGTCACTGGTTATTCAGCTAGTCATGTTACGACTCTGCATAACGTTATTTTTTTAAGTATATAGCACGTTCTTATGTGGTTTTTAAAACACCAAATATTTTGGTTATTAAGTTACCATCAAATCACTGGTGAAAATCACGTGATTGTCACTGGTTATTTAGCTAGTCATATTACGACTCCGCAAAACGTTATTTTTGGGTGAATATAGCTTGTTTTTATTTGGTTTTTAAAACACCAAATATTTTGGTTATTATAAAGTTACCATTAAATCACTGGTGAAATCACGTGATTGTCACTGGTTATTTAGCTAGTCATATTACGACTCCGCAAAACGTTATTTTTGGGTGAATATAGCTTGTTTTTATTTGGTTTTTAAAACACCAAATATTTTGGTTATTATAAAGTTACCATTAAATCACTGGTGAAATCACGTGATTGTCACTAGTTATTCAGCTTGTCATATTACGACTCCGCATAACGTTATTTTGTTGGTGTATAGAGCATGTTCTTATTTGGTTTTTAAAACACCAAATTTGTTGGTTCTGAAGTACCATCAAATTCCTGGTGAAAATCACGTGATTGTCACTGGTTATTTAGCTAGTCATCTTACGGCTCCGCATAACGTTATTTGTTGGTGTATACAGCACGTTCTTTTTTGGTTTTTAAAACACCAAATATTTTGGTTTTGAAGTTGCCATCAAATCACTGGATAAAAATCACGTGATTGTCACTGGTTCTACAGCAACTGACCGATCAGAAGTGGGAAATTTGTGTTCACAATAGTCGATGTTAAAAAAATTTTTTTACCATAATATGTAACAATTTAAACGATTCCATGATTGAATTTTGTTTTTTTGCAAACATAGTTAAAAATTCGCATTACATTTTATTAGTTTTCAAATTTAGACAATATTCATAAAAACTAGCTGTGACTTCGTCGTGGACAAAAATTCGCAGTATAAAACTAACAAACGGCAATGGCTAAGTTTGTAGTACGTATTCATAGGTAATATTGTATGGATGTGTAATAACTTAATTCTAATGTGTAATAAGGTAGTTCCCTGGGTATTATTTCATTACGCAAATTGTCCACTCAGTTAATATGTACATAATTAGAGTGTTAAAACAGTAGATCTTTTTTATCTTGCCAATGTCCTCTGCAATACGTTGGAAGGACGGAATATTCACGTTAAAATGACGTGTTTTCCACGTGATTATCACGTGTGCCTGCTATCAGGGGAACGAACAGAGAACGTCATAATTAGGTGCAGAAAACGTGACAAAAGAACGGGTCAATAAGGTGAATAATTGAGGTGAAAAACGTGATCCGAGAACGTCATAATCAGGTGCGAAAAAAAGTGACAAAAGAACGGGCCAATAAGGTGAATAATGGGTCTAAATTACGTGATTCAGGGAGGAAGCAATGACGTTATAGTGAGGTGTGCAAAACTCGTGATTTAAGAAAGCGCCGATAACGTTATTTGTATGTTGAAATTATCGTTATTTCAACGTGATTAACTCACGTGAATATTTGGTGAAAACGCATTAACGCCCATCACGTGATTTTCACGGGTCTCAAGAACGTAACTTGCATTATATTTATCACCTAAAAATAACGTGTTTTTCACGTTCCTCTGTTTATTGGGTTGTTTAAGATCGAAATATCAGGCCCTCTTAACTTCTTTGATTTCTATATTTATTGAGGTCAATAAATGGGCATCTGCTATTCTGCGTTCAGAATCCACTTTTCTGTCTTTCTGTCTTTTCTACTTTTCTGGCAACTTAAAAGCACTTTTCTTCCCTTAAAAAACAGTTTTTGGCTGCCTGAGAACAATCTGCTTTTCTGGTGGCAGAATGGAAAATGGAAAAGTAAACAAAAACAATACAGTTTGATCTAATTTCCTGCTCTCCTCAAGTGAGAAAAGAGCAGATGTCCACTTTTCGTCCCCCGTACCTTTTCATGCACCCACAGTGACAAACGGTTACTGTGACTTACTTGTTTGACATTTGGTACCCTCAAATTTGGGGGCACATTCACAGCGGAAACCATTCACCTCATCGACACAAACACCGTCATTCAAGCAAGGGTTGGGTTCACACTCATTGATATCTGCAAAAGAAAATGTATAGAAATAACAATTGTTTTACACATAAAGAACAACTTTCCAAAAGTTGTAAAAAGTAAAAGCTCTAGAGGCAATAAAGAGGAAACATGGAATCTGGCGACCAGGTGCAATATACGGCTGTTGATTAGAGATATCTTTTTTTTTTCCCAAGAGCAGTTGGATGAGCAATACCAATAATACATAAGAACAGAAAGGAATATTAGTACATTGTGTTAAATTCTTTATCTTTTGCAATGTACCCACGTAGCATGAGGGAGCATTCACAAATGAAACTAGCAACCTTGTTACCACCTATTATTAATTCTATTTAACTTGAGTTCCGACAGGCAAATGACCTGACCTGGCTTGACCTGGCTTGACCAGGCCCGACATGACCCGACTCATTGCAAGCAAATGACGTATATTCAACTTGAGTCCCTCATCAAAAGACTCGACTCCAGTCTTTAAATAAAAACACTAAGTTTGCGGAAAATAATTATTTGCAATGATTTATGGCAAAGTGGTTATGTGGCAAAGTGGTTACGTGGCAAAGTGGTTACGTGGCAAAGTGGTTACGTGGCAAAGTGGTTACGTGGCAAAGTGGTTACGTGGCTGGCAAAGTGGTTACGTGGCTGGCGATGTGGATTAATTGGCGCTGTGGATTAATTGGCGATGTGGATTAATTGGCTATGCAGATTAATTGGCGATGTGGATTAATTGGCGATGTGGATTAATTGGCGATGTGGTTAATTGGCGGCGATGTGGTTATAATTGGCGACGATGTGGTTAATTGGCGACGATGTGGTTAATTGGCGACGATGTGGTTAATTGGCGACGATGTGGTTAATTGGCGACGTTGTGGTTAATTGGCGACGATGTGGTTAAGTGGTGACGATGTGGTTAATTGGCGACGATGTGGTTAATTGGCGGCGATGTAGTTAATTGGCGGCGATGTGATTAATTGGCGGCGATGTGGTTAATTGGCGGCGATGTGGTTAATTGGCGGCGACGTGGTTAATTGGCGGCGATGTGGTTAATTGGCGGCGATGTGGTTAATTGGTGGCGATGTGGTTAGTTGGCGGCAAAGTGGTTTTGGGGGCGAAGTAGTTTTGAGGGCGAAGTAGTTTTGGGGGCGAAGTAGTTTTGGGGGCAGAGTAGTTTTTGGGTGAAAGAACTGCAAAACATTTAATGAAATGGTTCAGTTGCCCATTGTTGAACATATATAGCTTTACTTCTAGAACTGGTTTTTGCAAACCTTATACATTGAAACAGTGGTAAAACATTATCAATTTTGTTTGCGCAATATAACTTGATTGCGACAACATTTTTCGGACCCAGTCACAGTCGCAGTCGCAGGAACCACAGTCGCAGTCGCAAGAGCCAGTCACAGTCGCAGTCACCAGATGCAGGAGCCAGTCGCAGTCGCAGGAGCCAGTCGCAGTCGCGGCAGCCAGTCGCAGTCGCGGGAGCCAGTCGCAGTCGCAGGAGCCAGTCGCAGTCGCAGTCAGAGGAGCCAGTCGCAGTCACAGTCGCAGTCAAGTCTTAACATTAGAGGGGTGTGCCGGGGCCAGGGGTGTGCCGGGGCCAGGGGTGTGCCGGGGCCAGGGGTGTGGCGGGGCCAGGGGTGTGGCGGGGCCAGGGGTGTGCCGGGGCCAGGGGTGTGGCGAGGCCAGGGGTGTGCCGGGGCCAGGGGTGTGCCGGGGCCAGGGGTGTGGCGGGGCCAGGGGTGTGGCGGGGCCAGGGGTGTGGCGGGGCCAGGGGTGTGGGGCTTAATTGTTGTAATGTAAATTGTTGTAAAGTAAATTGTTGTATAATTGTTGGCGTTGTGCGCTTTCCGGTGCGGGTCTTCCGGGTGTGCGGCGGCAGAGCCCACCGTCTTGTTTGGGGGCAAACAATTAAGGTCTTCGTGGGGGGCTGTGTAACGTTTGTGCCGGTTGGCAGATAGAGGGCACTAGAGCGATTCCATGGTGAAATCGCCTGGTGCTTCCTGACGGTACGCCCGGGCAACCCCGTACTTGTGAGCGCATACGCCGATGACCGGTTCCAGTGCCGCGTGATAGCGGCAAGCTTCATGTCAGTGTTTTGACCGGCGGAGAACTGTGATTAAACGGCCTAAGAATCACCGAAACCACAGAATACCTGTCAGAGTTTCCTTCCTGTGTGTGTGCCGACCCCAGAGAACGGTTTTCGTTACAACACATACATCTACATTGACAAGGCAGCAATAGGGACACAGGGCGAAATATATTTATATTTAAAATATATTACCCTTTGTCAGACGTCGTGGAATCTAACGCTGAAAATACAAACGTTTGTGCTGCATGGTATTGCAACAATAACAGTTTGCCTCAGTAACACTGCCATGAACCTACCCCCCAAAAAAATCAACCTACAAAACAAAATGGGAGCAAACACAATACCCCTCCAAAATACAAATGAGCACAAATGCACAATTGTCGCACATGCACTCTCCTGACTGCTCGTCCAAATGTGGTATGTGTGACTTATGGCCCAGTCACAATGTCGGCGATCTGTCGGGGATTAGTTTTGGCCGGGGGTCGTCGTAGAAAATAAAGAATCCTTGAACAATCCTAGCAATAATCCTAATAAAAGTGGAGCAGTCACATTGTCTGAGATTTTTTCAAGGATTTTGACCCGGTTTTGTCGAAAATCTTCTGTCACAGCCTCCTGCAGCAAGAGCGTCTCAAACTTTTAGCGATCCGATCGGAGGCGCCCTTATATACACGGCGATTTACTACGATTCCACCGTACGATTCGTCGGAGACGATCACAGAAAGCGTACGAATCGTCGCAGGGCGCCTACGATTCAGTCGGAGGGCGCCGGAGACCACTCGCAGACATTGAATCTCAACCTGAATTTCAAATCCCACACAGAATCTTGCGACTAGTCTCAGATTATTCGGAGGACGCCTCCGATTAATCGGAGGGCATCGTAGGTCATCGGAGATTGTGTCTGGGATGCCCAAAATGGGTGAAAAATCTTGCGAGCAATCTTAAAATTTTAAGTTCAAAGTTGGGGACCGCGACGGGTGTGGCGATGCCAAAAAAATCTGCGACAAGCCGCAGGCGTCCGGAGAGCGCCTCCGACGGGTGCAAAATCGTGAGATCTGTCTCAAGATTTTGTTCAAATTTCCCGGTTTTACCCATCGCCGACGCATCGCAACTGATTTGTGACTGGCCCATTAAGGCCCAGTCACACCGGATCGTACGATTTCTGGATCGTGCGAGTTGGTGCGAGTTGGCAGAGATACGACCAATAGCCAATGTTTGCGACGATCTCCATAGCGGTCGTAAGCTGTGATTGCTCTTAAGACTGGTGGTAGGCCATCGTACGATTGGTTGCACGCTTGGTCGTGCGATCACAAGCGACTGGAGAAGATTGATCGCAAAATCAGTCGTAGGTAATCGTGCGACTGGTCCCAGGTACCCACGATTGATCGTACAAGCAATCGTGTATACCTGCGACCACTCGCACGACCAGTCGTGTATACCTACAACCAGTCGCACGACTGATCGCATGCAGTCAGATCACAGCCAGTTGTGCGATGGGTCGCAGGTCATTCAATCAGATATAAAAGGCTCTCAATCGTTCATCAGGATCAGTAGCTAGCTCCAAGAGTTCTAAGGTCCGAAGGCGTGCACTTCAGGAGTGTAGTAGTAATCTTTAGTAATATATACGTCATCACTCGCTATGCCTCCCAAGAAGGGGAAAGGGCGTGGGAAAAGGATGCAGCCAGAGCCAGAGAGTGATGCAACCTCCGCACATGATGTCGTCCGGGAAACTGAAACCGAAACACATCATTCTGGTGATGAATCGGCAGATCATCACCTGGGCCCAATTTCTTGGCTCTGTTAACCGCAGAATTCCTCGCTTACGGTCACCATTTTCCGCTTACCGCGATAGCAGAAAAGTTAGGTGCTTACCCTGTAAGCACAGAATCCTTAGTTACGGGTTCTACGCATGCTCAGAGACCAAAATTCCTCGCTAACGTGTGAAATACGTTTACCGTAAGCACCGAATTTTCTGCTATAGTAAGCAGGGATTTTGTGCTAACGGTAGGCAGAGCCAAGAAATTGGGCCCAGAACAGCTGGCCATCTGGTGGAAGTTACAGAGGACCTTGTATGGGAGACTTTTCAAGAAGAAGAGTGGCCAGGCGGCAACACGTATGACCGAGCGACAAAAATGGAACCTGAGGAACTTTAGTTTCCTGCAGTCCCATATCGCTGTCCGCACCATGACCAAGCAGTTGGGCAAGGTATGCATTTGCAAACGTTAATAATACATTTTCCATTCAATTCCCATGCTTTTATTACCTGTACGGCATCATATGACTTGTATGGAATTAATATCTGCTCTCTACCCACAGGTCCCGTGTCCGGAGCCTGAGATAGACGAGGATGGATCCCCCTCGGAATGCGACTCGGGTGGTCCCTCCATTTCCCCGGAGTCCAACCAGCCTGGTACCAGCTCGCAGGCCACTTCGCGGACCTCTCAAGTGTCCAAGCTTCCCAAGCAGAAGCATCAGAAGACAACTGCCATCCACGATGCCCTCCTCAAGCTGGTAGAGAAGTCATCGACTACACAGCGTCTCTGCCAACAGGTCGACGAGGTGTTGAGCTCAAGGCGGAACACCTGCAGCACGTTCAGCCAGTGGATGACGGCAGAGACGGAGATGCTGCCTGACTACATGTTCAGGCAATTCCAGACGGAAGTGTTTGCGGACGTCATGAAGTACCGCAACATAGCAGCCCAGCAATCGCAGGTTATGCCCATACCACCCACCATGCCACCCGTCATGCTGCAGCAACCGAGCATTCCGATGAGGTACCCTCAGCCGCCTCGCCCTGCCTCAGTTCCACAGCCCATGTCTATGGCCTGGCAACCGCCCACGCAGATGTCCACTCAGGTGGCCACTCAGGACTGGCTCCAGTCCCCAGCACCCCAGCATCAACATACTGGACTGTCGTCCCTGAGCTTCTCAGGACTGAGCGGACTCCCGGTTGCCTGTGACAACAACTCCGTTTAATATCTCCAACACTGCAGCCCAGGTAGTTCAGAGTAATCGGATCCTACAGGTAGATGACCTACAGAGAGATGGCCACTTGGACGAGTAATGGACTACTGAACAGCAACCGAGCATTCCGATGAGGTACCCTCAGCCGCCTCGCCCTGCCTCAGTTCCACAGCCCATGTCTATGGCCTGGCAACCGCCCACGCAGATGTCCACTCAGGTGGCCACTCAGGACTGGCTCCAGTCCCCAGCACCCCAGCATCAACATACTGGACTGTCGTCCCTGAGCTTCTCAGGACTGAGCGGACTCCCGTTCTCCCCTGTGCCAAGTCATGGTACCGGTACCGGTTGCCTGTGACAACAACTCCGTTTAATATCTCCAACACTGCAGCCCAGGTAGTTCAGAGTAATCGGATCCTACAGGTAGATGACCTACAGAGAGATGGCCACTTGGACGAGTAATGGACTACTGAACTGTTTTGTGTTATCTGCTGTCTACAAATGTAATTTGTTTGATAGTTGTGTATTTTTCAGATGAATGAGATGTTTCATTACATGTTTGTTTCATAAAATAAAGATACATTTAAAATACAAGTTGTTAGTACTTATTATTACACCTCATAAATATTAAGGAGACAATAACAACAACTTTTTTTGGTCAATCGTAACTTGATACAACAAACATAAATTTAGCTATCGACAGACATGGCCTATCTATCATGTGGAAGTTTTCCCTATCTTCCTGCATCGGGCTATAATGCTGTATGGTACTCCATAACACAACGGGAATTAATCAACAATGAAAACAATAAACAATGTCAGCGTCCAGTGGTTTGTTTGGAGATGGTACAGTGATTGATTTTATTTCAAAATACCATCGAAATCCGTATAGTTTATGACCCGAACACATTGAAGTTGATAAAATTAACCTATACTGGGTGTGTATAACAACAATCCATCATTCACACATCATTTTCACGCATTAGTTCCTAGATCCTATAATCCTGCCATGGGACACTGCCGACGTTGTTGTAGTAGTGCTTAAGGTACACGCGCACAGCCTTGGCTTCCCGTGTAACTGTCCCCAGTGGCCATATACCGTAAGGTGATGGCCAGCTTGAGTCCTGGTTCATGAGCACGTCGGTAGTTAGTGTCCTGCTTCGTCACACGGGGCGTCACTCGGTGAAGCAGTTCGTCGAACATGCGCGGTTCCATACGCTTGTAGTTGGTGAAATCGCCTTGTGACTCCCTGTCCAGCTCCTTCATCAGGTTGGCATATAGTTGCCGTACAAGACCCGCCTCCCGATCCAGGCACGCACCCAGTTCTGGCGCCGACGTCTCTCTTCGCGCTGGTTTCTTCGTCGGAGAAGTACAGCTGCGGCTACAGCACCCAACTGTTCTTGCTGTTCCATCTGGAGCCGAACCGATATAAGCTCGAGTCTTCCTGGTGGCATAACGATATTCCCTCTTCGGGCGTCGTAGTGGAGAGTGAGCTGAATCCCCAGAAGCTGCTCCATATATACTGGTCTCGGGCAGCCAAAGACAGGTGGTACTACCAATTGCAAGGTCGTGCAACCAGTCGAGACAGGTCGTTACTGGTCGCACTACCGATCGTGAGGTCGTACCACAGGTGGCACCACCAATTGTCATGTGGCACGACCAGTTTCACGACTAATCGTGCGACTGTGGGACCCGCGACCATCCACGAATGGTGGTGCGAGCATGCACGACTGGTGGTACGACCATGTAAGACCTGTCTGCAACGTCTTACGATTTGGAATCGCAGGTCAGAAGTTTTGAACATGACCATCGACCTTGCTGCGACTGATTTTGCTGTTGCGCTGACCCACGACCTCTGCGACCAGTCGCACGCTCTTTGTACGATTTGCCCGCGATTGCAACATTTTTCGGTCGCAGCTAGGTCGTAACCTGGTCGCAAGCCCGGTGTGACTGGGCCTTTACGCTGCGTTCCAATCGTGTCGTGTTTATCGTGTTCACCGTGAATTTCTCCATTTTCACGAGTAGGTTGCATTCCAAACGCTATTCACCAAGACGTACGTGAACCAACACGCATGCGCGAGTATTTCATTTGTTATGAAGTCGTGAACATGGAGAAAAGAAATCCACCTCGAGTTCACCACAGGTGAACACGAGTTACCAGGCGATTAGAACGCCATTATACGACTCGTGAACTCGATAAACACGACGCGATTGGAACGCAGCATTAGACTATACCTCTGACCGCAATAGCATTTATACTGGGTTAACTTCAATTTTATAAAACCTTCCAGTTCCGGAAGTAGTTAACTTTGACCGGGGCCACATTTTAGACGGAATTATTACTCCTACAGTTTTACCTCTTGACTCGAGTTGATCCTCGAGGCTTTCCACTTCCAAAAGACGCTCTAGCAGTTCCATTTCACGATAAGTTTCATTCTGAAAGAGAGAGAGAGAGCGAGAGAAGGTTGAAAGACACATTAGAATCGTATTTAAGGGCCCCCAAAAATGTCGGATTCTAGATGCTCTGTGGTGCAATCTGAGGCATTTCCTCTGACTCTTTGAATCCAATTTGCAAAACAATTATTGGTTTTGTTATTGCATTATTTTCATGCTGAGCGGAACTCATCACAGAGAGGGGGATGACTGGCATCATGATCAAAAGGTGATCAACATCAACACATCATCGCCTATTAAACAGTTCACTGCAAAATCGCCTACTTTTATCAATTCACTGAAGTGTACACATCGTGTAGGCCTATTTTACCAAGATTTTGGATTATAGTTTTGTGGAAACTTGAAATGCTTGAATTGACGTAATGACACCCCCCCCCCCCCCCCCCCCAGTCGCTACGCCCTCGACCCTAACCATCATATTGCTTGATCTGAATCTGTGGACTAGTTTGCACCTGAACCATCATTGCATATGTGATATGGTGAGGTTAACCAAACTGGTCTGCCAAGATTTCCCTTGCCCATTTGTACACATTATTCAGGATCCATACTAGTAGTAGTAGTTTCAATGCTTTCCTTAGTTCTACCCTTGCAAAACTGAACCAGGTAAGCCAACTGGCTTCTGCTAGTATCAGTGGCCTTTAATGAAATGTTTACCTCAAAACTATATACATACAATTAGCTGCGATACATGTAGATTCATTGTACGATCCCCTGTGTATAGGTTATATTGTACAATTGTATTTGTTATGTCCTGTTTGTGTTGGTCCTTGTCATTTTATGTGCAACATAAGTTTACTTCTGTGTAGTTAAAATGGAACCCGTATAATATATATTTATCATGACATAATTTCTTTCTACACATCAAAGGCCTTTCCACTTGACAAGCTTGCTTTTTGGAGAAGCCCACCGCTTAATCGTATACGTTTATTTATACCGTCTGTAAATCATTTGTTTTTGATTAAGTGGAAATAAATATGAAAAATATACAAATGACCAATAATCCAAGGGTTACCACTAAATGTGGACATTTAGGAATAACTCATACTAGGCGCCAACACGTACCATAGTTTGATAAAACCTGGCAAGATTTGTTAACTCATTTGGACTATATACGGTCTCACATGTTTGGTTCAATTTAGTATCGCTGGACAGGGGGGCCGGGTCGAGCTACAAATTTCGTGCCCACAAGCTTTGCATCACCCATTGGGGGCAATCATCCTCGACATGATCTTGCTATGCTGTGATTTCTATTTTGGTGACTCTAGAGCATCTGTTTCTTCTTAAATGTTCGACCTGGAGCCACGCCAGTTTCTGTCGTGCCTTTGCCTCTTTCAGCCTCACACTCGACCGACGATGGCCTCGGAGTGATTTCTTCTTCCTTCCTTCCAAAAAGTGCAAACTTCCACGATGTGAAGAACAACGCACTGCAGGTGGGGGCGCACTCCAAGAACAATCAATGCGCTTGACTCACAATAAACATCTACATGTATATGTACATATGTGCTGGGGTGCAGGTAAAAAAAAAGGAGAACTCGGGACTAATGATGAGTGACATCCCTCAACGCTGATTTGAATGCGGCGAGGGAGAATAGGCTGGCTGGGTCCATCGTTAGGGAGTTCCAGTCTCTGCAGGTTTGTGGAAAGAATGATAAAGAGTAGACTTGTGTTCGGCAATGTGGCACAAGGAACCGTGAGCTATGACCTCTAGTGCTGGACGAAGCTTCGGTGAGGAAAGAGCTCCAGTGAATATCTGCTATGTTGTAACGGATCTTGTAGAGCATCCCAAGACGGCTTTGGAGACGTCTGGACTTGAGTGACGTCCAGTGCAAGTCGTGTAACATTGATGTTACACTACTGGTGCGGTCGTAGTTGCCTGTGACAAAGCGGGCACTGTTGCGCTGAACTTGCTCTACTTTCTTTATATTTTTTCTCTGTGTGAGGATCCCAAACAATGGGGCGAACATAGGACATGTAACTAGCCTCTCTGTTTTTGCGAGTGCAACAGCTGAAGTTGCGGCTGAGAAAGGCTTTTGTTGAGTTAGCCTTCTTGGTTACTGCGTCAACATGAGTGTTGAAGTTGAGTTTAGAATCAAGATGCACACCCAAGTATTTAGCAGAGTCTACTACTTCCAGAATGTGTCCACGGATGTTATATGATGATGAGACCGGTTTCCGCTTGTTGGTAATGCGTACTACCTGACACTTGGTTGGGTTGAACTCCATCAGCCATGTGCGTTCCCACTTTAGCAGAGGTTCAGGTCTTCTTGCACTCAGGGTGTTGTCAGTGCTGGATGAGATGCGTCTATAGAGCGCACAGTCATCTGCAAAAAGACGGGTTGTTGAGCTTTTAACACAGGATGGTAGATCGTTGATGTATATCAAAAAGAGAAGCGGACCTAATACACTCCCTTGGGGCACACCTGATGTAACTGGGGCCTCTTTGCTAGCTCTGCCATCAATAACAACTTGTTGTGTGTGATCGTGAAGGAAATCTCGGATCCACTGCAAAGAGTGACCTCGGACGCCGTAATGATCGACCTTCTGAAGGAGTCGACGGTGGGGGACCTTATCAAAAGCTTTGGAGAAATCTAATAGGATAAGGTCAGTCTGCTCTTTCTCATCAAGCCCTTTAGCTAGGTCGTGGATGGTCAAAATCA
This sequence comes from Crossaster papposus, assembly GCA_037893245.1. Taxonomy (NCBI): domain Eukaryota; kingdom Metazoa; phylum Echinodermata; class Asteroidea; order Velatida; family Solasteridae; genus Crossaster; species Crossaster papposus. Next base: position 356,033 of record JBAIAA010000246.1, read on the forward strand.
GTTGGGTGTCACATGATCGCCTTTTTCTAAAGCCATGCTGTGCATCGGATAAGATGTCATGCTGAGTAAGATGGCGAATAACAGCACAATGAAGTATATGTTCGCATAACTTTCATAGAATGGCTGTCAGTGATATTGGGCGGTAGTTGGAGGCCTTTGCTCGGCTGCCCTTCTTGAACAAGGGTACAACAAGAGCCTTCTTCCATGGTTGTGGTACTACCCCCTGATGTATGGAGTTCTTGGAACAGAAGTGTGATGACCGGTGTGATTTCTGCAGCCGTTTCCTTCAACAAGCATGCAGAGACACCATCTGGACCATTGGCTTTGTGTGGTTTCAGGTCCTTCAGAAGCTTGGTTACCCGGCCAGAGCAGCTGACATTAATATCGTCCATATTAGGGTAAGGGCTAGCACATTATGTCCGGTAGGTCTGCAGAACCTTCACAGGCGAACACTGAGCAGAATTGCTTGTTCAGAATATTTGCCTTGGTTTTGGAGTCGGCATGCACAAAGTTGCCATCCTTCAGAAGGGCTACTCCAGTTTGGTCCCGCCGTTTAGCCTTCACCAACGCACCAAGTTTCTTGTTTCCGCCAGACTCAGAGCAAATGATATCTGTGATGTATTTGTTATAAGTTTGACGACATATCTGTTGCGACTCTTTTTTTAGGCGTCTGAAGCGAAGCCAATCACGTTCTTTGTTGGTGCGTTTAGCTTTCTTGAAGGCACATGACTTCCTGCGGGACGCTCTCTTTATTGACGAGTTAAACCACGGTTGGTTGAATCTCGTGGTGCTGGGCTTGGATGGTAGATTCTCTTTCATCAACTTTTCCAGACTATGCTGCACTTCAGTCGCCAGTTGTTCAACTGGGGTATGCACAAAGTAGCGTTGAACAAAGCTGTCAGACCACAACTTAGACTCTGCCCTCAAGATGTCAAAATCAGTACTGTTCTATAAGTTTATCTTACGACGAGGTGGTTTTTGCCTCTGTGCTTGTACATTTGAATCAAGAAGGACGACATCATGATCGCTTAGGCCTGGTAAGCTCTCACATCTGGTGACCAATGATGGGCGGTTTGTTAGTATAAGATCGAGTATGTTGGTTCTTCTTGTGGGAAAGTCAACAACTTGATCCAAGCCGGCTCTATAGCAACAGTGTTAAGAAACGACTCGCTGATAAGTGTCGATACTGGTGACCAGTCACTTGGTCACTTGCAGTCAGTCCGCAGCGCACGCGTTAAGCCATGGTCCCAACCCGCCGTACTTGCAAGTGCGTGCTGTCTACTTGCAAAAACGTGGGCAAAATTTGGGAATCCGTACGTGGTGAGTACCGCCTCAGTACGGATTTGGGAGCACGCAGACACGCCGTAGCACTTTTAGTGCACGAGGAACTTTCGCTGCGTTCGGGCTACGGATTCACCCCAGTGCAGTACGGGTGACGCGCGTGCCCTCTACAGCCAATGAGCGCACAACGCACTGACTCCGTGAGTCTTTTTAATTTTTCCCACGGTCAGTTGCTCTACGGACGGCGCTACGTCGCAAAGCGGCCACGAGACTTACGCGAGTAATTGCAAGAGTTCGACAGCTTTGTTTTCACGAGCTACACGTTGCAAATGAAACAATGATTCTCCAAGATGGCGTGGTAAGTGAAAAGCTAACGTTTTTCCATGGAGGAATGCGTTTTTCTGAATCGAATGATATAAAATATGACGAGATTCATTATGTTTTGGACAGAATTTTGTTCACTCGAAGTGCCGTGTGTTTAGTTTCTGCGCCCTGACTGGACTAACTAATATTGCCAAAAATGATGACTACATATCGATAAAGAAAGCAATGATCTTCCGTTTGATATACAATTTAGCCTGTGGCGACATGTTTCTCATTTATTTATTCTGCGACGATTTTCGTGCGCGCGATTTCAAATTTGTCGGCCATGTCTTTCGGCTTGTACATACGCAGAGCGTGTATTTCATTATGCACATATGTATGTGCACATAATATGTGCACATAATGTGCTGGATATCCACTACTCCCACTAGAAGTACATGTAGATGAAGATTGCACAGTAGCTAACAGATACAGAATTGTTTTGTTTTGTGTGGCTTATTTATATGATAAAGTTAGGTTTCTGCCTTCATATGTCATGCATACAAAAAAAATCGTTCATGTATAAAAACGACTGAGGCCTATGTTTTTGTTTAAAATTATAACAACTTGTTTAATAGTTACTGCTAAACTTTTCCCTTTTCTGATGTCTTCCAATATATGTTTCTTATACTAGGTAGTAGGTCATGTCGTCCACCACCATGGCCATGTCCACCGCCATACCCACCGCAGCCATCGCAGCCATCGTCAGCATGTCGGGAGCCTCTACAGAAGGCCAAAGGCAAAGCTCTTGTCCTTGGAGATTCTCTCACAAAGTATCTTAAGAGAACATCACTATTGAGTTGGTTGATTTGCAGGTAGTGACTCGTCGCGGTACAATTTCTGGCCTTAGAAAGTATCTGCTTCATCAGCATGACACCAACTTCACAACTGTGCCTGGCATTGTAATGATTCGTGTTGGGACAAATGGTCTAGAGTGGGGTTTCCAAAGAAGTGTGGAGAATAGTTAAACATTTAATTGTACTGGTGGATATATACAGCACGTGTTTTGTGCATAAGTGTTTTAAATAATATACATGACTTTGTGTCAGTGTTGTGCAAACACAGAGCAGCTGAAACAGATTGAAACCGAGTCTGGTCGAGTCGGTCAGTTTGTCAAATCATCTAGGACTTAATGCCAAAAACTATGCCAACAAAGTTTTGAGCTACAATGTAAATTTGACACAAACAGTATACTTTATGAATGCAGATTTTATTATTTCTATTATCAGTGATATAATTTATGTGCATTAACATTTATATTAGCCAAATTTATGTCTTATTTAAAAATCATTTGTTTTTGCAATGTTAGAAGCAGGTATACATTGTGATTTAATATTTACAATAATGTAATGCAAAAGAAACTATGCCAAAGACATAAAGCAGAGATACAAACAACTTTATTTACTTTTGTAACAAATCTCAATGGTTTGCACATTGAGCTGATGGGAATTATCATCTTCACTATGTTGTCATTATTTTAATTTGAATGTTGGCCATATTTTTGTTAGTGTTTTGCTTAATTGCTAAACATTTATTATCCCATTATCAACCCTAATTTGGTAATTTTGGTAATCAAATCTGTATTTTGTACATGTACATGTAATTGATGATGTAATTAAAATAAGTTTTCACAATTTCAGGGTTTCAAGTCATAACATCAACAGGATATATTGATGTAAGCAATAACATGCAAGTTTCAAATAAAAAGTGCAGTTTCTTGTATAAACCTACCTCACAATACAGATATCAATTATTGTAAAAGTTTTTATTTATCAATGTTATTGTTATCAATAAATTTTAAACAACGACATCATTTGTTGCTTGTTTTTTGTGTATATTTGGCTGTATACATTGTATTACGCAGGCAATATTATTATTTTTTAATCAGTCCACTGTTAAAAAGATTAAACAAAATACTGATTAGCAGAATCCTTTTCGCTCGAGCTTACAATTAAATAAATACACGAAAAACAACTGTGTATTGTAATGTGCATGAACTACACGTTATCACGAAGCCTTTTTCAATGACGTCATTTTCGACAAATGAGGGCGCAGGAAGACTATGGACTGTCGTGGCGGGGTGTTCCGTTCGTTACTTTCTTGTGAACGTTGGGATTTTCTGCGCCCTGACTGGACTAAGTAAAAGTCAACCCCAAATCGACAGTTTTTTTGATAGAATAAGAAATTGTCTTTAACATCAGTGTGAAATTGGATTGTGGCCACCGCCAGAAAATGGAAAAATCTCGTCATTTTTTAAAGGTCAGTTTGTTGGTTTCGGAAGTTCTTTTTACGTTATAAATTTCACCCTCTAAATGTCATATAATTTCCAATATGATTTTATAATATACCAGAATGGTTCCTTATCCAAAAGAAAACATCCGTTTTATTCACCGACTGTCAATATTATGTATGTTTCGGACCAAATTCAAGGCGTCGTCGCCAGCTCATTAAGTATTCAAAAACGAGGTCACGCACAAAGTGCCATGCATAAAGCGCACACAAAATAAACGGCTTTTCAGTGCGCTGCGGACTGACTGCTTGATGAAAACGATTAAATATTGCAATTTCTACAACCTGGTGAAGTTATACATAAAAAAAATCATTAAAATACTAATTAACCTAATTAACGAATGGTCGAATTGGTCCTCAAGTGCCCTTTTGCGTTTTCACGAAGAGGCGAATTCGAAATAGCGTTGACTTCAACGTGTTTATGAAGGTGCACTTTGGTGCGCGTATTTAGCGTTTTCACGAAGAGACGAATTGGGCGAATTGGGCGCGTACTGGCTTTTAGCGTTTTCACGAAGAGGCGAATTTGGGGCGCAGTGGGGAAATGTAAACATTCTGACTCTCACAGCCACGGGCGAATTTGCTAATGTATCGTTCTTTCGTTTTCACGAAGAGACAATTCTATTACATGTAATTGATTAATTCTGCAAAACTAATCACCTATTTTTCTTAAAGTTTGCTATATTTAAAAAGATTGAAATCTCTTTTTTCCCATGATACCTTAATCTTGTATATTCTATGTATATTTATGTTTCAAACTGCCAAACGAAAACAGGACGAACTTTACAAGCGATTTTCTCGAAAGTTTGTTCAGACCGTGAAAGGCTCAATTCGCCTCTTCGTGAAAACGGTGACGTGTATACATGCAATTTGATACATTTCCCATTCATAAAAACGGCACGTGCGGGTACGTATCATGGGCGGAGATCCCGGGGGGGGGGGGGGGGGTGGGGGATATACCCCCCCCCCCCCCCCCCCCGGCCCCCTCCCCACTGTTTGACCTGGTTTACGGGTAGGTGTCCTAATTTGCGTAGAGTCCGTAACATGAAAATACCCCTTGACAGGCCAGCACCACGCAGCACAGCAAGCGCGAGTGTCGTAAAGCTTACTTTCCCTGCATCGAGTTTAAACCAGATACTATTATTATATCGTCGCGTGGAAAGTAGCCTTCCGTCAAGGCGCGCGTGGCTACCCGAAAAAGTGTAATGCACGCGCATGAGATTATAATCAAGAAGTGACTTAGTAAAGTCGAATAAACGCCCAGTTGGAGACTCGCGGCGCGGCGTGTAAAAACTTGTTGTAATGATCGGTCTGTGATTGGTCTCCCGCATGTTTACTCACTGTGAACGGAGGCCTGGGTATCGAGGAAAGATGGTAAGAGAAGTTTTAAACGTTTAAAGGGAAACTCCACCCATAGTTTATAATGGCATAACGCTAAAGAGTGTCAATTGCCACTGTGACTTGATTTTTATTTCATTTTTATCGGTTTCGGTAATCATATAAAACAAAGATTTTCTCGCACTGCGCTTACCGTCATGCGAGCCGCGATTTTGTTCTGGTTTATCGGTACATACTTGGATATTGTGACGTAGTGACATGGCTGAGGAGCACGATGACACAGCAGCGGCTAAACTTGCCGTGTGCAATGTACACAAGCACAAGCTTCACACAGTGGACATCTTCGATCTGGCAAATGATTTTGCCAGCAGGTCCGAAACAAGAAAAAACATGTTTGGGAACTGTTGTTAGAGCCTGCAGCTGACTTCTGCATCTCCGGTTATAGGCCTACATAACGAACACCGTCTATCAGGTGGCTTCTGATTGAATCCCCCTCCCCCCGTTTCTTGGTTGGTCCACTAACTATGTTTTATTTAAAATTGGTATCGTTAGTTTTAATTATTTGGGGGATTTTGTATTATCAGATTTTGTATTATTTAAATTATTGTTGTTATTTGTATAATTTTAGTTTATTTTGTATAGTTGTATTTTTGGTTTTATTATAGCTTTTCCCGGACAAAGATTTGTTTCGACTGAATGCCGTCCATGGAAATATAACCATTTGCTAAAAAGAAACAGGGATTTTAAACGTTCATTCAATTTCGCACAAAACGAATGCTTCTTTTCTTTATTTATGTACGCATTTTCCAAAATGGTCTGAGAAAATTATATGATTTTTTATTATTTTGCAATAATGATTTTGTATTACTAATACACGACTTAAATTCTCCATTATTCTTAAGAATCAACATCCTTAAATCTACTTGTATTTTTATATTAATTAAGGCAACCTTGCGTAAATAAAATAAGTCAGCATTTTTTCAACTGGGCCTATAATGTAGTCGAATCATGGTGAAACGGGGGATTCACAAAACGGGGACGAGCACTTTAAGTATGTAAAAAAAGCAGTTGCATGCACTCGACGTACGCCAGATCATACACAGGAGGGTGTGTAGTACGGCACATTTTAGCCACTTGCTCCCGCTAATTTCAAGCCGATGCAAGTACATGTATTAAAGGTCGTTCTTAGGACATTATCTACATGTACCGGTATCTTTATAATTAACATTTTAATATATACCTTAGTGCAAATATATGTATGCAAATACTTGCATTGATGCACAGGAGATACCGCATTGAAAAAAAAAATCCCAACCGACCGATCATTTTTTTGGCGGTTTTTACCGGAAACCCAACTTCCTTTTTTTCTTTTTTTCTTTTTTGCCCTGGTGTAATTAATGCATTTTGAAAGACATATAATGCTGACTACTGTGTTGCATGTTTTTTAAACTGATACTGCACTGACATGTAATGAAAATTAGAAAAGTATTGCCCAAATCCAAAAGGCCCAAATTCTACAACTCAAATTTAGAAGTTTTTTATTTCTTTTTCCTTCATCAATTATGCCTCTAAATGGCATAAGATTGCATCACAGAGCATCTAGAATGCAACATTTTTCGGGACCCTTAAGCGGGCCCCGGACCCCACGCCGTAAAGGCTTCGCGCTCGCATGTTCAATCTTGAACACAAATCATCCCCCCACATGTATGTAGTTTTGTTTGGAAGTTAGTCATTGTGCGTATTACGTAATGCCATACCGTGCATTCCTTTCACATGCCACAGTTCACTCTCCGAAACGTATATAAGTCTCGCATTGTGATAGTTTAATCACTTCAGGTTCTGGCACACACGCTATTAGCACCGTAGAGTACGTAATGTCAACAACACCGAGGGTGGCACCGGGGTGGAGGTAACCCCGGAGACCTCTAATGAGCCTCTCCGGAGTCCCCTTTTAGACCCGGCCAGTCAGGCCCGGGTCCAAATAATTGAACTCGACCTCCCCGGGATTGGGAAGCGGGCATCTGTCTGCTGCGAGGCTAAGTTCTTCAATTGGAAGGATTATGTTGCACACCTGCAGGGTGTCCACGGTCGTGCCCTCCGCGAGGTTAAGGCATGGATTCCCTGCATGGTGTGTGGAGACACATTAGAGTCTCCGCCGGTTTGGGTTAGCCATCTGGTCCAGGAACATACTCGGTATGTTCTGGATACAGATGATGCCAGCCTTGTTAAGTCGTTTGATATTCGTATCCGTTGTCCGAAGGTCGTTTAGTCCTTCTTGTTGTCTTGTAGTTGATAGTATGTATTTTGTTTGTTTACGTTCCATGGCAGAGAGTTGGGGTCGTACCCTACCATGGTAATGCGTGGGTAGCGTGGCTACACTCTCTGTTTGTACCGTCCTGTTGTTGTGATATGTGAGTTTAATATTTAGTAAAAAGGACAGGGAGGCTCGTAGCCTCGCGAACCTAGGTGTAGTGTGACTACCCTGTCCTTGGAGTCTTCTTTATGAAGACTCTAAAACCCTCAAAAATAAGAGTACGTAATGTCGACCGAGCAAGGCCAATCTAGTACAAACCCATCGTTAATAATCGACAGAATAAAAGAATACTTCGACTACAAATTGGAGGCCATATCTGCTCGTAAGGCAGATTCCAATTCCATTCGGGAACTCAAAAATAAACTGGACGCGAAAAATTTGACTAAACCAGGCAACATGGCGCAATTCGAATTTTGTGGAAAATTGGAAATTGCTCTCGATAACATAAAAACAGCAATTATCTCCGGAGGTGACACGGATCAAGCCATCGACGCAATTCAACACGCTGAACAACTGGTAGCGGACCGCAAGCAGAAAATCAAGATAGCCGACTCGAGCAGGGCAGGGTGGTCGACCATCTTGCAAATGGACAGACTAGAAACGGACAACCTCTCTGCAGACAAACGGGAAATCATCAAGGCAGCAGAGGAAGAAGCACTCGAAGATATCGAGGCCCGGAGACGAAGAAAGCGAGCCTATGATCTTTGATATGATCTTCAAAATCCTGCCTTTTTCGAGGTACATGTACTATGTATACCCCCTTGTTCTCTGCCCTTTGGATACTTTGTTTTTTTCAGCCTGCGTGCCCGTGCGCAAGCCAGCCCCCATGATGTACATTTAATAAATTCTGAAATGCATTTTGCCGTCTCCCTTCTCCTTATTCAATGACGTTCTGTAAAACAAAACTGTTTTTCATGAGCGAAGCGAAGTAGCATGAAAATGTAGTATTGTTTGGAAGTTAGTCATTGTGCGTATTACGTAATGCCATACCGTGCATTCCTTTCACATGCCACAGTTCACTCTCCGAAACGTATATAGTCTCACATTGTGATAGTTTAATCACTTCAGGTTCTGGCACCCACGCTTTATGTCCACACGGTATTAGCACCGTAGAGTACATATACCCCCCCCCCCCCCCCCCCGCCCACTTGGATTATATAAATATATTTTGAGAACGAGATGATGCTTTCCTTCCCTGTTTGTTCTCTCCAACAGGCTTGTCGGCTTTTAGCAGTTGCTACACCTGCGGAATGCAGGGACATTTGGCCAAAACCTGCCCTTCAATGTCTTCAACGGGAAAGCATGGTTCAATCAGGGATCCAGATCTGCCCCCTTTGGCTTCACAGAAAGAACCGGTCAAGTCTCTCAGGTCACACCCAGACATTGGTTCCCCATTATTACCAGCTCAGCCACCCAGCTGTCCAAGGGCGCCACCGACCCAACCGCTTAAACCAGGAGCATTCCCATTCTCGTATCCGCATTCAGGATAAATTTGCCGTATTATTCAGGTACATTGCAAGATTATTTTGCCCTCATTTGACACGAGATGACATTTTTGTGAATGGAAGGTTGAGGTTTTACATTGAGATTTGGTCATTTCCATTATTAGCGTCCCTTGTGTGGTTCGGTATGTGTTGGGACTCTGCTCAGGGAATTCTAAAGGTAGTTGACAAGCGTATTAGAAAACTTAAGGACTCCATGCATTTATTGAATAATTCGCCTTTCTATACAATCAAAAATGTGCACTCTGTAGTAAGGCAAGTCATTTCTCTGTCGCCTGTTGCAGCAATTAATGTGACCCGGTAATTGACTAGATATTGTCAAATGGTGATAGCTGATGGTAAGGTGCTAGTGCATCGCACCTCGCCAACAAATTATATATAAAACTGGAAATGGAACAGCGGTTATCCGTCGCTAAAGCTGTTTTGTTATAGTTGCATCATTATCGACACCACTGCTCAGCATTGTCTTGCGTCGGATGACAAGTAATATATTTCTTCCTTGTAACAAGACTGTAGGCCGTGTTACGTCCCCGTTTTTCGTGTTGCCTGGTGGTACCTGACGGGGAACAGAATGAACATTCCCTTACATATAAATTAAACCACTGCAAATTCAAAAATCCACCTTGTCGGAGCAAGGGAATGGAACAAAGGAGTGAAATTAGGCCTCGAAAGACCCGTTTTTGGTCCTTAAATCGATGACGTCGCAGCGGTCACAGTATGGACAGCCATTTCGACAAAAAAAGAAGAAAAATGACAATGAATTTATTTAGGCTAATAATAGTAGCCCCCACCCCCACTTACATTTCACAAATTGATATACATTTCGAAATCATTTTGGTGAAAAGGGTACATCTTAGAAAGAAATTTAAACAAAAAAAAAGTATGTCCCCCATCCCATTATACGATCGATTTATAAAAGATGCGGCTTTCCATACAAAAGTGTGTCGATCCTGTCGATAGGTGGCGCACTATATGTAAACAAATGGCGGTCCCCCGTTTCGCATGCAGAGCATCACCATTCACAAGCTTTTGCCGATAGCGCAGCTTCAGAAACCCTGTATTTTTGTGTGTAAAGAAGTAACTTAGTACCTGGAGAGTTAAGAAAAAAGACTGACAAGTGTAAATAACATGAAATTGGTGTATGAAAATCAATGCCACGACGCGACCAGCGCGGCGAATGCGAATACAACCGATTTTGTACTACTAGTCGAAGTTGTGTCGGTGTGTCGCATTTTTTCCCACACGGGAGTTGCCATGGTTTGCAACGAAAAGGAATTATTTGGAAAGTGAGGAAACAAGGAATAGAGGTAGGCCTATAGTATTATATTAACAAATCCAGATTTGTAGTATTTAGTTTTGTTTTTCTTTGATTTTGAAATCGGTTCCCGATTTTGCAAGACGCCAGCTAGAGAACACATGGCATCATCAACACAAATATATCAGCACGTACAGTTATTAGTAATACTTCCCATAACCACAGAAGAATCCACCCAAAATTGTCAACCACCAAAGATGGAAATGCCATTTTATTGTAAAGTATGGGGGAAGGCCGCTAGGCAGGGATGTTACTCCTTCTAGTCTACTTGCCTTATGTTATAGTATTATAGCACTATATATCGTAATATTTTTTTTGCCATTGGTAATTTTTATTGATATTTTTAGGCAGCAACGTAGTGGCTATCGTTACGGCAGTTGACGATCTGATTCCCTGACAATGACAATACCCTGGACCTTTCACTCTTGGAACCTGGCTAGTATCAACCAGTCTGGTTCCAAGAACGACGTCCAAATATTATTGTCAATGTGTCGGCCTAGGTATGTTTGGGGTCAACTATATACCGTAACGATAGACACTGCGTTTTACAGGCAAAGTAAATTACACTCAAATTATCTTCTGATTAAAATATCTTTCTAGAATGGACAAACAGTTTTTTTTTTTTTTTTATTTATTGCAGCATATCTTCTGGATCATCAGATGGACATTTCAATCTGGAATTGGAGTAGCTCTTCGGTGCAGTGCTTGTACTGACTGCACCAATTTCATTTACCGGATGACACAGGAATCGAATCTATCTAAACAAATATATGCAGCTGTAAATAAACTTAATGTTAGTAGTACTGCGGGTCATTCATGTGATGTTTTGTATAAGCTGTGGTACCGGTCAGTTTACTCCAACTGCTATACGCAACATTATGATAGAATTGTTCACTTGAGGATAAAAGCATTAATTTTGGCACACATTCAGAGTGTAAAGAAAGATATTTGGCTCGTCGCTCTCGGGCTATAGGACGAATAAAGGAAGAATAACATGCAATGGTATTGAAATTCTTAAAAATGCCCGTTATATTTTTTTCAAGGGACAAATCTAAGATGGCCGTATACATTTATATTCTATAGACATATTTTGATTGTGTAACAAATTCCATGCTTTTATCATTTTTACCATGTTTGTTTCACCAATCTGCCTGACTAAACAGCAAGACTCCAATTTATGTATGCCAGTAGGCAGTATATAGTCCTGAATTGTTTTGGCATGCTATATATTATTGCTACTACCGACCACCTGTAAGAAGTACAATTGCCAATAAAGTATCCCATGTACAGCATAAATGTCAACCGAAAAAAGTGATTGATTTTTGTTAAACTGAAATAACCTATATAGCCTCTTTTACAGGCTTTTAGGGTTCAAAGAAGTGTCCATTACACCAGACTATATTGAATGCAAAAATAAGTTACATGACGATTTTTGGAAAAGCCAACTGTCATTTTTACATTTAGGCCAGATTACATCCATTTAGAACTCGTGTTTGGGGAAATGCAGTCTTTCTGCGCGGCGCGAACTGCTAATCTGCACGAACTGCTAATCTGCGCGAACCGTCCGTTGCGCGCGTGCGCTGCCTCTGTCATGACCTTTCTAAAAGGTCAACGCGCGGAAAATTGTCAAGATGGCGGCGCTTAACAACAGCAACACGTGTGTCGTCAATGTGAGAACTTAATGGCTTACGACGAAGCTCTAAAGGCTGTGGCTATTTCGGAAGAATAAACCGTAGGCATAAGGCTAAATGTCATCCAAAACCGTAAAATTACGAAAGAGAAAGAAACAGCGACTGAAAAAATGGTCAGTTGGTGAAAGTGTGCTGTGCTATACGTACGTGCGTAGCTATAGCTGTACTTCGACGTTTACATTGTTTATAAACAGTTAATGTTGGGCCGACTTTCCTCATGCAATGTTGCCAAACTTCTTTGTTGACAAACTGCAAATTCATTGTACAGTTTACCATGTTAATGTTATTAATGCTTGCTATTTACCCTTAACAATTTAGGTGTAAACTTAGTCCGAAAAACAAACAAACGGTGGCGTCCAGAAAGTTTGGCACACAATCGACCGAGTATTCCCTAAGTCGTGGCGCAATTGAATAATTCTTGGAAAATCCAAGTTTATATTTACGAACATTTATGACCCATGTAAGGTTTCAGTCAATAAAAGGGTGAAAAATATTAGATTTCACAGGCGTCTACGTTTAATGGGACAGTATTTAAAACTGGTTGGTTTTTAAATTAGCATTGCAGGATCAGGAATGTTGAGGTTTAACGTCCATAGTAATTATGTAAACAAAGTGCGTGTGTGTAAAGCCCCAAATTTATATTTGATGTCCAAAAAAAAAAAAAAAATGCAAAAAGAATATTGCTTGTATGAATTGGCCCCAGAATTTGTTTACTGTATGGCATTCAAATATATGGCATTCAAATAAAGCTTCAGTTCAGTGCCACTGGAAAAAAAATTGTTAAAATGTTGGGCTTGACCGGTTTTCTAAGGAGTTTAAATACACGGCGGGTCTTTTCAAGTGCAGGAAAGCAAATCTAGTTTTATGATTGGCCATTTTTTTTATTAAGTATTTCCCCGCAAAAGCTAACTATCTGTTGTCTTTCCTCCATGGTATAGCTAATTACGTTAGTCTTACGCGAGAGCTCGGAAGCCATATTGACAAATTTCCGCAAAACGCCCTCTTCGGTTGATTTTCGTCATTTCATGACAGAGGCTAATGGGGAGCCTAGGTAGGCCCGAATCGGATCGCGCTGCATTCGCTGTCGGTTGATCGTGCCTCAATTGGCCGATCGTGCCACCACCAGTCGATTGCCTTCTATTTAGCTATTCTATTAGTTCCAATGCACGAGTAATTGGGGGGTTGTTCTGCAAAAGAGAATTAAAAACTGAGAAATAGGCTGACGGTACTTGTGCAAATGCATTTTTGATAGCGCAGATTTAGAGACTGCGCCCAAAATTCTGATTTTGGACCCCAAAAAGTAGGTTATGTTCCATTCCCTGCAACCGACAACATTGATTTTCGGATTCAGGACATCAAACGGAGTAGAATCACACAATTTGTTTTTTGTTCCCAAACTGGTACCACTGATTCTTTTTCTGAGCATATTTTTGGGTCACGTAACACGGCCTATATTTCGTTTGAAGAGTTAACTTTCCCAAATGGAAGATGGTAGATTCTGTAAGTTGGCCAAGCAGGCGATATTGATAAATTGAGTGTATAAAAATCAAGCAGATACCGTATATATGGTATTTTTTATTTATTAATATTTTATTTTTAATGTGAATTCCGACTGATTTTGTTTGTTCCTTTCTTGTAACTAAACATTTATAGTTTGCTTTAAAAGTGATTTCCCAGATGGGAGTAGTATACATGGTTAAGTATACAACCGATATTTGAAAATGGAGTGTATGAAACGGATCTCTATGTAACACAAGCAGATGCTGTGTAAAACTTGAAGATGGACATTCTGCGTGCCCGTGCGCAGGCCAGCCCCCATGATGTACATTTAATAAATTCTGAAATGCATGTTGCCGTCTCCCTTCTCCTTATTCAATGACGTTCTGTAAAACAAAACTGTTTCATTTCATGCGTATGAGCGAAGCGAAGTAGCATGAAAAACAAGAAATCTCTGCCCCTGGTACGTTTACATATTTGTTTGTACATGTACACATTGTACAAACTATGTTGGTGTACGTACATGTGTAACCATTATGGCTATTTAGTTGGTACATTACTGCTAGTAGTGTAGGCTGTTATGTAGGATTTCAAAGTTGTGCATTTTTTTTTGCTAAGGATGCTTTTTTTGGTTTCATTGGAAAGAGTAGACATCCAGGTTTCAGAAAAGTATTGGTAACATTTTTTTCCATTAACCGTATGGCCGCCATCTTGGATTTTAAAATGACCGCCATTTGTTAACCAAATGTTTAATAAATCAAAGTATTAATGCTATGCGAAGTTTATTTTACTGACAATTACTTCAATTTATTAAGCCAAGGAGTTACAGATACAATTAGTATTGATTGATACCATCTCACTGGTTGATAGCCATCTTGAATTTCAAAATGGCCGCCACTTTAGGACAATGTTTTTTAACCCAGGATTGGAATTTCGTATGATCTCTATTTTGGTGTCAATACCCACATGTATTATGCTAAGGAGTTTAAAAACGCAGTAGAAGCGCAGTAGGATTGACAAGAGCGTAATGGAACGTAGTAGAGTCTACCTAGGTCGTGGGAGGGTCTCCATGGTCGCCAAACCTCGGCGATCTGGTCCAAAACGCAACGGGAGCGCAGTGAGAGCGTAGTGGGATATCAAAAAACGTACTTGGGACGTAGTGAAGTCTACCTGGGCGTGGCATGATCGTAACAAGAGCGAGTTGGTATCGCCGTCTACCTAATCTGCGACTGAAGTACGTCTGAAGTACGACCGCTGTACGCTTGTCACGCTCTCACTACCGCGCTCATACTGCACTTCTACTACGTCGTATAGGGCTTCTTCACGCTCATACTGCGTCCACACGGGGCTGCAAGTACGACTATGGCGCCCCCAATGCGTCCATGGCGATGTTATGGAGCTTCCTGTACGATCACAGTAGGATTATACTGTGATTATACTGCGTGTATAGTACGTTCTGACTTTGACATGCGTAAAGGCCACAAATGGTATAAATACAGCCTGTATCCTCCACACAACATACTAATGTGCATCTCCTCTTCACCATGGCTGAAGAGAGGCAGAACATAAACATTGTACAACAGATAGCAAATATCCAGCAACATCGAGCTCGCTGTATTTATAGTCGCCGCACGAACGCGGTACAAACGCACAGAACGTAGTAGGGACATAGTGAGAGCGTCGTAAAGTCGTAGCGAGGTCGTAGCGAGGTCGCCTTGGTCGCAGCAAAATCGCGTAGAGCGTAGTAGGAGCGCAGTGAGAGCGCAGCGATGATCAAACTGGGAACGCATAGGTCGCAGTGAGAGTGTAGTGAGAGCGCAGTGAGCGAGTCAAGAGCGTACTGTGAGCTACCTACCTCGTAGATTTCAGGATTTTTTTCCAGTTTTCGGCGACCCCACTGCGTCTTTGATGAAAACTGCATCGCAGTAAGGTCGCTGTGGGATCGCAGTAAGGTCGCTGTGGGATCGCACACCGGTCTGACAGGGGGTATTAAGATGAAAAGTCTTAAATTTTAAAATGGCCTCCATTTTAGAATCTGTTTGCTTAAAAACTTAGGATGTGAATGCCATAATCAACATTGAATTTGCCAAGAAGATGCAATATTAATTGCCGGACAGCTGTAGGCATGGATGTCCTTGTATCTGTCCTTGGGGTCAAGTACAGGATCCATGTTGATGGCAATGAGCTCGTGGGGAATTGTGTACATCATAATGTTGGTGGCTGCTTCCTTTCTAGCTTGAAGTGAAGGCCCTTGCAGATTCTGTAGCATTGCAGTAAAACTTTCATTGCGCTGATAGATGTTCTGCACAAATCTAGCTGCTCTCCTCTGGATGGCTTATACTTGATTAATGGGGGTTTGATGATGGGGATTCCAAACTGTTGAGCAATATTCTAAATGTGGCCTGACCAGAGAGATGTAAGCTTGGCATTTTTCTGCAGCCGTGGGTTACAGTGCCTTAGATTCCTCTTAATTAACCCTAGCATCCGGTTGGCTTTCAAAGTGATGATATGTGTGTATTCCAGGAAAGTTTGGAGTTGAAAGATAGTCCCAGATATGTATGTTCATCAACTGATGTCCGTACATCATAACCCAAGTGGTAGTCAAAGTCTATGTTGATTTCCAGGTGGGAAACTTGCATCACATGGCATTTGTCGATGTTAAACTTCATCTGTCATTTGGATGACCAAGAATGCAGCTGAATCAAGATCTTTTTGAAGAGCTCCGCATTCATCCACCTTGTTAATAGAACGGTGCATAAAACAATCGATGTGAATGTGAGAAATAACAATGGCCCTAACACCGTGCCTTGGGGAACTCCAGAAAGAACATCTGACCACTCCGAAGCTTCGCCATCCACCACAACTCTCGGGCTTCTTTGGGTGAGGAAATTGTTGAACCACTTCAGAAGAGAGCCAAAACTCCGTAATGATGTAGTTTTAATAAGGAAGAGCCTTTAGTAGGGTACTCTATCAAAAGCCTTAGAGAAGACAAGAATGATGACATCTGTTTGCTTTCTGTCATCCAAGGCCTCAGCAATTCATGAGTTGTAATGATAAGCTGTGATTATTCAAAGGAGCGGCCAGGGCAAATGCCATATTGACTTTCAAAATAAAATGTTGTGAGTTTCATAATGATCCATCACACGGCTACAAATAATATACTCAAGTATTTTATATGATATTGATGTGAGTGATACGGGTCGGTAGTTGGCGGCTTCACTGCGTTCACCTATCTTTATTATGGAAACCATGTTTGCAATCCTCCAGTCATGAGGGATTTTACCAGACTTCAACGACTGTTGAAAGATGGATGACAAGATAGGAGATATTTCTTCCGCCATGTCTTTTTAAAATCGAGCTACAATGGAATCCGGACCTGTTGCCTAGATAATGCTATTCTTCTCAAGGAGTTTACGCACGCCACTAACTGAGATCTCAATGTGCTCGGCATCAGGAAACGAAGACTTTCCCATTGATGGCAGATCATCTCGGAGGTGAAAACAGACATGAATTTCATGTTCAAAATTATAGCTTTACCTTTGTTGTCTTAGATGATCTTGTTATTGTGTGTAAGGGGTGAGATACCAGTAGTATCTAGCGCCAGAAATTATATTTATGTTTGTCATTAGGATGCGGTTAGTGTATGACCAGTAGGAGGCTAGGATCTTTCTTCATTGCGGAATGACTTAAAATGATCCCAGTCATCCTTGGAGTTGGAAGCTTTTGCCTTCCTTTACATTATGGCCTTCTTTTTGACCATACGTTCGAGGGAAGGTGTAATCCATGGCCGGTTGGCACGAGATCCTACAATCTTACTAGGGGTGTTTTTCTTCATTGTCTGCAGAATAAAAGTCTTCAACAGGACCCAGTTCTCATTGGTTGATCGCCGAGGTGCCTCGCTGAAAAATTCTTCTTGAAAGGTTACAAAATCCGATCTCACACCTTCCATGTCACATTTGCTGTAAAAACATATTCTTTTAGGTGCCTTCTTGTTTACTGCAGGCTGAAAGTCAATGTCACTCAATACCGCCTCATGATCACTAATAATACCTTCCACTATCCGAGTGTTCTTGGTGATGTTTTGATGCAATGACAGGGTTAGATCCCGAATGTTGCTGGGGGGGGGGGGGGGGGGGGGGGGGGTTGATAGCCTGAGGCTGGCATTGGTACATACAGGGTTAAGTAAAAACAGCATCAAAAGCAAATGATTATTGTCAAGTTTATAATTTACATTGAAGCTGCATAATTACACCTGCCAGCCTAACATTGCTGACAACAGCTATAGCTATACATTTTATTGCCACCAAGTTTGACTTCATATGTTGCTCAGAACTAAAGTTATAGGACAAAATCCTCTAGAAATGGCGGCCATTTTGAAATCCAAGATGGCGGTCATACGTATAAGTATATAGCTATAAACCTAATTATGATATTTTTAAACTCCCTGATATTGAAAACATAGGCTTTGCCACCAAGTTTGACTCCATATGTTGCTCAGAACCAAAACGGCGGCCATTTTGAAATCCAAGATGGCGGCCATATTTTTAACGGAAAAAAATGTTACCAATACTTTTCTGAGAGCTGAGAGTCTACTCTAGCCAATGAAACCAAAAAAAGCATCCTTAGCAAAAAAAAATGCAAATATACATAACATCCTACACTATAGGTTTATTCGCTGCATTACAATTGTCTCGTGTTTGGCCGCGAGTACCATTAACGACCAAAGTGGCAGCGTCAGAAATGTTTCCCGTGCACGCATTTTCGGCTCAAAAAGTCAGGGGAAAGTGGCCAAATGCCTCAGATTGACACACAGAGCATCTAGAATCAAAAATTTCCCTTAAGCGGGCCCCGGACCCCGGACCCCACGCCTTTTCGGCTCAAAAAGTCAGGAAAAAGTGGCCAGGAAATGCCTCAGATGCACCACAGAGCATCTAGAATCCACAATTTTTCGGAGCCCTTAAGCGGGCCCCGGAACCCCAAGCCGTATGGGCTACGCGCTCCGCGCTCGCAGTGTCTGTCCCTCTAAATATTTTCAAGTATTTATGTGGACCCCCCTTTAAAAAAAACACCATTCATCCGCCCCTAATTAGTTTCTTGATTGATACTGGAGCAAGACACACTACAGTTTCGTTTCCAACCAGGGTTTCAAAAGACAGACCCCAATCTGAGACCTGCACTTCTCGGTGCCAATCTAATGAAAGTGAGCTACGCATCGCTGGGCGAATCGCTGGACGCGTCCCCGGCACACGAGACTGCCGATTAGGATTGATGGGAGCGAGATGCTACACAGCATTTGGGTCGCCTATGTTAGTTATGATATCATCCTGGGCTTTTTACGAGAGAACAAAATATGCCAGCTGATTTGGGAAGAGGTCAAAAAAGTGTTTCACTGTTAGTAAAACACTTTCTAGCCCCCCCCCCCCCCCCCCCCCCCCGAATTTTTCCTAACACTTTCACTACAAGTTAAAGTATGGTTGAAGCTATGGTTGAAGATAGTGAGTGAATCATTCTGTGGACACATATTGGTACTTTAGGTAGACAAAACACGCCGCACAAAATACAGCCATAGATAGTGATCAGCCAACGTCCTTGCATATTGTGCAGCCAACGTCAGTCTTTGTACATTGTTAATACATTTGTGTATACATGCGTTTGTTTATGGTGTAAATGGAGGACATATACCTGGCGACACGAAGGTGAATTGGGGTTAGGGTTAAAATCGAGGACGACCTCGATTGAGATTCGTGTACAAAACCAATGAGAGCCGTCGGACAAAGTTAGAGTACAAACAAAGGAAATTTTCGGGGGGAACAAAGGAAACTTCTCGATTTACACCATAAACAAACGTGAGTGTACATGTAAGTTGATACATTTCTCATTCATAAAAAAAAGGCACATGCCGGTTGTGCGCTTGTACATGTACAATAATGTACATGGCTATTTCGCTGCATTAAAATTGTTCCTCTCATTCATTAAGTCTTGTGTTCGTCCGTGAGTATCCATTAACTACCACAGTGGCAGCGTCAGAAAGGTTTCCCGTGCACGCATTTTTAGCTCAAAAAGTAAGCCAGGGGAAAGTGGCAAAGAAATGCCTCAGATTGCACCACAGAGCATCTAGAATCCAAAATTATTCGGGCCCCGGACCTAATTAACGCCGTATTGGTTTCGCGTTCCGCGCTCGCAGGGTCTGCCTCCTAGACTTTGTCTTTCCCCCCAATTGCCACCCCCCCCCCCCCCCCCCCCACCCCACCAACGTTGAGAGTCTCGTGCCGCCACTGCAAGTTTTCTACGATGGAGAATATAGCTGCCGATGTAGGGTGTGTTGCACACTTTTTAGTGGTCAAGGATCGTGAGGTCACTCCTAGTATAGTAGCCATTCCTCTTGTGCATACCCACAATCGCGTTCCTGTAATAAACTCATCACAAAAAGTATCGAGACACTTAAACATGAGCCAATAATTAACGGCCCGATAGGGTATGGATTAATCTAATAAATAACCCACTGCATAATATAGGGATGATTGTCACTTTTGAAACTGGACCTACGACCATTGAAATGACAATATTTTCGCTCCGCAACATCGTATCTCAACAATCGAGTTGTCAAAATACGAAGAAGAATATTATACACTGGGTTATTTGCTTTGATTAATCCAACCTTTTCGGTCCGTTAATTATTGGCTTATTTTTAAGTCTCTCGATACTTTTTGTGATGAGTATGAGATTCTTGTCATCTTGAGTACTCGTGCCGAGGAAGGTGACTAATACCGCCGTCTTCGAACTCGTGAATAGTGTCGCGGTGTTGTACATGTAACACAAAGATCCAGTAAGCCGAGATAGACGAGATCCGGGAGTGAACAAAGAGCTGTCAGTACCTGAACATTCATTTGTCTGCATTGTTTGAATACGGCCGCAGAGGGTTGACGGTTATACCGAGAATGGTGAAGGGCTTGTGTCATTGCTGAAGAGTTTCAGTGACGGTTTTCTAACAGGGTATGGGGAGAAATTGAGGGGGAAAATTGGACCGAACTAGTCTGACTCAGCACAACCACAAGACCGGTACATCCACGAACATTTTTGATGTTCGTGTATAGAATTCTACGTAGAGTACCAAGGTGAAATCAAGAAATATATATATTGAAAATACACCCCCACCCCATTCTAAATACCCTTAATTAATAGATAATTATTAATACCCCTATTCTCTAAAGAGAAAGTGTTTTCAACATGTACATTTTGTATATCAAACTTCATTTTCGACCATGATTTCGGAATTTGTTTCCTAATGAGCGCCCCGCCCACCAAAAAATTCGCAGATTCAATGTACATGTACATCATTTATTTGGGCTAAAAAACACCCCCAAAACACCTTCCTTGCGATTGAAAAACGACATAAATTGGGTTTTGGTTTGGGAAGAATATAATGTAAAACCTGGCGTGTTGAAAAGTCTGTGGAGAGCTAGAGTCGAATGCGAAGTATTTTCTAGAAAAATTAGAAATGTTTCTCAGTCTTAAAATCGGAACGAATGTTTCATCCTGGCGCTACATTTTGCATCATGTTATCTCAATGAAGGTCGGTTATTGCACAAAATGTTGAAAAGACATGTCTCTGGGACTGATAAAATATTTCACATTTTGTTAGAAAATACTTTAAAATTGCACTTGACTCTCTTGTGGGTTTTGTACACAACCAAAGAAGTGGCCCCAGATTCACGCTTTAAAAAAAGTGCAATGAATTGCAATTATGATGGGGAAAAAAGTTGCTTCAGGATGCCACATTCTTTTCGAAAGTTCCTTAAAATTATAAACTATACAAGGGAAGGAACTACAATCTAAGTACTATGTTTTGTTTATATTATTATTTGGCCTTTGGCCAAACTCACCCGTCTTTCAGTGTACGGTGATGCCAAAGAGTGGCTTAACGCCAGCAAGAGAAAGTAGAACCGGATCATTCTTGCAGCAGGAAAGAAGGTTTGCGACGCCTGCGAATGGTCCTTGGTTGGTTGGTTGGTTGGTTGGTTGGTTCTTCACCACAGAATGCTCTGACACGCAAACAAAATACTTTTACGAACCCCAACCGCTATAGAGCAGTATAGAGCTGATGGAAATTGCCATGCCTCGTTAAACAAAATCCTCTCTGTCGGCCGTGGCTTATGCCCGTTGTGTGAGCTCGTTACTTTGTGTGAACAAGCCAACCATTCTCCGGAAAAAATACTGGAGTAAACATTATAATCCATGTTAGAAGTTAACACAAAGCCTCGCCATACATTGATATACACTGAATCTTTTCAACTCAGTTCAACCACAGAGACACAATGCAAGTTTTCACTTTTTTACAAAGGGGTAGGACAAATCTTAAAGGTAGGATACACCATTGGTAATTGCTTAAATTGTCATGAATGGGTACATTTGGGGGGTTGCATTTTATAGTAAATATAATTTAACTGACCTGTCCGAAGTTTTACAATCATGGATGCCGAGGAAAGCAAGAAAAACAGAGTTTGTTTTTAATTGGCGTCGAGCAGTAATTCTTATGTTATCTTTTTTTTTTCGCGATCGCCGTCCGGCCGCGATTGCGAATTTGTCTTTATAAAATTCAATTTTTCGGAGTAATCAAAGGATATCTAGCGCAATCATTTTGCTGGATGCCTAGAATCATTATTTACTTTTAAATGAGTAAGATATTTCTTAATAATTTAGTAGTAAATAGTTTTGATATCTGCAAATGGTGTATCCTACCTTTACGAGCAGATCTCATTGAGAAGATCTCAATCAACCTTTCTCGATCTACCTGGACACTCTTGCGTAGCTACCACGAGCTGCCATTTTTATAAATAATGCGTGTAAAACTGTAGCGAAAGCTCGTCTTTGAAGTACACCGGCAAAGTGACTCAAGCCAGATTAATCCTTAATGCTCATCCTAGGACACATATTAGCGATTTACACCAGGCACTTTCTTGGTCATCGTTACAATCGCGATGGGATTGTCACAGAGTATGTCAAGTATATAAATGTCTCAATAACCTCAGTCCAGCGTATCTTAGTGATCGCTTTGAAATACCTTCTCATACTGCCAATACTCGTTCTAAGACAAATGCCGCCAAGCGCACATTTCAGTATTGCGGTACCCTGGGATGGAACAACTTAACCACAACCCAGCGAAGAGCCAAGTCTTTAAATGTTTTTAAAGCTCTTTTAAATTAATTTTGCTGGCAACTTTATTTTTATATCTTTTAAGTTCATTTTGTCTCTAGATTTTTCTTATCGAAAACCAATGTTTATTAAGCCTTGTTCTTGTTTTTATCATTTTTATTTCTTGTTCATTGATGTTTTTTATTTGTCCTGTTCTTTCTTTACTGTCATTGTTTTTATATGTATTTTAATATTTGTTCTTATTGTCTTGCATACTCAAATTCGTATTTTATAAGAATTTTGTTTTGCTATAATTATATGTTTCATCATTGTATTTGTTTGCTGAATCTTAACATATGAAACAGCAGTCTTAATGCTTTTAATTAAGGTGCTGTTTGTATTTATTGGAATAGTCTTTGGATCTAATAATATCTTTTTCTCTATGTCTTTTTTATTTTTATTTGAACCGATAAATAAATAAATAAATAAAGTACCAATAAGTGAACCGTATTTATGCCTTTAAGATTCGAAGGGAAACAAAACTTTTACAGAGCGTTTTTTTAGATTACACAAATTACACCTGGTGCCATAACTTAATTTACAGGATGCTTTAGACTGTTATTCACCAACAGTCCTCCAGTAAGGTATTTAGTTTTGTTTGCAAATGTTCTATAGTCCATTTAAAAGGATAGTAAACCTTTTGAAACTAACTAAACAAAAAGTGGCCACCAAAATTATTGTTCACAATCTTACTTAATGGCTCTAAGCTCCCTGTGAAATTATTTTTTTCTGTTGTGCTATAAACAAAATAAATAAATAAAAGAAGTCTAAAAATGCGTCTTAGAGACCCATTTTTAGAAATGTCCATAAGTAGTTGCGAGGCGTAAAAAAAAAACCCCGTAAAAATGCAATTATGAAGATGTTTTTTCCCGCATGGAATAATTACCACACGAATATATTGAAGTTTTGCCAAAGGAGCAAGCGTGTTCAAAATGGTAAATTGTAAAAAGAATTATAGCAAAATTTAAATTCCCAAAATATAACCAAAAAGTGCCAGTTAAATGTTGACTATTAGTATTATGACCGCCCCTAGCCTTCCTTCAAACGGTGCCGTGTGAAACTTCGTTTCCAATAGCAAGGCGACTATGGGCCTTTTCGAATCCCTGGCTTCGTCTTTGTCTTTGGCTTAAGGCGATTTTAGATTTCCATTTGCGAGATCTCCAGCCACATTCTGGTGTTCGTTTTGCTTCAGAAACATTCAGTCGAGTTATATAAAGCTTAAAGTTAGACTATTTCCATTTGCTTCTATTTCTATTTGCTTCTCAATGATTCGAATATCAGAGGCAAAGCCGAAGCCGACGACAAAGCAAAGGTTTCAAAAAGGCCCTAAGTCTGCCAAATATGGATGACAGGGGGTTGACCGATGACCTCTATTTTTGTAACCGCTGCCAACCTTTTTTCTGCAGTGTAAATTATCGACAGAGCGGGGATAACAATGTCAGACTGTATGCTTTTCAACAGTCTTTTCAACAAGGTTAGTTAAATACACCTTAAGTACAATTGGCTTTGCTTTTTCTCACGTCCTCAGCAGACTCCAATAGAGGGATTTCTCTATTTGACCTTTCACAATAGCACTTCATGGATACGTCGATGCCCCCTACGGTTTACGCTGGTTTATGCCTGTTGTTTGTGAACTTTGCTGCACCTTTTTAGCGCAGAGGAATATTGTTTCGACAGATGGTATCCAGTGATGTACAGAAAAAGGAACCGAATAAACCGAAGGACAAAGGCGGGAACCACTTAGCATTCCAGTATTTTCTCATAATAGGAAACCGTTCATTTTCATCAACACGCGTTTTTGATTCGTGCAGCTTTTTTGATTTTGTTCATTTTGCACTTTCGTTTACCCTGTTAATATAGGTTTTCCCGGACGATATCGCGAAATGTGCACATAAGTTTGTAACTGGTGCATTCGTTTTCGTGCGAAATAGTATGAACGTTCACATTCCCGTTTTCTATTTAACAATTGATAATTCGTTTTTGCATAATGGTGCATCCAGTCGTAAGAAATCAGCGCACGATTTCCCGAATGTGCACTGAATTTAGTATATTGATACTTCATTTTAGCGCGAATATGAATGCACACCCGCAATCATGTTTTCCTTTTAATTCATCAACAATCGATTTCGCTAAATGTGCAGCCGACTTTCTACGCATTTGTATGCCTGGTGAAGAGTTGGAATCCATTTATTTTTTATCAAAAGTAACATATGGGAAATTAAACCAGGTGGTCTCGTCTTTGAAACATACCAAATAACTGCTATATAAACCCCTAAGTTGAAGAACAAAAATCTGTATTTGCTCAGCATTTGCCACGATCGCATCATATAGCTAGATTGTACTTTATGCCCCCTCAAATTTTCAAATAATGGCTGCAAGAAGGGAGATACAGACGAGTCTCGAACGTTGATCGAAATCGTCTTATCGATGCCTTTGAGGCTGACGACGCGGACTACTTAGATGTAGCGAATAGACTGGACATCAACCACTCATGTCTTGGTGGACAGTTCATTGACGGATAGATAATTGAACTGATAAAAATGATAAATATGCCATTAACAAAAACAAAATAACCTAAATTCTGCAAATTCATCCAGCATTAGGCCTTATGACATGGAGCCTGCATTATCCTCCAGTGGCAAAACCCCAAATGGACTCATTCCTGCAAATTCATCTGATGCATCGACTTGCAGGTGACCTCATTCCTGCAAAATCCTGCAATTTGCAAAGAGGATTTTGGAGGATTTGGGATGGTAAAGCCGACGATAAAGCAAAGGTTTCAAAAAAGCCCTAAGTCCACCAAAGATGGATGACAAAGGGTTGACCTCTATTTTTGTAACCGCGCTGCCAACCTTTTTTTCTGCGGTGTAAATTATCGACAGAGCGGGGATAACACAGTGTCACACTTTAAGAAAATGGCAGACTGTATGCTTTTCAACAGTCTTTTCAACAAGGTTAGTTAAATACACCTCAAGTACAATTGGCTTTGCTTTTTCTCACGTCCTCAGCAGACTTCAATAGAGGGATTTCTCTATTTGACTTTTCACAATAGCACTTCAAGGATACGTCGATGCCCCCTACGGTTTACGCTGGTTTATGCCCGTTTGTGAACTTTGCTGCGCCTTTTTTAGCGCAGAGGCATATTGTTCCTTCAGATGGTATCCAGTGATATACAGAAAAGGAACCAAATAAACCACAAGGAAAAAGGAACCACTTAGCATTTCCAGTATTTTCTCATATAAGTTTTCCCGGCTAAATTAAAAAAGAAACCGTTCATTTTCATCAACACGCGTTTAGATTCGTGCAGCTTTTTTGATTTTGTTCATTTTGCACTTTCGTTTACCCTGTTAATAATAATAACTAACCTTGTATAGCACCAAATCCGTAAAAAAATACGTTCAAGGCGCTTCACAGAAATTAAACAAACAAAAACAGTAACTATTTTACAAATAACAAATTACACAAAAAACCTGTAAAATTTTCGCATTCAATTCCTGTGTATTTCATGGTTAAACTGATAAACCCAGTTTTGTTGTCATCAGCGGCTTAGGCACTGCATACAATTTGGCTTAGATGTGCTGCATACAGTTCGAAAGGTACACAAAACAATATTTCCATCATGTCTGTCTGTAAGATATTTTGATACATATAGTTCTTCAGTTCAAGGAACAAATCTGCGATTCACCTCCCAATAAACAGAGGAACGTGAAAAACACGTTATTGTTAGGTGATAAATATGATGCAGATTACAGTGTAGGATATGCTATGTATATTTGCATTTTTTTTTGCTAAGGATGCTTTTTTGGTTTCATTGGCTAGAGTAGATTCTCAGCTCTCAGAAAAGTATTGGTAACATTTTTTCAGTCAAATTTATGGCCGCCATCTTGGATTTCAAAATGGCCGCCGTTTCTAAAAGAATTTGCCCTATGACTTTGGTTCTGAGCAACATATGGAGTCAAACTTGGTGGCAAAGCCTATGTTTTCAATACCAGGGAGTTCAAAAATATCATAATTAAGTTTATAGCTATATATGTATGACCGCCATCTTCGGGATTTTAAAATGGCCGCCATTTCTAGAGGATTTTGCCCTATAACTTTGGTTCTGAGCAACATATGAAGTCAAACTTGGTGGCAATGAAATGTATAGCTATAGCTGTTGTCAGCAATTTTAGGCTGGCAGGTGTAATTATGCAGATATAATGTAAATTATAAACTTGACAATAATAATTTGCTTTTGATGCTGTTTTTAATTGTACCAGTTGTTTTATAATATGCTAATTAAATTGTTGACCCTTTTGGTAATCTGTAATAACATGACAATATGAGAGCTGTCAAATAAGGGTTCTGTTGTGGTTACTTAACCCTGTATGTATCAATGCCAGCCTCAGGCTATCCTCTCATGACTGGAGGATTGCAAACATGGTTTCCATAATAAAGATTGTTGATCGTAGTGAAGCCGCCAACTACCGACCCGTATCACTCGAATCAATATAGTGTAAAATACTTGAGCATAATTATTGGTAGCCCTGTGATGGATCATTAGGAAACTCACAACATTTTGAAAGTCAACATGGCATTTGCCCTGGCCGCTCCTTTGAATAATCACAGCTTATCAAATACAACTCATGAACTTGATGAGGCCCTGGATGACAGAAAGCAAACAGATTTCATCATTCTTGACTTATCTAAGGCTTTTGATAGAGTACCCTACCAAAGGCTCATCCTTATTAAAACTATATCATTACGGAGTTCGTGGCCGTCTTCTGAAGTGGTTCGACAACTTCCTCACCCAAAGAAGCCTGCGAGTTGTGGTGGATGGCAAAGCTTCAGAGTGGTCATGTTCTTTCTGGAGTTCCCCAAGGCACGGTGTTAGGGCCATTGTTATTTCTTACATTCACCAATAGTGTATCAATCTCCATCACATCGATTGTTAAATGCACCGTTCTATTAACAATGTGAATAAATGCAGAGCTCTTTAAAGCGATCTTGATTCAGCTGCATTCTTGGTCAGCCAAATGGCAGATAAAGTTTAACATCGACAAATGCCATGTGATGCAAGTTTCCCACCTGGAAAACAACATCGGCTTTGATTACCACTTGGGTGATGATGTACGATCATCAGTTGATTAACATCCATATCTGGGACTATCTTTCAACTCCAAACTTTCCTGGAATACACACATATCATCACTTTGAAAGCCAACCGGATGCTAGGGTTAATTAGGAGGAATCCAAGGCACTGTAACCCACGGCTGCAGAAAATAACCAAGCTTACACCTCTCTGGTCAGGCCACATTTAGAATATTGCTCAACAGTTTGGAATCCCCATCATCAAACCCCCATCAATCAAGTAGAAGCCATCCAGAGAAGAGCAGCTAGATTTGTGCAGAACATTCATTAAACTACAAAAATGAGTCTGATGGGTTAAAAATGCTTTTTTCATTTTTACAGTTGGTCAGAAAAAGCAGAAAATTAGCTTTCATTTGATATGGCACAACTCTGTAGTTTAATGCATCGGTCTTTTCTAATTTTAAGAAATTTGCCTTTTCTCAGTTATATTAAAAGTGTCTTTGAAAAGAAATGAAGCTTTACAATTGTAGTGCTTCATCAGATGCTATGGTAAAAGAATGAGAAAAGCTGTATTAAATTTAATTTAGGGATCAAAACAATCTTTTCAATCGATCAGATCTGAAAATATAGGTGTCTGAGAAACCAGCATTAAAACAAAAATATTATTTGTTGAAAGAAAAATCACCTCCGAGACAATAAACGGCCCTTAACGTAAAAATGTATTTTCCGACATCAGACTCATTTTTACAGAGCGGGTCACATATATCAGCGCACTGAAAGTTTTACTGCAATGC
Organism: Crossaster papposus; assembly: GCA_037893245.1. NCBI lineage: Eukaryota > Metazoa > Echinodermata > Asteroidea > Velatida > Solasteridae > Crossaster > Crossaster papposus. Next base: position 384,676 of record JBAIAA010000246.1, read on the forward strand.
TACCAAACCTGCAGGGGCCTTCACTTCAAGCTAGAAGGGAAGCAGCCATCAAAATTATGATATACACAATTCCCCACGAGCTCAATGTCATCAACAAGGATCCTGTACCTGACCCCAATGACAGATACCAGGCTAAGAAAGTACCATCAGTCTAGATACCAGTTTCTCACAACCCATTCCTCAAAGGACATTCATAAGTTCTCCTTCATGCCTACAACTGTCCGGTGGTGGAATGCTCTTTCTGTAGATGTCATCTTAGCTCCATTAGTGGGAGTCTTCCGGGCACTTGTCGTCCCCCCTACTTGTAGCTCCAAGATTGGAGTATTTTTTTTAACTTGCACCTGTACATGTATATATACGGCATTTTCTGCTCAACCTTCCCCCAGCTTCATGTGCACCTTAAGCTTCACCTCCGCGTTAATATCCAGAAGTGGACTTTGCTGAGTATCACTGTAGACGTAGTTGTGTCCTCGTTGGTCAGTGAATGAGGTGGAGCTGCAAGCCTTGAATTTGGTTATAGGGCAAAACCACTTTGGCCTTGAATGAAGCAACATTATGGAGGGCACCAAGGCCAAATAATCTGAAAATAATATCTGCATCATCAAAGTAAAACATTGTTGACCTTAATCATCCCACCCCTATTTTTGTGTGTTCTGGTTAACTACAAACAAGAATAAGAGAACACCCAAAAAAATTTTAAAAAACGAATAAAAAAAAACTAAAAAAATAATATAACAATTATTCAAACATCAATTTGTCTTTACCTTTTCAAAATGTAAATTCGGCCTACATTGTAACTTCAATAATGTTTCCATATCTCACTTGGGATGCGATAAATTAGTATTAGTACTTCTTTGAGATGGAGAGCATTTTAACCATGCTAACCTACAAGGGAATTACAGATTCCTTTCAATGGCCAAGTTTTATAATCTGATATGAATAATGGTAAGGAGTTTAGAAATTAATATTGCATCTTCTTGGCAAACTCAATGTTGATTATGGCATTCACATCCTAAGTTTTTAAGCAAACTGATTCTACAATGGAGGCATTCTGAAATTTAAGACTTTTCATCCTAATAGAGATATATTAGCAAGTCAATAGTATGTTTTTGAACTCCTTAGCATAATACATGTGGGTATTGACACCAAAATGGAGTTCATACAAAATTCCAATCCTGGGTTATAAAACATTGTCCTAAAGTGGCGGCCATTTTGAAATTCAAGATGACTATCAACCAGTGATATGGTATCAATCAATACTAAATGTATCTGTAACTCCTTGGCTTAATAAATTGAAGTAATTGTCAGTAAAATGAACTTTGTATAGCATTAATACTGGCGGCCATTTTGAAATCCAAGATGGCGGTCATACGGTTAATGGGAAAAAATGTTACCAATACTTTTCTGAAACCTGGATGTCTACTCTTTCCAATGAAACAAAAAAAGCATCCTTAGCAAAAAAACCTGCACAACTTTGAAATCCTACATAACAGCTTGGCGGGTCGAATGCATGATTTCACTTGACTAATGTCACTGCCGTTTAGATCCATGTTCCAGATTGTCGTCGATGTTACTGTTAGCATGCAGAACATATAGTCCACAATATCCTCGCCGCCAATTGATATTAAGTGTTTGTGACTCGATAACTCAATGGCTCAACTTGTTTTTCCTGAAAATATTGCACCCAATTTACCAAATTTATTTAGTTCACTATTTGTTTACAATCGGTTACACACCCGTGTAATTACAAGCACAGCATTTGTTCTTGGGTTTTTCCAGCGTCTATGAAAATATAAAACTTGTACCCCAAAATTCATCTATTTCTGAAAATTATAGTAAACTAAACCGAAGGTTGTGCATTACATTTTAACGGGAAGGTTAATTGAAATTTTATCATCCACATTACGGTATATAACTATTAAATTTAACAAGGTTATTAAAATCATTAGGGATACACCAATTACTTCCACCACCAGTTATTAACTCAATAATGACGACCTTTTGCGTCGACTGCTAAAAACAAAGCTTTTGTTAATTATAGACTACCAAATTAAAGCCCTCTACCAAATAAGCAAGACCTTTCAAGAGATCATTTTTACAGAGTTGTGCGACAATAAAGCAGAAAACAGTAGGAGCCAAGTAGGAAAAGTAGGATTACTTGAAAGCCTGATAAAAGTCTAGAAGCCAGTTCGGTATTCCAACTGCACATGTGCACAACAAGGTTCCACAGTCTTTCTCTTGGGATAAACACAGCAGATGAATCCATACAAAAGGCTATATGGAGAAAGTGATACCCGAATCTGAATGTTGTGCAATTTGTTGTGGATCGAAAAGACAATGGAAACTTTTGTTCAAACAGAAGTTTGGACACAATATACCTGAAAACACTTAGCTGTCCAAACAGGTTTTTTTATATTTAAATGTTACTTCAGAACCTGCTGGTACTTGCTATGCTTTTGCATGCAATCAATGAAATGTTTATTTCGAAAGAAAAGTTATCAAGTCTTGTTGTGCACACGCTCAGTTGGAATACCAACCTGGCTTAATATTTTCAAGACAGCGCGATATCTTTCTTTGCTGATATCAAACTTGTTCACCTGATAAATGATGCAAAAATTGGAATTAGATTACTTAAAGGTTCCTCATGTCTATCTCTAACTGTAAACCATGTTGCCTTTCTTTAATTATTGGTCTTCTTTTGGGTTAAGGCCGTGACCGAGTAAACTGGCTTCCTGAGCTACGTACGTCTATTGTCAGCCTGCTCATGCATAATAAGGGAAAACACCTAGAAAATATAGCCCTAGAAAAGCGATTCAGACACAGCCTTATAGTTTGCTCCTTGAGGCCTAGCACGGTCCCAGCGTCGACTGCTCCACCGTTACTTCGCACAGCTGCAGCGGGGTCAGCCTCAGTGACGGAATATCCACGGTGACAAACTGGGCCGTCAAGGGAGGGTTGCAAACGAAGTCCACGGTGGACCGGCGAACTTCAGCTTGCCGGGCGGTCAGCACAGAACCACATATGCCATTGTTGAGCCATGTTGGGTTCGTTCCGGCGCGGACGACAGAACCGGCCAAAAGATCGCCTGTCGATGCACAGTAAAAGACATTATACAATTGTTGACTGCTGTGATGTGGGATATGACGTTTTGAAAACCCGGGTGCTATGCGTCCCTGAGAGTGTTCAAAACATCCTATCATCACAAAGGTCAACAATTGTTTTAATTGTTATACCTCTGTCTTGAAGCTCAGCAGACATTATGAGGACTGAAGATACAAAGCACTCAAGTAAACATTTATTTTAAAATGCAAACAAAATGAACTCAACTCAAAACAGCTGATCGTCTGCTCGTTCGCTGCTCTACTACAGTTATCGTCAATAGTGTGCAGGTAAAAATTGCGCGGGAACCAATGATTTACGGCTCACAAAACAGCAGCCGTGTGATATCACGCTCACACTGATGTGATATCACACAGGGGTGGGATATACGTTGTTATACAATGGACACGTGATCGTTCTACTTAAGTACAGAACCAGTGGCATAATAACACAAAAATTGAGAGGTGAGGACCATCCCCAATCTTGGGCCGAGGTTCAAGCAAACCTTGATGGATAGGTGGTGTGTGATCCTGTTCCGAGTGCAATGTTCTTGGGTCGAATTCCCGGGAACAAGCTTCGCGTTTCAAGAACAGACAGCGCAAACCCAGCCTTGAATGGCACACAAAATAATGAATCGACTTCGGTGCCCCCTGGGTGCCTCGACCCTTAAAGTTTAACCCTATTTACACCACTGTACAAAACAATAAGTAGGCCAAAAATTGCAGGTGCAACCACAATTGACACGCCCTCCTTTTTGTGTATTTTCTAAAACTAAAATGGAGTAATTAAACGCCGTGAACTAGAGTGCGCAAAATCTGAATTTATGGATGAAATTTGGCTGCAATTGGGCCCTAAAATATTGCTCTCTATTGCAATAGGATTATTTTTTTAAATGGCGATGTTCTTCAAGACTAATTTTAGGGGTGATCAGCTTTGGATATAATTCTCTCCCCAACGTTTACCGGTTAACCTCAAAAAAATTGAGCCGACACAAGAAATAAGCTTGACTTGACGGGTGTCTTGTAAACACCTTGGAGAGCTGCAAGTATTGTTCCTAAACTTAAAAAGTGGGTGTATTTATCACTGTAAGCAGTCTATGGCAGTCTATTTTAATACCAGGGCAAATTTCATAGAGCTGCTCATCATCAGTACACTGTTAAAAATTGTGTAACTTCACAGTTGTTTTTCTGTTGAAAATGTCAATATATAACAGTAGATATTACTGTTTTGGGATTTCTTTGCACATAAACAAAACTAGTACTGTCTATGTACATTTTTCTGAATTTCTGTTTGGTTACAGAATGTTCGCTGTTAAAATAAAGTTTTGTACTGGAACAAGAAACATCATCTTTTGAACAAGCATTTTCTTCCGTTTTGTGAAGACACATCAACATTACTGTTTTATAACAACACATTTTGCTGTAAATATACAGCAACGCCAACGAAGTATTTATTTACAGAGAATCTACTGTTCTCCTACATGAATCTCATTACGCAGCAACTGACCAATCAGAAGTGAGGAAATTAGGGTTCACAAAAGTCATGTTAAACCGTGTTGTTTTACCACAAAACACACTTTTGTTACCATTTTGTGTAATTATTAAAGCAATTCCCTGATACAATTTAGATTTTTAGCAAATAAAGCTGAAGAATTGCATCCCATCTCCCTCCGCATTGAAATATTGAAATTATTCATTTGAAAGCGTGACTTCATCATTGCGAGAAAAGCTGAATATAAAAGTAACTCACGACCATGCTTAAAGTGTTTAGTAGGTTATCGTAGCATTTGTACTATATATCTGTATACGTAATACATGTAGTATTGTGTAATGTGTAATAACTAGTTACTTATAATAGGTCTGGTTCCCAGTCCCACTTCATTCATCGATGTAAACTGTACTTTAACAGGAGCATTTGTTTTTGGACAAAACTTGCTGTTATATTAACAAAACAACAACGGGTTAATCACTGTTGCAAAACAGGGGAGTCACTGTAGGTGTACAGTACCCAATACAGTATAATCTATGTTAATAAACAGAGATAAAAACAACAGTAGAATGTACTGTTAAAAAACAGTAACTACTGTAATGCCAATTGACAATAGAATGTACTGTTAATTAACAGATATTTTTTTAACAGTGTACCAACCAAAAAGTCTTGCTCAGTAAAACAGGTTACCAGCCAAAGCTTTTATTGCTAAGCAAAAATGAGCTGATCAGTCACAAACAAAAATATACATCACCTGATAATTGGATTTCTAACCCTGTTTTCGTCGGGAAAGAATGTTCATACTTTTTTTGTTGGTGCTTAGCAGCTCCATGAAATTGGCCCCATGCATGCACCAACAGCTTCGGTTACTTTGGGGAAATATTGGCAACAATTGCACTGGTGCTCCCATTTTATGAAATCATCTCAATGTGAATACAAGAAGAAACTGATTATGTACAGTACTTGCATTGAAAATTGTAAGAATGAGAAAAACCCAAGCTTAGCCTTGATGTCATTGTCCCATTTAACTCAGAAAACTCTACAGAATTTATATTTCTTCGGCTTACCGGTGCAGTAGCCACGCTTGTGCACGACCACTTTCCGGATGCAGTATTTATTGACGAGGTTCACATGCAGGCAGTTAGTCTCTGCACCCAGTCCACTATCTAAATTAAAAAGTATACAAATAATAATTCAGGGGGCTAATCGACCTTACTGGTATGTTGAATTGTGAAAGACGCGGCTACAATGCGGTCAAACCGATAGCACGTAAAGGCGCCTCTAGGTGCCAGTCATACAACCCATATCTGACTGCGGAGCACAGCCAAAGATCGTTTATGTTGATTTTGGCAGAGGAAGGAAAACCGAAGAACCCGGATAAAAACCGTCGAAGCACAGGAGAGAAACACATGATCCGAGCCAGGAATCGAACTCGGGCCACATTGGTGAGAGACGAGTGCTTTACACCCCATGGCACCTAAGTATTTTTAAAGCCTGGGCACTCTGGGGTTGATGTTCGTGAAAAATAATCCCGCACCAGGGTGTGATAAAAAACTAAAATGGATGTTTATACCTGGCCTTGGGTAGGTTAGCGGTACCTCAGGAACCTCGGGTACCTTATCCGGTGATCCCTGGGTTTGTGCTACGGTGAGAAACATTGACATCAACAAGATTAAGTATCATTTGACATATTGCATATATTATGTGAGGCGTTCTGTCCAAATGAGACGGAACTGGGCACAGGGCATAGTAGAGAAAACTGCAAAAATAATGAATAATGGGAGATTCTTTTAATTTTGAGATTTATTGATATTTTTAATCTTTGGTATGCCTACTAATTATAATTTATTAAGAAATAGTATGGAAGTAGTAGAATAAAAGTGTTGTAAGGGAAAACAATTGCCATTTGTCCATATCACATGTACAAAACTCAAAACTTCAAAGAACTTTTTCTCCACATTTTACTTTTACGACATGTTGATAAATGCGAACTTTAAACAGCCTTAACTTGTTAACGGAAAGTTTGTTTGAAGTGCAAGAAACGGCATTGTAAAGATCATTTTATTCTCTTTTCTAATACCCGAGAATAATCATTTCCAGCGGTTCGCAGTATAGCGGAAAATAATTGTCTCAGGAATTCAGACAACGCATACTACATTGCAAAGGGTTCAGTAGTGCAGTAAGGTGTTACGCCACTGCTAGTGTATGATATAAATAGAAGAGTGGAACAAAAGGTAGTCAGTTCTAGCAAGCACTTCACACAGATCGCCTCGTTTTTTGTACGAGATATTAAAAACACGGACAATTTCTTTAAAAAAATGTTTTCAAAGCATTTATTAACAAGTTTTATCTGTTTTTTCCTGGACGTTGAATTTCTCAAATTTTGTTTTCTTTGCCAATTTTGGGAAAATTACCAATCATTTGGAAAAGTTTACTTTTGGCATTTAATGCTGGTTTAATATTAATGAAGTATTACATGTATATATTTTGAGAGATATTTATAAATTACCTGTTATCAAACTGATTTGTTTTTGTTTTGAATAAGACTTTAAATCGTAATAAGTTTGTTCAAACATGAGATTTGAAATGAATGGCTGAGGCGGCGCTAAACGTGCTTCGCTACCGCCAATATTATATACCATTTTTTTAAGTGTATTTGTGTATGATTGAGTATAAGTAAGACCCCTCATTTCAACCTCTCATTTTGCCAGAACCCCTCACATATCAAAGTTAAATAACTAACTCAAGTAATCCCTACTATCTGACCAGGTTTATCTAGCATGAAATTTAGTCATACTTGGTTAAATGAATTTTGACAATATAAATAGAGGTCTCAGTACATTTCACACGAGAAACAAACAGTAGAAATTGTGTCTAGTTTGAATGCCGTTGTAGTGCGACTACTTGATCCCATTTTGTGTGTGTTTTTTTACCGATATAAGTTGGAAGGTAACTTTGATAAAAATCATCCTTATTTTAGAATAGTGTTTCATAAAAATGATTAAATTGATATAACCAGTTCGCGCTAGAGGACGTATATATACACGCAACATTTTTTTGAAAATCAAACTGGATGACTGATAAACCCGCCACGAGCAACTCGTAACAAGGCCGGAAATATCTGTCAGCGACTGGATCGCAGCAGGCATGTGTGGGTGTGCTGCCCACGGACTGCCAGCCTGGGTCCGGTAAAAAAACCGAAATCTGGTTGAATAAGACAATAAATAGGGGTTTGTTTATTTTACAGAGCAGACTCACCAATTTCACACAGACTGCCTGTGAATCCTTCAGCACACACGCAAGACACTATGTAGATCCCATCCACGCATTGGCCACTATTTTGGCATGGATTGCTGGCACACTCGTCAATATCTACAACACAAAAAGCGCCCATTCTAAAACTTGATTCAAACCATTTGTTTGACGTCAGTGGTACTGAAATACATTGTTTCTTTACACAGTTGATTTTTTCAATCAAAGCAACTACATGCATGGGGAGTTAGTGACCTGGGCTCGATTCCCACCTGGGCCAATAATGGATTGGGTTTTCAGTCCCTGCCTGATTTTGTGGGTTTTCCCTTCCACATCTAAAACTGTAAACTTCTTCTCATTGTCTTCTCTCTACAGGTTTCTTCAGGTTTGCGAGCTACAGTGCCTTGGCGCTTTTGAGGGATCCTTGGTATCATTACCAGAAATAATTACTAGTACTAAAAATAACTACTTAACTTATAGAGAAAGAGAATGACTGACAGGTCCATTATGAAGTGTGGGATGAAGCCATGTCCTAAAGCCATCTTGACAGACTCAAGTTAATTGAATCATCATTCATAAATACCTGTACAAAGTTTAGCCGTTTCAATTGGTCAAGAGCCCGACACATGGGTATGCTTAAACAGCTGATAAAACCTGGCCCAGCTGGTTCTAAAAGCTTTTTTGGTGTCACATTAAATTTCGACTCCTATAACGTCTGGTCAATGAAAGGTATTAATTGGAATACAAATGTGGTTGGCCAGTATTAAACAAGTATGTTTAAAACCGGCCCATGAGTTGGTTTTAAACATACTTGTTTAAAACCAGCCAACCACAGTTTTATTCATATGAAGCAAGATGAGATGGAAGAAACCCCCCACCCCCTTCTTTCTTTGTGGTGGTCATTGTGCTTGCGGAATGTTGTGGTTTCTCAGGAATTCTTTTTAGATTTTTAGGGGGGGGGGGGGGGGTGCGTTAGGTAACAATAGTCTAGAGAATGTATAGGTATGGGGGACAGTAAGGGGGAGTTTCTCGGTCTCATATCGTGCTGGATAGTTTATTCCCTTAATCACAATAAAATGCCTGATTAACCTACTGGTTTCACAAGCCGTGCCCACGAATCCCGGGGAGCACATGCACTTGAAGCCGTCGTCCCCACGGATTATACAGATGCCGTTCTTGCACGGATTGACAGTGCATCCGGCGGAATCCTCTGCAGCTAGAAGAGAAGAAAAAAAAGCCTTAGATTTGATCTTGCTCGAAAGACCCAGCTCTAAAGCTCATTCGCCTTTTTGTAGCTGTAACGACTTCCCTGACTTAGCCAGCATTTTTTTTTCCACCAAAAGTAGTTGAAAAACTATCCTAAACATGCTTCAAACTACTAAATGTGCCTCAAACAGACATAGTTAATACTGTAAATTAAGATGGTCCCATGATGTGAACTTAATACTCAGATGGAAGGTGAAATTTTCTATTCTTTTTCAAGAAATAGTTTCATGAAAATTCATGAAACCATGTAGAAGTTATACATTAAAACACAAAAAAGTAACCTGAAATGGTAACATACATACGAACAATGACCCCTACGTGAACTTTTACCTCAGAAATCCAATGAAGAATTGTGTTTTTCACCCAAGGGTCACTGCATCCAAGTTTCATAAAAATTCATAAAATCATGTAGAAGTTATAAAAATATAATTACAAACAAAAATAAACCTGAAACCGAAACCAACATTTAGGTCTGGTTAAGTGCCCCCAAAACTTTGTATAGGCTCAAAAACTCAAAAACCACTGTCAAATTCAAGGAAGTTGTCCCAGCTCTATATCACAAAATCTTCAAAATCATGAGCTTCAGGGGTAGGTTTACCAGGCTAGATTCGATAGAATTTGAAAGAACCATCCTAGGGCAACGCCCACTTCGGACAGTGTCCGAGACTCACCGGTCTCGCATAAGCTGCCCTCGTAGCCCGAGAAGCATTCGCAGCTGAAACTGTCCACTTGGTCATGACAGATGCCATTCTGGCAAGGGTTGCTGTCGCATGCAAGTGTCAGCTCAACAGACTCCGGTAGGGCTGTGGAAAATAATTAAAATTACTCCTCGTGTGTTCACACAAATGTCAATTTTGAATCCTGATCGCTTTTTTTTCTTCAATTTCACGTAATGCTTTATACTTCTTGTCAAAAGGCCACAGAAGAAGCAGAGATGATTTAAAGAGTAGCGCGACTACTTTTGAAAGTGGAGGGACCAAAGGAGTTCATTTTCCATGAATTTCTTGTGCGGAACCGCCAAAAGTGTTGGACCAAAACCAGAACCAGAACCAGAACCATATCCCCCAAGTGGATCAAATGCCAAATACAACAAATATTTAGTGCACGTATCCATCAATACCAGGGACAAATTTAAATAGCACAAAAACGTCTTGCTCAGTAAAAAGCAGGTTACCAGCCAAACTCCAGCTGAATAGAAAAACGAGCTCTGAATACCAGTCTTAAACAATATTAAAACATCACCTGGTTTGTAACCCTGTTTTGGCAAGGGATAATTTTTATGCTAAGCAAATTGTTGTGCTTACATGTTTTATGAAATTGGGCCCAAATCAATCACAATAACCATTTACTCCTGGGTGGGTAGAATTAAAGGTGGGATACACCATTGGTAATTGCTTGAATTATCATGAATGGGTGGATTTGGAGGGTTGTATTTTATAGTAAATATCGTTTAACTGATCTGTCCGAAGTTTTACAATCATGGATACTGAGAAAAGCAAGAAAAACGACGTTCGTTTTCAACCGGACAGTTTTTCTTGGTGTATCCTACCTTTAAGCAATGACTGAAAGTGCTGCGCCTATAGTAAAGGCACGATAACACTAGTACAAAACTACGCATAATTCTTTAAACTGTCACAAACAGAAACAAAATTCAGGCCCTCTTAACTTATTTGATTTGTATATTTCAGGTCATTCCAGCCAAGTAAGCAGTTTGCTGCAGTTTCAATCTTATTCAAGTGTATTTTATCCTTCATTTGAATGTTATTTTAAAGTAATTTTGTAGGGTTTAAAGTTTGGTCTCATGCATTATAGTCCATGGGCTACCAGAACCCCCCCTCCCCCCCCCCCCCCAGGGGAATTTTCCAGACAACTTTTTTCGGAAACCTTGACCATAGAGCTATTCAAATCAGGTTGTTTGCAAATTCCCTACTGGTGGGTGTGGCCGTGAGGGCGTATTTTCAAAATGCCCGCCAAAATCCCTGTTATTGGCCATGCCACGTGGGAGGACGGGTTACACTTTTGGTACCACCGCTAAAAATGCATTGTACATGTAAAATAGGTGTCCCCCTCCTAACCCGAGACCATGCTCAATAGACTGGAAAAAAATTATAACCCAAGAGGTCATTCAGAGGGTAGACCATCCTTTCAAGATAGTGCTTGAATTGCAGGGCAATACTGATTTCAATGTTTACATGCTTGCAATGGAACATTAAATAGCCAGAACGTTTAAATCTTTGGTATAAGTGTCCAGGGACCTTCTATCCATCTGTTCAGACCGTAAGAAAAAGATTTGTGCCCCCAAACACAGTTCATAACCCCCAACATAAAACGCCTCCCGATGGAGCCCCTTGGTGCGTCCGTATAAAAAAAAATCGGTGCCTCCCAAAGCTAAAATTAGAGAGACAATTGACCATTGCGTGTGGAATTTGAATAATATCTTGTACACTGACTTGTTCACACAGCTTGGCACAGTTTACATTTAAATTCTCCAGACCAAAGACACTGTTGCTATATCACGTGATTCGGGGCAAGCCTTGCGCTAGCAACCCCCGGCTCTGGAATGTTCTGGTGTCTTTGTACCATTCTCAACCATTGTGAACAATGTATTGGTGCTGAGCGTCTTTAACGTAACTATGCAAGAGCTTGCCCCGAATCACGTGATATAACAACAGTGTATTGGGTCTGGATAATTTAAAGTCAAACTGCCAGTGCCAAGCTGTGTGAACAAGTCAGTGTACCAGATATTATTCAAATTCCACACGCAAATGGTCAATTGCAACTCCCTCTCCCAAGCACAAAGGGTGTTCAACGGATTGCCCAGACCTTCCGGCCAAGGGACGGGACCTGCTGACCCCTTCGGTGTAGCGCGCGTGCGGTCCCGGACATCCAATGGCATCACAGACCTGTTATTGCTCAATCTCGCGTGGCTGAACACCACTTGTCCCTCTAAGCAGTCAGCGCCCTGCGCGGCGGCCGGCGTGACTATTTAGCAAGCCAGAGTCTCATTCGTTATCAGAATTAACCAGACAAATCGCTCCACCAACCAAGAACGGCCATGCACCACCACCCACAGAATCAAGAAAGAGCTCTCAATCTGTCGATCCTCACTGTGTCAGGGCCGGGTGAGTTTCCCCGTGTTGAGTCAAATTAAGCCGCAGGCTCCACTCCTGGTGGTGCCCTTCCGTCCATTCCTTTAAGTTTCAGCTTTAAGTTTCAACCATACTTCCCCCGGAACCTAAAGACTTTGGTTTCCCGCAGACTGCCCGCCGCGTCATTGGAGAAATGCCGGCGGATCGCCAGTCAGCTTCGTTGGTTAGAACTAGGGCGGTATCTGATCGCCTTCGAACCTCTAACTTTCGTTCTTGATTTATAATGAAAACATTCTTGGCAAATGCTTTCGCAGTCGGTTGTCTTGTGGCGACCCAAGAATTTCACCTCCCACATCGCAGTACGAATAATGCCCCCGTCAGTCCCTCTTAATCAGTACTTCGAGTTCCGAAAACCAACGCAATAGAACCGAGGTCCTATTCCATTATTCCATGCTCTGCTGTCCAGGCGGTCGGCCTGCTTTGAACACTCCAATTCTGTCAAGAGCTCAGCTCAGTCAAGAGAACCGGGCGGAGAGACCGAGAGGAAGGCCAGGCGCGCAGTGGCGCGCCTTGCGGCGGACTGCCAGCCTGCGCCCAAGATCCAACTACGAGCTTTTTAACTGCAGCAATTTTAATATACGCTATTTGAGCTGGAATTACCGCGGCTGCTGGCACCAGACTTGCCCTCCAATAGATCCTCGTTACAGGATTAAGTGTACTCATTCCAATTACAGGGCCTCGAAAGAGTACGTCCTGTATTGCTATTTTTCGTCATCACCTCCCCGTGTCGGTAACCGTTTGGTAACCGTTTCTCAAGCTCCCTTTCCGGGATCGAACCCTTATTCTCCGTTACCCGTTACGGCCATGGTAGGCTCATAACGTACCATCGAAAGTTGATAGGGCAGACATTCGAAGGATCCGTCGCCAGTGCGAAGACCGTGCGATCAAGAGTTATGGTTATCAAGTCAGGTTATCAAGAGTTCACCAACGGAGCCGGGACGAGCCCGGGTTGGTCTTGTTCCTAATAAAAGCACGCTTGCTGGCATGTATTAGCTCTAGAATTACCACAGTTAGCCATGATGGGGGATGCGCTCCCAGGAAACATAACCGATTTAATGAGTCATCCGCAGTTTCGCTTGTGAAAGCTTTTACTTAGACATGCATGGCTTAATCTTTAAGACAAGCATATGACTACTGGCAGGATCAACCAGGTAGCCCCTCGGGGCCTGGGTGGGCAGGCCCCGCGCGCTGGGGCGGGGGCCCGCCGCTCTCCGGCTAGACGCACCGCTCTCCGGCTGGACGCGCCGCGGCGCCGGTGTCCTTCCTCAAAACTCTCTCCCCCTCTCTCTCTCTCTCCCTCTCTCTCGGAGGCATCGTGACCGGGCTAAGGGACCTGGGAGCCTCCTCCGCCGCCTCCTCTCATCTCAATCCGGCGGTCCGAGAGAGAGGGCCGACCCTCTAGAGAGGATGGGCCGCCTCGGTCCGCTCCGTGGCGGGTTGCTGCCCGCCGCCCGTTCCGACGTGGCTCGGCGCCCCGCCTGGGAAACTTTCTGCCGCCCGCCGCAAAACTGCGGCGGGCATGTGGAACAGGTGCCGCTCGGCCGCTCTGATTGCCATTTGTTTCCGGGAGCCCGGCGGGATGTCGGGGCGGACTCGCCCCGTGCCGCACCATCAGGCGGTGCGGAAGGGGCCGGCCCCGGCGGCTTCCATCGCACTGTGCCGGGCCTGTCCGAGTGCCTCAGAGGGCACGACAGGTCGAGTAGGGGAATCATCCCCCACTCCGCCTCACTCTCCAGGGCCCGAGCACCGCAGCCACGGGCCAGGTCCGCTCTGACCAACACAGGGGGGGGGGGGGGGGGGGGGTCTGGTAGGCCAGAGTATCCCCAGACCATTTGCCAGGTACTAAAACCACAATGGGGTGACACTTAGAACCAAAATACATACATGTGATGTAAGTCTGTGCTTGCATAACAGCACAAATAGGTTTTTAGTGATTTTAAGGGGGAAAATTTGACCCCCCCCCCCCCCAAGTCCTTATTCCACCAGTATTCATTTGGCAAACAAGCAGATATTGCAATGGTACACTATCGGCTACCCAAAAAAAGTGGTCTCCGAAAATCCCCCGGGGGGGGGAGGGTTTCGGTCGGTAGCCCATGGACTATTACAATACAAGTCACCATGGCAAAACATAATTCAGGCCGATTCTGCTACATTTATCGCGCGCTGTGTCGCAAATTAACCTTAATTTTACCGTAATTTCCTGCGGACAAGGCGCTCGGCGGTTAGGGAGCCGGTCCCTAAAATCACCCCAAAAAAATTCAAACGTCAACAGATAAAGCGCATCGCCGAATAAGGCGCATGCTTGAACGCACACAAAAGAACACCAGGCGCCACCCGGTGTAGGTACATCGCCAGAAAGGGGTCATTTTGTTGCCCAAGAACGATCCCACTATTCCAAGCATCAAGCATGAATTAAACCGTAACCCCATGGGCTGGTCACATGTGTAGAGCCATGGAGAAAAGACCAAAGTAAATTGATACGAACCTTCATCCATCGAGCCAACGCTGCGCATGATTGCGGTTTCTGACCCTACAATGGTGCGTCTTTTTCCAAAAGAAATAAGGTTCAATGAACTAAAACCTTTGAGTGAGCCGACACGAAATGTATCAACAATCGCAAACCCCAGATGTTCCTGACCGCAGAGTTTATACAATGGAAGTCGATACATGTGCCTCTCCCGCAGATATCGGGTTTCAAAACCACATTTAATGTTTTGGTCCGTGGGATTGTAAATTAATTCAGTAGTAATAGTTCAGTCAGTCAGTGATATAGTTTCTTTCCAGACAACGTAATCAGACAACATAGAGTTGACTTAATATATGGAAGGGATTTTTTTAAATAAAGTTATTTTCCTTTATTTCAAACCTATAATTTGTTAATCACGTTCATAAGATATTTGTTTAATACATCACTTCTCTTAGTGTTAGTTTTGTTTTGAAGATCATTAAACTTATTTTATATCTTACTAATAAAATAAACGAAACAGACACATGAACCATCTCTTTTCTCGTTTGGTCGTCCTGATAAGGACGATTTGTTTTGTTGGACTCTTCAACATTTATTGAAAGCTATATGTCAGGTGGCTGGTGGAAAGAATACGCCGAATTTCATCTTTATCTTCAGGCTTGCAGAAAAAACCCAATCGGACACCTTTGAGCAACACCAAAACGCGGTGAATGGAAGAACCTTGTTGACTTAAAAGCACGGTCGTGGGGGGGGGGGGTTCAACACATCGCGGCATTGTTGGAAGGGAAGCAGGGTCGTAGGGGATCAACACATCGCAGCATAGTTAGAATGGAAACACGGTCACAATGTCCGGAGAGTTGAGCTAATTGGTTGACCACATTATTGAGTAAGATTGCGGCGTTGAAAGAATTCTTCACACAAAGACCGTCACTTTGAACTCAAGCGACATCATATACGGCGCACCGAAAGATAAGGCGCGGCGATGTTTTTGTGGTCTAGAAAGTCGGATAAGACGCGTCTTCACCGCAGGAAATCACGGTACACATTACACACAGTATTATTTGCAAACAATTTTCCTCATTTTGAAGTTAGACTTTCCTTTTCATTTTTATAAGTTTGCCAACTTGATCCCAATTAAACTTGGTAACCGCATGACAAAATTTAGTTTGAGCACCTTCGTGTCCCACATCATGTCTGAAAACCGGAAGCACCATATCGGTGCATTGTAAAGGGTGCCCTAGCACATTAAACAAAAATTATTTTCCTCAACACCAATGGTCCTGGGGACTCAAAAAACTGTTAACTAACTTTAAAAAAAAAATGGCCCAAGGGACTGCTCTTACTGATTTCACAGACATCTCCACTGAACCCTGCCGCACATTCGCAGGTCACCTCGTTGTCACCGTCCACACACTTGGCACCATTTTGGCACGGACTGCTGTCACACTCATCAATATCTGACCGAAAAAAAAAATGTAAAATTGCCTTCCCAGTTTACAAACAAGTTTTTATTGGAAAAATGTCAAAGTGAACAAAGAAATCGGCAAGGCGAGACTCGAACCCTCGACCTCCGGAATACCGGACCGGCGCTCTACCAACTGAGCTTTCTTGCCCTATGTTGGCGGTCTCCCAAATTGTCAGTATCTTTGTTCAAGAGCGCTAGTCAGAAGTCATAAACACCAGAATGCCGTGTGGCCAAGTATCAAGCCCGATTTTATTGAAGTAGGTTTACAAACCTTAGTCCTGCCAGGGATGTGTAGTCCAGCGATTAATTGTGATATTTTAAAATAAAATAAAACAAATTTTTCGAAACAATTACAGGATATTTAGCGCAATCATTTGTGACCTGTCATCACAAAATGAGCTTAAAGTCGGCAAAATAAAAAAAATGAGATATGGGTATTTCTAAATTCTGTGGAAACAGAGCTTTCCAATGGTATATAACACTTGGAGGTTTGATACTCAATATCCTGAAAAATTGGGAATTGATTGTTGGGGATTTAGTCTTTAAAAAAACAAATCTAATCTCAAAATCGACCACCCCTTCAAACTTTGACTGGCCGTACTGGGAAATCACTCCGTGCGACTTTACGCTCATTTTGTGATGACAGGTCACATTTAGCTGGATGTCTGGAATCATTATTTACTTTCAAATATTAAGATACTTTTTATTAATTCGGTAGTAAATATTTTCGATATCTGCAAATGGTGCATCCTACCTTTCCTTTAAATCATGCACTGTGATGGATCATTATATTTTAATGGACGTGGCCTACTGGATAGGTGTACTGACAGATAGGGTTGTACCATATGGTCGTCCAACTTTGGTTAAAGAGTTACTCACTAATTTCACAGGTGTCACCCTGGAATCCTGGGGAGCATTCACAGGAATAGCGGTCCACAGCCTCGACGCAGACACCGTTGTGGCAAGGGCTGCTGTCACACTCGTTGATGTCTGTTAATAAAGATTTATTGGACTTGTTGACAAAACAAAAAAATTTAAAAAAGACACTCGGAAGAGCGCAGACCTCTATTCCAACTGCAACTTAAAACGAAAAACACCTGATGTTACAAAAATCATTCAAAGGGATCCAGATTCCTGATCTAGATCCAGATCAATCTGAAAAATTTAAATCATCCTTCACCTATAAGTTATCTACCCACCAACTTTTGTTGAAATCCCTCCAGTAGTTCCCCCCCTAATCCTGCTGTAATATGTTTCTTCAAAGTTTCAGGTGTGTGGGGGTTGCTAAAAAGCAACTTGTATTGCTGACAAGCAACTTGTATTGATTGCACTCTTCCCACCCTACCTGATTTGTCTTGTTTTAAGGAAACATGCAGTCTAACATTTTCATTTCGCAATTTTTGTTTTAAATTAATATATTTATGTGTATTAAATGTGGATAAAAAACAAAATTTGTTCTAGTGTACGTTTAGTGTGGTAATTTGCCGTCCAAAAATTGATCCCCCCTTTTTAAATTTCGCGGCCACTAAAAAGGAGTGACAAAAACCGAGGCAGAACCCGGACAAATTCTCGCTAGTCGGTACGCGACGTCTAGGTACGACACAGGTTCACGTGGCCACATACGCACACATTAATGTGTGTACATAGTGCGAAATACGGTACCCTCTGGAGACATGAACACAATGTGTACAATGGAGACAAAACGTCTCCGGAGGGTAAATTTCTATAGATGAATAGATCTCCACTGGGAATTTTACGAATTAGATTTTTGGATTTTACTTAAATTACTCAAAAACTAGGATTAGGATGTGGGTTAGGGTTAGTGTTTGGGTTAGGAT
The DNA here is from genome assembly GCA_037893245.1 of Crossaster papposus. NCBI lineage: Eukaryota > Metazoa > Echinodermata > Asteroidea > Velatida > Solasteridae > Crossaster > Crossaster papposus. The sequence goes on from JBAIAA010000246.1 coordinate 402,700, forward strand.
ATAATATAGGGTATATTGGGTCGAAATTTCAACCCATGAAAAAAAATATGGTTAAAATGGGAGCATTTTGAAAAACGTGCTCGTCTTTCTAACCATTTTGTACACGAGAACAAAGCCATGTCTCCACAGTGATACAAAAATGCGAATATGTGTACCCACAGTGTACGAATCGTAATCCCGTACGCTTTGTTCACGGTACTGTTTGCAATTCAAACTTCAAGGCAATTAAAAGACTGATAAAATTACCGATTTCACAGAGAACTCCGGAATACCCAGCTGCACACGTGCAGGAAACCTCGTCCACACCGTCTACGCACTCGGCGCCGTTCTTGCACGGATTGCTGGCACATTCGTCAGTATCTAGGATATTAGATAGGATTCAAGTCAGTTTTGTTAGACTTTGGAGCCGATGAGATTGTCATTATACTCCAACTTTCAGTAATTTGTTTTGGGGGAAATGAGGCGCATGCTTGATACACCATTTGCAGATATTAAAAATGTTTACTACCAAATTATTAAAAAATAATCTTACTTGTTTGCAAGTAGAAAATAATTGTAGGCATCCAGCAAAATGATTGCCCCAGATATCCTATAATTGTTCAAAAAAACATGAGAACCACTGCCCGACGCCGGTTAAAAACGAACGCCGTTTATTTACTATCCTTGGTTTCATTACCAGAAATTAATAATAATAATAATAATAATAATAATAATAATAAAATGCAAGCCCCTCATTCGAGATAATTTAAGCAATTACCAATAGGGTATCCTAACTTTAATTAAGAAGAAAAACACCAATAGACAATGTTTAAGAAGATGCTAATAAATCATTCATTGTAGGCAAATGATTAATTACGAATTTCTCCCATTTAAACGAATCCGAGTTAGACCTCTCTAACTGGGATAGAGCACATCCTTTTCGGAAATGAAGGCTGGCCCCAGTGGACATACTTTTAATACCCCCTTGTGGTGGTCACTGCCAAGGTAGTTATAGCCTATTGATACCATATGCCGCTTGGGTAATGATGAAATTGACTGATTTATGTGAGTTAAACAGAGTTTTTAGTTAAGAGAAGTTGTATCATTGTTATACTACTGAAGGGAATGGATTCTGGGTTTGACTTAATTGACAGGAGTTATCAGAGTTTGACTTATCCAGATTTCACTGCATTATGGTTCTTTTCAAATAATTATATGCTTTCCTTTACTCTAGTTCGAGAAACTAGGAAGCCTTTTCCTAGCTGCAGCCTTATTTTCTTAACAGTTTGCCGAATTGCTTTTTTTGTAAGAATTCATTTCGTATATAACATGGATTAGTGCACATTAACTGGCATATCCAGCTCCAATTAATGCACAGCCAGACGTACATGTATGTGATTTTTACAAATTCAAAATGCAAACAAGTTAATTTAATCGTTTAAGAAAAAAAAACAATCTTAGAAAAATGTTTGAAAAAGAAAAATTGGGAATTCAGAGCATCTTTGTACAATTGAATGTAGTAATAATTTATTTAAAGTTTCCACTTCAACATTGAACATTTTATTTGCATATGCTTTGATGTTTTCCGTGTTTTAGGCTGTTTTTTGTTAAACTGTTAATAAACTTGTGTTAGTGTTTGCTTTTATTGGTTAACTTAGTTGAGTGCAAATAAACAACACGTGAAGCTACAATTTCTTAACTTTCATCAGTGACCCAGGTCCCTGTTTCAAATACCTAAGTTGTTGTGCAAGTTCTTGATTTGTGAAATTGCCTTACAGCCCTTCAAACTTAACATTTTGCCAAATGTTGCTAAAATATCGTTGTACATGTTAGCAAAACTGCTTAATGTGTTACATGTACTTGCATAATTAAATATATGCCCCACTTTGATTTTGTGTAAAGCTGCGCAAACAGTTAAAAAACAAATTAAAAAATTAAATAAACATTCAGTTGAATGGGAACAAAATGCTTTTGTTATTGTTGTTTTAGCGCCCTGATCAGTATTCGTTGATTCCTTATACCAACACCTTGGATAAAATAGATCATAAGATTGTAAACTTAGGGATAACCAAAAATAAAAACATTTTGAATAGGGCCCAAAAACAAAGGGGGGGGGGAATTTATATTAAAAAAATTAAAAAAATAGAAATCAGTATTCATTTCACTGTGTTGAAAAACCATCTGAAGTTTAAATTTTCTCTGCATATATTGGGGGTGTGCACAATCTGAATTTAGACTCAGTAGGCCTACTAGGGAAACCTGCATCATTTAACTATGAACAAAATATGTCTGCACAAATCCTACCTGTATCTGTGCATACCATATGATGTTATGACCTACATACAGTACATGTACATTGTGTACAGTGTGGGCTATACTTATTATAATAATTGCCCTCCAGTTTCTGCAGAAACTCTCAGAGGAGTGCTTATAGCTTGACCTTAGCTGACCCAGTCTGAGCGTGGTCAGTTGGGCATTCCCCTACCGACCACCTGTTGGTGATGTTGGTTGACTGTCATATCACAACTGGCATGTTTTAGGAGGCATTGAGTGATTAGACTGATACTTATCCCCAGAGGAGACACGTTCCCATTAATCTTCTCTCTGAAAAGAATGTGGAATTTTGAGAGAGTTTTAAATGGGAGAAACTCGTAATGACCTTGAATATTGCAAATGAAATTTCAAATTTGCTAGTATAGTCCACCGCACACTCAAGCTTGTATTCTTTATATTTGAAGCACTTTTGCTGCTTTAAGCATGCACAACTGACAAACTGCAGCTTCAAAGAGATTCAAAAACGTACTAGTGTCGCACAAGGTACCATCGTAGCCCTTGGTACATTCACAAATAAAGGCGTCTACTTGGTCCACACACAGGCCTTGGTTCTGGCAAGGGTCGCTGTCGCACTCATTGATATCTGCCAAATAAAAAAAAATAAACAGGAAGAAGAGTTTTTACAAATCTGCAACGGTACATACAGCCGAGAGAAAAACAAAATGGACACTAAAAGACACAATTTACAGGTAATAAATAAGCCAGTTCGCTATTTCGATGCAAGTAGACCAGGGTTATTCTGGATAAAAATTGCTGACGTGATGTTACAAGGACACCTATTCTGAATGTAATTAACACGTTGGCATCGTGAACGCGCCTTGCACATTCATATGCGTTTGTTCAATTATCTTGAGAGACCCGTGATGCATATCATTGTGCACATGTGCAGTTGGAATACCTTATCGATTGAGGCTGTTAGTTTCTTTAATTACTTGGATTACGGATCCGCACCGGAAAAAAAACGAAATAAAAAAAAACAAAATTAAAATACAATTGTCGCCGAAAATTTTAATTTTTGACAGAGTTGTAATTGAGTCAGTTGACAGGTCGGTTGACAGGTCGGTTGACAGGTCAGTTGACAGGTCAGTTGACAGGTCAGTTGACAGGTCAGTTGACAGGTCGGTTGACAGGTCGGTTGACAGGTCGGTTGACAGGTCGGTTGACAGGTCGGTTGACAGGTCGGTTGACAAGTCGGTTGACAAGTCGATTCACAAGTCGATTCACAACTCACCACAACTCGAACACAAGTCATTCAGTCTTTAGTCAACTCACAAGCTATTTAAATGAACTTTGACAATAGCATTCCTTGTTATTCCTCTTGATGCTTGCGAACCCGACTTAATTACAACTCTGTCTGTAATCCAAGTAATTTAAGAAAAGAAAAAACCTCAACCAATAAGGTATATTAACTGCACATGTGCACAATGATAGGCACTACGCATCATTCTGAGAAAAATTGAACACATGCATATGAATGTGGAAGGTGCGATTTTGCTTCATTTGTTATGCTTGCCGCAGGATTCGGGGATCAAAAGAAATATGTAATCTATTAAAGTGTCCTTATTGTCTAAAGGTTTAGAAAGAAGAAGGTATATTAAGAACGTATCCACAGGTCGTCGGTTCTTTGGCAGTCACAAGGCTGCTTACGACATGCATAATGACAACAGATCTTACAACTATCACAGAGTGCGCCCTCGTAGCCCGGGGAACACTCGCAGCTGAAACCGTCCCCTTCATCATGACAGTTGCCATTCTGGCAAGGGTTGTCCTCACAGTCATTGATATCTAAGGAGCAAAACACAGGAAAAGAAACAATAAAAACAAAATGAGGTCGCTCGCCAAAACAAAATCTGTTTCAAAAGCCAATGCACGTCTTGTCAACTCACCAGTCTCACAAAGAGTGCCCTCGTAGCCCGGGGAGCATTCACAGCTAAACCTGTTCACGTCGTCATGACAGACACCATTCTGACAAGGGCTGCTACTACACTCATCGATGTCTGTTTTGGCAAAAGATTGCATCGATGATAATCAAAAAAGTTCACATCAGAAATAGTATTTATCATTGGCTTCAGATGATTTATTCAATAAAAATGCAGACAAATGACTTTCTTTGTGTTTTTTGATTGTTTAAATATTTGTGACTCGAATTCACAAGCTAAATATTTTACTTGACTCGTCGATGCATTTGTGACTCGACTGGACTTCTTCACCGAATGACTCGACTCGATTCAATTAAGTCACGCAAAAACAAAACCCGCAACTCATTACAACTCTGCCAGGTCAACAGACATTCAGATGATCAACTTGAAATTGTGGAAATTATGGCACGTATTGTCAACCTACCAATTATGCACTCTACACCAGTGTAACCCGGGGAGCATTCGCATCTAAAACCGTTCACTTCGTCGTGACATTCGCCATTTTGACAAGGGCTGCTCTCGCACTCATTAATGTCTGTTGAAGACAACAAAAACACCAAATTGTTTAATTCCAATACTCTCAAAAAGCCACTAGCTCTAAACGCGCCAGGTCTTTCGTTCGCTATGTTAGTGGTTGGTTGGGTTGGTTGTGTGGTGGGTGGGTGGAACATTTACTCGGCCTATTTTATCCGGGTGTAATAATACATTTCCATGCCAGGCGTGTATCACAGCTTTCCAAGTTTCTTGGTAATAGCTGTTTTGGTAAACACTGATGGGTAATGCTTCTTATTTGCATATTAGATCACACCTCACTTTTCATTGGCAGTCACAAGGCCGCTTACGACATGCATAATGACAACAGATCTTACTACTATCGCAGAGTGCGCCCTCGTAGCCTGGGGAACACTCGCAGCTGAAACCGTCCACTTCATCATGACAGTTGCCATTCTGGCAAGGGTTGTCCTCGCAGCCATTGATATCTAAAGAGCAAAACACGGGAAAAGAAACGATAAAAACAAAATGAGGTCGCTCGCCAAAACAAAATCTGTTTCAAAAGCTAATGCACATCTTGTCAACTCACTAGTCTCACAGAGAGTGCCAAAACACTCATCGATGTCTGTTTTGGCAAAAGATTGCAACGATGATAATTAAAGAAGTTCACATCAGAAATAGGATTTTTTTTATTGGCTTCGGATAATTTATTTAATAAAAATGTCGACAAATTACTTTCTTTGTGTTTATTGATTGTTTAAATATTTGTGACTCGAATTCACAAGCTAAATATTTTACTTGACTCGTCGATGCATTGTGACTCGACTGGACTTCTTCACCGAATGACTCGACTAGATTCAAGTCACACAAAAACAAAATCAGTAACTGATTACAACTCTGCCAGGTCAACAGACATTAAGATGATCAACTAGAAATTGTGAACATTTTGGCACGTTTTGTCAACCTACCAATCCCGCACTCTACACCAGTGTAACCCGGGGAGCATTCGCATCTAAAACCGTTCACTTCGTCGTGACATTCGCCATTTTGACAAGGGCTGCTCTCGCACTCATTAATGTCTGTTGAAGACAACAAAAACACCAAATTGTTTAATTCCAATACTCTCAAAAAGCCACTAGCTCTAAACGCGCCAGGTCTTCTGTTCGCTGTGTTAGTGGTTGGTTGGATTGGTTGTATGGTGGGTGGGTGGGACATTTACTTGGCCTATTTTATCCGGGTGTAAAAATACTGTTTCCATGCCAGGCGTGTATCACAGCTTTCCAAGTTTCGTGGTAATAGCTGTTTTGGTAAACACTTATGGGTAATGATTCTTATTTGCATATTAGATCACACCTTACTTTTCCTTGGCAGTCACAAGGCCGCTTACGACATGCATAATGACAACAGATCTTACTACTATCGCAGAGTGCACCCTCGTAGCCCGGGGAACACTCGCAGGTGAAACCGTCTACTTCGTCATGACAGTTGCCATTCTGGCAAGGGTTGTCCTCGCAGCCATTGATATCTAACGAGCAAAAGTTGTAAAAAGGGAAAGCTCTAGAGGCAATAGAGAAGAAAGATGGAACCTTGCCACCAGGTGCAATATACGGCTGTCGATTAGAGATATTTATCTTGTTTTTTTACCCAAAAGCAGTTGGATGAGCAATACCAATAAAACATAAGAACAGAAAGGAATATTAGTACACTGTGTTAACTTCCTTATCTTTTGCAATGTACCCACGTAGCATGAGGGAGCATTCACAAATGAAACTAGCAACCTTGTTACAACCTATTATTAATTCTATTTAACTTGAGTCCCGACAGGCAAATGACCTGACCTGGCTTTACCTGACCCGACCTGACGCGACTCATTGCAAGCAAATGACGTAGACTCAACTTTGAGTCCCTCAACAAAAGACTCGACTCCAGTCTTTAAATAAAAACACTAAGTTTGCGGAAAATAATTATTTGCAATGATTTATGGTGTAATATTCTTTGTGTGATTTGGTTCGTTAATTTTGGAGATCCGGGTCAGTGAACTTTGGATTAATTAGCATGACCTCCTAACTTTAAATACTTACATCTCGAAAAGTATAGCACCTAAAAGGCCTAGTTTTAGTTCTATGGGTTTGGGGATAAATGTAAAGAAAGGAAGAAAAGAAGAAGAGAACAAAAAAATCTAAAACAAAGGCTTTCCCACAACTTGTGAAAAAGCCAAAAAGAATCTTAACAAAAACAAGAGCTAAAACACCTAAAAACAAATTGATGAGTTTGGGTCAAAATCTGCAAGTCTCAAAAATATTCAACTGACCAGTTTCACAAATAGTCCCAGTAAATCCATCGGCACATGTGCACGTAAACTCGTTGTCACCATCCACGCACTCGGCACCATTCAAGCATGGATCGCTGCCACACTCGTCTATATCATTAGAGAGAAAAAAGAACGGAATTGCAATGTCGAACAAAATTTAAAAAGATTTAAACACTTCACGGATTCTGAATTTGGCACAAAATGCTGCTTCCTCCAGAAATTTTTGTTCCACCTTCAAAAAAACGCACAGTTGGGTTAGATTTAGCAAATTACATTATAACAAAAACACTGTTTTTAATTACGATTACCTCGTGGGCACTGGTCCATTGGCAGTTCCCACACTCGGACCTCGCACATCTGTAAGATGGCCTCTGGAGAGATGATTTGTACCATGAGATACTGCATCGTGACCGGCGGGTCGCAATCAATAAAGACGGTTGCACCAGGCACTGCTGCTTGTTCAGCAGTCACGGGAGAGCCGCAAGTAACCCACACTACAGGCTCTACTGGTTCTGCCACACCCGAGACAGTAGCACCAGTTAGGTGCTCACCTATACGCAAAGTAACGGAGGAAATATTTGTGATCGAATAATGCAAAATGAGTCTGAAGTCGACCCTGGAATGATTTGTTTAGCTTCTTGTATGATATTTACTATAAAATTGTGTATACTAATATTAAAGTTGTTGAGGTGATCAATGCACAATGGAATTTTTGTTTTTCTTTCTTTCTTTTTCATAGCCTTTTATTAGATCATTGCGCAAGGGAATTTGTTTTAAATTAATTTATTTTTTATAATTTTCTATTTAATTGTATGTGATTTGTAAAGTTGGTTTATGGGTACTCGATTCCATTATCTAGAACCGTTTGTTGACATCAATAGTCAGGTACTCAGTTCTGATGCACACCTCTAAACAGTGTTGTATTCAAGTCCCTGCAAGTCCTTTCACAAGTCCTTTCATAAAGCCAGTCGCAAGTAACTGGTTGAACAATGACAAAGGAATGCTTTTGTTAACAGTTCATCTGAATAGCTAGTGACTTGACTTGTGACTTGACTCGCGACTAAACGACTTGTGACTTGACTCGCGACTAAACGACTTGTGACTTGACTCGCGACTAAACGACTTGTGACTTGACTCGCGACTAAACGACTTGTGACTTGACTCGCGACTAAACGACTTGTGACTTGACTCGCGACTAAACGACTTGTGACTTGACTCGCGACTAAACGACTTGTGACTTGACTCGCGACTAAACGACTTGTGACTTGACTCGCGACTAAACGACTTGTGACTTGACTCGCGACTAAACGACTTGTGACTTGACTCGCGACTAAACGACTTGTGACTTGACTCGCGACTAAACGACTTGTGACTTGACTCGCGACTAAACGACTTGTGACTTGACTCGCGACTAAACGACTTGTGACTTGACTCGCGACTAAACGACTTGTGACTTGACTCGCGACTAAACGACTTGTGACTTGACTCGCGACTAAACGACTTGTGACTTGACTCGCGACTAAACGACTTGTGACTTGACTCGCGACTAAACGACTTGTGACTTGACTCGTGACTTGACTCGTGACTTGACTCGAGACTAAACGACTTGTGACTTGACTCGAGACGGACTCGAGACGGACTCGTGACGGACTCGTGACGGACTCGTGACGGACTCGTGACGGACTCGTGACGGACTCGTGACGGACTCGTGACGGACTCGTGACGGACTCGTGACGGACTCGTGACGGACTCGTGACGGACTCGTGACGGACTCGTGACGGACTCGTGACGGACTCGTGACGGACTCGTGACGGACTCGTGACGGACTCGTGACGGACTCGTGACGGACTCGTGACGGACTCGTGACGGACTCGTGACGGACTCGTGACGGACTCGTGACGGACTCGTGACGGACTCGTGACGGACTCGTGACGGACTCGTGACAGACTCGTGACGGACTCGTGACGGACTCGTGACGGACTCGTGAAAGATGAAAGGTTTGGACTTACTGCCGTCGGCACGATTTAGAATGCCCACTCGGCTTATGCAGTGTTCTCCATCCAGAAGAACTATCCATTTCGGATTCTCCTCCACGTCTTTAAAAAAACAAAAACATTATGATATATCAACAGTCTTGAAAAAAAACCATATTCAATCAAGAATAATACTTGAGATCACACATGAACAAAAAAAGAAATCGGCAATTAGCCAAATTGCTTGCTTCGTTATATTGCCAACCAATTTCTTTTAATACGTGCATAGGTCTCCTAAACGCACGTTTTAAGTCCAGGTTTTAAGTTCAGTCAATATTTTGTCATATTCAACAATGACAGATGACGCTTTATAGAAGCCTATTTTACAGGACTTTGGACAGTACGTGTTTTTCAATTTTCAATGGCGTCAGTGTGAAATAAAAAAAAATGAGAAAATAAACTGATCTAAGGAAAAGTTACATGCTGTAAAACATATTTGCTAAATCACTGAAACAGTGGCGGCGATTTCTTGGCATTGTGGAGAGGCGACATGGCAACATGGGGGAGAGACACATGAGCAGGGACGTGAGAAGCAGGCGAGTTTGTATCAGCATTTCAATGGGGGAGTGGGGAAATTGGTGGGGGAGTGGGGAAATTGGTGGGGGGTGGGGGGTGGGGGGTGGGGGGAAAGTGGGGGGAAGTGAGGGAGTGGGGCCTTGCGCTAACTTTTTTTCCTGGGTAGCCCACTGGGCTAGCAAACTGCAGACTTTACTAGCCCGTTTACATTTTTGCTAGCCCGTATGCACAATGCACAAAACTATTCGTTCGTCGCGCGCACGTACACGTACGTACACATCCATAGTAACGTACATGGTAAGAAAGGCTGAACGATGTGAAAGAGAATAGTGCACATATGTGCGGCACCCTGCGCCGTAGTTTATACTATACTAATCTCAGTGAAGCCCACCAGTCTACTCTGTTCGTGAGATCGCAGTGCACTGCATGCACGCGTGGATCGAGAGCTCCCAGGCTATCGATAATCATGCCGAAAAACACAAACAGAAAACAGTTTATATTCAGTTTATTTTGATCCGATATTTATTTAATACACAACAAGACAATAACAATTTCAACATGTATTTTGATCTAAACCTTTACAGGTAGACAACCTAAGGTTATTGAATTTTTCACTAGCCCACCGGGCAACCAAAGAAGTGGTTTTGGGTAGCCCGGAGCAGTTTTCGCTAGACTTTGTACGCCGGGCTAGTACTATTTCGAGGTCTGAGTGGGGGAGTGGGGGAGTAGGGGGAGTAGGGGGGGAGTGGGGGGAGTAGGGGGGGAGTGGGGGGAGTAGGGGGAGTAGGGGAGAGTGGGGGGGGGGGGAGAGTGGGGGGAGTGGGGTGGGGAGGGGAGTGGGGGGAGTGGGGGGAAGTGGGGGAGGGGAATGGAGTGGGGGAAAGTGGGGGGGGGGAAGTGGGGGGGGGGGGGGGGGGGGGGGAAGTGGGGGGAAGGTGGGGGAGTGGGGTGGAGTGGGGGGAGTGGGGTGGAGTAGGGGGCGTGGAGGAGGCACAGGGTTGAGGGAGGCGTGGAGAAAGCACGGGGGTGGGGGAGGCACCTTTGTGTGGTTTAGGATGGTCTGCTTTGCTGTAAAATGCATAAATCACTAAAAATGGCAAACAAAAAGATAACATGGTTTCACAGTATCTTAATCACTTAGCATTTTTCACCATTTTGTAGAGTGTGGCAATAAACTGGGTGTAAAAATATTTGCCTCACCCTAAAGTTTCCCTCAATATTCGAGGAAGAATGGGGGAGGGCTTCTTGCTGTTATCACTCGGCATAAAAAACATTTCTCGCTTTCTTGATAAAACCAGAAAGATGTGTAGTAGCCCAGAATTCCTGTTCGTTTACACCTGCACAATCTGCAGCGCATGCAGTGGTGCATGCCTATTATAAAAGGACCATATGGCTTATTCTTCATGCTCGGTTGCGCAAGAGCCCCGTTCCTGACCATACCACTGACGATGCTTTATGTCTGGCTGGCAGCACCGATGGTCCTTTATAGCAGTTTTCCTCATCTACGTTATTTCTTTGCTTGTCGAGTTGTGAGTTAATTAATTGGTCGCCGTGGTGATGAACCGGGTTTGGCAGTAGTATACAGCTAATAGGTGAGCCGCGGCGGTGTTACATTGTATTTTGTTAAAACCCAGGAGGTTTGATTTAGTTTCTTAGTTTCTTTCTTTATCAGTATCTGCTGGCAATTACCAGCACCAATATTGTAATAACAAAGGTTCGTGAAATATTTAATATATTAATAATACTATTATTGGCGAACCCAGCACTAGAGTGGTACAATTTCCTCAATATAGTTAAAAATAATCACTAAAGATGTACAGACACGAATTCACCTACTTGACGAATAGCAGCTTCCGCCTTTGATGTTTGTTTTGATTTCCATGACTGCATCATCGTACCGGCCGTCGACAGCCTTGTTCGATGTGGTATCGCTATTCAGAATTGAGTACCCATCAGAAGTTCTAGCGCCAGCGACAACCAGCTCTGTTTGCAGTGGAGAACCCCCTGGGGAAAAAATATATACATTTTCTGTTAGCCGGTTTAAAAGAAGGAAAGAGCAATGAATGAACTATATGTGACATGCGCCCAGACAAAACTTGGACAAAGTTGCCAATTTTAGTTTTTTTATGTATCTATTACATATGTACCCCCACCCTACCTCCGGGGGGATAAAACCCCGACAACCTAATTATGAGATAAACAGCTTTGAAGTTAATAAAAGCGTTTTTATTGTATACACAATTGTTTCACAAAATCGACAAAAACACCAAAAACACTTGGGTGACGGATTATGCTCAAATTTGAGGAGATTGTAGATTAATAGTTTGTGATTCAGAAAAAAACAAAAACCTTAAAATGGTAAAATCCACCCCGAAATGACTTTACGAGTGCATTGTAATAAAACACATTGTGCAACTTTGTCCGGTCTTCGATGGAACAGGTCACATATGCGACAACTTGGCATACTATACAATGCCCACCAAAACGGTCAACAGCAAACCAGTCCAAAAGTCATCAGGTAGCAGGCCAGCCTAGGGCCAACATGCAAGCACAAAAGTTTGCTTAGCACAAAAGTTTGCTTAGCACAAAAAATACTTTGCTCAGTAAAGGGAAGTTACATACCATCAGCCCAAACTCCATGTGTTTGTTATGCTAAACAACAAAAAACCAGCTGAATACCAGTCACAAACAACTCAGTATAATACATCACCTGAAAATTAGTTTTTTACCCCTGGTTTTGCCAAGAAATGATTGTTATGCTAAGCAAATTCGTTTTATAAAATTGGCTTCTGATGGCCAACTTTTAGTCTCCCAGCCACGTCAGGTTCATAGCACACTTCCTTTGTTTAGATCGTAAAATATTAGGCCTTAATTAAATTATTTTGATAACTAATATTCATATTAACATTTCATTAGTCATGTAATTTAAAAACAGACATAAAATTCTTGTCCTGGTGTAATGCGGGTGTCATACATTCACGATTAGTCTTCAAGATCTCCCGTCGATGCGAAAAGTGAAAAAATCTGGAATGCCTCGCGAAAGGTCTTGGGAATCTTGACAGGCTATGATGTAGGACTTAACTGGTCTTCAGTGTGTCTTGGTGTGTCTTGAAGGACGTGAGCAGTCGGCAAACTCTCATGAACATTTTGACCCTGCTCAAAACAATCAAGAGAGTCAGCCGATCTTACTTCTCGGGTAGAGGACACCAATCCATCGTCAACTGCTCTTAAATGGTCTTGACGGTTGTGAGTCGCATCATTTTAAAGTGGTATTAATGGTGGGACATGGTCGGGAGCAATGGGAGTGTGGCGTTCAACTCAAGACTTTTCAGAGCGACACACAAGCAAAACGTGCAACTGGCATCACAAGGTATAGACGACCAACAAACGTGGGTTGGACTTCACATGCATCGTAGCATTTTTTATTTTGGTGCCACATTTCCTACGTTCTCCTTAAGATTAAAAACAAATTAGATCGTGAACGCCCTGATTATGAGTTTAGGTCTCGAATGTGTGACACCCGCTTTAAATCAATACAATAAAAAGAGCAATCAGCATATATAATGACAACCATCTTCAAAATATAAATATCTTAAAATATAAACTGTACACAATATAATTTACGAAACTTTTATTTAATTAATACAAATACAACATGTATGCTGTAATTAATTTTTTTAGGAATAGCAAATAGCAGCAAACAGTTCTTAAACACAGTCCCCCCCCCCCAAAAAAAAAACCCAAGAGATTATAAACACAGTCCCCCCTAAAGCAGCACCCTCTACTATGGAAATACTTGCTGTGCCTGCACAGTGCGAGTCATTCACTCGTCTCCGTGATATTTCTAGAACATAATGTATAAATTGGAGCTACAGTGGCATAAAAGTCCCACAATTTACATTTTAGGGGGTTTCCCACAGTTATGCTCCGCAAATACCGGTACTCAATAGTATAATACTCTAACAAAACATATAATCGGCCATGCAAAGATTAACCAGTGTGCGCCAGGATTATTTTAACATCACTGAGCCAAGGAGCGGGATTATTTTAAACGAAACTCGATCCGAGGCAGGTTCAGGCCGATGTTACCAGAAAGCACACCCACGCATTTCGGGCACTGCTCGCTGCTGACAAACATTTCCGGCCTTGTATATACGACCTCCGGCGCGAACTGGTTAAAAATATTTTGTTGTTCTAATTTGTTAATTAATTGCCATGAAAATGAATGCAGGTAATCATGTACATGTAGTTTAAGACACCCCAATTTTTGTACAAGTTCTGTCAAAAAATTGCATTTAACAGCCATTTCCAAAGTGACTTTTAAAACCTCATGTGGTCTTTGATCTTCAGATTACCCATGTTTTTTTGCAGGGTTGTAATTGAGTGAGTCAAACGATATTTTCACGCATTCCATTCTGAAGGCATACGCCTATTCCTATACCGACAATTGTTCGCTGCCTTTTTTAATTGTCTGTCATTTAGTGAGTTGTGGGTCTATTTACATAATTGTGGTATCCTTGTAAAGAGGAAAAGCTACAGTTTTAAAATGTAGACAATATTTGATAAAACATTTAATACAATCTAAATTACAGCCTTGTTATTCAGGGTACTTTTTATATAATCACACTGTTTAGCCAAGTTAAGCCAATCAGCCAGCTTGAAAGCCAGTCCCCGAGCCATGCAGCTAGTCCAAGAGTGGTCCAGCCAGTTCACCAGCACACCAGCACACTAGCAAGCACACCAGCACACTAGCAAGCACACCAGCACACTAGCAAGCACACCAGCACACTAGCAAGCACACCAGCACACTAGCACACTAGCACACTAGCCAGCACACCAGCAAGGCAGCCAGCCAGCCAGCCAGCCCGCTAGCTAGCCAGCCAGCCAGCCAGCCAGCCAGCCCGCCAGCCAGCCCGCCTGCTAGCAAACAAACCAGTTTGCTGGCCGGTCCTCAAGCAAACTAACCAGCCAGCAAGGAGCAAGTTCGGTTAGGACGACTAAATCGACTACACATTAAGTGTGGTTTGACTAGGTAGTCCAACCTAGCTCCGGACCATGGCTTCCCTAGTCACTCGCGAGTTACGTCACAGTTTCAAGATTGAGAAAAAGTAAATTGGGGCAAGCTTTGCAAAAGTTTACAATCCATTTCTCCAATGATGACAACTCTTTGGAATAAGATAATTGTTTATAAATAAATTATTAAAAGAAAAATCTAAATTACATGCCAACATTTTGCTGCGTTATCGATCGATCGACTAGATGCGTTCGAGTAAAAAACAGACCACGCATGTATGAAGTTGAATCGGAAATCAACAAAAGAAACTAGTTGGGCAGCACCTGAACTTGCTCAAGAGTAAAGGCCAACTAGTCAAGACAGTATGCAAGAAAGTATTGTATGCCCAAGGCTTTCGGAGACGTGAAAAAAAAAAAAGGCACAACCCAAATTGGACTGAGACAAAAATTGGTAAACGACACACAATGATAGCCGGGTTTTCTTACCTTCGTTGCATTGGTCCATTGGGAGTTCAAAGACTCTCACCTCACAAAACGTCAACATAGCATCCGAGCCAGAATTGGTGATAAGAATATTCTCAGCTTTTGCTGGGGGGATGCAACTAAAATAGATGGTGTTGCCTGTCAAGGCATGCCATTTACTGATTGGAGACCCACACTGATGGCCTTTGCCATCGCCTGTACTCAAGACAGCTCCCTCCATAACTTCCCCTGTTGAAGTAAAGACAAAGCAGCCATTGAAGGGCCAATGCTGTACCCGTAAATGCACCATTGTGCCCCTTTAAAGCCGATTGTGCCTAAATATTGTGCCTAAAACAATCTCGAACAAAAGCCCGATAGGAATACCTATAGAGCTACGAAAACATAACAAAGTTTTCTTTCCGTTTCTTGCATTCGCCCGACTTAATCTTTAATTCACCAACTTACTATTTTCTCCCCATGACATCAGAATGCCGACGGTGCCAATGCAGTGCTCATCACCAAGGTCCAACCTCCACCACGGATTTGCATCTTGTCCTGAACCAAACCAAAAAAAGTACAACACTTCTGTTGACAAGTGATCTGCAGATCTTGTGTGTCGCCTTTTTCCGGCGGTTGATTCTTATGCATTCTGTCTTCTAAAACGAAGTCAAACTTGGTGCAATTTTAAATGATGACCTTAAATTACCTCTACATGACCTTTGACATATTTCGAACGAACCAGAAGCTATCAAATCGCCAAGGTATTGATTAATCCAAAGTAAAAGCTTTCACTTTTAGATTCAACTTTCTCTAGTATTTGCTAGTTTTTATTCATACGACCCATTGGCTCGGGAAAGACTTCGCTTAAAGTTAAGATCCATCATTTGCAGATATCAAAAAAATCTTAGGAAATATCTGCCTTGTTCAAAAGTAACTAATGATCGTAGGCATCCAGCAAAATAATTGCGCTAGATATCCTGTAATTGTTCTGAAAAATTAAATTAAACAAAATAAAAAATCACGATCGCCGGGATTGCAAAAAAAACAAGAACAACATAAGAACCACTGCCCGAGGCCGGTTAAAAACCAACGGGGTTTTTTTCTTGCT
The DNA here is from genome assembly GCA_037893245.1 of Crossaster papposus. Lineage (NCBI taxonomy): Eukaryota > Metazoa > Echinodermata > Asteroidea > Velatida > Solasteridae > Crossaster > Crossaster papposus. Next base: position 418,867 of record JBAIAA010000246.1, read on the forward strand.
TTTCTCAGCATCCATGTTTGTAAAACTTCGGACAGGTCAGTTGAACGATACTTACTATAAAATACAACCCCCCAATTCTATCCATTCATGATTCAAGCAATTACCAATGGTGTATCCTACCTTTAATCTCTTGTTTACTATATAGACTTATTTACAGCGTAAAAAAACAAATTTGCACCTGTGAGTGTACAACTTTTAATGTAATCTTTTTCATATGTGTCAGCGTCTAGACCATCAACCGTGTGGGATGCCAGCTGAGCTGCGGTGTACTTTTCAGAACCTGAGCTGATCTGTGTGGCATCTCCGTTGATAACACTCAACCCTAGTTGCCCCTCTCGCCCTGTAGGAATACAATTAGATAGCACAGTGTTGATAACACTCAACCCTAGTTGCCCCTCTCGCCCTGTAGGAATACAATTAGATAGCACAGTGTACATATAAAGGCATCAAGCCAGCCAGCTAGTTTGCGCCTGAAGGACGTGTATACCCACACCGCGCACAATTGTTCAGAAATTCAAAACAGATGACTTTGCGAACAAATCTTTACTATCAACGGTGGACGCATTAACCCGTCACGCATGGCGGTTTGATTCAGCAGAGGCATACCCAGCACAATATGAGACCAAGGGCTTCCCCCCCCCCCCCTTTTAGTCCCCCATACTTATACATTCTCTAGTATATTGTTACCTACCCCAGGCGCGGATCTAGGATATGTTTAGACGGGGGGCACAACGAAAACTGGAAAATGCGAGCGCAAAGCGCGAAGCCCTCACGGCGTGGGGATTCTATATGCTTTGTGGTGCAATCTGAGGCGATTCCTGGCCTCTTTCCTCTTATTCTTTTTAAATGATATGGAGAAAAAATGAAGAATTATGGAGATTTTAATATATAAATATATAAATAAATATATACTATATATATGAATGTGGGGCACACCAAAAACTGGAAAATGCGGGTGAGCGCAAAGCGTGGGGTTTGGGGCCCGCTTAAGGGCCCCGGAAAATGTTGGATTCTATATGCTTTGTGGTGCAATCTGAGGCGATTTCTTGCAACTTTCCTCTAGGTTTTTTTGCCAAAATGTAAAATAAATATATGGAGATAAAATAGAGAATTATGGAGATTATAACAAAGAATATATATATATAAATATATAATGCATATACAATTATTGATGAATTTGGTGCACACCCCAAATTGGAAAATGTGAGCGCGAGGGGGCGAAGCCTTTTACGGCGTGGGGTCTATATGCTTTGTTGTGCAATCTGAAGCGATTCCTGGCCTCTTTCTTCTGATTTTTTTTAGCAAAGGTTTTCAAGATTATATGGAGATAAAATGGGGAATTATGCAGATTATAAATATATTATAAATATATTAAAGTTTATATATGAATGTGGGCCACACCCAAAACTGGAACATGCGAGAATATATATAAATATTTATAGCAAAACTGTCGCCAAAAAGATGAGCTTTCGGACAATGTCCTAGCTTGGTTTGGACAAACCACAGCTTCATTGACAAACCAACCAACCAACATTCTTACACAAGGTCATTAACAACCTACACATTCATCCAGATATACTGCAATAAAAGGGTAATGGGCAATGGAGGGGACATTACTGCCAATTCAATGACCACATGTCTACCAGGCGCGTTAGTAATTATCGAACCTCAATGCCACTGCCAGGTAGTCCGAGTATCCGAGGTTAACGGAGCCACCTCTGATACCAACAAGCGGCTAGATGCGCGCCAGGCGGGTTCAGGTTGTCTTCATGTGCGTGGGCAATTTGAACGGGTGTGGGTCGCAAACTGGGGTTCCATGGATTGATAACCCTTTTTTGTCAGTATTACATTATGCCAAAAGTTAGACACAGCAGATCCTCCGATCCAATCCACCTCCCTTCCTTTTCTCCACCTCCCCTCTTTTCCCCCATCCCACGTTTTTTGTTTTTTTACTCATTTTACCCGGGGGGTTACCCCCCCCCCCCCCCCCAAAAAAAAGTCAGACGTTATTAGCACTCGTCACTATGGATAATTATCTATACACTCCTGATGTTACTAGCATACCTAGTCGCCAAGCATGCTTCATTGAAACAGTGATTAGGCCTATATATTCAACACCGTAATTCCATTGTCTCTAAATTCATACAGGTGAGGATTATCAGCTGCGTCCAGTAATGTTTGGACATTCAATTTCCCCAATGTTGTTTCTTAGCCTCCTAGAAAAACTTAGGCATGTCTAAAAAGTTATTGCTCCTAGATGGTGTTTCTACTTCATCCAGTAATCAACTCCCTCAAGGAGATTACAGCTCGAGATAAGAGAGTTAAAATCCTGGTATGAGCTTGGGCAAAAACTCAAATAATAGGGTCTATACTCTGGTATTCTGGTAAAAGACGACATGGTTAGGGTTAACGATACCCTACAAACATAAGGAAAGGACATGATGTGATTTTGCATCCACTGGAAGTGAAAGATGTGAATTGGGAAGAAGATGTGAATTGGGAAGAAGATGTGAATTGGGAAGAAGATGTGAATTGGGAAGAAGATGTGAATTGGGAAGAAGATGTGAATTGGGAAGAAGATGTGAATTGGGAAGAAGATGTGAATTGGGAAGAAGATGTGAATTGGGAAGAAGATGTGAATTGGAAAGAAGATGTGAATTGGAAAGAAGATGTGAATTGGGAAGAAGATGTGAATTGGGAAGAAGATGTGAATTGGGAAGAAGATGTGAATTGGGAAGAAGATGTGAATTGGGAAGAAGATGTGAATTGGGAAGAAGATGTGAATTGGGAAGAAGATGTGAATTGGGAAGAAGATGTGAATTGGGAAGAAGATGTGAATTGGGAAGAAGATGTGAATTGGGAAGAAGATGTGAATTGGGAAGAAGATGTGAATTGGGAAGAAGATGTGAATTGGGAGAAGGATGTGAATTGGGAGAAGGATGTGAATTGGGAGAAGGATGTGAATTGGGAGAAGGATGTGAATTGGGAGAAGGATGTGAATTGGGAGAAGGATGTGAATTGGGAGAAGGATGTGAATTGGGAGAAGGATGTGAATTGGGAGAAGGATGTGAATTGGGAGAAGGATGTGAATTGGGAGAAGGATGTGAATTGGGAGAAGGATGTGAATTGGAAGAAGGATGTGAATTGGGAGAAGGATGTGAATTATGAATTGTGAGGAGGAAGTGAAATTGTGAGGAGGATGTGAAATTGGAAAAGGATGTAAAATTGGAAAAGGATGTAAAATTAGAAAAGGATGTGAAATTGAAAAAGGATGCGATTTTGGAAATCTGTTGTTGAAATCATATTCTGCTAACGACCATATCTGCTTTGAATGCAAAATCGCATCATACCATTTTCTGGTGTCAGGGATCATGATAAAAAATGGCTTCATCGTGAATAAGGTCTATTGTCTTCTAAATGTACATGAACATCAAATGACCAATCAACCACTTACCTGGTAAGCACTGCTCTAGTGGAACCTCCCAGGCCCTGACTTCACACAGCTGCAAGATGGCATCAATGGAGGGAATACTAACGGTGATAAACCTGGCCAAGACCGGCTGACTGCATTCAAACTCAATCGGCCCGCTGGTGTCCGCAGCTTGCTCAGCAGTGACAGGTGAACCACAAACAGTTAAATAACCAGTTTCAATAATTAAACCGACACTGACTATCGCACCTTCTAAAAGCTCGCCTACATAATTGAGAGAAGAAAAAGAAATAACAAAAACAAAATACATTTATTATTAGGCTGAGGTGATTCCACGCCAGAATCGATTAGAATCGATTCCAAACTCGGAATCAGAATCGTGATTCCATATTTTTTTTTAGGAATCGATTTTCTGGTGTAGCTGATTCCAGTTCTCCGAGCATTGATTCCTGTCTTCGCGCAACAATTTTGAAGCACACATTGCATCAAACTGATAGCACAATGATGAAGCTAAATCCTTTAGCGAAAACCTTTACGGCTCAACGACATATTAACTATCACAAAGTATTTTGCATTTTTCAGCTTTTTCTTTTGACAGCACCGCAAAGGCGCGGTCTGATTTTGATCTTGCGATTAATGTTACTTCTCATAACGATATTGTTAAAACTGTTTGTTTTTTCGTTTTTTATATTCAGAATCAATTCCTTAGTAGTGGAATCGATTCCAAAATTGCTAGATTCTCGGGCACCAGAAAATGTCCCTTAATAACTAGGTGAATAAAACCTATCCACAAACACAAACATACACTTTGTGAATGTAAATTTTACTTTATCGGCTACAGTAGACCATTTTTCAGTTGTGCATTTTTATCATTTGTGCATTTTTATCGTTTTGCATAAAATGCTATAAGCATTATTCTAAATAATTTATTAGTGCAATATGCACATCTGTAGCAAATGTACAGGCAGTATATCACCGTGTAAAATGCGAGATCACGGGATCAAAAATGAACAGAATCCATTAACCCTAACTCCCTACCCCATTTTTCTTGCACATAACCTGAATCCTGCAAATCCTGCAATTCCAAAAGTGTTAAAACTACAGTAACCTGAATCCTGCACAATTCCTTCAATTATTTGTTACAGGTGACCACTGCCTGAATCCTGTAAAATAATCCTGCAGTTGGTTTACCAATGAGCTATAAATTCATTAAACAAACGGCTGCTAAAAATTAAGGGTCTGCACACGTGACCCTTGGTATGCTAACGGTTTCCTATCCTTGTCACATAACAATTACACCTTGACTGAAGCTCTATGGAGACTGTGCATACTGAGCATGAGCAGTGTAAACGTACAAAGTAACAAATAACCTGAATCATCAAAATTCCTCATTTGGAAATACCCAAGTAATCTACTGCAAAATCATCAGCAATAGTTTAGGCCTTATGGCCGGGATCCTGCATTATCCTCCAGTGGCAAAAAAAACCCAAACGCCCCATTTCAATCTTGCAAAGTTCTCCGATGCATCAACTTCCAAGTGCTCTCCTGCAAAAATCCTGCATTTTGCAAATTTTTTTTTGGAGGATTTGGGATGGTTTAGGGTTAAAGAAAACACTGCAACTTACTCATGCTGTCAGCACGATTCAAAACGGTGACTCTTGTAATGCAATGATCATCACGTAGGTGCGTTCCCCACATGGGTTTCCTTTGAATTCCCGGACCTGGATAAAACAACACCCTGGGTTTAAATTATACCTCAACATGTTTTTTTACAATATGTAAAACAATTTGAGTTATAGTTTTTGTTTGCTTCCTAGCTCATGTCTAAGATGGCAAAATGTGATTTTCATATGTGACCTGGGGACTAACTCTTTCTAACTTGCATTGGATCTGTTGCAAGTTAGGAGAAGTTACTCTTCCTAAGATTGGTCTTAACATTGGTGAAATCGGCCGCTACTCTCACAAAACCAGACACTTTTTTTGAGAGAGAGAGATATTGCGGCGTCTGTGCCGATTGGCCGTAGAGGGCACCAGAGCGGTCCCATGGCGGAACCGCGTAGTGAAGCCCCTGCCGGTCCGCCTGTGGGACCCGTGCTGGATGGCACATGCACCGGACCAGGTTTGTAGCCGCACTGTGAGCGGAGTTTTCGTGTCAGTCTGATATGGAAGTTTTGGGCAGAATAATAATAATGGACATTTATATAGCGCAAATTGCAAAATAGCCTCTAAGCGCTGACCCAAGCAAGGGTCAATGTTACAAAATTGTTACAGAATAAACGGCCTAAGACCGGAGAAAAGTAGAGAATACCTGTTTGGAAGTGTTTCTTTTTTGTGTGTTCGACCCAAGCAAGGGTCAATGTTACAAAATTGTTATTTCCATTTAGTACACATCTTCAGCTTTCATTATGGGAATCAAATAAAGTTAAATAACAATATCTCACTTAAAAAAAACCACACACTTATGTCTGGTTTTGTGGGAGCAGGTCACATATGTATATTGATGCAAATAGATGTATATTGTATGCAAATGTACATGTATGTACAGTGGCGTGTTATATGGCCGAGCGGTAAAGAGCCCGCGGACTCGGGCGTTTCTGATCAGCAGAGCGTGGGTTCGAGTCCCGGTCTTGACACGTACATGTACGTGTGTCCTTAAGCAAGGCACTTAACCACTATTGCCTTGCCTTTGGATGGGACATAAAGTTGCAAGTCTTGTGTGTTGTGTAATGCACGTAAAAGAACCTAGTAACACTTATCGCTAAGAGGAGGGGTTTGCCCCGGTGTTCCTGGCAATGGCTGCAAAGTGCGCTGCAGCACCGTGTAAAAAACCTCTTTAAAAGGTGCTACAGAATGGGTCTCATTCTCATAAAACTTCATTAACGTGTCTTTGAAAATCACATAGCGCCTTGAGTACCAGTCTTTGTAGATATGTGCGCTATTTTAGAACTGCTTATTATTATTATACATCCAATTTACATACGATATAGATCTATTTGTACTCAATATGTACAATGTATACTCAGAATACTTCGTGTCCCAACTTCATGGAATGACCCCATACAGGCAAAATACAAATCAGAAAGGTCATACCATTAGCACAGAATAGTTTATATTATGACAAAAAGGTTTGTAAATTGATAAAATAAAATTCTTGATCAATACTGATGAGGCCTTCAATGAATTTGAATGAACTTATTTATCGAAAGCGTGCTCAAATAACAAAATCAACTATTTTGATTTCAAAGTGAACAACTCGATCCTTTTGATGTTTGAATGCCCATGCAAGTAACCATTTAATTTAAATTTAACAATTTTTTGAAAAAAAATTGGTCAATTAATCCATAAGCTTGAGACACAAAGTGTGACATTTTGCTACGGTACATTTCTAGTTACAGGCCATTTTATCTATCTACTAATATTTATTCCTGTTCGTCTTGAATGTTGGACACAATTGGGCAGGTTTTGTACTAACTACATGTAACTAAGAAAATGCTGGCCTAGCACGTACACAGGAAAATAAACCCTGAAACGCTTACGTGTTGCTGTGCAGCTTCCACCGTTGAGGTTCCCAACATTGTCCCCATACATCTTCGCATTGTCGAACTGACCGTCAATAGCTTTTTCCGCCGCGATTTCTCCTTCCAGTTCTGGCATTCTACTGCTCTGAAACGCACCGTGGCCAGTCAAAATCAACTCGGTTTCGCCGTTTGAATCTTGAGCGTCGGAATTGATAAAATAATTATGTAATTAACCAGCTATCCACAAAACAACTGAGGATACCCTTTTTTGGAAGCTAGGCCTATCATAGGTTTTGTAGAAAACATTTCAATTGTGGACGGTCGGTCAGTTGTGGACCCTTTATTAATAACCTAACCCATAATGAATGTAGTCCATGATTGCCGGTGTTTACATGATGCATATCAGTAGTACCTTCCATACACATGCTGTTAACATTGCTTTGTCCTTGTGTAGAAAAAAGTTGGCTAAACACCCAATTTGATCAACCCCAAATTTTGATTGGTCCCTCACACTATGAACATCTAAAAGCCTCCTTCAGGATGGCGACCTTTGTGCCTCCCTTGTGCAACCATAACATTTGCCAGGGTCGCAGTTCGAGGCTCAAAGAAGGCAGAATGGTTGCCTAGGTCTTTCAAAGGTGATACACGGGAGGTTTTGACATCCCCATGAACGCCATGGCCGCTGTAAATGTTTGAACATGTTCAAAACAGTTGCACAAAAGCACATCCATTGTTACAGTACTTGTTCACTCACAGTGTCAGGTGTTCTTCTTAGTTTCTCTTGATACCTCTCATCCAAAAATTTTCTCTAAAGCTCTTTTTTGAAGAGGAAAAAGTACTGTACAGATGGCAAAATCTACAATCTGTACCCTCTTCATACATCTTTTGTTCAGCGGACCAAAGTGAGTATAATATACAGATAATGAATGTTTATGAGTGCGATGGTAAGAGTAATTTCATGAGGTGACAGATGGCATGTTCTATGCCGAGTGGAATAGAACATGCCATCTGTCACCGAAAGAAATTATTCTTTCCATCGCAAGAATGTGAAACATTCATTATTTGTTTTATACAACGCCTGAGTAAACTCCTATCATCTGAATGGTAACTTGTAAACGCGCACCGTTTGATAGAACTGTTTGATAGAACCATATGTGATAGAACATTTTGGGCGGTGCGGGTTCGCGTCGTGTGATGGGTTGAATAATATAACGCTACCAATCGGATGGTGGGATTTATTCAGGTGTTTTATAAAAGGTTCTTATACACACACGACATGCCAAACGATAGTATTAAATTGGAATAAGCTCAACTTATTCTCCTACCTCGTTCGCAGAGTTCCGAGGGAATTTCCCAAACTCTGACCTCGCATATCTGCAACAACGTGGGCTCGGGCGATTCAATCCTGATCCAGACCGAGTTCCCTTTTACCGCCGGCGCACAATGATATTCAATGTTTGCACCAGGCAGTGCAGCGTCCTCGGTAGACATAAGAGTGAAGCAGGTGTTCATCTTGGGCGAAGGAGCGTCAGGATCCTCGCTTTTATGGAAAACGGCCACCTTAAAATCTGTTGAACGTCCACCTGTAGATTGCAAGAAGAGTAGGAGACTGTTTAAATCTAAAGCCGCTAAATCCGGAGACAACACAAAATAAGAAGAAAAGGATGAAGATTTTTAAGTTAAGTCGGGAGTCGGGAGATTGACCAATTTCCAGAAGTCTTCTGCAAAATCTGGAAGGGTTGGCAGCTAGACAAAAGACAAGGACAAAAGGGGTGGGTTTTTTTTTTGGGGGGGGGGGTTAAAGCCCCCCCTAGTCCTCCCCTAGAACTGCACATGAACCTTGCACAAATAGGATTCCGTACGGCTGTAGCAGAAACTATACAGGGTAGTCAAACAAGCCCCAAAACAGACAAGCATATTTCAATAGACAAGCATTTACTTCCACTACCCTGTTGCATAAACTACCTATACAAATAGATGGAAAATCTTTCTAGAAGAAAAATGATACACATGTTGCATCATCATCATCTTATCCGGCTTTAAGTCACTTGTCCAGACTCCGCTGGGTCCGACTTAGGTCTCTTTATGGCAATTCTCCACTGGGCTTTGTCCTTGGCGTCCGTCGACTTTATAGGCCCAGTAACTTCATATCAGTCCTCACCACATCATGCCAGATCTTCTTCGGCCTTCCCACAGATCTCACCCCTTCAATCACCATCGATGCTGATCTTTTCACCCAGTCACCTTCGTCCTTCCTCTCCACGTGTTCATACCACCTCAGCCTGTTCCTCCTCATCACCACCTTAATCGATTCCACCTCCAGCCTCCTCCTCAGCTCCTCACTCGACTTCCTCTCCCTCAGCGTCACGCCACACATCCACCTCACCATCCTCATCTCTGTCCCTTCCAACTTCTCCTCCAGGTCCACTCTCATCGTCCCCACGTCTCGCTCTCGCACACCATCCTGCTTCTAACACATGCTGCGTACACCTGCCGTTTCATTTTCAGAGGTGGCCCTTTAGATGTAAGAAACGAGGCCAACTCCCTGAACTTTATCCAACCACTTCTAATCCTGGCAGTCACCGCTGACTCCACACCACCATCTGCATCAGCATGTCTCCAAGATAGCAGAAGCTTTTCACCCTCTTGTACGACTCCCCATCCACTGCCAGGCCTTCCAGATCAGCTGCGGATGGCTGTGCCATTCACCCCTACACCTCTTACACTCGAACATCGCTCCTCTTGCTGCTATCAGGCTCCCCTTCACGACGCTGCGCCTCCTGTGGAACCACTTCCTGCATCTCGTACACTCAATGGAGTTGGCCTGAATAACGCCCCTGCAACAGACGCCGCATGGCCACGCTGCGGACTGTAACACGACCCCCGCAGTCATGCACATGTACATACAGGTACATACCACTAGTCTTTGTGATTTCAAATTAAAATCCCTTTGCTTTGATCCCAAGTGTAAAACGTCGAAGAAAGCTCTGTTAAAAATTGAAATGAGACCTCTCACTTAGCCGGTGTATATTTCTTCCCTTAATTTGCCTCCCTTTTCATAATTCTTCGTATAGGCTTACATTCATGCATTTTCTATAATGTATACATGTACATGTGCAATTTTGTATACATGTATATTTTTTTTATAAATGTTGACTTTTTATTCCTCGTCTACGCATATTTTTCATAAAATCAGTTTTATTCTCGCATATCTCATGCTTTTTATGTTTACAAATATATTATCCATATATTATTTTAAACTTAACAATTCCTCTATTGATACATGTTGTTTTAGGTATATACATGTTTTTGTTTTTACAACCAGATGTGGGGTAGCAGGTCTTCGGATAACAGTAATTATTTGCTTTTACTGCTCCAAGCCTATCTGGAAGTAGTGTTTTGTATTGTTGCTTAAGTTTGTTTTTCATGTTTGTGATGGCTGAATAAATAATATTAATAATAAAAACAATGTCTATATATATATATATTTGCCTCGTGGAAGTTTCAGAGAATTTTGTCAGCTAAACAGTGGGTAAAGTTAAAGTATGTTTATAGTCTTGGTACTAAAATGCAACTGTCATACAAATACAAGAAAATTAGGAAATTTTTGAGCTACTTACTCTGGCCGTCCAAAGGAGTTAGAATGCTGATTCTACTAATGCAGTGAGGTTCAACGTCGAACTGCATTCCCAAAAATGGTTTAAGGACAAGAGCTACAGCAGAGAAGAAAAAAATATGTAAACTATACTTTTGGCACTTTTGTACCCCATAGTGTGTAACATGCAAATGTCCTTTGCTACAAATAGCACCCCTTAACCAGTTCGCGCCGGGATTATTTTAACATCACCGAGCCGACGAGCGGGATTATTTTTAACGAAACTCGATCCGAAGCAGGTTCAGGCCGCCAGTACCGGGAAGCACACCCACACATTTCCGGCCTTGCTCGCTGCTGACAGACATTTCCGGCCTTGCTCGTGGCGTGTTTATGCGTCATTCGTTTTGAATCTGGGGAAAACTTTGCGTTTATATTCGTCATCCGGCGCAAACTGGTTAAGGTGGGTTTTCACGAGGCACGCAAACGATTCGCAAAGGATGTGAATACCGAAGAAATGGCAAAGTCCAACATTCAGTTTGTGCGTAGATCTTACAACATAATGTGCAAATGTCGTGTGTAGCGTTGCCCAACTATATTGTCAGTCCACTAGCTCACACGAAGCTGCGACTAAAATGCGGACAACACGAATGTTGCACAAATCTCGGCCAACATTCGTGCGGACATTTAGCGACACATGCAAACTTTTCGCACATATGTGACCCAGCACGAGTAAATAAGACACTTTGCGGCAAAAATGAAAATTGAGATTTTGATTTCATCATTTAAAGCTATAAACAAGCTTTAAATGATGAAATCAAAATTTCAAATTTTACTTTTGCCGCAAAGTGTCTCATTTACTCGTGCTGGGTCACATATTTCTCGAATAATAAAAGTCGTGCGACATTCTTGCGACATTCGTACATTACGTCGCGCGATTATCTTGCGACCTGCGATCCAGTGCTTCTTTGGCAAAGTCACCTGTTCTCAAGAAGTACGCGAACAGTTCGTGAAAAGCTCAAGAAATGATCGGACTAGACCCGTGAACGTGGCGGTATATACCGCCATGTTTACGAATCTATGATCAGACGAACTTCACGGGTCTATGATCAGACGAAATTCTCCAAACTGTCGGAATCTGTTTGGGGTTTCACAAGGATTTTGCGAACATCACGCAAGTCATGACTGAGTAGATCGTGCGCATATGACGAAGCTTTTTAGACATTTGAGGGAAAATCCTGAGCAAATCACGACCCGGGATGCTAAAAACGTTCGCAAGAAATTTCAAACTTTTTTGAAATTCCCGCCGAACTAAAAAAACGACTCCCGCGAGCAATTGAAAACGCTTCCGAACCCCCGCGCATGTTTGGTGAACCTTTGGAATCTAAAATACGAATGTTTGACTTTGCAATTTTTTCGGCATTCGCATCCTTCACGAATCGTTCGCGTGCCCCGTTAAAACCAAGTTCGCATTTATTAATGTCACAAAAGTAAAATGTTGAGAAGGGGCCTTTGAAGTTTCCAGTTTTGTACATGTGATATGGAATTTTTGGTTTTAAAAACCCTTTTATTCCACTACTTCCATACTATTTCTTAGCAAAATATAGGTAACAGGCATACCAAAAATTACAAATATCAATAAATCTGAAAATAAAAAAATATCACCCAGTATTCATATTTTTCTCAGTTTTTCCACTATGTGCCCAGTTCCATCTCTTTTTGCCTCACATATATTACATTCTCAGCAGAACTATAGACCTACAGGCTACACCATGCTGTTTTTAAATGTGACCATACTTTGGTTGATTTAAAAATTACTATAGCTAACCATCCGACAATAGATGCATTAATCCCCACTTAAAAAAATAAAATAGCTAACATAAAGATTAAAAGGATACTGGAAAATAAGGTAAAATCAAGGTAAATCAAGTGAAAATCAAGGTAAAATATACTTGTAGTTGTACAGCTGCCATCAGGTTTTACGTTTCCGTCTCCGTCGAGCAGCACTAAATCCTGGGTGCGTCCATCTCTAACTCTGGATGCTGAAGAGTACGTGTCTCCTGTCGGGGAACTGATCTGCCATGCTCCTTGATAGTCAATAAGCCCGACAAACTCTGTTTCCACCTTGATCCCTTCAGGATAAAAGCAAATGATACTGATCGACAAAGTTTATAAGCATAAATTTTAAAGCGAACAAAGAAATTGGCAAAGTGGGACTGGGAACCTGAGACCTCTGGAAACCTGGACCGGCGCTCTACCAACTGAGCTATCTTGACTTATATATTGGCAGCCTCCCAAATTGTCAGTATCTTTGTTCGAGGGCACTAGTAGTCAGAAGGTATAACACCAGAATTCCGTGCGGCCATTTTTTTTTTCATTTTCAGCTGTGGACTTATATTTATAGACTATTGAAATTTATAGTCGTGTGGAGCAAATAGTGCAAATACATTAATGTATCACAACTTCAAACTTGTTGAAACAGAAAAAGAGCATTCTGTCGTCTGCTTAGTGTGTCGTCTGCTACTGAAGTTTCTTGTATAGGCCTAACATGCGTGACAAACTTTTTTCGGTCATGCGTTTTCGCTGATTGAACAATATTTGTTTCCGGTCAAAGTTGTCAGAAACAGCTCTCAGTTGGCCAAGAACGCGACCCAGGTGTGGCTTTCTAATCTAGAAGCAAGGCACAAAACTAAACCATCCAGCAAGTCAGACTAGCCGCTAGCCCACCGATAAGCTAGCCAGACCAACTGACTTTGCAAACTCGCTTAAACGGGGCATGACCTTTTAATGCAAATTCGACCATTCAAATATTCACAGCATCTTCACGCAGTCAACTACCTATTCAGCAGTCGCGGCGGCCTGTGTTGCATATATCTAATTAACGCTGCTTCACAAAAAGAAATTGTGTGTATTGCGCGTACGTAAACAACCGCCGTTCTGCGATTGCTGATTGGCTCCCTAAGAAAACCTGCAGAGAAATAAGAAAAAAGATAAACCACTGGATCGAATTTGCAAAGACCACTGTGTGATCGAGGGAGCTGGACTATATTTTGTGTTGTTAGCGGGCGCACTGTCGAATACTGTGGTCTTTGGCAAATACTACGCGAAAGGCTGTTGTCTGCTCACAAACTAGATTCGACAATTTAATAACAGACCATGCAAGCATGCTAATTATACAAATACAGCATGGTTTGAGGGGAAGTAGTGGGAATTACTGGCCCCGAGGTGTAGGTCAGCTCGACGAGGGAGGTAGTCGAGCTGACCTACACCGAGGAACGAGTAATTCCCACTATTTTTCCAGAAATAAACCATGCTGTATTTGTTTTACTACACCTCATGAATACAGACTGCCTGGTCGATAACAGCCTTTGTAGATTTGTGACTGGCTCTACAAAAAGATGTATTAAGTCGCGCTGTGCACTATCTTGTAATGGCCTGCTTAACGTTGAGAGGGTAAACATTTCATCAAAATGTGATTTTAATTTGTTGTCATGAATGACATCTTCAATACCTACAGTTTCAGGTTTCATTCAAAGAAATGTTGATTTTGATGAATAAAGTGGGAAAAAATACCATGTTGTGTGCATCGTTCTGTTGTAGTACAACAGAGCCGGCTATTTCAAAGCCTGTTTTCTCAGTTGTGTAATTTGAACTCCAAGGAAGTAATCAATATGCAAGCACGTCATATCTCCAAAATGAGAGGGGCTATAGAGCTATGTTATATATCAAATTAAAGCTTACGTTGGTGGCTTTTTAACCATGTATATAACTCAATTTATATTTTTTTGCGACATATAATACACCTTTTTGTAGAGCCGGTCACATTTTGCATCTTTATTCAGCACAAGATATTCAGCACAAGATATTCAAGTTCTTCGAAAATCTAGTAATGTTACTGAGACTGGTTCCATAAAGATTACACGTCTACGAGGCGGGTTCCAGAAGGAATTTTTTGTGCTACCAGAAAAGAAAACCACATGGCAGCGAGCTTGATACTTACTGGGATGATGTAACCTGGTAGCGAATCATTTTTACTTTATGCCAAACATGCGGTGGAATCAGCCAATGACACGCTCTAATTTGTTCATGAATATTTATGAGGTGAGGTAGTAAAGCTATATATATTGTTTAGCAGCACTTTTTTCTAGCTAGGCCTAATTAAACTGCACATTTATACTCACGAGTTTCGCACAGAAATCCAGTAAAGCCTTCCGGACAGTGGCAACTAAAAAATACTCCGTTTTCACCATTCGCACACTCGGCACCATTTCGGCAAGGCTCCCTTGCACATGCATCAATTTCTAAGTTTTAATATGAAAAATTTACACCATGAAAAGTCACATAGAGAAAAGGTTGCATGCTCCTGTTTGCCTATAACCTAGCCCTTTTCTAAGACACATTTTACAATTCAAGTCTATTTTAGAACTTGACCTCAAATGACCTTTAATACAACCATGATATAAAGGTTATAAACTATATAGACCTTATCAGGGTATGCCATCTTTAAAATTAAAGCGAGGCAAATATGACAGACAAACAGAGGCCTAAATGGTCTGTACAGTGAAAAACTATAGTGGCTCTTGCAAAGTTACAGCAGATTAACAATCTTAAAAATGAAAGGATGGCCTAAATTCTCCCTAAACATCAATCCGTATTTTACGCAGGTCGTGTACGTCTCATTGCATTTTGACGAGGGATCATACAAAATAAAGCCTAAAATCATGTGGCCGAAATGAAGTTTTAGTGAAGTAGTTCACGAGTGCATTAACGTTAATGTTACGCATTTTTACGAGACCGTTATATTTCACTTTTTCACCCGTGTCATCTTTTTTAAGCTGAAATTGCCTAAATTGTTTGGTAGAAAGTGTTAACATTATAAGGCTCTATGTGAATTATTTTTTATTAAAACAGGACCTGCCATTTAGACCTGCCAACATATGGTAGATAATACTTTTTGTCCACCGAATACTAGTACCATTGTTTGCTGACACGCATCTTTCCATCGGGACCTCCTCGGCCTCAACTTCGCAGAGTACCAGCTGGCGTGAAGTGCCGTGAATACCCACAGAGATGTACCGTGCCAAGATCGGTTGGTCGCACTCCCTTACAATGACACCGCCTGGAACACTGGCTTCGTCACTGGTGACTGGAGAACCACATTTTGTGTTCTTGACAATCACGTTGGTCAATCCAACTCGAATCTGAGCATTTTGTAGACGCTCGCCTGTTGATGGCAAATAATTGAAGGAGCATTGGGCTCAACTTAACTTGGACATGGCACCCGGGGATTGCATTTGGTTTAATTTGTAGGGGGACACATGGCCAAGGTGCACAAATTTGTCTGGGGGGGGGGGGGGAGGGTGGGGGGCACTATCAACTATCGTTTGTGCGCAATTTCAGGTTTCAAGGTTTCAGGTTTTTCAGGTGTACGTGTGCACGTACCCCGGGTTGGGTGCACGTACCCCGGGTGGGTGCACGTACCCCGGGTGGGTGCACGTACCCCGGGTGGGTGCACGTACCCCGGGTGGGTGCACGTACCCCGGGTGGGTGCACGTACCCCGGGTGGGTGCACGTACCCCGGGTGGGTGCACGTACCCCGGGTGGGTGCACGTACCCCCGGTACACCAAATATATGGCATTCGGTTGTTTTTAATTTGTATAAGGACACTTTGGCCAAGGTGCATCCATTTTTGGTGGGGGTACCCGTGGGTGGGGGGTACCCGTGGGTGGGGGGTTCCCGTGGGTGGGGGGGGGGGGGGTTCCCGTGGGTGGGGGTTCCCGTGGGTGGGGGTTCCCGTGGGTGGGGGGTACCCGTGGGTGGGGGCCCTGACCATACCATTAATTATCACGGGTACCATACTCTTACTATTCCTTATACTATTCCATACCATTGGCTATATCTTGTCTAAGAGCCTTTTCAACCCCCCCACACCCCCCTACAAAAAAAACGAAAAACTTACTGCAGCAATCTTGTCTGTTGTAAAGGGTGACTTTACTGATACAATGTTCCTCTTCAATGTCCACAATCCAATTGGGATTTGTCGCCCCAGCTGCAAAATTGATGAGAGAATCCTCTAAATTTTCCTGACATTTATTTGATTGCAAATGAGCCAGTTATAGATGGGGTCAGATTAATTGAGTTGGTTCTTGAAAACACCTAGCATCAAAATCATCCCCATCGTAAATTTTGGGGGAACTTATATAGTCGGTTCACGTCCGTTTTAAAGGTACCGGCAGCATACATCATTTGCAAAGATCAAAAAACAAAACTCCTGAATTATTATGAAATATTATACTCGACAATGAAAACAATGAACTTGGTGATTCTACACAAAACAAAAAACAAAATTGTATCAATTTCCAACGATTTTCGGCTGGCAATTGTTGGAAATATTTAACTTTTTTTCAAATGATGCCCCTATTTTATATAGGTACCGGTAGTCCACATTTTATTTGCAAACAAATGCTCCGGCCAACAATCCACAGTGGCCAGTTGTGCAAGGCGTTCGTCATTATTCGTCCGAAATCAGTTAGCAGTTATTAGCAGTGCAAAAATACAGCGCGACCTCACACGTACACGGCCACTATTTATTTATGCAAATAAATAGTGGCCGCGTGATGTCCTGGGGTGCGTTCCACTCCAGCGAACGTTGCCAACGTTGGCCAACGTTAGCGTTGTTCGCGTGAGTGGAACGCAATGTGCGCCAATTATGTTGGCCAACGTTAGCGAAAACGGCGAACGACATTCCGAGCTGTTCGCTGTTGGCCAGTGACGTATTTTAATGATGGCGAAGCGGTTAGCAGACGGCAGGGTTCTTTTCACGGTTTTTATTTGCGTTTTATACTTTTCGTTATAAACGGTGGATTGTTTTGAGCATTCACAGGAATCTTTTAAAGAAAAATAATGAGTTGGACAAAAAGCAGCAAACCAAACGATGTCACTTTCACTGGGCGCCGCCATTTTGAAAACGTAGTTTTTAAAATATCGTTCCACTTCAACTAACGCCAACTCAAAACGTTGGCGAACGTTCGCGCAAACAGTTCGCGTAAGTGGAACGCACCCCAGGGGTGCGTTCCACTTACGCGAACTGTTTGCGCGAACGTTCGCCTACGTTTTGAGTTTGCGTTAGTTGAAGTGGAACGATATTTTAAAAACAACGTTTTCAAAATGGCGGCGCCCAGTGACAGTGACGTCGTTTGGTTGGCTGCTTTTTGTCCAACTCATTATTTTTCTTTAAAAGATCCCTGTTACTGCTCAAAACAACCCACCATTTATAACGAAAAATATGAAACGTAAATTAAAACTGTGAAAAGAAAAACGTCGGCTGCTGCTCGAAATGCCGTTCGCCGTTTTCGCTAACGTTCGCCAACATTCGCCAACATAATTGGCGCACATTGCGTTCCACTTATGCGAACAACGCTAACGTTGGCCAACGTTGGCAACATTCGCTGGAGTGGAACGCACCCCTGTTAGCTCTGTATTTTTGGCACTGCTAACCAGCACATGGCATGGATTTGTCGTACAGACGGAAACTTGTACGACTAACGCCTTGACCATACAGTAAATTTGTGCGTCAGTTCTTCCTAGGCCCAGCGCCCACTATGGGCGGTGGGCACGAGTGAAGAGTTTCAACGAGGTGAATGCAGAGCCTCATCCCCATCCCTTGAACAGTGGACTGTGAACTTAACCCATTCTCTAGGTACTAACCCTAGACGGGCAACACGGGGAAAGTTGTGAGGAAGCTGTTTACCTGTGTGGCTGCATGATAGGTGGGCAAAATTGCCGTTACGACTGCCGTCCACTGCTCTGCTAGCCACTCCACCAGACTGCACAGACGTTTGATGTGCAGTTTTGCCAACCAGGTCAAGTTTGGTGGAGTCTCCTGTCCCTGGGGTAGAAAGTAAACTTGTGGTTATGGTTATGTGGCAAAGTGGTTAATTGGCGAAGTGGTTAATTGGCGAAGTGGTTAATTGGCGAAGTGGTTAATTGGCGTAGTGGTTAATTGGCGTAGTGGTTAATTGGCGTAGTGGTTAATTGGCGAAGTGGTTAATTGGCGAAGTGGTTAATTGGCGAAGTGGTTAATTGGCGAAGTGGTTAATTGGCGAAGTGGTTAATTGGCGAAGTGGTTAATTGGCGAAGTGGTTAATTGGCAGGCCCAGTATTTCATAGTACAGTGTAGTAGGACCGCAGTATTATTTTCTAAGTCACACATAATACCCTGTTTGGCAAAGTGTGGCAAAGTGTGGCAAAGTGGTTATGTGGCAAAGTGGTTATGTGGCAAAGTGGTTATGTGGCGATGTGGCAAAGTGAATAAGATAAAAACTGCTGCAAACTGCTTACTGGCTTGGCAAGTGGCAAAGTGGTTAATTGGCAAAGTGGTTAATTGGCAAAGTGGTTAATTGGCGAAGTGGTTAATTGGCGAAGTGGTTAATTGGCGAAGTGGTTAATTGGCGAAGTGGATTAAATGGCGATGTGGATTAAATGGCGATGTGGATTAATTAGGGATGTGGATTAATTGGCGATGTGGATTAATTGGCGAAAGGGATTAATTGGCGAGGTGGTTAATTGGCGGAGTAGTTTTGGGGGCGAAGTAGTTTTTGGGTGAAAGGACTGTAAAACATTTAATGAAATGGTTCAGTTGCCCGTTGTTGAACATATAGCTTTACTTCTAGAACTGGTTTTTACAAACCTTATACATTGTACATTGACACAGTGGTAAAACATTGTCAATTTTGTTTACGCAATATAACTCGCTTGCGACAACATTTTTCGGGCCCAGTATTTCATAGTACAGTGTAGTAGGACCGCAGTATTATTTTCTAAGTCACACATTCTACCCTGTTTGGATGAGCAGTCAGGAAAGCGCATGCGCGACAATTGTGCTCATCTATATTTTGGAGGGGTATTGTGTTTGCACCCATTTTTGTTTGTAGGTAAAAAAATTGGGGGGTAGTATAAGTCACACATACCCCGTTTGGGTGAGCGGTCGGGAAAGCGCATGCGCAACAATTGTGCTCATCTGTATTTTGATTTGCCCTTTTTCTTTTGTAGGTAAATTTTTTTGGGGGTAGGTTAATTTTGCTTTATTTTTTAAAAAAATTGTAATTTTTGTTTTAGTGCCTACAGGTACGTGCGACCTGTTGTATCCTAACCGTGTATGTATAATCGTTTATCTCTGCACTCGAGCGATAAAAGTCAAACAAAAATAGAAGGTATACATTATAACATTGTTGCTTTATTGACATAATTTCTCTCTCAAACACAGTACTTTGATTGGTCTTTGTACGTTTCATTTTATTCCACAATATTTTCTTTGAAAATGTAAGTATACAGGACGCAGTCAGCTATTAGAACTTGAGTAACAAATGAGTAAAAAAGAGCAATAAATGAGAAACAAATGAGTAAAAAGAGCAACAAATGAGAAACAAATGATTAAAAAGAGCAACAAATGAGAAACAAATGAGTAAAAAGAGCAACAAAAAGAGGAAAAAAAGCACAAAAGAGTAAAAAGCAACACAAACAGCAAGGAATTAGCAAAAAATGGGTAGTTATATTAAACGATTTCCTCCGGTTTTTGCCATTCGGAGATTAACCTTCAAAGACTCGACATGAATGTAATTACTGCAGTTAAACGCCATACTTACGTGTCACCAGTGTGATAAAAGTTTTAGACGGAGATATAACCTACAGGCATGCAGAAAATGTACATGCTGAAGAAGCATCTAAAATAAATGAAGTTGACGATACATGATCTTGCTGAAAATTCTGACGTGGATAATTCCAAACCCGATTTTAAAAAGGGTATAGATTTAAAGTTTTGGAAATAGAAAACAGTGAAACTGAATCTTCGCAGGATGAAAACGAAGAGGTAGAAGAAGATATTTCGGAATCCGAAACGGAGGTAGAATATGATGAAGAATCATCTGATGAAGATGAGTCTAGTTCTGAGTTGGAAGACAATGCCGCCTATCCAGACTGGTTGGCAGAAGCCAAAGAAGCCACAACGGAGATATGGAATAAAAAGTACGAAAAGTACGTCGACCGGGGTATGGATGAAGATCAAGCCATGGAAAAAGCCAGCTCGACCCTCTGGGCAGTAAAGCGAATCTTTTCAACAACTAAGAGGATTTTTTGTCAATTTACCTACATCTGAAACATAATGATACGCATCAAGATATTGCGAAAGATTTGGAAGAAAAAGTAAACGAAGGCGAGGAAGTAAACAAAGTCCTGAACAGAGTAATGCTTAAACACACGGCCAAATTTTACGGAGCTGTTCCAGCAAGATGAACAGAAAGATAACGAGGAAGACATTGATGATGAAAGACTAATAGTTTCAAAAAAACTACTGTATTAAAAATAATAATCTTGTTACTTTGGTAGAAAACAAAATAATCTATAAAATAGTCACCTCTGTTAGTCATTCTTACAGTAATCCATTATGCTTATTTTATACTTTTACGTTACATTGAGCTAGAGGACAGCGATATAAGTTGCAAAGAAAAAATTGGGGAATAAAATCAAACGTACAAAGACCAATCAGAGTACTGTGTTTGAGAGAGAAATTATGTCAATAAAGCAACAATGTTAATGTATACCTTCTATTTTTTAGTGTTTGACTTTTATCGCTCGAGTGCAGATATAAACGATTGTAAGTACACAGGATACAACAGGTCGCACATATACGTTTGTAAAATCGAGGAGTTTCTTTTGTTCCTCTCGAAAATTTCCTTTGTTTGTACTTTTTCCGACGGCTCTCATTGGTTTTGTACACGATTCTCAATCGAGGTCGTCCTCGATTCTAACCCTAACTCTAATTCACCTACGTGTCGCCAGGTATGTGTCCTCCATTTACACCATAAACAAACGCGCACCTGTTGGCACTCAAAAACAGGTCGCACCCGAGGCACTCGGGTCAAAAGGGTAGTTAATATTTGACTTTTATCTACCCCCCAAAAAAATTAACCCACAAAAAAACAAAATGGGCGCAAACACAATACCCCTCCAAAATACAGATGAGCACAATTGTCGCGCATGCGCTCTCCCGACTGCTCGTCCAAACGGGGTATGTGTGACTTAGACTATACAACTGACCGCAATAGCATTTATATAAAACCTTCCAGTTTTGGAAGTAGTTAACTTTGACCGGGGCCACATTTTTAGACGGAATTATTACTCCTACTGTTTTACCTCTGGACTCGAGTTGATCCTCGAGGCTTTCCACTTCCAAAAGACGCTCTAGCAGTTCCAATTCACGATAAGTTTCATTCTGAAAGAGAGAGACCGAGAGAAAAAGTTGAAAGACACATTAGAGTCGTATTTAATTTAAGAGCCCCGAAAAATGTTAGATTCTAGATGCTCTGTGGTGCAATCTGAGGCATTTCCTCTGACTCTTTGAATCAAATTTGCAAAAACAATTCTTGACTTTTTTTATTGCATTATTTTTCTGCTGAGCTTTTTCATCACAGAGAGGGGGATGACTGGCATCATAATCAAAATGTGATCAACACAACACATCATCGCCTATTATTAAACAGTTCACTGCAAAATCGCCTACGCTAGCTCTCAACATTATTTTCTTCGTTCAAGTCATTCGACCGGGTGATGGAAGATTTAATCGAGACGTCGTGTCCGCACTGGATTTTCTGGCTCGGTTAAACTGGCCTGGTCAATCTTCCTGGGCACCCTGACCTTTGGCTCGGTTAAACTACCCACACGGCGTGGGTAAGTTACCTGTGAGGAAAGTTACCCAGGCTGTTCGCACTGGACCTGAAATGGGTAAGTTACCCATTGGCTCGGTTAGTTTGCCCAAATTAGCGGTACGGTCCAGTGCTCCAACAAAATAATGATGAAGCGCCAAACAGCTTTGCCACTAGACTTGAAGACAAGTCGTTAGATAGCGTGTTTCATCCGTGAATTTTAGTCGAAATCCATCTCGGGCCAATTTCACGTAGCTGCTAAGCACAACAATTTGCTTAGCATGAAAATTTGTCCTTGGTAAAAACAAGGTTACATATCAAATTTTCATGTGATCTTTATTGTTGTTGATTGATAATCAGCTGGTTTTTTGCTTAGCATGAAAAACACGTAGAATTTTGGTTGATAACTTGTTTTTAATGAGCAACTTTGAGACTTATAGTAACGTGCCAAGTTGCGACAAAGGCCGTCTACGTCTACGTAGGCGCTAAGGCAAATGAAATTCGGACGTGGCTACGGTAGAGCCTACGGCTATTGCGCCCCCAAGTGATGCTTGAATTAGTGTTTGCAAAATTACGGTGTAAGAATTTACAACAATTATCGTCTGCTAGATGTTACGCAATGTTTGTTTACCTGATGATATTGACGTATTTGTCGACCTGTTAGTTTCAATTCAATGCACTGTCATTAAAAAAATAAACGAAAATTTGCTCCAAAATTAACGTTAGTGCTCAGCCGCCATTTTTGGAGAGCCCCTCGACAGAAACTTGTTTCTTTTGGGTAATCCTGCGGGAGCTATTTGGGTATTGTCTTCCGTTATGTTTTTTGTTATGTTTCTTGATCAGTGTTTGTTATTTGTAATTGTTCTCTAATTCAGTAATTTTGTATATCCCGAAAAATGAAATAAAGATAAAGAAAGAAGATTTTGTTTGGCCTGAGATAGACAACATCTTTTACGGCTAGATTTTTGTGACGTTGTAGCCGTAGCTGTAGCTTACAGCATTTCGGACAGCTCTACAAAATGGCCGACGCAGACAATAGCCGTAGCTGTAGCTAGCTCTAGACACCACTGACCTCAACACGTACCTGGGGCCAATTTCATAAAACATGTAAGCACAAAAATTTGCTTAGCACAAAAAAGTCTTGCTCAGTAAAAACAGGTTATCGGCCAAAACTCCACAAGCTTTTCATTCAAAGCAAAAAACAGCTGAATACCAGTCACAAACAATAAACATCAACGGAAATGTTGGTTTGTAACCCTGTTTTTTCTAAGGAAGAATTTTCATGCTAAGCAAATTTTGGTGCTTACATGTTTTATGAAATTGGCCCCAGCTGGTCTCTGAGCATGCGTAAAACCGGTAAGGATTCTGTGCTTACAGGGTAAGCACATAATTTTTCTGCTATCGCGGTTAGCGGAAAATGGTGACTGTAAGCGAGGAATTCTGCGGTTAACAGAGCCATGAATGAAATTGGGCTTGAAGTCGGCGCGAACGAGAAGTGCAACATGGCGGACCCAAGACGTCACTTTTGTGAGCCAATGAAATGTTCGCCGTACGAGTTTAGATTTTATATCCGAGGTAATGATATGGTAATTAGTTTCTTGATTGATACTGGAGCACATATGAAGCACGATATGTGGCAGAGAAGGCCTCCCCCCCCCCCCCCCCCCCCCCCCCCCCTCCCCTCTTTTGTGTTGACCACGGTTCCCGGAATCTCAGGAATTCCTTTTAGGTTTCAAGGGGGGATGGGTTAGGTTACTAGGGTGCGTTCGCTTAGCTCACCCGGGGGAGTTAGGGTTAACACTCGGGGGATGGCACGAGGGGAAGCTAATCGAACGCACTCGTGTTTTCGCACTAAATGTTCTGCATGGTTGTATTTTTTAGTTGCATGCATTTCAAATACAATTCTACAACTAAAAAAAACCTACAAAATAAATAAAAAATCGGAATATTTTGCAACAAAATATTTACCTTTCCGTCATCTTTACGCCGCCCTAGACGTCGTCGACTCGACTACGCATGCGTGTGACGTTATTCCACCAGAGACCCTGCTACGGGAGCAGGGTTTCTAGTGGCTGACCCGTGCCTAGCCACGAGTACACGTCAGAGCTAAAAGAACGGCGCGGGGCTTACCCGGGGCGCCCCGGGTGAGCTAAACGAACGCACCCAATTGTTGAGTGCATATAAATTAAAGGGATAAGAGGGGGGTACCCCTCTGCCACATCGTGCTGGGTATACAACCAGGGTTTCAAAAGACAGACCCCTGAGACCTGCACTTGATTCTCGGTGCCAATCGCAGATTTCACCAAGCTATTGAAAGTGAGCCACACGGCGTGTGAGACTGCCGATTAGGATTGATGGGAGCGAGATCGATGCTACATAGCGTTTGGGTCGCCTATGTTAGTGATGATATCATCCTAGGAATGGGCTTTTTACGAGAGAACAAAATATGCCAGCCGATCTGGAAAGAGGTAAAAAGTAAAACGGTGTCACTGTTAGTGAAACACTTGCTAGAAATGAAAGCACTTTTTTATAAAATCACTTTTTCATGAAAAAATGCTGATTTTCCCTATGTACGCAGGCCGCACGGAGCGGATGAGACAACGTTTCCATATGTGAACCCCCCCCCCACCCCGTTTTTCCCCCACCCCGTTTCCCCCCCCCCCCCCCCCCGTTTTTCCCCCACCCCGTCCCCCCCCCCCCCCCCCCCAGTTTTCCCTAACACTTTTACCACTTTTATGGTTGAAGATAGAGAGTGAATCGTCGGTTCTGTGGACACATTTGTGGCCAATTAAAGCATTTAAACATTGGCACTTCAGGTAGACAAAACACGCCGCAGTGCCGCACAGAATACAGCCATAGATAGTGCTCAGCCAACGACCTTGCACATTGTGCAGCCAACGTCAGTCTTTGTACATTGTTAATACATTTGTGTATACATGTACAACTGTACATGCAAGTTAATACATTTCTCATTCATAAAAACAGGCACATACTGCTAGGTTTATTCGCTGCATTAAAATTGTTCCTCTCGTTCATTAAATCTTGTGTTGTCGGTGAGTATCCATTAACTACCATAGTGGCAGCGTCAGAAACGTTTCCCGTGCACGCATTTTTAGTTCAAAAAGTAAGCCAAGGGGAAAGTGGCCAGGAAATACAGATTGCACCACAGATCGGCATCTAGAATCCAAAATTATTCGGGCCCCGGACCTTGGGCTTCGCGTTTCGCGCTCGCATTGTCTGCCTCGTAGTCCTTAGACTTGGTGCCAAGTCGGTAATAGCGGTTCACTCGGTATGTACACGGGGGAGGTTGCGGTTGCCTCGTTCCCAATGTGCAGAGTTCGAAGTTAAATTAGTTAAGTTAGATCTGTCGCAACTCGGCACGTTACTAGTCTTAAACCAGCCGTGCCGATGAATTTCGACTGAAATTCACGGATGAAACACGACTATCTAACGACTTGACATCAAGTCTACGTAGTCCTAAACTTTGTCTCCACCCCCCCCCCCCCCCTCCCGCCACCAATTCCCCCCCCCCCCCACCCCCCCCCCCCCCCCCCCCCCTCTCCCCACCAACGTTGAGAGTCTCGTGCCGCCACTGCAAGTTTTCAACGATGGAGAATAGCTGCCGATGTAGGGTGTGTTGCAGTTTATTTAGTGGTCAAGGATCATGAGGTCATTGTAGCTAGTGCTCTTGTGCAAACTGCATACCCACAACCGAACTAGTCTGACTCAGCACCACCACAAGACTGGTACATCCATGGGCGGAGATCCGGGGGGGGGGGGGGGGGGGGGGGTACCCCCCTCCCCCACTTTTGGACCTGGGGGATGACCAATGTAATCCCCCCCCCCCCCCCCCCCCCACACACACACACTTTTTACAGGTAGGCGTCCTAATTTGCGTAGGCCTATAAAGGTCCCAATTCTACAACTCGAGTTTTTTATTTCTTTTTCCTTCATCAATTATGCCTCTAAATGGCCTAAGATTGCATCACAAGGCATCTAGAATGCAAAATTGTCCGGGGCCCTTAAGCGGGCACCAAACCCCACACCGTAAAGGCTTCGCGCTCCGCGCTCGCGCGCAATGTTCCATCTTGGACAAAAATCATCCCCCCATAATGTAACAAGAAATCTCAGCCCGTGGGTACATCCACGGAAATTAGTGATGTTCGTGTATGGAATTCTGCGTAGATTACCAAGGTGAAATCAAGAAATATATATTGACAATACACCCCCCCCCCCCCCCTCCCCCCATTCTAAATACCCCTAATTAACAGATCATTATTAATTCCCCTATTCTCTAAAGAGAAAGTGTTTTCAACATGTACATTTTGTATATAACTTCTTTTTCGACCATGATTTCGATATTTTTTTTTCCTAATGAGCGCCCGCCCACAAAAAGATCGCAGATTCAATGTACATGTACATACTTCATTAAAAACACCCCCCAAAACAATTTCCTTGCGATTGAAAAACGACATAAATTGGGTTTTGGTTTGGGAAGAATATAATGTAAAACCTGGCGTGTTAAAAAGTCTGTGGAGAGTCGAATGCGAAGTATTTTCTAGAAAAAATTGAAATTTTTCTCAGTCCTAAAATCGGAACGAATGTTTCATCATGGGCGCCACATTTTGCATCATGTTATCTCAATGAAGGTCGGTTATTGTTCAAAATGTTAAAAAGACATGTCTCTGGGACTGATAAAATATTTCACATTTTGATAGAAAATACTTTAAAATTGCACTCGACTCTCTGTGGGTTTTGTACACAACCAAATAAGTGGCCACAGATTCATGCTTAAAAAAAAAGTGCAATGAATTGCATTCATTAAGAATATGATGGGAAAAAAGTTGCTTCAGGATGCAACATTCTTTCCAAAAGGTCCTTAAAATTATAAACTACAAGAGAAGGAACTACATGTACTATGTTTTGTTTATATTATTATTTGGCCTTTGGCCAAACTCACCCGTCTTTCAGTGTACGGTGATGCCAAAGAGTGGCTTAACGCCAGCAAGAGAAAGTAAAACCGGATCATTCTTGCAGCAGGAAAGAAGGTATGCGACGCCTGCGAATGGTCCTTGGCACCAGACAGCACGCCTTGCGTTTGGTTGGTTGGTTGGTTGGTTCTTCACCACAGAATGCTCTGACACGCAAACAAAATACTTTTACGAACCCCGACCGCTATAGAGCGAGGCGAGTATAGAGCTGAGGGAAATTGCCATGCCTCGTTAAACAAATTCCTTTCTGTCGGCCGTGGCCTATGCCCGTTGTGTACGCTCGTTACTTTGTGTGAACCAGCCAACCATTGTCTGAAAAAAAAAATTCTGGAGTAAACATTATAATCCATGTTAGAAGTTGACACAAAGCCTCGCCATACATTGATATACACTGAATCTTTGCAACTCAGTTCAACCACAGAGACACAATGCAAGTTATCACCTTTTTTCACAAAGGGGTAGGACAAATCTTAAGAGCAGATCTCATTTTTGTTCACTTCATAAAGTAGACCACAGTAATAATACCACGTAGTAAAAAACCTCCCAGGATTGTGTTGAAGGTTAGACTCTAAAGATGAACCATGCATTATGAAGTGAATTTTTGTTGTATTTACAACTTGGCAGGGTTGTATGGCTAAAGCTTTCCCGACGCTGTTACTGTGGTGTTATATCAAGAACACACTGCTCAGCTTAGGTGTTTTCTGTTAAAATTATGCCCCCCCCCCCCCCCCCCCACTAAATGGGCTCAATGAAAACATTTAGTGAGAAAAGTTAATTAAAGCTCATTAAACTTACCGCCATATGTACCGACAAAACAACAAACTCCCAAAGAATGTTTACGCATTTGCTCATGAACATGAAAAAAAAACACACCTAAACACTCTTTAAAACGGCCGTATACGGAAATAGGAAATATGGGTAAAATTGGTGTGTCCGTGTTTTTAAGGGGTTGCACCCTGAACAATAGATTTTCAAATCGAATTGATGATTTTTTAGCTTTGTTCTGGTTCAGCTTTCGAATGAGGCAATGCACGAAAACAAATCGGCCAATGGTGAGTAATTATATAATTCAAATTCATATGTTGAATTAGGAGCGTCTCGCATCTAATTTGTGGGGCGGGGGGGGGGGGGGGGGGGGGGGGGGGTACCAGTATGCACAACTAAACCGGAGCGCGCAATTAGCGCAATGGTAACAAAAACAACTTAAAAAGTGTAAAGGCCTTCTAATGCAAACAAAGCAGTTGTTTTGAAATTTTGAAAAAGCACGGACAACTCAACTTAAAATTTGACACACAGATGCATTTTCACGTACTGTACTAGGCCTATTCTTTAAATGTAAAAAGTAAAAAGCCTCACCCTAAAAAAAACCGAGTCTCTTATGAAAACCACTCCAAAAGAGTGAAATTTAGTTTGTTCAGATTAAAAACTAATCAAAAAAGAGTGAAAACAACTCAAAACGAATAAATATTCACTCTTTCGTTAAGCCATAATGAAGGACATCTCTCTTCTTGTTTAGAGTTGTCCTTCGTGACTCCTCAAGAGCATGATATTTTCATATCGAAAAAACAAAAATTTCACTCTTTTTTGGTTTTAATAAGAGACTAACTATTTTTGGAGAGTGAGCTTTTGACTGTTTTTAAGTTTAGAGATGGGACTGATAATCACCGAATTGGTTCACTCTAAAGATGCTCTTCGTTTAGCAAGTAGCCAGGTTTACCTACATATTCGCCAGTTTGCACACGAGGTGTTTTGTTTTATAAAGGTAGGATACACCATTTGCAGATTTCGACAAAATTTACTACCGAATTATTAAGAAATATCTTACTTATTTGAAAGTAAATAATGATTCTAGGCGTCCAGCAAAATGATTGCCCTAAATATACTGTAATTGTTCCGATAAATTGAATTGTATAAATCAAAAATCATTTTCAGCAACCATGATTGTAAACCTTCGGACAGGTCAGTTAAACGATATTTACTATGAAATACAACCCCCCAAAATCCACCCATTTCTTATAATTGAAAAAATTGCCAATGTTGTGTCCTACCTTTAATTCGATAAGAAATACCACTAACACCGCATTAAGTCAGAGTACATGACCGTTTTGTCTTGGATTTTTCATAACTATTTAACTTATATGTTGCTATTAACTATATGCCAAGGATTCCTATAGGCACTATAGCTTGAAAGTTTAATAAAAGCAATCTGTAAAAATACGATAACAACGAGAAGACATTACAGTTTAGAAGTTAAAGGAACCCCTCCCCCCCCCCCCCCCCCCCCCACCCCTCCCCATACCCCTCCCCCTCTCATGACGTCGAAGAGAAAAGACAAACTGGCAATGACTAAAAACCCAACCCACATTCCTGGCAGGAAATCAACCCGGAAAATAAATATTGTGGCAACATGACTCCCCAATATCGTTATACCTAATACGATCATCCCTACAAAAACAACACCGACCATATTTTATTACAATGTGATGATCGCAATGACAGATGGAACACCGATACCGAAATAGAATTGATTAAGAGTGTAGGTCG
The DNA here is from genome assembly GCA_037893245.1 of Crossaster papposus. Classification (NCBI taxonomy): domain Eukaryota; kingdom Metazoa; phylum Echinodermata; class Asteroidea; order Velatida; family Solasteridae; genus Crossaster; species Crossaster papposus. The sequence continues at coordinate 448,642 of JBAIAA010000246.1, forward strand.
TTAATAGCATAATAACACAAGGTCCTGTTTTTTTTATTTTAATAAACACATGTATGATTAGCAGGGCCATAAATTTGCAGTTGCAAATGTAAACATTTGGAATCTGCATGGCAAGTGATGAAATCCGATGCGGTGCCCATCTGCACAAACTATATTAAAATTAATTATTATGGGAACGAAGATGGCGTGCCCATCATCTGTCAGGTGTAAAGTTACAAAACAAAGATACACATTTACGAAAAAGGAAAAAACAGATGGAGAATATAAACTAAGATGCAAAATAGACAAACCAAATTGAGATTCACGAACAATTACAATATAACTAATCTGACATATCTACTTAGAGACACATAAAATACTTCATTTCAAACTGTATAATACACTAATTATAAGTAGACTTATTGTAAAACTTTATAGACTAGCTGGCTTGTACCCGTTCATATCGATTGCTACTAACTAAATAAAGATAATTGTGAGTAGTATAGGTTTTCTCGGTCAATTTCGGCAAATGAGCAGCCGATTTCATTTTCGTGCGTTCAAATTAAAGCTATTTTGCCTCTCCAGTTGTTACTGCGTTTCAAATTCAGAATTCGGGCATTCAATTTCGTTTGGAGGCATTCAAATTCCTTTAGCACTGTGTTCAATTTAGCATATCGTCATTCTTTTTCGTGACGCACAATCATCATTCAATTTAGCAAAGCTGGTTCGACTGAAGATTTTTACTGATTAATTGTTTTCAATTTCGTAAAAAGGCAATCAATTTCGCTAAATAAGAAAAATAAATATAAAAAAAATGCGAATAAACAGATAAACTGTACTAGGCAACTGTTTCGTATCTTCACTTTAATTAAGGTAAACCTTATTTTTCTTTATTTATGTTTCCAGTAGATTTTACTGGGGGCCAATTAGGTTTTTTCTTCTTCTTTGTTTTCCTCTTTATTCTTTTCTTGCTTTTTTGGGGTTTGTTTTTGGGGGGGTTTATTGGTTTATACTGACCAAAACCTAATTTTGTATTGTGTTTGAATAAGGTGTTTCGTTATGTTTTTTCCTGGTTTCTTATTGTTTATGTTGGTTCTTCCTCAACTCGATGGCATCAATCTGTTGGCGTGCCAGACATCTCGGCATATATGTTTGGGTTGTACCACTGCATGCAATTCAGTCTCTGACACGCTGTTGCCACTCATCAGGTAACCCAAGGATGCGTTTAACTGCAGCCTTGATTGCGGAGTGTGCCATCGAAAATACATAAGAAACCTGACTATACCCTGGGAGCGCCAAGTCCAGACGTTATAACCGGTCTCGTCAATAAAGAATAGAACACCATGATGCTGGAACCACTCACCATACTGGACGCGTTGATCAAGAACTTCAGGGGAATTTCTTGCATCAGGGACGTCCTCCACTAGTTTCAGTTCAATCATCATCCCATCCAAGGCCCTGGCTAATGGCAGTAGAAACCTCGGGTTTATCTGGCAGATGCTCACTCAAACTAGCCTTCATTTGTTAAAGTGTCAAGATGGGATTAGCGTCAAGGATGCATTGCAGATGGTTTTGCATGTCGTAGTTCATCTTGCTGTGGGTTGCTCCTTCTCTTGCCAGCGTCTCTCGCCTTCCAGTCCTTAAATATGTTGCAACAATAATTGATCTTGCTACAATTGATCTTGCTGTGGACTTGTTGATGTTCAAATTGACCGCCAGCTCAAGGTAGTCTTGCTCGTTTTCCTCGAAGGCCTCAATCAACCTTCTTCGATCTACCTAGGACAATCTTGCGTATGCGTGTAAAACTGTAGCGAAAGCTCATCTTCGAAGTACATCAGAAAAGTGACTCAAGTGCCAACACGTGAACCGTATTTATGCCTTTAACATTCTAAAGAAAACAAAAGTTTAACAGAGCGTTTTTTAGAATGCACAAATTACAGAAATGCCTGCCCAAAAATGAATTTGAATGACCGAACACACGCCTTGAAAACGCTCCTGCAAATTTGAATGCTGCTTTCTTGAATTGTTAAATTGAATGATTGTTGACGCAACAGTACATTTGACTAGTCATAACGAAATCGAATGACCATTTTCAGCAGCATTCGATTTCGCGCGAAATAGAATGGCGCAATGGTTAAATTGGCTGCTCATTTGCCAAACTTGACCTAAAAAAATTATATTTGAAAGAAGCCAGGTTCTTCCAACGCTGATAGGCCGATGAAAATGAATAACTAATGAATATAACTAAAAATAATGAATATTAAAACGAATACCAATATCAATACTGAAGCAAAAATAAGGGGGGGGGGCATTTTTTACAACTGCCACATATATGAAAATACCACTTTTCTTGAGAATGACAGCACACCTGGTGCCATAACTCAATTTACAGGATGCTTTAGACTGTTATTCACCAACAGTCCAGTAAGGTATTTCATAATAATTATGTAGTTTAGTTGTGTTTAAAAATGTTCTATAGTCCATTTAAAGGGATAGTAAACCTTTTGAAACTAACTATACAAAAAAAGGCCACCCAATTATTGTTCACAATCTTACTTAATGGCTCCAAGCTCCCTGTGAAATGATTTCTTCTGTTGTGCTATAAATAACAAATAATAATAAAAGAAGTCTAAAAATGCGTCTCAGAGACCCATTTTTTGAAATTTCCATAAGTAGTTGGTTCAAAATTAAACAAATTAAATATTATTTTCTCGGAATATACAGCATTCATAGGCGTTTTATACGCCTTTCTGCATGCGAGGCGTATAGTTGGCCTGTTTGCGGTGTAGTCGTGTCACGGTCTTTTCAACAACAAAAACCCCGTAAAAATGCAATATGAAGATTTTTTCTCCTGCATGAAATAATTACCACACGAATATATTGAAGTTTTGCCAAAGGAGCAAGTGTGTTCAAAATGGTAAATTGTAAAAAGTATTATAGCAAAATTTAAACCCTCAAAATATAACAAAAAAAGTGCCACAAAGGCCTTTTCGAATCCCTGGCTTCGTCTTTGTCTTTGACTTAAGGCGATTTTAGATTTCCATCTGCGAGATCTCCAGCCACATTCTGGTGTTCGTTTTGCTTCAGAAACTTTCAGTCGAGTTATATAAAGCTTAAAGTTAGACTATTTCCATTTGCTTCTATTTCTATTTGCTTCTCAATTATTCGAATATCGAAGGCAAAGCCGACGCCGACGACAAAGCAAAGGTTTCAAAAAGGCCCTAAGTCTACCAAAGATGGATGACAAAGGGTTGACCTCTATTTTTGTAACTGCTGTGAACCTTTTGTCTGCGGTGTAAATTATCGACAGAGCGGGGATAACAATGTCAGACTGTATGCTTTTCAACAGTCTTTTCAACAAGGTTAGTTAAATACACCTTAAGTACAATTGGCTTTGCTTTTTCTCACGTCCTCAGCAGACTCCAATAAAGGGATTTCTCTATTTGACCTTTCACAATAGCACTTCATGGATACGTCGATGCCCCCTACGGTTTACGCTGGTTTATGCCTGTTGTTTGTGAACTTTGCTGCACCTTTTTAGCGCAGAGGCATATTGTTTCGACAGATGGTATCCAGTGATGTACAGAAAAAGGAACCGAATAAACCGAAGGACAAAGGCGGGAACCACTTAGCATTCCAGTATTTTCTCATAATAGGAAACCGTTCATTTTCATCAACACGCGTTTTTGATTCGTGGAGCTTTTTTGATTTTGTTCATTTTGCACTTTCGTTTACCCTGTTAATAATAAAAACTAACTCTTGTATAGCACCAAATCCGTAAAAAAAAATACGTTCAAGGCGCTTCACAGAAATTAAACAAACAAAAACAGTAACTATTTTACAAATCAAAAATTACACCAAAAACCTGTAAAATTATCGCATATAATTCCTGTGGAATTCATGGTTAAAGTGATAATCTCTACAGCAGGTGCGACAGGCAAGAAACCTTTTCCAGCTTTTGTATTTTGGTTTGCTTTTTCATTATGTTTGTTAGGTTGTTTTGTGGGGTTTTTTTTTTTATTTTTATGAATGTGCACGAATGTGCCAGAGAGCCCCCCCCCCCCCCCCCCTCTTTTTTGTTACCATTGTGTTCCCGGAATCTCATAAAATCTGTTTAGGTTTCAAGTGGGGATGTGTTAGGTAACAACAGTGTTGAGTGTGTAGAAGGTATAGGAATAAGAGGGGGAACCCCTATGCCACATGTCGTGCTGGGTATAGTTTTGTTTGTTAGTGAAGCACAGTCGGGCCCCCTATCCGCAATCTGCACAGTTATTTCACTGTTTAACCATAACTTGCTTCAATGAAATGAACGTAACCAAATGAGTGGTAGGATTTTGATAAAACAAAGGCTTTTTTTGTTTTGTTATGAATATATATATATCACTGTTTAAACCCACTACCGTACATGAATTGTATTAGTTATGACGTAACAGCAAATATGGTTGTGCACGGCAGATAGGTGAAGGGATTGTGCATTTGAGTATACAAGTATAGGAATTTGCACACAGTCTAAGATGTGTAGTGATCGTGGGCCAATTTCATAGAGCTGCCAAAGCACAAAAATTGCTTAAGCACAAAACGTTATTGCTTAGTAAAATGAGCTTAACAGCCACAACTCCTTGTGATGGATCATTTGTTATTGGTATTTAGCACATGTCTTTTTGTAGGCAATAAAATCAGATTGGGAGCGTGCTTTTCGTAAAGTTTTAAGAGCAGCTTTTTTGTTAATAATAGCTTGTTTACAGTTGTTATTCCACCAAGATGTCGGGGTTTTGTTGTGATTAGGTTTAGTTTTAGGTATCGATTTGGTCATGGCCTCTTCCAGTTCACAGATGAATTTACAGTACATTTTATCAGATGTAAGAGATTTATCAGGTTGACTGATATGAGTATCACAGGCATCTTGAAATTTGGACCAATCCGCATTCTTAAGCGACCACTTGGGAATGGAATTGGCATTGTGATGTTGATGAATGGGACGTTTCAGTTCGAGCTGGATATGACAGTGATCGCTTCCCCAAGTTTCGTTCATAACTATCCAATTGCATTTGGCTGCAATATCAGGTGAGACCAGTGTGAGGTCGAGGCTAGATAGTGTTCCATTAGATGGGTTAATCCTGGTCCCCAGAGTTAAGGCATACTAAATTATGCTGTGTAATGGTGTTTTCAATGATTTGGCCATTATGGTTGGTTTTGGAGCTTCCCCATAGGGGCCGGATTATGACCATTGAAATGACATAGGATTTGTTTTTCGATAATTGCTTGAGGACTGTGTCCAAGAAATTGTCATCCAGAGTAATACATGGGTTATACACATTTGCAATACCTATTTTTAAATTGTGAGAGTCATATATTTCACCAATCTGATATTCGATAGGGTCATCAATAGAACTGGTTGTGTATTTAAAGGCGAGATCACGCCGGACAAGAAAGGCACACCCTCCCCCATATTTCTGTAGATGTCATAGCCTGGAAGGGTATATTTTTTATCATCCTTTAGCCAGGTTTCTTGAATGCAGATTAATTCTGGGTTAGGGTTATGAGCGAGGATCGAGAGACTGAGCGTTCCATTGAAGTATTAAGACCATGAGGGAAAGAGATGATGATGTTTTATTTGGCTTCTCTTTGGGATTAGTATACTGGATGTGGTGGGAGGGTCCTTAGGTTTATCCTTAGGGTTGTTTCTTTTATTTTGAGTAGATTTACCTCTCCTTGTACTGGCTGGTGATGGGGTCCTACCAAGTTTGTTTCGCAGGTTTTTCTTTGTCTCTTCTGGTCTCAGTATTATGCAGAAAATGGTTAATTAGAGATTTGATAGCCGCAGCCCTTTCATCTTTCTGTTTCATGGAGTCCCAGATCTGCATTGCTCCTGTGATTATCTCTATAAGATTTTGTCGGTACAAGGCAGGTTGAGGTGTTATCTGTTTGCGTGCCAGTTTGAGGATCAGTTTGATAGAGGCGTTCATTGTGGTGGTTCGAGGTGCATTTGATATTTTTGGAGGTGGATCAACGGTTGTAATGGACGGTTGAAGGCGGATTGGACGATAAGTGTAATCAGGGCTGCGTTCCACTTACGCGAACTGTTTGCGCGAACGTTCGCCTACGTTTTTAGTTTGCGTTAGTTGAAGTGGAACGATATTTTAAAAACTACGTTTTAAAAATGGCGGCGCCCAGTGACAGTGACATCATTTGGTTGGCTGCTTTTTGTCCAACTCATTATTTGTCTTAAAAAGATCCCTGTAACTGCTCAAAACAATCCACCATTTATAACGAAAAGTATGAAACGTAAATCAAAACCGTGAAAAGAACACTGCAGTCTGCTAATACCTCTTCGCCATCTTTAAAATACGTCACTGGCCAACAGCGAACAGCTCGGAATGTCGTTCGCCGTTTTCGCTAACGTTAGCCAACATAATTGGCGCACATTGCGTTCCACTCAAGCGAACAACGTTCGCTGGAGTGGAACGCACCCCTGGTACCGGTCGGTTGAATTGAGTCAGTTGGGTCGGTTGGGTCGGTGTACTATAGGGCGGATCGTGATTTCAGTTTTGACTGCTTTTGCGGCGTCTGCATAAGATACATTGTAGGATACCCGTATGTGTTGAATCTTTCTTTCTTCTTTCATTGTTGGGCACCCACCGTATGCTGATGAATGACTACCCCCACATCGACAACATTTGATATTTTCTTTCTGACGACACTGGTCATATGAGTGTGAACCACCACATCGGACGCAACGTGTAAGGCTCCGACAGTTTTTAGCGACATGTCCCAACTCGTTGACAATTAAAGCAGTGTGTGACAGGGGGGACATAAGGTTTGATATCGAAGTACTCGGAGTTTAGTTGGTAAAGAGGGGTATTGAAGGTGAGGCAGACGGACAAGCTTTTTTGTCAAGATGTCCCTTCAAATCTGCGCATCAGTCTGCGCGCATCAGTGACCCCAAATTTCTTACATGCCGAGAGTATCTCATCATCAGATAGATCAACAGGAAGACCAGTTATAACACCTTTGCTTTGTGTTTCGGATTTCGGGTAGGCAGTTGTGACGGTCCATTTATCAAGTTGCGTAATGCATTTCAGCTTTGCAGCTTGTGCTGGGCTATAGCAATTAATGAGCAATTATACTGCCTTGGTTATTTCTAGTTACATTCTTGACCAGATTACCGCCCACCTTATTAAGAGCTTTTGCAATCTTGACCGGGCTGATTTTAGCTAAATTCACGTCAGGTGATGTTATGATAACGAGAGTAGGTTGGCTATGGCTTTGAGGGATGTAACGTCATTTATTTTGACGGGCATAGGCCTATCGGAATGTACACTTACACTGTAGGATATCATACTGGGCTTGCTTCGTTTTCTGCTTGCTTTGGTGGTTTGGGAATTATCTTGCTACGGAAAGCCGTACACTACGACAACGAGTGCGATCAAAAAACCTTAAAAGTCAAGGATTGTGTGTGTGGTGGGCCACTATTTAAATTAATTGAAACTGAAATTTTTAGTGCTAATTTTATAGCAGGGAAAACAGCAACGGCAGGGCTGCCTGTTGTTGATATTGTTAGGTAGCAATTAAAAACGTAAAAAACTAGCGTCGACACTATGATTAACAACATGCGCCAGCTGTCACAGTGATAGAGAAAAGGCGTACACATAAACTCGCGTTTAATTGTCCAATCACAAAATGGCAACAAGGCTACGACTATTGCGCAGTGTGTATCATGGGCGCCGCCCACTGACCTCAACACCTGGACAGATCATTGTCCATATTCTGCTGTGCTAACACTTGAAGTCGGCGCGAACTGGAAGTGCAACATGGCGTCACTGCTGTGAGCCAATGAAATGTCCAGTTGTAGAGGTCAGTGGATTTACCAACCAACTGAACTCTACACCTGGACATTTCATTGGCTCACAGCAGTGACGCCATGTTGCACTTCTCTGCATGCCGACTTCAAAATGAAACAATGGATGATCTGTCCATGTATAGAGGTCAGTGGCGCCGCCATGTTCATTTTTAATCGCCGCATGAGGGCGCTGTTACCAGGTTACGCGTTACGCGTAGTGTTGAGTATAGTAGTCGTGGATACGCGACCGTACCCGGATATCGATCGATCAACCTCGTGGTACGGTACGGATAAAACTGCACATGTGCGTGGTGCGTGGAACATTTCGCGTTCCAAATTTGCTGGTTAGTGTTACTTGAAACATGGAGAAATGAGACACATGTGTCTTATTTCTCCATGCTTGAAAATGCTGAAAGAGTGTTTCAATGATGTACATGCTTCGAGATGTTTTTACCAAACTACCTACTAGTACTCTTGGGCGCCACACAGTCTGCCGACGTACGTAAACCACGATATTTACATTTGACACTGTATGTAGTGCACTTTTCGGGATCGTCTTATTATTTGAAAGTCAATAAACCAATCAAGTTAATTTTTTCTTGTGTGAATAGTTTGTTATTTCTTCTATCTGTGTATATTTTTAAAGAACATAATAAACAAAATACAACAACAAAAATCTAACTTTTGAAATGCATCCATTTCACGAACTGCAGTCGCGCGCAGCGTATTTTCCACTTTTGCGCGCCCCTCAAAATCGAGACACAAACTCCCCTATTTTAAAATTGCCTTGGACATGCCTTCCACTCCTTATTTGTCATTGAAACTTCCAAATATGGTAGACATAACCTTTGACCTTAGCATCATACCTCTTTCTTAAAAATTTACGGCCAGCTTCGAAAGTTAGAAGCGAAGATTTTGTTCAAGGTAAAACCGCACCATAAAAATCGAAGTTCACATAATTTCAAGACGAAAGAGACACTACACTAATGCGGAGATGTTGGTCTATCACCCTATCATTAACTTATTTTCGTATCTTGAGTGGAAGTCCTGTCCATTTGAGAAAAACTACAGCGAGTTTTTCCTTGCGTCAGTCTGAAAATGACATGTCACGGAATCGTGTGAACGTACATGTACATGTACATTGTACACGTACGTACGCGCTGTCGATGTCAACAGCGAGATTCTCACATTACCGCTGGTGAAGTTTCTGAATTATTTATGATATTAAATGCCCTGGTAAGAAGAAAATAAGTACCTAGTGACTTTCTTGATGAATCTGGAATTGTGTCTGTTCATTAAAAAATGTTTTAGGTGACTGAAAAAGACCAGAACAAATCCTTGAAAAAAATAATTTGGTCGTGTCGAGTTCATCCGTGTAAAGGGAGGCATGAACCATAAATGTAGCAGCGCGACCTTGCTTTTTACGCGTGTGCATGCGGCATGCATGGCCGGCGTGTGCGCGTCGCATACCGGGCGCTCTTTTCAACGACTGTTTTATGCGATGGGTGTTCGAAGTGGTATGTGTAGTACTTGGATTGATTGAGTTCTGTAAAATCCGCGCAGTAAACAGCACATGAGTTCGGCTAAAAATTGGGCTGTTGTTACTTGCACACTTACTCCTAGCAGTAAACGAATGGATTTGACAATATTTTTAATGAAATTGTTTATAAAAATGTTGTTAAATGTATTGTAAAATAGGCAATTTACCCACGGTTGCAAAGTCATGTTTACAATTTGTTTTTACTTCTTAAAATTGAGACTATTACAATAAATTTGAAGGCAATAGATTCTACAAAAACAAATAATTATCAAGCAAGGTTCTGTTTTGGGTTTGTTTTATTCTTTGTCTTACAAACAGGTTATGGAATAAATGGGTTTGTTACTCAGCTTAAACTTACACAAATAAACCACAAGGGAAACTGACTAGGTAAATTTGCATAAATTTAAAAGAGAACAAAGAAGAGTGTTTAACTTGTTAAATGACATTTAAGACAAAATAATTGTAGAGCTAAATAAATACAGATGAGCACAGTAGATTTCATGGGAAAATGTCATTTACTGGTGCACCAAACTTTTTCCTATGGAGAACATACTCCTTCAACATCAGCTCTTCACATGCACAACAGTTGGTCTTGGATGACTGTCGCTGAAAAGGAGTTCAAAAGACCAGTACAATTATTAACAGAGTTAATTTGCATATTGTCTGAGGTATTTACCTGGAGTTTTGTTTGTAGATTCACCTTCAAATAAGATACACGCAGACCAAATTTTCATCAGAATTGACTACTCAGAACTAAAGTTACAGGGTTTATGCATATTAATGAGCCGAATTGTTTTGATTTTCAGATACCTTATTTGCATAACAATAATGTCATTAATTATATTGTGCTTAATGAAGTTAATCTTTATTTCTCCCAAATTTATCATTCAAATATTCAAACAGGTAGCTTGCATACTTTAGTTTCATCAGAATATGGTACTCGGATATCAAATTATAACATTTATGCATATTAATTAGGTACACAAAGCTAATTTGCATAATTATGGAGGAATTTACTTGACATTGTATTTGAAGATCCATCATAATAGAGGAAGCCTACATACCAAATTTCATCAGTAATGACCACTCGATACTAAAGTTATAGTGTTTACGCATATTAATGAGCTTGACGTAGTCATATTTGCATAATTTTCATGGTTGCTATTTTTGAATTTGGGAAATTTGCGTTTTTGGCAGTACCGTCAACCATGGAGGAATAAGAAGGAACGTCAACCATGGAGGAATAAACTAGATTATTCCGCTTAAACCAATTTACCACGCCACGGCCACGTGTTCAAGATCGAGGGGCGTGCAGGGTTAAGTTGCAGGCCGCTTTGCTCCCAGGAGTTGGTGAGACCATAGAGCAAGGAACAGCTGTTCCTTGCTCTATGGTGAGACTTCGTGAAGTCTGAAATTAGCAAGTGCTCTGAGCATGTTCCAAACATAAAGTAATAATCATAATGTCATTAGCTTGCGACCGGCTGTCGAGGGTTGAGGGTAATATGGCATTATTCCTCCATGGTTATGAAGAGTTGGGGGTTTATGTAGCCCCGGTTTGACGAAGTTCTTCATTGCGCCATTATTAGTGACGTCCAGGGTATCAATGTATCCTGCCATCATAGTGAAAAAATTTACAACCATTTTTTTCCATATTTTTACCTGATGAAGAAAGCTGAAATCTCGCTTATGTATTCCTTGTGTCTAGAATTAAAGATCGTCATGGGTTATTAAGTTAATGGGCCTACAACTGATGAGGCTGTCGGATACCCGCGCACGCATGTAGGTATTGTAGAGAGTTAGTACATGATGTTCACGTCCAAAAGCGTGGATTTGAAATTTATTTTCTGTAAATAAGTTGCCTCAAGACACATTAACTTTTAATAACCCATGACGATCTGTAATTCCAGACACAAGGAATACATAAGCGAGATTTCGGCTTTCTTCATCAGGTAACAATATGAAAAAAAGTTGTTGTAAAATTTTTCGCTATGGCAGGATACATTGATACCCTGGACTCCGTCGCGTTGTACACAACGGAGGAGTCCAACCTGGGCTAGGGGTTTGGCAGCAGGAGTAACTTCCCCCTGCCAAGTTTAACCATGTCTTATTTCTCCATGGTGTAACACAGTTGTTTGTTTGTGTTTGTTTTATAGTAGTGTGTCCCCCTTGTCTGGCACAAAAGTTTCCCCAGTGACAGTGTGTAATTTGACCTTTGGAGGACAAATACAATGGGCCCTTTGATTGGATTAGGTCATGCTTGAGACACCCCAGCCCAGATGCTCGGATTGCAGGCTGACATACATGTATCAGGAGGAGGAACACCAAGGTACCAGCTCTTCACTTTTACACACATCCAGCTCCAATCTTCTTGTTAAGGACGTTTTGACTGCATTTGATTTTGGTAAGTACAACTTCTATTAAATCTGAACCCATTTTGTTGTCCTTAATCCATTTTTGTGTGTAGAAATAGAAAATATCATGGAGGAATAAGAAAAGTGGTGTTTGAATTTGTGTTCATTGCCAAAGTGACATCAGAAGCTAGGCTTTTGCTGTAATGTTCGAAAATGGATGGTTTTGGGAGTTCATATTCAATATTTATTTATAGTAAATGCTGTGTCGCTAACCTGTTTTTAAAGTTGTGTTCATAGATGCAGGTAAAACCAAGAATTTTAAGGCTGTTTTTGTCTGCTTCCTTGACTTCCTTGGTCGAGAATCACCGAACCCAGGCTTTATGTTGTTTATTCATATCCACACATACGACATGAACAAAAAAATCAAGATGGCCGTCCACGCGTTCGAACGATACTTGTTCCAAAAAATGGCCTAGAAATGCAATTTTTCTAAGATGTTTTTCAGGTTTTACACACCTACATGTACATGTAGTGCTTGTAACACAATAACAGCTAAGGGTCAACTCGTTCGCGGCCCGCACGCAAGTCGGCCCGCCCGGGCCGGCTCGCACACAGGCCGACAATTTTTTTTCCTGCTAAGCTGTACCTCAATTTAATTTGTATTGTCTATTTTTATTTAATTTGTATTGTTTCTGGGTTTTTTTTTTTTTGGATTACAGATCAGGTCAACTTTGGAGCCAGTCTTTCAGATGTTGCTGTGCCTGGCCAGTTCCTGTTCTAATGAAGCAGCTTTCCTCCTAGCTCGGACTTTGTTCAGGTTTGCTAAACGTACATTCAACTCCGCCCAATCCCCCTGTTTTATTTCAAGATGGGTAAGTATTGCTTTTCATTTTTATTCACTTAGTATTCTTACAATTGAAAAGTTTTGAATTGTAGGATTTCCAGTCGTAAAGCTGGACATGGTGTTAATAGCTTGTCTGTTGAGATGCCGATTCCATATGTGACGATTCCTGACGAAAAGGCTGTAAATTAGGCATCTTGACGTTTTGAGATATAATTTAGAGAAATGAAATCTACAAGAAATAAGCTTTACAATTATGTAACTATTACAAGGAATAGTTGGTATTTGTGGTTAGCTGCAAGAAGTAACACTGAGTATATGAAAATTTGTTTTTATTGCTTTTCACATATTTTAATGGTTCTTTTCTCAAAATTAGCTCTGGTGACTTTACAGCCCTTTTGTCGTGTCATATATAAAACTAATGTACACGGCAGTCAAAGTAAACAAATAATTAGCTGCAAAATTATAAATGAAAAGTGAAAATATAATGAAAAATGAAGAAAAGCCATATGTTCTGTTAATTCTACCTACCTGAATGCATCAAAATCTATTCCTTGTTTTGGAGGAGTTCGGCACTGATTCAGGATATCTTCATATTTAACAATAGGCAGGTCACATGGCAACAGCAATGAATTATATATCATATGAAGCAGCTTGATGAGAGGAGTTCAGAACAGCAAAATAAATTGAAAACCGACACTTGGTTCTCAAGTTATTGTCAAAAACTCTATTCGATTTGCGTAGCGTTTTTAGCCACTTTTGAGAAAAAAACCAAAAACTCATTTTCCCAGTTTTTCACAGAAACATTCATAGTGAATTACTATGTTTAAGCCATTTGTATTTGATATTATATGGAGTTCTAATCACATAGAGACAGAGTAATAATTTTAAAAATAGGTTTGCTATGGTTTTCTGTTTTTCCGCAGCAAGATGCCAAAAATGGCGATTTCTTCAAATTTCTTCAACGGGAAAACAAAAAAAGTTGTAAAAATGACTAAGTACAGCTAATTAATATGCGTAATTACTGTAACATTTTAATGCAATGACATAGAAGTATGAAACTTGGCACATATTATGTTTGTGTATAGACCTTTATTCCTGAAAAAGATTTACACGATTCGAGGCAGCATTATGCAAATTAGCCTCATTAATATGCATTTTATAAACAAAAAAGCCTAATTAAATATGCGTAATTGCAGTAACTCCTTAATGGAATGACAGAGAAGGATGAAACTTTGTAGGATTTATGTTCGAGTATAGACCTTTGTTTCAAAATAAGATAAACATTTGTTCAGACATTACATATGTAAATTAGCCTCATTAATAACCATTTAGGAACAACATTTCTAATTAAATGCGTAATTACTGTAACGCCTTGACGGAATGACCGAGAAGGATGAAACGTTGTAAGAATTATGTCCTAGTACAGACTTTTGTTCCCAACAATTTATTTCAGACAAAAATATGTAAATTAGCTTCATTAATAACCAATTTTGCAACAAAATTATACATAATTGCTATAACTCCATTGTGTTGGAAATAAATGCATTGCAAGTACATGTACATAAGTATGTAAACATATTTATCACTTCCAAGTTGTTTAGTTATTCAAATAAAGAGTGTGCTTTCCTTGTTTTACATTTACATGTAATTTAAGCAGAAAAAGGGTTACACATACTAACTTGTGGCAACAGATGAAGTGCCCAATATTTTTATTGATGACGAAAAGATTATTTCAACGTACAATGTAATTACATAAGTTCTAATGTACCGTCACACCATTCTTTTTCTAATGGATAGCAAAGTTGCTCCTAAAAAGGTGGATCATACAAAATAGTATAGAATGTATATTCCTGGATTAACTTCCTATCTCCTCTTTCTACGAGCTCGTCCAGATCTTCTTGGTTAGCTTTCCGGAGTACAATTCCTTTACATTCAAGCAACTTTCCATCTTCAGAATCAACAAACGAATGCTGAATTCTCTTAAGCACAATTCTATCACCAGGAAATGGACCTCTGCGCTTCTTCTTACTGGGAGACACTTTTGCCAAAAGTTTCTGTTTGAGGGTCTGTCTTTGGTGCTCCTTTTCCTCAGAAGACTGCATGGAAGAACCTACTGCAGGTTCTGTTTCAGCAGTGGGATCTACCATCACCTGTGCGATGATCGCTTTCAGGTTTTCTTCAAGCTCTTGGATTGTTATTTTGTTTTGTTTTTTTGTTAGGTTGAAAAGCGTGTGGTTTACGCCCCCTATACATGCGGTTTTCCAATGCCTCACTTGGGAGATCAATGCCTTTTCTAGTTCCGCAGTACTCCTGTTTTGTTTGAGTGAATCGACATCCTCTGTTGTTGTGCATATTATCCCACATAATTTGAGTGCATGTGTTGTGTTTTCTGTTGCCTGTTTTGTATGAGCTAGTTGCTTTGCTATTTTTTTATCTTTGTTCATTTGAAGTTTTTGTGCTATTCTTTCTTTGATGGACTTGCTCTTTCTCTGGTAAAGTTGGAGGAATGATTTTCTTTGTTTCCTGGCGTCATTTAGATACTTCTCCCGACGATCTTCATTCATTTCATCTAGATATGCTCTCGTCTTGTTAAGGCCGCCAGGAAGATGATCTGCAACTTGACGAGTGATGTACACCAGGAAGTTGTGGAATATGATGGACAGAGCTTGCTTTGTGAGGTTTTCAATGGACTCTGTTGTTGCTGCATAGAGAGACTTGTGGACGTCATTCTTAGCTGTTGGAAATTCTGGGAATAGCAAAGCGCTATCATTCAAAAGTGGACTCGATCGATCATCCACTCTTGAACTTTATCATGTAAACGTGTATAAAATGTATCTGTATCCATGATATGTATACTGCTCTCAATCATTTTCATCAGCGTGGTTGATACATGTTTGCAAATCATGCCCATGGCCCTCGTACCTGCTAGGATAATATCGTCATCGAGGTCAGCTTTCAGGGACTTGACAAACATGTTAGCTTCTCTCTTTGGGTCCATTGATGAGCAAAGTTGATGAAAGTGGTCTTGGTGTTGAAAAACGGCAGCAGAATTTGAAAAAGAAATGTTAAATCTATTGCCTCTGTAAGCTTCTAGATGGGACTTATCAACTACAGCTTTAAATTCCTCGACCATTCCAGATTGCTCACAGCAGTCCGGCCCCAGAAAATTGCAAAAGGAACGTACTGTTAAAAGTGATGCAGATTCTGTCTTCCCTCTCTTCCATAAAAGCGACTTCTCTCTTCCAATCTTACCATCTCCCGCCTCTATCTGTTCCCACTCGCATAGTGCAGCTGCTGCATATTCCTGCATATTCAAAACCAGGTGTTTGCCACAGTAGAGATCATTTATTGTGGCCATCTCTTGCTTGACGTCATCGCTTAGACCATCCCAATTCTCCGTTACATCAGGTAAAAGAAGTGCCCTGTAATTTTCTAATTTAGCAATATATGCTTTATTTACAATACACCAATCTGTCATGGTGTTCTTAACTTTGACAAGAAGTTCTTTTACTTCATTTGGGGATGAATTACAGACATTCAATTGGACCAATTCATCCAGGCAATCAATTGTGTCTTGGAAAAGGGCATCTGCACTCTCTGTCTCAATATCATGTACATGTAGACTCATGCCTACCGTACCTTCATCTGTTGACGCAAGCAAGGTTGTGTAACCCTTTCTCTCTTTGGTTGTACCATCTGTGTGCATGGTCACTTGTGTTTCTGAGGCTTGGATTTTGCCACGAGCACATTCTTTATTTAACATGGCTTGCTCTACCGCCAAGTATCGTATGAGTGTAGGTTTAGGGAGCCTACCAACATTCATCTTGCCTACATCTCTTAATACAATTTTTATAATGTCAGATACATTCCTACTACCTACCCCTCGTGCAATCAATTCAAAACACACAAGTCTTATATCATTTGTATATTTTCCATTGTCGAAGGAACATACCTCTTTGTCATGCATGATATCATCTAACTGGCATTTGAGGTCTTCACTTTCTGCCTCCAGTTCCCTCACCTGTTTTGTTAAGACTTTTTTGGCAGTCTTACTCGTCTCACAACTATACTTGAAATGTCTTCTCGAATCACTTTTTCCTTTTTTGTCTTTCTGTAAAGTCTTAATCTTTTTTTCCAATTTCTGGATTTTCTTGTTCAGTTTCTGCTTTTCTTTGACCCCCTCAGCCAGTTCCTTTTTCTTTTCCTCTAGTTCTGCATCTCTTCGTTTTAACCTTCGCACTACATTTTGTCACGATTGACTACCGACTTCTTTCTTCGGATCTGTACTGTTTAGCCTCTATCAAGGCTCGTTCCACTTTCCTCCGAGTCTTGCTTTCCTCTTTGCACTGCTCTTGTGTTGATTGGTGGTTCTGCACTTCATCTTGCCAGAGGTCAGTTAAATATTCCATGCAGTCCCCAAAATGATTTAGTGTTTCACCTGAAATGAAGTCTGGGTAGAACTCCAAATCACTTTCATAATCTGAATCATCTTCATCATCATCGCTGTCTTCTTGACGAGGGGCAGGTTTGGGGACTGGCATGGAATACGTGGTGCAGAGAAACTCATTTAACAGAGTTTGCCGCAAACTCTGGCGTGTCTGGTTCAAATTACTCCAGTTACTTTGCTTGGTGGCAAGTGGGGGACTATCTGTTTGAAAGAGGTTTGGCCACCAAACATTGATGACTGTCTGCCATGTTGTGTTGCTCTTTTGGCGGTAGCGTAACAACTTAATGATCATCACATTGGTGATTGGAGACCTGACCGCCGATGAAGCCTCTGTGTCAAAAAGAGAAGAAACCATATTTAGGCCCAATATTCACTTTATAATTTTAAGCAAAGTTCAACATACACAAATTTGTCTATATCCAAACAATTTGTAAATTGTGTACATCTTGTTTGGATATATGGACTTTTAGGTTCTTTTTACTTCTTGTTTGACAAGTTATTTTATATTAATGTATGATGTACTTTTTAGTTGCATGATTTAAAAAAAAATAAGGGGGACACATTTGTAAGCAATTTAAAATGGGAATTTAATAATGAAATTAAGCAACCTTACCTTGAAGAAGAGACTCTGGTGAGATGCCATTTTCCTGGCAATGAGGTCCTATCTGTGGAGCTGACATTGAGAGGCCAGGAAATTCTTCAGAAAGGCTGAAGATGTTGCTGCTCTTTTTGGCATTGCCAACAAGACGCTTAATCTTTTTCAGAAGACCAGCCAGTGCAGGGAGCTTGAGGTTGAGAGCCCTAAAGATTGGTGAAAATTGAGTTCTGTATGACTCATCAGACAGTTCGATTCGATGGCGAATCGTTTCAATTAGGGCGACACATGGGGTTCTTTTCCAGTGAGCTGCGAAAGAAAATGAGAAAATAACAATCAAATTATAAAATGTTAACAACAATCAGGAGAAAGGAGAAATATTCACCTAAAAAAGCACAGACCTGCCTCTAGCTCATTTTTGAAATACATTAGGTCTAAATTATATTAATTTAGCACCCAAAAGTATAGAAGAAAACAATTCACAAGGAAAATGAATACAGCTCAAGTTGTCAACAAATCTAAAACATTGATCAATTTATTTATTCATTTATTTCCATGCAGGAGAAAAGGGAATGTGATTTTCTTTAAAAAATCACTTTCAAATACAGACGGAATCCTTGCAACAAATACCGGTAGAACAGCCAAAATTGTCCCAACTGTGGATCTGATTGGTCAAGTAATAGTCATAAACATGTCACGTGACCTGTTGTGTTGATTGTACTCCCTCCCCATTTTATTAAAAAACTCGGGCTACTTCAACTTTTTCTTCGTTTTTTATCAAAAATGTGCGCAAACTAATATTTCTTAACATATTATTACAAAATATTATCACAGAATTTACAAAAGGACGTTAATATTTACCTGGAACACGATATTCTGCTAGCAAATGGTCGAATTCCATTGCGCTCCAACCAGAAAGTTGTTCAACCTCGGCAGTGAAGAGCGGATCGAGTTTTTCCACTGGCGTCGCAGTTTCTGAAATGACATGTAGTTTTCCGAAGTTTCAGCGCCAAGTTTTGAACGGTTACATTTACACAAATGGTACGTTTTATACATCAAATTGAAGCTTAACATGTCTATTTGTATGCAAGTATCAAATTTTTTTATAATCGTCGTATTTCTGGTAAAATATGAGTTAGCTTACCGATCCGTCGTTTACCGCTTCTCGTGGCCATCTTGAAAAAATTCGATCGTGCAGCTCTATTGTAACGGGTTTCTTCGACCTAAAAATAGCTCTGTTGTCAGGCAATGTGACCTGTAACCCCTCGGAATCTACCATTCTTTGCGATGAATAGGGGTGTTTTTGACTACGCGCTACGGCGCACCGCTCTGGAAATGTTGCCACTTGGCCGACGAACGGGGTATTTTAAAATCGCGATAAATACCTTAATATTGCTCTAATTTCACACAGAAAAACATGATAACATAGGACAAACTTTCCTTGTTTTATCTGTCAACTTTATTTTTACATTTGAGTAATACTTGTTTGCATAGCCCCGCATAAACGCCACCCCTATTTTCATACGGAAACATCAAGTGGCCTAGTTCGTGTGCGCAGCTCCCGGGTCGGCTGAAAATTGTGCGTGTACGAGTGACCTGCCTATTAACAAGCTAGAGGATTCAGATGGATTCAGGATTTTCAGCCTAGCAGTACTCTAGGATTTTGCAGCACTGCAAAATGAATTTTGAGGTGATGGATTTTGAAGACTCTGCTGTATGGAGGAACGCTGCGAAATATTGTTATGCCAGCATGATATCTCGAATCCCTCAGAATCCATCATACTGCTGGGGGATTGTTGATGGATTTATAATATCTCCAGAATATATACTGGTGGATTCTGATGGACTCAGGACAAATTTGACAAAATTGATAGATTTTGGTGAATTCAGGACACTTTCTAGTAAAAACACTAAAAGGTTAATCGAACAAACATACTTCTAGTTGTATATTTTTGTTATTACATAACTTTTTGCTATCTTTTCTGTTTTGTATTTTTTTTTGAACTATTAGATCTTGTTTACAACCCTCATTGTCAAAAATTTACAAATCACCCAGGAAGAAATTCCCATTGAATCCCATTGAAAAAAGTCAATGGGATTCAATGGGATCACATTGGAAAATTAAATGGGAATCAATGGGTTCCCATTGAATCCCATTAATGGGATTCAATGGGATTGGTGTGGAATTTAGGACATATTCAATGGGATTCAATGGGATCCCATTGAACCCAATGGGATCAAATTCAATGGGATCAAATTCAATGGTATCCAATGGGACCACCTCAATGGGATCCCATTGGGATCCAATGGGACCACCTCAATGGGATCCCATTGGGATCCAACGGGACCACATTCAATGGGATCCCATTGGGACCCAATGGGACCACATTCAATGAGATCCCATTGGGATCCAATGGGACCACCTCAATGGGACCACCTCAATGGGTTACCATTGGGACCCAATGGGACCACATTCAATGGGATCCCATTGGGATCCAACGGGACCACATTCAATGGGATCCCATTGAGATCCAATGGGACCACCTCAATGGGATCCCATTGGGACCCAATGGGACCACATTCAATAGGGACCCAATGGGACCACATTCAATGGGATCCCATTTGGAACTAGTATGATACAGGGAACGTTTTCAACAGAATCCTATCAATCAGGTCTGATAGGATTCTGAGATGATTACTGTCAGTGCTATTGAAGCTCATTCAACAGGATCCAATTCGTGGCTTTTGAAGTCATCCCAAATGTTTTGATTCCAGTTTTACCGGTAATTTTTTATTGTTGAAGATGTCACATCACTGCTATAGAGCAACTGTCGGTTGGCTGTTGGCTTTAAATTGAAATAGAACATTATGAGTCAGTTCAAATTCCAAAATGCATGAAACTTATGAAAACACTTTATTCATAAAAGTCTTTGGTTTTTGAAACTTTGATACAATCTACATGTAGTAAGGTTTCGATATCACAATGTAATAAAATCTCTTATGAGTTGGGTGGTTCCAAAAAAGAGTTGAAACCAACGGTTAAAGAACCACCCCAACTCATAACATATCTTATTACATGGTGTTAACGCAAACCTTACCAGATATGCTAGACAGTTTAAAAAATTGACACTAACAAATTACTAACTCTTAATTAAATGAACAAGAAATATATAAACATGATGATAGAGATGTTTTTAAAGCAAGTATACATGTAGCTTGCGAGGTCATCAAGTACCTGTATTGGCTGTATATTAATACTGTTTATGAATAATACAAAACATGATAAACATGATGTTTTGAGGCAAGAATTTCATGTTTACAGTCACACAATTCATACTGATATTTCAATTACCAAATATAACAGAAGTGAAACACATCAGTATACCCGTATATTAAGGCTGAAGAACATTTTCAAGGCTAAAAAAAATAAAATTAAATGGCAAGATAATTATGTAACCAGCAAGATGTGATGTGACAGAAAGGAAATCATTTTCTGGTTGGTATTTGGTAATACATGTACACATCAGAATTTCATGTTTCCAGTCACACAATTATACTGATATTTCAATTACCAAATATAACAGAAGTGAAACACATCAGTATGCCCGTATATTAAGGCTGAAGAACATTTTCAAGGCTGAAAAAAATTAAATGGCAAGATAATTATGTAACTAGCAAGATGTGATTTTTTTCTGGTTGGTATTTGGTAATGGGTGATTGCACAGTGAAATGCCACCTACAGGGTAACAAATTAACTCACTTGGGGAGGTGTAATCAGTTATATTTTGGATGAGCAGTATGTAGGCCTTTTGGTTCTTGATACAAAAAATAAATACAATATCCAGTATTTACTATTTATCACACATTGTATTTGCATCCACACATGGTAACGGGTGTAACAGAGACACACATTTGACTCCAGAGGCACGAGAGTGTGATGTGTATTACCAAGTATTTTTGTTTAGTTTAATCACTACTTGGTACCTTATCAAAGCTCAGAAATATTTATGGGTCAGAGGATTACGAGAAAAAAAATGTAGGACAAGACACGTATATCATACCAAGTACAATTATAACCACTGGCACAGTCTTTAATTCAACTATGGAGTTCCATTGTCAATTGTAACAATAAAGACTTCATTTTGTTTAGCTCCAGCAGGAATAACAACATTCTGAAGCATTTGGTCATAAAATGTTTTCTTTGAAGAAAAAGTTGTCGTTAACTAAACGTACTAGAATTGCCCCAAAGTGGTAACGGGCGTAACGGAGACACACATGACATCAGTGGCAAGTAAGAATATGTATTACACAAGCCCAATCAACAAAATGTGTATTATCATGATGCAGTTTGACTTCAAGTGTTAAAGAATGACCATCCAAGTGATCCAACTCTACATTTGCCCTTTTATTCCTCCCATACTCCATCCATTCCTCATATGAATGTAATTCACTCTATGCACTGAAATCACATCATGTACAAACTATAGTAATTGTGAGTCTCAACCTCTCTCTCAAGTACAAGGGGTGATGGTGGTGCTCATCAACAAGTATTCAGACATAAAATAAAAGTACCACCCTCAGAAAATTCTCCTTAATCCCTTGATTGACACGGTAACGGGTGTAACGGAGACACACTTGTAAAGCAACAATTAATTCTGCAGGTCACACACCCAAATGTGTGTGTTCCAAAATAGTAGAATGACGTAATTTAATACAAGGATGGTTCTCGAACTACGATCTCGCCTACTTTTGCAATTTGACCTCGCATGACCTTTGACATGACCATCCTATAAAAGTAACAAGATTCATGAGGTACCCAAGTTTGATTGCAATTGGACTTCAATTTTCATAAATCCAGCTACTTTTTTCAACTTGTCCTCAAATGACCTTTGACCTCGGGCTTGACAAAAACTCATCTAGTTCTAGCATCAACCTTATTACTACTGTAAATGTGCATGTACCACAGAAGCATCGTGTTGTACTCAAGTCTGTCAAAAGTCCTTTTACAGGTCCATGCAGTCGCACACTTGTAACAGGATAAACAATGACTTAAACATTTTGACAAGACTTGAGACAGGCTCGACTGCAATCTAATAATATGCAAAATTGTCATTTGTTTTTATCAATAAATGGTGTGAAAGTTTTGTTCTTGTGATCCATATTCTGGTTCTGAATAAAAATGGCTTTCATGAAAGTAATTTCATGGCTCTGAAAAGTGGGAGTTTATGAAAGTGTACCGGTATCTTATTCGGGTGCTGCTAGCAAGAGAAATAATAGGTGGCATGACTACAGCAAGGACATCTCCAACTGGAAGTGACCACACATCATCAACATCTGGCCAAACAAACTGGTTCGGAGCAACCTCTTTCATGTACTTCACGGTCAGGTTTGGGCCTTCTCTGGAAAGAACCTGAGGGTCACAAAATAAAACGAGGATACATTTGAAAAATAGGAAAATGAATAAAATAACTTGAAAAAGCACTCACTTGGAAATAAGTACTCACGCACCGTGTTTTCCTAATGTGCAATTGACAATTTTACTGAACTAACATTTCATTAACAGTTCATTTCCAAACTTTCAACATTTGTTGTGTGTTGTAAGTTTGTGTCCCAGTTACCTAATGTTTTTTTAAAGAGAAATAAATGTTATCCATTTAAAGTCCCCCTTCACCAACAACCTGATACAATGTATATGTATTGCATCTGTGCTAAGGTAAGTAAATTAATATTTATAACATTCGTGGAACTTTCAATTCTACCAGCTGAAATTTTGCAATTGTACAGATACATGTAATTGTATAGATAATTGTATAGATTTATAGGAAGTAAATATTACTTTAAAATCATTTACAATAATTTCATTGGTACTATTTTTGTATTACAATTTAGTGTCCATATTTACCTGTGCCATATATACCTTATACTTCTTTCGCAGCACTATTTTGCATGCCACATAGTCTTCTGGCTTGATGACATCTGTGTAAATTATACAAAAAAGGCTATCAGTACTGGGGAATTCAGATAGGTCAGCACATCAAATTCCACATAAAAGCCCATGCAGACATGCTTTTAGGCATGTTTAGGGAATGAGATTATTTGTCTTGTGCATTTATTACCTGGATTTAGAGCCACACCATTTGTCTTTGCCTGTTGTTCCCCTGTCCCTTCATCAGTCATGATGTCTTCATCAGGAAAGTCCTCTTTGTCATCATCCTCTTCATCCATTGTCTCTTCTGTCTGCCCTTTCTGACTCTTTTTAAGTGATTTCTGTAACCACTGACTGGTGTAATCTTTGTTTGAACAGCAGCCGCCTTGTTCACACCCGCCACAGAAACAGGAGAGTTCTCGAACTTTCACTATTCCTGGTGACACACCAATAATGGAGTGGATCTTCCTGGTTCCTTTTAGTGTCTCTCCCTCTCGGTCTGGCCTGTCTCTGTTGATGCCGTTACAGACTAAAGCCGTGTTCCCATTGGACTTTTTCTTCCGCGGCCACGCGGAGACTTACCGCGGCATTCCTTAGCGTGAATCTACCGCGCGTTCCCACCTGGACTTATATTCCGCGACGGAACGGTACATTCGCTGTTCGAGACTGGCAGAATGTCACACATTGCGGGCACTGTGCACAGTCACCTTTGACCTATGCGGGATATGACGTGCCTGTGACGTATTTTTCGCGCGCTAGACTCGTTGCCACGTAAACAACATACAACAACACTGACGCGACAAGTCAAGTAGCGAAACTGCAGCAACTGTGACGAGATTGAAAAAAGCGCTGACCGTATTGCATTATACACACGGTAATGCCTACACACGCTGCGTACGGTACATACCACACCGCCATCAATGCAAACGAGACAGGGAACCATACTACCATTTTCGCGCGAGTTCTGTGTATAGTTGTGACGTATACAGGAAGTGTTGTTGTTTGCATAGCGTTTTACAGCGTGGTTGCGGTAGTTTTACAGCGCGGAGCGTTCCCATTGGACTTTTTAGCGGCCCTGATAATTTACCGTGGCTGCGCGGAACTCTCCCGCGACCTCTTTCGGCCTGTTTTTTTTACATCACGGTCGCGGTAAATAGACAGGGAGGTGTGTTTACCGTGCGTTCCCATTGGACTTAATTTTGTCGTTCTGAAGAAAAGTCGCGGTACTCTAACAAAATTAAGTCCAATGGGAACATGCCTTAAGTAGAAAACCCGTCTGGAGTGATTGCATGTGCCATCCTTGTGATGTGTTGACTTGGACAGGTGGTCTCTACAGAACTCAAAAAAGGATGCTGCATCATGTATAATACACTGCTCACTTTTGATCGCCCTTTCTGCTGCGGCCTTTATCACACCTCCCTCACCATCACAAGGCCCTTTTCCATGCCTCGAACCAAAAAAATGCCGTTCTGTTGGAAAGCTGTAGTCATCTTTACTGTACGAAATGTCAACAAAAGGTGTTTTAGACTTGTATTGAGCTGAACAACCATCTGTAAATTGCACTGCTCACCAGAGGTAATTTTCGGACTGTTGTCAAATGATCATATGCCACACTTGTGTACGCTGACACTGCATGGCTGTCGTGCTTCAGATCAGACGATACAATATTGATGCATTCTCGGACTGACGCCCCATCATCTGGGCACGTATAGTGTGCAACTATAGGGTGAAGTGTTACTTGCGTCTTTCCCCAATGTGCAGACTGGACTTCATTTTGAGTTACACATGTGTAATTCTCAGCAAAATCCATGACGCAGACCACCGTGTTGACAGGAAGACTGTTGGTGATGTTGTTGAACTGGATATGTTGCCAATGCGCAGTGAACAAATGCTGGGCAAACGGTACGATTTCCTTGACCAACTGCTTCACCATGTCGTTCAGTGTACCAATTTCTGATGAAAGAGCCATGCGTTTGTATTTTTCTATGCCTTCAATCATCTTCCACTTTATCCACGAGATGTTTTCGTTGCCATGCTCTTCAAGCAACCCTCCAAGATGGTCTGCTAACCCTTTAACTCCGCACTTTTGGCATTTACGCAATACGCAGGGCTTCTTATGGAAAGACTTCCCATCTTTTTCACAGCATGTGATGTTGATGGCATGATACCTATCAGTGATTCTTGCATCTGGTACATTGTGAATCAAGGCTCGCTGGTTGACAACCTTCAATTTAAGTTCAATGTTAGTGCAGTACTCACAAAGACACTGTGTAAGTTTAGTATGCTTCTGAGTAAGAACATTACTCGGTCTCAGCATTGCAAACTTTCGGAACCCCATTTTTGTTTTCGGATTCTCTTGTTTCCACTTTTGGTATGCAGAAGATAGGCTAGATTGGATGACGTACTTTGGCAGCAACTTTTTTGTCACGTCTTTCTTGTTAGGCAGGCATGAACTCACATCAGGCCGGACATAGAAGTTCTTTATGTTTTGCTCAATGTGACTTGATGTTGCATCACTTCTCTTTTTTTGGTTACATGGGCAGTTGTGAAGTGAAGAGTATTTCAGCAGTGTTTTATACCTGATGCCCATGTTCTTGCTGATGCTGTGTCTTCTGTATCGTTTGGATATTTTAGATGCAAACTTCCACAGGAAGAATTTTCTCGTGTTCTTGCAGTGTTTGTGCTTTTTGTCTTGCTGGGTCTGTTGTAAGCATTCGAAAACTGCCGTGTATGCAGCCTGTTCCGAGGTCGGTACTGATGGAGTTTTGACTTTTCTCTTTTTGTTCTTTTTCTCCTCTCTTCTCCTTTGCATTCTTTTTTGATTCTTCTCCCGAACCCATCTTTTCTTGTAAGAGGACATCCTTGCTCTTTCTGCCTGCTTTTGTTCTCTTTTTCGTCTGCGTTTCTCTTCTGTCGTCTGTTGCAGCTTATGTACGGCAGATCTTGTCTCTGGCTTGTGTTGTAGATCATTTCTACGGGAAGTACATGCAGGTGATGTTTTCTGTGCAGCTTTGTTTTTATTTTTCTTTGCTCTGTAGCGTCTCATCCTTTCTTTACTTGCTTCTCTTTGCCTTTTCATTTGTTCGTCAGTCATGCAGTGTCTGCGCATGAGGCTGCGGAGTCGTTCAGTTTCTTTTGCATCTTGATACATTTTCGCATCACTTTTTATCTTCCTGTATTTCCGCATTTTTAGTGCTGCACGTGATGTCTCAGGTTGTCTTGTGACATCTTCTTCTGGACGTGACGTTTTTGGGGTAGCAGGCCCCCTAGCTGGTCTTCTTACTAGAGATCTTAAGTTGATCCTCATTTTTCTAAATGTACGGAAATATCAAAGAAAACCTTCACTAATCAATTTTTAACGGCTCAGCTAACCACAGAATTCTGCGCTTAGAATCGGATAACCATATTATAAATCAATGAAATCAAATGTAATTGAATGAATAAAACAAATATTATAATTGACCACATCATGCTACTTTTAAAAAGCCGCTACCCCCCCCCCCCCCCCCCCCCCCAAAAAAAAAAAAAAAAAAAAAACCAACCAAACCACATACATCAATCGATTAATCCAAAATAGCCCTCCCCCAAACAAAAAAAACACAAAAAATCAAGCTTATAGCTAATCTTCAAATAAATTCAAAAGTTTTACACTGACCAAATTTGTAAACCCTAAACAACAGACTAAAACAAAACCTCTTTCCTTTAATTTTTTTAAGTTTTCTTTATTAAGCCTGTATATGTAAAAAAAAAAAAAAAAAAAGTACGGCCGATAATTATGGGGGGCCGGGGTCCAGCGAAAAACGAAATGACAATAACACATTGGATTTGCGCAATGTGCTCACAAATAACCCCACAGTTTGTCTCTAAACTCTGTCTAGTACTGTTTGACAAACTCACATTTTTTTGTGGTGCACAATGAACGGATTGAATTGGTTTCAATTTTTGTAAAAATGATTTAAAAAACCTTTTTTTAATAGCGATCGCGGCGCTCTTGGATTATTGCCGTAGCATGTGCAGGAAAAAAAATTGCATGCGGATGACAGAACGTAACAGCCAATCAGAGGGCGCCTCGATTATTAATGTTGAGTACAAAATCTAACAGCCGTAGGGCAGTCGATTGTACTACTTTGTACACAATGTACTACCGACCCGACGGCTGTTGCATATCGTACTCAACATTAATAACCGAGGCGCCCTCTGATTGGCTGTTACGTTCAGTCATCCGCATAGAATTTTTTTTCCTGCACATGCTCCGGCCGTATTCCAGGCACGGCGAGATCGGTACAAAAATGATTTTTAAAAATCATTTTTGCAAAAAGTGGGACCGATTCGACCTATTCATTGCTTACCACAACAAATGTGGGTTTGTCAATTTTACCAGACGGAGTTTAGAGGCACACTGTACGCATTTTTACAGCATATTACGCAAATAAAATGCGTTCGTTTCTGCCAAGCTTAACGTTGGCATGTCACATTTCGCTGGTACCCGCGGCATTGCTAGTACGGCAGTGTGTCGCCAGTTACAACCGTTGCCCACATGTGTGTCGTACAATGGCCATACGTTAATATTTTGTTGCTGTTCTGAAACTAATGCTATTTTCGCGACATTATTTTAAACAAAAAACAGTTAATGGCGCCCCTCCAACACATCCCAACTTTATCTCTGACACATGTTGTTTCATACTACAATAAACATGGAATAATGAGAACGGTCGTTACTTACGTATCGGTCGAAACCAATTTTTACGGCGGCGACACAACGATGCCCGTGCTTCTCTAGGACAGCAGCAGCGCAGAAGCAACTCGTGCAATGGCGCATTCTGATTGGTTAGTTCTGCAGTTTGTACGACTTAGTCAATGAGATTTTCCCGCCTTCAGAGAAATAATTTCTGACTGCTCGTTACGGTCGTTACCGGGCGACACACAATTTTGGAAAGGTTTTCGCCTTGCGTTTACTGCCATATATGGGCGATTTCTTCTGTACAAAATATATCAGAAAACTTGTAATACCCACTGTTATCGTTCAAAAAGTGAATATTAAGATTTTCAACCATTTTTATATTTGTCTTTCCACTTTTTAAGGCATAAAGAATTGGCGACACACACGGTTACGACCATTACCGTTTTTTCTGAGCGAATTTTTTTCACAATGTTACATTTTTTCGGAGCCCCCATTGCTTTTGCATTAAACATACATTCATATCCTCGATGAAAGTTGATCAATTACATATTTATTATTTGAGCTTTGTACTAAAAATTGGAGAAAAATACAGTATAGGAAAATTTAACAGATTTCCCCCTTTTCTTATCACCTTGATGCATACTTTTTGCCCTCAGAAAAAACAACATAGATATAATCAAAGAACTATTTTTTTTTAAATTTACTATCAGTATATCTACAAATAAATAAAATAACAATAAATGTGCAATTAACTATAAGGAATTGTTTTTGCTACACAAAATTCCTGATGCTAAAATATGGCACTTTACTGTGCAATCACCCTAATACATGTACACATCATAGACAATCCCCATTTTCAGTGAAAAGATTTCCTAAAAATATTAAAACACTTGAATACGTAGGTGCGTCGGTGCATGTACACTTCATATTTCTTTAAAAAAACTGATAAAATGAAAGCTCAGGAATTTAACTCTATTTTTTATGGCAATTGAAAATGGCTATTTAAGTAGTGAGGTTCTTTATCTATGTATACACATTAACTTTAATGTATTGGTTTTAACAATCTTGACACTACCTTGGATGATGGCTAACTGACTTATTCTTTTTGTTTCCTTACGGCCCTATTGATGTCTTGAATCTTTTCTGAAATGTATTTTTTAAATTTGGATGCCTCTTGCTCTACCTCTTCCTTAGAGGCCCTCATCTCCTTGAGGTGGTCCATGAAGCAGTCTAGAATATAAAATTGAAAATAAAATCAAGTTTACAGATTAATATTACCCTCGCTAGAAATGACACTTGTGTTTGTTTTGCTTTTTTTGTTTTTAAAAACAATTATCTATTTTGTTGCATGATGTGGTAACTCGATTGGCTAAAATTTACAACACAAACAAAGAATGATACAATGTAGTGCATGTAACTGAATACATCTAAATCAGTTATAACATTTTTTAATCAGTATTCAGATATTTCCCCTAAAGACATGTGTATACACTCTGATTCTCTTCAACTGTTTGCAATCCTGCAAAATGTTCAAGGAGACTAACTTCTTTTGATTAGATCCTGTTTGGCACATTCGTGTACTTTTACCAGTGGTCTGAATGGTGGTAACCATCGAACCCACAACAACAATAGTTACATGTATTTTGGAGTGTCATATTATCTTTAACAAAGAAAAGTTAAACTTATACACATTTGCTCTTCAGCATTGCAGTATGCGTTGATATGGAATGGATTCAATCCAATGGAGACTTTCCATAACAATAGTTGTACAGGGTTTTTATATCGCCCCCATGCTCAGAATGACATAAATAATGGATACTCATGCACACACTCAGAATGACCTGCAATGGAAAATTACCTGGTACGAAAGTCTCCCATTGGCCAGCATTTTACAGCAGATTTGTCAAGCTGTCTGAAATGCCTTTGGTGGAGGGTTGCAGCTTTTATCCCATGCAAGGTTGTATTTTTTTCCCCCAAGAGTATATGAATTATTGATTTACACAACATTGTGTGTAACAACATAATTCATACAATCTGCATTGATGATAATTTATGCTGTTCATACCTTTCAACACACTCAATTTTTGGGGACTGAGTGGTTGCCTCGCCTCCCTGTTGTCCTTGAAACGGTTGCACACTTTTCCCTCCACTGAACGCTGTTGGAGGACTGCTGTCCCCCATGTCCCCACTGCCAACCCCTTCACGAATAGCCAGTGTTTGGGTTGGCCCTTCAACACTTCCCACTGTTCCTTGTAGACCGATATTGCAGCGCCCAATGAGATCTGTCACAAAGGAAAACACATACATTTAACTTGTTATCTTTTGTCATAATTGCATTGACAATGCGAATGCGTATGTTGTTAACCAGTTCGCGCCGGATGACGTATATAAACGCAAACATTTCCCAAAATTCAAAACGGATGACGCATAAACACGCCAAGTTCAAGTTCGGAAATGTATGTCAGCAGCGCGCAAGGCCGGAAATGCGTGGGTGTGCTTCCCGGCACTATCAGCCTGAACACGCTTCAGATCGAGTTTCGTTAAAAATAATCCCGCCCGTCGGCTCGGCGTTGTTAAAATAATCCCGGCGCGAACTGGTTAAGGAAACATTTGGATGTTTGTGGCAAAGTTCAAAGGGGGACATAGCTCAAGAATTCCCAGGCAGTTTGTTTAATTTGGGAATTAGGTGTCCCCCTACAGTTATATCTTGCCCCCCCCCCCCCACCCCCCCACAGCTGGTCGCTGTTCAGTGAAGGTAAACAATTCTCAACTCAACTTTCACAGATTTCATCCAAGAATGCAGCGACCCTGTACATCACTTGGTCTAAATTCAAGCTAACAGATTATTAAATTTCATAATCTATTTTGTTGATTTTTTTTGTAGAAAGTGCATTGATTTACTTTTTCTGAAAAGATTAACAGGGTACCAGGGTACAAATTTTAATTCTCCCTTTTCAAATTGTTTATTGAAACTGTTATTTTGAACTGTATTTGAAATATTATTTGTTTATTTTCTTCTGTTTTTTTTTCTTCTTTTGGCGTGGATTTGTAACAATTATTTTCCAGATATTTACCAAAATAAATCAAAATGTTTTCAAAGAAATTCAACGTTTTAAAAAGATGTACAAGGAAGTATTTCTTCTCCTTATCACTTGGTAGCCACTAAGTCATAGAATTACCATCATTTGATCCCGAAAGGAGTTTTCATAAAAAGGTCTTTCCAGTCCGATAATGGTACTTAGTTTAACTCTTTTTTGTACAAACTCTCACAAAACCTTACTTGGGGCCTTTTATTATTTAATCAATAAAATCAAAAGTTAATTTATTTGCATCGACCATCACCAAGATGGGAATTGGCCATGTTTATACTGGCAATATTTTCATTCAGACACAACAAACCTGATTTACTTACACACAATAGATCTTTGGTTTGTACTTACACGTATCTTCATCGTTTCCTTACAAATGCTCTTTGAGGAGTCCTCATCAGAGCTTGATGAACTCTCCTCAACGCTGGTGTCCAAGACTTTGGGGACTCTGACTCTGGATACAGCCTTCCTCTTAATTACAACGTCATCTTTAAAACCTATGTATTAATTTAAAGAGACACAAAAGAACATATAACTTAAATTTGTAACTGCTAAATAATTTGTTATGCTGGATGTTGTAAAAAACAATCAAATTGGACCCTATGATGAAGTTATTAAACAACATTAACAATGACCCCAGAGCCTGGTCTCCAGATAGATCGAGTGCATTAAATCATGGTTAAACGAATCAGTAGAGCACATTGTTATTCTATTCAAAACATTTGGAAGGCATACGGTTATATTATGGGTGGAATACAATTTACCCCCCACACATGTAATGTATTGTTTGCTGTATATGATGTCGGCCAATTGTCCGGATTTCCCTTTGGATTTTACGGACAAGAACTTTTAAAAACAAATAATAAAAACAAAAATCCTGCCGCGAGAGGACAAAAACAATTTTTTTTTTTTGTTGTTGCTTGCAGGACACATCCAACAGCGTACAAGCGCAAACAGGATGAATAAGTTATGTTTTACAAGACTATGTAAAGGAAAAGGAGTGGGAGAAAACCGAAACAGTGAAAATTCATGCAAAAATACTGAAAACCCAATCCACATGTGTTGTGAGGCCAAAAATAACCCTCTCTTTTTGAGTAAACAGAAATGGGCAGTTCTGGCCCTCTCTCTGGTCACTTTATCTACACTAGACTAAAATAAAGAAAGGCATAAGAAAAGCAAAGAAAAACTTAACACTGATAAAAAACACTAATATAAACAACAGGCCAGAGCCAAGCCTCCTGCATGTTAAATCAGACCCCCAGGGCATAGCGAGTTACTACCCTACTGTGGTCACTAGTATGGCCACCCAGGGCTTGGGCTATCAAGCATCTGGTGTGCCCTACATGCATTCAATAAAAATGGGGCACACAGGCTACAAGAAACCCAAATCTAGGGCATCTTTCTCTCTTCAAATACTCAAAGTCAAATTAGAAGTCCATAAAAGTAAACATGAATGGATCCTATAACTCATGGAAGACCTAGCTAGGACAAACGACAATCCTAAGATTAGAATACATTCCCATTGGAAGAGAAATTATCAAAGTAACCTTTCACTTCCGATCACAAGTTCTGGATCAAAAACCACTTTCAAATTGTAAAGTGAACAATTATAAAAACTGCAAACGGCGAAGCAGGAGTCGGAGGGTTGGCCAAGGCTGACCGGGAACAGGTCAACTCGTACGCGAACCAACTCGTACGCAGGACAACTCGTACGCAGATTGGTCAACTCGTACGCGGGACAACTCGTATGCCAACCAACTCGTACGCCAGCCAACTCGTACTCGGTCCAACTCGATCGTACGCGGTTCAAAATTCTAGTTCACGGGTACGGGTGGCATTGATCAATGAAAAAGGCAGATACTCAAGGGTATCCAAGGCGAATCTGTACGACCTTTGGCATTACTAACCTTTTTTTAGCCTTGTATACATTTTCGTCAACAAATGTAACGATGTATTTAGTCTGTTCAGTCTCATCTTATTCGGTTTTTAAGAATAAGCTGAAGACTTTTCTTTTTACAGGCATTCTTGTGCGATTTTACTATTGTTTATAATACATCTTATATTAGTTTTAATTTCGTAGTCATCGTTTGACATAACTTTTTTTAATAATAAATATTTTGTTAATGTTTTCATTTGATTAGTATTTTTAAGATACCAAAAAAGTATTTGGCACGCGTACGAGTTGGTCCGCGTACGAGTTGGACTGCGTACGAGTTGGTTTGCATACGAGTTGTCCCGCGTACGAGTTTGCCGCGTACGAGTTGGCTCGCGTACGAGTTGACCTGTATTCTATCCAATGGTTAGGCCAAGTATTTAGGCTCCAGATATCGGGATATCTCGTTTAAAATTCATATCAATATAATTACCTCCAAGCATCAGAATTTGTGCTTTGTAAAATACGTCATCTTCGTCGTCACTCTCCGTGTCGTCCCCGCTCCATCGAACCAAGTAGGCCTTCGCTGTTTCCAAATCTTTTGCGTGTGTTGGAACGAAGTTCTTAAAATACTCGATGGGGACGATGTCCTTAACATTATCTTTGAGGTACCTGACATACGCATATTTGACTGAATCGCCCATGTCTTATCAAGGAAGGAATTGATGCAGACAAAAACGAACTTACTTTAAATTTAATCTTGTGTATTAAAGACACAAAATGTAAATGTTGTTGTACACACAGTCGAGTCGGCCGGAGGTCGAGCAAAACTATTTTTAAAAACGTACAGCAAACGTATCCAGCCAACTGGTAACCATACCTTGATAGATTGCATGGTACTGTAAACACATGCGGGTACCAGCCATTCCGGTTGCGTGCGCAGCGCATCTACAGCCCGGGCCGTGCATGTGTGCCACGTCGCAGCCATGCGGTAAATAAACGTAGGACAGCAATACTATATGGACGGCCTTTACTTACAAAAACATTCAATTTGTTTACATAATTTATAATCAAAATACAAATTGTTAGACTAATTTTTAAGAGGAAAAACGTGCCTTTTTGTGTTAATTTACTGTCATAATAAGCTGTTTCAAAATATTTTCAAACATTTTAACAACGTTTTATATTCTCATGGAGGTAGAAAAAGACCATGGTTTTCCGTTGTTGCTTGCCTTACATGGCTTTCTATAGGTAACCGGAACCCTTTCTATCACGCGCGATCGCGGTAGATTTGTGTGACAAAAATGGCCGACTCTAATGATAGCTGTGCTGTTAATGTTGACGACATGTGTGACAGTAACAAAAAATGCCGTAAAAGATACAGAATGTATTTAGAGCCTAGCAGGGATTTGGGTAAAATTCCACGCTCATCAAGGCACAGGTGGGAGCAAAACGTGTCAAAGGACGGTGGACATGACAAGCAGGGAGAAGGATGGGACACTTCATCATGTTCATCATCGCGCCCGCAGCAGCAGACGTTTGAAGAAATTGTAAGTTTCATTCTTATAAACGTAACGTAGCTAGGCCGACTTCCAAACATAACCAGATAACGTCCGAACGTAATGGCCTAAACCTTCCTCCATGGCCCAATTGATCTGATTTTTCAGTTTGTTTGAACTTTAAGGAAGGCAATTCGTGCCCATGTTTTTGGTCAATTACGGGAAGAAATATCATTTAGCCTAAATGATTTTACAATGAAAAAGAATGGGGCCTATTAAACGTTAGAAAAAGACCAAAATTTGTTAAAAGGCCTACTCCATGGAGGCCTCATTATTTGACTGATTTTTATTACATTTTCAAGAGGGGGAAAATGTGGGAAAAGACGATGGACACATTACTAAAAAAAGACTTGATCCAAGTGATTGAAAAAATTATGTTTATATTTACACTTTCTGAAAAAAAATCTGATACAACATTAAAATAGGACTACGATATCTAGTTGAACAATGCAGTTAACCGAGGAAAACAAACAGAAGTGGAGAAAAACGGCATTTAAAAACGTGAATGTTCTGTCTATTGCCAATTGTCATTTTAAGCATATGTGCGCGATATAAATGCCCATTGTTTACGTCATTCTGAGCATGATGCGCGTGATAGAAAAACCCGGTATGTCTGCCACGTATCGTTCTGGAAAGTCTTCTATTAAGAGCAATGAATTAAAGGGGAAAGGTTTTTAAGGCCTACTTAATACAATCACATGTTGGAATCAAAATATGAATTTATTTTTAGGGGGATGAATAAAAAAAATCAAAAAATCACCAAACCTGTCCATCTGATGGCAGTGCAATGCACATTGCACTTTGATAGTTTTACTTACCCATATTTTTAAATTTTTCACTTCTAGGATGAAACATGTATCTCTCCTTCATTTGATGAACATATGCCACTGACACCAAAGAGGCTGGCAACAAGCAACATTGGAGAGCCTGTTCAGTTTGCCAATATTGTTCATGAGGTGAGTAAGGAGCCGACTTTGCAAGGGGATAACTTTATCGGGTGAGAGTGTTACAACTAAGGGAGTACTTGTTTGGGAGGAGCCGAGATGACCAGCATTTAGTAAGACTGCAATGTTTAGGCGTTGTATTATGTATGTGATGCACACAATGTACTATGTTCATAATTACTCTTTACTCTTTCATCTTATATTCCCACAGTGTATGCAACCAGAGAACTGTGATGGTAATGATGGTGCTTCCTTATCCAACGGGCAAAGTATTTTAGAAGATAATGACCTCCCAAGTGATGACTCTAGTGATGTCACAAGTGATACTGACTCGAGTACAGGTGGTGACCCAAGTACTGATGACCCAAGTGACCCTTCAGATTCAGGTGATGAAGACGATTTACATTCAAGCAGTGATGAAGAAGACAATTTGTTAGACATTGATGAAACTCTGAATGACCCATTGTTTGCGGGCACTGCAACTACTAAAGCAGAAGCAGTGTTGATGATAATGTCTTTTGTGATGAGGTTTGCACTTTCCTCCACTGCTCTTGTTGGCCTCATAAAGCTTATCAATGAAATATTTGGTCGAACAGTGTTAGTGGCATCTCGTTTCCTTTGCAAAAACCTTTTTAATAAAGGTTTGAACTTCAAATTTCATTTCTATTGTCAATACTGCTTCACCCAAGTTTGTACCTACCAAGATGATAGACCAGATAGGGTTCTTTGTCCTCAATGTGGGAGGCCATGTTTGGTGAAGAACTTGTCAAATGGACATTTTTTTGTAACAACAGACTTAAGATCTCAGTTTGTCTCTTTATTAGAGACACCAGACATTGCAAGACATCTCAATTACCCACACACACGAAATAAGCATAACAATGGATAGTGACACCAATTTTCCATACTCTTTTAATAGTGATGGCACACCTGTTTTTAAGTCTTTAAAATATTCTCTATGGCCTATTTATTTAATGTTGAATGAACTTCCTCCAAAACTCAGACAAGACAATCTCATTTTGGCTGGTGTTTGGTTTGAAAAAAGTGAGCCAAAGACGAACATTTTCTTAAATGAATTTGTTTCGGAGGCAAACCTACTGATCACTGAAGGTATTGTTTGGAATAGTAATGGACAATTTGTTCACAGTAAGTTATATGGCATTTCATGTTGTGTCTATGCACCAGCACGTTCAGCTATGCAGAATACTGTCAATTTTAATGGTTACATGGGCTGTGGGTTATGTTATCATCCAGGGGTTTGTGTAGAAAGAACAGTAAAATACCCTGTCAATGTAGCTGATTATACTGACCGTACAGATGATGAACTACTGCAGGATATGATTAATGCTAATGATGAAAACCGTATTGTAAGGGGCGTAAAAGGACCCAGTCCACTCATAAATTTACCATATTTTCAAATTGTGTGGGGATTTCCTGTTGACTTTATGCATTGTGTTCTCCTTGGCGTGACCAGACAATTAACATATTTATGGTTTGATTCCCCAGCTCAGAGTCAATTTTATATTGGTTCACCAAATATTGTTACTCGCGTTGATAAGTTGTTGAAAGAGGTTAAACTGCCAAGTTTTATTTCTCGCACTCCAAGACAAGTATCTGAAAGAAAGTTCTGGAAAGCGAGTGAATGGTACAACTGGCTTCTATCCCTATCTTTACTTTGCCTCTTGGGTATCCTTCCAAGCCAATATTTCAAGCATTTTTGTACACTTGTTGAGGCAATGTTCTTACTTCTTCAAAATTCAGTTTCAGAAGCCGATGTTAACAAGGCTGACATCCTCTTGTATTCATTTGTAGCAAATATATGGGTCATTCCACGAAGTTGAGGAACACCTGGTTATTGTCCAAGTCCCATAAAACTAAAGAATAAATCATGAACATGTTTAAAAAATAAACTTTGTAAACTTACTTAACAGAAAAGAACACATATAAAGGATTATTTTAAAACTGATTTTGTTGATATTTGTGGTAAAATTTTTCCAAAAAAAATCATAAAAAGGTGGTTTCCGGTTATGTAAAAGTGAAATATTTGTGACAAAGAAAATTGGCATTTTAAAAACCAATTAAGTGGTTTAAATATAATACAAAAAAGTCTCATTCGTTTTTATTTCTTGGCATATAATGCACCCTGTATATTCCATAACACTATTCATGTTGATCACCCCTATTTTATAAGTGGCCTCCACTTTTGTTCAAGGGTACGGACGTATCTTGTGGTTTCCGTTTAGATATAAGGGCAATACGTCCAGAACGAGATTTAATTTGTGTGCCCTGGATTTTTTTTTTTTAAGTGCTATAACTCATTTTATTAGCTATGATCTGGTGCACCTTTCCCCAATTCATCGTTCACGTGTTGCGTTTCAATCTTACGATATATATATTTTTTTGGTTCAAGCGCGGCACGGTTTCCGGAGCCATTTCCTTACGTCCGCAACCTTCAGTGTTCCGTAAAACCACAATACACGCCCCCGCGTTCGAAATGCTTTCTTCCATGCCCCGCAGACCAAGTTGGGAAACCCCCAAACAAACTCACATGTCAGACAAATTCTCTGTGTGTGAAAATAACCGCTGGTGAAATGTGGGTTTCCGCATGTCACGTCCGGGGGGGTAGTTACGTCACCAACTTTCTTGGAAGTAAATCTAACTATTAAATGAAGCCGTAATTGATTTTGCAGTGCCAAATTATATAACCAAACCAAATCTGCTAACAATACATTTTGTTTTAGCGCGTGTGTATTTACTTTCGATTTGTTTCACGAATTTGAGTTCGATTTGAGAAAGATTCCCACGGTTTCCGCGCAATACGCCCGTAACCGCATGGCCAGGACCGCACCATAACTAACGATGGGGGAAGCATCATATTCCGTTCTGAGGTGTCGTACTCCAACCAGTAAATAAAAAACAGACGGATATTTTCAAACTGGAAATGTTAATCATTTATAGTCATCACATTATCCGTATTTGTATTGTTCGGTAATAGTTTTATAAAATAAGAAACAAGGTAAGTTTATAAGAAACAAAATAAGGTAAGTTTTTACATAATCCCTGTTGACAAATGGTACATTCTGTGTTTACTTGTCGCTCGTTGGTAATGCGTCTAGTCCCTATATCCTATGAGCATCAATAATGCAGTGCTATGTCAGAGCACCATACTATAGCGAACTCGCGCGCGCGTCGCGCTGTGAGTGTGATGTCGCGTGGAATTATCGGCAACAGTTTTCTACAAAATTGCACGACTTATTGGAGTTGAAATTAATATCGTTTATGAAAATGGACCTTGTGAATATTTAGATTGTAACTCGACAATCTGATTAAATATCCAGTCCGAGTAACGACTTTTTTTGTAGCCTTCAAATCGTCGTTTTAACGTTAATCCGAACCAAAATGCGACCATGAATGATGACGAACATGACGAATCCAATCACTTGACAACGAAAACAGATTTGACCATCAAAACGGCCACAGAACTACTAAATGCGCCACCGGAGACACAAGTACAGACCGATGACTAAGATTGAGGTACTAATGTTTACTAATGATCTGGATGAAAAGTGAAATTTTCCGTTTATCGGCAAATATTCTGACGCGAAAACCACGCGGGCACCATTTTTAACGGCTATTTGCAGCGCTGCAATTGACTTGTGGATAAGGCTATGCGTAGCATATACAGGCCAATCACAGGCGCCTCTACCAAATCAAAGTCGCATGTGATTGGTGGAGGCGCCTGTAATTATTATACAGCTATTTCGATTTGCCTGTCATTACTACGCATAGCCATATCCACAAGTCAATTGCAGCACTACACATAGCCGTTCAAAATGGCACCCGCGTGGAATTCGCGACGAAATATCGCCAATAAACGGGAAAATTCACTTTGTATTCATATGATAAGTACATTTTAAAACCTCAGTTTTAGTCATCGACCTCTACTTGTCTCGCAGGCGGCGTATTTAGTAATTTTGTGGATGTCTTGATGGTCGAATCTGTTTTTGTTTTAAAATGGTTGGGTCGGTTTTTTTGCTACTGCGTGGTGGACATGTTGGAGTTTGACAAAATGACAGCCCATCTCCCACCCCAGTCCCAATATTATGCCGACTACAAAAGGCGGTTTAACTGGTAAATATCCAGCTTTACAAACAATTAGGCCTAGGCAAAATAAAAAACAAAACATGAGTGCCCTCGCTCGCTTCCTTTTTTGGGACAATTCCTCTTTTTCCCACTGGTTAAGATGTGGATTAACAGGAAATGGTTTCCAGTTACATCCACAACCCATTGAAGGGAGTTATTTAATAACCTCAAGATTAATTAATGCAATTCTTCTGGCAAATTTTGTTGAAGACTGAAATAGGGGGAGTACAAATGCAAACAAAAAACATAATAACTTGCATAAATATATATTTCTTCAAGTTGAATATGAATTACAAATGATGATAAGTATAGTTTAAATAATGGAATTTACCGAATACCTTAAGACACTCCCCTTAAAGTCAGTTGTAGCAGAACATTTCTTTCTTTTTAAATTATTTTTGTAAGGATACTTGCAAACATTCAGAATGTAACAAATATATCTTGAAAATATTTCTTTACCTAGAGGAACTGTCACCTAAACTCGGTATGGTTTCCGGAGGTTACATCCACAACCTGCCACATGATGCATGATAAACGAGGCCGTATATTTCTTCGCGTGTCAGGGTTATTTGAAAAATATTATTAGTTCAGTGAAATATGGTTAATAGTCTATCCAAATTTGAGAAGCATTTAATAAATAAATGATTTTGAAATTTCAGCTTCTTTGTCACACTTTGTTATCCAACTTCATGGAATGACCCATATGCAAGTGCTGTATGGTGAAACTAGCATGACTTTCAACGTTCATTCCCTCACTCGTCTTGCAAAGGGTGTGCAGAAGTGGGGACCCCTTTGGACGCACTCATGCTTTCCATTTGAAGCAGCAATTGGACAAATTAAAGCTCTTCTTCATGGCATTCGAGGTATTGTAATGCAAACATTGTACAAATTTATGATGATCAGATCACTACATAACTTTAAACGTTTGTATGCAATATCTAATCAGAAAAAGTCATATTGTGAAAAAGTGTTGTTTGCAAAGAAATCAGTGCCAACACAGATTTTAGGAGATGTTCATTTTTTTGGAGTTGGCCAGGTGACAAATCTAACACAACAAGAAATAGCGGCTATTCGGTCAAGTGACTTCATCGTTGGCAATGAGGTACTAACATTCACTAGAATATCAGTGAGGGGGCTGTTGTTTAACACAGTGCATCATCGTAGTTTGAAAACTAGGAACAACACTATATTTATAAGTGCCGATGGGACAGCAAACGAACTTCAAAGAGTAATATGCATTAATAGACAATGTATTATTCTTTTCAAAGAAATACGTCTTGCTGCTGTAAATGAATTTTCTGACTTGGAAGGTGGTTGTGAAGTAGGTCACATTAAAAAGTGTATTGAATTTCCTAGCCGTATGCATGTTGCCCTCTCCACAGTAATTGCTGGAAGTGGCATTTTCATAAAATTAAGAAACCGTTCTTATGTGGGTTTCTCTCCAAATTATGTTACTATGTCATAGTGCCGAGAGACACTCCAGTGCAATAACCGGTGAATAAAAAATGTCCAATCAGGGTAAACAAACACCAACAAACCACCTCTGCAAATAAATATCCATGCAAATAGAAATACAATTTGAGTGATAGTTTGTGTAGGAAAAAAAAGAAAAAAGATGTGAGAGGAGAATAGTATGTAGAAATTACTCTTAATCCCTTACTCAATTTTAAACTACTTGACTACCTCAGTAATTTGTTAAATATAATGGCAGTCATTATAAGTTCGTGGTAACTCTTAATTTTTATTATGTAATTACCCTCATTGACTTGTATTTGCGGGGTTTACCATTATCGTTCTTGACAAAAACTGCCTGAGTGAGATATAACTCTTCATTGATTGTTAGGCCAGGCACCATATTATTGTATTCTAAGGATAATGTCTATTGTTTTTAAAGTCATAAACTCTTACAACCACACAATGTTATTTTCTTAGGTGTCATATTGGTCAAATGTTAAGGACATTAAGCTCACAGTCTTAATTTTGTTAAACTTTAAATGTAACCACATCAGTGCCCTGGGCCATTTGTATTTCACAAGCTGTATTATTGTCATTCTTCTCTAAGATCAATAAACTACGTTTTCTTTGTTTCCAGACACAGACACAGACAATTGTTGTTGAGGTGTACTTTTTTTGTAAGTGTCACAAACGGATGAATGACTACAGTATCTCGACCCAGTACATGTATATTTATAATGGTACCACATAGGCCTACTCAGTGTATTTCTAATGGGACCACTTATTGTCCCATTGGGACTTTTGTTGAGCCCAGTCACCATAGAATCACATTAAAATAATGGGCTCCCATTGACACCAGTAGGGTCACATTAAAAATATTGATGGGACTCAAATGTGGTCCCGTTGGAAACAGTGGGAATTTACACAATCTCATTCAGCCAAGTTTGGTATCGCATAGAATCCATTAAATAGAATCCCAATGATATCAGTAAGTTTCTAATGAGACTGTATTTTGTTCCATTGGATTCAATGGGAATTTGTAGAAAACCATTGATCTTTGTTGGGAATCCCAAAGAATCCCATTCAAATAATGGGATCCCATTCAACACACTACATTTCTAATGGAACTGTACTTTGTCCCATTACATTCAATGGGAACTTCCAGCATCCCTTATGGGTATCCCATAGAATCCCATTAACACCAGTTGGGTCTCACTCAAAATATCAATGGGACTCGATGGGATTCAATGGGAATTTTGTTAATCCCATTGAGCCTAGTGGGTATCCCATAGAATCCCATTAAATTAATGGGATCCGATTTACACCAGTTGGGTCTTACTCAAAATATCAATGGGACTCAATGGGATTCAATGGGAATTTTGTTAATTCCATGGAGCCTAGTGGGTATCCCATAGAAACCCATTAAATTAATGGGATCCGATTGACACCAGTTGGGTCTTACTCAAAATATCAACAGGAGTCAATGGGATTCAATAGGAATTTTCTCAATCCCATTGGTTTCCCATTGAATCCTATTAAAACAATGGGATCCCATTGAATCCCATTCAAAATATCAATGGGACTCAATGGGATTCAATGGGAATTTTTTCCTGGGACTCGTAGGATTTTTGTTCAGATTGATCGAGAGGTTAGGTCGCAAGAACGGGGTAAAATCTGGAGTCCCCGGGGAGAAAAACTTCTGTGCACAAACATGGCTAAACAATCATTCCTTCTCTGGGGGACGGTACGGCCCCATAGTTCTAGGATCGTCATTTTTGGGGTGATTTTTTGATAGATTTTGTCATTATTTGTATGTGTTCAATTCGGTGTCGGAGTATGTTAAGAAGTATCAATCATAGGATTTTTTCGGATTGATAGAGAGGTTAGGTCACAAGAACTGGGTGAAAACGGAGATAAAAACGTAGTACTGTGCACAAACCTATGCTATGGCTAAAAAATCATCCGTTCTAATGGGGGACGGTATATGATACCGGGAGTTCTTGGGCTGTCGGCCTGCCTGCCTACCATTGCATTGGCCAATGCAATATGGCCAAGCCAACAACCCGACAAAGTTACAACACAAAGTCAAAATAGGCGAGCATTAATGGGCCTTCAGTAGCAACAGTAACAACATTATTTTGGCGTACATGTAGCCCACTTACTCGTTTTGATCTGACGTTTTGCATCACCTCCATGGTTATCCTTAGCCTCTGTTCAAGCCGCAAGTCGATACAGGACGCATAGACAGGAATATTTAATACCTATTTAACAAAAATAATAAATTCATATATATTGCATTTTAAAAGCTCTTTCCAATGACTACTACCCGGTACTTACTAGTTTTTGTTCATTGCTCAAACTTAAGCGTGTCAAGTATAACTGTAATAGGCAGCCCCATCCATTATTAACTAGAACCGTGTCTAACAGAGTTACATTATTAGAAATAGAAGTAGGCCTAGGCATTTCAAGGCCACTTTCACGGGTCTAGCCTCTAGGCCTAGGCATTTCAAGGCCACGTTCACGGGTCTAGCCTCTAGTCTAGGCCTAGCCCTACAAACATGGCGGTATGGCTCTCTTTTAAAATCTGTTTTGTTACTGTCGCCATTGGCGACAATAATGTCAACAGTAATGGCGACAGTAACATAACTAACAAGACAGATTTTAAAAAAAAGGAGGCATATACCGCCGTTCTCGCGGTCGGCATGACGTCACTGTATGGGCCTTGTTTCTTGTCTCTGATTGGTCAGTGGATGCTGTTACAGGCCTGGAATTTCGTCATGTTTAGGGCAAGGCCACTTTGCTTTCGATAGGTGCAAATTTTAAAGAGCACCAAGGCCAAAGAGAAGGGCACCAAGGCCAAAAAGAAAACATTTAAAGGGCACGGAGGCCAAATAATTTTTTAACTTGTGATATTTACAAAACAAGAAAATGGAAGCAAAACACAAACAATTATGGAAACAAAGATCAGTTTTAAGTTTAAAAGAAGTGTTAATTTATTTTTGGGGGCACTTTCTTTAACTTTATTATTTTTCAACCTTTCCTCTATAGACTAAGAAAGACAAAAAAGTAAGTATTATACCAAGCGCTTCAACTACTACTAGATGTGTGTCAACCGTCATAATTTTGGATCTCTAATTAGCAGTAGGCATTTTCAGTTGAATTTAAAATCTTTAGTTTTGATGCTCATCTATCAGTCACCTTTTGTAATACTAAGCTGGAATGATGATTGATATGTAAGTATGATTTAAATCTGTATTTCCCCCTTTTTAATTTTGCCTAAAATAATATTACATTGTCAGTGTCTTTTCTGTTGATTTTTTAAGACAATGTTGCGGTGACAGTGTAGGATAAGATTTTTAAATTTA
The DNA here is from genome assembly GCA_037893245.1 of Crossaster papposus. Classification (NCBI taxonomy): domain Eukaryota; kingdom Metazoa; phylum Echinodermata; class Asteroidea; order Velatida; family Solasteridae; genus Crossaster; species Crossaster papposus. Next base: position 493,273 of record JBAIAA010000246.1, read on the forward strand.
AAACGCACTTAAGTTACCCTCAAATCTTTGATTGAATGTTAAACCATTCTTAAAGATCACACTGAGCCTGCTTCATAAAACAAAAAACATCATCAGCAATTATAAAACAAAACAAATGAAGTTAGAATGCAAATGGTCATCTCTACTAGTCCTCATTCTCTGATGCAGAAGTAGATGAGTCTAGAGCAGGAGTATCATCAGTAGCGGAGATGTCAGCATCTTCTTCATCAGAGCTTGCCTCATAATCAGTATCAGAGAGTGAGACATCTGGTTCTGTGGTGGGGACAGTAGCTCGTGCACGTGGACCATACGGCTTTATAGAGGGCCTCTTTGTCTGGATTCCACTCTTCCACCATCTTTCAACAGCAGGTATGCTGTTGAATTCGGCAGGTTCAGGACCTCCTGTGGAAATCCGAAGAAGATCTTCGATTGTCCCCGTCTTGAGGCTGAGGCGCCAATCTCCCTGGGACCGCTTAATGAAAGAGAACTGACATTCAACTTGTGATGTGGACACAGGAAGCACAAGAATCATACGCACAAGGTGCAGAACGTTGAAGTACTTTTCCTCTTTCTCATTCAGCATTTATTTCCACAGAGGGAAAAACCCGTCCTTCTTGTGGTGCCTTGCTATGTCATCTTTAAGTTTCATCCATTCCCTCTCCACTTTACTCAGATCACAGCCTTTCTTAACCAGAAGCACTTGAAAATGCTCACATAATGTTTTGATTTCCTCTACGCCGAAATCGATCAGTGCATCAGCATCAGCCGGAAAGTTAGAGGGGTCAAAAATCTCTGCTGCATTAAGAACTGGATCACTGCTGAAGTTTTCAAACCTGGTGCCGATGCATATGATTATCTTGCTTACAATGTCGGCTGTCTGCCTTTCGAACACATCTTCAGTGATGGAATGATGGATTTGTATTTCTACTCCATTATGCATCATGGTGGGTGACCTCCCCTCAATGTGTTCAGCTTCACTAAAAGCTGCTAGCACTGGACGTAGGTGATGACCTGGTGTGGTTTTTTTTCTTCTCGGTGCTGCTTGTGCGAACACCACATTGCTTCTTACAGTAGACAGGGGTATGTCATCCTTCTGGAAGTCCAGAGAGAGCTCTGCCATGTCATCAACTAAATCTTGGTACAAAGCCATGTACAGAACGAACTTGCAAGATTTGAGCAGCTTAAGATAACCCTTCATTTTAGCAGCATCAGCAGCTGGTATGTCACGACTGCGTGACAATACACTGGTAGTTGGTGGCAAGGCACTTTAGAGCCTTCCTTCTGTGGTCTATCCACCTGGTGCCTTGGGAGCGGGATGGTTTGACGACATGTTGTTTTAGGACTTCTGCAACAAGTTTGAGTTCCCGCCATCTCTTTGCAGATTTCCTGTACAGGTAGTACAGATGCATCATAAGGTCATCAATCTGAAAACAATTACATACTTTTCATCAAAACAAATACAAATGTAATTGATGTCCTGCTTTTGGAAAAGGGGATTTTATAGACCCGTACATGTGACTGACGTCATTGGTTGGATTTGTTTTAGATAACTTTTGAAAAAACTTGCACTGGAAGGGTATTTATTCAAATAAAATGACATGATTTTAAACCCTTTTTTTAACATAAGGTTTAGAGATTAAAATTTTTGTAGAAAAAGAACACAAGTGGTGTTTGCAGTCAAATTCAATCACAGTAATAGTGTGTAAATTTAATTACCTGTGTGAAATATGTATCCTTGAAAGCATCCTTCAAAGATAGCTCCAAGCGATGGGCCACACAATGCATCTTTACCATCCATGGGGCAGCTGACGCCTGGAACTTTACAAGAACACCATTGTTCCCACCGAAGTTCACTGCAGCACCGTCTGCCGCCGCTGAAACCAAACTACTTGCAAGATCAAGATGATGTTTTGCGCATGTGTTAGTGATGGCTTCATGTACTCCAAGAGCGTCACACTTCTTAGGCTCCGCAATACTAAGTAATTAAAAAAGAAAAGAGTGGAAAGTTAGACAATATTATTCTTTCAAATTGCTACAGCCACTAACACTGCCAAATTTAATTAAACAAAGCGAGGACCTTTATCTTTGGTTTTAAATAACCTTAGTACTATGCAATCTGAGGCATCTTTATTTGGTTATATTCTCTACTTCTTTTAGAATTTGATCAACAACAATTACCAAAAAATAAATAAAAAAACAAATTAGAATTCCGTTTTTAACAGAGAAATAACATCCCCGATAGTATGTTGATATATGCATGCCTTAGTCACCCTTTTTAAAACACACACAAAAAACACACAAATAAGCAAATAGTAGTTATCAGCTTATAATTTTCAATCTTAGAATTTATAGCTTTACTTTCGTTATTTTTCATATTGTTTTCCAAAGAGTAAATAACCAAAATGTGTAATAATTTAATAAACAAGTCCTTACCCTAGCAGCTTTATTGTTGGAGTACCATTCTCGAGGAGCTTTATGCTGACTACCTCTTTCTCTGATGTGGACTTATCGGTGCTTCCGTCAAATAATAGAGAGCAGTAGAACGGCTCTACTTGGAAAGAATTTTCCAGATCATCCCTCATATTACCAGCAATATGACTAATGAACGTGCGACAAGCCTTTCTGTTGGCATATGTTTCTCCTAATTGTACTCCATGTTTTATAGTTCTACTGCAACCAGGGTTTCATAAATTGTGAACGGTTGTTCACAAAATGCTACAGTGTAGGCCAAATCGAAGAGTTTTTGCATCTTTTCCTTTGTCTTTTCAGTTAAGGTCTGGAGAGATTGCACCATCGCGGATTTCTTTGGAGGGTTACACGCCCTCAGTGCGGCAATATGTGTTTTCGAAGAATTGTGGGAGTTTGCCGTATCCTTCTTTATATTCTTGGTCCCGATAATATAAGCATCTAAATCACATAGCTGTGTCTGGCCCGGATGGATGATGGATTCCAGGCTCTGACCTTTCTCATGATGATTTCTACAGATGTTGCACCAAACTTTCGTCGCATATCCGTTTTTCTGCTCATAAATGAGCCACTGAAACCCCCAACTCTGTACTGTTGACACCTTTGTCATTCGACTTGAAGTATTAGGTCCACTTGAGGATGCAGTAGATGTAGCAGCACCTGAACCAATGGCATTATCAGGTTGAGGTCTTTCAGGTTGGCCTTGTTCATTGGGTTGTCTCAGTCTGAATAAAACAAAGTTGAGAGGGAAATATTCTTTAATTTTAAATCATGTAATTGTATCAATTGAGGTGATCTACTTGCAATGCAGTTTTGTTAAAGGGTTTGGGAACCTTTCAAACACAAAACACAATGTCCACAGATTACATTAAATTTACACGGTTTGAAGATATGATAGTAGAAAGCTTCACTTAAAATAATTAGTATTAAATTAGACACAAATTATTTTCCTGACATTGTTTTACTAATTTCTTAAAAAACTACAGCAGCTCAGCAAGTAACTAATTATTTTTAGCTTTCTACATGTACCTACTACTATCATCGATGAATCATTATTTAATATCTGACTTCTGAATCTTCAAACCTCTAAACTAATCTATGTTAAAACTGTGTAATATATAATGTTTTGTGTCCTACAAAAAGTACAAGCTAAAAAATAAAAAAATAAAAAAATAAATAAATAAAAAAATAAATGTATGAACAAGTGATGAAGAAAAAGCTTTAGCCTAGGTACTAGACGATACATAAGAACTGCCATGACGACCAAACATTACAAATAAAAACTTACCCAACAAAAAAAGTGTTGAGCTTCATGCATTTGACTGCCGATTTCTTTAGGTCGACTTTTCAAACGTTTCAAACGATCCCTTCGTGGCATTTCGAACGAACTGATGTTGTTTGTAATTACACCGTGTACACGACAACTATATGTGTACATGTACATGTAACGATGCGATGTCAACAACGCGCTGTCAAACTTGTACATGTGCTCTCAGCGCGCGTGTTCAATAAGTTCAGCAGCATGCAACTTCGTTTCCAGGGCCGTTTTCCAAACTCCTGGCTTCGGCTTGGTTCGGGCTTCAGCCTATTTCTAAACCGCATGAATGAAGCCTGAGAAGAAGACGAAGCTGGGGTTTGGAAAACGGCCCAGATTTGATCGATCTCGCTGCGCGAATACCAGACGTCACTATACAAAATAGTTCGAGAAACTGACTAACGACCAGTCTACATTTAGTTTTGGATAACAGCTGCCTTCGCTTATTGATGTTACTCCCGCTGGAAAGCAATGAGTTGAATGCTATTTATTTAATTTACGGAGGGACCACCAACATTTAAAAGAATAGTCAATCTGTCAACGGAAAAAAAATGCGGCTGCTGCCTGGTGAAGTTTGGCTTCATTTCATGGTGTTCACTGTGGTGCCTGTGTGCGCTGTGTGATGGTACGTGGGAATTAATTCGGTCCAATGTTCTATCGTCGGCGGCACGGTCAGGCTGCTGCCGATGGATACGGGCTGGCGGTGGATCTTGGATTTAAAAGGTGAAAAGGGCACCACGGCCATGGGGGAAAAGGGCACGGCAAACTTGGCCGTAATAATTTGTAATTTTCAAGGGGCATCACGGCCACTTGAAGGGCAACGACGGCAATGGCCGTTGTGGCCGCCGTGAAATTCCAGCCCTGCTGTTAGTTATCGCACCTTCTGGGGTGCGTTCCGCTCAAGCGAACGTTGCCAACGTTGGCCAACGTTAGCGAAAACGGCAAACAACATTTCGAGCTGTTCGCTGTTGGCCAGTGACGTATTTTAAAGATGGCGGAGAAGTTAGCAGCCGACGGTTTTCTTTTCACGGTTTTGATTTACGTTTCATACTTTTCGTTATAAACGGTAGGTTGTTTTGAGCAGTCAAAGAGATCTTTTAAAGAAAAATAATGAGTTGGACAAAAAGCAGCCAACCAAACGATGTCACTGTCACTGGGCGCCGCCATTTTGAAAACGTAGTTTTTAAAATATCGTTCCACTTCAACTAACGCAAACTCAAAACGTAGGTGAACGTTCGCGCAAACAGTTCGCGTAAGTGGAATGCAGCCCGGGACTCAAAGGGGAATTAATAGTGTTGTGGTCAATGGGGAAAAAATCGAAATAATTTATTATTGTCAAACAAACAGGCAACAGTCAACACTACACCGAAATATTTCCAAATTTGTTTTATATAGTAACAAAACCTTCCACGTTACACTGAAAGGAAAAAAAATCATTATTTTTGTTCGACAGTAAAAAAATTGTTCAAACAAACCACCTAATTTCCTGTAGTTGAATAAAGGGCTTTTCCTCAGCGGCGTGTGCAATAGGTTGAACAGCCTCCGACCTAGTCCGAGTAACTTGGACTCAAAAATTACCTTTTTCAACATTTGGACATGTTCTGGTGATATTAAGGTCCAAGCAAACCCTGTTGGACTCGTTGTACGAAATGTCTGCAAATCGATCCCCCATGACCTCCCACACTTTTCCAAAAAAATGTCACGGAAAACGGCCACTTACAAAAATGCTGCTTGTCCCCAGTAGGCACTAAGGATCAATGAAGACACTAACACTATCGGTGTGTTCTTACCTTTCAAAAAAGTGAGAAAATCGGGCCTCAAAATGTGGAGCAATGTTCGCCGATTCAAATGCACGTAGCCATTGTTGAGCAAACTCATGACGTCATTCTTGTTGACAACAACGTCGCGCGCAGAGCGCGCAACTCCGGTCCCATAGTCAGCGGCTGTTACCTGTTTCGTGCACTCTAGTGGATGGGCACTAGTGCACAGTGCACGAAACAGATAACAGGTTTGCTTGGACCCTAATATCACCAGACCATGTCCAAATGTTGAAAAAGGTGATTTTGGGGTCCAAGTTACTCGGACTACCTCCGACCATGAGAATGGTTGTAGGCTAGGGTTAGGCCTAACGTAATTAAGCCAGGCCCAAATGTTAGGCCTACAAAAACAGCACCAAAATAAAAATCGCTCAAGTACTTCTAGTGTAATATTTCGAGTAATACGGGTTTAGCATGTTGTTAAGCCTACACTTACCAAGCTTCGTTCTTCCTCGTGGCCCCTGCCAATAAACCGTAACAACTTTGTCTTCGGCTTGCAATAAAACGAATCTCTATAGAAATGCCACCATCACAACACCACCAACTGTTAAGATGAACGCCCAGAGATATAAAATAAAAACCAGTATTATTAACTTCCGCACATAGGTTTGTACAACATCTAAACGTTCGTTGTTAGCGCAATATTTGCGCCACTGACCCGCCATTATACTGCACGTGTGACAGCTCAATCTTGTCCTCGCATTGGATTGAGTTGCCATCCTATTCCATCCGGACAAAGTGAGGACAATATCGATCAGCGCGCAGCGCAGCGTGCGCGTACGTATCGCGCCAACTACATCAACAGAGGGCGCCCTACAGTTCCGGGTTGTCGCGCGAGAAGTGTTGCGTAGCTGCAAACCCGCCAATGCGAGTACAATGATGGTAATTCGTCCTTAGCCTCTGTTCAAGCCACTAGTCGATGTAGCACGAAAAAAAAATGTGAGGACATAAGAAATGTCCTCAAATTTTGTAACTGTCCCCGGATTACCGCGTGGTAGTTATGTGTTCTCACATCAGCTGGTTTGGATGAGTGAGTGAGTTTTTAGGGTTTAACGCCGTACCAGCATCAATGGCCATATTCACGGAGGGAACAAATTTCATTCCACAATTTTTTATTTCATTCAACAATTAATGTGAAGAAGTTACAGTTTTAGAGGTGGGAGGAAAACCCCAGAAGAATATCCTGGGGAAAAACCCACGGAGTCGGGCAGGGACTGAAAACCCAATCCACATATTGGCCCAGGCCGGATTCGAACCCGGGTCATAGTGGTGGAAGGCGAGGAAAGAACCGCTACACCAACCCGACTCCCCCAGCTGGTTTGAAAAGACATGTACATGTACAGTACAGTACATGTACATGTACAGTACATGTACATGGGTGTTTCCGTAAATTTGGGACTCAAAGTGTGACATCAGCATGAACATTTCAAAATGAATAAATCTTGATGACAAAGGCATGTTTTGGAAGCTTAATATGTATGGAATGTGAAAAGCAAAAGACCATGTGCACTGGCATCCTTGTTATTCACTTTCATGGATGTGTGTGACACGGTGGACAACAGAGTTCCTCGTGTAAGTGGGGACACCAAACCAAAATCCTTCTTTGGGTTAACATACACAAGGAACGTGATTTTATTCAAAATAAAAATTCTTTTGGCAATGCCAAAGTAGGTCCATCAAATAAGTAATAACTTGGAAAGCACTTCTATTTAATCAACTGAAACACAGAGGCCCTTCTTGTGTTATTTGGTAATACACATTGGATTCAAAATGCCAATATTTGACTTTGCATGTCCATTAGTTTAGTTAATCAAGTAGCAGTGCCTCTCTTGCAGATGAAAAACATTCCTGCAAGTACCCATGGAAGTCAAATGTTACACAATTAACTATCAGATATATTTCATTTCTAAAGATGTGTACATAGCTCATCTTTCCTAGTGGTTCCTTATGTAAGGGGGACACCAAAGTTTGGTGTCCCCCTTACACGAGGAACCTTTATATAGCAGTGCCTCTCTCGCAGATGAAAAACAATCCTAAAAGTACCCATGGAAGTCAAATGTTACACAATTAAATATATCGGATAAATTTCATTTCTAAAAAGGGGTACATACCGGTAGCTCAGCCTTCCATATGGTTCCTTATGTAAGGGGGACACCAAAGTTTGGTGTCCCCCTTACACGAGGAACCTTTATATAGCAGTGCCTCTCTTGCAAATGCAAAACATTCCTGCAAGTACCCATGGAAGTCAAATGTTACACAATTAACTATCAGATAAATTTCATTTCTAAAGATGTGTACATGTAGCTCAGTTTTCCATATGGTTCCTTATGTAAGGGGGACACCAAAAGTTTGGGTCCTACTGACACGAGGAATCTTTATATGTGAAGTAAGTGTTGCATCTTACGAGTGCCTTGTGTAACAAATTTGGACCATCATCGTCACCTTTTTCGCAGTGCACAATACCTGTTTAGGCCCACCACTGACAATATTAACACATCCATGCTCTTTTTCTTGGTGGGCAACCACACAAGGGAATCCGTTGAAGACATACTCTGAAAGTAATAAACAAAATTAAAATACATGTATTGAGAACTAATTTCTGTTTTTATTTCCAGATAATCATCATCATGAGGCTACAATGATGTAAAGGGTGTACTACATTTTAATGTTTTTTGTTTCTAAGTAATGCATGAGTTTCCTTATAAAAGCTTGTTAAGATTGTACTACATAAACATGTTTGCTTTCCAAGAGTTATTGTTGTCTTTATTGTTCAAGTTGCTTTTCTTGCATTGTTTTGTTCTCAATTTTACTAATACTCTTTAACATTATAACTAACACAGCAAAATTCTTATTGTGACCTGCACCACGGTAAAGCTTAGTTTCCATATCGACGTAAGAAATGCAATGTTCAATGCAAACAGAACCCAAACTGCAATGCAGACATGTGAAAACGTCGCCGACAACGCACACTACCTCGTTTAACTTTGCTGATGGTTCCGTGTTCTGTCTATCTGGGCAGTATGTGTAGTCTGCGAAAGCTTAACGTCGATATGGAAATGCCTTACATCGCTGCCTAGCTACTTCATTGGACTACAGTCACTGTACAGTACCAGCACATGTACAATGGTCATGTATGTCGGCACACGTACTGTATGCATGGTACACTGTAAAGTTACTGTAAGAGTAGTTATGAAGTAGGTGGGCAGCGATGTACATACATTGTAACTATGATGCAGGTTCCAATAAGAATTTTTCTGCTTGCATTTTACTAACACAATTATTATTGTTCAAGAAATTCACAAGAACGTGTTAAAATTTAAATTCAAGTCACTTTGCTCTCAAGTCACCTAACAACAACTTTACTAATACTTTTAACATACATTCTATAACGCAATTATTATTGTTCAATCTCTGTATTGAATTCATAACAATTGAATTTTTGAATTACCATACGTTTGAAGTTGTTTTCTGTACATGCCCTTGTGTCTCTCAGCTGATGAGATCCTGGATACAATGGCCTCTTTAAAGGATTGAAACTAGCGCAATGATTAAAAATGAAGATAATGGTGTATCAAGAGCAATGTGTTTCAAACGAATTTCTTTCCTATTTCTTTAACAGCAATGAAATATAATTGTCAAAATGCAAAATCTATTTTATTAAAATTTGGGAAGGCCTAGCCTAGTATTATTTCAAATTTGACCAATCCTTGCGCTAGTCCTGAGGGGTATGGCTATAGGAAACTAAAAGCATGTTGTTGATTTGCCTATGCAGTTACTTTAAAATAGCATTTTCCCTTTTAGCGATGTCCTGAAGTTCTTTCGAAGGGAACTCGTATACAAAGGCCCTATTTGCGGTTAGCATTAAAGGCTCTGATAATGTCCCTACAATGTCATCACGAGGGTGAATATGTTCTTTCTCCTCAGTGAAATGGTAGTAGCCCTTGTTGTTGCGTCTAAGAAATCGCAGTCTCAGGCCATCTACACTTACATCGGTGACCTGAAGCAATAAACAAATATCAAAGGACATTAGAGTTGTGAAATTTAAATTAAAGGTTTCACACTCGTGGAACATGGAATAATGTAGTGCGTCGTGTGTCCCATATACTTCACCCTTGTGGTATATGGGACACAGACGCACGACATTATTCCGTGTTCCAAACCCTTCATGCAATTCTCATTCTTACCATTGCAGAATATATGAAGGTGGTCTTGCCTTGCCCAGCTTCAAATTTGATAGCAACAAAAGATCCAGTCAGTATCCTGCACACGTAAAAAGAAGTTAACAGATACATGTACAATTAGAATGGAGTTTGTAATTAATTCCTGCAGAAAAGCGGGAGAAAGTTGTTTTGCACTTTAAAGAATAACTGTCAAATTGTATATCAGCTGAAAAACTATGTACATGTACAGTGTTTTCCTCACAATAGGCCAACATCATTTTACTTCAAAAGAGAAATGCACGCAGCCTACAGGAAACAAACTTTTGTTTTGCTTAAGACTGTAATTTTTGTATGGCTTACTTTGTGTTAGGTTCATCGCGGCTATTTGGTCCTTTGTGTTCATCGGTGTTCTCATCCGTGTTCTCAGCTTCAACGTCGTCGTAGTCAGCATCTTTATCCACATCTATAATAAGTATACAAAGTAGTAAAGCAAGATTGTCAATCTGAAAACTGCATGTACATGTAACTTGACTACTACTTATATGTAACCTGACTATATTCTTCACCTGGTCTAAAGGTCATTTTTTTAACTTTTATATTATATTACTATAGGTGTGGGTGTTAGATTTTGTGCAGTGTGCACAATTAATGTACTGTAATATCATGACCTGCTTAACTGACCCTGCCCCACTTACCTGGTTTTCTTTTGCCTCGTAGGTCAACTACTTTCCAACCTTCAACATACTTGGAGTTTTTACACTGTCCATGGCCTTGTAAGCAGGGGTCACATACACATGTCAGCTTCCTTGTTGATATTACTCCACCTTCAATGCTTTTCACACAATGTAGCTTTCTAGTCCCCTTAACTGTCTTGGTGTATCGACTCCCCCTATCTCTGTCGACTTCTTCATATGGGATGAAAAATGAAGTGCGTAGAAAGTTGGCACAGCAGTTGCCTTCTTTCGCTTCTCTGGTGAGATGGGCCTTGGAGAATTCTTGCAGTGATTGTGCATCCCTTATGATGGCGGTGCCAGCAAGGACAGCTTGAGATGCTTGCGACTTGACCACTGCCCCTTCACCGTCACTTGCACCTTTCCCATGCCGGGTGCCAAAGTAATTGTGTTGAATGGGGTACTTGTAGTCTTCATACCCGTAACTGATGTCAGAAAACGGCCCTTTAGACTTATACTGACAACTGCAGCCGTCTGAGAACCGGTACATTTTGTTGATTTTGAGATGTCGCGTCTTTTCCAGGTGACGGGAAACAGCCTGTTGAAAAGCATGAACTAGGTGGTAGTCGTGATTGAGGTCATTGGAAATCATGATGCATGACTCTTGGACTAAGTTGTTGCACTGTGGGCATCTGTAGTAGTTTACCATAGGGTGTAGTGTAGCTGAATCTTTGGAGTAATACGCACTCTGTACTTCTCGTTGAAAAGAACATGTGTAATTTTCCGAAAAATCAATGATGCTAACCACGTCACCTGTTGGGAGGTTGGATGTCAGATTTTTCATCTGTTGCTGTTGCCAGTCTTTATTGAACAAGTGTTCTGAGAATGGTTCAGCCTCTGTCTTAAGTTCATTCACAAGATCTGTGACTGTTCCTTGCTTGACTACTAGTGTCCTCTTCTTCACTTTCTTGGATTTTGATTTGGTGTGGCATACTGTTTCAATGACTTCCCATTTTTTCCATTCTTCTTCCTCGTTCATCATTTCACTTCCTCTTAGGAGCTGGTCGATTTGTTTTACCCCACACTTCTTACATTTTCTTTGAAGACAGCTGCGTTGATGAAATGAAGCATCGGAAGCCTTTGCACACAGAGTGGCGCTGGAAATACTGTACACACTTCTGAAATGATGCTTTTGTTCTGGAAAATGGGTGGCAAGAACACCTGATTTTAGCAGAATGTTTTCACAGTATTCACAAAGACAGCCATTATATTTGGCTTGCCTTCTGGTGTGCACATGTTTCGGTCTCAGTGAAAAGAAGGTAGAGGAACTGACTTGTTTATCCTGGTGTGTCTTGTTATACTGCTCATGGAGAAGTGTAATTGAACGGTCCATTATATGTCGGGGTTTGCCAGTCTTTCTGCTGACAAGCTTCTTGTCGGGTAGCTGTGTGGAGTTTTCTTCATAGAAATTTTGAATTTCTCTGACCGTGTCTAGATTGATCTTGGGTCTGCCACCGAGCTTCTTTTTCTTTTGCATCAGCTTCCTACTGACTTTGAAGTACCTGCAGCCTTTTCGTTGAAGCTTGTATTTCTTGAGTAGAGCAAGTGTAGATGCCAACTGTTTCCTTTTCTGCGACTTACATTCTCGCAAACCTCGGCCAACTCCTTCGGTCACGGCTTCCTCAAGGCTAAGTTGTCTCTTCGATTTTTTCACCTTCAAACCTGCTTTCTTCAAGGCTTTGGCCTTACGTGGGGAAGCTTTATTGACAACATCTACGACAGTACCAACCATATGAGGTGTCTTTCGAGGTAACACCGATCTAACTCGATGCAAACTCTGTCGTCTTGCTTCAGGTGAGCGCATATCAATTTCTTTTGAGGGTGACTGCTCAGCTAGGCTTCTGTTCTGATCTTCCAGTTTCCTTGTTCTTGAATTTATTTCTTCTTCTCTTGCTTTCAGTGTCTCTTCTATTTCCCTCAGCCTTTGTTCTTCTTCTCTTAGCATTCGTTGCTGTGCTTCAAGCATGCTGTTCTTTCCCAGTTGTCGTTTTTCTGCATACAACTCCCGTTGTCTTGCCTTTACTGCCTCGCGCCTTTCTTCCGAATACCCTGTACGCTGGTTTCTCTTCTTGTTTCGTTCATATGTTTTCTTTTTGTCTGCCTGCTGTCGAGTACGGTAGTTGGTTTAGCTTTCTTCTTTTCCTTCTCTACCTTCTTCTTAGCAGCATACTTCTTCTGTCGTTCTTTGCTCTTTTTATTGTACTGTGCTTTTCTTGCCAGCCACATCTCTGCTTCCTCTCTTTCCTCTTGTGGAACGTTTCTCTTCCTTAGCTTGTGTTCAGCTAAAGACATGTTCAGTCTATATAGCTGGCTGTAATCTCTTTCCGATTCTTTGACAACTTTATACTGCTCCGGATTTGTTTTCTTTAGATTTACTCTCCAAGCTTGTGTTTTTGATTTCTTGCCAGGGTGATCAGAGGCCGTTGAAGGCTTTTGTGTTTTCTTCCTTTTTGTTTGGCTAGTACAGGCATTACCATCATCCAGGCAGCGTATGCGCAGAAAGAAGGGATGCTTCTTTCTACAATCCATTTGATCTCACCTTTTGACCCTAGTGAACAAAACGGAGAAAACAACCAAAATATACTTTTTTTAAAGTACACTAAATACATGTAATGTATGAGCCATTATTATTATTCTAAGGTGTCAAGCATAGTGGAATCTTGAAAGCTTAAAAGCTTAAAACTTCCTAGTGGCTTGTTTTGTAATGAAAGTGCAGGAATTGAAAATATAACTTGACTATTACGAAGTCTTAGCAACCTTTTGGCCTAGTTTTCCTCACGACACCAAAAAATCAATCAACAACATGGAAAAACATAATGTGCTGATTGTGTGAACTTTAAAGGCTTTAAGTTTAGGCCTATGACAAACATAGAATGCAGAGACAAAGGTTTTTCCCTTTATAATAAACTTGATTAATGTTTACCATTTTGCCTCATTGTCCGTCTTTATTACAATCAATATTACAGCAGTTTCTTGTTTTTGTGTATTAATACATGTACCGGTAATTAAATAAACACAACAGTGCATACTGTTTAAATTCAAATAAAAGTAACAGTGGAAAAACATTCAATGAATTTTGCTCATTTAATACCAACTTGGGAAAGGAACTGAGCAAATACAGCACGGGAGGGAGAAACATTATTTTGTACAATTTGTGTGACTAATATTCTAAAGAAAAAAAACAAGACTACATATTATGGTACATTGTACCATGGAGCTATGTGATTGTACTTTGTAATAAGACAAATGTAAAAAATATTTTTTTTTATTTTTTTTATTTTTTTTAAAGTTTCCCCTCAAAAAAATCAACCCTCCAACCTAATGGAATAGTCCACTCGTATACCATGTCTCCACAATGGCGTCCCTTCTTACGTTGTAAAAAGAATTTCAGAAATGATACTCCAGAATTTTGTTTATGGATTATAAACCTTACGAATGATATGAAAAAAATCCTAAACAAATCACCATTCAAATCTATGGATCTTGTTTTAACAATTTTCCTTGAATCGTAACAGGATGTACAAACATAAGGCCTCAATACACGACGTATGCGGGACATCAACAATTTTGTTGTCCCCTCAAAAATATAACGTAGTTAAGAAAAGCCGGTTCAAGACGAACAAATTAAAAACGACCGAAGCTCTAAGACCATAAACTACATAAAGATGGTAACAACAAAGTTTTATGGAAACTTTACATGAATTACTAGACATCAAAGTGTTCGTAAAAAACACCTTGAGAATCGACAAGCCACGACGTTATACGGGACAGCAAAATTGTCGCTTCCCATTCCAATTCGGCACACATCAAAACGGTCATAGCAACAAGCATAACAACTTTCACGGTAGTTGAAGCTTTCCTACCGCAAATTTGCATTAAACTTTACAATAAAACGACATGTGGAACAACGAAACTGTGTCTTACCTTTACTGCTTTGCCCAAAGGTGTGATTACAACGTAATTTTGAGTCAAGATGTTCCCAACGTAAGCATCGGGACGCAATTGTTTTCCCGCTCCGTTCTTCGTCGCAGAAAATGGCGGCGCCCAGGAAAGATTGGTAGTCACGAGGTGCCATCCGGGACATTTTGTGACGTAGTTTTTTTCATTCATAAATTTGGAGATAGTGCCTATGGCGGCCTTCAACATGGTCACAACGTAAGGAAACGAAAGGGACGCCAAAACGCTAGTTCGTTGAAATATCACGCGTAGTTTTTGATACTTCGTTCTTGATTTAAATTTTCAGTTATTCTGACGCTGTTCTGTGAATAACTAAACCTAAAATGCAAAACAAATACACTTCGAATCTTTATTTTTCTCATCACAAATAAATAAATATACAGTTCCAGACGTAATCAATGGGACACCAAAGCTTACGTCGTGTGACCCGATATGATCGTCCGATTAAACAAAATCGGCGGAGGAGTATTTGATAAAAGTATATGAATGGTTGAAAATTGGTTTATATTGATTTATTTAATAACAAATTAATCAAATTTGAAGCTTTCAAATTAGTCAAAACATTTGATGAAAAATTGCATTTAAAATGTCACAATAAACATTAAAAAAATGCAGGGACACGGGCAATATTTTTCATCAACCGAAAGTCAATTTTTATTTTTTTTTCCTAGTTATTGGTATAGTTAGATACTTTGGTTTATATTTAAAGTATACTATGTGAGAAAAAACCTAAATTGCATAAGAAAAGACAAAAAACTACACGTAGAAATTTTATGGACCCAGGTATCACTGAGTACCGTATTTATGGAAACACCCACATGTACAGTACATGTACTAGCGATCGCGCGCCCTGCATAGCCTAGCTGCGCAGAAAACTTTTTTCTACAGGGCAAAGGTGAAAATGTGCATGTTGACCTACATGCAAATCTTGAAAAAATACATATTCATAATCATTATTCAACGTGACGTTTCAATCAAAGACCAATGAGATCCCGTGGATCGAGAGCAGCTTATTCTCATTAACATAACCACAAAACCCGAAAGTGAGTAAAACTTCAAGGCTGCTCTGGCTCTCATGCGCGCGGGGGAGGGCGCGCGCGCACAACGGTGTGTGGGCGCGCACAACGGTGTACGCGTGTAAGAGATTATGTATGTACATACACACGTGTGACGTTATGGCAAACGATGACCCCACACAACACTTTACGTATGTACACGTACGTATGATGAGTACGTCTAAATATGCATTGCGAGCTAGTATTATGTATACACATGTGGCGTTATGGTGAACGATGATCCCACGTTGCAGATACAGCGCAGCCTTGTATTCAAGGCTACATGTAAGGGGAATAAAGAACCCTAATAACAACCTCTGCCCAGTTCAGCTTCCTTTTGCCAGAACCCCTCACACATGATTGTTTACCTTTTTCTACAACAGGTTGGTTCTCTTCATCATCATCATCATCAGAACAAGGCTCTTTAAATCAGAACAATACTCTTTAGTTTAATTTAATTCAGGTTATAGAACAAAAAGCTTTTTTAAACACAAATTAATTTATTTTAACCAGTTCGTGCCGGATGACGTATATAAACGCAAAGTTTTCCACAGATTCAAAACAGATGACGCATAAACACGCCACGAGCATGGCAGGAAATGTCTGTCAGCAGCGAGCAAGGGCGGAAATGCGTTGGTTTGCTTCCCGGTACTATCGGCCTGAACCCGCCTCGGATCAAGTTTCATTAAAAATGATCTTGTGCGGCGGCTCGGTGATGTTAAAATAATCCTGGTGCACACCGGTTAAAAAACTAGAAAAAGGGTACATGTACTCAGTACATCGCAGACCTCCACCCCAACTGCAAAAACCTCCCAAAGTTACAAAAAAAAACACTCAAAGTAATCCAGAATCCTGAAAATTTAATGGAATTATCTTTTAGTGTTTTTCCGTAATCCTGCTAATGGCCCAATTAACAGCCCGACAGACACCCCTACATACATGTATACCTCCACCATCGGAAAGGTAAAAATATTGTACACACATTGAATGCCTTACTTTGTGGATTGGAAAGAGTAATATCTAATATATTATGCATTTGTTGACTAAAGCGGTCCAGATTTTCATATTGCCCATCAATTGCAAGGGAACCATTCTTAAAAACTCGCCCTCCAGATTGACATTGATCTCCTCCAGGGTCTTTCCTGCAAATTGGTCAACCTGCCCCTTCTCAAGCAGCATCAGGATTTTTGCAACCTTCGCTGTCTGGAGGGTGTTTTCAGGTAGCCGATAATATTCTCGGTGTATACGAATGTCATGTCCCATGAAACTCGCCAAAACATCCATCTCGTTGTCTTTGAGGCACAACAGCTGAGACAAGGTTGCCACGTGTTTGCGCAGCTTGGTAGAAGTGATATATTCTGGGTGCTCGGCTCCTGACTTTTTAACAAACTTCTTCACACAATCACAGCCACGGTATGATGTTAAACATCCTGGTCTGGCAAACAGATATGAATTCTGTGCAAGAACCCCAACAGCATCTCTCTTTGAAATCAAGAGGTTGATACTTTCAACCATACCGGCACACATCAGTATTAGCACTTTCCTTCCTCTTTTCCCTCCGATTTCTACACGAGACGGTTTTGTGCAAAGTTTCTTTTCCCATGTGGACAGGCCAAGCATGACATCTTCATTTACTTCACAGCTCGCCTTTTCGAAATGGTTGATTTCCATTCGTTCCACCTCGCCACTCCTCCTCCTATTAAACAATATCAGTTGAACAAGGATTCCCTTTGCCAGGGTTGTGTAGTCATCCTTCTGTGGGTTTTCTTTCAGTGCCTCCATCTTGTCGTTGATTGTGTGCGAAACATGTTGATGAACCTTAGCCACATCATTCGATACAGGGAGCATGCTGGGCTTGTTCCATTTCCTCTCATACAGGGTTGTTATAGTGCACCTTTCGATACCTTTGGCGACCAAGAGATTCAAAGTTCTCCGCCTGCTTTTGAAGTTTTTCGTCTTCTTCTTTGATGGCATCTGCCTTTATGATTAGGGCACATTTCCTCAGGGAATGCCCTAATTTCAGGGCGAGAGATGGAACAGTGTATCTTCCTGTTTCAGCATTGAACCCAGTCACCTCATTTACAGCATCCACAACATCCTCAAAAACCCTTGGATTAATACAGTCCTTCATGGCTTGGATGGATGGATTCTTCTCTCTCGCTTTGAGAAGAAGGCGACTGGCTTCCCTCATTTTCTGACTGACGTTTTGGGACTGGCTCTGGCTATGGCTGGTTTTCCCTAGGATACGCATGCCAAGTTTAATTATCAGGTCATCGTTTCTGACAGCGAGGCCTACTTCATTAGGCATCATGTGACCAATGACCTTATTCTTCAAGACATCGGATACGGAGGAGGACATCGGTAACAACAAAGCACACTGGGCCTTCAACATTTTACCACAAGACTTTCCTTCACTGTTCATTTTGCAAGTCTTCTGATGCTTCCAGAGATCTGCTGAAATGAAGTAACCAAAGCACTGATAACAGGGAAGGTAGGTGCTGGCTGGTGTCTCATAGGTTGGCCTTTTGTATGGGATCAGTACCCCTTCTTGCTTCTTGAGGACATCCATGTTGTGGGCATGATTCCCCTTATTTCTGAGTAACTCAAGATGATCCTTTCTTTTTTGTGACTTCAAAGGGAAGCTGAGTGCTCGCATAACCTCTGGCTCTTGTGAGTGGTGTTTTTCCAAATGCCTCGGTGGTTTCGGGGTTGCTTCTGTGCAAAAAAACCAAAATTGGTGTTTATTCCATTTTCTGCCATCTTGGTTGTTCGTTGTCAATACTTTAACCTTTGATGATGATGTAGAAACAGATACATCCTGCAATGCCTCACAACCTTTCTGTATAGCCAAAACATTATCTGACCGACACTGAGACTGAATTCCTGGTGGCTCAACAAACCCTGAACATTCAGCTTTACCATTAGCAAATGGTCTTCTGGGAAGAGGGATAACATACAAATCATCCGATTTATCGCCAGAGTTTTCAACCATGTCTGGATCGTAGGTAGGGATATCGCAACTGTCATCTGATTCAGTCACTAAAACTGACCGTAGAAGAAACCTAATGCACAATAACAACAAAACATCCGTTGAACAAAAGGTACATGTATAATAATAATAATAATGTTAGTTCTTATTGTAGCGCTTTAGACTCCCACAATGTGGGTGTATCAAAGCGCTTTACATTATTACCCTGATCATTGGGCCCATGAAACATTCCAAATACCATCTCAGCTCCCTGGGGAGTATACAGATCGATGCTGCCATTTCGGCGCAAAGCAGCTAAATTCAACCACAATAACCATCTCTGCCCTCTGACTGCTGATGATACTATACATGTAAGTCCACAAGAACTGGCCAAAATGGTTGTATTAATAAGAATAATAAGTAATCCTGTGTCAATATTAAAGTGAGGATCTACACTATACAACTGCAGAAAGGACACTGATCTGTCAGTAATCTTGATTCAGGATTCCACAGCACCTTCTGCAAATCTCACTTGCAATTCTGTATTTTACAAGAGTGTACAGAAATAAGAGTAATTTAGAAATACCAAGATATCATTTATGTTATTTAGCCATTAGCTTTATTGATACAGATGTAGAAATGATGTTTCGTGAGATGGATTTGGCGTCGGGAGGTGTAATTTGAATAGTAGATTTTGGCCCTTCACCGATGTTTATTCACACTGTACAATCTTGTCCCAGGGGATTTTTTTTGGAAAATAAACCAAATCACTGACTCGGCTGGCTGGTTCAAATTTGATTAGCAGCGGGTACTACAAGCAAATGTTTTATAAGATAAAATTGTGTCGCAAGATGCAAGTTTAATATTAGATTTTGGGCCTTCACCAACATGGTTTTACAATGTATACTCAGTGTTGTCCCGAGTGACTCTTTTAAACAAATCACTGACTCAGGTGGGACTTGAATTCATGACCTACTGCTTTCTAGTGCAGACGTCTTACACTGAATATATAGTGTAATTATATATATGTATATAAATACAATACTGGTACCCAAATGTGTGACATGAATGACAAAATGTGAATACTTGTAGAATTCATAGGTATAAACTTTATTCAAGTCTACCAATGCAGAAAAAGTTACAGACGAGACATTTGTGCGAGTTCAGCAGGTAACGTTCATAACTTGGTGTCCTGTTGTAGCCTAAAATACTTATATAATGTATGTTGTTTTTTTCCAGATAGGTTTTGTACTTGCTGCTTATTAGAAGCAAGACAAAACTGAAACAAGAAATAAAACACACTGTTGCCTATTGGCTATTTAGATGTGGGGAAAATGAAGACGCCGTTACGCGCGTTACTGTCCACGCTTATATTAACAAGTACTCGGTCTTTTGGTATCTGGGCAAGCATCAACTAACTTTATGTCATTGCAAATAATAATTTTCAACTTTAAGAATCAATAGAACTTCAAAGAACGTCTTAATGTCCAATAAACCATTGCACTAACACCCTAATACTTTGCACCCTTGCATAAGGCCCCCTCCGAAACCCCTGAATTTGATAAATTCATATAACTTTTAGTCAATACAATTATGAATCAAACACTATTAAAACAGTCAATTTAACAGCAAGACATTTTAAGCATTAACATCACCATCTCTTATGGGGGGCAGAAGAGAAATATGAAAAGAACTTGAGGTATAAGGGCTGTCCAAAGTTCTCTACTTCAACAACCATGACAAAATTGTAAGAATCTTTGAAACATTGCACTAACGCCCTATAGCACCCTTGTATAATAAAGACATCTAGACCTTGTATAATAAAGACGTCTTGATGTCCACTCAACCATTGCATAATAAAGACACTTGCATGTGGGTGTTTCTTTTTATGTGGGTGCCAATTAGGAATTAACGTGATGAATTTGAAATGACCATGTTTCAACATGTGTGATAATATTTACCAACATAAATTGAATATGTTATCATTAATCAATAAACAGTGAAAATATTCATATTTGTTGCAAAATGAAATTTTGATTAAAAATGTGCATTTTGACCAAAAAATGTTGTGATATCTCCCTATTTTTTAGGTACACAGTGTGACATTAAAACTGACCTTCTTTACGAGACCTTCCCGGTTGAATGAAAATACACACATCGATTATTTTACAATTAAGTTATCAACAGTAAGCCAAATCATGAAATTAAGTGTAATTTCAAACTTGGAGCGATCTGGTTTAGGATTGGGGTTAAGTTGATTTTCGATAGCACATCGTAACTTTTCGTTTCTCTAATTGTTACGTTGTTAACGTTCATTTTCATGACGAAAAAAAGAAGCAAAAACCGTTCCAAGAAAATATTAAGTACACAGTATACAATTTAACTCCAAACTACCACTAGCAAATACCTGAGCCCCCTATTTGTCTTAAATCCAAAACATCTCTAAAGATATCGCAGTTTATATTCACCGTAGAGAACATTGGTTTCTCACGACAATCGATACGTTGTGCTAAATGAAGTCCATATCATTGTTAATGCGAAAAGCGAGTGCAGTGATTCAATGTCCCGGATGAAAGATCATGTGATCTATCAGGTGATTACACCAAGAGAGAGTTGCCGCCAAGTTGCCATGTTCTGGAACTTTCGACAATTGTTTTCACGTCTCCGACGATACGAGGTGGCCACGTGTTACGAATACAGGTCACTTTGTACGCGAGCCAACTCGTACGCGGCAAACTCGTACCCGGGACAGCTCGTATACAAGTTGGACCGCGTACGAGTTGGCTGGCGTACGAGTTGATCGGGGTACGAGTTGTCCCCCGTACGAGTTGGCAAATCAGCGTAAGAGTTGTCCCGCGTACGAGTTGGTTCGCGTTCGAGTTTACCAGTTCCCTTACGGGATTACGAAATGTGTGCTAATTTTCGCAAGTTGTGCATGGTAAGACTGCGAAATCTCACCAAAATATACTGAAGAATTACAGCCAAATAATCCAGTATAATTGTAGACAAAAGTGGATTTCGAAAGGAACTTTCTCGATCATCTGTGTCGGTCTCAAACTCGGCATGCAGGTTCATCGCATCGATATTTTGCTAAAATCTGCATTATAAATTTTCAAAAAACTTGGCGATAAACGCAAAACAATATTGCGGAACAAGTCTGCGCAAGCGCGGCGTGAAAAGCTTGCCGCCATATTGTTTTGCGTTTATCGCGAATTTTTTTTGAAACTTTTTTTTTTGAGATACGATGTATCGTGTTTGCACGGCTTTTTGTTTCTTTCTGCCTAAAAACTCACAAAGAACGTACTGGTTATGCATAATATGTTGCACTCCTCATTACAACGTACCTACAACTCTGTTTCACATGCCGTTTTTAACTCAAATTGAATTCAACTTTGTAAAAAATAACAATGTAACAGAGATGACAGTCTCTCGTGACGTGGTGAATATAGCGTTGTACACATTGTAATGCGACATTTAATACATTTCTGTACTTCCAATGTCCCTGTGAAAGTTACACAACTTTAACTACTTACATATCTATAAAATATTTCATAAATTTATTATTTCAGACGCTTGGTTGTTGAACAGTCTAAAGTTTGTGTATTGTACCAAAACTGCCTGATTTGATCAACAATGTTGGAAAATGATGGTTCAGTTTTGTGTATTACCTGAAACTAAATATATGATGAACATGTAATGTTAAGAAAATGTGGTAACTGACCCACCAAAATATAACAAAAGTTGAAGAAAAAACCTTATAAAGCAATAAATAAAATTTGATTTATTTAACCCTTTGCACGCTATCGGCGACTCCAGTCGCCCAACGCATTTATTCCCACACTGCTATCGGCGACCACAGTCGCCCGCGACAACGTTATATTTATAAATGAATGAATATGACAAACCATTGACCCCTGACCCTCACCCGGGTACCATTGGATAGATGATTAAGAGGCTAACGTTGTTCAACCAGAAATTCACACTCGTTTCTTACAAAATTCTCTGCTATTTTCGATTGAAAATCTGTCCGTTCCACATTTCGAGTGTGCAATGGACGCCGGCGCTGCATTTCAGGAGATTTTCGGAGACTCAGACCCTAGAGATTCGGACTTTGAAGGCCTTTTTCAGGACGATTATGTCAACGATAGTGTCGACAATGAGTATGCCAGTGTGTACGAGAACGTGATGAAGGTTCCATTGATGACGATAGTAGTGATGGGGCACAACGCGACGATGGCCCCGGTGAATTTCGCCAGCAAGCTGGAGGTAATGCGGCTCCTAACGCGGCTCGGATCGCAGCTCGTAATGATGCATTTCGGAGGGCTTACCACCTGGACTAGCTGATCAATTTTAGCCATCCTCACGGCCACCATTGGAGAGGAAATTTCATACTGAACAAATAGTTTATGTTGCATTTTTCTGTAAAACACACCCATCATAGAGTAAAAATCTTCGGAACATATTAGTGTGCATTACTTACTGACTTGCACAGGAAACCCAGCGCCATGGGAATACGTGTGTATATGAATGGTAGCATGCTAAGGGTTAATGTGTTCATTTTCCATTACATATCAACACATTATGGTTTACTTTAGACCCTTTTGAAATTCTGACCCTTTTGAAATTCTGACCCTTATGTCACACATTTGGCACCCACATAAAAAGAAACACCCATGTGCCCGCCTCCCCGAAAATACTTTACCATGCTCTTATCCTTCACTCCCTCCCCCTCCCTTAAATGTTGGCCAGCTGCAGTAATTGCTATGAACTTCACTTGCATGGAATTTGATAAATTCATATAACTTTAAGTCAATACAATTATGAATCAAACACTTATTAAAACAGTCAATTTAACAGCAAGACATTTTAGGCATTAACATCACCAACTCTTCTGTCCACCAGAACAAACATGGGGACAAAAGAGAAATATGAAAAGAACTTGAGGTAAAATGGGCTACTACCAGAACTATGAACATTTTGACAACTTGGAACAGCCCCTACAGTAACTAGTACATGTACTGTAAAACATTTCTTTTGTCAATCCTTTATCCCCATTTATGTGTGTATGTGGGTTTAACCTTGCCTGGCATGTCAACAACTGCTTGTCTATTGCTCAACTTCCTTCTGCCCCATCACCTTTGTATTTCCCATTTTGTTTTGTGGCTATTTTTTCCATATTTTAATGGGATTCCTGAATAAATTTTTTTTTTAGCAAATGTGCGCAATTGCATAGGGAGTTACTGCACTGTAATCCATGTTGGTGAATGCCAGCTGGTCCCAAGTCCAGTAAAAAAAGGGAGGGAATCCATTCACACATGCAACAAGGTTTATAACTATTAACAACTTGCAAAACAATTTGACTTGTTTGCATACCAGTAGGTCCTTGTTACGCTGAAGCGTAAAATATATATTGGAGATTATGATAGACAGCGTCTCTAAGTAAACTGAATAGACAAAGTTCAATGCAAGTGCTTCACTTTCTCCCTATCCTCAGGTGAAAAGCGAAACTGCTCTCTCTTGTTTGCTAATTCAGGAAAGCCAAGTCGACAAAGGATGTTCTGCTTTGGTTCCCAGGAATAATCATCCTGTTGGGGCCACATGTAGAGATTCTCACCACATTTCTTCATGAATTTCACATATACCTCTTCATCACCCTCCTCTTGCTGAGCAGCTATCTATAAAAACAAAAATGTGACAAATAACAAAATAAATGTCAAACTGCAAAATACTTGTTTCAACTCATTTCATTTACATCATATAAGGAATCAGGCATGCAACTTTGTCATTCACAAAAGAGGAAAATGTCAAAATCTCTGATATTGTACAGAGTTCTTCTATTTCAATGGCATAGACATTAAACCAATAAAAAAGAGGAAAAAACAGCTGAAAAGTTACATGCCTGAGGAATAAAACATGATATTTACCTATCAGTGGTTTGGGTGCATACATTTATGGTCCTTCAATGTACAGTAATTAGGTTAACCACACACATCTTACCTCTGCCATGTAAATACAAGACGACTGTTTTCCACGCAGCTCCACTGCCACAAAAACTCCGTTACAAAAACTAGTATGGCCTCCAGTCCTGAATAGATAAAAACATGAAATTGCAAATCATAAATAATGATTTCACTGGAATGCAGATATTAGTAGCATTTAACAAGTTTGCGCCGGGATTATTTTAACATCACCAAGCCGAGGGGGGGATTATAGCGGGTTCAGGCCGATAGTGCCGGTGTGGCGGTCTCACGCATCCGGCGTGCTCGGATCTCCGGAAGAACGCACCGGATAAATGAGCACGTTGCCGCAACGTGCTCATTTATCCGGTGTGCTGATTCGTCCAGTCGCACGCTTGTTTTAGGCGTTGGATATAGGCATTTATATTTTTAGTTTTGGTCCCCCCCTCCCCCCCAAAAAAAACCGCCCTCTGTTGGTCATTTCGGGAGGTGTGTACAAAACCCATGGGAAATTAAATTGTACACAAACCAGTGGCGGAGGGACAATAATGGGCCTCAAGTTTAGATAGAAATGACTTCTCCCTAAGTAGCTGAATGACTTTTACTGGCCCCTTGATTTCTTGATTATTCTTTTAATTTAATAAATGTCAATTTTGATTCAGATTTGCATACATGTAATTTGTTTTCATTTTCTTTTGTTTTTAATTTTTTTTTAGTTCTTGTGTCTTGCCTGTGTTCCACTTGTTTGTTTTTCTCAGAGACCCCCGAATTTGTTTTGGAGAACATAAACAAATCTTTAATTTTTTAAGCATCAGAGTATCCCTAAAAAATAGTAAATGAGACTCTTGTTTTGCCAAAATACAAATGCGTTATTATAATTTTATTTCTTCACAATACTATGATTTATTCAAATCACATGCACCTAAAAATGTGGTTAAAGAACATTTTCAAGTTTGACACTTCTATTGTATATTCTACACATTTTTGAACAATTTGTTATCCCCGGGAGATACACTGAATGCTTCACAAATTCTGTCCGTACATTGCAAATGTATTCCTTACAGTATTTGAAAATTACAACAGATTTACGTACTTAAAAGTAAACTAGCACCAACGGCCATCAGTTAAAGATATGGTCTGCCTCCAGTATTGCTTTAAACATGACCTAAATGATTCTAAGCAATATTTTGTTGAGAAGACATGCACACTTTGCTCTAAATCCCTAAATGATTATATCTTACAATTTCACAGCCAATAGTTTTTAATATGTGGGTGATTCCATAAATGTTGGGTCCAATTTTGGTGTCCCAGTTACATCTGACATGTGTAAGATTTTGTAATTCAGGACATATGTCTCTGTCTCTAAGAGTGATTATGTAAAGCAAAGTACCTCCTAAACAAATAAAAAATAGTGTGAAGTCAATTTTATTGATACTTGAATGGCAAATTAACAGGTAAAATTCAAGGTATAAATGTATGGTTGGAAAGAAGGAGACCTTACTTAACAGTTTACCTAAGTTGCTTGTGCACACTCTAAAGCATGCAAAAATAAAGGTAGTGTAAAACTGTCCCGTCTGTCACGTCGGAATTAGCCTACTATATACAGAGTTTTTAAACAAGGTTTGAATCGTTGTCCCAAAATATCAGGTTGATTTGCGAAGAAATGTTTTGTGTCGCTACACAAACACACCATACTTTACTCGCTGCTAGCTGCTTGGAGAAGGCGCGTCACAGCGTATTTCCTGTACCTTTTCACATGGCACTGTCGTAGCACACACGGAGGGATTCCTTGTACAAGTTGTTCTGCATACTGCAAAGTACAAAAAAAAAACTCTCTGAAGTGTAAATGGGTGTATTATTAAGGATCTCAATATGTGGAGTTCCGCAGGTCTGCACTGCTTCTCTACGAAGAGGTTGGGGACATTTTGGGATTATATATTTTCTTGTAATAACTTTTAACAGTAATAAATATCACAATCGTAATTTCATTTGCATGAAAGTGTTACCAGAGTGAATGTATGAGGTTAGAAGTGAGCTTCATCTTACTATAAGAATAATGAAATATCCAAACTATACATGTAAACATATTTGATGTATATGTATTAAACCATGGACTGATAATAGTGCAGGACATAGGAATCCACAGTTGTAAACTGTACAAAACCAATGAAAAGTCCTTATCAAAAAAATAGCTGGAGGAGATTAGGAGGTCCACAGCTGATAATTATCTGCAGAATTGAGAGTGTGAAAAGGATTTGGAAAACACTCTAGATGGATGCGGAGGGAGGTGAATGAATATTTGACTGCGCACATTTCTGAATTTTCTGAATTACATGTACACATAATAAAGTTGTTGTTTTCAACATGATACAACTATCATCCAAAGGGGTTGATGTTTCTTACCATAAGTATAAACACACCACAGCTGTGAGCATCCTTCTGACGAGAAGCCACAAGGTTGTGCTCCCTCCAGTTTGTTGGAGTTTCACTCACCACCTCTGATCTGCAATCCATGTAGTTGCTGTGTAATAATGCAAACAACATTTTGAGATGACATCTCAGAAGATACAGCCATCAATTTCACGAAATGGCTGCCTTGGTGACAACGATGTTATTTGTGGCAGGTAGTTAATAATTCAATTATGGATTTTGCCCTTACACTGACTTCTATTTATAAAATTGCAAGAGCTCGCGAAAAAATTCAAAAGCTTTGGGTCTTGATCCCACCACCTCCCTTTTTCCAGTGCAGACATCTTACCACACCAAGATCGAGCTTGCTAGCCATCCGCCTCCTAACACTCCAACATTGGATGTTATTATTCAGGATTCTACACTAACACCAAGCATGCACACATCATCATTAACATAGTGTTTATAGTCAAGAAATACTAAAACTGTAACATACATGAAATGTGAACGATATCGTGCCTCAGCTGCACTGTAGCAGGGGAGAGAGTTGAGGATGCCAACCACTCTGGTAAGGACGTTGGCTACAAGGAGTATCCAATGATCCTTGTCCACGCAGATGGGCAGCAAAACCTATTGATACTCTGAGAAATGGACCTTGAAAGGAAACAGATTGGTTTCAGCTCTCTTTACCATTAAGACAAGAAAAGTACTTTATACTTCATGCTTAAAGGATTATAATATAGAACATGCAAAAGGCATGTAAAAAGGCAAGGGGAGTTTTGATTTTTGTGTCAACTCACCACTAAAATTCACGACTAGAACAATGCAATGTTAGAATGATAGTAGAAACAAGAGTGGATTGGTTCAATATCAGAGAAACTTCTTTGAAATAAGTATTAAATACAGAATTGTTCACTCACTTGTTCAAAGAGCCATTCTGTGTATTTACCACTCTCCCAGTGTAATGTTATGTGACAAGGTAGGCATACAACATGTTGATGAATTGAGGCATTGGCACAGCTTTCCAGTAACCCCAAATAAGCATGAATCACCTGTGGAGAAATTATTTCCAGATGCTAATTTTAACCACCTATCCTTGGAAGGAGCAACAGGAAGGGCCTGGCCACCTTTCGGTTCGAGTCATTATCAGCAACCAGGACCCTGTCAACAGTTATAAACTATACTTTTCATCCCTCAATAAATAGCAATGCTAGTACATACACTCTCAAAATATGAATAACTACAATGATGTACCTGGTCGTTAAGGCATGCTTCGTCATTCGCAAGACTTGCTAAATCTTGTCTTGTTAGGTGAAACTTCCCCACCGTCACTGACTCCATGCAACCAGCACTGCCAAGAATGTTCTGTGCTGCAACACTGGCACCTGTCAGAAACCTTTGCTCAGGTACCTGTTTCAGAGTATCAAATAGGTTATGCACATTACACTCTGTAACATATGCATATGTTGTCAGTGAACTAACCACCTGACACGTGTCTGTATCCCTGACAACGGATGCCGACCGACTGTCTTTGGTACTATAACCCAAGGGAACAGATGTACGTTGAACTAAAAGCTGAGTCACTTCATCAAGGATGTTTTCGTGTCTGTCCGACATTTCCATGCAAAGGGAAACCACTGGATCTGACAGTGACAGGTCGAGGAGCTGCTCTGCTGTTTCATGCCTCGTTAAAGTGCAATGTTCAGCCACATACTGAAACACGTCTCGTATGGTGTCTATGCCAAGGGCGTTGATGAACTGCTGCAACTCTTCTAGACGCAACTCCTCTTGAGTTCCAATGGGCAGTTCCTTGTGGTCTGTGACCTTTTCTACACATACAAGTTAAAAATCAAAGAAACGGAAGAAAAATAACACGACGTAACTAATGACACAAAACAATATTGAATTTAATACAAATTTATGGTTGTAAACTAAATGTACTATGAGTGGGTTACTTTTTAATTAATCACCACTTAGGAATACCTTAGAAAGTTTAGCCATTCCGTTGGCACACAAAATTGAACTTGATTTAACTTTTGAAGCTGTAAAAGATATTATTAAACATACTTGTTTAAGACTAGCAACACACACATTTATTCCCTTATATTATTAATACCATCCGATTCACAATACAAAATTTGTTTCTTTTAACACCTTGGAGTTTCCATTTAGATAACTTCCATTATACTTTACTGTTACACATTTAAAACTAACCTGCACCACCTTCGTTCGTCTTGTTGATAGGACTGTCTATTGTCTTCTCCATTCCTGAAACTTAATATTAAAACAATATCAATTACTCATTAGTATAATGACTATACCAAACACTGGAACATTTCTACAACCACTGCTGGTTAAACTTGTAGGACAGATTCGTTGCAGACTGGATGGAGAAAGTGGGTGATAAAATTAGAGGCATGAAATGTAAATTTTGTATCATGCAAATTTAAAATTTGACAAAAGCCAACAAATATCATTATTATTAAAAGCATTTCAACATTGCAGCAAAAAAGACTGATTCGAGTTCAAAATACATCATGGGTTAGATAACAATTTTTGAGAACATGAATAAGATGTAAATATAAAAATACATATAACCACCCCTTTACACGTATAAGTTTGTCTGAACTAATAAGTCTGAATATTAATTCCCGTTTAAGATGAAAATATAGAGATCGACAAAATATATAAATATACATTTATGAACATTTTAAGACTTAATAAAAGGACCAATACAAAGCCAGAAATTACAAAACTTTATACATGTCTGATGTAACAGGGACAACAAAATTGGACCCTTGCTAGCAAGAAACTAAAAGTTAGTGAGTAGAAGAAAAATAATGAAATTGAACGTGGGGGTCAATGTAATCAGAACATGCCAAACATGACAACGGGAAACTTGAGGTAGTATACTCGATTTGTAGGGTCGAAGCTGATCATATGGTATCTTGCTCTGTAGTTCCAGTCCTGAGCAACTCATCACAGTAACCCGTTGATTTGAGTCTATGTTTATGATACTGCAAGAAATAGTATCTTTATACATCACTAAAGTGTGAAATTAGAAAAAAAATTCAATTACAGCCAAATTTTAAAAATTTTGATACAGACACAATTAAACTACATACTGAATGTTGATGCACTCCTACCTGTAAGGACCAAGCCACTTGGGTCCCATCTTCCCGCCTTTTCGGCCGTTGTTTTTGGAGTTGCGACGCAGTACCCTATCACCAACTTTGAATTTGAAGGTCTTGACTCCTTTGGACTTTCTGAGCTGAAAAGCCTTCTTCTGTTTTTTCTGGGCAACGGCGACATTGTGAAGGACCTGTAGAAGGATGCACCACAAATTGAACGACTTCATTTGACAATCAAGTCTCGGCAAGTCCAAAGCCTCATAACATACACAGCCTATGACATTTTAATCCTTGAGATGTAGGCTTCTCATGGATGTTAGGGCAATAGACTTTGATATAAAAACAAAGAAGTGAAGTCCTGAACAACATCTATCAATACTTTGAAATCACCACTGAATGGGTTGTTATTTCTCTCATACAGTTAGAGCATTATGAATTTGGACGGTGCTGTTTTCAATTTCTTTGGCTTGACACATGTTTTGATGACCAATGATCTGTCATAGGGTAAATAAACCAATGCAAGATCAGCACTCTTTTCATTTAAGCTATCAAACCACCTGTTACCTTTGTGTGGATATTTGCACTTGTTGCTTCTCGCTGAGCAACCATTTCTTCTACTCCAGCATCATCCATCTCTTCACCTGATGGCAGCTTAACATCTTCTTCTGCAGGGTCCATCTTTCAAAAACATTGATTTGTTGTGTATGGGTGAAAAAGAACATGCACTATACATTGGGCCTAACTTGTTTTCATGCACATTTTCCTGTGCTACAACAATACAAACGAGAGGTAATAACTTTTTTGATTTGAAATGAAAAGAAGTTGGTAGTTTTTCCATTCTAAGAATATGCTTTGATCAATATTTGCTTTTGTTGTGCAAGGCCTTCTCTGGCAAGTGTGGACAGAATTTATACTTAAACCAATGGCGAAACAACTGTTCTGCCTTGAATTACATGTCACTTCAGCTTGTGAATATGAAAAATGCCATTGACCCCAAAAATGAAAACCCACCAAAACTTGAAATGTCTCCATTCTTCAAATAAGCTTGAAAGACTTAATACTATGTTAAGAAAGCTGCCCTGTCTTAATAAACATGTAGCTGCCCTATGGTAGGAAAGCTGCCCCTTTCATAGAACAGCTTCAGTTTATAATTTCGAATATATCACTATTTAGCAAAGTAACGTATTTTATGCAACCCCATCCCTTGGACAAAACCTACACAATACCCCCATTTGAAGGAAAGACAGAAGAAATGATTACCTACCTGTAGTGGTGATCTAGGGTTACGTCCAAACATGAGGAAAAAGGGCGTGTATTTCGTTGAGGCCTGCTTTTGGGTTCGAATTGAATATGCAACGCCCTCCAAGTGGTCAGCCCAATCATTCTGGTGTTCATTTACCAGCTTGCTGAGACGAACTTTCAATGTCTGGTTGGTCCTCTCATCTAGACCGTTAGTTTGGGGATGATAGGCACTTGTTATGGAACGGGAAATGTCAAGTTTCTTGCACAACTCTGCATTTATCTATGGAGAAAAAAGAAGCCAAATTTATCTTATAGCAGTTTCACAATAGTTTCAGTATTTATTTATCTTAATTGTTCTAATCATCACTGGACAATAATACATTTAACATGTACGTCTGGACTCATGCGTTATTCAGAATATCACGGTGACCTTGTAAATTCCTGACATACATAATCAGTACTACTGCTTTATGACATTGAAAGCATCTTCGTACAGAAGTTAACAAGACTTTTCTTCCAATTTAAGATTACTGATTTAGTCCTTATTTCTCAAAATCCAACAAAGCTGTATCACTGAGTTTATCCTTTTCTTGTTTTCCCTTTAAGGTTTCTTAGTTGCAACTACATCCTGTTTTTTTCCACAGTAAATAAGCACTACCTCAACGGCAGTTTTATTGAACAGATCAATCAAGTCAGTCAATAGAGTTATTCCTCCTTTCATAGAGATGTTACATTAGTCAGCAATGCTAATGTTTCACTGCAGTTCTATTGCAAAATTGTCATTGTTAACACACTTCTTATGTTTTGATTCAACTATCTGTATATTACAAGAAATCTGTGACTCCATTACTCCATTAAAGCTCAATTAAGAGGAATAAAGTCTGTCTGCCGTATTACACGACACAAACCAAATTCGCAAATTTCATATGTAATGCCAGAAACGATCTGCAAAGAAACAGATCGTGAAGTACATCCAGTCATTAATTTACATGTACACTGTTTAACAAAGCTTTGAACCGAAAAAACAACAAACCTCGGCAACAAATTCTCGTCCCTGATCCGACAGGATTCCTTGCGGGGCTCCCCATCGACACACAAATGTGTGAATACCACGTGCTATCCCACAAGCTTCCTTGCTTTTTAGTGGGAAGAATTCCACAAACTTTGTGTAATAATCTGTGACGGTTAACACATAACCATCATCTGTTGTCGGCAAGGGTCCTGAAACAAAATTATGCCATACAAAATGCATTAAATTAATAGATAACACAAAGGATAATGTAGGCCTGGTCACACATGTCAAATTTTACACTTTGATACCTGAAGTTGCTTGATCTAGAAACAATGTACCAAGCTACATGTATATAATAACATACATGTAGCGTTCATGTATAGGTGGATAAACCACTGTCATTTTGCCCACAAAAATGTGTATGGGCAGCCAAGTTTGCAGAAAAGTCACCCTTTGGTTGGTATTCGATTCTGACTCAAATTCCTTCAAAATGTACATTTGTCCCATTAATTTTAAAGAGGGTTGCACTGCCACTTAGTTGTTTATTTAGTAGAATGTGTATTATCTGTTGTTCTAATAGCTAATAGCTGCATGGGATTTTCAACCATTTGTGACTTATTCTTTTACTTTTGCAGTGATGGCCAACCAGACTTTAGTTTCAGCAGCCACTTATCAAAAATGCATGACTGCGATGTAAAAAGAGGAGACTCTATAAGACAAAAATAAAACAAGACTGGATACCTATCAAATCCATTCCGACCAGCTCGAGGGGCTCTTTCACTTTGATGGACTTCAGTGCAGGGGCCTGGGTCTTTATCTTGTCGTACCGCTGACAAGGGTCACAGGATTTGATCTGTCCAATCATAAAAGAAAAACGACCAAGGATTGTTAATGGCACAAAATGGTACTAAAAAGTAGAAACATAAAACTTGCAAATGTGAGATGTGAGGCAAGTTATGGCTAATATACAAAACTTAAAAAAACGACTTCAGACCTTGAACAAAATTGTCTTAAGAAGCCTTGTTTTCAAAGGTGAAGAGTATATTTCTCTGTAAGCGTAACAGTCTCAGCTTCTGCATCAATAAGACAATAAAAGCAGACTGACTTACATAATCCACCACATCCTGCTTCATGCCATTCCATGTGTAAACCTGGGAAATCTTGGCAAGAGTGGCATTTATGCCAGTGTGTCCGCCCAAGGAACTGCTGTGGTAGAAATGAATGAGCTCCATGGATTCCTGTATCTCCATCACCACCCGCTTTCTAACACCCGTTCCCCCTGGTCCAGTATAGTACAGGTCCCTCACTGATTAACACATGAAAAACATGAAGTTTTTATAAATGAAACCGCACAGCACTTGTTGGTCATGAATTTACACCAAGAAATACTCAACTCAGAAAAAAGAACAAATACTCTGTTTGGTGCATTTGATTAAATATTGGTAAGATTTTAATTTAATACCCCCCACTTTATTTTCCTTATTACAGCTTATCAACCACCACAAATTGAAATTCTGATGAGAAATCATGATTTTCGGGTGGAAAAATTAAAAAACAATCTTAGGAACAACTCGAGATCCGTAGGGTTTGTGCATGGGGTTAAAAGTGGGGGTATTATTCTAAAATCTTTCAATAACCTCTTCCTGAGCATCCATCGGTCTAACGTTAGTTGGCAAGATCCAGCTCAAGATCTCATGGACACGATGGCGCATCTCCCCAACTTAAGCCTTTGCATAAGCAGCTTTAGCTTGATTTTTCCAGTACTAATCAACGTGATCAATGGCTATGGGCCTACAAACATGACCAACTAACTAAGTAACTCGTTAAACTTGTTATGGATGCGGCCTATTTTGGGCGTGATCAGTAGATCAGCGCAATCAATCTTTGCGCGATAGGTCAACCAACCATGGCATGAATGATTGCTCGTAATTCCGCACTAGGCCTATCATTGTCTCGATTTCGATCCTGTTTTAATAATGCGTTGTTTACATTTGGACGTGTATTGCATTATACAGTCTAGTTTAGAGTTCCATGCATCTTAAACTTTGTATTATAACTAAGGATGTTTGCTGATGTCCCAGGTTCAATAGCAAATTATGCATCTTCCACTCCCCAAAACTCTCTGTCCAGCAAACCTTCACCATATACCTTAAGCCAGACTGAACGTGTTGCTCGCCAAAATTCCGGCCTTTATGTCTGACAATTTCAAGATAGTGTTAACTTGTGCAGAACTGCACCCCAATAAGGCCCAAACATTGCCAAATCGTCTGTATATTTAGGGCGCCCTAATGAAAACCACCGCACGTGCACCGACGTCCGCACGTCGTACGTCCACACGGGCGTGTACGTACGTACGTACACAAGACGCTGGGCCAGGGACGTCCGTGTACAAACTGATATAGCAACTCAGCACACCCATAAAGTCAACCAAAACGGAGATTTACAGCGCATACATTCGGGTCGCATTCGGGTCGCTCGGCGGCGTTCGGTCACAGTCCGGAGATCCGAGCACGCCGGATGCGTGAGACCGCCACACTGGGAAGCACACCCATGCATTTTTGGCCTTGCTCGCTGCTGACAGACATTTCCCACCTTGAACTTGGCGTGTTTATGCGTCATCCGTTTTGAATTAGGGGAAAACTTTGCGTTTATATACGTCATCCGGCACGAACTGGTTAACACCCCCTCTTGTCTTCTAGCAAGTACTTTGGCCGAGCCATTTTTAGTCATACCGGGTAAATTAAAAACCTTTGGTTAGAAAACCTGAGGTTGGGGTTCAAAGCTTGCTTGTGGCATTTGTGCTTTTGAGCAAGGCGCTTTACTTGCTCCATCCTTTAGATGGGATGGGACGTAGGTCTATGCATTGTGTTTCTATTTTGGCTGCTTGAAGTATCTCAAGGTCTTTGTTTTAAGAGGTCTTCTCTAATAAAAAGGTGATGGAAACTGGATAAGAAATTAATGAGGTTAAATCGATATAATTTTTAACAAGAGTCAGATGAACTTGACATCATTGTTTGGACACTGATGGAATATGGCACTTTTAGTGGGCGGTGTGGCGGGAACCAGTCATAATTGCTGCATTGAGCATTTCACATGTTTTCATCACCATGACTGATTAAGGAAACTTTTAATCGCGCAGTGATCTAAAACAAAGGGGTTTCTTCTGAAAAATAGCAAATGCTCTATAAGTAGGCAAACAAATTACAAGCGTTTTGGACATAAAAAGGTTTTTGAGAGGCATCTTGTGAAGACAGAAAAGGTGGTGGTTTTTTTTGTGTGAAACTTGCCGATAATTTTTTTTGGGTCGGTCGGGTAACCGGAAGCAGAACTATTTTTTTTCGCACAAATTGTAGTTGGATTTTTGCTAATGATTCTCAGAATCATTCGCAAATTATCAAAAATTCAACTACAATTCGTAAACCTTTCTGGCTCGATGTCTGTAGGCAGACAGCTTCCTGTTGATGGCCTGTCGCAACCTAGCTTTTGAGAAGTTGGTGCTCTGGGACTGCATCACATAGGCTGTAAAGGAAACAATAAGGTTTTAAAAAGTGGCGATCGACTTACATCATGTGTCGTGACAAATGAAGCACATATCACTATGAACATCTAACAAAAGAAACATGGCACACAAACAATGAAAATCCATTGTTACTTAATTGGCACTAAATCCATTGTTACTTGTTGACTGTGTACTGTAAGCGTGCAATCTAAATAATTACATTGTTTTTTTTAATTCATTCAGTTTGAAGCTGAAACCACAAACATATACCAAAGGTGTCAAAGCGCTTTACATATTAACTATTACCCCAGTCATGGGCCCATGAAACATTCCAAATCAGCTCCCTTTATACAGCACAATGCTGCCATTTCAGCGCAAACAAGCTAAATAAACCACAATAACCATCTCTGCCCTCACAGGTACCCCTGGGTATAGCAACGAGTGAATTGCCCAAGGGTACACACACCATAAACCCAGGCTGGACTCAAACCCACAACCTGCAGCTTTATCCCCAGACCCAGAATTCAATGTCCAGACTTTGTAACTTGAATCAAAACTGTCATTTTAGATAAACATGCATTGAGTATGATCACCCACTGGATTAATTAACTGCTCACACAAAACTGATTAATATTGAATTTGAGTGTTGGTGTCAACATTGTTCAAGGCCTCAGACTGGGATATTGGAATACATGTAACTTATATTAGGCCGTCCCTTTTTATTTCCATGGTTCTCATTTTCTTGCCTTGATACGGTCAGTCAGAAATAAAATGAAAATCTGAATTAAAAGGCAGCCATGACATCCAGTAAAGGTATATATAATATGATAAGAGGCAACATCCTCTCGTCTACTTGGATTGATCCACTAGTTGATGTGCCATACCTTGCGTATAAATTTGGTAATCATTTTCACTAATTGTTCAAGTAACACAGAGCCATTTTATATTCATTATTTTTTGCTTTGTTTTGTTTTTGTTAGTGTGTTTGTTTGTTTGTTGTTTTTATGTGAATAGGGTTGCAGATAGGGTCAGTGGTAATAACAAAAATGCTTTCTTTTCTTGGGTCTGGATGACAAAGTTAAACGAATTACATGTACTTACAAAAAATGGCATCACAGATGTGCTGGTCCAATTGGTTTGGACCAGCACAGTGTTCCCTTGCACATCTCGGTTTGCTTGAAAAAAATGTTAAAGATGCGTCGCACTTGTTTGAGACCGTCTGATTTTGCAAGGATTGCCCGCTCTTCATCAGGGTGCATGTATATGTTACTGCATGGCATAAGCTTGATCATCTGTAAAAGTGTAACATTACAATAACATTTTGTTGCTCTATTACATGCCATCACAATCAAATTAAGTGTTTTGGAGCATGTAACAAAGCAAGGGTTATTAATGAACAAGTTTGAGCCGAGCACTCATTGCAGTAAAATAGTGAAATGCGTGGCAATTTAAACATTACATTTTGCTCAACAAAACAAAACAGTGGAGCCAGCTGCAGTCAGCGGCATAAATAGGGGCCACCTGGGGGTGCACCAATTTTTCAAGGGAGGTACCGAATGACAACTGTTGTACTGTTTGTGTGCATTTCAATTTTTTTTTTTTTTGGGGGGAGGTGGGGTTAAGCACAGACCTCCGCATGGGGGCACATGCCCCCATGGCCCTGGTAGTTACACCACTGTCTGAAGTTGCTCACCTGTGAAATGTCTACCTTAAATTGAGGCCAAACAAAAACAATTGTGTGCAGTTAACACGTGTGCATCGTGCGACCACCTGGCAGTCACAAATGACATATCATTGTACACATGCGCAGTTGAAATACCGAACTGGCTTATTGTACCTGAACACAAGATTAAATTATTTGTCAATCATTTTCCACACTTAAAACTTGACTGAAGTGGAAAAAAAGAAGTAAAATACAATTTTTTCCCTATCTACTTTTTTTTTTTACCGTTACCGTAAACACACCATTTGTCACTGACTGTGTTATTTAAAAATATATTTCACACTTGCTTTTGAAAAGAATACATTTTGCTAGCAAGCAGGGCAGAGCGTATGGAGCTAATGGAGTCTAATATTCCATTATAGATTCAGCACAATACAACTCCCAAGAAAATGTTATTCTCACCTGGTATTTACCGACAAGATTGATGTCCGTTATGAAGCCAGCTGGTGGCCGAGAGTACTCCCAAGTCGTCTTGGGCTCATTATGTGCTGCTTTTAATAATTAAGCAAAAATTGTAACTGCGGAGAAATAATTTGGGGGGTTGGCTGGAAACACCCGTCATTTTTATGTCCTTAGTGTTATCATAGATTAGTCCCATACATACAAGACTATTGTTTAAACCAGTGAGATCCCCTTCTAGAAAGTGGAGCGACCTCCAGACAGGAGGGTGCAGTGGTCTGGGTGATGTGGTTCAGCATGTATTAGTGCTGCACCATAATCAATTCCAACCACCCTGTCTCTTGTCTCTCTGTAAGCTTGCCAACAATTCCAGAATCTTTGATCCCCTACCCCTACCCCCACCCCCATACCCATACATATTATGTAATATGCGAGTACGTGGGACAACTGCAATAAACCAGTATATGTAGCTACTGGTCAATTTTATTATTAATAGTTGCAAATTATTTTTTGTTGGTTAGCAATTCGTGAACTGCGAGTGTTGGAACAGTGCTTCCAACTTACCAATTTTCATCTTCAAAATCTCAAATTCTTCTTGTAAAGCTACTATTTCTTGCCTTGCGGCCACTTTGGTTGGCGTAGGCTGGGCGTGGTGGATGGGGTTGTAGTTGCAGAGCGGGGTCAAGGTGGTTCAGGGGAAGATGGTTCATCTATTGGATCAGTGGCTGCCGTGGTGTTGACTGGTGCTGGTGCATCAACTGCTGTGGGGAATCCAAGCCCCATGTCCAGCAGCATGTCCATACGTGCTGCCTTTAAAGCACGATCGTGATCTGATTGCGGTTTTTGTTTCCCTTTGCTTGCTCCTATCGATAAATGAGAACAAATATACGCGAATTCAGTTACATGTTTGTATGTGAAGCTCTAGGGCAGTGTGCTTACTGTGCTGCAGTATTGCAGTATTTAATTCCCAGAAATCAATGTATTAGAAATTAAATGGGTCTGAATTGTATTGCTAATGAAGTATATATAATTGTGAAACACAATTTGGGACATGGAAAATGGAGATTGGAGATTGTACACTCCACTGATTCCATTAACATCTACATAGTAACAGAAATTTACCAATTTCATATAAACTGATAAAGCATGAAACATGTTCATACTATACTATTAGTATTAGTACTGTACATGTATAAGGGTATGCTGATGTATATCATCCAACTGTCCAATTTTTTTTTCATTTACCAGTGGTGGTTTTCTCCTTTGTTGACGGTTTGGCAGCTGACTTTGGCTGTTCAGCAAATTTCCCCTTGCCTTTTGAACAAAAACAATAACAAAAGAAAAGAAGGAAAGTTCAGGCCAAAACTTTTGGCGATATAGGCCAAACAAAATAAAGTGTGTTTAGGGTAAAATCCAGGTCGGTAGTTAAGTTAGGAACATTATTTTATTTTGTCTTTTGTTTGCATTTCAGTCGAGTTTTAGGTGTAGAAAAGGATTGCGACCAAAAATTGAAACTATGTACAATTATCAACTAGCAAAACGGCAATAACAGGTTTGAGGTCTGCAATTTGGCTGCAAAAAATCC
This sequence comes from Crossaster papposus, assembly GCA_037893245.1. Classification (NCBI taxonomy): domain Eukaryota; kingdom Metazoa; phylum Echinodermata; class Asteroidea; order Velatida; family Solasteridae; genus Crossaster; species Crossaster papposus. Next base: position 532,699 of record JBAIAA010000246.1, read on the forward strand.
AGGTAGGTCGGGTTACTGCAAACGCACAATTTTTGTTTGTTTAGCCTTGTATTTTTTTCAAATTCTTTCGGTGACGTTGATAATATAAGGACGAAATCAATTCAACTTGGGAAAACTGCGGGGAAAAACATGCTCACACACATCAAAAATAAGAGAAAACAAAGAATTTGTTTTAATAAAAAATAGAAATATGATAACTGACAGTAAGAGGCCACGTGCTTCCAGAAATACCATGAACGGGAAATTCTTTGAAATATGTGTACCTTTTGGAGTTTTCTTGCTGGTTTTCCTGGGAGTGGGACAATGCAAGTTTTGCAGCAACACGTTTTGCTTTGTCATCTACGTTAATACAAAGAAATTACAATACATAAACTGCATAATTTTTTTTTAAAGGAGCCATGATTTTCTGAGAAAATTAAATTGGATGCAATTTCACCTGTCATCGGCTGTCTTCTCAAGTTAAAATATAGGCCTACACTGAAATTGCTTTGCTCAGCTGAAGTATTACTGGTTAACAAATGGAATAACGTGTGTACTGTTTGATGTAGGGCTATACATGGGGCTGGGGCTTAAAGTGGCTTGGCCATTATTAATGGGATGGAGTGAACTGAAATTTGGAAAAGAAAACAAGTGTACATAAACTCACCACTAATTAGTTGGATTTTTGCTGGGTACAGCTTCTTATCCTAGTACAAGGCCATGACTTCATCTCCAACCTGTAAGTCATTGGGCGATTCAATGTCCAGTTCATCAAGCAAAGTCACCAGGTGGATGTGATCCTCTAAAAATTCCACTGTTGCCCAAACTGCACAATTAAAAAAAATAGCCTGGAATATGATATTGAAAATCAGGCCAACTATAGTATGAGCACGTACATGTGCGTTCAATATTAGTCCAAGTGACCTTACTCGGACTAGTTCAATATGTGGTGGTCGGGAACGATTTCCGTCGGGAACAGGCCTTTAAGTTTTAGTCCTATACACAAAGTAGTCCGAGTAACTAGGACCCTACTTATCACTTTTATAACATTTTGACATGATCTGCGACAGTAGGGTCCTAGGGAGTTCCATTGGTTTTTTTACATTTAAATCAAAATGCCGGTTTTTGCAACTTTGCCCAACATAATGAAAACTTACGGTCATCTGCTCAACCAAAACAATGCACGCGCGCTTCAACACGGGAAATGACCAAAAAATGCAGCATTTTTTGTACAAAACTGAACGTATCTTTAAAACTAAATGAGCTGTAAATTTCTGGTGAACGGTTTCTAAAAATAGACACATTAAGCTTTTTTAAAATCTAACTCTCGATATCATGCTACCTTCAGGGGTCCCGCCAAATGTTAGGGAAGTGTGTGTTTCAAGCCACGTTTGCAATGGGACGCGATGACATTTCGCCCTTTTGGGTACACTTGTTTACGTTCAGCAGGTCGTATATCAATAACCGCTTGTCGTACAGACTCCTGGTGAACGGATTTGTGTAGCCGATTTCAATAGCTTTCCAGTGATATAAGACATACATTGATTGGTTGTTTAGTTCGGCCGCCCATTCATGATAAAAAATAGTGTCCAATCACACATTTTCTACTTCGGTACCCGGCTTGGTGACCTTTTGAATCACGCTAGGACTACTGCATTCTCCCCATAGGTTTATGAAAACATACACACGTATCGGTACGTGCACACGTGCTGTTGATTTTACGATCGTGTATGTCAATGTTCATTTCTATCGCTTGTGTGTTTTACATTACAAATTAGCATGTATTTCTTTCTGTTTACTGTAGTGAATTAAACATGTTATAGCCTAATGCCTAACAAGAAGTTCAAGGGTAATTGTTCGACTGTACAAATGTACATGATGTACTACTGTACTTGTCGTTTAAACTCCCCTATAAATCGTGGGGAGATTTCCATGGTCTGTGCGCGCTGCGGGTGTTATTATAATTAGGAAGGTCAACTCTCCCTGTTGCTGCACACACACAAACCAGTCTGAGCTTTTGCTTGAAATCGGCTTAAAGTTTTCATTATGATGTTTGCCCAAAGAAACATCAGATTTCACCCTCAAAACGGCCACAAAATTACTCGATAAGACATTTAAGATACAACTGTACACATCGACGATTAAAATTGTGGTACTAAGGTTTACTTACGATTCGGATGAAAAGTGAAATTTTCAGTTCAATTCCGAGAGCTCCCTGACACTGTCGTTCAACTGTCGCTAGTTCAAAATGGCGGCGTGTTTTCCAAACCCCAGCTTCATCTCCGTTGCGGCTCCATCACCATTGTCAAACTGCATGAACGAATCCCATTCGGAGATGAAGCTGGGGTTTGGGAAAACACGCCGAGAAGATTGTGCGAGCTGTTCTCCTTTCTGGTGTGTTTGATGCCCCAGCAAGATGTATGGCCCAGAAGTTTGTACAGTTCAATGGCTACTTTGGTTGCGGGACGTGTCTATCGAAGGGAGCATAGTCTGTGAAAACCCTCAAGAACACGAACACACAGGCATACCCTTATGACATATAAGGTCATGCAAATGGGCATGGGCCATTACGGGACCATGAAGAAACACTACAGCAGGCCCTACAGGCAGAGCAAGAGGGTACACCAAAGTTTGGAGTAAAGGGAGTTACCTGGCTTGTAATATGTCCCAGATTCAACCTTATGTGTAATTACAGTCGATTACATGCATTGTGTTTGCATCGGGGTTGTGAAAAAAATGATTACCCTTTGGACAAGTGTTAAGTACAAAAAATGTCCATGGTATATTGGTACATACATATCAGAAATAGACAAACGCATGCAACAAATAAAGCCTCCAAACCGAATAACGCGCCTTTCTAGATCATTTGGTGATCTCTCCAACTGGAAGGCTACCGAATTTAGGAATTTCTTGTTATATTATTCAGTGCCTACACTTTACGGTATTCTACCAGAAACGTACTTCAACCACCTGGCGTGTTTAATTCATGCAATATTTATTCTCTCGTGCGTTTCAATTAGCAAGGACAAACTGAAAGCGGCATCCCTTAATATCAATAGATTCTGCTCAAATTTTAGTGCTTTGTACCATGAAAGTTTTGAGTCTAGCAACATGCATGCCCTTCTTCATCTACCTGAAAAAATACATGTAGATCTTGGACCTCTCTGGGCTCATTCATGTTTTTTCTTTGAAGACCTGAACAAAGACCTTAGACAAATGTTCCATGGCACTCAAAATGTAGCGCAACAGATAATACAGGCGGTTTGTATCACACAGAAAATACCAGAATTGGTATGCAGACTTGTACCAGGTAGCCCCGCCTTCAATTTTTATGAAAATATGCAGGGCCACCGTAAAGTAAAGAGCTGTACCCTGAAAATATCCAATAATTTGTACCGTGTCGGAACACTCAAACTTTACATGGTTGATTCATTTCGGTTGAAATCTGTGCAGCAGCTTTTCAAATGTTTTGGCAGCATTGTATTTTATAAATTTGAAAGGGTTTTATTAACCCTAACCCCCTAGGCTCTCGCACTAGGAAGCATACCAAACCTAACAAACTTCAACAGCTCACACATGTTCAGTAATTTTTGGTATAATGTACTGAACCTAACAGTACTGAACCTGCCAAACTCCAACAGTTGAAGTTTTATTGACTTGGAACAGTGATAACTGGCCAGTGGTATTATGTGTTTTAGTGGGGACACACATACAAGGTGTAAGTGTCCATACACTTACAGTTGACCAGGAACTGTGCCGTGACAATGTGGGTCACTCACGTATAAATGCCTGTGCATTCTCAAAATTTCTAACATTTTGACAAGTCTCATGCCTTTCTGTCCTGAACCTCACAGAATTCAACAGGGTCTCCCTGGGCCTTTGGTACTGAGTCAAACAAAGTCTAACAACAAGTTGTTACGGTTTGGTACCAAACCTGCCAAAACCTAGCGAAAGCTGCAGTTGGAGTTTGATGGGTTTGGGGTAGTTAGGGTTAAACCACAAGGTCCTTCATTCCAAGGTGTACAAAGCAGCATCTCGTAGGAATAGCTATACTGTGAAATTTGTATTGAATACTAAAATTATGTACGGTCTCATCCAGTACTATTTGCGCTGTGACATGGCTAATAAAGTCGAGTATGTGGCAGTCATTCGTGAGCTGTAAGTCTGTAATGACATTCACATTAATATTGAACACTTTGCTGTAGTATCAGAGACTAACTCTCTTCTTGTTGTTCCACTAGCAGACCTCTTGGAAATCTGTATTTATCTTCCATTTAATTCTACTGGTTATCATTTAGTCAGCACTTTTCCCAACTTTGTGGAGCATGAGTAAGACTCGTATTCATACATGTATACGCTATCCTACAGCATTATCATTCTGTGAACTTTATATGTACTTTGGCTGTACATGTACATTTGAAAATGACGTCGAAGTACATTTAATATATTAGGCATGTAGTTTGCTTTTGAAACAGATTGGTACCAATGTAGGATTCACACTTGCAAGACCGTGCAGGAATAGATATTTAGATGGAAATTGAACTGCATATATACAATGTGGCTTATTTCTTAAAACTGATTTGTGAATTGCAATAAATTTGAGTTCGTCTTGCCATGAAGTTTAAACTACTGGATAATCTGCTACGTAATATATTTCAGATTTTGCACAATAAATTCTGGTTGTAAAAAATATCGTTCATATACAGTGTATCTGTGTTTCAGCATTTTATTTCCTGTCTACATTGTTTTATTTGGCCATGGTTGAGATTTCCCTTTGAAATAAATTTTGAAAAATACAATTGAAAAAACCTTGGGTGCCTGGGAAAGTGCTTCCAGGTGCTACATGATATCGAGTTAGAAGTTCATGTGGTGCCTATTTGGTGCAGTGATCTGGGTTAAAGTTCATGTGGTGCCTATTTCCACCAAAATGATGTTGTTCAACACAACTTGCATCACTGTTCTCCTCTATGGATGCGAGTCATGGGTCATCTCCAGGGACATGGAAAGTAAACTCAACGCTTTTGCCACCTCGTGCTACCGCATTATGCTGAACATTAAGCGTATTGACCATGTCACAAATGCATCTATATATGCTATGACTAACACAAGCCCTCTTGTTGAGCGTGTAAGAACTCGGCAGCTCAAGTTCCTTGGGCACATTCTCCGCATGCCAGACGATGAACCTGCTAAATTATATGCCCTCTATACACCACCTTACGGGAAAAAGAGGCCAGGTAGACAACGCACTTCATTCCTTACATATATTCGACGCATGCTTGGAGATAGCGACGGCATGCTACAACCACACCAAATCACAACTATTGCCCAAGATCGCAGTAAATGGAGAAAGATTGTAGTCGCCTGCTCCATGCAGCCGAAGGATGATGATGATTTGGTGCAGTGATCTGAGACCCAAGTTCATGTGGTGCCTATTTGGTGCAGTGATCTGAGACCCAGGTTCATGTGGTGCCTATTTGGTGCAGTGATCTGGGTTAAAGTTCATGTGGTGCCTATTTGGTGCAGTGATCTGAGACCCAAGTTCATGTGGTGCCTATTTGGTGCAGTGATCTGAGACCCAAGTTCATGTGGTGCCTATGTGGTGTATGTACCATGAGGTATGTACCATTAAGATTTTATGGTGCATGTTTGGTGTAGTCACTTCATTTGCATAAAGCAGGTGCACAATTGGTGTACACCAAATGTGCACTAAAACTACACCAAATCATGAGGTGTACACCCCAATTGGGTGAGGGAAGGATGGGTTGCAACATTTGGAGTTATTCCCTTTTCTTTATTTTGATTGGGTGTGTGAATTGTTGGTTTTTTCTTTGGAATGTTTGAGAGAAAATCAGATGCAATGATAATTTAATTCTACAGTCCATTTGTAAGTTCACTATACCTCATTGCAAAGAACACAAATAACGGAGTAACTATAGAATGCAGGGCCACCCGCGAACACCTTTTTTTTCTCGGTTGGATGCGCGGTGGTTCGACCCGATACATCTGTTCCTTCCTCTATGGTACCATACAGTTTCGGTTGGATGTGTGTTGAAGTTTGAGGAAATAACTAATTACCAAAAACTGCACCTGAGTGGGTCGGCAAGGGCATACAGTTAATAATAGACCCGAGACGTAATAACGTCCTGTCTCCGTTTACACATGCGCTTTCCTACGCAAACGAAGTCGAGACGCCAGACGACACCGGTTCAGACTCGGCGGCAATAGCTTGACGTCATCACCTGTTAGGCTCATTGCAACCAACAGAGGGCAGTATAGGAAGCGAGTTATTGACGTGTCGGTTTTGGGTTGCAAGGGCATACAGTTAATAATAGACCTGAGACGTAATAACGTCCTGTCTTCGTTTACACATGCGCTTCCCTACGCGAACGAAGTCGGGACGCCAGACGACACCGGTTCAGACTCAGCGGCAATAGCTTGACGTCATCACCTGTCATTGCAACCAACAGAGGGCGGTATAGGAAGCGAGTTATCGACGTGACGGTTTTGGGTTGTCTTGGAAGCCTGGATACGCGGATGCGCGGATGCGAGGTCGGCAAGGGCATACTGTTGATAGACCTGATACATTTGACGTCATGCCTTTGTTTAGAATGCGCTTTATTAGGGGAACGCCAGACAACACAGGTTCAGACACGATGCCAATAGGAAAGCACACAGATAAACAAAGCCTGACGTAATTACGTGTTATATTACAATAAACAGAGGGCTGCTGTATGGGAAGCCTGAGCGTCGTAGTTGAAAGCAGTCATTGTATTATTGGGGTTTTCAGGTAAATTGACTGAGTACGAGTCAAGGAATGCAAACATTCAAGTAGTGATATAACGTGAATTTAGTTTTATTTAGAAGATACAGGTACATGTACATAATATTGACGACAGTATTTAAGAAACACTTGAATAAGGTCTGGAAAACAACAATTTTAAATGTCACAGCCACTCTATATTGAATTTTTGAAAATTTAATGTAATGCAACTTTAAAAGCGTTATGCATTATTGAACATAAATTATTCAGAATACTACACTTTGGAATGGCGTAAACAATTCTTCATTCTGTTTTGTTTACCACATGGCAACTTGTACAAGATCCTGAACGTCAATGCATGTATAAAGCGCAATCATATCAACCAACAACGGGTACATGTTGTGAATGAAATGCTTATAGTAATGTAAAATTACATACTCAGTGATTTTGAACGTTAAATAAATTAATTCCAAGCTCATGTACCGTACAAACGCATAATAAGTATAAGTTAAAGTTAAACATGAAGGCCTACACGAAACAAGTGCTCAAATTAACGATTAGTTTCTTATTGTGATCCTATAAACATGTGTTAAACACAAATTACAAATAATAAATGTCGGGCAAATAGTATACAATGCGGCCAAAACTGAAATTAAAAATTAACCATTGTTCGGGTTTTTCATCAACATTGACAACTTCTTGTCACCTATGATTTACATTTTCTTGCAAAATATGTACATACATTTATAATCTTATATAAACATCAAATATAAATGATTTCAAAAAATGATACAATAATAACTCTGCGACTGTTGAGTTATCCTGTGATGATAAAAGCATTACAGGAATGAAGATAAGTTGTACATTATATTGTGACGATGATGAGGGGTGTATCGTGTAAATGGGTCTAGAGTTAAACTTCAAAGAAGTCTTCTGGGAGTTGCTCTTGATCCTTGACCTTGTTCAAGATGTTGGCGGTTATTCGCGAGTGGGTCGCCAGGTTGAATTTAGTGGTGTATGCCTGTTGATCCACGAAGGTGTACTCAGCTATTGTTGTTGGCGATTTCTTTAGGAACACCTTCACTGGCTTGGATCGGGGGATCTTGACCGTGGTTATCTTGCCGTAGGCGGTGAGGTTTGCAGCAGCGGAGTAGAATTCTTGGGAGGTGATCTGTCGTACGCTTCTTGGAGCTGAGGAGGAGAAGGCTCGGTAGGTGATTGCTCTGCTGGGGAAGAGAAGAATGGCAGCTGAGATGTCTGCTGTCGTTGGTTGCAGTTTGACCTTGTCTAGGACTGGCTGGATCATCTCGTCAATGACCTGAATCGGGGTTTTTTAAGGAATGGATATGATAAGAGATAGGAATGCATGAGGGATCGGCCTGTGTCATTTGTTTCGACAGTGCTGTAATTAACACCATGTGTTAATTTTGAAAAAATAGCCAGAGGAACAACATTTTTTGACAGTATACTGCGTGCATCTGTCGTTAATACCGAAGGAAAGTGTTAGTTATTTCCCACCATTGTTATATGCGCATGTTATTTCGCCCTACACATTTTTTTCTCTTCACATGTTGAAGGAGCGACCCTCTCAACAAAGTCTGTATGCGTGATATACAAATGAACAAAGACGTATTTTATTTACAGGGTCATACATTAATAACCAATGGTGTGATGTGGTTGATTAGTATGATATAAAAAATATTGGAGTGTTGTATTAGATCGTACAATATGGCCGTAGCATTGTACATTTAATATGTGGTTAATACAAAAAGAAATCCTCTAAACTTACGTGCATGAAGATGTCTTTCTGTGCCTCACAGTGTGTTACGTAGTAGAAAGCTCCTTGTAGGCTGGCAAGTCCGATCTCAGTAGGAGGTGGAGTTATGTCATCGTTTTGCAGGAAGCACGTCGCGATGTGAGAGAAAACATGGATGGCAAGAGACATTCGAACAACGAAATCAAATGTTTTTGATTTTGGTGGGATCGTGCCATCTGAAATCGCCGCGTTGATCAACAAAATTATATCCTCTTCAAAACTGTGGAGTTTTCTTGAGGCGTCCGGGTTGAAACCGATGTGGTCGATTGGTTGGAGGTTTTCGTATGTGGCGGATACGATGTCGTTGAAACTGAACGGCCAGTCATTTACGGCGTCTTTTGCTCTGGCAGTTTCAGCGGGTGTCGGTCTCAGACAGAGAGGTACAAGCAGGATAAATCGGTCCAGCAAGCCTTGTCCTTTGGTGACGAGAGAGAGTAGTGAAGCAGCCGGCTGCATTTGCACACAGCCAACTATTGAAAATGGCAAGTCCGCAATAATGTTTTTGTCCTCCTTCGTAGCGTACGAGAATGTAACCTTTTCTCCTGAATACAGTTCGCATAAAAATGCAGGATCGGAGTCTTCGTTTTTCAGCAATCTTGTGAGCGAGTCTGAAATCTCCCCACTCACGACGTACCCGCTCTTGTTGTCGGCCAACTTTTTTCCTAGTCCCGATGTTGTACATTTTTGTAGCAGGGGGTTGGGCAGATCCTTTTCTTCGATAAGTATTGAGACTGGTTCTGTTGCAAACTCCTTAATTGCCTGGCTTTTTCCAGTTGAAGGTGGACCGACGATTAGTTGGTCTTTGTTGATGGCCGTTCGGGAGATGTATTGTGGTTTTGAGGCCAGTGATGAAGGCCACTGTCGTTAGGATGGTTGCCAGAACGTAGCCACCGCAACTACTAACACTGGCGGCTTTGGTCGACACGTAGTTGGCCACAGTATTTGGCAGCATCTTTTCAATGTCGAACTCCATTGAAGTTAATCGCTGATGTAGTGAGCACCATGTTGCCTCCTGTTGTCTGGAAAGCTTGGCATGAGCCATCTCGTCCTCAGCAAGTACTTGACCGATCAGTAATTAGTTTGATAACCTCTGGATACTTAATCAAAATACGTTTTTTTGAATCTTTGTTAAGCAAACTCTTAAGGGCACGTCTCTCCGATTACGCGTGTTTGCGAGATGTGAGTAGGCTGACGTTAGATTTGGGTTTGCTCGTCATGCCGTAGTTCATTAGTGGTTTGTGATTGGTTGGCTATTTGGGAAGTTTGTGTTGATGCATGTAAACCTTTAGATTTAGCTGACTTTGCCGCCAGTGGTTGATGGTGCGACTCTTTATGCATGTAAACCTTTAGATTTAGCTGACTTTACCGCCAGTGGTTGATGGTGCGACTCGGGCAATTAGAACGCATTGTCGGGGAAGGACTTTGATGTAGCAGGTGTGGCTGGTCTTGGCCAGCTTTCGAAACTAAACGGCCAGTCATTAACGGCGTCTTTTGTTACGTTTGTTGTTTGCGGCCTATTAGAGTAAGCGATCCTTTTGTCAGGAGATAGAGTGTTGTTGGAGCAACCATATATTCAACGGGCCCATCTTAAAGGGATCGTACACGTAATTGGAACCCATTGTTTGTTTCAATCCTATATAGTTATAGATATACCATAAAACTAACGTGTAAAAATTTTATTTCAAAAGGTGGTAGCGCTTTGGAGATATTGCCGAAATTCCGAAGCGGTTTGGCACCGCAGGAAGCATAATATGCATTTGAATACACAGTCTGAGAAACGTCACTGCAGTAACGCTTCTCAGATTCAATTCTTTTGAGCATAAAAAGTGATATTATTTTCAATAACCGCAGTACCGGTACTTCAAAGTAAATGCATACATGTACACTATCCAAAGCTGCTGTACTTCTTACCAAGTAATTTTGTATTGTTATTAATTTTTGGAGTAATTACCAAACGTATACGATCCCTTTAAACCCGAAGTTTAACATTATATATTATAACACGTTTAACAAATGTGACCCAGCACTAAGCCTGTTTGTTTACGGTTTTGAATGGAACCGGGTACCCGGTCCCGATCAAAGTCGGGTACCCGGGTACCCGTAACACCCTCCCCCCAAAAAAAACTGGAAAAAAAAACGAAAAAAAAAAACGAAAAAAAAAAACCGGGAAAAAAACCCCGTAAAAAAACCCCCCGTAAGTGTTTTCTTATAACGCCAACCCGGAAGTCAGTGTTTTCGTTAAACGCCCCAGCCCCCACCCAGCGTGTTCTATAATGATTTCTTTGATATGCCGATTTGCAAAAGGTCGATTTGATTACATTTGTCAGTGAAAATGTCTGTTATATACCTGAGTTTATGATACAAAAGAAACGTAATGGCGATTAATAAAGACATGGATGACTAAGTCGGCGAACTTCCAAGAGCTCCCCGCTGTCTATTCTTCAGTGAGTTCATCCGCCCAGCCGTCACTGTTAACAGGGTTTCCCCTTAACCTTTTTTCCCCACTAGCCGGCCAGACCAGTAATGTTGACTTTTGACTAGCCCGCCAGCATTTTTCACTGGTCGGCATGTTGTTTTTTCACCTTTTAGGCTACTTTTTTTGTAAGTAAGCAGCCGCGGCCCTGAACTGCAATACTGTTACATATGGCGCAGTCTTGTTATTGGCTATGTGTTCTTCCCTAGTTCCCACCCGGCCCCACATAAAAAATAAACCATCCCATAAAAAAGAAACAGTCCAATCATGTCCTTCCTTCTAACAATCTCTCTTTTTCATAGGTTGTAATTGTATGCCAGGAAAAGACATTCCCATCCCCAGCCTATAGAAATTCCAAAGAAATGGTAGGCCACAGTTGGCCGCTTGCTACAATGTATACAATTTGTAGGTCAGCTGTCAATCATTGTCTGGATTTCTTGCCCCTACTTGGAATATAATCGTATTATTATTTACCCCTGAAAACTGTTGGGAAATGTTTAGGAGTTTTTTCAAACAAGTCTTTAAGTACCCTTTCTCTTGTTTTCTATACAAACAAGGCAAATTACATAATTAACCTTAGGAATTATTTTGATCAAAATGTTTAGGATCTCAAAATATTAGGTGTTAAGGTTCTGTTCCTTTTATTTCTCTTCCTTTTAAAAAAAACCAACGAAACCAGAAATCAATGTTATTAAATAAACCGGATTTTTCGCTAGCCTCGTTATTTAATGGTCAGGTGTATGTAGATTTTATTAGATATCAGAAAAACCAAGAATAAATCATATTATTATTTACCCCTGAAATCTGTTGGAGAAATTTTAGGAGTTCATTCAAATAAGTCTTTAAGTAACCTTTCTTTTTTTTCTATAAAAACAAGGACAATTACATAATTAACCTTAGGAATTAAAAAACAAAAAAAGTAGGACTAGGGTTTCGTAAATAAACAGGCTCAGGTTTTGTTTACACCTTTTTATTTGTAAATCAGTACGGCAAACTTTTGTAAAAGTTAATGACCATCGGTTGGCATGGTCTAAGAGATAAATAAATTCGCTCGAGGAATATACCGACCAACGCCTTTTAAATAAATTCTGTATCTGCCAGGCAAGGGTTAGCGTAAGTACAATTACAATGTTTGTTTGTTCACTTTATTCCGCCATCTGCGGCGCATCAAAGAAGATCATTTCCTGGCTACGAGAAACTTATTAAAAAACACACACAATGGGTCAACTTTCTTGCTTCTGGAGACGCGTCAAAGATAGTCAAAACCAGTCAAAACAAAACTCAACTCAAAAACCCAAAAAGGAGTTTTGGAATGGTCGGTAATTCACTTTGAACTTTGTAAATCTTAGGTTACAGACTAATTTCAGGTACTACCCGCCATCTGCGGCGCATCAGAGAGGATCATTTCCAGGCTAGTGGCTAGTACAAGAAGCTTTATTACAAACGCAAACAAAAGGTTGATACTATCGTGTTTCATCACTTTCGCGCTTCTGGAGACACATCAAAGATAGTCTAAATAAAACTAAAATATAAACCACAGGATGGAGTTTTGGAATCGTCGGTAAATTCACTCGGAACTTTGTAAATCTTCTGATAGTGATATTTGAACGCATGTACTTGTGTTTTTTTACATTTTGTGTCGTCTCGGACGTTGCGTCGAAATTTATAAATTCGGTTACGGGTACCCGACCCGATAAAATGGAACCGGTTCTTGGCCTCCGCGGGCGGGTACCCGGGTACCCGGGTACCCGCGACAGGCTTACCCAGCACGAGTAAATGAGACACTTTGAGGCAAAAATGAAAATTGAGATTTTGATTTCATCATTTAAAGCTTGTTTAGCTTTAACCAGTTCGCGCCGGATGACGTATATAAACGCAAATATTTCCCCAGATTCAAAACGGATGACGCATAAACACGCCAAGTTCAAGTTCGGAAATGTATGTCAGCAGCGGGCAAGGCCGGAAATGCGTGGGTGTGCTTCCCGGCACTATCAGCCTGAACACGCTTCGGATTGAGTTTCGTTAAAAATAATCCCGCCCGTGGGCTAGGCGATGTTAAAATAATCCCGGCGCGAACTGGTTAAATGATGAAATCAAAATCTCAATTTTCATTTTTGCCTCAAAGTGTCTCATTTACTCGTGCTGGGTCACAAATTTGTACATTACCCTCACAGTTACTGTAGTACCCTTGAAATGGTTTGTTACCTTTCTTTACCTTAGAACACAGTACTTCTTATTTACCACCCCCCCCCCCCCCAAAAAAAAAAATTAAATAAATAAAAAAACTTCAATGTTCAAACGGTTTACGAACTTAATTTACCCTAAGACACAGTACTAAGATGGTTACAATAGTATAGTACCCTGAAACTCAAATGTTTGGCTTTATTTACCAAATTTAGGTAACCTAATTTACCCCAAGACAGAGTATTAAGACTCCAATTTTACACTTTATTTACCCTAAAACTAACCCCAACTTATTCACTCCCCCCAAGGAAATTAAAATAATGTTCGTGAACTTAATTTACCCTTGGACACAATACTAAAGATGGTAACAGTAGTATTGTACCGTCAGACTTAAATTTACACTTGTACCCTAAGACTCCAATGTACCCTGGAATAGTTCAAACGTGTTTAATTTCCGTAAAGCTTTCGATTCACAGCACGGGCGTAATGAGAGGTTGATTGGTGCGAGTAAGGTAATAAAAACATGTTGCTGGTAAGGTTGCCCTTTGATGTAGCCGTCATGTGTTAGAAAGCTTATGGCCGGTCTTGGCCGCCCTCTAGGTGTGAGCAATCCTTTTGTTACGTGGGTTGTTCGCGATCTATCGAACAAGGTGGGCAATCCTTTTGCGATGTTGTAGCTGAGCAAGTACGATTTTATAAGCAGCAAGATTGAGAACGCCAAAATGACAATGGAAGGGTTAAGTTGAGTACATGTATAATACTTAATAGCCTTGATGAGTGTGGCGTGACCGACGGCAAAAAAAACATGCTATACATGTAGATGGTATTCCGCTGACTCTCGACTTTATGTACTCTAGAACACAGTACATGTACTTGATTTCCCTATGTCACACCAACCCCAACTTACTCAGTACTTGATTGCTCTATCTAAAATCATCTTGAACCTACACACTGCTCTGTATCATAGGACTATAATCGTATTGACCCTATGATTATCGGCTTTATTTACCCTATGACTCTGGGCTTTATTGACCCTAGGACTGAGAATGTTTTTTTCCTTTTCATAGTATTTTCATTAACCAATAAATATGGATACAGTCCCTATAGTTAATCGTAATTCATACCTGGGACAGTTTAGGCATTCCTATTGGTCGAGAGCCCGTCACGTGGCCGGTATTAAACGGACGATAAAGACATGGCTGGAAGTGTTTAAACATACATGTAGATGGAAACAACATTCCGTCCCCAGGGCTCACTTTATTTCCAACCCTGAACAGTACCTCGTCTCCAATAATAAGAGCGGGTAGTGTTGAGCGCGTACAGCTCGACACCTGCCAATGGCAGTAATAGTCTGGTTCACAGTAAATACGCTTTATTGCATGTATTGTGTAGAGAGCGACAGAGGCGGAAACATGTCATTTGACACAGACAGAATGGCGAAACACCGAAATTTACTTGCGACAATTTTCCGGGATTTTCGGGGCTTTTTGGGCTGAATTTTACAAAAAAGGTATTTATGAATGGGAATAAATGTGTGTTCGGTCGGTATTAATCACTCTGTTTAATACCTCTTGGAGTCTGGGTGCTGATAATTACCCTCGCCTTCGGCTCGGGTAATTATCAGCACCCAGACTCCAAGCGGTATTAAACAGAGTTATTAAAACCTCTCGAACACACATTTATTCCCTTATTCATACTACCATTCAATTCAATTTTTTTGAAACTAGATAAAATACAAGAGTAAAACAAGCTTTAAGGTATAGTGTATAAAACAGGGTTCCCATACAAATTTATGACTTTTCCAGGCCAAAATTGAGGAGCCTTTTTTTATCAAAACACTAGCAAGTCTTCCCAAAAAAATGGCAGTTAAATTCAATTTGAAATTGACAAATAAGGAACGACAATGAGAATGCACTGCACATGGACAAAATGCCTTCGTCAGTTCATTAAAAATTAAAATAGCTTGTAAAGGAACTATGACTATTGGAACATGTTTTAATATTCACCAAATTTTTTTTTGTCAATAGGGACTTTAGCTATACAGACCTGACCCTATTATGCACTGCAGGGTAAAAAATAATAATAATATTTCGGGGGCTCCATTTTTATTTTTTTTTTAATTTTCGGGGGCTACTTTTTTAACTTTCGGGGGCTACTTTAGTCCATTTCGAGGCTACTCTTTCGGGGGCTACTTTTTCATTAATTAACAAAAGGATACAATTTGTTGAGTACTTGAGTTTATCTGGCACTAGTCCTGATCCAAGACCGAGCTAGCTGTTCATTTGTTCCGCGGCGCGCTGTCCGTATATATCCAGGCTTATTGAGGGCGCCCTAAATTATCGCCAGATTTGTCCGCGCTGTGTAGTTCGGATGGTCAATTGCATGAAGCCGGAATGTAGACGAAACAAACGTTTAGAAAACGGCCACATAGTACAGGCCAGCTTTTTATCGCTGTTGTAGGCGTCATGCATGCATGCAGCGCGCGCTGCTGTGTGCTAAATCTATTATGTACATGTACTGTACATGTACCGTACATATACCTCGCGCTCTAGATCTCCGGTCTGCATGGCGGCGCGGCCACTTAGCAGTGGCGCTAGGATCAGAGAGAGCGGCCGTTCGTAGTCGTGCAGCAAATATTACGGGGGCGATTTTGGACCATTTCCTATTTTTAAGTCGCTCCCGAAATCGCATTTTTTTCCTATTTCGGGGGCTCCTTTAGGTGTTTCCGGGCGAATTCGCCCGCCACCCCCGTGTACTTTTTTCGCTGATGCCCTGCATGGTGTATACTTCGTTATTCTAATTTAGTAACTGCACAGAAATTTGTTTTATATCCACGCATGATTTAACGCGCAAGGTTTACAGCTGACTACAGGTGGAGCCAATAGTGTCAAAACTATTTGGAAAGTGTAAATCAGTGTTGTTGTCAAGTCCATCTTAATGCATCATGTATTAAGTAAGCTATTCCAATGAACTGACAAAAGCATTCCTTTGTCATTGTTCACATAGCAATTACTTCTGAAATGACTTGTGACTGGACTTAAGATGGACTAACTAAACAACACTGCATGGTGTAAACAAAGCGTGAAGTCTTCATATAGGCTTTTGGTCTATTGTTAGTTCTCTTAAGTTTACAGTCAACGCTCAAATACATGTATTAACAACTTGGGTTCATAAGCAAAACATTTGAACATTTTCAAACACAACTATAGCCTGTGGCTAGCGATACTACTATCCTGAACTGGCCCAGGATATTTGGAAGTTACAGCTACACCAGCTTGCAAGATTACATTTTGTTTTGAAAGTACCTTTTAAAAAAAATGTTTTGTACAGTTTAGGGTTTTAGTGTACAAATTATGGTCCAAAAATTGGTTGTAATCTTACAAAATCTCTGCAAAATCCTGTCAACATTTGATGTTGAAAAAATTGCAATACATGTACAACCCTACAAATTATTAAAACTTACATGTAGTTAGATTGTGCACAAGGATGTTTTCCATGGTTTGCACAATTTAAAACTTGTGTTGCATGCTTCAATAATATTGACTGAAGCTTGCAGAAATCTTATTTTTTGGTTAGGGTTGGTGAGAGTGTATTGATGTCATACAAAACTCTGACAACTTTTGACGGGGTAGCTGTTTCATTTTTGATGCTGAGGATAATCTTCTGAATAAAGGTCAATGTTTTTCAGAACCTTCTTGTTGTACGCCAAGTTAAAAACATAGTGAATGCACATCAGCAGGCAAACGGCTGACACAAAGTCTGCTGTTTTGCACACAATCTCCCCTTCAGCGATGATTGAATACTCCATAGTAGCTTTCTTTATGATGCTCACATAAAATGTCTCCATCGTAGGCTATGTAGGCCTGTGGTGTTGCCATTTTCTGTAAATGAAAACAAAAATAATACAAGTTCTTGTGAGCGATCCAACTTGTGCATGCCATGTTAATAAAAATGGATAGTAACAATCAAGTTTGTCGACTAAACCAAGCTTACAAAAAAATACCAATGAGGAATAACACAAATTTTTATTTAGCAGGTTTTGCAAACATGAACATCTTTAACTGTGCTCTCTTCCAAGTCTAGAATCCTGTATATTGATAGACGAAGATCAACTTCAACATGGGCACTATGTATAATATGGTACTAGTGAAAATTAATCAATTCCGTCGAGTCAGAAACTCGAAAGTGGGCCCCTCCCCCATTTAGTTCCATATACCTATACACACTCTAAACTATTGTTACCTAACCCCCCCCCCCCAAAAAAAAATAAAAACCCACCAAAACAACAAACCTATACAGATTTCCTAAGAATCCGCAAATTCTGCGAACACAATGATGACCACCACAAAATAGGGGTGGTTCCCTCTTTCTCATATTGTGCTCCATGTGGTGGAAAGTGTCTCGTTTGAGTGCGTTTATAGCCGTCGTCTGTTTCGAATATCGCAACATTTTTGCGAGTTAACTCGTCATCCGGCGCAAACTGGGTAAAAAAGGGCCGTTGAAATATTTATAAAGGAATGCCCTTTTGTCATAATTATTAACAAGGTTCTGATGTTAATTTAGTGTTACATTGCTCTTAGGACAAAGTACCATCTCGACCTTCTCTCCAAACAGCAGGGGAAGTACAAGCAATGATCCATATGAAAGTAATCCTACAATGGAAATAAAAATGAAATGCAATACAAATGCAATTTAGTGCAATGGCATGACAATACATTAAGAACTTGCTGATGGAAGCTGCAGTTTGTGAAACCAGTGGTACATGCGTATAGTGATTTCAACATAAAATGCTTTCTTTGCAGAAAATATAGAGGCATCTTATTTTTTTCCAACTATTTAATTACCTCCAAATGGCTGGCAAGTTTTGAGCACTTGATATTTTTTCAAGTACAGCTCTGTCGTCAACGTGTTTCCAACTTTTCAAATAGCCTCATGTGGGGTACGTAGATAAATAATGAATATGTGAACCATGTCACTGACTTACGGTGCTTTGTATCCTGTTCCTTGTCCCCATCGATGGCCTCATCGGTGGCAGCAGCCAAGTCATCCTTTAGCGAGGCTTGTTTGGCCTTCATCTTTAAGATATGGTCTGCATATTTTGCCAACCCACTCGCCATTCGTTTTTCTATGTTACTGTCCATAAGTCGCTCAAACTTCATAAATATCTGTTAAAAGTGCAATCAATTGGTTAATTTGATTTATAGATGGCAAAGAATTATCAGGTCGGGGAACTAGACTATTTCCAACGATTGCCAGCCAAAATCATTGGAAAATACGATATAAATTTCAACTTTCCTTGCAAACGACAGCACACCATGCCATCATTTCACAGGGTGATTGAGACTGCTATTAACTTAAAGTCTAGTGAGGTATTTCAAAGTAATTCAGTAAAACAAAAATGGAGGATTACCAATCGTGTGTACACGCTACCTTTAATGATGCACATGCACTAGTGATTTGTCCAATGCATTTTTACTTGGTTCACAGAAAGACCCACTGCTCTATTATTATTGGTCACACGCGAGTGATTTTGGAGCAAGCTATAATTTGCTTAACTGTACCACTTAGCATATTTGCTGAAAACTCATGAAGTTAAAAACACATTATTTGTCATGCTCATGTGTATATACTAACCTCGTCTTTATGAAAGAGACATGGGTACATGCATGTCTCTGGTTTGCTTTACTGTCTATTGGCTGGTCCATTGGCTTGTCTGCAAGGGTGATTCCCATTAGGTGTTTTATCATGACAGCATCCTGTCGAGTCTTGAGGGATTCAGCCTTCAGTATTCCAATGTGCTGTTTGATGGTATGCTCATCTTCACCATCTGGAGTAGTAGGTAAGTAGTTCTTTATCCCATACAAGCTCTTGCCATTTCCTTGGACTGTCTTGGACTGTTGCTGAGTCTGGAGGGATGCAAGCTTGATGTGTTTTGGTGGCTCTGCCAAAGGGTTAATGTGCTCATGGCGTTTTCTCTCATTCTGGAAACGATTACTGAGAGCAGACTTCCAGTAGTCCTATAAAGATATAGCAAATATCTTTAACATGAAATCCTGGGCCATGTAACAAATACAAGCTTTAGAAAATGGCTTCAGTAAGTCAGCTAGGAGCTATAATGACAGGTTGATGTATCATGATGCGATGATGCTATATGGTAACCTATTTTACATTACGTACAAAATCATAAACGCTCTTGGTTTCACTGCTAGTAAAGATCGTGCCCTACACTAGTTTATTGTCAAATTAGGTCACATGTGGCAACAATGACTGGCACTTTACAGTACTTACCACTGAATTTCGTCCTACAAGTCCATTCTTGAGAGAGGGGTAGGCTTCAAGAAGAGTAGAAATGACTTCTTGGTGTAGTTAAATGGTGTGGGACGACTTGCAAAAAAAAAAAAAAGTCTTGAAGAAACCATGCAAAAGGATTTGTATGACTCGGACATGTCATTACTATGACTTCACTCCCTTTGTAGCAGCAAATGGGAGAAATTTCATCATTTTGGTTTTTATGCTAATGAAAATGTCCATATTCTTGAGCCAAAGCAGAATGTCATTCAAGGCAGAACAGTAGTGTCTCCATAGCTTTGTGTACAAATATATATCACACTTGTTTACATTTTCTTGGAGTAAGTTCCGCTTATAACTTGTATATCATGTTAAACATCTTGTAATTTGGGCAATAGTGGTGGCCAATATTTCTTCAAAACAACAGGAATGCCATGCACAACTGAGCCTCAAGTTTTTAATGGGTGGCGCTTTTAAAAGCCTGCACATAATAGCTCGCGTGTCCGAATTGGATGCATATCAACACACTACAGATGCGCCTTGAAAAACTGAATCTGCCGATATTTTTTGTGTCGAAATCCGACATTCTGATGGCAAGTTACGTTTGTTATCCTTTTAAAATATGAACGGTACAATCATGGAAATATGGTAGCATATTTTTATGAATTTGACGACTTAAGGCCGAGTTTGGCCGGCAAGAAATGAAAGGGTTGGCTCGTTGAGGCTTTTGTCTGCCCATTCGTGTATCGCTCAACGGTGTGCGACATGTTGCGTTTTCTTTTTTTTGCATAAGAAAATCTAACTTTTTTAGAAACTTACGTACTATTTTGATATGCGCCTGCGCACTAGCGCATACTCGCGCTAGTGCGCAGGCGCACATCTTCCAGAATTCGTGTTGCTGCGGTCGCAAGATTGCTCGCGGGGTGTTTACAGTCAATTATCCCGTGCGGTTTTACGACCGCGGTACCAGAGCCTAAACGTTTGATCCATAGGTCGTTGTAACTCGTGTCTTATT
Source organism: Crossaster papposus (assembly GCA_037893245.1). NCBI lineage: Eukaryota > Metazoa > Echinodermata > Asteroidea > Velatida > Solasteridae > Crossaster > Crossaster papposus. The sequence continues at coordinate 553,214 of JBAIAA010000246.1, forward strand.
TCTCCATGCATGTACACTGTACATGCCATATCTTGTGCATTTGCCTTCATCATGGCTAGGCTATGTAGCAGATAATGGATGAATAAAAACATGTTTGTATTCCTCCATGATATTAGGTTGGGAAAACTGAACAAGTCATTCTCATTCTTACTTTCTATTGAAACAAAATATTGCAAATTAATGTGTTCATAAACAAATTATGGTTGGAAGTTGTTAGATTTAGGTCCATCCTCCTAACTTATTTGAATTTTAATAACTGCAAGAGTTTAAATACATTATTTTGCCGTATATTTGTAGTTTAAATGACATGGCAAATAAAAAATATATATACACAAAAATAACTTCAAACAATTATTTCATGGTTTATTTCATAGGATATAGGAAAATCAAACAATCATAACGTTAACAGCAGAATACATTGCTAGTTGGTCCCATTCGTTCATGGTTTCACTGCGCTTGGCAGCTTACATGAATGTTAACATTTCCAAAAAACTAAGACAACTAAATGTCGCATCAATATCTCTATATATATATTTATCTTGCACTCAAGAACCCTTTCTTGTGGGTAAAACATTTAACATAAAAATACAAAAACTTAGAATTACATGTACTGTACATGTACACCCGTAATGTATTTCTTCGCACACACTTTAAAGGTAGTATACACCATTGGTAATTGCTTGAATTATCCATAATAGGTAGATTTGGGGGGTTGTATTTTATAGTAAATATCGTTTAACTGAACTGTCCGAAGTTTTACAATCATGGATGCCGAGAAAAGCACGAAAAACGGCGTTTGTTTTCCACCGGCGTCGAGCAGTTATTCTTATGTTATCTTTGTTTTTTCGCGCTCGCCGGACGGCGATCGCGAATTTTTCTTTATACAATTCTATTTTTCAGAATAATTACTGGATATCTAGTGCAATCATTTTGCTGGATGCCTACAATCATTATTTACTTTCAAAAAAGTAAATATTTCCTAATAATTCGGTAGTAAATATTTTTGATATCTGCAAATGGTGTATACTACCTTTAAACAGACGGTAAAGGAAAATACTATGGCATACCTCAACCAATAAATGGCAAGAAAACAAAAAATACAAGTAAATACAAAAATGGCAATCTACCATCATGCTAAAAAAATGCACTTTGGCACACTTTGTTTTGGCATTTTTTGACAAAGTTGACAAAGTGAGTTGTATAAATGTCGTATTAAACTTGACATCCCTGAGATTAAAAAGATGTCCAGTAGAATAAAAGCACCAGTCAAATTTAAATAATATAAGTAAAAAATACCCGCAGAGTTGGTGAAATATTAGGAAAACAAATCAGCTGCAAGTTGCACTTTTCACAATCCATACAAATGCAGACATGTTAAACAAATGTTTGAAATAATATTCATAAATGCCAGAGACAGTTTAGACATTTCTATCGGTTGAGAGCTCGACACGTGGGTAAGTTTAAAACAGCCAATAGAACATGGCTCGGCTGGTTTTAACGCTTTTTCACGATCACATTAAATTCAGACTCCTAGGAGCTTGTTTGAAACGTACTGTTTAAAATTACCAGCCAACCACATTTTGCATTTCTTGATGATAATATATATGCACAGTGTACATGTACATGTAACTAAATAAAGTTGCTCCAAAATTAAATATACATGTAGGTAGTACATGTACATGCATGCACATTTACTTATATATTTTTAAATGACCTGTTGTAGATGCTGGAAAACTTAAAACAAAATCCTACGCTTTAGGTCTCTCAAATACTACTTTAAACAAACAAAGCAAAGCAACGCTTGGACAAAAACATGACTGGTAGACAAATTGAATAGTGCAGTGTATGATTTACAAACGTTACAAAAAGATCGCAAATTGCAACGTTTTGCAAACATGGAAACTGATATTAAATGAGATTAAAACAAGTTCATAAACTATCACTTATTTTCATGGTGAATTATGTAAAAATATTTTAGGCATTGATAGGTACTAATCATTGCGGGACAACTAAATGCGAGGAAAGGTCACAAATGGGCAGAAAAGCTTGACAGAGTCCAACTGAATGTTTTCAGTCAACATTGCAAATGCAGTGCGGTTTGAATATCAATACAAACCACTAAAAGAAGGAGCACTTTTAGTTGATGTATTATAAACAAAATAACATCAACTAATAAATTAATACGCAGCACAAATTAGAAGGGAATACATGATATTGACAATGTCAGCACTATAATAACTCATGTACATGTACATATATACAGTTATTAATTTGAATAAAATCTTGTCTTAATTTGCTTCCTTTTGCCATTTCTGGCATTTTCTTTTGCCATTCATCATTTTGTACCTTCTTTGGTACAATCTTCTTCCGAGCATTTACGCTTAACCTTTTCAGGTGATCTGCATTGGCAAGCACTCTCTGCCCGTGCTGCTGGAAAATTAGCTTATAATCCTAGTACATTCATGTTGAACAGAGCCAAAGATGCGCTCATCAGCATTGAGCTGGGCATGCAGACTTTCTATGCCCTGTTCACTGAGCAGCCCAATGGTATATATTCCACATCTTGGCGCATTCAGGAACATGGCACAGAAGGAAATGCAATTTAGGTGGAATCCGTTCTCCCGGGAAAGTCTGCGGGAACCACCTACCTAAATCCCAACACTTTGAGCACAAGTCTTCAACCTCTGCCAAAGATAAAAACCCTGTCCTCCCTGCTAGGTGAAATATCTCCCTTAACCTACGGTAGAAAAAAGTTCCCTGTAATCAGTTTGCTCTTCAAAGCCATCAAGAACTTCAATCAGTGTTTCTGATTGTTTAAGAATTATTTTGCAGTGGTTGCCAACAAAACACTGTGAATGATATGCCTGTTTTTTCACCCCTAGTTTATTTTCCAGCACATCACCCATTTTTTTTCTAGGGGCCCCATTTGTGATCTTGCCTCCTCAAAGACTTTTGCTAATTCGGCTTTTTTCTTATCCAAGTCATTTTTTTGTCGCTTGACATTTGCTTTTTGTTCATTTACAAGAACCTGTTGTTTGTTCACAACATCTTCCACGCTTTCCACTTCCCCCTTACATACCGGGCACTTGTATTCTGTATTAGTGAGATCTATCCCCCTCATACCAACACAGTCTTTATGGTACCATCCTTTGTCCCCATCACCACACTCAACGTCATCTTCGACATCTCCATAACAGCCACGGCACAAGCAGGAAACTCGCAAGGATCACTTTCCCCCCTACCTCGTCTTCTCCCCATATGCCAAATCTTTCACTGCTTGGCTGTGCTCTCTCTCATTCTCCTCTGCATCAATCGAAACACGCTGCCATCTATCATTCAGCTCATCATCCCTTTCCCCCAAATTCCCTTGATCTCTACTTCTAAGTTTTCTACATTTCTGTAAAATCTCACAAGTCCCAGCATTATATGTAATATTGGTGGAGCTATGTGCATTAAATCATAAAGAATAGGCAAAATTTGCTAATGGGCAATGGAATGGTGGTATTGGCCACTTGCCTTGGTGTTACCACGCCTCCTAGGATCTGCCTGATTATCGGCTAGATCCTGGACAATCTCATCATGTTCTCTGCGTTTAAACCACGATGGATTGTCCGTCCAGCCCTCGCCGGTCTCATCCTTAACTTTAGGTGAATGAATCTCTTCACTTGGGGCAAGGGCTGAGAGGGGTATGTAACATGGGTAAGAAGCCCATGCACCCATGTGGCCCATTACCTTCGTCAGAAATTCGTAATCCCCTACCAAAAATACCCTGCAAATTTTGTTCTCCCCTCCAACCCTCACTTGTGAATTTCTTTGGAGTTTGACGAGTTGATCCCTAAAATGTAAAAAAAAACAAGATTTATATTTTCATATGAATCTGTGGCATTAAATAAGGATATCAAATCTGTTTTATCGGCAGATTTGCACCCTTTGATATTGCAAATCTTTACTGCAAGCTTGGTGCTAGTACCACCTTTATCCCCCTGCAAAAGATATAACTGGTTCCCAACACAGACAATGGAAACTCAATACGCGCGGAACGTATGAAGACCAACGACGGTTGACCGCCATAATTCAAAATAAATTGATACAGTCCCTAGTTTTTCGGCTTCATGATTTTTCACATACTTTTTTTCTATTAAAGGGAAATTACAGGCTCAATAATATTTTACCTAGTCTAAAAGAATATATGGTAACATACTGACTCCGCAGAGAATTTGTTTTGATTTGTTATCGAGAACGACACGCGCCTATTATATTCACGATTTCTTGTCATTCAGGAGTACAAGAGCGCGTCCATATTGTTCAAATTTCCCGCCTCACCTGAGACATTATGACGTAGTGTCTACACCTCGATGCACATCGCTTTATTGCCTGTTGTTCGCACTGGTATCCCACCTTGACGATCGGGCTTCGCGTACTGATGGTGCAGACACTACGTCACAATATCTCAGATGTACCGATAAACCAGAACAAAATGGCGGCTCGCATGACGGTAAGCGCAGTGCGAGAAAAATCTGTTTTATATGATTACCAAAACCAATAAAAATGAAATAAAAATCAAGTCACAATGGCAATTGACACTCTTTAACATTATGCAATTATAAACTATGGGTGGAGTTTACCTTTAACCAAAATTATTGGTTAGTTATGCATCTAAATAATCTCATCTAGATAGGGTCTTAAACAAAAAAAGGTATAAAAGGCGTGTATACAAAAAACTAGGGACTGTATACAATGAACTATAGGGGGCTGTATCCATATTTTTGTGTGAATTATGGGTTATGCCTGTCAACTGTTGTTGGTCTTCATACGTTTCGCGCGTATCGAGTTTCCCCTGTCTTTTATTAAACCAGTTATATCCCTATTGAAACGTGTAACACGTAATTGAGCTTCAGAGGGGTTGATGCATATGTCTCCGAAAATGTATACAAGGCTAAAGGTTAATAATGCCCAAAAGGCGAACGAGTTGATTAATAAATACCTAGGAGAGTTCATAGCTTCTGATTGGTTGAGACTCGATCGACCAGGCTTTCAAAAATTGAAGCAAATTCACTGTTTATTCTATAAATAATAAGGTATTTATTAGAGGGGAATAACAGCTGAACAGGGTGAGGACCCGGTCATTACTGCGTGATAATTGACCGTGATAATTTGTCATCGCCCACCCCGGTCCTCACCCTGTCATGCCCTAAATAAAATATGATGAAATCTATTCATAGGAAAATGAACTCCGTAGTTAGGACAATAATAAGTTTGCGCAAAAGTCAAGATTGCGTTCAACAGCAAGATTACTTACTCAAGATTGCAATGAAGATTAAACAATCTTCTTTGTATAAACACACAATCGGTGGCCTCAATCGCATCTCTCTCTGCATTGTACAATGTCCAATAGGTTTGTACACTTCCATATGTGGAGTATTTGTAGACGACATCACATTTTCTGCATCGCAGATTAAACTTTTGGCCTACTTTGATACCATCAACAGTAATGTACTTGACACGAACAAAGCTGTGCTGCTTCTCTAGCCTTTCATAACAGTAAATGCAGTTTCCACATGGAGGAAGGAATAAAGTACTATGATCACTAGCACTGGCAGGAATTCCACTGGCAGCGGCAGTACTTCCACTTTTAGTTTTAGAACTACTGTCAACGTCAGTGTTACTGTTGTAGACGTTACTGTTAACGTTACTAGTAGTACTGCCAGTGGTGGTCACCGTGCCACTAGTAGTGTTGTTTTTAGACGCCGATTTCAAGTTCAAAACCAGCTCGCAAAGTTCACGAGGAACATTTAGCCCTTCTAGTCTATATGATTGGTGCAATAGATTGCCAAAATTGTTCAGAAAGTGTTAAAAGCACCAAACTTGGCACAGATGTTCTTTGTACTATACTGATCATTTTCAAGGGTAGTGCCAAAAATAACAAACCGTTGCTAGGGAAGAGAATTACCTTAGTAACAAGCTAAGTGGACCTTTCTAGTCCATTTTAAAAGATTTAGAAAGGTTGGTAATAATGTTTCAGGACATCAGAACTATCAGTAGACTATTTTAAGGCCATTAAAAAGCCAAATAAGCCTTAGCAACAGTTGCTAGGCAACATATTACCATAGCAACAAGCTTTTTACGTTGTGTTAGTCTATATAATAAGGCAAATCTATGTAACTGGCTAGGAGCTATACTATTGAGCAAAATATTCATAACTTTAAGCCAGTTAGTTGAAACAATTGTGTGAAATTTACACACATCTGATCAAAACATTGCTGCTGATACTTGAAGGCAGTACATTCAAAGTTAGGAACAGTCATTTTCAAGAGTGTAATCACCTTAAGAATGTTTGTGGACCTTTGCCATAGTTTAGGCGTTGTCACAATCTCCCTTGCACGTGCAATATACAGTGCATTTTAAGAGTGCCCTTACACATTTACAGTTTCTGCATCTGCTCCTACATGCACACTTCAGCAACTCTGGACAGGACACTCTAGCTTCTGGCAAATGTGTCCACAAGGGTGTCCACTGTTCTGGACAAGTCCAACCCCAGTCAGCAGGAGATGTTTTTTTGACGATATGGCACCGTAGTACTAGCCCAGATATGTCCACCTTGCAAGACTGCTCTTCTAATATGTTGCTGTAGAGCAGCCTTGGTGGGAGGAAGAGATGACATCTGACAGCCTTTGTGTGTGAATAGAAGCTTTCGAACTTCATTGATAGAGGTACATGTTGCTGTCCTGTCATAGAGAAGTATAGTGAAATACTCCAATGAAGATTCTGTCTCTTCAGATATTTGCTGTGGTGAATTGTGCAGCTCATAGAAGGTTTCAGTGAATTCATCATGTGTTGCCCATACTTTCCATGCAGTCTTCTTTCCCACTTGGGCTAACTGGGATACAGTGTCGCAGCCTGTGAAAGCATGAAACACCGGAAGTGCCACAGATTTCTGTGGACCAAGTGATGCACATATTTCATGAGCAGGGATGTAGCGAAAGTTCTTGCCAGTACCAAATGCAATCCAAAGTTCTGCCCTTCCCAGCTGTGGCAGAACAGCTACTGCAAGCACAACTACGTCAGTATCTACTGTTCGAACAAGGATCTTTTGAAAGCCCAGCATGATGGCATCTGCAACATGCACCATGATTCTGGAATCTGCTTCCTCATGGTTGCATGGAGCTAAGTTGGTCATGTCTTGAGTAGGGGTACAGAGTGCAGTTTCGCCATTGTTAACAACGAGTGACTTCTCTGCAGTTGCACGTGCTACAAGTTCACGATTAAGGAGTTTGAACAACTCTGTCTTGTTGTCGTTCAAGCGAAGGAACTGTTGCCAGTTCCTTGGTATGGGACTAGACAACTCCACACGTCTTCGTTGATTTGGTCCTGTACTACGCTTTTCTCTAGTTTGTGCTTTTAGACTGTTGTCGAAGTACTGGTCCCACACAATGTCTACTCTTTGAGCCTGATTTTGTTCCCTTTTGATGTGAGGAACAAACACCTTTGCAGTGTAGTCACCAAATGTCTTGCATCCGCCAGGTTTGAGAATGTTGACGAGTACCGCACCATCCATGATGCTCACATCTGTTCTTGGCCTTACATTAGATGTAGACTCCACGTGTTGCTCAAGACAATCCATAAGGTGACCCTTACACACACAAAAATGATATACCATTAATTTACCATTGGGATTTACCATTGAGATTTAGCATTGAAAATACCATTGAAACTAATTTAAATAATTGGAACGGCTAATTTGCATATTTAATGGTAAATGAATGGTAGACCAATGGTATGCTGAATGGTAGATCTAAGGTATGGTATTTGAAAGGTATACTGAATGGTATGCTACAAGGTAGACCAAAGGTATTCTGTATGGTATTTGAAAGGTATACTGAATAGTAAGCTGAATGGTACTCCAATGGTATTGTGTGTGGTACTCCAAAGGTATACTTAATGGTATGCTGCAAGGTAGACCAATGGTATGCTGAATTGTAGATCAAAGGTATTCTGTATGGTATTTGAATAGTAAGCTGAATGGTACTCCAATGGTATACTAAATGATATGCTGAAAGGTAGACCAATGGTATGCTGAATTGTAGATCAAAGGTATCCTGTATGATATTTGAATAGTAAGCTGAATTGTAGATCAAAGGTATCCTAAATGGTATGCTGAAAGGTAGACCAATGGTATGCTGAATTGTAGATCAAAGGTATTCTGTATGGTATTTGAAAGGTATACTGAATAGTAAGCTGAATGGTACTCCAATGGTATTTTGTGTGGTACTCCAAAGTATACTGAATGGTATGCTTCAAGGTAGACCAATGGTGTACTGAATTGTAGACCAAAGGTATTCTGTATGGTATTTGAAAGGTATACTGAATAGTAAGCTGAAAGGTAGACCAATGGTAAGCTGATTGGTAGACCAACGGTATTCCGCATGGTACTCCAAATACCAAATACTTCAACATACCATTAAGCATACCAGTCTACTTTTCAGCATACCATTCAGTCCACCTTTCAGTACATTATTCAGTGTACCTTTAGTGTACCATACAGAATACTTTTGGTCTACCATTAAGTTTATTTGCCATTCTACGTACAAGTATAGTCTTGGTACCATTCAATTCAGTAAACAGTTTGCCTTCTATCTACATGTAACACACGTGCCATTTTTAGTGGATAAGAGACATGTGACAAATAAGGCGAGCTTTTGATTTTGTGATTAAAGCATTGTGAATTTGCCCATATTTCGGTCGTCGGACAAAATTCAGCTTGACACTATCTAAAAACCAATTAGTACCCACTTATTCACATTTCTGCATAAAGCTGGAAATCAAGCATACAACTGTACATCCTCACAAACATAATCCAAGTCAATTTCTGCATTTTGTGCTACTACACTAATATATTTTCAAAACATTCAACCTGACAGTAGGATTACAACTGGTATTTTCACTTATTAATTTATTTAAAACTGTATTTAATAAGGAACCCATCCAGCACCCCCATAATACATGTACATCAAGATACATATGTATTGACAACATAATTTACTTGGTTTACAATGAATAATATAATTTTATATTGTCCCCTTTCAGAAATTCTGAACGACGACAAAGAACTGAAACACTGTACAAAATTACTGAAATTAATAGGAAGACAGAAAATGTCAAATACTGGCAATATGTTATGTACATTGTACATGTACATTCAGTATCACATATAAAATGTTGACATTTCTTATTCGTGCAAAGACAAGTGAATGATCGAGGCCATCCATCTGTTTATAAAATTGTCAAAAAATGTATAAATCATGTTGGAGGACAAAGGAAGAGTTCCGCATCAGCTACCATTTTGGGAAATAATAACACTGAAGAACGTTGTCAAATTGTATTATATATGTACATATTGCTATGTACATTCTGAAGAAAAAAAAATAAGGAAAATAGCTAAAAAGGGTCAAATGTGTTTAGGGGAAATTGCTGCTTCAGGGAAGCAAAAAGTACACTCTAAAAACTGAAGTGTTATAAATAAATCCCTAAGTGTTAGATTTAGCACTATCCGGGTGCTTCCTGAGGGACTGCACCTCAAGTGCCATTTCAGCACTTGATGAAGTGTCAGCATTGCAGCACTATCTAAGTGCTGTGAAAGTGCTACCAATACAGCACTAATATAGTGTTGATTTAAGTCCTTTGTAGCACCATCTTGGTGTACATCCAGCACCCCAAGGTGCAATCCATACAGCACTTGAAGTGTCAGCATTGCAGCACTATCCAAGTGCTGTGAAAGTGCTACCAATACAGCACTAATATAGTGTTGATTTAAGTCCTTTGTAGCACCATCTTGGTGTACATCCAGCACCCCAAGGTGCAATCCATACAGCACTTGAAGTGTCAGCATTGCAGCACTATCCAAGTGCTGTGAAAGTGCTACCAATACAGCACTAATATAGTGTTGATTTAAGTCCTTTGTAGCACCATCTTGGTGTACATCCAGCACCCCAAGGTGCAATCCATACAGCACTTGAAGTGTCAGCATTGCAGCACTATCCAAGTGCTGTGAAAGTGCTACCAATACAGCACTAATATAGTGTTGATTTAAGTCCTTTGTAGCACCATCTTGGTGTTGGCTTTTGACATCCAGCACCCCAAGGTGCAATCGATACAGCACCAATGAAGTGCTAATATAAGTCCTTCCTAGGCGTTACTTTTAAATGGGCGGGGCAGTGGGGGCAGGGCGGGGTGGTTTTTCATGAAGTTAGTTGACACAAGGACCAATTTTTGGACAAATTTAAGATAGTTAGGTCCTTGTGCAGACTTACTTTATTGAACAGAGAAATGACAAATTCAAAAGGATGTCTCTTCAAATTAGCCTTTATTTTTTACTTGATCCCTCGAAGCAACAACCATGTCAAAAGTTTAGACAAAACAATACGTTTATCGAGGTAAAACCAAACAAATATCCTATGTTTTAGATGTTTTAGGCCTGTAGAAATTACATGGAAAGGCTATTTAAAAAGAAAAAAAGAGATTAAAGTCCAACCCACTGGGATTCGCACCCGCGCCAAAGGACCACTCGGCTAGGCTGTACGTATAAGTCATTGACCAATCAGAAGCCTGGAAATCTGGCTAATGGCAATCCTGTTTGGGAAAAAAGTATTCGCAGCCTGGAATTCGGATTGAATTCGCATTAAGTGTGAACGTAGCATAACGATTCTACAATGTGTATGAGATTCGATCGCATGAAAGCTGCCATTCAATGTTTTCAATTACAAATGTTCACCATGGACATATAGATCCTTTTCCCGGCGCGAAAATTGGCTTTGTTACCCAGCATGTTCACTCACGCATGCGCATACCATTCAAATTGCGCTCTAAACAGTTTTTGTGGTCTCATCATTGAGAAAAGGCTGGGTGAATGTCCGTAATACATGACCGTGAAATTGCAATGCATTTTTGACGTAGGCTACATCGGGAACCATTCACCCACCCTTTACTGAATGAAGAGACCACAAAAACTATTTAGAGTGCAAGGAATAGGAAAATAGGTACAACTCAACACACTGACGAAGTTTCATCAACATCGGATAAGTCTAACTACGAAAATATTGACCTTGTTTTGACGAAGAATATGTGAGAAATGCATTGAAAATCCCCGGCCATCTCATCTTCTTCCAACCAGCCAATGCGCATGCGTTAATTTATCGATTGTTGCTGGGAAACTGGAGCAATTTTGGCGCCGGGAAAAGGATCTATATAAAAAACCTATGCCGAATGTTGTTGCAGTGCATCCAGACTACTCTCCAACTCCAGAACAATGGCTGGGATCTGATCCTTCTTACTTTTCATGTCGTACACAACCAGTTCCAAGAAGGTAAAGAAGTTGTATAGGGCAGCATGGTATTCTAAATTGAATGCGTAGTGCACTTTAAATAGTCTGTCCACTGCCGAAGTGATGTCGTCTGGACAAGGTACTGCCAATGCGTCCACAATCACGAAGAATTGACTCGGGTTGTCCCTGGTCCCAATGCAGAGCAGGTACGGCTGCGTCCGTTCTTTTTCTTTTGTTTTGAGATGGTGCTCCACAGAAGCCCCAACCTGAAAAGAAAGATATGTACAATGTATGCAACTGATTGAGACTTTCATCATAAAAGTATGTCACACAAACAAAATAGGAAGGTATCAAGAAAATGCATGTAGTCAGTCAACCTGATGTTACAGCTAAAATCCTTGAACTTTGTAGTTTTGAGCTATCTCACCCCAATTAAGCTAGGCGCGGATTTTAAGTCGGCCGACACCAAAAACTTTGTTTTCACCCGACTTAAAATCGGCTGGTTTTTTGTTCAGGTCACCCGCATACGGCGGACAATCGGTCCGGCCAGACTGGACAAAACATTGCGGTATCCAATGGTTACGTGCTAGGCCCTATTTGAAGATCAATAAAGATGGCTGCATCCATGAGGACGCCGCTATTTTGTTGAGTCACATGATCTCGACACCGGCTGTGATTGGCTAGACACACGAAATGTTTTGCGGTTATCCGCAGACGGCAGACAATGTTTTCTGTCGGCCGACAAATTTCAAACATGTTGAAATGTGTTTGTTTCTGCGACACGCACACGACCGATTTTCCAACTTAAAATCGGTCGTGTGCGCCTAGCTTTAGCGGGCAGGGTCAATGAGGGTGCACATGCTTACCGGTTGGAAGTCCAATAGGAAGTTCATTGACTGGATGCTGGAAACTCTTCCCCTCTTTTTGGTCGCATGTGTTGGCAGAAGGTTTACCAACAACAGGAAGGCATACATGGACTTTTCACCTTGGGAAAGAAAGCAGAAGAGAATTATTAGTATTCTTGTGGGCATGGGTTGTGGCGCAGTACATTATGTGGCGCACCTCGTATTTCTGTTACTTACCCGTTTTTTTCCAAAATAAATCGAGACCTCAACATTTTACCATGTTCTACGCAGCGTTGCAGCGTCTTGGTCGCGTCACAACAATGGAATTGACAATTGGTCAAGGTCGAATTTCGCATAATTTATTTCAAGTGTAATGTCTGCCGCATGGAAACACTCAATTTTCAGTGAAAAGGTAGGTTTTGTTATCGATTTATGCTTCCAATCTAGTGTGAGAGATCTTTGAACTAATGCCGTACATTGTCATTGCTAACGCATTGACAAAGATGCATTTAAATCGAAGAATTCAGAGGTGCGCCACAACATGTACATCCAAAACACATTTGTATGCAGATTCCCGAGAGGGGTCTTCCGTATTCCACGCTCGATTATGCAATTATTAATGATACAGAAGTGCAAGTGACTGTTTCTCAACATTGCTAGATTATTTATCTTTCGAATGTGCCCATTGGTATGATTTTTCAGTGTGTAGTTAGGTCAGAATCCATACCGAAACTCGGCCGACCGTGAAAGTGCGCCACATCGTCGCCCCTCTACAATAGAAGCAGTTTTCTTGAGGTCGCAATCACATCTTTGGAATTTGCCAGTGTCGTGTTCAGTTTTCTGACATTATGCATTAAATATTGCAAACAAAAACAATGGCGTCACGTCACACATCATTGACGTTGTGCAACAGAGCAAAACTGGGCCTCATGTTCGCTGTGCTGGCCTGTCAGGCTAATTAGTTATTTCAGGAAAACATAATATTTATGAGCTACATGTACCTTGTGAGGGTTCATACTCCGTGTCATCTTCAAAGTCGCTTGGCCTGTGAAGCTCTTCCACGAGTTCTTTCACTTTGGAACACTTCGACAATGCTGCAAGCTGAAGGACCACATCAACAAACCTCGTTTCCCAGGTCGTGATTAACTGTCTGCCTTTCTCTTCTCCGAAGAGGTAGTTGAAGTCATAATCGACCTGAAATTTACAACAACAGAAATTAAGCTTTTAACCACTTGCCTAATCCTTTACCCGAGACATGGTTCCTTTGAGTGACTGGCTGGGAATTTGTATAGACGGATTTAGATCCATTGTCCAGACCCCTTTCATGCGAGTACGAGACGCTGTGTTTTCAAGCGGCGAAAACAGGTCACTGGGGTGCCTCGGAGCTTCGTTTCACGGACAAGATTCCCACAGAAACCGGTCCGTAGTGAGAGAACGGGTCATTAACAATTCGAAATTTCAATGACAAAAGGTGTTATTTGGGTGCCCGGACTTGGTTTCATTGAAAAAAGAATTTTGTAATGACTTTGATTTTTCGCCAAAAAGTATCCCGCTGTGGAGCGCCTAAAAAAAAAAAGTACCCCGGCGTGAAGTGGTTAAGAATCAGAGGCTGCAAGGGAAGTTAAAATCCACATTGAACTTTGATAACCTGACAACTCTGCTCAAACATGCTCATCCCAGTTAAAGGGCTTGTTGCACACCTCAAGTTTGCCTATTGGGCATAATGCAAGTGGTCATATATTGGCAATTCGACCAATCAAATCTCAAGGCATTTCATTATGTTTACAAAAAGAAATATGTTAAACCTAAAACTTACTAGCTGAGGAACATCCTTATAACGAGGGTACTTTTCAATTATTTCCCCAACGCAGGGGCCTTTCTCAAACAGCCACTTTTGCCGATTTGCAAAAGTCTCCTTCATCGCGCTTTTGATTTCTTCAACTTTGTCGAGAGAAGTCCTTTTCGCCAGGAGAGCCAACTCCTCCGCTGCGGTCTCCGAAATGCAATCCTCTGCTCTTGGTCGCTTTCTACTGCTACCACATGCAGTCACTTCCTTCGCAGGGAGATTTTTAGTGGCCTCGTTTCCAGGCTGTTTCTTTCTCGGCCGCTGCTTGGCATCGTCACTTAGTGGCCTGCGGATATTTTTCAACTTACTCTGGATATATCCAGACTGTTTCCCACCCGCAGTGCTAAAGAAACTCTCCTGAAAGAGATGAGAAGATGGTTAAAAATAGTTGTAAAATTACAGAACAATCTGTAAACAAATTTACAGAATTTACTGTAAAATACTTTGTCTACAGACAAATGTTGTCTTTTTACAGATATTCTGCTAATTTACAGAAAATGTCTGTCAATTTATAAAAATATCTGTGCGAGATCGAAGTTTTACAGATTTTACCGATTATTTGGTAAATTTACATTCATATTTGTATTTTTACGGATGGCACATTGAACATACAGAGAATTTTGGTGAAGAGACTGCATCCGGGAACAGCCAGCCACCATTTGCAATCCAGCTTTCCCAAGACTAGCACTATTTTTGGTTTCGGTGATTTCACATTTTGTACTGTGTTTGTCCGAGTGATCAGAATTGTTTGTGTACACTACTGAATGATAAATGGTTAATCAGCCAGTATCCTTGGAGTACAAGGATGCTGGGTATCTTTGGACTTGGAGCATCCATGTGTACTATAAATTGCTTTATTGCATTCTGTTATCAGTTTTAGTGAGTTATTTACATAAATACGGTTGTCGGTTGATACAGAAAGTTCTGTAAATATACATGCGTCTGTGCTTCACAGACTTTTTTTGTAAAAATACAGACATTTTTCTAACAGTGTTGCTACTAAAACCATACGAAGAGGTCAAAATGTCTGCACTGATATGGTTTCAACTTGTTTTAGTACCGACTGTAACTGTCGGCATTGTTTCTCTCTTGCTAAAAACTGGCAGGATTTTCTAAACAGAAACTGAATGTATGCTACTTACATGACCTGATTCTGCTCCCTTCTTCTTCAAATTAGGGTAAGCCTCAATAATCGCCTTAGCTGCAGCTAACTTCTTACTTTGATCTGGATAGCTGAAAGAAAATATGTTTTGAATGACTAAAGCCCATACAGATTTCACGGTAAGAATGATTATAAATAAAATATTTTGTTGTCTAACCTGTCAAATGATTGTATATTTTTTAGTTTTTCTTTGGTTAACGATGTTTTTAACAATGAAATGATACGTCTGACATGTCTGCATTCAAGCATGTCACGTGAATTTTGAAAGAATATAGACCCAGTAACTGGGGCGCTGTACTCCTTTTGTTATTGTTAGCCATATTACTAGCAGCTTGGGTGGACAGCTTAGAGGAGCAGGTACTGTACAGTATGTGTCAGGTCAAGTAAAAGAAGACGGCACTTACAAAGAGCACTTTTCAACTAAATTGGCTACAACGATTTGCACAAGCTCGCATCTCGACTGCGTTGTCATGGTCCCATTCTTGTTATACTCCTCGTCAATCGGCTTTCCACGGGGATGTTTCAGCATAAGTCGTTTGACATCGAATATCTGGATGGAAGAAAAGATGCATTGTATTTTGAAGACCAAGTCAAGAGAACCCAAATTGTTTTCTTCAGTGAGGTCACACTCTGCTCATTATTGGCTCTTCAGACAAAATTGGGCGATTTTCAATGTTATGTAGGAGGAAACCGGACCATTCAGAGGAAACCTACACTGTCAGAGAGTCGCCCTCTCTATCACAGGAGTACCAGATCCGACCGAGAATCGAACCCAAGACCTCAGCGGCGACAGGCACCGGTATTTCCTGATTGCGCCACTCTCCTGACAGCCCAAACCGATGTTGGGTTCTAAACGAAGCCCCACTCCTATGTTTATGTACATGAACCTGCAACCAGAAAATTAGCGCTTCTCTTAGGCTCACCTTTTCATCACTGGCTCCTCTCTGATCAGGCCTTCTGCTAGTATTGGGATCAGAAATCAGGCTCCTTCGAGTATTTGAACTGCCACTGCTTGTAGATGGGGCCGGTGACGAGGTACACAAACTATCACTTGCAAATGATGATGTTGATGATGTTGATGGAATAGGTGATAACATGGACAAGTCAATTTCTTTGTCAAGCACAAGAATTTCTTTAGCCTCAGCAAGCATTTCAACATCGTCGTCATCTACGTCGATGTAGCGGTTGAATTCTTCAAGTTTAGCCTGAATAATGAAGTGTCCTTCTATTCCAAATTTGTCTCTGATCTTAGTCTTAACGTTTTCGAAGCCAACGGGAACTTTCACAGACACCAATTTCGACCTTCCACAAAAAGTTACGCAAAATCGCTTCTCATCTCCCATTTCTTAACTGCAAAAAAAATAAAATAATAACATTATGGTAAAGTGATATATGCAAGTACATAGGAAGCTTGAAAGTTAAAGTTGGGCGGCAGTTCTTCAAGCCTGTATTGTGATGTCGAGCTGAAAAGGACAAGGGAGTATTCAACTACATTTACAATATATAGAAACCTTAGCTTAGTACAAATGTATGACTTTTTATATTAGTATTTACTATTACATGAACAGGGGTTGAAAATAAGGACTTTGGCACTGCAGCAGAATAAATTGTAGACCAATTTCCAGAAACTGGTAATTTTAGAGCATGTTGAATCAATGAGAGTGCATAAAGTGTTGTCGTGGATGCAGAGCATGACTGTGTTGTCATAAAAAAACCACTTCATGCCAAAAAATCCTTTTGTTGGGCACTCAAGACAGGCCACCCATAAGTTGCCGATATCTACTTTTTGTACAGTATACACAGTAGAACCACCTATGATGAACCTACAGAGACATGCAGCAATGCTGATTTTAAAGCTCCAAACTCCACGCGTGTCTTGTGCTGTTGGTGCCTTGTCTGTTTAATCTTGAAAGCAAATTATTTTCAACCCCCTGGTATTGATTTCATACTGCTACATGTACACTACATGTAGTACAGTACGGCATGTAACTGAAATATGTACCTTTAATTTCATAATTGCCTTTAAAGAGAGCTCCTTGTGGCAATGTACAAGCACTTGCGCCTCCTTCCATCATCATTTTTATATGACTCGCATGCATGGAGTGGATGGAAGTCCGTCAGTTCCGAAGGTTGTAGAAGGAAGTTTTCTGCCTCGAAGTGGAGAGGTTTGTGAACAGCGTATGCGTGAAAATGACTGTCGAAGTATTCCGTCATCCAGATGGATCCAAACAGGTAAATGATGTCACCAACCAAGTAACAAGCTTTCAGATGACCAAACACGGGCACCTCTCTTTCATGATCATATCCTACTGCAACTGTCATGCCACACCGGTACTCTGTGCCCTTGAGAACAACACGTTCCGAAACAAAGATTTCATCAAACGGTGCAAGACTAGTTACTTTTCTCAGCAACAAGTCTTTGTCTTCAGTATCACGTACCAACACAGCAGAGGCTTTGTGCATGGAATTTCCCTTCTCAATGCTCTGGTTCCAATCAAAACACTCTCGGATCTGCAGTCTTTCTGCGGTAGTGTAGCAAATGTCCTTGAAATTACAAACAACATTAGCTAAGCTCTTGCCGATGGCATGCTTTGCCTCATATCGCATGCACCAGGTCCCATCCACGATTGGACCCACTTCACAGATGACATCGGGGTAATGAACCATGAAGTGGTGTTTTGGTGTCAAGTTGGTGTCCGGGTACAATTCCTTGAATAAGGTGTGGTGATCTTGGATCAGACTTCTCAGATATTCGCACATGCCCTCCGTGACTTCCCTGGCAAATGCAACATCCATTATCTCCCTCAATTTCAGCAGCAATGCCCAGTGAGGATGATCACGTGGAATCTTGTCTCCTATCATCAATGGCAATGTACGCAACAAGCACCACATCTGGGCAGCAGTGTTCTTCAGCGAGCTGTCTTTTACTTTCAGAGGAACGGGGGACATGACGGAGGGCTTGTTCTTCCTGTCGCAGAAGCCATAGCTAAAACTCGATATGCGGGCATTCAATAGTTCTAGTGAAAAGTGTTTCTCTTCAAGTAACTTTGAGACGGTGAGTTTCACCTCCATCTTCCCAACCCCTTCCAATATATCATGCATGATATCGGGAGCATAGTTGGACGTGATATGAAAGAATCTGGACTCATTGAATGCGCAGGAAGACTTGATTCCGTGTCTCGATACAGAGGTGGGGTCTTCTTGCAGCTGGCGTAAATGATAGTCGTAATTAGCCCGGTTGCGCTGGAGGTTGTCCTCGGCAACGAAGCACTCCTGAATATATGGTCGGGACACCATGCAGAACCTGCACGGATGGTTTGCATTAAAACTTTCTACAAATCCCCCAATACCGTTTGCTCCCAAGTTATCAGCTGGAGCCTGTGTCAGTGTGCCTCTAATTCTTAATTCAGTGCCGTCTCTAAGTGTGATTTCCATACCCTCTTCAGATTCTAAAATCGCCAACTCATCCATGAAAGGAGAAAGAATCGCATGAAAACGGTACTTCACCAGGTCATTGCTGTTGAATATGGCCAGCAAGTGAATATTATGCAAAGCTGAATTGTAGCGAGGTGGCAAATTCCGCAATGTAAAGTACAATGCACCAAGTTTGTGCACCCCACGTTTTGAGCCCAAGGGGTTCACCACTTCGTATTCGTCAAAGAACACGCAGATCTGCAAACTGTCCTTTGACACTGAAAACAGTGGATGCTCTTTATACTGTTTACCATCGCAGTAGTCGCGCATTATACCATCATCAGACTGATGTCCATCAACGATTTCTTTCATTACAGTTTCATTGCTCAGAATAATGCCTAATGTCTCCTTTAATGGAATGTACTGAAATGTTTCATCAACAACAACCTGTTTTGGGTGGCCAGTACTGTCATCTATCCTAGTGTCATATCGTGAACCAAGTGCTTTGGTAACAGGTGCCACAAGACCAAGCTCCTCCCTGAAAAACTTGTCCTGTTTGTAGCGACTTTCCAGACCAGCAAAGGGATTAGCAGTGGCAGAAAAACTCTCAAAAAGTTTGAGGAACTGATTAGACGTCAGGTCAATGCCATTATCCTGTAGCATCTTCTTGGTCTGGACTTCAAGCTGACCCACCATACTTTCAAACAGCTCTGATGTTGACTCAACAATCCGTTCAACAGTAGCATGCGTCATGTTACTTTGAGACAACATCCCGGCGATGAACATTCCAGCCTGCTTTTTTACTGCATCTTTGAAGGGGACGTCATCTCTTAAACCATCCTGGTAGTGGTTGTCTTCCATTTGTACCGCATTATCCTCATGATCAGAAACATCCATTGCTACATTGCCTTCCAATGCATCATCCTCGTTTCTATCCTGATCACCCTTAGCCAATTGTAGTGCCATTTTGGTGTCGAGTTGGTGCAGTTTTGGTGCAGGCATTTGAAATACATTGGTGTACCCCAAAACTACACCAGAGCTCCGTTATTGGTGCACTTTTGGTGTACCCCCTGAAAACTCAACCTAACATTTGTACTGGCTGGTGCAGTTTTGGTGTAGTCCCAATTATTTAAATTAGCACTAAAAGAGCACCAGTGGTGCGTTTTTGGTGCCGATAAAATTGGTGTAGTATTGGTGCATGTAGATTTGGTGTAGTTTTGGTGTACATGTAGTCCCCAATGGTGCAGGAGAGGTGTATTTGGTACATGTGCAGATATTGGTGCAGTATTGGTGCACATATTAATGGTGTACCGGTATTCAAAATTCTTTCAACGTTGCACCAAATTAACCAATGTCTAGTCACTTAATTGAATAATTCAAGTGTAGACTTCACGTGGGGCATATAAAATGCCAAAAATTCATAAATAAACATTCTATCCTTCGTGGGCAAGAACAAGTTTAATACATGTGAAGTTGGCTGAGGTGTATTAAATTAAAGAGACACAAATGGCATGAAAGACTTCAGTACATACATGTATTAATTGTAAATGTATTAACACAGTCATCTCACACACACAAAAGTGTATCAATTGAATGTTAATGTGCGATCACATCTAGTGGGAAAACCTTTTCTTTTGAACTACATGTAATTCTGCATATTTTCCAATAGGTTAATCTTGTCACATACATGCAACCCAAAACGGCAATAAAAATGTAATCTTGGTAAATTTCACTATTACAGGTACAATAGTTGTCATCACCAAGCAGTCAGTCAATATTGCAAGTGGCAATGAAAGAATAAATGTCCGGCATGATGAGTTGGATAAAATAGCACCTTTGATTACAAATATATGAAAGAGTGTAACAAAGATGCGATGACTTAGATAAAATAGCACACTTGTTTTGATAAAAATAAACATTTAAAACTATAAATAATACATGTATCATTTTGTGGAAAGCCTATTCTTTGTAACTGAAGTTCACACAACTCATAATAAGGAAAACCTTACGTTTTGCATACATTTGGAGCATAAAATGGCAAGTATTTTGGCCGGTATTAAACATACATGAACAATATACAATGTAGCATCAAACTGCATATTTTACAGTTGGTTCATATTGGTACATTTGGAACCTAAAATGACAAGTTATATGTAATCTTGGTGAATTTGTGAATTACGCATACATGAACAATATTGTCACCACTCAGCGGTCACTATTGTAAATGGCTATAAAAGAAGAAAAAAGTGGTATGATTTGGTAAATAAAATAGCACCTTTGATTGAATATATCTGATATGGTTACGCTTAATACAAATATATGAAAGAGTGTAACAAAGATGCGATGAGTTTGATAAAATAGCACATTTGTTTTGATTAAAAAAACACGCATTTAAAACAATATGTAGAGCCCCTCTGGAAAGTTCTAGAAAATTACCACCCCCCTAAAAAAAGGAATCTTTCCCGATGTACATTTGGTATATGCCTACTCCTGGCCTGTACAGCTAGTCAGCTGGACAGTGACCCAGTTGCTATGGTCACTCTCCTCTGATTGGTTTAGGCACACAGAAACTTACACACACCATGTTCCCAGTGCGCGTCTCAAGCCATTCTTGGATGAGCAGCACAACTAAATAAACCAATTACCGTTACAGCTCTGCAAAACAATTAATGGTGCATCTGTAATTTCATCCTTTTCACAGGTATGTTCATTTAAATTCTTCCCACATTTCAGAACTAATTGTATTGATTTATAAACTTGTAAATAGTTATAAATAACTTTTAAATTTCCTGTAAAACCTTTAAGGTACTAGTATTACTAGTAGTAGTACTGAGTACTAGTGAAGACTTAGGACATGTATGATGTAGGAGTACTTTTAAGAAAGGATACCACTGATGGTAGAGATGATAAAGAAGTTTAGCTAGTCTTACAAGTTACGTTTTATACCTAAATGAGAAGATACATGTAGCTTTCTGAGGAAGAACGTAGAAGAAGTAGTACTGATTTGAGGTACATTTCTAGGAGTAGGATAATTGTTGACAATAAGGAATTAATTGATCTTGTATTATTATCTTTTTAAAAGATCCAAGAACTTTGGATTAAATGGTAATGTGAATTTTATAACATTTTATACTGTTCTGCCTAAGTGTGTCCTTCCCATAGACGCTACAGAATAATTACAGGATATCTCTTTTTTAATCATATCGAAATATTGACCTATCCAATTCGGGCGATTCACAATGCAGTGCGCCACCAAGCGTTTGACTCAAAACAGCCACTTTTAAACTTTACGGTCGACTTCTTCCGTATATCATACTGTAGTGAAATATCTATTCTTCATTGTTCACGGCGAGGTACAACACAAACATAAATGTATTCGGAAGCGTCGTTGATTAAAACATTGTTATTTGCAGAAAAAAATTGGAACTTTAATCGTGCGCGTCCAAAAAGACGTAAAAACTGATGAGTTCATGCAAAATGAATACCGTTTTTTCAAACTGATGCCGACTTTTTCCCATGATGCACTGCGGGTATAGCAGGATTTGCGCCTCCAACGGCAGCTTCTAGGTATTGTGAATCGCTCGAATTGTTAAAGGTTGCTTCCTGGAATGGGCACGGTAGGCCGACAGTTTACGATTAACCGTCTGCCTCAGCTTGGCTCCCGAGTAGTTGGAAGTTTGTATCATCATAGTATATGCTGCAAATATAAAATAAATTCAAAAGCTTAAAGGTAATATACACCATTGGTAATTGTTTGAATTATCATGAATGGGTGGATTTGGGGGGTTGTATTTCATAGTAAATATCGTTTAACTGACTTGTCCGAAGTTTTACAATCATGGATGCCGAGAAAAGCACGAAAAACAACGTTTGTTTTCAACCGGCGTCGAGCAGTTATTCTTATGTTATTTGTGTTTTGTTCGCGATCACCGTCCGGCGATCGCGAATTTTTCTTTATAAATTTCTATTTTTCAGAATAATTACAGGATATCTCTTTTTTAATCATATCTAAATATTGACATTTCGATGTAACAAATATTTTGATGTATCTAAATTCCTATGTTCCTCAATGATATCGAAAACACCGAAAGAGTGTCAGATTATCCAGAAAATCTCAGGGCTTTAGTATATTAGAAAAGCTGCCGTCTTTATTTGTAGCTTAAAAAATTTGAGTAGGCCTATTAAATAAAATACGTTCGACGACCAACTGCGGTTGTGAAGTTGTTCTTTGTATTTCACCCGCGGCCCGCCGCTATAGTTCACGACCGCTAGCTTGCACAGTAAAATCTCAAAAGAAACCGGCCATGCCACCCCAGCCTATCGGTTGTTTGGGACGTAACCCTCAATTGATCTGATGTCATTTTGGGGTGGCCAATCACGAGTCGGGAATTGCGGGGAGCGTTCTCTGCACCCTGCTATTCGCCTAGCAAACGTTTGCGGCAACCGTATAATCATTTCTTATCTTCGTTGTAAAACCATAAACACGCGGGCTGGCGCAAGTTGATATTGTTCGGACCGACAACATGCGTGGAGGATCAAGCCGAAAACCGGTATATACATGTATGCAACCCTATTAATTAACTGTCGGTCTTCAGTATCGAGCGCTGTTTTTAGGCTTCACCTTGCACATGGGAAATAATCTATATATAGAGTATACTCGATATTGAATTTCCGATATATCGATTATTATGAAAAACTGACATCGATGGATGTTACTGCTGTACACATTTTAGAAACTGCACGAAGTCAGAAAACCATGGATTATGCAGTTTGTTATGATTTGAAGAGAAGTAAGCTCTTCCTTTTTGGTGTATATAGGCAAAATGTAATTGTATTATAGCCCTAAGACTAGAGAACCGAATACATAACAAAATTATTGACATACCGAATATTGCTTCCACTACTCGGGGGTCAAGCTGGTTTGGCCCAGGACACAGAGTGCCCCTGCTCAGAGATGCAGATGGAAACAAAAAGCTGAACAACTTCCGAACTTGTTGCTTGCCATCTGCCTTGCCCACCAGCATCCGGTCATCCTCAGCATGGATGTATAAACGGCTTCCTGGGGTCAGTTCCACCATCTTTAGAAGGAATTTAACAAACAGATAATTGAGCCATTGATCACATAATTTTTATAGTACATTTGCTGAATGAACAAAACAAGTACATGTGTAGAGGTCACGAAAATTGGACACTTGTATATTAATGGGGGAGTCCTTACACTTGTTTAACCATTTTGTGTTTATAGACTTTATGTATATAACAGTTGGACCTCTAGTACACCCCTGTCTTCAAAGCAGTACAGCCCGAGTGGACAGGCAGCGTGTTGTTTGATTGTCCTGGTCACTTGTGGCAAAGTCTTGATCAAGTGAACATTACACATTACAATCAAACACTGTTTCTGCCCTTCAATTTTTCAGGTATGTACCCAGTTCTGTTTTATTGTTAGAAATCATATCAGGTCTTTGTATGTTATTATTCTTGGATTGAGTTCCATGAATTTAAGATTTCACAGGAGACATGAAATTACATTTGTTGATGTTATTCATTAAAATCGCTTGTGGCAGAGTCTCGATCAAGTGAACATTACAGTCAATCAATGTGTCTCTGCCCTTCAATTTCAGAATCAGAGACTACAATTAATGTGCCGTAGGTACCAGTTTGGGAAACCGTGCGGGTGCAACACATACACAGATGTACCTTGTACTGTGTTGCCAAATCCTTGCTGACAAAGCCGGACTTTGGGCGACTGTAGCCATCGTCTTGTGTCAGTGGTTGGCCTTCTCTGAGTTCAGCTGTAAGTGTATGATTTGTATTATCTTTAGGAAACAAAAACTGACTGGAAATAAATTCAATTAATTATTTAATTAGAGCAAAGAACATGTTAGTATATGGGAGTCGAATCCGAAACCCATCAACGTGCATCTGAGCTATGCGCCTTATTGCAGTGGCTTCCCAAAAAGTAAGGTTTTTCAGCTTCATTGTCAGTATTTTGTCCACCATGTTACACTGACAGTGCATGTCATACATGTAGGTATACATCGCCAGCAAATTTCTGTGTTGCTCGTGCTCGAGATCGGGTTACTTTTATTTTCAGACTAAGAATTGTAAACCAGTCTTTTTCTCCAATGTGACAGGTTCTCAATAATGGCCAAATTGTCTCTCTGATTCATAAATGATGACTTTAGGGAACTTTCTACTGAAACCAAATTAAGTCAGTGCAATTCAGTGACATAAAAAAAATTACTGGCCTAAAAGAGTTTAGTGTTCTGATTGGGGCAAAACTCCTTTTTATCTGTGTGTTTTCGTCTTTTGCACATTTGTCCACGTTACTGAGGTTCTATAATGCTCAAGAGACTTTTCAAACAAGTTCAGAAAAAACATTTAACTGCAACAATTAATTTGTGTTTACATGTATGATACATGCACTTTAAACATACCTAATTCTTTCTCCAGTTCTTTGATACGACTGCGATTTCTGGCACAATCGGAGCAGGTTGGTGCTTGGCCACCAAGATGTGAGATTTCTTCATCATGGCCGACAAGATGACTGGTGATCAGCTCGGCAAATGTCGGTTCCTCGATGGTCATTGGGGAGGGTGATCGTGGAGGAGACGATGAAAAGGGGTGATGAAGGGTTGGAGTCCCATGCATTGGGGAGGGTGATTCTGGAAGACAAGATGAATTAGAGGGATGAGGGGGTGCAGGCAAGAATGACTGGGACATTGTCCCAGTACACGGATGAAAACGTGACGCATAGGGCCGGTAAAGGGATGGAGGCGAGGATGACTGATGAAATGTGGAAGGGTAGGGTTGGTAGAACGATGGCTGGGGGAATAGTTGTTGGGTTGCCAAGGTGGAAGAATGGGCAAAAATCTCATTGGAAGATGTTTGTCCGGTAGTCGTTGAAGGGGAATTGGTGACATTAGGGTGGAAAGATGGTTGTCTGTTGGTCGTTGAAGAGGGCTTGGTGACATTGGGGCGGGAGGACGGTTGTCCGTTGGACGTTGAAGGGGGCTTGGTGACATTGGGGTAGGAGGATGGTTGTCTGTTGGTCGATGAAGGGGCCTTGGGGCAGGAGGATGGTTGTCCGTTGGTTGATGAAGGGGGCTTGGGGCGGGAGGATGGTTGTCCGTTGGTCGTTGAAGGGGCATTGGTGACATTGGGGCGGGAGGGTGGTTGTCCGTTGGTCTTTGAAGGGGGATTGGTGACATTGGGGTTGGAGGATGGGTGTCCGTTGGTCTTTGAAGGGGCATTGGTGACTGGGCGGGAGGGTGGTTGTCCGTTATTAGTCGTTGAAGGGGCATTGGTGACATTGGGGTTGGAGGATGGGTGTTCGTTGGTCTTTGAAGGGGGATTGGTGACATTGGGGCAGGAGGATGGTTGTCCGTTGGTCGTTGAAGGGGCATTGGTGACCGGGCGGGAGGGTGGTTGTCCGTTATTAGTCGTTGAAGGGGAATTGGTGACATTAGGGTGGAAAGATGGTTGTCTGTTGGTCGTTGAAGAGGGCTTGGTGACATTGGGGCGGGAGGACGGTTGTCCGTTGGACGTTGAAGGGGGCTTGGTGACATTGGGGTAGGAGGATGGTTGTCTGTTGGTCGATGAAGGGGCCTTGGGGCAGGAGGATGGTTGTCCGTTGGTTGATGAAGGGGGCTTGGGGCGGGAGGATGGTTGTCCGTTGGTCGTTGAAGGGGCATTGGTGACATTGGGGCGGGAGGGTGGTTGTCCGTTGGTCTTTGAAGGGGGATTGGTGACATTGGGGTTGGAGGATGGGTGTCCGTTGGTCTTTGAAGGGGCATTGGTGACCGGGCGGGAGGGTGGTTGTCCGTTATTAGTCGTTGAAGGGGCATTGGTGACATTGGGGTTGGAGGATGGGTGTTCGTTGGTCTTTGAAGGGGGATTGGTGACATTGGGGCAGGAGGATGGTTGTCCGTTGGTCGTTGAAGGGGCATTGGTGACCGGGCGGGAGGGTGGTTGTCCGTTATTAGTCGTTGAAGGGGCATTGGTGACATTGGGGTTGGAGGATGGGTGTTCGTTGGTCTTTGAAGGGGGATTGGTGACATTGGGGTTGGAGGATGGGTGTTCGTTGGTTGATGATGAGGGCTTGGTTACATTCGGGTGAGAGGGTGGTTGTCCAGTCAAAGAACTTGCCTGGAGAACATCGGGGATGTCCAATCCCATATCCTGCAGCATCTGCTTTCTCGAGGACTTGACGACATCCATTTGATCGGTTCTCAGTGTAACCTTCTTCTTATTCTTTGATCCGTCTTCTTCAGCAGATTTTCTTTTCTTAGACGGTGCATCTTGGCCACACACTGTTGATAAAAAGGTGAGCATTTGTTCAGTTTATTGTCAGACGTCATGTAAGAATTTCATAGGTGAATCAAATTAGTAATAAAGTAATTAAAAATAGAAGTTCCTGGGAGTTTTTGTACTATAGTATCCAAATTATCAAGACATATTTCGTGTGCATATTTCCACTTGTGGAATGGGTACACATGCATAAGAAAAACTTGTCTAAACTTGTCTAAACTTTGGCATTATTGAATTTACACCATGTTATACGACACACATACCTTTAGGGTTGTTTCCTCTTCCTGACTTGCTGCATTTTCCTTTCTTCCCCATTTTTGCTCGTACACATCTGTCTTTATCACCTGAAAATTAAAGGTAGATTGTATCGATGACAAACTGACAGTCAAACCATTAGCATGGTTATTGGGCCCTGTAAAAAAACTACAATGTACTTTGAGGAGTTCACAAGTTTCAAGAAAGAATTTTGGCATATACATGTACATGTACGTGGTTACCAAGGTAATCAAAATAGTACATGTTTAACGTGTTTGGCTCCTATTACATGTATTATCACGAATCAGACAATTTTAGACTGGTATGCAACTTGGCTCTGGCCATAACGAAGTTATATGTACCTGAAACTTCGATTACTTCCGCAGGGTACAACTTCCCGTCTGAATACAGGGCCATCACCCTGTCTCCAATGCTGATGTAAGGTGTCTCAATATCCAAATCTGTGATCCTGTTGATGTGTCTCACGTTGTCTTCCACAAAACTAACTGTCACCCAAACTGCAATAGAGGCGGAAAATGTTATAAGCCAGTTCGGCATTCCAACTGCGCATGTGCACAACAAGACTTGATGATTTTTTTTTCGGGATAAACATTTCATCGTATGTGTGAAAAAGCATAGCGGGTACCAGCAAAATAGAGCAAATTTACAGAGATCATCGTGTTCTCTGAAGTGTTTCAAAGATAGTTTGAACAGCAAAGTGTTTTTGTTGCGTGTCGAAAACTTTTGTTTGAACAAAAGTTTCCATCATCTTTTCGATTGCACGCAAAATTGCACATAATGCGGATTTGGTTACCACGTCACCCATTGCCCTGTGTGCATTTATCTGCCGTGTTTATCCCGAGAGAAACATTGTTGAATCATGTTGTGCACATGCGCAGTTGGTTGAAGTTGGAATGCCGAACTGGCTTATTAATTAACCCTAACACACTACTCCTCAATCCTTCACCTGTTGGAGGATTGTTACAGGGTTAAGCCTATATATGCATTGACATGGAATATAAAATTCATAACAACATTTAAACTTAAAGGGCATATATGTTATTGTTAGACATGTTGGAAGAGGTTTGGATCGACTGACGATTTTGTGATCCGGCCTTTTGAGTCCAAGCCATGGCGTTTTTTTCCCCCTTTAAAAAAAAAAGATTTCTTAAGTCAATTACTAGTTTTAACTATATGGATTTTTATTTAAGTATAGGCCTAACACTCAAACAGTTCATGCAGTTAGCCCCAGTCTGTGGCCATACTGCGGGCCTCCGTATACTAGTACTAGGCCACATGACATGGCGGTGTACGCAAACAATGAATTAGCAATGATATTTGGTGTACTGCATGTACTGTATGTTAGTGTTACCTGCTAAGTTTTTGCGTACGCACCACCAAACCATGTGGCCTAGTATAAAATACGGAGTCCCGTACTGCGGTATAGTACTACGCATACTACTATACTACTAGTACTAGCATGACTAGTACTACTACTAGTACTAGTACCGTACAGTACTACTACTACTAGCACTACATGTGTACTACATTACAATGCATTAATAGTATACGGACACAGACTGCATGGGGCTAGCTGTAACTTAACCTCAAGTGTAATTTTATAATCACTTGAAATTTAAAATTTGCGCACTTTCAAACTCAAACATGTCAAACATCATGGTCAAACTTAACTAGATTGTGCTCCAACAACTGACACTGTGTTGACAGTAACTTAATTTAGGCCTAACGACGTTACCAACTAATTCTGACCATCATCATCATGACCAGTCAACTTACTCTCATTTTCAGCAAACCTCTTTGTTTTAACCAGTCTTGGCATGTTGGCTAGTTATGCGACGGAGAATTACTGAACTCAACTGACTGAATTCTGAATGAACGTTACAATTTCTCTTTGAATTCCCGCCTTATCCGTAATTTGAAACCCTAATAAAATACATCAAAGATCTTATGCAAGTCATATCGGCCGTCGGTACACACCAGCCACACGCCGTTAATGTTACAATGGTAGGGTACCAGCGAAGATAGTCGGATACTATTGAGAAACGCATACTCGAGTACTCAATTCCAAGAGCATGCTCTGCGGAACTAGATTACACCACTAGACTACACGTACCCAGTGGATATCTTCGTAGCTGAACGATCGATGCATTAATATAATACAGAGCAGGACGAGGTTGAGTCTATAGCGCGCGCGACTTTTATCAACGAGAGGACATTAATTCACGCATTTACTTTGACTTCAAAGCTGTAACCCGGTAGCAGTCACCGTTTTGTACATGACATCGAATTTGTACCGTGAGTTTGACTGTTGTACTTAAATGGTAATACTTTACAAATTTCGCTTTGCTTTTGCGTGAATATGTACATGAACGGAATCCAGGCGCGATTCAGCACCGGATTTAGCCCGAAATTTAGTGTCTGGTACCCCGAAGCACACGGTTATTTTTTGGCACTCATACGGAAAAGGCCCCTGCTGATTTCGTGGATCGTGTGCCGATTTTTTATTTTTTAAAGTTTTTGTACATGAACGGAATCCAGGCGCGATCAGCACCGGATTTAGCCCGAAATTTAGTGTCTGGTACCCCGAAGCACACGGTTATTTTTTGGCACTCATACGGAAAAGGCCCCTGCTGATTTCGTGGATCGTGTGCCTTTTTTTTTTTTTTTTAAGTTTTTTTGTGTATACCCCCCAAAGTAATTGCAGGGACTTTTCCCAAAGAAAAAAATATACAAATAACCGATTATTTGGGGGTGGACAATGTCAATGGTTTGGGGAGGTGCGGTGCATCATTCATTTCCATGGAGGACAAGTCTTTAAGTCTTCCTCCATGGGTGTATGTAGTTGTGATAATCGTAACCCACCATCCTCCCGACGGTCGAAGACCGGAGGGTTACGACACAACTACACTAGTGTACACAATTCGGGTTTGGAAATTTCCACCATTTGTGCCAGACTAGTTGCGAGATTTGCCCAGTTTTTACCACTTTCAAAGATCATGACACATTTCAAGAACACAAATTTGATCTGCAATGTGTAATGCCTCCGTTCATGATCGAAACATAATTGAGAAAATATTTTGGGGATAAAAAGACAAAAACTTACCAGAGACTAAGCGAAATTCTCACGAAACGATGCATCAACAATCTCGACCAATCAGCGTAAACCAAGGCAAATAAGCGCCGCTAAACGGCTATTCCCGCTTGCGGACTCACTGCACGGATTAGACACGTGAACGTGGCGTAATGAAAATATAAATCTATATTTTCCCAAAACAACACGATATCTTACTGTATGTCCATCGCCGCCAACATTCCTTACCATATTACTCTTTAGTGATACACATTGCTATTTTACACCAAAAGCTTCCAAAATATAGCACCTTCCGTTCCCAAGAAAATCCATTAAAAAAAGGGGACCAGACTTTGGTCGGTGACCTCGCTGAGCTGGCGGAATGATGCGGCGAGGTCACCGTGCGCGGCAAAAAGTCTGGTCCCAGCTGGATGGTCTCCACTACCGCTATTTTCACGTGAAGGATTCGGGGCACCGTGCGAAGGTTTTTCGGCAACCGCGGCGAACCAAAATGGCAACACGTTTCCATCGAACTCGACCTTTTTTTAATGGATTTTCTTGGGAACGGAAGGTGCTATATTTTGGAAGCTTTTGGTGTAAAACAGCAATGTGTATCACTAAAGAGTATGTTGGCGGCGATGGACATACAGTAAGATATCGTGTTGTTTTGGGAAAATAGATTTATATTTTCATTACGCCACGTTCACGGGTCTAGTCCGTGCAGTGAGTCCGTAAGCGGGAATAGCCGTTTAGCGGCGCGTATTTGCCTTGGTTTACGCTGATTGGTTGAGATTGTTGATGCATCGTTTCGTGAGAATTTCGCAGAGTCTCTGGTAAGTTTTTGTCATTTTATCCCCAAAATATTTTCTCAATTATGTTTTGAGTGTTATGAACGGAGGCATTACACATTGCAGATCAAATTTGTGTTCTTGAAATGTGTCATGATCTTTGAAAGTGGTAAAAACTGGGCAAATCTCGCGACTAGTCTGGCAAAAATGGTGGAAATTTCCAAACCCGAATTGTGTACACTAGTTGTGTCGTAACCCTCCGGTCTTCCACCGTCGGGAGGATGGTGGGTTACGATTATCGCAACTAGGGTGTATGCAGATTTGGTTAGGTGTCGATTTGGTCATGTGCCGAGTTGGAAGTCATGAGAAAGAGACAGAATTTGGGCGCTGATTTGGTACTAATTAATGGTAGGTGCCCAGTTGGCTAGGTGCCGAAGTGACTGGCGTGTGTGCTAACGTAGGGTCGGGATGCTAATTAGTAATAGTACTAGTAGAGTAGAACCTCATTTCATTAGCAGTGACATGACTTGTGGTAATGGTACAACAAGTTCTGCTTAAAACAATGACTGTCTAATTACTTTAGGTCCCAGTCCTTTGTTTTGGGGAGAGTTCCATACACGTACACGGACATCACTAATTTGTCCTTGCAATGATATATCAGCCATTCGAAAGCGATGACATGTCCTAAAACTAATTTATTGAAGCATTTAAAGCACCGACTTAGAATTTGTCAGAAGGTCTCATAATACATGTACATTGTATACTGATTGGTTTGTGCACAAGGTTCCAAGTGATGTCCGTGTAATGGAACACTCCCCCTTTCATCTTTATTCCTGATAATACAACGTTCCTGATATAAAAAATGCAATCTGTAGCCTAGGACCTGTTAATGAGGTTTGATAATGATTTGTTCATTTGGTCGATTAATTAATATTTTGCATTATCACTCGAGGTTCTCCACATGCACAAGGTACATTTGGGCCAATACACAGAAATTGCAGGCCAATATGCAAACATTTTTTTTTTTACATCTACAAATGTAGGGTCAGGGCTATCACCGGGGCCTACTCTAAACGTCGGCTACAAGAAAAATTATAAATATGTTTGTACAATAAAGCTTCAGTGCTCATTACCATGACAGGCCCTATACATGTAGTATTTTTTGTAACATTAATAACTATTATTAATAATGTTAATTTCAGGCTGCTGTGGTACATAGCAATGGCAAATCCTAGTAACAGCCAAGAGATGACTAAGAAGAGAGGACCTTACAGACATTACCTTGTTACAGGTGATCATGATTCTGAAATTGAACCATCAAAAGTCCCCAAATCTACATTTTATCGGTGGAAGTCTGCAAGCAAACTGTCTGAAGGTGAAGGGTCAGCACACCTCGGACTTCAAGATGAAGAGTCTTCAGGTGATGAGTATGCCGAACAAGAAATTCCGGATCCAAATTACATTGACTCTAAGACGGAAGCAGCTGACTTGTATGATGATGATGATGACAATGCCAGTACTAACAGCAGTGAGTCAGACTTGGACACAAATTCAAGTGATGATGAAACAGAAAACAACAGAGATGAGGAACAGCCACTCTATGATACATCTTTGTTGACACTGGGAAGTGCTATGCTATTGATAATGACATTTGTCCTCCGCCATAGTTTAACCAGAAAAGCAACTGGTGAACTGTTGACATTAATCAGCTTGTTGTTGCCTGCATCTGTATGTCAAGCATTCACCATACATAAGTTTGACAAGTTCTTCATGGGACTGAAAACTAAAGTACAAAAACACTTCTATTGTACTTTCTGCAAGCATTACAATGGGATTGCTGAACACAAAGTCAACTGTGACCATTGCGGTCAAACAATATCTGAAGATGACCACTTCATCACAGTTCCTATAGATGAACAGTTGAAGAACATTATTCCAGGTATGTTCCTTTCTAAGTTCATCGAATATTCTCATTGGTATTTGCAAAGTAGTAATTTTAGAACGAGGAATGTACTTGTATAAGTTGTAAGGGAAATTTTTTTTTCAAAATGTGGAAAACATTGTGCAATGTTTGTCAAATTCTTGACTTCAAAACTCATGTGGCAGCTTTCTTTTGAAGATGCCATTATTTTGTACACCGATTTGTTTTCCTCCAAATTGTTGAATTATATACATGTATATTATACAATCATATTTAATTTTATGGAAAACAGTAGTAACCTTTAAACCAACAAGTAAAATACAGTATTTACCACTATTTTAAAATGAACTGTTTCACATGAAATTCATATTGAAAAGTACATTGTTGTTGTTCGACAGTGAGTTTTTGCATATGTTTGTGCAATAGTTTTGTTTCAAGGATTGTGGCATTCCTACTTCAAAATTAACATAATTGCAATTATATAACTTCATATCATTATTCTGTTTATTGATTTACTTTATCAGATTGTGTAGATGAAATCAGCAAGTACAAAGCGTCATTTCCTAGCAATGAGGATGTTCTGGCTGATATTCTGGATGGTGATTTGTACAAAGAGAAGTTTGATGGCGCATTCTTCAAAGGGACTGATCAAGAGGCAAGAAAGAGAGAGGTTCACATTTCGCTCCAGATGAACATGGATGGGGTTTCTCTCTTTCGGTCCTCAACATATTCAGTCTGGCCAGTGTATTTTATCATTAACGAATTACCACCGACATTAAGGTTAGTTTTTGTTTTAATTGGTTTATTTTTGTACAGTTACACAAAATTAATACACATTATACATGCATCTATAAATACAAATTTATCCATAGTACAAAATGTACACGTACATGTACATGTATCTTACATTTTACAACAAAAAAGAACAGCAGTTAATAATGATGATGCATGGGATAATATATACAAATCCAAGGCCGGCTAATACTTGAATGTGAATGTGAATTGAATCAAATTATTAGCTTAAGGATTTATGCATGTGAAGTTCTTTTGCAATTGTAAATGTACATTGGCGTCATTAATTTGCTCCGCTTTTGAGCAATTAAGTTTGAGGTTCATACTGATCTGTAGAGTTTCAGTTTGACTACCCATAAGCATATATGTAGAAAAAAAAAATCCAGAAAAATAAAGATTTACTATAATACAAATGTATATACTGAACAATTTAATAGTCATTAATGTCAAGTCTTTACTTTTTCACATAGATTCACCAGGAAGTTTCGCTTGTTCAGTGCATTGTGGTTTGGGAAGAGTAAACCAGAAATGTCGGTTAAAACTAAGAGTAGTAACAACACAGCTTCTGGATTTGTTCCAAACAGGTGAGAAAATAAACTTGTATGGACATTGCACACATACGCATGGGTTCAGTTTCTGAACTTTATTCGCAGATAGCGAATGAAATTTATCTTAAATACCACAATAAAACGTCATTGTGTAAACCTTTTCCATGTACGTACATACATGTACATGTATGTACAGTCGACTCTCGTTAGTACGAAAACGGATATAACGAAATACCGGTTATTACAAACATTATCCTTGGTCCCGGCAAAACTGTGCACGTTTCTATTGGGTCGGATAATACGAGGACGAGGTCCCGCGGAATTTGTTATAACGGGAGTCGACTGTACATGAGCTTGCCAATGGATGTATACTTGTTATAGAATGTTACATGAACATGTACTTTCATGACTACACTGAACATGTATACATGTATTTCTTTCACATATTTTTAATTTTGTAGGCGCAGAATTTTGTGTCAATGGAAAGAAACTCCTATTGCGGGCAATTCTGATCTGTTGTGTATGCGATGCTCCGGCTCGTTGTATTGCCCAAAACTTCACCCAGTTCAATGGTTTCTATGGCTGCCCTACATGTCTGGAGAAGGGAAAGTCTTCAAAAACACTACAAGGGACACATACCCATACCTACCCATTCAACACGTCTGACATGTCAAGTGGGCATGAGCAGATGAGAACCCACCAAGGCACTATATGTCCCATGCTTTAGAGGCTGAAACCACACAAAAACCCGTGTTTGGCGTCAAGGGGGTCACATGGCTTCTGAAGTGTCCAATGTTTGATATTATTCGGGGTGTATCAGTGGATTATATGCACTGTGTTTGTTTAGGTGTAACAAAAAAATTGATAAGTTTGTGGACGAACAAAAAGTACAAAAGACAACCATGGTACATTGGTTCTCTCACAGCAGAAATTGATAAGCGTCTGCTTCGAATGACTCCAACTAACAGAATTTCTCGATTGCCACGATCTTTATGTGATATTTCCAACTGGAAGGCAACGGAATTTCGGAATTTTTTGCTTTTTTATTCAATTCCCACCTTGCATGGCATATTACCAGCACAATATTTCAACCATCTTTCCTGTTTGGTACAGGCATTGTTTATTCTCCTTCAAACTTCCATAACAGGAGATAAACTAAAAGTTGCACATCGATCCATCATTCAGTTTTGCGCAATGTTCAGTGATTTATACAATGAATGTTTCGAGTCCAGTAATATGCATGCCTTACTACATTTGTCTTCAAAGGTGAGAGACCTTGGGCCTGCTTGGGCACACTCGTGTTTCTTTTTTGAAGATCTTAACAAAGATCTTAGAGTATTGTTTCATGGTACACAGAATATAGCTCATCAGATTATACAGGCGGTGTCAGTCAATCAAAAAATCCCAGAGATGGTTCGTCACCTTCAAAAAGGATCAAAGGCACATGACTTTTATGAACAAATGCACAGCCATCATAAAGTTAAAAGTGTAACAACTAGAATATGTGATGGAATCCTTGCAATTGGCGTGTTGAAATGTTGTATTGTAAAAAGAGAGTTACATGACATTATTGTAAATACATTTGGTTTTGTAGGTGATATGACATTTTATAAATTTGAGAGATTAATGTTGAGGAATATTGTAATTCATTCCCGTGTGTACCTGGCCGTTTCTCGACGAAATAGTTACACTGTAGTTTTTAAGTTAAATGATAAAATCATGCTAGGCCAGATCGAGTACTTCTTGCAGTGTAAGTCAAATGATAATGTTTCGCATGTTGCAGTCATTGATGTATTGGACACAAACACCCCGTTAAGCTTGGCCGTAGGACACTTGACTGTTGTATCATCGACAGCTACAAGTCGGCTAGTAGTACCAGTAGACTCCATCGTTGACATGTGTGTTTTTCTCCCATTCACTAGTGCGGGAGTCAGTTTAGTTGCTAGGTGTCCAAACTGGTTTGAACATGAATAACTTACTTTGGGTAACTGTTTGGTACATGTTTTAGTTCATCATGTGCAGTTACCCTTTGTTGAAGTTGAATAGAATTTGGATAAAAAACATCCCGATACTAATTCTGTCTGCATTCTGTTTGAAGAAAAAGCTTCCATCGGCGCTTACAGATATGCGCCGAAACTCTGCGTTTACAGGGTACGCCCAGAAACCTCAGTTACGCAGAGTACGCAAGCCTGAACTCCTAAATGCTAGTCTGTGAGAAATATTCCGACAGTTGGCACATTATTTTCTGCTACCCTAAGAAATAAATTGTCGCCCCAGATCAATACACATGTAGTTGACAAACTTCAACTTGGTTTCCATGTACACCTGTACATGTAATTAACTAAGATCGCTGTAGAATCGTGTAAACAAAAAACATGCAAACAGTCTGCTGTATATATTCTCAGCTGCCTTTGAGCCTAGTTGTGATCAAAACAAAAAATGTTTGGTGGGATTTACACCCGTAACCTCTTGCTTGTGAGATAAGATTTCTAAATACACGCGCATGTACTGTAGCATGTTACAAGTTTACT
Organism: Crossaster papposus; assembly: GCA_037893245.1. NCBI lineage: Eukaryota > Metazoa > Echinodermata > Asteroidea > Velatida > Solasteridae > Crossaster > Crossaster papposus. The sequence goes on from JBAIAA010000246.1 coordinate 590,034, forward strand.
GTGTAAATAAATGTGAGCTACGTTTTCACGTTGCATAACAATTCACTTTTCAGTTGTGTGTGTCATTACTTAGTTTAACAGTGTTTATTTTAATATGTTGCATCAGAAATTATGTCTCTACCCAGAAGTAAATGGGTACTTCCGAGGGAAGACATGGTTATTACATGTAAATTTGATAAGCCCTATACATGTGCACAAATTGCTGCAGCCGCCTAGGAACTGGGGTACGGTTTCGGGAATGATTATTGCACAAACGAATGGGCAGGGATGTACTTTTATCTTTGTAAAAGTGCTAGGTACAATTGTTTTTTTATATTATTGTTACATGTACATGTACATGTATCATGCTGGGACATACATGTACAAAAGTACTACATGAAGCTGGTCAGCCATGTCCATGCTATTATTCTTAAAGTCAAGCTTTTAAGTTCATTTGGTGTCTTATGGTGTAGGCTATATCATGCAAGTGCATCTAGTGCAGTGTAGGAACATTCCAGTTAATTGCAAGTACAATTGGTGCCTTTTTGGTGTAGCTTGAGTATTCTGGTGCACATTTTGTGTGGTTGCTTTATTTCTAAGTAATTTTGGTGCCTTATTGGTGCAGGAGAAATCCAGACTAATTGTATTTGGTGCACTATTGGTGCACGCTGCAAATTTACAAAGACAATTTGGTGCTGTTTTGGTGCTGTATTAGTGTCCTTTGGTGTAGAGTTTGTATTGGTGTACTTCTGGTGCAGACCTGCAGGTACACCAAAAGAACACCAAAAAGGTACTAATAACGTTAGTGTACACCAGAGTTGGCTAAGGGCAAGCCAATCAGCTTCATTCTGGTCAAGGTCCGAATGTTTACTTTTGACATGTTTGCGGAATGAATTAAACGAACCAAACGTGCTTGGACAACCACCCTGACTACATTTCAACATAAGATTAGGACCATTGTACAACACGTGTGCCCTATGCAGATGAGCAAGCAACTGTGGAATACTTCCTGTGATAATGTAACGGCACACAAAGCACACATAAACCATGGCACTAACAGAAACAGGAACCAACCTTTGCTATCTTCTTCTCTTGGCAACTTGGCAACAGGCGAATCCACAAATGGGGGCAAATCAGGATGACTTTCAGATGTAGACTTTGGATAAAAGAATAAAGAAACATTAACTCAAACACCAGTTCAGGGACCTTAGCTAGGTCTTGGTCCTATATAAACAATAAAGTCAACTTTGCTAAAATACCCAGTCTTCATAGCCTAGCCTGGCACTTGCCTCTGATACTAAAACCCGAGGGAGGGGTTCAGGTTATACATGTACCTGTGCATGCTGTAACCAAGAGGAACTATCTCAGGCTATCCTGGCTACTACTGACCCTAGAGCAATATAAAATGGCATGACCAAGCCCCCAGGGCTTGGAGTTAACGACTCTACCAGACCCGACTGTGCCACACAGGGTCCTTATTGTTTCAGACCATTGGTCGAATGTACATGTAGATAGGTACGGGTGTATGTACATGTACATATGTAGCTATACAATGAAAAATGAATAAACTTCTAAAATTGAAAGCTACGCTGACTTTTCCTCCTCACAATACATAAACTTGGAAAAGTAATCTAGTACAACCCTTAGCATTCAGATATTCTATAAAATCTTCACTTCCAGAAGCACAACTTAATTAATCAAAACTCCATCAGGAAAACAAGATATTCCTAAATCAGAATCATGACTTTGCAGTAGAAAGTCACAAACCTGTGTGTGTCTTCAGTATACTTAAAATCACACAGGGTCCTTATTGTTTCAGACCTGAAGAAAATTAGAGAATCTGTATCGTTTACAAATACAAATTGCATACTAAACTAAAGATAAATGTTCAATCTTGTGGCCAGCTTTCTAATATCTTTAAGCCCGCGAACCCCCTTTTCGGCCAACCATCGCTTTCGTTATATATAGAGCGACGCAACATAAAGATTTGGAAGCGGTGACGTCACCAACGGGAATCGTTAGCCAATCGCGTGCAAGTACTATCACTGTGAGGGCGTGCGGTATTTGTTCCCTGTTATCAGAGATCGTAAAAGCCGTGGTACGCTTGCATACAGGAGTCTTAAACTCTATATTTTATAGAGTTTAAGTTACTTGAACTAGTATTATGACAACAATACGTATTTACATGTAGATCAAACAACACAACATGATAAATCAAAGAAGCACCAGGATCGTGAATTTACAATATACTACTAGGCCTAGCTATATTATAGCGCGGAAGGGGCTTAATAAATTTAATAATGTGTTATGTTAATGATTCCAACCACCAATCTTCTTGAAAATCAGACGCCAGGATCGTGAATATCACTCACCCATTCTAATTCAAAGAAGCACCAGGATCGAGGACTTAGGCCTAGCTATATTTTAGCGGGAAAATGCATTATTTCAATGATTCAATTATTCTAACCACCAAAAATCAGACATGTACATGTACATGTACATGTGTACATGAACACACACAGCTGTGAGGGGCCATGTGGCCATCCATTGTCAGTGCCTTGGAAGGCTCACAAATCGGCCATCATCTAAACACAGCGATAGTTTTATGCCCACCAAAAGATGACTACATGATCTTAAGATACTTGTGTTTTATCTACTTCAGTAATATCAACAACTCTTACCTATTTCCGTTGAAATTTGGAATATTTTGAAGAACATCAAGAATGACAGAATTTTAAAATGGCTGACTTTTTTACCGCGTATAAAATGCTCCACAGGCGACATGCGGTTGGGCGCATGCGCAAGATTTCGCCGGGGTCATGCAAAAATAAATATTCATTACTCCGTGACCTGTTGGGTTTTTTGGCTGTCTGTACTGTCGATGTAGTAAAATAATACGGAAATCCGCGGCTGTCATCAACACGCGTCGACGCGATTCGCGCGAAAAAAATAGCGATTTGTGAACAAGTTTCGCTCCGTTCATGACGCGAAAAAGTTCGATTTCAAGTGGAATTTTCAACATAAAGATGAGTTATCTGTAGCTTCTGGTAAGTAAGATTTTAACAATGAAACTTAATTCTATTGAATGATGATATTTCCAAATGAGCAAACCCAGTAGTATAATTCTTAACACTATTAAAGCACTTTGAAGTGCTAGAATAGCACCAATTATGGTGTTGGAAATGAACGCCTCCAAGTGTTATTATAGCACTATGAATAGCACCAATTATGGTGTTGGAAATGAACGCCTCCAAGTGTTATTATAGCACTATCTTAAAACTTAAAGTGCTGAATTTATGTAGCACTTGGATAGTGCTAGGTTTTAACACTTCAGTTTTTAGAGTGTAGGAGCCAAGTCATTAATGTATTAAGAGGGTCGACAGCCAGTTCTATATAAACAGAGTGAGATGTGACGTCAAAGCAGGCACAATAATAAAGCTCAACCCCATCATGTACATGACAAATCCACAGTATGAGAACTGGCCAACGCTCCTCATGGTCACCCTACATATAGGTTATACTATTCACAGGTCTACATTATAATCAAAGATGTAAAACAATGCATACAAACAAGTCTTTTCGAGAAAGACCGAACATATATGTGACCGGCTCTGCAATAAAGGGTATTAAGTCGCGCTGTGCATTATCATGTAATGGCCTACTCAAAGTTGAGAGGGTAAACTTGTTATCAAAAATGTGATTTACATTTTTTGTCATGAATGACATCTTTAATACCTACAGTTTCAGGTTTCAATCACAGAAATGTTGATTTTGAAGAATAAAGTAGAACAAAAATACAATTCTATGGGCATCGTTCTGTTGTACTACAATAGAGCCGGCTTTTTCAAAGCCTGTTTTCTCAGTTGTGTAATTGGAACTCCAAGGAAGTAATCAGTATGTAAACATGTCATATATCCAGAACAGGAGGGGCTATGGAGCTCTATTATATACCAAATGAAAGCTTATGCTGTGGGCTTTTCAACCATGTTATAACTCAATTTCACTGTTTTGTGACATAATACCCATTATTGTGGAGTGGGTCACATATAAGTACTACATGCATTTACAGGTCTACAAAAGTACATCCTGGATGATGAGCATTAAGTATATTCGTAGAAGAAAAAAACCATAATTAACGGTCACTAATTTTTGGCAAGAGTACATGATACAAAACCAGATGCATTTCAGCATTTGTGAAGTTATGGCCAATCAAACTCATTAAATGGGCTTTAAAGTCATTGTTACTGCACATTTCTTAATCAACTAACTTCTAAAAATGTTAATAACTACTATTTTACATTGTTAATCAATATGAACTTTACACAAGTGAAATACAATACTATAAACTTATAATTTCTGAGAACGACAGAAGTTGGCATCACTAGCCTTTTCTAGAGTTAGGTTTGTGGTGTGTTTTGAATGCTCAAAATATCCCCCCCCCCAAAAAAAAAAAAAAATTTTCACTAATTTTTACTATGACGCATGGTGGCGCTGTTCGTGACGTATCAAGAGGGAGCGCCCGAACACTGGTTTCCGGCACTTTCATTAACCAGTTCGCGCCGGGATTATTTTAACATCGCCGAGCCGACGGGCGGGATTATTTTTAACGAAACTCGATCCGAAGCGTGTTCAGGCCTATAGTGCTGGGTAGCACACCCACGCATTTCCGGCCTTGCGCGCTGCTGACATATATTTCCGAACTTGAACTTGGCGTATATATTCGTCATCCGTTTTGAATTTGGGGAAATTTTTGCGTTTATATTCGTCATCCGGCGCGAACTGGTTAAACGCGTACTGCATAGTCAAGCAGGTTAGTAGATAGTACCTAGAGGGATCCAGGTTTGATTCCCTTTGGAAGTATATTTTTCTAAAACTCAAACTTAGATTCACATAATATTTGGTGTATATGATGACATGCTACAATTGTGTGGGAATGTTAAGTTTGCAATAGAAAAACGTGTGACGACATGCATGGAATTGCCTGGCTTAGAGCTCCAACCATAACAATGTTGTATAACAGGCTGGAGCACAACCCCAAACAAGAGAATACACAAACACAAAATTAAGCTACTTCCCTACTGCTCAATTTTTCTTCTTCTGGCTGTTGGAGAGTTTTTCTCTTGCATGCCTGTTAAACTCCATTTCTGTGTATCCAGAAAACACACGACGAGCAAAGTCTGGTGAAGAGAAAGAAGAGAATAAAATACATGTGAACAAATATGATCTTCCAGTGAGAGACGAACTACACATGTTTTTGCAAGCTTCAAATCATGTGAGCATGTGTCAAAAATGACCACTAAATATTCAATATATACAGTGTATGTGACTAGACTAGCTCTGGCCAAAACCAGACAGTTCTCGGCATTTGTCTTCGCGTTACAAGCCAAAAACCGCAGAAAAAGGCTTGGCTGCTTGTGCATTCAATGTTTTTGTAGAATTCAACTGAGAACATGTTCCAGGATGGATTTGCAAGCAAATTCGCCAGACTTGGCTTCAATACACCGATCCAGTAGGCCACGCCCCTTGAAAATTGACCAATCATAGTGCATGATTTCAGGTACGAAAAATTGTCGCCATCTTGTCCGACAAATATTCTTTACTTTAGCATAGTTTACCGGCCGCACACTTTTTGTTGATTTTACGTTTGTTTCACTTCTACGATCTGATTCCATTATTAACCTGGTTTTTATCACAGTCATGGTTAAGCGGTGTTGTTATGTTAATTGTAAATCCGACTCCCGGTACCCTGAGAAAAGGAGAAAGGTAGGTTTTTTGCCATTTAATTCCTAACGTTAACAAACAGTTTTTTGGCGTGCGAGTCATACGCGCGATATACATGTACGTACTGTACGTACACATATCAAGTGGGTGTCATATTGTATACATATGTATCTACAGTCGACTCTCGTTAATACAACCACTGTTAATACAAATTCTGGTTATAGCAAACAAAAATCCCCAGTCCCGACTCTGCATTTATGTGCACAGTGAATGGGACTAACACTCCTCTTAATACAAAATTCTGATATAACGAACCTTTTGCTAGGTCCGGCTGAGTTTGTATTAACGAGAGTCCACTATATGTACATTGCTATGTATTTCACATGCATTGCATAGGCTAGGTGTACACCTAGCCCAGTAGGACTCCATTCGCGTTGCCGATGGAGTCCAGAATATGAAGGTACCAAAACTGGGCGAAAAAAATCAAACATAAATTTCAATATTTTTACCTCACTGTAGACACTAATTTCATCCCACGTATACTCTTTGTGTCCTTATCTATTATTCCGGTATGTTCAGGAATTCCATATGCTACGCTGGCCCACGTTTTTCCGAAAAATAAACCGAACGCAACGCAAACTTGTTGTCTCTATTCATCAGTTTCATTTCGCGATGCATGCGTGCGCACACAATGCGCACGCGCGATTTGCCTAGCAACCGCCCTCGACACAAGAGGGTGCGCGCAGGTACAAACTCAGAAACTGATGAACAGAGCACACACGCTTAATTACGTTGCTTTTCCGTTTATTTTCCTGAAAAACGTCAGCCAGCGTAACATATGGAATTCTTGAACATTCCAGAATAATAGATAAGGACACAAAGAGTATATGTGACCCGCTCTACATAAATGAGTCTGATGTAGCAAAAAAAAATTGCGGAGTTATTCATAGGGCTTGAAAGAGCATCTGATAAGCTTCAATTTGATGTATGTCGGAGCGCTATAGAGTACTGCATTAATTTTTTATGATTTTTTGAAATAATATATTTTTCAAGTGTGAAACAGCCACTTTTAAGAGAAAACAAGCTGTTTAAATTGCAGTGCATTTTCACAGTGCCCAATAAGTATCCTTCAAAGAGGTACCTAGCAACAAAAGTGTTGCCAAAGTCTATGATGTTACAATTTTCAGGGAATGTTGATTAGTGTCCAGTAACCACTTCTTTAAAACATCGGAGCATTTACCTAATTAATTAATTATGCAAATCATTATATTAAAAGTAGTTATTATTAATGCTTCTATAATGATTACAAATCCAAACACAGACTTGACAGACAGAAAATAGAACTCACAACAACACAGTTAACAATTTGAGATCCTGCAATGCATTCAAAATGATTTAATCAAATCTTTCTTTTCCACCTTACCAGTAATATTTCAAATTATACTGATTTTTGGGGTAAAAAAATGCATTTTTGGTAAAAAAACACAAATAATATCTAGAACACATTGTAATCGAGTTTTACAAAGATTTACGTTTGGGACTGTATGTTTCGACATCTCCAAACCCGGAGGGATCTCTGGAGCAGGGAGATCTACTGGTGGGCGGTGTGCAACCGACTTCAGCAGCTGGAATTTAGTCTCAGGGTCATCAATGTACTTTCTTGCGTAGATGACTCCAGGCTCATCTGACGTTGCTCTATAAGAGAGTAATAATAATAATAATAATAATAATAATAATAATAAGACTTGTAATGCGCACATATCCACCCTGCTGGGTGTTCAAGGCTCAGTAAAAGCCAGAAACAAAACAAAACAAAACAAAGAAAAACAGACACAACAAAATTAGTCCTTGAAAACCTGTGACATAAGATAAATTTTGAGAAGAGATTGGAATTTTGTGGTACAAAGACAAGATCTAAGATTAAGAGGAAGAGAGTTCCAGATGCGTGGCGCAGCTGAAGAAAAAGACCTGTCACCCCATGAGAGTAGTAAAGTACAAGAACAAAATAACTAAAAGCTACATGATCGATGAAAACTCCTTCAGCCCCTCCCTCTGCAAAGTTTCCTCTATTTGCTTTTAGTCAATAACATCATAAGAGAATTAATTGTTTAGATTAAAGTTTTACCTGAAATGCTGAAGACTTTTGATGCCGACCAGAGGCTTGAAGTAGCTAGACAGAAAGGCAAACCAGTCAAACTGCTCGACGATGAGCTCTCCAGCCTCTGTACCAACCAGCTGTGGAATGTTGACCCCAGATGGGGTGCTGGCCCTGACGACGTCGGCCATCTCACCGAGACTGGACACTGGTGTCTTGCGGTAGCGCTGCTTGAGCAGTCCAAAGCACCAGTCGGGGGCAAACTTTGTGTGCCCGACTACCATGAAGTGAAGCTCAATGGAGCGATGAAGGCCATGCATGCACCGCCAGAGAATGAACCACATCATGATCTTGTTTTTGTTCTGGCCACTACAGTTATCGCAGTGCATGTGGGCAACTGTCTCACCAAGACCAAAGTTCGTGAAGAAGTGCTGGAGGAAGCTTATTACAGCATTACTTCCTTTCGAGATCGAAACGGCCTCATCTACGAGATAGTTGACCTGTTGAGTCGCCCCCTCGCAATGAATCCCGAAGATGCCGAGCTTTCTACCTGTGAGGAAGTACATTGGGCCAGGCTGAAATGGGTCTGAGGGGTAATGCACTTGCTGGGCAAAGTCAAAAGAATAATGCATTTGCACCGGTTTGCTGCATGCATTATTCTTGCCCAGCCCAGTCACACCTTGCTGCTCCGCTACCAGCTTAGCCATCTGCGACTGATCTCTATACAGGGATCGTTCCCGGGAAACCTGGGTGAGATGAGCCTGTTGAGCCCTGCACCTTTCACACTTGTCCACGTCAGACAAGTTTGCGGATCTGTACAAGAGACTATTGTTTCGTTGACAAACCCAGCAGACGTCAGACATCGGCCTACAGCATAAGATGTAAGGGCAGAGAGTGTTCCAGAGTTTCCGGAAGGTGGAATCTGCCAAAGCCTTGTCACCTATAATAAGAAAATAACCACAAATTAGAATGTACACAAAAGTATCGACTTTGTTTTTTTTTAATTTCTTTTCCTCTCCAGTGCCTCGGACTAGTGTTCTAGATAAATAGCGCTATATAAATGCTTATTATTATTATTATTATTATAATTATTACCAGAAATAGTCATCGCTGCCTTGTACTGCCTCCACACGTTCGTCTTCGTCTCACTTGACGGAAGCAGCTTCATGTCATCCCTCTTGTAGCCTGGTATGCGGCCTGGAAGGAGGATGGCGTGGAGTTCAGCATAGTTCTTGATGAACTGTTGCACCCTCGTCCTGTCCTCGTAGCTCAGGTGGTTTCGGAACGTTCTCCCCTTGTGCTTGTGGGTCCGTGGAGTGCAGCCGTGTTCACGGTAGTGCTTCGTCAAGCCATTCAGCTTGTTTATGCTCATGCTGTAAAAAATAATTTGTTGTAAATTACCAACTACAAAATACAAAAATACATGTACATTATTTTGTTCCGTCAAGCTCAGTTTGTTCCTATCCTAAGAATATAACCTGGAGCGATTATTAGCCATCTTGTTTACGAGGCAGGGCTGTTCGAGTTGCCAAGTACATGGGCGTAATGGAACATGTACGTGGAAGTGCGTGCACAACGGATTGACCGTATGTGTGTCATGTACATGGCAACAAGAACTATACTGCCTCCGAGGGGCAAGATGGTGTCGATAGCCGTGAAAGGGTTTCCGTGGATTATGTGAATTTAACTCTGGCACAGCATCATTTGAGTTGTCCAAAACAATACTTACTTGTGAAGAAACAGGAAAGTGTCCCTGCAGATCGGTTGGCCATGGTACAAGTATGTTGACCTTTGGAACCTGCGCTCTTTCTGGTCCTTCCGTTTGCTGATTGCTGTAAAGCTGCCGCTTCGTGCAAAACACCGAATCTGTCCAAGAATGAACATGTCCTTCTCAACTGTAAAAATGGAAGAAAACAATTCATGAAAACACATAGAGAGATTCATTGGAAAATAGGCCTAAATGAGTACACGTGCAATGACATGAATAAAAAAAACACCCACACCCAAAACTAACCACCCATATCAGTACCATTAAAGTTGCACTTCGGAAGAAACAAAATAGTACGCCACTGTAAAAAGGTGTTTTGATTGGTTTTGACAAGTTTGCAAATTTTAATGTTGCTTACCTTCACAAATAAGCAGTTTTTTTCCTTCAGTTACCTTAATGTATCCACCCATTCGTGTTTATTAAATTATTTTGAAGTAGGTAGGTCTAACTTCTAACCATTAATCCTCACGTACCCCCCCCCCCCCCCCCCCCTAACCATTAATCCTCACGTTTCGATTGTTGCTAGGCAGTTGCTATGGTGGGCGTGGCCCTACTGGATCGGTGTATTCCAATAGAGCACACATAGACCGAGTTGGTCAGGAGATTTCAAAGTCAAACCTGCAAGCCTCCAAGATCTGGGTCAAACAACTTCTTTTTCCTATAATGTGGACACTCCATTTTTGACCCACCCATTGCCAACTTTGACATCATGTCGTATGACCCACTTGACAACAAAGGCATGCAGTTGAAGGATTTTGTATCGTTCAGTAACAATGCTCGGGGAGTTAGGAAAAAAAATGGTGGATATGGTTTACATCATCAATCTAATTCACATTAAAACTGATGTGGCGATTACTTTCGACCCTGTAATTCTTTGTAGTATACAATACAAACAAATTACATTGTTTTGAGAACAAGTTTAAAGTTAAATGCATGATCATGCATGTTGGCGTAGCGGTTCTTTCCTCGCCTTCCACCGCTATGACCCGGGTTCGAATCCGGCCTGGGCCAATATGTGGATTGGGTTTTCAGTCCCTGCCTGACTCCGTGGGTTTTCCCCAGAATATTCTTCTGGGGTTTTCCTCCCACCTCTAAAACTGTACCTTCTTCTCAATAATAATAATAATAATAATAAGATTTGTAATGCGCACATATCCACCCTGCTGGGTGTTCAAGGCGCAGAGACCCTAAAAAAAAAAAAAAAAAAAAAAATATTTAACTTGAAAGAAACAATAACAAATGAGAGGAACAAATAAATTAGTTCTTGAAAACCTGAGACATGAGATAAGTTTTGAGAAGTGATTTGAATTTTGTTGTACACAGACAAGATCTAAGATTAAGCGGTAAAGAGTTCCAGATGTGTGGTGCAGCTGCAGAAAAACGTCTGTCGCCCCACGAGTGTCGTGACTTGGATTCCTTGAGGAGAAGCATGTTGCTGGATCGTAGGTTCCTTGATGGAGTGTAAACTTGAAGAAGTTCTGAGATGTAATGGGGAGCCTTGCCATTGAGTGCTTTGTGGACAATTAGCATAAGCTTGAAGATTATTCGTTGAGAGACAGGGAGCCAATGAAGTTGTTCCAGGATGGGGGTGATGGAACAGGATTTTTTAGAGAGTGTAACGATGCGGGCTGCGGTGTTTTGGAGGCGTTGGAGACGAGCAATCTGGTTATGCGGAAGACCATAGAGAAGGGCATTGCCGTTGTCAAGGCGAGAAGTGACAAATGCATGAATTACTTTTTCTGTAGCGCTCTTGTCCAAAAACTTGCGTATTTTACCGATGTTCCTGATGTGAAATGTTGAGAGACGAATGACGTTGTTGATGTGTGGTTGAAGTGTCATTGACGAATCAAAAATAACACCCAAGTTCCGAGCCTGCAACGAGGGAGCTATCTGAGCATCACCGATGGAAATGTATGGCACTGAAACTTTTGATAATTGTTGACGTGATCCAAATAAAAGGAACTCTGTCTTGTCGTCATTTAACTTTAGGAAGTTCTGTTGCGTCCAGTGGCGAATCTCTTGGATACATTTCTCAAGTCTTTCAATGGAGGCATTGGCATGTTCTCGAGAAGATTTAAACGTGATGTATAGCTGAGTGTCGTCCGCATAGACATGGTAATTCAGGTTAAATTTTAAAATGATGTCACGAATTGGCAAAGTGTACAGCGTAAACCACTGTGGGCCCAGTACTGACCCCTGTGGCACAGAGTAGTTCAAGACAACCGGGTCTGATATTGCAGTGCCGATACACACGTGCTGAGTTCGATTGGAGAGATAAGAATTGCACCATGCTAGGGCTGTGTCCTGTATGCCGAGGTAATTCTGAAGCCGGGAGAGGAGGATGTTGTGGTCAACAGTGTCAAAAGCGGCACTCAAGTCTAATAGGACTAGTGCTGTAAGGTTTCCATTGTCCATGGCTGAAAGAATATCGTTGTTCACACGGACTAGTGCAACTTCCGTCCCATGGAAAGGCTTGTATGCCGACTGGAACGTGTCGGACAGGTTGAAAGCATCAATATGATCGCGAATGCGTGATGAAACTACTCGTTCAATGACTTTTCCGAGATACTTTAAGTTCGCAACTGGTCTGTAGTTTTTGAATACCTCCTTGTCCAGGTTGGGTTTCTTGATGAGCGGCCTGATGTAGGAAATCTTGAGGCTATCGGGGAAGTGACCGGAGCTGAGAGATTTGTTTACAAGTGCAGTGATGTACGGAACAAATGTATCAATGTTCTGCTTTATCATGGATGTTGATACTGGGTCCAGTTCACAGGATTTTGTAGGAGATTTCATGATAATTCTTTGAATCTCAGCAGCAGTGGTAGGCTCAAACACATAGAGTCTACAGTCTTGGTGAAGATGTGGCGATGTCTGGCGCATGTCACAAGGGGCCGATGAGAATGATGAGCGGATGTCTTCTCTCTACAGGTTTCTTCAGCCTGAGGCTTGCGAGCTTTTGAGGGATCCTTGGTTTCATTACCAGAAAGAAATAATAATAATAATAATAATAATCATCGTTTATAATGAAAGCATTACCTCTAATGGTCTTTACTTTTTCGGCAGGTAGTGCTGGCTTCAGATTTGTCTGATCCTGGTGAATATTGCACTTCATTCCCATCAGGGAATGAGATGCCAGCACTTCCTGCTTGAAGCACTTCATCATCAGGGCATTGACCAGCTTCCGTGGATTCCCTGTTGGGAGCAACATGACTTCCTCTTTCGTGAGTAGGACATCGCCAGTTGAAGAAGTCAGCTGTTGAAATGAATTGTGAAAGTGTGTGATTTTAATTTAAGTATTTAAATTCTGGAACATTCTTTATACTCTGAAAACTTGAATTGGTTAAATACAGAAACATACATGTATTACTTGTATGGTATGGCTTAACTCATGAAATGTACTTCAATTGTATCATATGGGCATTTGAAAATACCAACATAAACAAGCAAGCATGATGACATGTATCTCACGACTACGAGCTGTACAATTTAGTATGTAAATTTGGACATCAATAATGCCTGTCAGGAAATAGAAGATGTAGGTAACTTGCATTGAAAATGGGGTTTCCACCATTCTTAGTTGTACCAAAACCCTTAGCTTTGCACTAATGAAAGTTCACATGTGTGTTACACTGTAGTTGCATACCTTGAAATTACAAAACTAGTTCAAATACATTCACTGCATACATTAAAATTAATTTAAAATTATACATTTCCAATTTGTTAGGTCTTCAGTAAAAAGGAAAAAATGCGAGTAATATAAATTTGTTGAGTCGTATCCACGTTCTAAATATGTTGGTTACACCTTGCCACACTTACATCACTGTCTGGAAGTGGATGTGCTGTCGTACTGGAATCGAAGCTGGTGGGCGAGAAGGAGCCTGAAGCTTTACACCTGGGGCCATCAGATTTTGGTGTTGCCTGTTGTGGAGCTTTAGCAGGGTTGCTTCTGTGGCTTAGGCTGTTCGATGTGGCATGTTGGAAGTTCATCTGAACATCTCGCATGCTCTTCAGCAGCGTTGGCAATTCTGCAAATAAGATTTGTTTATAAATATATAATGTATATGCTGCAGCTGTTAATTTTACTATACACGATCATCATCATCATATTCAGTTTTGCGTCCGTTGTTTATGCTACATGTATGGTACATGTAGCATGGCCGGGCGGTTCTCACTAATAGCGTTCCTCTACAGTACAATGTACCTTAATTTCTGAGAACGACAGAAGTTGGCATCACTAGCCTTTTCTAGAGTAAGGTTTGGGGTGTGTTTGGACGATTACAATTTCCTTGATTTAAAGCCCTGATTTAAATCGCGACTTAAATCATTTTGTTTTTAATTTACTGATTTAAATGCCTTTTTTAAATGTGTGTTTTCTCTTCACATTTACAAATGTATTAACATGAGTTTATTGGACGGCCAAGAACTTGTACCGGTAGATTAAAAAACAATTGTAACATCAGCGTATCAGTGAGAAATCTTAAGCTAGGGTTTCACATTGCACATTAATACATACCATTGAAAGTGGCCAAGGCTGCTTTCAAGTTGCAAACTTCTTTTTGCAGATTTGCATTTTCCACCTTAAGTGAGCTGATGTCCCCAGTCTCAACCTGTACAATAAGAAAGAATGTACACAATGTATGTGCATGCATTTAGCCATTTACTGCCTACATAAACATAATATACATTAGACAAACAGGACTAAGTGTAAGCGCGCGAAATCGGCTGGGCCTGCGGAAGATCGATCCCACAACACATTTTTTGTTTACAACATGGCACCTGTATGCATGTGATCTATTTTCTATTCATATTTTGCGATGGCAAAGAACTTGATGAGATGAGAAAAAACAACATCATAAGGCGCATCCCATGTACTGTACATGTACAATGTATACTGAGCAGCAACAGAAACTTAGCAACTCTTTAGAAGTACACTAATTAAAATCATCCACGGAAAATTATTTAAACACAAGTAAACTTTAGTAATCTTTACTGAGCACATTTAAAAAAAAAAGAGGTGGCCTCATCAATCACCCGAAAAAAAATTGTTTATTTTGTTCATGGAGGATTTTAACGAGTTCATTATGTACAGTACACGTATACACATACACTTTACATGTTCCTTTACATGTATGTACATGTGTTTTCTTAGGACACCGATGGTTTACTATGACCTTTTTGCCCCATGATCATAAAATCTCAACCCCGGGCGAACTGCACTCCTGTTCATTTCTCATCGCAATTTTTGCCCAGAGGCCATTGTTTTGCCCCGGGTTTAAAAATCTCACCCCTGGTGCCGAGCACGGTCGAGTTTGCCCCGGGCGATACCAATCTCTGGGGTGGCCCAGGGTTGAAATTTTGAAGTGGGAAACGTCGCATAGTTTCATCCGCGCATTGCCCCGTGGCGACCCCCAAGATTTTGTCTAGCAGTAAAAGGCCTCATTACTTGCAAAGAGTTTCAATTTCAGTACTTTTGCAATAAGTGGTGTTTTTTTTAAACAGGTGAATGCTCTTCAAAACTTTAATTTGATTCGGCAAGGAATTACAAAATATGGGACAAACACGACAAATTTGCGGGAAAAGGGTATCCAGAGAGTTGGCTAAGGATAAAAAACACTGTGGAGGAGGGCTATACTGGAGGTACATGTAGTTGTATACTGTCACCAAAATACTGCTGTATTCGGTATTACCAAGAACTTTTCATGGCGGAGATATGATAAAATATAAAAAAACTCTTCATACTTTGCCAAAATGAATGGTAATCATTCGCAATGTTTACAAATAATGTCGGGCAAAATGGCAGCCTTCCGTGGTGGCATGCTGCAAAATAATCATGTTTGTTTTCAATTGTCACCGATGCCGTATAGGGGTGCACTGGATCGGTCTATTGAAACTATGAAATTCCAGATATTTATATTTTCAGAAACTACCTGTGGACTTGTTTTCTTCTTGGGCAGCAGCAACTGTCTCATCAAACATTCTCCTTCTTCCTTCTGTTTATCAGCAACAGACTTCTGTTTCTGCTTCTGTTGGTTAGAAAGAAAGAATTGATACCCTATATAGTATGATACCGTATACCCCACAAACAGAAAGGGTAAATGGTTGCAGGCTTTATGTAGATGTGCACAAATTGCAATGAATATGCAGTCAAATAATACACATTATTGCTTACTGGAGTATCCTTTGCATGACCACTAGGCCCCAAAATATAAAAATAAACAAATACAACACTGTGGCTTTAAGTATGACATAGAGAAACATGTTGTTTGCATTTACCTTTACTTTTTTGGCAGAGATTTCCTCAACATCCGAGTCGCTGTCAGAATCTAGTAGCCTGGTAGTAGGCACCACTGTCCGCTTCCCCCTACCAAGTGGCGAGTTGGCAGCATGAAGCTCTTTCCCCTGAAGAGCCCGGTCAAGCACTGGCTTCAGTTCCACTTTGCTATCTGTGAATAATAATACAAAAGATGAATAAGCGAATTACAAAAATAAACATGTTAAGCGTCCCCTCCCGCTTCCTTTTTGGAGGTCGCCTTTTTTAGGGTTTTTTTTTGAAAAAAAATATAAAAGGACCTGCTATTTTTTTCAAAAAAGCCAGGACGCAAAACATGTTTTTGGGGGTTTTTTTTCCTAATAATTACTATTAATATCCTATTTTCTGGAAAAATTTCGGCGCGCGCAGGGCTAGGGGCCAAAACAAGTGCGCCGCCAACGTTGAAATGTATCGGCACACGATGAGCGCGAGCAGATACATTTCAACGTTGGCGGCGCACTTGTTTTAACCCCCCCCCACCCCCCCCCCCCCCCCCCCCCCGTAAACAAGCACATTCGTGCATTGAGTCCGCAAGCGGGAATAGCCGGTCTGTCTTTCCTTGGTTTATGCTGATTGGTCGAGATTTTTGCTAGTGCGGGGTCCATCGTTTTGTGAGAATTTCGCTCAGTCTCTGGTAATTTTTTGTCATTTTTTCTTTAAAATATTTTCGCAATGATGTTTTGAGTGTTATGAACGGAGTCATTACACATTGAAGATCAAATCTGTGTTCTTAAAACATGTGTCATGATCTTGGAAAGTGGTAAGAATAGGGCAAATCTGGTGACTAGTCTGGCAAAAATGGTCGAAATTGCACAAGTGACAATACATATATGTTGTACACGGTAGGCCAACAGGTATGTCTCGTAACCCTCCGGTCTTCGACCGTCGGGAGGATGGTGGGTTACGATTATCACAACTATGGGGGTGAAGTGACACGGGGTGAAGTGACAATGGGGCGAAGTGGCACGGGGCGAAGTGGCACGGGGCGAAGTGGAAATGGGGCGAAGCTAGTGACCGACAGTGACAACCATATCATTATATGCGTAATGTGACGCACACCGAAAAAGTGCAAAGTGCCCGTATTAGAATTCTCATTTACTTACCCCCGAACTTTAACACTTTCGCAGTATATCGCGAAGCTTTCCCCTTCTTCCCTCCTCCAGCCCCCTTGGAGTTGGACGTCATGACCGAGTACGTGACGGCCGCTTCACTAAAATCAAACTTGTCGTTCCTCAACGCACTCCTTCTGCTACCTGGATATTCAATACCTGTCGTCTCAATGATATCCAGCCCTTCTTCCTCGCCGAAATCCAGCAAAGCGTATTTCTGTGCCATTTCAAATTGGTCTTACTCTTCTTACTCTCAAAAGCGCTAACGAAAACCAAAAACCAAAAACCGCGCTGCCGAAAACCTCGTGACTCGTCGACTAGACTGTATGGCGACGCGATGCGGATACCAGTCAAACCGTACCCCGGCGGCCCGCTGCGGGACACCAGCTACAGTGTGAGTGTGAATTTGCATGAATGTGCATGAATGCTGACTCTTTTTAAGAATTTTTTATTAATTATACTTTTTATTGAAGCTACGGTAAATCGATGGGTTTGATTTTATATTTGTTACAAATACAATAAAAGAAAATGCGTTTTCGACAATAATTGGTGGAGTATTGATGTACTGACGCCACAAACAAACAAATACAGCTCAGCGCCGGTGATGAAATGCCCAAAAAGTGTCCGGTGCCAAATAGTGTCCGCTGCAGGCGCAGTAGAGGCCGGACATTATTAGGGTTATCATATTAGGATCAGGGTTAGGCCTATAAAGGTTAGGGTTAGCAACCACAGATAAAAATGAAAGCTTTCAATGTTATGGCAAAAGGAAAAACAGGATAAAAAGCGATCTTATCTGTAGCACGTCTTCCGTTAACAATGTGACGTCATAGGCGCACGGCCAATCACATGCGCAGCGGACACTATTTGGTACGTACCAGACACTTTTTGACATGACACCGGAGATAAGGTACACGTACACGTGACATAAGTAAAACGAACCAGTAAAACTATGTGGAAACCACACCGATTGACTAGACCCAATAATTGGGGCGTTTTCACTCCTTTTTCGAACAACTGAGCCTACCCTAGTAAACGGCTAAAGAATACACATGGACAAAACAACTGTAAGTGAGAATTTCAGCACTTGAAACGTAACCTGTAAAAAGAGTGAAATGTGGCGTTACCTGCTAAGTTTTTGCGTAGACCGCCATGTGGCCTTGTAATACGGAGTGAGTCCAGTATACGGCCACAGAATGGGGCTAAGTCTGACACTGTCATAGAAATTAAATACCATCTAAATATTATTAGCAACATTTGGATAGATAACATTTTGGAAAAAAAGTTAGCAACGCCGTTTAAAGTAACTCTTCAAAGTGAACAAAGAAATTGGCAAGGCGGGACTTGAACCTGTAACTCTTGGCACAATTGCTCACAATTTCATAAATACGTGAACGTTTAAAGCCTAAAGGCCCTATGAAATAGGCTTTTTTGGCTTTTAAACACTAAATTAATACTATATAAACATTTGTTCGTCCGTTGCTAAAGAAGCCAAATTTGGATCCTGAAACGTTAACAAATTACAGGCCAATATCAAATCTTCGGTTTGTTTCTAAATTGATTGAAAGATCTGTCTCTACACAACTCCAAGACTACCTCAGCGACAACAACCTTCATTCAAAATCACAATCTGCTTATCGTCCATTTCACAGCACTGAAACTGCTCTTCTTCGTGTTCAAAACGACATCTTGCTGGCTCTTGATCAACACAAAGAGTCTATTCTAGTGCTACTGGACTTTTCGGCTGCGTTCGATACAATCGACCATGATCACCTTTGTCATCGATTAACATCACGCTACGGCATCAGGGACATTGTTCTTCATTGGTTCCGTTCATACCTTCAAGATCGAACTCAATCTGTCCTCATCAGTAATGTCAACTCGGACTCTCATAATCTTTGGTGCGGTGTACCTCAAGGCTCTGTGGTTGGACCCTTATAATTCATCCTTTTTAGTGCTCCAATCCATGATGTCATCTCTGCTCATGGAGTATCCTGTATGGGTTACGCAGATGACACCCAACTTTATCTCACCTTTGACCCGGCAGATTCTGCAACTGCCGTCTCCAAGATTGAAGCCTGCATTCAGGACGTTAAATCATGTAGGCCTTCAGCTGACACTGAAAAACAGGCTGTAAAATGCGTTTCGCTCAGCAACTCTGGGTCTACTTTTTTAATGCACATACATGTATATGAGGTTCAATACATCACAAACACAAGGTAAAAAGTTCTCCACAAAAAATTCTGCAGTTATTTTTTTATACCTCATTAAAGTTATTAACAATCACGTATGCTAAAATGCACGTTTTGTGGTTCGTGGCCTTACATTGGCACTTTTAAGTTTTAACAATAAAGCACGGCGGCACCTGTATGACAAATCCTATACATTTTATATTAAAGAACAAGTGTTTATGATTTTGAAAATTTGGTAACAGCAAATTATCTTTGTTTTTTTGTTAAATGGAACCACACAAAACAAAATTGTGAAACAAAATTGGCACACAGGGCGCTATGATTGCCATACGTGCCAACAAAACCTACTAAAAAATATATAAAAAAAATTGAATGGAAATTGTTTAAAACCTTTTCTAAACTGATACACGTGACCATTGTTATTATAATATACATTTTAATAAACCTCTACTTGTTTCAAAGATAACCCTTTATTTGTAAAAAAAAACAAGCTTATAATTAAAAATAAAAGGGCCATTAGAAGTCAAAGATGGGTATAGTTGCAGAAAGAAACCATATATGTCAGCCAACTACATGTACATGTAGTATGTTTAAAAAAAAAGCATACATATTCGAGATGTGATAAATTGGTTAGCACTGAAGAATTTGTTCACAGCTTCACAGAGGACATGTACATTGTAAATATAAAAAAATAACAAAGGTTTTAAAGAGTGGTTTTTCATAATGTGACTAGCATTAGTGTGAATTAGCTTTTAATTCAGCCAAATTACAGAATGTACCCAGTTTTAATAGCGATGCATAGGGCCACAAGGAAATAAAAATACACAACACAAAAAAAAACCTAATAAACAGACAGATTTCGCCGGACTTTGTTCTGAAGGCCGGGTGTAGTGTTGTCATATACATGTTTACTAAGTCCATCAACCAAGAGGCAAGACTTCGGTTGCGATTACATTAGCCCATGAATAAAAGAAAATCAACTAATAGATTTCGGCAGATTTGGTCCAGTACCAAGGTGAGACAGTAAAGAGATACGGTTAAATACTAACACAAATTGGTGAAAGAACGATTAACTCGCAAGTAGTTTTTAAAATTCACCATCCAAGTCATCCTCGTCTGCATCTACAACATCGACTTCTTCTCTGAAGTTGCTGCAACGTGTGCATTTGCACAGATCTGTACAAGGTAGTTCGGCATTTAGACAATAACATCGCCCTTTACAACATTTCCCAACTTTACAACTACAGCTAACACACTGAAGGAGAACATCTGGTGCAGATGGTTTCGTCATCCATGTGATTGTTAGTTTACCATCCTCCATTTTTCATCCATGTCCATCTGGAGATGGTGCATTAATCTGTTGCTGTAGTGATCGCCGCTGAATTGCAGCCTGATAATTACAGCGCTTTGCATGCTGGGTCAGCGCATCTCGGGTTGGTGGTAGACTGCTCAGACGATGGAGATGGAGAACAAAAGGCCTTATATTAGGCGTTATCAAACTCTCTGTTGTTTGGCTGTACAGCAAGCATACCCCTAGAACTATGGGGCACCCGACGCCCGAAGGGCGGAGACCCATAGATAGAGAGGGTTTTTACAGGTTAACCGCCGTTAAACAATAGAAACCATGCACAAACAAAATGAAATTACCCTCTCTATCTATGGGGCTCCGTCCTTCGAGCGTCGGAAGCCCGATAGTTATAGGGGTACAGCAAGCAGACAAACTTCTCTAGAGATGACAGAGTGCCTTCTTGCAATTGGAATTTGCTCCCTACATCTGTGAATGTTTCTTGAAACTCTGGGTGCTCTTCTAACACTTTCACTATCATTTTACTATCTACGAACCGCAGATAACTGGTGTCGTGAAATCCAAGATCAGACTGCCTTCACGTGCTTCTTCACAATGCAGATCAAGAAGAATGTCAGACAACTCGACTCGGGACAAATAACAAAAATTATGAAATAATAATATTAACGCAATGGCCGATCTGATGCGTGCATGAACGGTACCGAATCCCAAACTGCATGCGCACCAGCGCATCAGAAACGACGTCATCGTGCACAGTACGACCTCGTTGACCGACCGGGGATAGGATAAGTTAGCGCACAGGCCCGGCAAAAACGATGCAACCGTGCACGGTACGGCTACGTTGGCCGGGGATAAGTGCGCACACAGGCCCGACAAAAACGAACGATGTGCACGGACAATCACACTGCGCTATATCGGCTCTGTTATATGCAACAAAAGGCATATATGTAATACCCAATGTACCTCTTAAAATGGTGGTTTACCTTGTAAACTAAGACTCTTAGTTTACAAGGTAAACCACCATTTTCCTAAACTAAAGCAGCTAAACCTATCATCTCGCCCAGCGGCAGCCCCAGCCGTATATCAAGCCGGCCCGAACAAACAAAAACCTCATGTATCATAACTCCCAAACGGCGATCAGCCGCCGTCAAAATCCCCGCTACTATCCCGAAAGCAGGCGAGTCAACTTGTCTCAACGGTCGACTTGTCTTTCCATTTATCGGACATACGGTCGAGTTGTCTCAACGGTCGACTTGTCCCGAGTCGAGTTGTCTCAACGGTCGACTTGTCTGACCCCCATCAAAAAGGCCCACACGTTGGGCATGTTCGGCAATTTCGCGATCTCTGCCGCTGAACTTAAGCCACTCTTTGGAACTGGAAGTATATCTATCCCATCTGAGACTTGTGAGGGTCTTAACTGTTTTTTTAATTTTACAGATTCAACGTGCATATAACACTTCAAACTAGTCACATTCTTTTGTTTTACGTCGGTTGGCGACGTTGACGCGTCGCCATGTTTGATGAAAAATGTAGGTCATGTCATGACCGTCGACCCCGCACGGACAAACTCGTATGGGATTGGACAATTCGTAACACGTGATGCGATTGCGTCATAGGCGAACGGATTTTGTAACATGGCGCATTACGTCTTTGAACTTCCCTGATACCAAAATAGTTCGCTCTTTGCAGCAAGATTATTAAATAACTGCAGGATGATATGTGGAGAACTATTTTTCTAGTAATCTAGAGTCATTTATTTAGTCGGAACTGTTCAGAAAATTTACACCCACTCTTGCTGGATCGAAACAAACGAATTTGAGCACTCAGCTGAAGGCCTAATGGGCTGTACAGAATAAACTTGTTCTTAATGACATTAAAACTGAAATTATTTACTTTAGCTCTCGTTTCACACAACATGACCCACCTCCGACATTTAATATTGGCACATCTCTCATTCTACCTTCCTTAGTTGCTAAGAATTTAGGAGTTGTTATGGATTCTTCACTGAATATGACACATCAGATTGATAATGTTTGTAAAAGTGCCCTCATAGCTGTTAGGAAAATAGGAAAAATTCGTAGATATCTTGATCATAACACCACCATTCGTCTTGTTCATGCATTAATTACATCTCGACTTGATTTTTGTAACTCTTTACTTTATGGACTCCCTGATAAGAACCTCAAAAAATTGCAACGTGTACAAAATACTGCTGCTCGCCTTGTTTCTTGTGTATCCCGCTCTCATCACATTACACCAATATTACAAAATCTTCACTGGCTTCCAATACATTTTCGTATCATTTACAAAATTCTTCTTACTACTTTTAAAGCCTATCATGGTCTTGCTCCTATCTATTTAATAGACTTAATTCACCACTACACTCCCACTCGAACACTCCGATCATCTACACAGTCTCTCCTGGAATTCACACAACGAACTAACTCAAAATATTATGGTGAAAGATCCTTCTCCTATGCTGCTTCATTTCTTTGGAACAATCTTCCCCTTAATATCCGTACTTCCCCAAATGTAGATACTTTTAAATCTAGGTTAAAAACTCATTTGTTTAAGTTAGCATTTTTGTAATAGTTAATCAATGTTTGTTTAGGTATGTTTTATATTGAAATTAACTTGAAATTTCATTTGACAATTTTTATGTAATTTATTGTTCAGCGCTTAGAGGCTATTTTGCAATTTGCGCTATATAAATGTCCATTATCATTATTATTATTATATTATATTTGGCAATAATTTGGTACGAGAAAGGGTTTGTATAAGTTTTCAAAACTTTACTTAGTTTTAGTTTTATGGGTATCGTAATGATCGGAAACAAAGTCTAAATAAAAAACTAAAAGACTTCAATGGGCCCTTTAATAATTGGTTGTACAGTACTTTTTTTGTACCTGTGTTATTGATATTGTATGAAAAAATGTATTAAAGTAGTCTACCATTACTTTAGATGTATTATTCATTAAAGGAATGATGTAAAATATATAATACCGGTATGTCTTTTCTTTTTATTTAATGCTGTTGTATAGTTTACTGTCGGGTATGTCGTGTTAATGAAAGCGCTAAATGAATGGGCGTGAAAATATTTGTACACTAATTTAATGCGAACTGCAAATATTTTTAGGACTAATGCATGGTAAATTTAGTATTGCACTCGTAATTCATGGATATTACAGAAATCATTTTTTACGGATATCGCCTCATCACACGGCTACGACAGCCATTTTTTGAGCATTGCAAGCTGTACGTGAGGTACATGTATTTGCTACGATCAGTAATTGTTCCTCAGACTGGAACTTTCTCTTTCAACTCTTTGCAGCCGGCTAGGCGGGGTTATATTAGTCCACACTGGGACCGCAGCGAGGTACTGTGCTGAGGAACCTCTTCCCCGACTTTTATACAACGTCGGGTACCGGTGTCTAAAAAGTGGATTATTTATCAATGAATGAAGAGAAATGTTTAATGTCACATTACATACAATCTGCCCTTCGTACAAATGTACAAATGTACATTTTAGGCATCATAAAATTACCAGTATGATTGCCAGCTACCTTCATATAAATGTCATTGTACGCATCCACATTTGACGCATCATTCACAGGGTACATGTTTAATTGAGACACCATTCGTTGTACAATTTACCAAGTTAAAGACACTAATTTAGAGTGGAACAAAGGTCCCGGACAAGGTCGGTTATGAGACTACAACACTTATCACTATCATGCATGCACTAATCAGCACAGAAGTGCCATTTACCATTTACCATTTATTTACCATTCCCCATTGCATTTACCATTGGCCACTCATTTAATACCACTAAAATATCATTCCGTTCACTGAACACCATTGAATTATCATTTACCATTGTATTTACCATTGATTTAAAATTTACCCTTCAGTGAACACCACTCAAATAATTATCATTGCATTACCATTCACAATTGTGTTTACCATTCACCATTCACCACCCACCACTCACTGAACACCAATAAAATACATTTATTTACCATTCGCCATTGCATTTACCACTCGCCACTCATTTAATACCACTAAAATATCATTCACTGTTCACTCAGCCGATTGAGTAAATGAGTCAATATGCGCATTAAGAGCCTTGTGTACTTACACAACTGCTACATAGTGATGCTAGTATGACAATGGAGATGTTAACATACACATTAAAAACAATCTGAGACCATCATTTTGCACTGGTTGTTAGGGAAATATGTTAATTTGTACTGGTTGCTAGGGAAAATGGTGTCTAGTAACTGTGAAAAGGTAAAGAAATTGCTCCAAATGCATGTAAACATGAAGATTGGTATGTTAGCCATAACAATAGAGGTGTATCTGCCATATTATTTGGTCTCCGACTACCCTATATGCTGGTTTCTATGGTAAATATGTTGCCTAGCAACCGTTGCTAGGGAACGCACATTTCAAATTGGCACTACCCCTGTAAATGTTTGTAATAGTGTTCTGAGTACTTGTGCTGAGTACATTCTGAGTACATTTTTACACCAATCACATGCACTATTCCGCAATTTTCTCAGATGAAAATTGATGCAAATCCAGATTTTCGGCAATCTCCAAAACCTTTGTCACGGATTTGACTCGATCAATACTGCCAAACAAGAATTCCAAGTTTTTCGTTTGATGTTAGGTTTGCAGATTTTACAGCCGGTTCACTGCAGTCGATTAACGCCTTAGAGATTGTCTAAAAACATGGATGTTATTTTCAACACGCACAGTTTCAGATAACGATTTCTCAATGTCCAAACGCGGTACTTTTCGGCGGGGCATTACTGTAACAAAGCCTAATCATATAGTAAAGACTAATATTAAGGAAGAAAAACAGAAGTACAAAATAAATGAAGGCTAATGTGGATACGATCTAGAAATGTGTGGATACGATTGCGAGCTGTTGCGACAATACCAAGAGCGCAAAGGCGCCAAAGTGAGTCTGGTATCCGTCTAACTAATACAATGTACCAACACATTGAATATGGGTCACAGACTATTTAATAGTAAACGTTGAACGCCCTGCATTAATACATAACAGTCAGGTTACCAACCGTGTAGTACGTGTAGTGACCAGTATTACTACTCAGCACGACCGTCCAACTTATTCCCCCCAAATGATGCTCCATATGGGACATATACAGCGGCAATTTGTTACTGCGCATGCTCAATTCTGTGTAGTGTAGCTACGCCATACAGGGTGTGTACCGCCGGTCCCAAATGTTGCTCCAAATAGGTGGTCATTCTGATCCCAGACATATTACAATCCACAGTGATTTCAGCTCATCAGTGTCTCAATTTGTATTTTCATTTTTACAGGTTTATATGTTGTATTTCTTTAATTTTCTGAACTTAGAATGTGACTTTTACAATATTTAGAAGGTTATGAATATGTGTGGGTAATATTTTAAGAGTTTAAAACTGAATTTTAGAATAAATCTTCTACTCAACTTTGAGTTTCTTTGTGTCAAACAAATTAAAGCACATGGGCAGAGCATGCCAGAGTTAGAAATTTTTAGTCTTCTCAACTTAAAGTTATCTATTGATTATCAAAATTAGCAGTTACATGTATATAGAAATTCAGCATGCATAATAGATGCATTTATGATGTGTATATTGATCTAGTTTTCTTTCTGTTCCTTTTCTGAACTTCCACTTTCTTTATTCTAAATTCCCACTTTCTTTATTCTGAATTCCCAATTTCTTCTAAACTTGGCTTTACGCTTCTTCAGTATTCTTGTTCATTTCTTTGCCACTTTTCTCATCTCTCTTCTTCTTCACGGCTTTTCCTGATTGTATTTTGTTAGTTTATAGTTATAAAGGTCACAGCTAAGAACGGTTTTAATTAAATAGATTTTGATTGTATTATATTAATTCATAGAAATAGAAACATTAATCAAGTGTTTACTGAGATTTAGGTTTCTCATGTATGGTCAAAGTAAGTTGTACCGTTGTACAGGGTATAGGTTAGAACTTTATATTCTCCTTTGTGATGTAGAGACATGGTGTAAGATTGCCTGAGCCCCATGTCTTGGCAGCATGGCCTAAATCAGTCATGCATAGATAATGAGCATGAGTCATATGGGAATAAACAGTCAGTTCCTGGTTAGGTCCAGTATTGATTAAGTTGTACTGAGAATCGATTAAACTGACTGCCCGGTGACCAGAGTGTTGTTATACCAGAATTGATATTTTATCGATTTCCAAATCTGATCTTAGTGTGTTAATTTTAGTTAAAGTTTATACAAAGAATAGTTACTTAGCCCGGAGGCATGTAAGATATATTGGTTTATCTTTTGATACTCGAGGGCCACTATTTTTATATATTTTTTTTGTCATTCTGATCCCAGACATATTACAATCCACGGTGATTTCAGCTCATCAGTGTCTCTATTTGTATTTGTATTTTTACAGTTTCTGGGATCAATCCCCCTAATTAATGTACCTCCGGAGGTGATGTGATTTCCATCACCTGGGGGGCAACAAACGTGTGGTTGATATTTTTGTTATAAGCACACAAGACAATTGGGTATAAAAGTACGTGCCTTGTAGATAATAACAATGTTATATTTATTTAGAAAATACGCTTGCAGTTCTGTTGTAATTTCTCAATTATACTTTTTGAAAAAAAGACATGCACCTGTTTGCACATTCAAATTGTTTGGCAGTTTGTCGTCAATGTTTCATCGTACACAAAAGAGAATATCTAAAGCATTCACTGAACGATCTCGGTGAACCTCGATGCTGTCGATATACTCTGAAAGGACAGTTTATATTTAAGATTGACTATTCAATAGTGATCTTATGATCACTAAGTTGTCAACAATGGTAAGCTGATTTATTTCGAGGGGGTTAATTTCAAAACTAGCTCCATAATCATATACCGGTACTTATCTTCAACATAGTTGAATAGACAACATGGCATAATAGCTTCAACTTCATTCAAGTTCAAGTGATCTGCTGTTGGAGGCCATGGCAATGATGGCATCTACTTCATTTATTGCATTACGCAAGTCAAGTGCTGTCATGTAGCCATCCCCGGGTTATTTGACTTGACATAGGTAGATGTTGATGGTTCTTTCAACAGTTCATCCTCCGTAGATTATCTTTCACTGTGTGATATGTGCTGAGCACCGATTCCTGCAGAACTTTCTTTTCTTCAACAAGCACAGCTGTTGAAATGTCATTCACGTACACAATGGTTCCCTGAAATCGCATGTGCGGTGTTATGAAACACAGCTGATGGAATCTTTTCATCAATCGTTTCTTCAGATTACCTGTTTTGTAGGAAGTGGCCTCTACCTCTATGGGTGGCTTTGATTTGCTTGATGAACAGTTCAGTTAGTTTTTTTAGTCTGATTATTTCTTTGTTGGCTATTATGCGAGTTTTAACTGTCCCGCAGAACATCCAAACGCCTCCGAGTAAGATGCATTCAGGTAGTGGGTGTATAGTCCTTGTAGCAGGAATTATGGTATTTTACCTTAATCGCCACGCAATCCTCGTGTTCAACTTTTGAGCTGATCAACATGTACCTATTATTTGTAATTTGTTGTAGTTCATGCGTTCGATGATGCTTGGTCAGAGGCACTGCATGAAATGCTCAACCAGAGCCATAGACTGGTTGATCTTGTTAATTGTCATCTTCATACTCACAGCCGCATCAGGATTCATTTGCATGTACTTGCCATATTGCTTTACACTATGCAGGTACCGTACTTGTAAATTGTTTGCGGCTGTTTTTTGTCCTTACGAAGTTTTACCAGGAGCCTTGTTAAAATAAAAAATTTGTATACATAATTTCCAATTTCCAGTGGACCAATGAGAAGAGATCTTCAGATTTGTATTCTTCCCACCGGAAAAACAAAACTTCCTCTGTCTTTTTGTAACTGCTGCCTTTGAGGGATATTCTGAACGATGAGTACATCCTCTCAAGCCTATTAACATATGGGTGGATGTTTTCTGAAGCTTGTTCAGTGAACTTTCCTGTTCTCAAGAGCCGTCTCGCTTGTCGAGGAACTTCTATGGTCAACAAATGAAACTTGCGTTTCAGGTTTTCCAAAGGAAAGTTCACTGGAAACCAGCACCCGAAACTGCAGCAATGGAGAACTAGTAATTCAACCTCGTGCTTACTTGGAAGGCCATAACTCAAAAAGTATGTACCTGAGAGCGCTCAAATTTGGCATATCTCGTTATTATCTACAAATAATACTGACTGAAATCAGCAAAATCTAAGAGGTGACTTGCCATTTTGTTCTGAAACTTTGTTGATTTCATATGAAATGACCCTATGGGAGTTCACCATTTAGTTCAGTTTTGTCTTCTTAGATACATGTATCAGAAATCAGTCGGTTTTCAAAGTACCATCTAGCCTCGCTCTCTAGTCATGGATACTACTTTGCAACATGTTTCAATGCTGTCCGCATGGCTATAACAGCAGGGGAGGTTTTGCTGTGGCTATTGTGATCTTCTAGCCCGAACACAACTTTCTGGAAATACTCCCATGTAGTGGCACACTGCCATGGGTAGTTTATGTCCAAAACATAGAACAGTTTAAAACACACATCCAAAGCCTTCAACAGTGACATCTGCTGAAGGGCCTTCCGCTCGACAATCACGAAGCATTGTAGTGGTTCCATCAGCGAACCCAGTATCAAGACGAATGGCTGCTTATTTGCCACCTCTTCTAAATACTTTGGCATGTTTGTACCAATCTAAAAAGAAAACAACAGATATTCCTAGTTATTAACATCTATTTCCCACCAAGGTGCAAAATGGGCTATTTTTGGTTTAATAACAGCCCCTGGTCCACAGGATTTTATTGAGAGTTAGGGGAATGCATAGAAAGTAACTATACCTCTAAGAGAGGAATACAGAATGCCCTCAGTTTGAAATCTGTGAGCTACAGTAGCCAGGCTATACTGCTTTAGTGAATAATTTCAGGTTTTCCAAAGGAAAGTTCACTGGAAACCAGCACCCGAAACTGCAGCAATGGAGAACTAGTAATTCAACCTCGTGCTTACATAGAGGGCGATTAGCAGTGTAAAACACATAACACATCCTATATTTATGAAGAAGGACTGTCATTTTAACCTTTAGGCTGTGCGAACTGAAATTATTCTCATCTATTGTCAATGGTTCTAAAACATTTGCAAATTTCCCTATGTTCGCGGCCTGGAAAACTTTGTAGACATCTGAATCAACGAATGCGCCACTATGATATGCTGCTCTCTTTAACCTTAATTCTTGGATAATTTTGTCAAACCTTTTCCTAAAAGGCCCCGTAACTTCACCTGCTTCTTCTAAAACTTCATGCTGTAGCTTCTCATTCACATCAATTTCCTTCCTTGTGTGGCGTGGTGGGGTGGGCCGACACCAGTCTAATTCCCTTATTTGGTCATGTTTACTTGCAATTTCCTGGTTACGGGGTTAGGTCGTATCGACGGACAATGCCTGGTGGATTGGCGGGATTGGCCGCCAATCGGAGCGCGCTCGCTGTCGCTTGGGCGGAGCGAGGTAGGCTGTGACCGCGTGGAACTGTATGCGTGCTTGGGGTTACTGGGCAGAGGTGGGGGTGGCGGCCAATCACGGCGTGGTTGGGCGTGGCCCCGCTGCCTAGCTCGGGCCGGTCGGCAGTGGTACGAATTTAGTTATATGCGCACGGTTGAGCCGAGGGCGGGCAGTCGTGTAGTTGCTTCGGAGTCGTGAAGTCGCTTCGGAGTTGTAGAGTGCTACTGACTCGTGAAATTGCTGCTGCCGAGACAAGGGCTATTCTAGCGGAACGAGTGGAGTAGCTAGCGGGTGCTTCGGTGAGTGCCATGTGTGGTGCAGTGTACCGGTGTTGCGCTGTTCCGACCTGACTTCGTGTGCCGTGATTGAGCAACAGGATACGGGGCATAGATTCCCGCGGTTTGGGGTGACCCAGTTCTTGGTGGTGCCAGTGGTGCGTACGTGCGTAGGACCGAATTAGTTCAGTGAGTAATTTGGTGCATATTTGATTGTTGCAGTTGAGAGTTTGACTTGCATAGTAGAGTGACTAAGGACAGGCATTAGGATTGTTGTCGTAGGTTCAGAGACTCGCGATAACAAAGAGGGTTGACCTAGAGGTTGACACAGAGGCCTGAAGAAATAGTCACATGTATAATTATAGTCAACAACTGTACACAGTCGGGTTAACTGGCACCGTCACGCGGGTTGTCTGCAAATCCTGGAATGGAGGGGGGTCTCAGACTAATTTATTAGGAGTACTTCAACTATAAATAAAGAATAAATAACAGGGTTCCCAAATAAAGTCAGAATTGCCATGAGTCAATAAAACAATCACTTCCTTTCCACAAAAGAATTGTGTCGCTGTGTTTGTATTTCTGCAGTCTATTTGTCAAGTCGATCTGTTCTGTACTAGAGTAAGAGGGCCCATAGTCATCAGTATCCAACTGGGCGGTAGATTTTCACCAAAACGAGCTCGCATCCCCGGGCCTAGAGGCTGCTCGAAAACTCCCTCAGGTCCGAGGTAGACAACCGAAGTTTGGGGTTAGGGGAACTTTCACCATAGTCGGTGATTACCTCCCCTGACCTCTGGTTTAAATTGACCTCAGGAGAGTCCCGCCACACTTGTCTTCCTTATTTCATTATCAATTTCCTTTACATTTTGCGGCAGCTCTTGAACTTGTTTTCTGGAATCCCTAGCTAAGTTAGTATTACATACAAGTCTATTTTTCACCCCCTCAAAATGCCCTGGGTTTCCTTCATTTATTACCCTAATTCCTTCTGATGCTTTTTATTCTCAATAAGTATATTTTCCTCCTCAAGCCGCCTCTTGTCTTCCTCCAGAGCATCTTTCCTCAAATACAGCATCCTTACTTCATTACTGAAAATGACCAGAGATTCCTTCACCTCTACATCAAGTTTATCAACTGTATCCTCAATTATATCGATTACCGGTACTTGTTTACCAAGACCTAGACTGATATGAAGCGGTGTCGTGCTAACATTATCTAAAACTTCCTCTTTCCCACAAATTATTGGACTAATAATACAGTTTAGAAAGTTTTCATCTTTGGTTTGAGCCATCTGTTTGAGCCAGTTTGAGCCATCTGTATCCCACAACTACATGCTACCTGCCTGTTGTGTGGGAAGCACTGTAATAGCCTTTATAATGAAGGACATCCCATCATTCACCTTTAAAACAAATATTCTCTTTTTTGCAGCATTTTTTGCTCCTGAAAAGTCATTTGATACCCTGCCATTACATACCTCCCCCCCCCCTCCTCTACAATAAGTAAGAAACACTCTATACCATTATCGTTCAAAGCAAATTGACCTTTGAATGGAAGTCTTCGGCTACAAGATGTAATTAATGTCTTCACCGTCTTCGTCATCAGTGTCATCAACAAACACTGATCATAGAAGGCACTTTGATGTTATAGATTGGATATCTCTTCTGGTTGATAGTTAGTTTGACCCACTCTCCATCAGCCTCACATAAAATAACCTCTGCCTCTTCTTACAATGAGAACATCTTACAAATTTCCTTTGTAAGACTAATTATCCCTTGATTATTCCAGCCAAATTCACTTTTTGTTGGAACCCAGTGCACTGCATCAATAGATTTCCAACAAACATGCGTCTATTTTCCTTTTTGTGCATTTACAGAAAATGGTTTAAAGGTAACATAATTTGTTTTGAACTCAATCTCCAAATCTTGCCAAATACCAGTACACCAGTGTACATGTTGTTATGCTAGAGTATGTCAGGACATGTCTTGTTGCATTTTAAGGGGTTTGGTTATGAAAATCATTCAACAGACATCATAACAACCGTAATGTAAAGCAACAAATATTAATATGAATTAGTGTAAGATGGAGAACATGCAGGTAGGGTGTTAGTTTTTTTGTTTTTCTTATACCCAAGTACACTGTACCCAAACTCCAACTGCAGGTGAGGCAGGATTTTGGCAGGTTTCCTACCAATTGTTTTACTTTGACTCAAAAGGCTCATGGAGTTGATTTTTGTGAGGTTCAAGGCAGAAATTTACAAGACTTTTAATTATATAATAATAATAATAATATTTAAAATTTATGTTGCGCCCCTTGCATACAAAATGATCAAAGGCGCAGAACACGGTTAAAAAGCACAGAATGGAAGAAAAAGACAAAGAAAAAAGACTGATCACCAGGCCAGTGCCCAAACAAAAGTATGGGGATACGTCTGTCCCGCCAACAGAGAACTAATAGTTACTTATTACATAGGCCTATCCCTGCTGGCATCGGTAATGTCTTGATCTTTTAAGGAGACAGACGCCTCAAACCCTATCTATACTAAAAATCTAAACAAACTGGCAAGGCGACCATAGAAGAAAGACAAACAAAATACACAAAAGAATAACGCCAAAAACACACTAAAAAGCGGCTTTAAAAAGATGGGTTTTTATGTTACATTTAAAAGAGGCGAGTTTCTGTTCGTTACGTATATGAAACGGTAGCGCATTCCAAAGCTTAGGGGCTGCCACAGAAAAAGCCCTGTCACCAAATGTAGTCAACATTTTACCAGAGGGATAATCTAAGAAAATACCATTATTCCCTGACCTAAGTTGATATGAAGATACTTTCTGGATGGAAACAAGATCCTGTAAGTACTTTGGAGAAAGACCATGAAGAGCTTTGAATGTCAACAAAAGAATTTTAAAATTAATTCTGTACGAAACAGGCAGCCAATGTAATTGACGAATTATAGGTGTAATGTGTTCAAACCGGGGCGTGTTAGTAACAATTCTGGCTGCAGCATTTTGAACCCTTTGCAGTTTAGCTAGCTGTGACTTTGGCAGACCATACAAAAGGCTATTACAATAATCAAGGCGACTGGTCACAAATGCATGAATTAGTTTTACAAGAGAGTCTTGCGTCAGGAATTGACTAATTCGTTTGATGTTGTGAAGATGGAAAAAGGCTGCAGAGCAAGCTTTATTGATGTGGGTATTCATTGTAAGTTCAGAATCCCATGGGCGGATCCAGGATTTTTATAAAGGGGGGGTCCACCCAAGTTCTTAGGCAGTATTTTTTGAATTGGGTGTGTAAAAAAAAAATGTGGGTGTGTAACAATTTGAGTACATGTAACTGGGAAGCATGTACGCGAAGCGCACATCACGAGCGCGTAGCGCGAATTCCCTGCGGCCGGGGTTCAGGGCCCGCTTAAGGGCCCTGAAATTTTTTGGTTTATTAGGTGCTCTCTGGCGCAATCTGAGGCCAATTTCTACCTATTTTTTGTTAATGTTGTGGCAATATGAAGCCTGATTTTTATACCATTTTTTTTTAAAATCTAATATTTACCATTTTTAGCTGGAATGATAACTTGAAATAAATTTTGACCAGAGGAGTATATTATGGATACCGGAATTGGAAGTTTGGATTTAAAAACAGCGCACACTGACTCACACTACGTGTAAAATGAGGTAACGGTTAATTGGTCATAAACCTTAGGCATACCGGTACTTAACATAGGCAGGATTTGGCTGGGAGCGACCGGCAATGACTCCATTTAAAATAATAAACAAATTACAAGCCCTAATAGTTATTAAGTAAGTTTAATTTAAAGTTGTATGTTAAAATAAAATGTTACAAGTTGTGTTTAATCTTTAAAAAACTATACGCCAAACGCCCGCTTGTGCTAGCGGGGTTTATTCCGACCGTCTCTACAAACGGTGGAAAAAGCGGCGTGTTTGTTCCAATTTAGTGTTTAGTAATTTACATAAATTTAGCTTAAATTTAGGTCACGTGACAAATATATAAACACTGTGGTTAGCGCCTATTGCACTCGTTCAAATCATAGTCTATATGGTTGTTATTTTGTGTGTGTGGTTTGAGAATAATACACGTATGTATGCGTCTGTACATGTATGTACGTTGATTGTTAGGTGAAATACATTTTTTTTTTTTTTTTTTTTGTTTTTTTTTTTTTTTGCACTCAAGAAAAAAGGGGGGGTCCGGACCCCTTGGACCCCCCCCCTGTATCCGCCCATGGAATCAAACCATGACCCCAAATTACGAACACATGTTGTAGGGAAAACTTTAACATCGCCTATCATGATATCATGATATAACTGCTGCTTTGATCCGATGATCAAAAATTCACTCTTAGCGTCATTAATTAAAAGCCGGTCATGCAACATCCATTGCCTAATGTCCCTGATGCAATTTTCCATTACAGTTACAGCAGCTTGACAAGATATTTCGTCAGGTCTAAAAGATAGATACAGCTGAGTGTCATCGGCATAACAATGAACATCAGGCAGATGATGCTCAATGATGTCAAACAATTTAGAGGGGTAGACAATGAATAAAAATGGTCCTAAGCAGGATCCCTGAGGAACACCACAGTTGATGATAAACTTGTCTGATAAGGTACCTTGAATGGATACGCGTTGGCTTCTATCTGACAAATAAGACGAAAACCAATCGAGGGCCTTGCCAGTGACTCCAAATTTAGACTGCGGACGTTTCAATAAAATGACGTGATCAACAGTATCGAATGCTGCACTCAGGTCTAAAAGAATAAGCAGAATAACATGTTGGGAATTCATCTTCATCAGTAAATCATTTTTAACCTTTATAAGCGCCGTCTCTGTACTGTGATGCTTCCGATAAGATGATTGGAAAACCGGAAACATGGAATGTTTTGACATGTGACAATAAAGTTGGTCACAAACGGCCCTCTCAGTTAATTTAGAAATAAATTGTAAATTACTGATTGGCCGGTAGTTTTCTAATTTCATATCGAGATTGTGTTTTTTTAATAAAGGGCAAATTAAAGCTTCTTTCCAGTCAGTAGGAAATGTGCCAGATACTAAAGATGAGTTTATAATTTTGGTAAGTACTGGAAGCAAAACATCAAGGCACTCACCCACAAGGTTAGTAGGCATAGGATCCAGAGCGCATGATCCCTTAGACGAATTGACAACAAGCTGTTTTACCTGCGACTCTGTTAATGGTATGAAACTATCAAACAAGATACCACTGGACAATGTTTCAGATGTAAAAGAGAACGTTCTGCCAACAGAGGTTGAAACTTCTAAGTCATCAAGTTTAGCATGAATATTAGATATTTTCTTTACAAAAAAGCTACCCATATCATTAGCAAGGGTCATTTTATCTTTAAAAGGTGGAAAGAGGACGTCATTACTATGCCCAAGCAGCTTTTTAGATGCTCTAAATAATTTCCTCTGGTCGGAACTATTACTTTCGATAAAGTCTTTGTAGAAATTGCAGCGAGCTTTGTTAAGAAGAAAGGTTACCTTATTTCTTATTAGCTTATATTCTGATAGATCAGCGGCCATGTTAGTTCGTCGCCATTTCTTTTCTGCACGTCTCCTCATCCTCAAGGCAGAGTTGATTTCTTGATTAAACCAAGGTAGACGGGGCCTAGTGGTGACCATCTTGGACTTTAATAGGGCATGTGTGTTGAAGGTACCAGCTAGTGTAGTGTTGTAGCAATTCGTAAGCTCCTCAAGACCTTGAGGAGTGTCCCTGCACAGCCTAGAAGAGACTAAGTCACTTTTCAAGCAATTAATGTCAATGGATTTAATATATGTGACCAGGCACTTTCAGTGTACTGCCCCTTTAAGACGATATCAGATCAGTGGTACAAACATGGTACAAGGTAGACCCACTGGTCGCCGCCCACTGGTTGCCCTAGCAACAACCACCCACCGAGGGTCTTAGGCCCCACAGTGTGGTCAGCCTGAGCTATCAGCTCATTCCATTATCAACTACCACTATGTGATACAGAAGATATTTGCAAGCTCCACTCCCATAAAGCAGAACTCGGTGATCCTTTCCTATCCTTGTTCTGTAAGTACTAAATAGTTCCTTTCCTCTCATTATTACTAGTCTACAATTTATATTGTGTTACACTGTATTACTATTTAGAAAGATTTTTATTGTTCAGATATGTTGACCACTTTTGGTAAGATTCCTGAACTTGTTGAGCCATTCCACTAGGGTTTATGCCTGTATAAGTTTCATTTGAGGTTCAAGTTACATGTAATTGTATTTTGGTATTCTCTTCTACTCGTTTTACTTTGATTCACTTTGCTTTATGCAAAGTTCTTAACTTTCTGGTTACGTTTATAAGTTTATAATTACTTTTACCATGCTTCCTATTCTTTGTTTGTTCACGTATTCAGAGGTGGTCCAGATATATTTCATTCTGTCATTTACGGGATATAGATTACTCACATAGAATCCTTCGTTTAGTGTTTTACCAACTTTGGAAACTACTCCTTAGAACATTTGCACTTTTGTACATGCATCATCGATAGATTGTATTTTGTGGTTTAGCTGTGCGCTTGGGAGCACTAATAAGATTGAGTTAATGAGTATACCAGCTGGTAGAATTTGTTAGGAACCTCCAGGGTTCTAGCTGAGTGTAAGGCCATTAGTTAAAGTTGCATATCGATAATAGGCATAGCTACATCACACAACTCTGTGTATCGATAAGTGTACTTGTGTGCGTTTGTATTGACCAGCAATCGTGGTCGTCAGACAAAAGAATTGGGAGTCAAACAATGGGTCCAAGATTGACACAAGGTCCACGATCTTTTCCCGTGTACAAATCCTATGGCGATCATCCAAAAACGTTGGTGTATAAACAAAAGAGGGAAGATGGTCAGACAATACCCCGTCCACGATTGCTGGTCAAAACATAACTGGGTGTATGGGTATGTACAGCTAATCGTTATGTGATCAGTGCACATCAACCCACACAAGAGAGCCCCCCTGTGTGGATTATTTTTATGTTATAGCCAAGGCTGCTAGTAGGGCTACCCCCTAGCTTATTAGTAGGGGGGACAATGAATTTTTGAATATTGCTTTGAGGAAGTTATTTGGGACTAATTTTTGAAGGGCTTGGTAAGTAGATTACAAATCTCTTTCAACTTTTAAATTCGGTCGAAGCGTTGCCAAGTTATGGTCCAATGAACTTTTCCGAATGCGCTTTTTCCTAGACAACAAACATAAACAAAGCAACAATAATTAAAAAGTGTTTTTAACCATCTCATTTATTCTATTTACATCTTTCAAGCATTTCAAATCATCTTTTCTAGTATGTATGTTGCTCTTATTTTTCATAGAAGTCTTTCTTTTTCAGATGATACATTTCAATGTGAAGATACGGTACACTAAAAAAGCCTTAAAGTGCAAAAACGGGCCCTTTTTATGCCAAAATCACAGTAAATTCTCTAAATTTGCATATTTTGCATATCCTTTTCATAACGATTGCAAAGGATCTTGTCAATCATTTTGCATATTTTGAGACTTTGTTACTCATATTTAAATTATAATTGTGTTCCAAGCTGTGTTCTTGTGTAACACTGACATAAATTTGGGCTTAAACACCAAATTTCTCTTAGCTCTGGAGACTAAGTCCCGCTAATTAAATATGCGAAAATGTCATAACTTGAGTTCTATCAATCCTATTCCTCTCAAATTTGGTCAGTGGTTACACATTTGGATACCAATATAAATAAAGGAAAAGAAAAACAATTATAATAATATAAAGTAAATTTTTGGGGCAAAACCCTTGTTTTTCATTACTTTCAGCTAATTATATATGCGCCGATTCAAAATTCAAATTTTGTAAGGAATGTCACCCTCGGTGTTTGTGTATGGGATCACAATACCAATGTGCATTTCATTGTAAAATATGAAATACTAGGTGGCAACTCATGCATATTAATGAGGTGTTCTAAGCATAGCTTATTATAATATACATAATGTTACAAGCACGGACAATAATTAATAAATCTTAAAAAAAAAATCAAATCCGAATGACACCTAGATGCATTTCATCTTACAATATGAATTACTGCTTGTCAACTCGCTGTGAATGCCTCTTTGTTCACAATATTATAAGAACCACGATTTCTAAATTCATGTATTTATAATAACTTTAAATCCCCATTGTCCCAGTCCCACTTCAAAGCGAACGGTTCAATTTCTTCTTCATTGTCATATTTAACCATGAAAAGAGTACACCCCTGATTTACCATGTCTTCATCTTCTTGACCAATACAACCTAATTCATTATCTGACAAGACTCTGAGGACAGATCCTTTGAACCACTTCTTAACTACTTTGCCTGATGTTTCAATTTCAAATCTATGATTAATTCTTTTTCCAATTATTTCTAAGC
This sequence comes from Crossaster papposus, assembly GCA_037893245.1. Classification (NCBI taxonomy): domain Eukaryota; kingdom Metazoa; phylum Echinodermata; class Asteroidea; order Velatida; family Solasteridae; genus Crossaster; species Crossaster papposus. Next base: position 628,722 of record JBAIAA010000246.1, read on the forward strand.
CTGGAAACTTGTCTGTCTGTTTGGAATTTATTTTGTGATATTTTTTAGCTTTCTTTAATCTTTCTGTTTCAGCTTCCTCCAACAATTTGCGTTTCAATGTGTTGACATTGGTTGAAGGAATCTGAAAGGTTGATGTGGATGGCGTTGCGTCTACTTCTGTGTGGGATTGCAGGTTGTTCATTGCCGCCTTCCATGCTGTGATGATGAATGTCAAGTTTTCTGTTAGATGTTCCAGTGGTAGGAGACGACCTTGGCTGGTGTTGATATATTTGACATTTGGAATACCTTCTATTTTGAGCGACTTGTAAAATTTGATTTGTCTCAGTAGTGCTTTTCTTTTGTCAGACACCGATGTGTAATTTTGGATTAGAACTTTAATCTCTGGCAAATCTTTAACCTGACCATCAAGGCTGATTTCATCTTGTACTTTTTGCTGTCTTTGTAGTCTGGTTTTTTCCAGTTCCTCTCTGCGCTTTTTCTTGTTCTGTACTGCTTCTTTTCTTTGCTCTTTCAGCTTTTCTTTTGTTTTTTTGTTCAGTTTTGCACGTTTCCGCACTCCTTTCATTGCTGTGGCAATTTCATTCTGGAGTTCAGAGGCTGAGAGGGTCTGAAGGTACTGCCCTGTTTTGTTGTTAACATATAGAATTAAGCCCTCAATGAAGTCCATATTAGCACTCGACTTTGACCTAAGTAACCGATCCAGGCCAGAAAAGTCTCTCTCCCAGATATCATTATTTCTTGCCACAGAGGCCGTTTCTTTACGCATTTCCATGGTTTGTTCTGCTGCCCATTTTCCATGAAGGAAATCAAAGAGTTGGCGCTCACAGACCACGAAAAAGCTGGCGCATAAGACAGACACCAACTGATCTAGCATGGCTTCCTCCTCCTCCACTTCCGGTCTCTCCCTATAGAGGGACTCCCAAATCTCATCTTTAACTGGTGGGCAATCTTCAAAGAGGACAGCTGTACCATCTACTATGGATGAGGGATCCCTGATGATCTCTTGCAAAAATTCTCTCAGTCGCCCATAGTAGTTTCGAAGGTCTAAGATGTGTTCCTTCCGACTTGAAATGGTGGCCAGGGGTGTAGTTATATGCTTTTCTAGCAAAGCAATTGCTTTGACTTCTGGAAGCACAATTGGGTTGGCAATGTCTTCAAGAACAGCTCGATGAAGTTTGTTTTCGCAGTGTATGGCTATCAGTAAATCTCTCAGTTGTGACTGATGGTGGTAAACTGCAGATGCTGCCTTGAAAACAATGTTAAATCGATTATGCTCAAAATATGGTATGTGGTTGGTTTCATCGTTGTTTAAGTGGGCTTTGAAATCTTCGGGAATGCCATGAGGATCTTTTGCGCCTGTTTCAACAAGTTCACCTGCTGTTCGAATGAGACGAAAACCGGCTGGCTTTTGGCAGTTCCACTTGGCAAATTCTGGAAGAGCCTCCATCCCTATTCGGCCCGTCATTTCAGCAACTTCATCCTCCCAAAGATTCAAGCCAGCCTTTGTTCGCTCTGCAAGGCCAAGCAGGAAGTGCTTGCCACAGTAGAAGTCATTTATCTTGGACAGCCCAGTGATGGCATCTGAAGAGAGGTCTGTGTAACCAGGAAGGAGATTTTTCTTCAAGACTTCTTCTCTCCAAGTTTCTAGTTGCTCTACCCATGAGCGAGAAGTGGGGCCTCTATCGCCCATTGTGTTTTTTATGTTGAACAACATTTTGTATTCACTGGAACCCTCTGCTGCCTCTGTTTCAAGAAGTGATGCCATCTCTTTAAAGAAATCTTTTGTAACATCAACCTGGGAATTTGTGTCCCCATGCACTGTCTCCACAATGCCAGCTGATAAGCTTTCCGTGTCAGTTGCAACTTGAATGCTGTAAAAATGTCGTTGCTTCTTGCTAGTTGCATCCATATGGAGTGTTGCATTGGGACTGTGCATGAGTGCATTTGCCACTTGCTTTTTTGACAAGATGTCAGCCTCCAGAGCCATTAATTTGACAAGTGTCTCTTTTGGAAGGCGGCTGAATTCCAAACCACCAAGATTTTGCAGTACACTTGCAATTAACGAAGACACATGTTTAGTACCTACATTCCTACTTAGAAAATTGTACACGACAAGTCTAATTGCATCAGTGTATTTTCCATTTGCAAACGTAGAAACACTTGGTTGGCTCATGGCTTCCTGGAGTTGACATTCCAAATCATCATTTTGTAATGACAATGAATTTACCTCTTTTAGCAAGTCTTTTATTTGTTTGTCTTTGTATTCTTGGAGAGGGTTGGCTTTGTTTTTGTACCACCATATACGCTTTTGTTCTTTTCGTTTCTGACATTTTGCACTTTGTAAGTCTTCATCAACATTTCTTAATCTGTTTACCCATTCTCGTCTTTCTATGGACATGTCTTCTCTATACTGTTTAAGTGTCTCCTGGAGAGATTGGATTTTCTTCCCTTTAGACTCAATTTGTTTACCTACTTTACTGAGCTCACATTCCTTGACCATTCTGTCTTTCAAAACAGACCTCAATTCTCTTTCTTCCTTTTCTAATTCTTTAAATTCCCTAGCTACACTTTTCCTTTCCTTTTTGCTCGCCAAGTACTTGTTAACAACCTCAGTATATTTACAGTTAACCTGACCTAATTTATCTTTGTAGTCTTCAGTTTTCTTATGAAGCTGAGTGATTAGTTTGTCTTGTTCACGAATATGTTTGACCAACGTGGTCTTTGTTGGAGAGTCGTACGTTTTTGCAAAAATGTCCTGCACTGTCGAGTTTGAAACATCTTGTACAGTTTCCCTTCCTGAGGAAGCCACAGATGTTGAAGAAGTTGATGGAAGTTGCTCTTCTGCCAATTTCCGTGATGGTGGAGTATATATCTTCTGAAGGTAAGCCTCTTCATGTTTCTTACCTCGTAGTTGACGAGCACGCTTCTGTACTTTCAACCAGTTGGTGGTTATTGTTTGGAGAGGCAAGTTGTCACAGTCACTCTCTGGAAACATGCGAATCAGCCACTGCCTTGCACTGCTCCACTGCAAGTATTCAGTTTTCAAGTAGCGAACCAACTCCAGGATAGTCTGGTTGGTAATGATACTGCCAGATGGCAACGGTGCTTCACCTTAAAAGAGCAAAGAATAAAACAAACAAAATTAATGCATCATAGTAAGATCACATGATTTTGTATTCACATCATAAATCTCATATTTCCTCAAGTTACCTAAGATATTGGCATATTTAAAAGGGAGAAAACAATTATTATCAGAAATTCCAAGTACATGTAATTGCAAAATTAAAATGAAACAGGAATATGCTTTACCTTGCAGCCATGTCTCATCGAACTTAGCAGCAGCGCATCCAGTGGCAATGAAGGATTTCTCAGCATACAATGACTCGATCCTGCAGAAAAGCTCAGACGTGGATGTTGCAGTCTTCAATTTGTTATCCACTGTCCGTTTGATGTTTCCGCTTTGCTTAACTGATTTGTCAACGCATGAAATGGCAATGGGTAGACATTTCAGTTCAAGATTGGATTTATCTATAATGTCTAGAAGTAGGAATGCAATGGCATATGTCACAGGTCCTTGGAGTGGAAAACTCGCTGAGTAATCTGTTTATAAAATAATAAAAATAAAAAATAAACAATATTGCATAAGGTCTAAAAAAAATTAATTTGCTCATGGAAAAAAACTGTATTTTCCCCTTAATGATTGCTGTAAAAGAAATATATAATAATAAATAAAAAATAAAAAAATCCAGTGAAGTAACTTTCAGTATAAACTTAGAAAAGATAACATTTTCCCCAAAATTAGTTTACCTTTTTATGGATTGTGAGGGTACCAGTGAAAATTATTAAAATTCTTTTTTTTTAATCAAACTTTCAAAATAATTCATAGCTCTAGTCTTATGTCTCCACAATTACTAATAATTGTTTTAATTCTTTTGGGCAAAATGTATGAAAAAGTAAATAAGTTATTTCCCCCATTCACTCTTGCAATGTTTTTCCCCTTTATTTTCCCCTCTACAGTATGTCCAAAAAAAGTGATCTACTGCACATGCGCTGCACGGTCGTATTGCAAACCCTATGCATACAAACCTCCTCCAAAAGTGGCCTACTGCACATGCGCCTTACAATAATTTTGCACACGCGATGCTGGTGCGCGTGCACGTGCATAGCGCATGCACACCAGCGTGCGTGGCCACTCCTTGGAAATGAACGATAACGTACGTGTGCACACAGACCACACAGATTTCTTTCAAATCTTCGGAATGTATCTCGATAAATTAAGACAAAAGGAATCGATAGAATTACAAATAAATTCCACTTAATAACATATGTTAATGTTTGGACATTTTAACTCGCCATCTTCCCTTAAAATCCTTGCGATTTCCTGTTGATTTTCGGGAGAAAGTCCGATATGTTTAGCGAGTGATCGCAAATCTCTCTCGATCAACTGCATCGTGTGTGTGACTCCGCGTGCGTCACATGCAGTCGTGGAAAAAGCCTTCCGTCTGAAGAAAACCGTTCGATTCAAACTCGTATATCTACTCGAAAATGACGTCCGATTTCATTTATAGTTGATACGATGACAGATAATTGTTCGTAATTTCACATTATGGTGTTGCGTTTTGTGAAATCGGTAATTGTTTTCAAGATTTTTCGACGAAACTTCACCGATGCTTGCTGAACCCCCCCAACTCGCAGTGGCTAAAACGCACGTAGAATTTGGTAGTGTAGTTGGCGGGCTTCAATTTGCGCCCTCTTTTGACTAGATGCGACAAGATTTTCGGGTGCAAATGTCAATTTAAAAATTGAGGCTTCAGATGCGCTGGGGATGTTGTCTCAAGACAAACACGGAGCGCGGGAGGGTGGGATTTTCAGAATGCCATTATCGTTTATTTTGACAATTATTTTTAATTATTCTTTCACATTCTAGTTAATAACTGATTTCTTTTTAATATTTAAATAAAAAAAGCCAAATTTTTATTCCTAAAGCCTCTAAATATCAACCCCAAAATTGAAAATTCTCATGTTGTTTACTCGTTGTCTAGTGGGTCCGCACGGTGTGTATGACGCCCCTATTATTAGTATGTATTTGTCCTTTGGGCAACTGTCTATTGTGTATAGCACTGACCAGGAGTTTTTAAGTGTTCTTGGCTGGACATCTAGAGTTGTCATGAATATCTAATTAGGTGGATTAAGAAACAACTTTATCTTTGACTAAAGGGTATAATTATGTTTCTCTACTAAAGGAACTTTTACCTTTGGACGAAAGAATTTAAGATGTTTAAGGTTTTATTTGATTTAATGTTGACTTAACTTTGAGTTATCTTTCCTATTTCCTATACTTATTACACATGTAGTTTGATGTTTACCTATTATTATTGCTTTCTGTTTTCTTATAGACTTACCCATCAACCCTTTTTTGCTGATTAAATAAACTTGTATAAAGAACACTTTGCCGGGTCTCATATAGTTGAGATTTTTACCCGTAAAAAGGTATTTAGGAATTGGCTGGTATTAAAAACTGTTTAAAACCAGTATGGAGTCTGGCTGCTGATAATGGCCCTCATCTTCGGCTGGGTCTTTATCAGCATCCAGACTGAAACCATTATTAGACATACCGGTACTGTTGACAATCGGCTAACCACATTTTTATTCCCTTAATTTAATAATACTTACGACAGAATGGTGATGATTTTTTCGGAGCGAACATCGATGGTCATGTTGCATTTCAGTGGTACATGTACTGTAGCTTGTTCTGTAGTAGAGACAAGTCGTGTTTTGGTAAAGACCCAGTGGTCACTGAATCCGGCAAACGATACAAAGTCTATGCAGGCACCTTGCTCATCACCTGTTGTTGACATGATTGTGAGCTGGATTGGAACTCACAGTAAAATAAATTATTCAGTATTCGGTTTGAAAAAAGAAAACCAAATTTTGAAATCTCAAATTTCTTCCATCACTAGATTTTAACGAGCGACACTATTCCTCTTATTTTTACAATTTAATTGAAAGGTAGGATACACCATTTGCATAGAAAATATTTACTACCGAATTTTTAGGAAATATCTTACTCATTTGAAAGTAAATAATGATTCTAGGCATCCAGCTAAATGATTGCCCTAGATATCCTGTAATTATTCTGAAAAATAGAATTTTATAAAGAAAAATTTGCGATCGCCATCCGGCGGACAGGTCAGTTAAACGATATTTACTATAAAATACAACCCCCCAAATCTAACCATTCATGATAATTCAAGCAATAACCAATGGTGTATCTCTAAGACCACTCTATATCTGTTGTATATAACTGATGTTAGATCCGTAATGTTGGCTCATATGTCCCCACCCGCTGCCATTATTGTATGTTGTCAACAAGCAGAGCCATTTTCCAAACCCCAGCTTGGGCGTCGTCTCCTGCTCCATTACCATTGCCAAACTGTAAAAATGAAGCCAAAGATGGAGATGAAGGTGGGATTTGGAAAACAGCCCGGCATGAATCGGGTTACAACATTCTCCCCAGGTTTTGTAGTGAGGGTCAACTGTTAACCATAGGAACAAGGATGATTATAACTGTTGAATAGTAAATCTCATTAACCTGATGTGATGAATGGGAACAATAATGAATGTCACATGGTACGAGTTCCCACCAATTAAATGACAAAGATCTGTATATCAGTTATATAATAAAGTGTAATGAATGTACATGTTTAATAGCCTTTACCCAGTTCGCGCTGGATGACGTATATAAAACGAAGATTTCCCCAGATTCAAAATGGATGACGCATAAACTCGCCATGAGCAAGGCCAGAAATGTCTGTTAGGATCGAGTTTCGTTAAAAATAATCCCGCCACTCGGCTCGGTGAACAGTGATGTTAAAATAGTCCCGGTGGGAACTGGTTAAAGGAACCATATTTTCCGAAGTCTAATTATTTAAAATTAAACAAACATATATTGTGGTTACTGCTAAACAAGCCCTTCTTCTTCAGAGAGATGACTGCACATGTGAATGCACATTCATGGCTTGCAGAATGAAAGTGTTCAATTGAAGACAACTTGGATGAACTTAGAGGTTGTTATCCAGACACTGTTGGGAAGTTAAATGGCTCTTCTTAATGATGCAGAGTGACTTGAGCATGAAGGACTTGATTTCTAAAGCCAACCCGTAATAGCATCTGTCAGGCTGGATGGTCTATAAACCGTGGAAGGCAGTAGCTACTTGGAACCAGTAAATCATCAAGAGTTCATTGAGGATTGGGGATGTGGAAGTTTTCTACACCCAGAACTTCTTAAGATTATGACTGTCCATATGGTAATTAAGATGCCAGGTGCGGTTCTAGAGCCAATATTTTAGGGGTGCTAGACCCTTCGCACGTGACATCAACTTCCAACTTTCGCAGATCCAGTACACGTATTTTCCAGCATGTACTTTAACAACCGCGCCTGTAAGACGCAGACATCAGCGAGTGCTCCTCACATTGCCATCCCTTACTGTAGCCAATCTAGCGGTGAGACAGCTCAGCATTTACAGCTCACTCAATCCAGCAGCAGCAGGAAGCCTTGGATGACTGCAGCGGTTATCATGACGGCATCTGCAGTAAATGCACACCAGTGACAGTTGTCATGGCAACATTGCTTCAACCAACATCTCTAAACCCAGTAGTAAATCCAGATAATCTGTTTCCATCCAGCTTCAAAATGAAACCTGTGATCCATGAAGTCATTCTGACATCAACCATCCCACAGCAGAAAATTAAAAATACTGACTTTCTGAAACGTGTGACGTCAGTCTACAGTACTTGTGGAAGTTCTTCAAAATGCATTGCTGCAAGAAGTAATTGACATCGATTCTCTGGAACTAAGTCATGAACTGTAAACCTCTGACAATGCTCCCTGCACACACTGTCACAATCGCGCCAAGAAGCCTATGGAGGTCTGCACCATTCATTTACAACGCCTTCTCTTCAGCCACCTTTGTAATTGGAGATCAATGATGGTTTCATGACATGCAACAAATGAATGTCTGCGACATTGCATCACATGCCATCAACCACCGGAACCAAGTCCCAATTTACCTGTAACTGAATCACATGATATTGGACGTTATCACAATCGCACCAAGAAGCCAACGGTCTGCTCCAGCCACTATTGTAATTAGAGTGCAGTGACAGCTTCATGATAAACCTCATCAACACCCTTGAACTGACAACAAACAAAGACCTGGGACAGTGCCAGAAATCTTCACACACTGTGAAGTCTGGCAGTTCATCTGGTTTGGCAGTTAACTACAAAAAGAAATTTTAAAAATATGACAATGGCAAATATGGTTTCTTAAAAAGTACTTGCGGAGTGGCATGTCGGTACCCATTTTTTTTTTTGAGGGGTGAGTAGTGATTAGATTTTTAAAGAGGTGACAATAGTTAACAGTTATCGACTGTTGTGGTGTGGGATGTTTTTAACCCCAGAGGGTGTTCAAAACGTCATATATCCCAAATCACAGCAGTCAACAATTGTTTTGTTATTCCTCTGTTTTGGGTTCACGACTCAGTGCGTATGTATTGACCGCCAATCGTGGTCGTCAGACAAAAGAATTGGGAACGTCCACGATTCCAAATCGTGTACAAATCCTATGGAGGTCATCCAAAAACGTTAGCAAAAGAAGGGAAGACGGTCAGAAAATGACCCGTCCACGATTGGCGGTGTTTACCAACCTGTGTGCCCTTACAGACAGCATTTTTATTGACTGGAACGTGATCGTTGGAGACCAATACAAATACAGTATCTAAGATGAAGGTATAACAATTTAATTTGATTAAACCTAGCTATATTAAGGGAAGGGGACTAGAATGGGGTAAATGGTTAAATGGTTGGGTTATGACGCGTGTAGACAGTGTGCACTGGCTCCCTGGACTGGCCTCACTTCAGGGTGTTAGCTGGGAGAGAATTCCTAGCTGACGGAGACAGTGCACCAGTACTTTTTCAATGTTTGTCTGACTTTGTTCACAACAAAAGGCTCAATATTTAGTAGTAAACAAAATAATCAGAAAGTACTCGACTACAACTCTGTAAATCTAGTAATTAGTAAAAACAAAATTATGGTAGTGTAGTGGAATGTTAAGACAATTTGTATAAGGTGACAGACAGAGTGTTTCATTCTACAAGTAAATGGGAAACCTCATTTGTTTTATACAACACTTGAATGGAATCTTATCATTGCCACCAGTTATGACTTTTAAAATTAGAAAACAAATTAAAATAATTTTTTTTTGGATTGGTAAATTTTATTCTGTTCAGTTCAAATCTTTGGACAATAAAAGAATCCAATAATGTGGATTTATTCAGGCATAACATACAAATAAATATTTACTGCTTTAAGTGGTGTAGTAAAACTACAGGCAGCCTCCCGAGGTGATCCACGAGTCATTTAATTTTCCTCCTCGGCTTCGCCTCGAAAAAAAAAAGAATATATGTGATTGTGACCGGCTCTACAAAAAGGTGTATTATGTCGCAAAATAAGAAATTAAGTTATATACATTGTACATGGTTAAAACGCCTACAACGTTTTGAAGATATGACGTGTTTACATATTGATTACTTCCTTGGAGTTCAAATTATACAACTGAGAAAACAGGCTTTGAAATAGCCGGCTCTGTTGTACAACAGAACGATGCACACAAAATGGTATTTTCTTCCACTTTATTCATCAAAATCAATATTTCTTTGAATAAAACTGTAACTATAGGTATTAAAGATGTCATTCATGACAACTAATGAAAATCACCTTTTGATGAAATGTTTACCCTCTCAACGTTGAGCGGGCCATTACATGTACATGATAGTGCACAGCGCGACTTGATACACCTTTTTGTAGAGCCGGTCACACATGCTTCATAACCTCGGGAGGCTGGTTTACTACACCACAAGATAAAACAGTAAATATTTGTTTTGTAATATGTCCCACACATATTGTGCTTAATTCCAAAGTGTTGACATTTAAAGGGTTTAAATGTCTGGATTTAGGGGGTTGTATTTTATAGTAAATATCATTTAAATTTAAATGACCTGTCTGAAGTTTTACAATCGTGGATGTCGGGGAAAAAACAAGAAAACAGCATTTGTTTTTAACCGGTGTCGGGCAGTTCTTGGTTTTATTTATTTGGTTATCGTGATTTTTTTTATTATAAAATTCAATTTTTCAGAACAATTACAAGATTATAGAGTGCAATCATTTTGCTAGATGCCTGGACTAATTATTTACTTTCAAATTAGTAAGATATTTCTTAATCATATGGAAACCTTTTGGGCCAAATAGACCCCACAGAAACGCACGGCTTTAGTGTACTCACACAAACGACCTTGGAATCCCCTGACTCTGTGGAGCGCAATTTGCACTGGTTGGACTAGTCCATTATTGACAATGGGTAATAATCCGAATTAAATGGTATTTGTGTTGCATCATTTAAAAGCTTTGGGAGATGTTTACTTGGTGAACTGTTTATCCATAACTTGATCTGGGAAAATGCACAATTATAGATTAACAAAAGACCAACCAGAAAATACTTCAAACTGATTCAATTTCTTGTATTAATAAATCACAACTGTGTACTTTATTATAAAAGGAAAAACAACATGCAGAGTTACCGAAAAAATAATCTAAATACTATAACATAAGAGTTGTGCATATGAAAAACAACAAAATGCATTAGTCTACAACTACATTATGTATTAAAGCAGCCCATTTGTCTGACGTTAGCACACACTGTTTATAAACCCGTAATAACAAAAGTTATACAAACTATTGTTTAATATTTCCATGTAAAAAAATATTTCTACATGATATGGCAAGCTGACAATTTGTAAAAAGTTTTAGAGCACACTGATTTACTTTATAGATTGTACATCATAGATTGTACTTTACTTTTACTTTTTTTCTGAGTTGCTGTCCATCATTAGCACTTTAAACCACACTGGATTCACTAACCATGAATTCCCGAACTATGGTTAAATCTTGCCAGTCGTTCTTTTTGTAAATTTTACAATACAGAATTACAGATACAATGAAATGTAATTTGTCAGTGTCAAATTATGCTCATGTCCCAAAGCAAAATTTGCAATTATACATTGTATTATAAAATTTGTCTGAAGTTAGCACACACTGTTTATAAAGTTTAACCTGTTATAAAAAAGTTATACAAACTATTATTTGATATTTCCATATAAAAAAATGTATCTACATGATATGGCAAGCTGACACATTGTAAAAAGTTGTAAAAAATTTAATAAAAGACTCAAAATTTGGCCTGACAGTATCTGCAGCTGATTCATTTTTAACTCAAAGTTCTTCATCTTCCAGAACTACATTGTTTAACGGGTGGTATTTTAAATGACATGTGCGTTTGTTATGATCTACCCCACCACACCTACTACAATGTACATGATATTCCAGGTCATCTTGACACCACTGGTCGAGGTGTGATATTCTGTTTTGTTTCTGCATGACTTGAATAAAAGCCTCGGTATTCCTGTGGTTGGTTGCCCGAAAGAAGAGGGATGTTACTTTATCATTCAATTTTTCCATAGCTTGTTGGCTAAAGTTGTTTATTGGTCCGTGCAGTTTGAGCGATTCGGAAACATGGTTCATGAATGTGTGCATATAGGGTGTGACATCTTTAGCTTGGAAAGTTTCAGCATAATTCGACACCCAATCTCTAGCACGAGTTTCAACTGCTTCTGGATCTACATTTTCAGATTTCATGAGGGTCATTATATCACGGAATTCTTTCCATAGCCACTTTATTTGATGTGTTTTGGGATGCCAAGAAATGAGATTATCAAGAATGATGTGTTTTTGGACCTTGATGTGCTCAGGACCAGTAAAATCTCGATACTGAATTTGAGCAGATTCCTTAGAGGTATAAAATGACCATGGTATAGAAAGGTCCCTTACAAACTCTTCAAATGCAGCTATGTTTTTACACTTGGACAGGTCTACATTTTTTGAATTTTTCCCAACATTGTCTTTATGTCTCAGAATCTGAATGAGCTGCAGCACTAACTGGTCTGAAATTCTTAAAAAAAGATGTAACGGATCTGCAATAACATTGTGTACAGGGATGAATGGGAGAATGGGTGGTCTAACACAACTCATGTTTTTTGTTTTTGATAGTGCACTAAGACGGGTAATTTCTTCCACAGTACGTGCACCTAATTCAACATCAAGCATTGATCATTTTTGCGTATGAATGTAGCGTTCGTTGCTGGGACACTTACACCACACGCAACTGTACTTACTACTGCATGCCCCTATCCCCATCATCTCGTTCAAAAACTTCATGTCAGCACCCAAATAGAATTTCAGTGGAACAGATTCATTACCGATAGAAACATTGTCTGGCAAATTGGCAACAATGGGTTCAAAAATTGTACATAGAAATTTGTATTTTTCTGGTTTTCGAACCATGCCCAAAATATACTCACTGCTCAGGTGCTTCCCATTGATTACCCTGAAGGTTATATTCACACAGTGTATTCGCTTGCCAATGCGTGTACCGTCACCACTAAGTTTTACACCAATGTGGTTTGGCACAGGTTCATCAGGGTAAATCCTACTCATTTGGTCAATTACAACTTGAAGCTTTTGATTAAGAGGCTGCCATGCACCAATCATTCCATTATATGTATACACAGGGAAAATGGCATCTATCTCTTTTGCTCGTTTTTTTAGCTGTTTTAAACTCGGAAGTTGATTCAAACTTGTTGAGAGTTTTCTGTAACTGCGGTCAGATATGCAGAGGCTATCTTTTAGATGTAGGGCTTTGTTGATTGAGAGTTGCATATCTTTTTTCTTAAGTTCCGTACCATATTTCAGATCCACTTTATTACCAAACTTATCTGATACACAGAGAGTTGTCACCTTTAAGCCGATGGACTGCAACAGAACAACTGTTGCATTAGAGGTTTCAACCAGATTTTTTTTCATTCGTTTTATGTACCGTTTAGAGTATTCTTTTTTTGACCCATTTTTTCGTGATGCTTTCTTAGTCTTCTTAACTAGTTTCCGTACTACATCATTTCTTTCTTTTTCCATAGTTTTGATCTTTTTCCTTTGATTAGCAATTTCCTCCTCACAAATCTTCCTTCGTTTCTTTTCTCTAGAGAGTTCATCTTCAAGTTTACGTTTCCCCCCCCCCTAGTTTTAGGTTAAACACACTATCCTTTCACGTGCCAAGCAACTTAGAGGCAGCATAACCCCCTTTTCTACTTTCGACTTTCAATTTACTTATCATTACTCGTACACCTTTAAGTATTTGTTGACTCAGTGTGGGCTGGTTTACATCATTTTCGGAAATTCCATTTGTTTCTAAAATTTTAATCAGAACCGAGTCTGCGACAGTATTATCAAAGGATGCAGATTTTCTATTGGGGCAAGAAGACAATACTGTTTCATGGAGAGCAAACTTATTTAGGGGCAACAACCAATCATTAGAATTAGGCAAGGAAACTACTAGGGTTGCGGCAAGGCATAATAACAGAATCAATGTTGGAGAAAAAATACTTGCCATGATGACTGCTTGAGATGTCAAGTCGACAAGGAAGTTTTTCAAATTACCTGCAAGTCCAACCGATTCCCATAATCCTTAACAAAACGCATAACCAAGTTGTAACCACGATGAACAAGTTTCTTCTTCAGAGTGCGTGTATATGTCACCAGTGGACGGCGTTCCTGAATCCAAATGGTCAACGTGTCCAAGTTGACCCATGCATGGTCCCCAGCATCATTGGACACCCGTACATCCCAATCTTCTCCAAGACGCTGTGCAAAAAGGGAATAGTCTCTTATACGAAATCTCGATCCTGACTCCACTAGTCCTGCTTTCTCGCAGAAGTCGTCAAAATTTTCTCTCTGGACAGGAATCCGGATGGTGATCTCCGAGTCAGAACGTCTTGCAGTAGTCAATTGCTCCTGGACCTGAATGGAAACCAAGAAATGAAATATAAATTTAGAATCTTGCATTTCATTAACTCATTTATAATATTTTTCTCCTGCAGTCGATCGCACATGAGATTCCTCCACGATCTCATGAAATAAGAGTACAATGGGGGGATGATGAAGCTGATTCCATTGTACTTTGTAGAATCACTGAAACTCGATTAACAGTGTTTGTTTCACAATAATAGCCTATACTTTGACGTATTAAACCAGAATCCCAAAATATTTTTTTTTTAAATAAAGGCCTTGTAATCGGTAATTGAACTTTTTTAGTTTTGCTTCATCATATACCCATTTTGTCATTTTTTTCATCATAGATAATACTTGACGACTTGTCACCATGCAGAGTTTAGTTGAAACTAAATTCTTGATCTTACCTGAATGTACAGCTGATTTGTCAGATGACTGAAAGCATCGGCCTGGACAGTAGCATCAGGTACATCAACGACACTATCTCTAGAAATCCACTGGTCATAAGTAGCTGGCCATCCCTCCCAATGAACTTTCACTTCATCTTCCCTCTCCTCAACAATTTCAAACCGCCACAACTTCGATGTTGACCACCGTTCACGTGTGGCTGCTGAAGACAACTTCGGCCCCTGATGGAGTTGACGGTAGTTGATGCTGGCCTTCTCACGAAGCTTCATTTCTATGACCGAGAAAAAAAATGACAATGTTAAAATAATTAACAAACAGAACTTGTATTTAAATTTTAACTCTGGTGACAAACGATAATGAATACACTGAGCTGCCAACACGATCGAGCAAAATGGGTGAAGTATCGTGTTTACCCCCTTCTGATTGGAAATGGAATAAGCCATTCATCAGTGTACACGCACGTACTTGCCTTTTTCACGTGGTAATTTTCTTTCCTCAAACTATTGATTATACGGTGAAATTGGCTAACACAAATTACATACTTTTGTTGTATATAACTTAAACTACAATATGATTACAAAATTGTAACAAAAATCAGAAGGACTTACTCACAATTTGGCCCAAAATATACAGCGATCGAGACGAACGTTCCAACCTTTCACTTCTCCCGCCGATTGATGTAGTCTCCTAGCAGTCTTAACAACTCTTACATCCTGTTTACGATGTGTACGTGTGTGTACGTACGTTCGCGCGCCTACGGAAGCGTGTACTAAATTGCGCATGCGAAAAGACTAGCCAAGCAGGTCAGGCTCTCGAGAAACGCTAGGTTTGAATGGATAGTTTTTGTTTAAAGAAAGATCCGCGAGTGTTATCCTAAACCAATCAAAATGATTGTTACATTGTTAGTTCGGCAAAGGCTTGCTGAAGATTCACTCTTTAGAATTAAGACGTGCGGTGGCGCTATTTATTTTTATGACGAGTTGAAGTCGGGAGTTACTGTACAAAAAAGGACTTTACACAGGAAATGAGACCAATTTTTACGGAAAATGTGACTTTTATCATGAAATCAGCGAGCCTTAATGATTAAAGATTTCATTATATTTAATATTTTCTGAAAGTAGAGTATCTTAGCTTCGTTATGCTAACAGAACTAAGAAATATATTGAAAAGTATTCTTACAATGACGATAGATGCAAAAAAAACCGACTTTTTCGATAGTTTCTCCATTGTGATTTTCGTGAAGGAAACTCGCGCAGGCTTAGTTCCCCAATGGTATCGATATGAATTTGGTAGTAATTTGTTTGGATATCTGCAAATGGTGTATCCTACTGTACCTTAAAATTTAATTATTGATTGTAAAATCATTATATTCATACAAATACAAAGTTCCAGAAAGGCATCCAAATTTTGAACATTGTCAAGTTTATGTCGAGCATATAGTCCATTGTAATTCAAAGTTGGCACTGAAAATGGAATGGTACATTTTTAAAAACTCTGAACAGGTGGAAAAACAATTTTCCACTTGTGTGAAGAGGCTCAATTATTTTGTTACCACTCTCATTCCCAGGTTAACTTTCAATTGCAATGTACAGTAAGCCCCTTCAGTTTGTACCAAATCATTCCCATGCAGTAAAGATTAAAATTTAAGATGCTTGGAACTTATCCAAGGTTAAATACAACTAAAATTTGTGATTTTTCTGAAGAAGAAATGTTAGTGCAACAAGACATGGCCGATTTAGGTACATGAATTACAAAACTTTTAGCAAATATCTACCATACTTGGTTATTTACTAACACATTGAAGCTTGCAGAGGCACTGGTTTCCACAGTTAAACCTGCGTTTGTAATCTGATGAAGCTGTTACATGGCGGAATACAAGCCATGCACAGCCATGGTATTGTAACACTGATTATTTGAATCTAGGTTGCGTTCCCACATGTAGGTCGGGTTACTCTAGTGTTGGTGGAGAGCTACATGTACCCAGGGTATAATTTAAAAATTAAACGAAATGAAATGAAATGAAATTGAAGTTTAATTATAATTCTACCGAGACATCACTAGCACTGAAGGACTTACGTGAGATTGCACCTGCCACCGGTATTCTATCGTCACACTTGAAAGAGCTCATTGTATTAACAAAAGAGCGCGCCCCTATATAACAGCGCCCTGGCGGATACACCTCAGGGCATTTTTGTAGACTTTTTAAAGGTTCTGCAGTCAGACAACGGGAGGGTATTGTAGTCACATTTAGTAAAAAAATGGACAAAAACTTGGGAGGGAACGTAAGTCCTTCAGTGCTAGTGATGTCTCGGTAGAATTATAATTAAACTTCAATTTCATTTCATTTCATTTCGTTTAATTTTTAAATTACATAATAGGTACATAATACTTCAAATAACACTGGATTAGGGAACAAAACATTTATTTCAACGTTAGATTCATTGTGCATAATCTTTTATGCTAGTTTCCTGTATTTTCAGTTGTTCAAACTTTGAACATTTACAAATATAAATCAGAAGTGACTACCTATAGTGCCACTCTACTGTGTTTCCAACAGTTCCGTTTTGTACATGATGGTACTTAACACATCATAGTGTTTGTACGGCATAAAATAATGCCAAACAAAATAAGCCTTAACTAATTCTTGCCAAGAACCGCATCAGAAAAGGCAGAGTTTTCAACAATATCTTTGTTGTAGTACTTTGCGAAAGTAGAGCCTTTCGACCACCCGGCAGTTTTCATAATTGCATCTAACGGCACACCGTGCCTGAAAGCTGTACTACATGATGCTGCTCTGGTACTATGTGCGGTATATTTGTCAGTATCGATACCGGCTGCTTTCAGGGTACCTTTGATCCAACGGCCTATAGTTTGTGAACCTACGGCTTTATGCGGCTGAACGTAACTTATAAACAGTCGTCTTTCAGTACCTCTTAGAGGTTTTGTTCTTTGTAAATAATGTTTTAACACACTAATAACACAAAGAGACACATCATGAATATATGATGTAAGAGAAATGCCGACACGAGGCTTGCCAATTTTACTAGTTTTAGTAAGTTTGTCAATAACAAATGTAACACCAGAGGTGGTAACATTAGCATAATCTAAATTAATAAATGATAAAGCTTGACAGCGCTGCCCGGATACTAAGGCTAGCAATGTAACTAATTTCATAGTAAGGTCTTTAATTGAAAGACCCTTGTTTGGTCCAAGAGACTGAAGGTGATGTAAAACAACAGTAACATCCCAAGTCTGTGAGTACCGCGGTGTAGGCGGTCTTAGGTTGTATGCACCTATTAAGAGTCTTTTGACTAGTGGATGTGAACCCAAGGTTACGCCCTCTATTGGTAGGGTTACCGCTGATATGGCTCTTCGCAGAGTGTTGAGACTGCTGTATTCACTGCCTTTATGAAATTCTGCGGCAAGAAAATCAACCACTATGGTTACATTTGGTTGAATTGGATCAGTCCTTATCTGACTACAGAAGTAAAGCCACTTCCGTATCGCTGACCTGTAGCATTTCCTGGTAGACGTTCGCCAGGATGCAAGGATGATCTGGGCAGCTTGTCTTGAAACTCCTTGCTCTCTGAGGGTTTCCCCGATAAGAGGCAAGCCATCAGCTTCATCCGATCCCGTAAGGGATGAAGTCTGTCTGAAAATGGAAGGGAAAGCAAATCAGGTCGAGCGGGTAAAATGCAAGGTTTCATTATTAGCAATTTTAGCATTTTCGGAAACCATGGTTGCGTGTGCCACAAAGGTGCCACAACAATACCCCTCGCTTTATCGTGTTCAATTTTGGTTAGTACTCTGTCAATTATTAGGCTAAATGGCGGGAATGCATAAAAGCACCCATATGCAGACCAATCAAGAGTGAATGCGTCTATGTGCATAGAGGATGGGTCTGCCTGCCAAGATACATATGAACCTACTTGGTGGTTCAGTCGAGATGCAAATAAATCAACATCCGGTATGTAAAATATTTCTGTTAGCCTTTGAAAGACATTGGAATCTAGTTTCCATTCTAAATTGTCCCTGAAATGTCGGGACGCATAATCGGCTGCAACGTTTTGTGAGCCCGGGAGGTGCGATACTGTAAGCCAAATGTTACGACTCATGCACCATGACCAGATTTCCCTTGATAAGGAATTGAGTAATTCTGATTTCGAGCCGCCAAAGTGCTTTAAATAAGCTACTGTTGTCGCATTGTCTGATTTCAGATGAATGTTAATATTGCTATGGCTCGAAAAGAATGATTTCAAAGTAAGGAAACAAGCTGTAAGTTCAAGATAATTAATATGATAGACAGTTTCCCGTTGGGACCATTGACCCCCAATAGTGCAACCATTACAATGGGCACCCCAGCCTACCATTGAGGCATCAGTCTCGACTGTAAAATTAGGCGTGTGCCTATGCATTGGAGCCGTCGATGACGGTAAAGTTCTTGACCACCAATGTAAATCAGATATGGCTTGTACTGAGAGAGCCATTTTGGCCTCAAAATTTCCACCACTTTTAGCTAGCATTTTGTTTTTCTCATTTTCAATTGTACGTCTGTACATCGGACCATACGGAACTGCTAATTCACATGAAACCAGTAGTCCGATAACGCTAGCAACATTCCGAATTTTCGGTGATTTCATCTTAATGAGTTTATGGATTGCCGTCAGCGTATTCTCAACTTTTATTGCAGGTATTGAGATGTTCATATTTACAGTATTCAAATTGAACCCAAGAAAAACAATTTCCTGGGTAGGTGTCAAGACCGATTTCTTATCATTTATAATAAACCCCAGATTTTTAGTGAGGGTTGATCTGGCGTGCACATTGTCAGTACACTCTAGGGCTGTTCGCCCCACAAGTAACGAGTCATCAATGTAATCACATGATTCGTGGCCCATTTGCCTCAGTGAGGCTACCATAGGTTTCATAACTTTAGTAAAAACCCGAGGGGCACATGCTAGGCCAAAGGGCAGGCAGGTGAACTCGTATACTTTATCTTGCCAAATAAATCGTAAGAATTTCCTGTGATTTTCGGCAACTGGAACAGTAAAATATGCGTCTTTGAGATCAATTAGCGCCATATAGTCGCCTAATCTTATCAGCTGAATTGCGTTGCGAATTGTTTCCATTTTAAAATGGTGATACGCCACAAACTCATTCAAGCCCCGTAAATTGATAATGGGGCGAAACGACCCATCTTTTTGGGGTCTAAGGAAAATGTTTGACAAGAATTCCCCATCTGTGTGGGATTTTTCGACAATAGCCCCCTTTTGGAGCATTTTTACAACCTCGTCTGTTATCATGGCAGATTCATGATCAGAAAAACATATCCCTTTAGGAATGTGGGTTTGAATAGGCCATTTGGCAAATTCGATATGGTAATGTTGGACCATGTCCAGAACCCATTTGTCGGACGTAATCTCGCGCCATTTGGCAATAAAGTATGCGAGTCTACCTGCTAGAAATGTCCCTGCCATTGGATTTTGAGCGATATAATCACATTGGTGCTCATCACTCACCGTTAGGTTGTTGGATACTACTTGGTCACGTCTGACCGTCGCCTGCCCATGGGTTTCTTTCTCTGCCATGTCTGTGGGCGCGAGTAGTTTAAATGACCCTGTGGGGTCTGACCTGATCGGCGATACGGCTTGGCGTCCTGTCTGTAGCGCTGCTTTCCGTGGCCCTGTTTTGGGTTGTAGAAAGACCCTGCACGTCTGCCAAATCTTTGGCCCAGTTTGTTGGTCTCCTGAATGTCTCTGCATTGTTGGGAGAGATTATCTCCAAACAATAGCCCAGTTACGGGCGTTTGTGCGGAACAGAGACTAGCAAATTGCTGATTGAGGTCAGGCTTGATGAATTCACGACGATGTAAATTAAGCTCGTATCTGGCGTGGCCAATTATAGCTACAGAGTCACAAAGCTTTGTAATAAGGGCCTTTTGGTCCTCATGTGCATTATCCATTATGGATTGCATGCACAGAACAATGGGCATAATGCCTTTGAGTAGAGCCTGTTCCACTTTCTGCAGTTTAATGTCTGTAGATCTAGTCTTTGGTTGCAAAGTACTCCAGATTTCTGGATTAACCCGAGTGTGTTCGAGTTCCTCGACGTTGGATGGCCGTTTAAAACAATTGAGTTTTTCGGTGATCTTTTCGTCCGACGGCTTGTGTCGGAGCACCTTACTTAGCACGGCTGCCAATTTATCGTCGACTTTCTCTCCGGATTCTTCGCTTACATAGAATTGCTCAATGGCGTCGAGTACTCCGTCGTGGGATTTCTCTTTCCCTGGTTGTAGTAGCAGCTCGATGGCCTTGTCAGTGCCAATAGACTCGTCACTTGAAGAGACCGTTTCGTCAGTTTTCTGACGTTTAGTCGGTCTGTTGTCTAAGGCAGACACCATTGTTGATTGTAGAGTCTGCATGGCTTCGGCGATTACTGCCATTTTGTCCTGCAAAGCCGAAAATTCCATTCGACTGACAACATTGGTTGTGTTTGCAGTTTTCTTTTTAGTTTTTGGCTTCACCGAGGAACTTGATGCCAGCGGTTGTCCCCCAGCAATGGAGCCCGAAGTAGACTGGCCGGGGTCCATCTGTTGTCCATCGTTGTCCGAAGAGACACCGAGCAGCTCAAGTAGCGTGGGCTCTGAAGACATCTTACAAGATAGGTACCGGTCACAAAAATGCACTGAGGTGTATCCGCCAGGGCGCTGTTATATAGGGGCGCGCTCTTTTGTTAATACAATGAGCTCTTTCAAGTGTGACGATAGAATACCGGTGGCAGGTGCAATCTCACGTAAGTTCGAGGTGCTATGTGATGTCGAGGTAGAACTATACATGTACACATTGAAGTACACAGAAGAACAGACGAATCTCACTGGAACAATAACTGGGTCGCTATGTTTGTTGTCAAACACAGGCGAATACTGTTGTACAAGAGAAGGTCTCAGACTCTCAGGTGAGAGTGTGTACTCACTGAGATACAAAGAAGATCTGAAAACTAAGGCATAGGGGGCTACCTTAAATATTGAGTGCTTCAAAGAGGTGCTATGCCGGCATAAGAAAATAAAATAAGGGGACTTTAACAATTTACATGTTACATCGGGCACAAATGTGTGTTTGTCAACAATATCTGCCACAATATACTCGGAAAGCCGTGAAGTCGTGTCAATTTTAACAACTTGAAATCCCACTCTGTGGGATTCAGGATCACTCCGTGCACTGCCGCCGACGTTTCTTACCTCGTAGATAGTTACATAAAGACGGGGAGAGAGTGGCGGAATCCAACCAGCTTTCCACCTTTGAGATATTTTGTTCTTCATGAAGGAATATGCCAGAAAACACTGTGCATGGTTGTGAATTACTTTCATGAACTGACGAGGCAATGTCATTGAAAGAGTCATCACTGTGTTTGTTGTTTAAGGTCGGTTAAGCAGAAACCTCATTACGAGTTGTGCCCGAGGAACCGACGCCAGCCAACTCGGTCTTTCGTAAAAACTCTCATCCCTCCGACAGGCCGGCCTTGGCCAGTCTCGCCTCGCCGTTGGGTGAAATTTGCGTTCAGAATGCATTGGGGTAAACCTGTGTCCTTCTTGCCACACTTGGCAGTCATTATTAAATATTTCTCTTCACTCGAGAAAATTGTCTCAGAATAACACCGATTCATGGCCCAAGAACTCTTTCAAATACAATATTTAACGTCTTTTCGTCGGTAGTTGTTAGTGACACTTGTTTCGACAAGGATGCCACATTTCTGTCTCCATCTTGTGTGTGGATTTTATCAGCATGTGAAAGAGGGAATGGTTCAGTTGTCCTTGTTCTGTTCTTTCAATTATTGTTTGTTTGCGTGCGCACTGGGAGATGAATGTTCATGTATCGACTTGTTGGTTTCATTTGTCAAATGTGGATCGTAACTGGTACGTGATAAAAGGGCAGTTTCACATTGATTGACATTTTATCATGTCGCTTTCCCCCTTTGATCTTTTTTTCTTTTCTTTTTTCAAATGGTAACTTTTGTTGCCGTCTTCTATTTGCAGGTTTAGTAAGTGATGGAAACTACTTTAAAAGCCTCTATTCCCTTTTGCAAAACGTTTATTGATTTGCATTAATTGTCCTCACACAACAGGCGCATTCCGAAGCATTTGCGATCATACCTTAAAAACGTTGGCAGATCCTCCGCAGGTGCGACTACAATACCAAAAATTATTTGTTATGTCCTGGTTCCATTTCAACAATTATCGATTCGCAGCTTTTGTGCTGACCTGCAATTAGAAATAATGAAGCTTTGTAGTCAAAGGTTATCTAATGGTAAAATGAGGTCGATGTTGATTTGGTATTAATTTTAACTGTTCGGTGCTGTTGTATGAAAAGTCGACCACACTTGATGTTACTAATCTTCGGATGTGGGACTCCAGATGAATTCAGAGGCTTTAACCAAATATTACAACTGTTGAACACCCCTAAAACGAGGTCATTGGTAATTAACAACTTACATCCTTATAAAGGGAACTTGTATCATTATTCAATTTTTTTTTAACGAAGATTCGGAACCTACTTTTTCTTTTTTATAGGCAGGATATTGTATTGTCGGCGCTCTTATTATCAGGGTTGGATTGCATCTTTCTCAACCCCCTACCCCCCCCCCCCCCCCCCCCCAACCTATGAATTGAATGCACAAGCAAAACCAAAACAAATCAAAAATAATCAAGTGGCATTAGTGTACTTGCGCATTCTAGCGGCGATTGTTGTATGGGCATCTGTGACTAGCTCGCCGATCAGGACATTTTCTTTTTTCAAGAATTCAAGGCCTTTCTGTAGAGCCTTTGGCTCCATGCGGACACTGATGAGTTCTGTCGCCCTCTTGTCCATGAACTCTGCATGGATGATAGATTTTGTGGTATTTTCAATAAACGTATATGTGAGATCAGTATTGTGCTGAATGGCCAGGACTGTCATTCCGTCCATCACATTAAGCAGCGATATAAAATTAACTGTTAGTACATTAAGAAATGACATACAAAATGATAAGAATACAAGCATTATGGTAACAACAGAATTTTCAATTCAAAATTATACAATTGCCATTAAAGTTGTGAATTTTTTTTTTAATTCATCAATCCTATACCTGAATGTGCTTTTTCACAATTACCTAGTACACATTGTTACGGAGCCCGTAAGGGGACCACTTTTTTTTTTTTTTTTTTTCGTTCCCTTGAAATAATATTTCGTTCCCTCGCAATACATTTCGTTCCCTCGCAATACATTTCGTTCCCTCGAAATAATATTTCGTTCCCTCGCAATAATATTTAGTTCCCTCGAAATAATATTTCGTTCCCTCGAAATAATATTTCGTTCGCTCGCAATAATATTTCGTTCCCTCGAAATAATATTTTGTTCCCTCGAAATAATATTTCGTTCCCCCGAAATAATATTTTGTTCCCCCGAAATAATATTTCGTTCCCTCGAAATAATATTTCGTTCCCTCGAAATAACACCAGGCCACGTGGTGGATCTTTGACGTCTATAGCCTATAGTGTTATTTGGTGGTCCCGCACGGTACGGTACGGTACGGAGCCCGATTTGATGCGAACTTTACCGGTACTAATTTCAGGTAAATAAATATTTTCTTTACAATGAAGTTGTGGGGTGAAGGCCCACCCTTAATAAAGCTTCGTCCCGCTGAGGGTTAAGGGTCTATAACTTATAGACCCTTAACCCTCAGCGGGACGAAGCTTTGGGGTCACCGGAAGGACCCCTTATTGTGCCACCGAGGGTTAAAGGGGAATATAATCCAAGAAACAAAAGACATTGTGCTGAACGAGTATAATTTTTACACAATTATTATGTAAACAACAAGAAATATGACCTACTGAAAAACGCTTACGAACTTCTCAAAGAACGGCAATGGAGCGCTGGCTCGTACTATACATGGGCGCAACAACAAGAAAGATGAGACCCCAATGAGTATTTTGGTTGTTATCCCTATAGGCTGAGAGAGTTGCGAGTATTTTTAAATGTTTTTTTGAAAATGGGACATTTAGCATTGGTTCCTATGGGGCCTGATTCACCCTTGTCCGCAAATACGTCATATACTTCTCAGTTCTCAGACAAAATGGTGGCGCCCATGTATACGAGCCAGCGCTCCATTGTCTTTTGTTTCTTTGGTTATATTTCCCTTTAAAATCTACTGCAGTATTAAACCGTTTCGAGTAAAACAAATGCTGCTTTTATCTGAAATTGATTTGTAGAGTGCGCGTATAGTTCAACATGTAACACTTTTCTAATGTTTATTTGTATCACTACACTATTCTTCCATTTTTCATTTGTACAATATCTTGACCATACAGTCAAAACATTTTTTTTCTCCTGTAGATCGGCTTTTATGTGGTGTATCCGGAATGGAAAAAGAAGACATGTGTTCGGCGATTAAGGTGTACTTCGCCATGGGCTTATTGTACAAGGACATAATCAGGGTTATGGCCGTGGAACATGGTGAGGTTATATCTTTGCGTCATCTGAAACGTATGTTACGAACAATGGGCCTTTTCCGAAGGAAGCATTACTCCAATATAAGAGACGTGGTTGAATTCGTTCACTCACAGATAGCATATTCCGGCCAACTGCATGGTTACAGATGGATGCATGAAAAATGCCTGGCAAACAATCTGCACTGCAAAAAAGAGGATGTTCGCGTAATCCTTGGTATTTTGGATCCTCAGGGAACTGCGCAAAAAAGAAGACGGAGGTTACTTCGTCGGTCTTACTCGTCAAAAGGACCAGACTATTTATGGCACGTCGATAGCTACGATAAATTGAGTAGGTATGGCATCTGCATCAATGGCTGTGTTGATGGTTATTCTAGGCGAGTTATGTGGCTAAATGCATATCATACAAACTCAGACCCAAGAGTCATTGGAGGTTACTATCTGGACGTAGTTGAATCTCTTGGCGGTTGCCCACGGATAATTCGTGGCGATGCCGGAACTGAAAACACCCATGTCAGGGACATTCAAAGGTTTCTGCGGGAGGATAACCAGGATGTCATGGCAGGACACAACAGTTACATAGAGGGAAGGAGTACTGCCAATCAACGGATTGAGTATTGGTGGTCCTTCTTAAGACGAGAGTGTACGGATTACTGGATTTGCTTTTTCCGGCGTCTTCTCGACCAAGGCGTCTTCGGTGGCACTTTTTTGGACGTGAACTTGATGCGTTTCTGCTTCATGCATCTCATTCAGGTGATGGACTAACTAGATCCCTATAGAGGACGTGCAGTGACGTAACTTCTTTTTTACGTTTTTGGACGGCAAAACAATACCAGTCTCGCTAAGCATTGTGTTGCCGTCCACAGTGACGTCAGCTGCACGTCCTATATACCTAGTGTAGGCCCAGCGACAAAGGGGCTACGTATGTGAAAGTCCCTCTGTGTTTGTCGAGACAGGAAAACATGAAACACATTCTTCTAGACGCGATGAAAATAATTGGAAATAGTACAACAGGTCATGGAATAGACCGTGTAAGTTTACCTCGGGAACGTGCGGGACTCCGAAGAACTCGTATATGAAGCCCCCCTCCCCCCCCCCCCCCCCTCTCCCACGTGCGGCGACCGTTTTCTTGGTACCATTTGGAACCACGTCAAAATTATCAGTTTGAGTATTGTGCACGTCATGGACGTTGTGCACGTGCGTTTTTCATTCTTTCCATATTGTACGTCTCCATTTTATTATTTTGATTCACTTGTTTGTTGGTTATTTCTTTACTCACATACGCGCTGCGAGCATGCGCATTCCTAGTTGTGAACAAAATTGCGGACCAACTTCGAACTGGAATTAAATTCGACACGGCAGAAGCACGACGTTTGAAGCAGGCCTAACATTTTCTTTATTTTATTTGCTGAATCGATAGATTTGAAGGTGCCTTTTTCCATTTCTCGTGGTGTTTGGGCGCTTACAAACGCGGTTTACGGTAAAGTGATTCAAAGAAGATCGTCACAACGTTTAAAGTTAAACCCAATTGCCATTCCTGACTGGTCTGCGGAAAAGTGACCCGAAACGAGACTTACACGGTCTATTGGGCTGAGCAAATTGTCATAACAATGATTTGGAATTCGTGACTTCATTAATCATTACCAGCCCACAGCATTAATATAAAAAAATCATTAATATTTTGGCTGCCTTTTTATTCTGAGGGTCTTATAAACTCGAGTTTAAGACAATGTGTGTTCTTCAGATTCAGAATTGTAATTACGAGAACTTTCTGATACCCTAGCTCCCAGGCAGAATCCCACATACAATGTTTCAAAGTACATGTAATTTGAATTGATTTTTTTTGTTAATGCTATTTTAAAAGCTCTCTATTTCTCGTTATGCTCATGCCGAAGTGATCCTGCCAAATTATTACTGAAATGTGAAAATATTTTGTGTAGGTTTTAACCAGTTCGCGCCGGGATTATTTTAACATCGCCGAGCCCACGGGCGGGATTATTTTTTAACGAAACTCAATCCGAAGCGTGTTCAGGCTGATAGTGCCGGGAAGCACACCCACGCATTTCCGGCCTTGCCCGCTGCTGACATACATTTCCGAACTTGAACTTGGCGTGTTTATCCGTCATCCGTTTTGAATCTGGGGAAATTTTCGCGTTTATATACGTCATCCGGCGCGAACTGGTTAACACCTTTCAAGCATGGACATCAGGTTTTGTGCGAAAAACCTGTACAGGGTGTTTAAAAAAAAAAGGAAACCGAGATTAATTTGTTAATTTCGTGGAGATGGCTAAATATTTTGGAAATTGGCAGCCACCATCTATTGGCTAATGATGTCCTCTTTCTTATGACACCACGAAATCCAATTTACGGTCACACTTGACTGAGCACGGAGCAGTGTAATCAACCATGGCAGAACTGGTCTTGCACCAAAAAGATGTTTTCATAATGAACCATGTCTGCCCAGTGCAGGGCGTTTGTTGGGCCTCCAAATTATGCAATCCTGAGCCTGTTATTTCATTGCACACTCCTTAAAAGTTGGAAAGGTTGTTCATTTTCTCAGACCAGTAAAATGCAGCTTACAACTGAGCAGCATGTGTTTGTTGTAACAGAGTGGTTGTCGACTTGGCGGGAATGGCACGGTCAGGAAAAGGCTGACCAAAGGCATCTGCTACTTGCTGGAGGCTTCCAGTCCTCAACCACTCTGTTACCACAAACACACGCTGCTCAGTTGTAAGCTGCATTTTGCTGGTCGGAGAAAATGAACAACCTTTCCAACTTTTAAGGAGTGTGCAATGAAATAACAGGCTGAGGATTGCATAATTTGGAGGCCCAACAAACGCCCTGCACTGGGCAGACATGGTTCATTATGAAAACATCTTTTTGGTGCAAGACCAGTTCTGACATGGTTGATTACACTGCTTCGTGCTCAGTCATGTGTGACCGTAAATTGGATTTCGTGGTGTTACAAGAAAGAGGACATCATTAGCTAATAGATGGTGGCTGCCAATTTCCAAAATATTTAGCCATCTCCACGAAATTGACAAATTAGTCTCGATTTCCTTTTTTTTTTAACACCCTGTATTTTCTTTATGTCGTATCAGGATGATTTGGATGGTACAGCGAGGATATGGAACAGACACTTGATTCGTCCTTCAAGGAATGCGCATTCACCTAGTGGCCGCCCCGATGTAATGTATCACATGCCTGAATTGTATGGAACAGTCGACTACCTCTGCGAAGTATCGTCACAACAGATCGAAGTGTGTAAAGAGGAATGCTCATTTAGGGCACTGGTTCCATGTGACCAAGATGTGTATGACATGTCCTGCCTACTCATGCAAGAGAACGGACATCAGTATCCAAACGACCCAGATTCAGCTGTGCGTTTGTATATGGAACTGAGACGAATGATCGGTGCCTTAACTATATAAATAAGAATACCAAAGTCAACCTCGTCCCCAGTGGTGTATTAGACAGTAAAACAACCCAGGTTTTTTAAAGGAGCGTGACCAGATCACATTTGACTCCCACGTTTTTCCCATGGGTTTGAGGTTTTGTCCGATATTTATCTCATCACAATTACTAAATTTCGCGTTCTCACTCCGTCTATTTTCAAGGATATCGTCAAAAAACACCAATGTTTTGTAGTATGGTTCTATACAGCAGTACAGTAATTGCACCGATCGTTTTCGCTTCCACGTCCAAATTGGAGATTGCACATTTTTAGTTTTCTTCCCATACATATTTTATGTGACTGTTGGGTTAAAACCAAATCCATTTTGTGAAATAAATCTGAACACCCTCCTTTAACAGTAAAGCTTAAAGCAAACTACTGCCGTGACATCGTGGGCTTATAGAGTAACACTACGGCTGCAATCCGAAATATGCCAGTGTGAGTGATAATGAAAGTCCGAAAACCATGATGTATATTTACATTAAAACTAACTCCACTAAAGTACGATTGAACCTAAAAGTGAACACTCAATTCAAATCGTAAAATAATACCGGTATATGTAAACATACACACAGCAGAAAAAAAGAAAGAAAAATTATATGAGAAAACATGATCGGTTAGTGTTTAATTTATAGAGTACAACTGGAGCTAGTACATTAAACAGTACAAAACAGGAGTCTTAACAGTAAAGCGTAAAGCAAACTACTGACAGCATTCGCTTATAAAGTAGCACCACGTACGGCATGCTGACTGATAATGACAATCTTAAAATCATGATTTATTTACACTAAAACAAACTGTGATTCAAGGTATTCAGATGGGCCTCCACCCTCATACAAAAAAGTACTGTAACACTTCAATCGGAAACTGCTCCAAACACCAAACGTTTAAACAAAACATCTCATCGACTGAAAACCATATTTACTTTTGTTCACTTTTGCCGCAATAAAATTGCTGTAAATATTAAAGGAACACACCGGCTTACTGTTTACATAATTTAGTGATTTAGCATCATTGACAATAATTTTTTGATGGTCGTTGTAAAAAAAAAAGATCATAAAAATGTCCCGTAAATAACTTGAAAAGAATAAAAGTAACAAAAAGGGTTATACGCTTTACCAGACCTCCATTAACATTAACATTCTATGTTCGATTTTTCTTAGTTATGTTTAACTTTGTTTCCTAACCTAAATAAAAAATCTCTCTTCTGAAATACTCACAAATATGTCGGAAAAAAATTAGAGCTGAATTGATGCAGTATGGCCGTAATAAACTTTCATACGACTGGAAACAAAACTAACTTTAGTTTTCTTAAAAATGCTCAAAAACGGCCAAATTTTGTGGTTTCTTTTCAGGTTCTCTTCAATCTATTTCGGAAAGACCTTCAGAACCGTGTATGGGCCTATTTCGAGCCCAAAAAAGCCCAACAAAGCCGGTATGTTCCTTTAAGGTAATAAGTTGTACACAGAGTACAACAATAACGCTATACATTAAACAGTGAAAAACAATTGTCCCAACAGTAAAGCTTAAAGTCAACAACTGACAACATGTGCTAAAGTCCGGTTCATACTTCACGCGAAATCTGACGTAAAACTTTTCGCGGCGAACATTCGCGCAAGATGAAACTAGTTAAACTTTGCGAATTCGCTGCCCGAAAAATTTCGCTTTTGCGCGAGGTATGAACCGGTATGAGTAGCACAACGGTTTTACGGAAATATACAACTGTTTACAACATTTCTAACATCTGAAACTTTTATCATTTAAAACACACCGAAAGATGAAAACGTTCAATCATAGTCTTGAAGTATATTGAGCCCGTGTTTGAGTGTTTTAATATCAGCCAAATGTTTATCGACTAAGAAACAAGAGCAAGGAATTCTCGCAAGGAATCTTCTCTTTCTTAAATCATGACATTGCCACACATAAACACATATTAGTACACTTCAAAACAGTCAACTGTTTTTTAAAAGGATAAATTAAACAAATGGCAAAAAGTCACAACTTCGGTCAAACAAACTGCATCGGAAAAAAACTTTCGCATTACCATTTGAGTCTATATGAATAATCAACGGGAAACCATCTTTAAATCTGGAGATGGCATAAAATAATAATGCATACCAGAGCAATTACATGGAGATTCCGTTGCAAAGTGTTACACAGTCCACACACCGTTCAACGCACTGTAGCTGCTCAACATGATGCTTTTATACGATCCCTTACGCAATGTCCATTTGAAGATAGTTGCTCTCCAAAATGGAAATAAATTCACGCCGGAGGTCGGGATAAGAAGTGTATGTTGAAGGAAGTTCAAGCAAGGGACCACATGTATGCACCTTCGGTGCCCTCCCAAGCCCTCGCATTCGATTGAAGGTCACTTGGATTTGCGGAGTGCAGATCATTTCTGCAGATGTGACATGCCTGAGGAACTTTTTCAGCATATCGTGATCCAATCCCTTGATGAACTCTTTCAGGTATGACAAAGCAGCAGCCTCGTCTTGAGTTACTGGATTTGCATGTAGTAGTTTTATGATCTTGCGCGCTGTTGGAGTTTTAGTTGCATACATGTCCTTTATGGCAGCTGCATCGGGAAGAAGTGCCTGTAAACCATCTCTGGCAGTGCTTGCCATATAATCAATGGCAAACTTGGGTAGCTGTATTAGCTCTTTATTAGCGATGCTCACAATCTTGGGTCTCATTTCATCCTCGCTAGGGATAGAATGGCATTCCACTCTTGCAAGCAAGTCTAACAAGTCCTCCTTGTCCTCTTCACTCAGTCTCCCAGGAGAATTCAGAGCCATGTCCACTATTTTGGCATCTGAGACGCACAGATACTTTCTCAGTGATTCCAGAAGGATGTCTGGTGTAACCGCCGAGAATCCATTGATCATGGCAACGGAAAATGCACACGAGAACTGCAGAGGAAATACTCCCGTATCCTGATACCCTTTCAACAATATTCTCCCCAATGCCTCCCACTCGTCTTGGCCATATTCCGGAAATATTGCTGGGACTCTTTCGGTTTCTCCGCGGGATGAAGTTAGAAAAAACTCCTTCCAAAAGGCTGCATATGCCTCGCGTGATAAACCACGAGCATCCGCTCCTTTTTCGTCAACAAACTGAAACCTGAGCGGGGTTTGCACTATGTCCGGATCCATGAAAACACCGACGAGTTCTTTCTGAATTTGGGAACGATGGATTGTTATTACCGATGCACCTGTCTCCGACGGTGGCAGTACTATTGGGGGTGATGCTGGAGGAGGAGGTGTTGGTGAACGAGGAGGCGAGTCCACAGTTGTAGCTTGTCTTTGGCTGGATGTTCCTGGAACTGTCCAAACATCCGGATCTGTTTCAATAGGCATGGATGGGGGACTTGCTTCACAGGGTACATAGATTATAGTGTCGTCCAATTCTATCAATCCTGGCTCGTACAATTTGCCGAATTGAATGTCGATGTCTGGCAATGTCACACGAAGCTCCTCATATGCACGAGTATCATCAATATAAGTGACTTCGCCTTCTGCTCCAGCTGCCTGTGTTAAATCGTTATTTTCCTCTGGCTGCTTTTGCTTTCGCTTTTTAGCAACTGGTCGAGTCTCTTCGAGGTCTTGCGCTTCTGGTTGATCCTTTGGAACAGCATCCTCCAAACCACTAGAAAACTCATCGGCAGAACCATCTGGAGAGGCATCATTATCATCCTGTGATGTTTTCTTGTGTGATGCAAGGTACAGACGGAGCATTTTGCATTTCGACGTTTCGTACACCTCAAATATAGTACTGTCTTCGTCCAAGGGTTTGTGTGTGGCATCCGTTATACAGTAGTCGAAGTTTCTCACATTTCCACGTCTGCTTTGTCCATTGGGAAAAAACCACTGTTTTGCTATCGG
The DNA here is from genome assembly GCA_037893245.1 of Crossaster papposus. Taxonomy (NCBI): domain Eukaryota; kingdom Metazoa; phylum Echinodermata; class Asteroidea; order Velatida; family Solasteridae; genus Crossaster; species Crossaster papposus. Next base: position 660,903 of record JBAIAA010000246.1, read on the forward strand.
TATCAAATCCCCCAGGGAAGTATTGACATCCCAGGTCTCGTGTCTCGTACCACCACCAGATGGTGCTTTCACCTGCTTATATTCTTGTGTCTGAAAGTCAAAGTCCAGCCACCCAAATTCAACTCGGCGTTTGGTTTTCTTGGCATTTCTGTTGCCATGTTGACTCGATGATCTCGACTGGTGTTCTGTCTTTCCCCGTTTAACTTTGGCTTTAAGACGATCGATCAGGCTCTTCGGGACAGTTGACGATGTAGCTGCTTCGTCTTCACTCTCTTGAGTTAAGCTCTTAGAAAATGCTGAAAATGCAACCCTGTCTCCGTAGCTGCTGATGTATTTCCCCAACTCTTCATCACAAAGAAGTCCAATAACGCCCTCATCTACCTGAAAGTAAGGAAGTTAAAAAAATAACAGTAAGATTTCGAAAACACGGGACATCTTACAAATGATTGCCTCCTTTTGTGACTGGTCACTTTTTGAAAAATAGGAGGTGAAATGTTTCTTGAGTAAGGCACAAGATGCGAAAACTATAAGAACAAACAGGAACAGGGTTAGCAGTCCTTTCAGAAAAAAAGAAGAAAAATACACTTTTACGTCTTGAAAGTTCGCAAAACCTGTTTTGCGAGCAGGGTGTAGGTTTCAATAAATTTAGGCAAAACATGTGCTTTGGTATAACTGTCAAATCCATAACCGTCAACATTGAAGCCAATCTTGAGTCAAAACTCAAGGCACATTATTTTTTTGAGAAAATGGTCTTCATATAGTTGGTGCCAATATTAATTGTTAATGTCCCTTCAAAGCAATAGACCAATTGCATGCTCTAAAGTCACGTGACCTATGGTGGGTATCAAACATCAACAAAGACGATGTAGCCCACAGCGCAGCACTGCTAATGGGTCATTCCGTGTCAATTCAACGAGCTTTTGGACCTGACCCCCACAGATTGGACTCTTTGAGAAACCCCGAGAACTGAAATTTGATGTCATTTGGTCAATTAATTTTTGAGATACGGGTCAACGAATTTTGACTAATTACCATGATTTGCTAGGTTTAGACAGTTATATCTCTAAAAGTAATGGACCTAGAGAGATAAACTTTACATCATTTTAAAGCTCTTGAAATGGCCTTCATTTTATAAAATAACATCAAAATTGTATCTCGTACCACAAAAAACTTATGTAAATTTATGACCTTTGCAAAAATGCGTATTTGTCAAAATGCGCAATTTTATGATAATTTTAACATTAGTTAACATGTAAATACCATGTAAATAACATGTAACTGTGTACATGTTATTTACATGGTATTTCATGTTATTTACATGTTAGACAATGTTAAAATGATCAAAACTCAAAAACTGTAAGAGTGCCCATCCAAAATCTTTCTGAAAATGTTCCTTACGTCTCAAGTTAACAAATAAAAAAAAATTGCGCATTTTGACAAATACGCATTTTTATTCAAGGAAAATGACTTGGTAACGACAGAGAAATTGTCAGTCACACTTGAGTTTCTGAATTTTTTTTGAGGAGTTTAGTTTAAACGTTTGCTGGTATTTCCCTCTTTCTTGGGAATGGGTGTTTAACTGTGGGAAACTAATTAGGGGAAAACCGTCGAGAAGCACACTGATGATGCATTTATCTTTATTTTCTGAAGTAGTCTCACCTTATCTTCAATCATGTGTTCGATTGACTCCATCGGTATACCCCTTTTCTCCATAAAGTGCTTCAGCTTTTTATTCACAGTACATCTGAAAGGGAATACAAAAGATTTATAGACTCTTAATTTTGGGAATTACCCATACATGTAGCTCAACTTTGAGCAGTATTCGACGCCAGAAAGAAGAGTGCAATAAAAAAAACCATCCTGAGATATCAGGGAATTTCCACTCTGCAAAGCGACGTAACAATGTACGCAGGAGTTAGGGAGTGCGTTAAAGGGGCACTGTTGCAAGAGGATGTAAAAAACCACGCAAAGGCAAAATTGTAGCCCGTGGTGTGATCTATATCATCAGGACATACGATAAACCTGCTTGGCGTCGTCGTCGTTGTTTATTTATGGCATACTTGACAACTAGCCCTTAGTTTATGCCATCAACCATAGCTTAACTATATATACTTTATTATCTACATGTATATGATCACTGATATTGTTAAAGTAAATAAATAAAATGGAAATTAAAAGGTTAGTTTCAACGAGAAATTAAATTTTAGATTTTAACTAAATGACAAGCAAATTGCTATAATTGTACATGTATAGTGCACGAGTTTTAACCAGTTTTTTCCCAAATTCAAAACGGATGATGCATAAACACGCCAAGTTCAAGTTCGGAAATGTATGTCAGCAGCGAGCAAGGCCGGAAATGCGTGGGTGTGCTTCCTGGCACTATCAGCCTGAACCCGCTTCGGATCGAGTTTCGTTAAAAATAATCCCGCCCGTGGGCTCGGCGATGTTAAAATAATTATGGTTAAGTATACACTTCTTATAAACCATGTGTTCTATTGATTACACAATGCAAATATTATATGTAATGAGTGAACACTAGAAAATAACAGTCAAACATACTTTACTTAAGTCCAAAATATTAGAAGTACAGTTTTCTGTTATAAGTTATTATGTGGCAAAATGCCCAAGACAAGAACTACTAGATATGTGCTTTGGCAAGCTGTGGCCCCCCCCCCCCCCCCCCCCACCAGTTACAAAATTGTACTGTGAAGATTGGGACCAATCTACACTCTTCCTGAATGTATGTCATCTCTTAAGAATTGACTATGAATTTCTAAAAGATTACTCATTTTGTTTGAATAAAAAAAATAAAAAAATCTAAGCTTTACATGTCAAACATTCTTCTTTCGTACTTTTTTGTTCTGTAGATGTCAGAAATTGATGTTAACTTCCTTTCAACTTCTTTATGATCACTACTTTTGTTAAAATAAATAAATAAAATGAAAATTTAAACTTATAAGTTTCAACTACAAATTAAATTTCAGATTTCAACTTAATGGCAAGCAAGTCGCTATAATGGACCGATCCGGCCTATCAATCAAACTTTGCGCGTTCACCCATTTGACAAATCACAGCCATGATTGCGCAATCAAAAGTTGCACAAAAGTCTGACATGCATGTGCGTATATTTGGCACGCGCGACAAAATTGTGCAGAAAGGCTAGTACGCGTGTTATGCTCAGAAACCTGTACGCAGTGGGCGTAGCTTAGTGGAAAGCTGGAATGGTCCATTGTATAGTACACGAATCTCAAGTATACACTTCTTATAAACCATGTGTTCTATCGATTACACAATGCATGTATTCTATGTAATGAGTGTACACTAGAAAATAAGTCAAAAATACTTTACTTAAGTCCAAAATATTAGTTGTTACAGTTTTCTGTGATAAGTTATAATGTGGCAAAATGCCAAGACAAGAACTACTGTATATGTGCTTTGGCAAATTATGCCCCCCCCCCCCCCCCCTCACCAGTTACACAAATGTAATGTGAAGATTGGGACTAATCTACACTCTTCCTGAATGTATTTCATCTCTTAAGAAATGACTATGATAAAACAAATAAAAGAACAATCTAAGCTTTACATGTCAAACATTCTTCTTTCGTATTTTTTTTCTGTAGATGTCAGAAATTGAAGTTAACTTCCTTTCAACTTCTTTATGATCACTTCTTTTGTTAAAATAAATAAATAAAATGAAAATTTAAACTTAAGTATCAAATACAAATTAAATTTGTGTACGCAGTGTCAAACATTCTTCTTTCGTACTTTTTGTTGTTGTAGATGTCAGAAATTGATGTTAACTTCCTTTCAACTTCTATATAAACCATTACTTTTGTTTAAAAAAGAAAACAACATATGGAAATTAAACTTTAGTTTCAGCAACAAATTAAATTTCAGATTTCTACTTAATGGCAAGCAAGTCGCTGTAATGGACCGAACCGGCCTATCAATCAAACTTTGCGCGTTCACCCATTTGACAAATCACAGCCATGATTGCGCAATCAAGTCGGACATGCGTGTGCGTATGATTGGCATGGGAAAGACTAGTACGCGTGTTTATGCTAACGAACATGTAAGCTTTACATGTCAAACATTCTTCTTTTGTACTTTTTCTGTAGATGTCAGAAATTGATGTGAGGAACCAGGTCCGAAGAAGACGTCAGAAATTGATGTTAACTTCCTTTCAACATGATCACTACTTTTGTTAAAATAAACAAATAAATAAATCTTTTACAACTTTTGTTTTGTAGTAACCTGAAGTACCAGTTATTTGTAATAGCGCCCTCTTGTGACCATCAGGTCTGTGACATGTCAGTGTAACAAGATGGCTCCCCACCATGTCAGAAGTAAGAGAATAAACCACTACTTGTATTCCCCAAAACCAAGTTGTATATCAGTTATTCCGTAGTTATAACATATTTGCTTAACAAAAATTACATGCAAAGAAAATGTGTAATCTCTTGTTGACAAATCTGTGCAATTTTAGAACAAAGGGCCTTCTGTCTTTAAGTCTTTGTATTTTTCTTAGTTTACCGGATCTGCAGAAAGCTCATTGGATCTTGTTTTCGGACCTGGTTCCTCACAAAGTCTTTTACGTTTCTCCAAGTACGATTCTTGAACAGCTGGGGTTCGGCATTCATCAATGCAGTGATGGGTGCCTTCCCGGGTACCTTCCGCATCCTTAGGAACATGCCCAGATGTTTGCTGCTGTACAACAAGCTTTGTCTCATCTGCATCTGTAATGAAGTTGAAAAAAAGTTTTTTAAAGTTTTTTCTTTCTCTACCCTCACCCATCAAGACGTTTGCATAAGACATTTGCTGCACTGACAAACCGTGTCTCAGGTACTTGTTGGTTGTACCAATGACTTTGGTGTGGTCAAATACTACATTACTTGACTACATTATGCCGTCTTCAATATTTAGTGTCCCATACTTGACAGCTTGTTAAATACAGGTTTTGCAAAGCGGCTGTAAAAGTGTCATACATTATGGCAGCTCCAACTAGTGAGAATCTATTTCCGATTTATTCTAAATTCCAATGTACGAACCTTTTGCTTCCTCATTCAGACTCATGGGTTCCCCAGGCTCATCATCTCTCCTATCACCTGACGATTCCGACATCTCATCTGTATCGTATTCTAAGAAAAACAAACACATAAACAAAAAACCTTAAATATGTATGTATAATAACATGTATATATTGTACCTTGGTCTTGATAACCTTCACATTCCATACAATTTCCTTTATTGTGTTTCCTTTATATTTCATTCATTTTTTTGCTGACCAATTTTGTAATTTAATCATTTAAACATAATTCAAACATTAAAATCTATACACAAAATTTGTTAGAGGTAAGTTTGAGGTGCAATCCAGCTTGGTTTGTGTTCAGTTAAAGCAGGCATGGTATAAAACAAATTGAAAAATGTTATGGTGTTCACAGTAATAACTAAACACTTAAAGCTTCCAACATTTCAATTAGTAATAAAACAGCATTGTTAATAGAAAAATTGAAAAATGTTATGGTGTTCAAAGTACTAACTAATTGGTATGACTTTCTATGGTGTGGGCCCTCTTTTTTATTTATTTTAATTTTTTCTGATTTGAATACAAATACACATGTACTAACAAAATATTATTACACTAAAAATAAATTTGTGTTTTTTAATTTTACACACATTTATAATTTTTATTTTGTTTCCACCATCAGAACTGTTTTCTCTCAGCAAAAATTTGACATATAACTTAAGTTGGAAGAATGTCATACCTGCTAGTGGATCAAATCAACTCTTGTAATTTTTTAGTACATTGATATAAAAATTATACCTTCACTAGGGTCCAGTTCAACATCCTTCAGTCTTTTTCCAGCTAGTCCCTGCACATCACCTTTGTCCATCTTGAGAAGGACCTTCGACAGTTTGGCAACTTGAAGTGTTGACTCTGGCATGCGGTAGAACTCACGATGGGTTCTGACATCATGACCTAAGAAGCTCGCCAGCAGGTCGAGCTCGTTTTCCTGAATATTCATTACTTGTGATACTGTAGCAATGTGTTTGCGAAGTCTTGTTGCACGAAGGAACTCAGGATTCTTAGCTTTGAACTTTGAAGCATGTTCTCGAAGTGTGTCAGTTCCCCTTATGTGTCCCAGTCCTCGCTGATTACTAAACAGGTAGGCATTGCTGTCATCTATTCCTGCTTCATGTCTTCGGTTCATCAGTGTGTCAAGGGCTGTCTTAATCTTGGCAGTGAACAGCACCACAACGGTACGCAAACGCTTTCCAACAATCTCAACTCTCCAGAGCGCTTTACACAATGCCTTCTCAAGTGCTGATAAGGCCCCATCAACAACACATGTTGTGCCACTGGCACACTTGCTGTAATCACTCAAAGTCATTTTTGACACCTCCAGGGCGTTTCCGGTTGAAAACGATGATCTGAGTCAGAAGAAGTTCTGCTAATTCTGTCCAAGCTTTAGGAACATCTTTGTTTACAGCCTCCTGCAGCTCTCTATGTCTCACTGCAACATGATTCTTGATGTATTTTGATAACTGAACAACATCCTCAGTTAAGGGCAGTAACTTTGGGTTGTTTCTCCTGGCTTCTTGCAAGGTTCTAAGCGCATGATGGCTAACTTCACCCTCCCGATTCAAGTTATACAATTGTACTACAGCTTTGCAATTCTTCTCAAGAGCTTTGTCCCCGGACAACAGGGCATCTCCTCGCAGAATTTCTGCACAAGACTTAAGGCTATGCCCTATTTTAAGAGCCAGGCTTGGAGTTGTAAAAAGATTTGTATCTTCTTGAAATCCTGCTGTTCGTCTCGTTGTCTCTAGGACTTTGGTAAACTTCTGCGGACAAATAAGATCCGCTAACTGGGCTTCCGAATGTTCGGTTAATATTCGGTACTCTAACACCATTCTTGCCACCTCGCGCAGCCGCTGTCTGATGTATCCTTCTTGATCTTTTGAATGGCCATGTTTTTTGGTCAGTTTCTCTGCAAACTTTCCAATCAGTTGGTATGATTGCACAAGTCTTTCTATTGCGTCACTTTTCATGCTAGACAAGATCTCAAGAGTACGCTTACTAACCCCAGGTATGCTTGGCAACAACATTCTACTAGCTGTTCGTAGTCCAGTTTTTCTTTTCTTTTTAGTTGGTTCTTCGTCATCTGCTGCCTGGCTGCATTTATGTTTCCATAAGTCACTTTGCGCAAAATAGCCAAAGCAGTTGGTACACGGCAAATAGTCCATAGAACTAACTGTATATGCCGGCCTATATACTACGATAAGACTACCTTTTCCCTCTTCAAGAACTTTGGCGTTATGAAGGAAGTTTCCATAGTTTCTCATCAGTGTCAAGAGCTTAGCCCGTTCCTTGGGGTCTTCTGTGGCGAGCCACTGCTGAACTTGTGGTTCGTCTTTGTGCACATCAGTAGCCAAATGGCGCGGCAACTTCTTCTGTGGAGTCATATAAAATGGACAGAACTGGGGCTTATCCCATCTACGTGCACCTCCATCATTTGAAGAGGTCAGTACTTCAATGTCTGATGTACATGTATTAGATGAAGATGAGCTCGAGACCGCAGAAACTTGATGGTCAGTTGAACATGAACATGTAGTCTTATGAACTTTGACATTGTTCACCACTCCATTTGCCTGAAGCTTCATTTTTAAAGTTACTCTCAGGGATGTCCTCATTCCCATTCAGCATATCGGATTCCTTTTCATGCAGATGGTTACTCTGATGTTCAGAGTTGTTTGAGCTCATGACTTGTTTCCTTTCCCTAGTGACTGGAATCAGAGGTGAGCAAGCAGAATATGCATTTTCATCAACACTTTCATCAGTGGATTCAGGAAGATAATCCGTGTCAGAGCCGTCAGTGTCATCACAATCAGTATCACTAACATCAGGACCATGGACAGAATCTTGATGGGGTGTTTGATGATTACCTGGCCAAATATTCTGAGTGTTGCACTGTACAGCATTTCTTCTTTTCCCTGCAAGCGGAATATGGTCATCTTCATGTTCTTCATCTGATGATTCTGGAACATAGCTGTCAGAATCTAAAAGGTAAGTATCTTTGTGGGGTTGGACAAAACCACTGCTCTTTTGTGTAGACATAGGATGATCATCTGACTTTGAGCTACTGACACAATTCCAAGTAGCCCAAACTGAATTTTCAAATCTGCCTGAAGATTGTGCCACAAAGCCACCAGCAGTATCATTCGAATTAACGACTCTGGGAGAATCATAGAAATTACTGGCATCTATATGGGGACTTAAATATTCAGCTGACTTTGACAAGTTCCAGAGACTTTGGTTGCTACATACAGGGACTGAAGTGGACAAAACTGTGTTTTCTGATCTGTCTGGTGATTCTGAAATAAAGCCTCCGCCAAGATCACACATTTGGATATTCATCGTTGATTGGTAGGTGGTGCTGGGATTTACCTTGCGACTTGAGTCATCATCCAATGTATGCAAGCTCTGACAACATATGATTTGGTCTTGGATTAAAGTTGGGCCTACAGCACTGTCTGCTCTGCTTGGTGATTCTGTAATACAGCTTGTAGCAGAATCACAAAGTGTAACATCTGATGGAGTTCGGCAGGTGTTGCTGGCATCTACATGGGGACTGGAATGATCTGAGTAAGGCAAGCTCTGAAGACTTGTGCTTTGGTCTTGGATTAAAGTTGGGCCTACAGCACTGTCTGCTCTGCTTGGTGATTCTGTAATACAGCTTGTAGCAGGATCACAAAGTGTAACATCTGATGGAGTTGGGCAGGTGTTGCTGGCAACTGCATGGGGACTGGAATGATCTGAGTAAGGCAAGCTCTGAAGACTTGTGCTTTGGTCTTGGATTAAAGTTGGGCCTACAGTACTGTCTGCACTGCTTGGTGATTCTGTAATACAGCTTGTAGCAGGATCACAAAGTGTAACATCTGATGGAGTTTGGCAGGTGTTGCTGACATCTACATGGGGACTGGAATTATCTGAGTAAGGCAAGCTCTGAAGACTTGTGCTTTGGTCTTGGATTAAAGTTGGGCCTACAGCACTGTCTGCTCTGCTTGGTGATTCTGTAATACAGCTTGTAGCAGGATCACAAAGTGTAACATCTGATGGAGTTGGGCAGGTGTTGCTGGCAACTGCATGGGGACTGGAATGATCTGAGTAAGGCAAGCTCTGAAGACTTGTGCTTTGGTCTTGGATTAAAGTTGGGCCTACAGCACTGTCTGCTCTGCTTGGTGATTCTGTAATACAGCTTGTAGCAGGATCACAAAGTGTAACATCTGATGGAGTTGGGCAGGTGTTGCTGGCAACTGCATGGGGACTGGAATGATCTGAGTAAGGCAAGCTCTGAAGACTTGTGCTTTGGTCTTGGATTAAAGTTGGGCCTACAGCACTGTCTGCTCTGCTTGGTGATTCTGTAATACAGCTTGTAGCAGGATCACAAAGTGTAACATCTGATGGAGTTTGGCAGGTGTTGCTGGCATCTACATGGGGACTGGAATGATCTGAGTAAGGCAAGCTCTGAAGACTTGTGCTTTGGTCTTGGATTAAAGTTGGGCCTACAGCACTGTCTGCTCTGCTTGGTGATTCTGTAATACAGCTTGTAGCAGGATCACAAAGTGTAACATCTGATGGAGTTTGGCAGGTGTTGCTGGCATCTACATGGGGACTGGAATGATCTGAGTAAGGCAAGCTCTGAAGACTTGTGCTTTGGTCTTGGATTAAAGTTGGGCCTACAGCACTGTCTGCACTGCTTGGTGATTCTGTAATACAGCTTGTAGCAGGATCACAAAGTGTAACATCTGATGGAGTTTGGCAGGTGTTGCTGGCATCTACATGGGGACTGGAATGATATGAGTAAGGCAAGCTCTGAAGACTTGTGCTTTGGTCTTGGATTAAAGTTGGGCCTACAGCACTGTCTGCTCTGCTTGGTGATTCTGTAATACAGCTTGTAGCAGGATCACGAAGTGTAACATCTGATGGAGTTGGGCAGGTGTTGCTGGCAACTACATGGACATTTAATTGAGTAGTCTGGAAACCTTGGTTGCACTTCAAAGGGATCAGTGTGGCGCTTGATGCATTGTCTTCTCCATTTGTTGAATCTGCAATGAAGCTAGGATTACAAGATGCATTATCCTTAGTGCAAAGTTTCTTTGAATCCAAACCATGGTTGGCCTAAAAAATAAAGAATGAAGAAAAACATGACAATTGATACATTTGAACATTTTGAAATGTGTGAAATCGGCTTGTGTACACATTCAAATAACCTAGCCAAGTATTAAAGGCTAATGATAGGGTTACTTTTGGTATTCCATTGAATTCAACTCGTTAGTATTTTTTAATGAGGTTTCAAAGTACTAATTACTCCATAATCAAAAGAACATGTGCTTCAAAGCAATCAAAGGGGAACTTATTAAGAGGATGGGCTTGGACCAGTGTACATGATGTATCAAGTTTCTTTCTTTTTTCTCCTTTGTTTTAACTGCCACAAGAGTAAAACAAAATAACAGCGTTGCTGTTGAAACCCCTCAGCTGGAGTTTGTTATTGTAGCCCATTGAATTACCAAAATTACCGCAAACTGACATTCCAAACCCAAATATCATATCTAACTGAAGTTATCATGCAGAAACCATTAACTCACCACGATGACCTTGACCTTTGACCTTTTGACCCCAAAACCAATCCCAACTTGCCTGTACCCAAGGGCAACCCCCTACCAAAGTTAGACACCAATATTTCATTTTTAACTGAAGTTTTTATCCGGAAACCATTTACCTTTAACTCACCAGGCTGACCTTGACCGTTGACCCCAAAACTAACCCCAACTTGCCTACCCCCAAAGGCAACGCCCTACCAAAGTTTGACACCAAAATCTGATTTCTAACTGTAGCTATCATTCGGAAACCATTTATCTTTAAATCACTACACTGACTTTGACCTTTTGACCTCAAAACCAATCCCAACTTGTCTACTCCCAAGAGCAACCCCCTACTGAAGTTACAATCCCAAACAACATTTCTAACTCAAGTTATCATCCGGAAACTAAGCTACCCGGACACAGTGACGGACGGACAGACATATATATACATACTACCTGGTCCGTAATCGTACCGAAGCTCTTGGCCGGCATCGATATGATAAAGCGCAAATAGGCAGAGATGCGGGCTATTGTCAATCACAATCTTTTTCATTTTACAGTTCGGTTGCTTTGGCTCATCATTGATGTAACGGCCTTGACAAGAATCTGGATGTGATACATCAACCCTGTTAGAGGGGGACAACAAAATTTAATTTAATTTGCAGTGAAAGGGAAATCATTTATTTAAGAGGAACTGCATATGTGCAAGATGGTTTGATTTTCTGTTTTTATTGGGGAGAGGGAGGGGATTGACCATTAGTGATACTTGTATTTAATCATTCTAAACCAACGATTCCGACATTCTGGCTAACTGACTTTTTCAGTTCAGTAGAGATAAGCTATCAAAGTTCTGGCACGAAAAAGCTACTAATATGACTCCTACACATTCCCAGTATTCATGGAAACCAGGCTTTTCCCTACAATAAAAATTGTGGCACCTTTTAAAAGGAAATAAACAAAGGGAGAAAACTTAACAAATTGGGAATGGTCATCAAATACTGAACAACATCTTACTGTAAGTAAAGAGTGCCCAGCACTCTAATTTCCAGACCTTGTAATTAAATGTGCCCCCAAAACAACCTGGAAAATTGACCTGCCCACATGAGAGAATGTGAGGCCTTATGATCGGTGTCTAATCATTTTGGTTTGCTAATTGTATGTGGGGACATAGTGTGAGGGTATCACTCAGAATTCCACTGCAGATGGTAATTTCCCTTGTTTTTGTTTTGTTAACTAATGAATAATATTATCAGTCTAATTAAGTTTGGTTTGCTAATTGTATGTGGGGACATAGCTCAGTGGTAAAGCATTCGACTGCAGATCGAGAGGTCCCCGGTTCAAATCCGGGTGTCCCCTGTGCTGTTTTTTCTTTAAACCATTTATATAATTATAACCCTCAGGTAAGATTAATTTGCTAATAAACGTAGGGTTGTCGCTGAGTGGCACTGCAGACCATGATGTTCCCGTTTCAAATGCGGCTGTCTCTTGTCTGTTCTTTTTTTACTACTGGAAAATATTATTGGTGTCCAATCAGATTGGTTTGCTAATTGTATGTGGGGACATACCTCAGTGGTTGAGCATTCGACTGCAGATCGAGAGGTCCCCGGTTCAAATCCAGGTGTCGCCTCTGCGTTTTTTACCTACCAACGGTTTGTTTTAAAAAAAAGTAGGGTATCACTCAGCATTCCACTGCAGATGGTAATGTCCCTTGTTTTTGTTTTGTTAACTACTGAATAATATTATCGGTCTAAGTAAGTTTGGTTTGCTAATTGTATGTGGGGACATAGCTCAGTGGTAGAGCATTCGACTGCAGTGCCCAGCACTCTAATTTCCAGACCTTGTAATTAAATGTGCCCCCCAAAAAACCTGGAAAATTGACCTGCCCACATGAGAGAATGTGAGGCCTTATGATCGGTGTCTAATCATTTTGATTTGCTAATTGTATGTGGGGACATAGCTCAATGGTAAAGCATTCGACTGCAGATCGAGAGGTCTCCGGTTCAAATGCGTCTGTTTCTTGTCTGTTTCTTTTTGTTTACTACCGGTAGGCCTACTGGAAAATATCATCGGTGTCCAATCAGTTTGGTTTGCTCATTGTACGTGGGGACATAGCTCAGTGGTAGAGCATTCGACTGCAGATCGAGAGGTCCCCCGGTTCAAATCCGGGTGTCCCCTGTGCTGATTTGTTCTTTAAACCATTTATATCATTATAACCCTCAGGTAAGATTAATTTGCTAATAAACGTAGGGATGTCGCTGCGTGGCACTGCAGACCATGATGTTCCCGTTTGAAATGCGTCTGTCTCTTGTCTGTTACTTTTTTTACTACTGGAAAAAATCATCGGTGTCCAATCAGTTTGGTTTGCTAATTGTATGTATTGGGGACATAGCTCAGTGGTAGAGCATTCGACTGCAGATCGAGAGGTCCCCGGTTCAAATCCGGGTGTCTCCTGTGCGTTTTTTACCTACCGACGTGTTTTTTTTGTTTGTTTTTAAGTACGGTATCACTCAGCATTTCACTGCAGATGGTAATTTCCCTTGTTTTTGTTTTGTTAACTACTGAATAATATTATCGGTCTAAGTAAGTTTGGTTTGCTAATTGTATGTGGGGACATAGCTCAGTGGTAGAGCATTCGACTGCAGATCGAGAGGTCCCCGGTTCAAATCCGGGTGTCCCCTGTGCTGTTTTTTCTTTAAACCATTTATATAATTATAGCCCTCAGGTAAGATAAATTTGCTAATAAACGTAGGGATGTCGCTGCGTGGCACTGCAGACCATGATGTTCCCGTTTGAAATGCGTCTGTCTCTTGTCTGTTTCTTTTTTTTACTACTGGAAAATATCATCGGTGTCCAGTCAGTTTGGTTTGCTAATTGTATGTGGGGACATAGCTCAGTGATAGAGCATTCGACTGCAGATCGAGAGGTCCCCGGTTTAAATCCGGGTGTCCCCTGTGCGTTTTTTACCTACCTACCGACGGTTTGTTTTAAAAAAAAGTAGGGTATCACTCAGCATTCCACTGCAGATGGTAATTTAACCTTGTTCTTGTTTTGTTAACTACTGAATAATATTATCGGTCTAAGTAAGTTTAGTTTGCTAATTGTATGTGGGGACATAGCTCAGTGGTAAAGCATTCGACTGCAGATCGAGAGGTCCCCGGTTCAAATCCGGGTGTCCCCTGTGCTGTTTTTTCTTTAAACCATTTATATAATTATAACCCTCAGGTCAGATTAATTTGCTAATAAACGTAGGGATGTCGCTGAGTGGCACTGCAGACCATGATGTTCCCGTTTCAAATGCGTCTGTTTCTTTTTTTACTACTGGAAAATATAATCGGTGTCCAATCAGTTTGGTTTGCTAATTGTATGTGGGGACATAGCTCAGTGGTAGAGCATTCGACTGCAGATCGCGAGGTCACTGGTTCAAATCCGGGTGTCCCCTGTGCGTTTTTTACCTACCTACCGACGGTTTGTTTTTAAAAAAAGTAGGGTATCACTCAGCATTCCACTGCAGATGGTAATTTAACCTTGTTTTTGTTTTGTTAACTACTGAATAATATTATCGGTCTAAGTAAGTTTAGTTTGCTAATTGTATGTGGGGACATAGCTCAGTGGTAGAGCATTCGACTGCAGATCGAGAGGTCCCCGGTTCAAATATGGGTGTCCCCTGTGCTGTGTTTTCTTTAAACCATTTATATAATTATAACCCTCAGGTAAGATTAATTTGCTAATAAACGTAGGCGGGATGTCGCTGAGTGGCACTGCAGACCATGATGTTCCCATTTCAGATGCGTCTGTCTCTTGTCTGTTTCTTTTTGTTACTACTGGAAAATATTATTGGTGTCTAATCAGTTTGGTTTGCTAATTGTATGTGGGGACATACCTCAGTGGTTGAGCATTCGGCTGCAGATCTAGAGGTCCCCGGTTAAAATCCGGGTGTCCCCTGTGCTGATTTGTTCTTTAAACCATTTATATCATTATCATTATTATAACCCTCAGGTAAGATTAATTTGCTAATAAACGTAGGGTTGTCGCTGAGTGGCACTGCAGACCATGATGTTCCCGTTTCAAATGCGGCTGTCTCTTGTCTGTTCCTTTTTTTACTACTGGAAAATATTATTGGTGTCCAATCAGATTGGTTTGCTAATTGTATGTGGGAACATACCTCAGTGGTTGAGCGTTCGACTGCAGATCGAGAGGTCCCCGGTTCAAATCCGGGTGTCGCCTCTGCTATTTTAACCTACCAACGGTTTGTTTTTAAAAAAAAGTAGGGTATCACTCAGCATTCCACTGCAGATGGTAATGTCCCTTGTTTTTGTTTTGTTAACTACTGAATAATATTATCGGTCTAAGTAAGTTTGGTTTGCTAATTGTATGTGGGGACATAGCTCAGTGGTAGAGCATTCGACTGCAGATCGAGAGGTCCCCGGTTCAAATCCGGGTGTCCCCTGTGCTGTGTTTTGTTTAAACCATTTATATAATTATAACTCTCAGGTAAGATTAATTTGCTAATAAACGTAGGGATATCGCTGAGTGGCACTGCAGACCATGATGTTCCCGTTTCAAATGCGTCTGTCTCTTGTCTGTTTCTTTTTATTTACTATTGAAAAAAATATCATCGGTGTCTAATCAGTTTGGTTTGCTAATTGTATGTGGGGACATAGCTCAGTGGTAGAGCATTCGACTGCAGATCGAGAGGTCCCCGGTTCAAATTCGGGCGTCCCCTGCGCTGTTTTTTTCCTTAATCCATTGAGATAATTATAATCCTCAGGTCAGATTAATTTGCTAATAAACGTAAGGATGTCGCTGAGTGGCACTGCAGACCATGATGTTCCCGTTTCAAATGCGTCTGTCTTTTGTCTGTTTCTTTTTATTTACTATTGTAAAATATCATCGGTGTCTAATCAGTTTGGTTTGCTAATTGTATGTGGGGACATAGCTCAGTGGTAGAGCATTCGACTGCAGATCGAGAGGTCCCCGGTTCAAATCCGGGTGTCCCCTGTGCTGTTTTTTCCTTAATCCATTGAAATAATTATAATCCTAAGGTCAGATTAATTTGCTAATAAACGGTGTCTAATCAGTTTGGTTTGCTAATTGTATGTGGGGACATAGCTCAGTGGTAGAGCATTCGACTGCAGATCGAGAGGTCCCCGGTTCAAATCCGGGCGTCCCCTGCGCTGTTTTTTTCCTTAATCCATTGAGATAATTATAATCCTCAGGTCAGATTAATTTGCTAATAAACGTAAGGATGTCGCTGAGTGGCACTGCAGACCATGATGTTTCCGTTTCAAATGCGTCTGTCTTTTGTCTGTTTCTTTTTATTTACTATTGTAAAATATCATCGGTGTCTAATCAGTTTGGTTTGCTAATTGTATGTGGGGACATAGCTCAGTGGTAGAGCATTCGACTGCAGATCGAGAGGTCCCCGGTTCAAATCCGGGTGTCCCCTGTGCGCTTTTTACCTACCGACGGTTTGTTTTTAAAACAAGTAGGGTATCAATCAGCATTCCACTGCAGATGGTAATTTCCCTTGTTTTTGTTTTGTTAACTACTGAATAATATTATCGGTCTAAGTAAGTTTGGTTTGCTAAGTGTATGTGGGGACATAGATCAGTGGTAGAGCATTCGACTGCAGATCGAGAGGTCCCCGGTTCAAATCCGGGTGTCCCCTGTGCTGTGTTTTCTTTAAACCATATATATAATTATAACCCTCAGGTAAGATTAATTTGCTAATAAACGTAGGGATGTCGCTGAGTGGCACTGCAGACCATGATGTTCCCGTTTGAAATGCGTCTGTCTCTTGTCTGTTTCTTTTTTTACTACTGGAAAATATTATTGGTGTCCAATCAGTTTGGTTTGCTAATTGTATGTGGGGACATACCTCAGTGGTTGAGCATTCGGCTGCAGATCTAGAGGTCCCCGGTTAAAATCCGGGTGTCCCCTGTGCTGATTTGTTCTTTAAACCATTTATATCATTATAACCCCCAGGTAAGATTAATTTGCTAATAAACGTAGGGATATCGCTTAGTGGCACTGCAGACCATGATGTTCCCGTTTCAAATGCGTCTGTCTCTTGTCTGTTTCTTTTTTTACTACTGGCAAATATCATCGGTGTCCAATCAGTTTGGTTTGCTAATTGTATGTGGGGACATAGCTCAGTGGTAGAGCATTCGACTGCAGATCGAGAGGTCCTCGGTTCAAATCCGGGTGTCCCATGTGCGTTTTTAACCTACCGACGGTTTTGTTTTTTTAAAGTAGGGTATCACTCAGCATTCCACTGCAAATGGTAATTTCCCTTGTTTTTGTTTTGTTAACTACTGAATAATATTATCGGTCTAAGTAAGTTTGGTTTGCTAATTGTATGTGGGGACATAGCTCAGTGGTAGAGCATTCGACTGCAGATCGAGAGGTCCCCGGTTCAAATCCGGGTGTCCCCTGTGCTGTGTTTTGTTTAAACCATTTATATAATTATAACTCTCAGGTAAGATTAATTTGCTAATAAACGTAGGGATATCGCTGAGTGGCACTGCAGACCATGATGTTCCTGTTTCAAATGCGTCTGTTTCTTTTTATTTACTATTGTAAAATATCATCGGTGTCTAATCAGTTTGGTTTGCTAATTGTATGTGGGGACATAGCTCAGTGGTAGAGCATTCGCCTGCAGATCGAGAGGTCCCCGGTTCAAATCCGGGTGTCCCCTGTGCTGTTTTTTCCTTAATCCATTGAAATAATTATAATCCTAAGGTCAGATTAATTTGCTAATAAACGTAAGGATGTCGCTGAGTGGCACTGCAGACCGTGATGTTCCCGTTTCAAATGCGTCTGTCTCTTGTCTGTTTCTTTTTATTTACTATTGAAAAAAATATCATCGGTGTCTAATCAGTTTGGTTTGCTAATTGTATGTGGGGACATAGCTCAGTGGTAGAGCATTCGACTGCAGATCGAGAGGTCCCCGGTTCAAATTCGGGCGTCCCCTGCGCTGTTTTTTTCCTTAATCCATTGAGATAATTATAATCCTCAGGTCAGATTAATTTGCTAATAAACGTAAGGATGTCGCTGAGTGGCACTGCAGACCATGATGTTCCCGTTTCAAATGCGTCTGTCTTTTGTCTGTTTCTTTTTATTTACTATTGTAAAATATCATCGGTGTCTAATCAGTTTGGTTTGCTAATTGTATGTGGGGACATAGCTCAGTGGTAGAGCATTCGACTGCAGATCGAGAGGTCCCCGGTTCAAATCCGGGTGTCCCCTGTGCTGTTTTTTCCTTAATCCATTGAAATAATTATAATCCTAAGGTCAGATTAATTTGCTAATAAACGGTGTCTAATCAGTTTGGTTTGCTAATTGTATGTGCGGACATAGCTCAGTGGTAGAGCATTCGACTGCAGATCGAGAGGTCCCCGGTTCAAATCCGGGCGTCCCCTGCGCTGTTTTTTTCCTTAATCCATTGAGATAATTATAATCCTCAGGTCAGATTAATTGAGATCCATTGAGCTCAGTGGTAGAGCATTCGACTGCAGATCGAGAGGTCCCCGGTTCAAATCCGGGTGTCCCCTGTGCTGTTTTTTCCTTAATCCATTGAAATAATTATAATCCTAAGGTCAGATTAATTTGCTAATAATCGGTGTCTAATCAGTTTGGTTTGCTAATTGTATGTGGGGACATAGCTCAGTGGTAGAGCATTCGACTGCAGATCGAGAGGTCCCCGGTTCAAATCCGGGTGTCCCCTGTGCGTTTTTTACCTACCGACGGTTTGTTTTTAAAACAAGTAGGGTATCAATCAGCATTCCACTGCAGATGGTAATTTCCCTTGTTTTTGTTTTGTTAGCTACTGAATAATATTATCGGTCTAAGTAAGTTTGGTTTGCTAATTGTATGTGGGGACATACCTCAGTGGTTGAGCATTCGGCTGCAGATCTAGAGGTCCCCGGTTAAAATCCGGGTGTCCCCTGTGCTGATTTGTTCTTTAAACCATTTATATCATTATAACCCCCAGGTAAGATTAATTTGCTAATAAACGTAGGGATATCGCTGAGTGGCACTGCAGACCATGATGTTCCCGTTTCAAATGCGTCTGTCTCTTGTATGTTTCTTTTTTTACTACTGGCAAATATCATCGGTGTCCAATCAGTTTGGTTTGCTAATTGTATGTGGGGACATAGCTCAGTGGTAGAGCATTCGACTACAGATCGAGAGGTCCCCGATTCAAATCCAGGCGTCCCATGTGCGTTTTTTACCTACCGACGGTTTTGTTTTTTTAAAGTAGGGTATCACTCAGCATTCCACTGCAAATGGTAATTTCCCTTGTTTTTGTTTTGTTAACTACTGAATAATATTATCGGTCTAAGTAAGTTTGGTTTGCTAATTGTATGTCGGGACATAGCTCAGTGGTAGAGCATTCGACTGCAGATCGAGAGGTCCCCGGTTCAAATCCGGGTGTCCCCTGTGCTTTTTTTTCCTTAATCCATTGAAATAATTATAATCCTAAGGTCAGATTAATTTGCTAATAAACGTAAGGATGTCGCTGAGTGGCACTGCAGACCGTGATGTTCCCGTTTCAAATGCGTATGTCTCTTGTCTGTTTCTTTTTATTTACTATTGGAAAAAAAATCATCGGTGTCTAATCAGTTTGGTTTGCTAATTGTATGTGGGGACATAGCTCAGTGGTAGAGCATTCGACTGCAGATCGAGAGGTCCCCGGTTCAAATCCGGGTGTCCCCTGCGCGGTTTTTACTTACCGACGGTTTGTTTAAAAAAAAGTAGGGTATCACTCAGCATTCCACTGCAGATGGTAATTTCCCTTGTTTTTGTTTTGTAAACTACTGAATAATATTATCGGTCTAAGTAAGTTTGGTTTGCTAATTGTATGTGGGGACATAGCTCAGTGGTAGAGCATTCGACTGCAGATCGAGAGGTCCCCGGTTCAAATCCGGGTGTCCCCTGTGCTGTTTTTTCCTTAATCCATTGAAATAATTATAATCCTAAGGTCAGATTAATTTGCTAATAAACGTAAGGATGTCGCTGAGTGGCACTGCAGACCGTGATGTTCCCGTTTCAAATGCGTATGTCTCTTGTCTGTTTCTTTTTATTTACTATTGGAAAAAAAATCTTCGGTGTCTAATCAGTTTGGTTTGCTAATTGTATGTGGGGACATAGCTCAGTGGTAGAGCATTCGACTGCAGATCGAGAGGTCCCCGGTTCAAATCCGGGCGTCCCCTTCGCTGTTTTTTTCCTTAATCCATTGAGATAATTATAATCCTAAGGTCAGATTAATTTGCTAATAAACCTAAGGATGTCGCTGAGTGGCACTGCAGACCATGATGTTCCCGTTTCAAATGCGTCTGTCTTTTGTCTGTTTCTTTTTATTTACTAATGTAAAATATCATCGGTGTCTAATCAGTTTGGTTTGCTAATTGTATGTGGGGACATAGCTCAGTGGTAGAGCATTCGACTGCAGATCGAGAGGTCCCCGGTTCAAATCCGGGTGTCCCCTGTGCGTTTTTTACCTACCGACGGTTTGTTTTTAAAACAAGTAGGGTATCACTTAGCATTCCACTGCAGATGGTAATTTCCCTTATTTCCTAACTCGTTCCTCGACCGTGAATAAAATATTTTCTCATACGCCTACCTACCGTAGAATACACCTGCAAAAGAAAACATGTTAATAATACACACCTGTTTTGGGGAGCACCGATCTTGAGGCAAAGCCCGGAGTGCAAAAACTGCTCGATGTGAAGAGAAAACGAGCCCATATAGATGGTCTCGTTTGCTTACCTGTGCCATAACGGCGCCTTACGAAGATAACTGCACTTGCTAGTGTAAAGGCAAACAAATCGACAAATTAGAACCTTGTAAAAACTTCACAATCATGATTAAATTCTAGCCATAGAAAGAAAACTTGGCTGAACGTAACACGCTGCAGTAGCTGTAAATATGGCGGCAAAGGTAGCCGTTATGTTTGCACGTCCGTGTGCTAGTGCGTCAAATCGGTAAGTGATCTCACACACGTCTTCTACGTTGGCTCTATACATGCTTGAACGCACAGCACACATGCGAGCAACGCATTCCTTTCTATTGTATTCTTCACTCCGTCCGACTCCTATGAGAAAATACATTTATTTCCTAACTCGTTCCTCGACCGTGAATAAAATATTTTCTCATACGCCTACCTACCGTAGAATACACCTGCAAAAGAAAACATGTTAATAATACACACCTGTTTTGGGGAGCACCGATCTTGAGGCAAAGCCCGGAGTGGCAACTATATCCCATCTAAGCAGAAGATTAAAGAACGGGCCAATGACAGTCAAATGTGTCTTCACATTTATTTATTGATTTCATAAGTATGAAAACTTTAACAGCCATGCCGTTGCGGCAATCAGAATACATACTCTCGATGTACAAATTAATATACCTTTAGATACCAAAATTCATAGACACTCCCAACATACTTTGTTCCGAGTCTTCAATGTAGGAATCTTTAGCCGTTTCTGAACGCCACCGTCCGTGCTTCTTAAAAAGACGATCTGGAACCCCAAAGTTGGCGGCTGCTGAAGCGCCACCTGCTCTTAGGCTATGCAGCCCAAAGCGTCTGGGATCTAACCCAACTGAACCAAGAGCACTTTTAAGCAACTGTAAACACCTAGAATAGGATAACTGACCTTGCTTCAGAACATGTTTGTTTTGGGATCTGAGATACTGTAAAGGTCTAAACAGAAAACTATCATTTGTCTCATCGTTTAACCCCGCTGCCTCTATGTACCTGCGTAACATGTTGACAGGACAAGTAGGCGTATTGGTAGCTCCAATCGGTACCGAAGCGCCCTGTCTAAAAACATCAGTTTTGCTCTTAGAAATGAAAATATTAACGTGGGTTAAATACATCTTTACGTCACATCTACGAATATTAATTAATTCATCATTCCTAAGAAAAGCTGCAAAAGATACCAGTGTCATAGTACATAATCGTAAGTCGAGTAAGTTGTTAGTTGAGCCATATTTGTCAACTATTGCTTTAAGCATATCAGGTGTTATAGGGTCCTTCTTAACTATTGGCTTTGCTAAAAGTTTCTTGAGCCCAAGTAAAACTGTATGCAGGAAGGAACCATCACAGGGGTTCTTGATGTCCGGCAGACAATCATGTTTCCACTTTATAGCATAAAATGCGGACTCCATTCTGGAGAAGGGAGCGCTGGATCGATATAGGTGAATTAAATACCTGCTGATGCAAGTCTCGGTTGCTGGTAGGTCAGACATTTTATTCTCCCTACACCAGCTTTGCCAATTAGTAAACGCTCTACTGTACCTAGCTACAGTGTTGGGAGCCCTGGATGCTGACAATACTTCAGTTAACGTTTGGCTGTAAGCTCCGTCTTCGACGGTCAATCTGTAAATAACATATTTCCAAAGTATTTGAAAACAAGCGTAATACGCTAAACAATTATATAAATTACCCAACAACAGCAACAACACAAAATTGATCCACACTCGGGATCTGTAAACACTTTATTCAGTCGCCATGTCTGACATATGCCCTGCGGCCGTCAGTTCCGTGTGCCATGCGGCATAGACTCGGCCAAAATAGATCATCCGTCATAATACCAGCCATTATGCAACTATATAGCTAGCGACAATTTCTCAACCCCAGTGGGAAAGACTATGGTAATGCCGATATACGAAGACATAAAACTTCACTTTTGAATCTTGGCGTGCCAAAAATTGAATTTAGATTTCTGCCTTGTACAAATATCCCGTCAGGATTAGCAAATGTTATAACCTTCACCACCAGTGTGCTAAATGAACTGTGCTCGGAGAACAGTAATGGCCAAAATGGCACAGAAAGCCAAGCCGGAACCACCAAGGTTCCTTGCGCTTTACAAGCTTTGAGATGCCTTAAAACGTCTCCTATTTGGGAAATGGGTGGCACCAGCCAATTGTTGACTCCTGACCAGTCGCAGGAAAAGGCATCAACCTGATCGGTATTGGGACAGCAGTATTTGGAATTAAACACTGGCAGTTTAGCGTTCAGCTCATCCGCAAAGCGATCCACATGATGTGGACCCCATATCCCATCTATGAACTTAAAAAATGTCATGGAAACTCCCCAGTCGTCAAAATCAATTTCTCGACTTAAGGCGTCTGCTCTCTGGTTTTCAAGTCTTGGTAACCACTGTCAGTATTTGAAATCTTATGCAATGCTGCCGACAGGTTTCAAAAATATCCAAACTCAGTGTTTGTAACTCGGACATCATGCTGCCCTTCTTAACAATCGAAACAACACCTTTATTGTCTGTAAAAAACTTTACAGTTTTACTTCCGATCTTGGAAGCAAAAGCTCGCAAGGCTACACTTACTGCTTGCAGCTCTCTCCAAGTGGAGCTTTTACCTCTCTGTTCTGTGTTCCAGTTAGTCTGTAGTTCTAGACCCCCACATTCCGCAGTCCATGCTCCAAAGCCAGTGCTTGAAGCATCTGTATATACCAGTACCTGTGGAACAAAATATTCACCAACATATCTGTTATTTAACTGTATACAATGTGACCTCCAAAAGAAGATCTCTTCTATGAGCTTGTGACCACTATCAACGTTGTACAGTTTGTCCCAGTGGACTTTCTTAATAATCTCATAATGCAAGTATCTTGTTTTAAGCTGTGTTATGCACCCAAACACGGGGCCAAGTGAAACCACTTCGATTTTTCAATGTTGGGTATAAAACCTGCAGCTAAAAGGTCGTCTTTGACAGCTTGCGCATCCTTGGCGCACAGGTCAGCACTGCTCTGTCTTCCCCAGCCGTCGTCACTTCGTTCCAATCCTCAAACTTTACTTTCTCCTTCCAGAGAAAACGGTTAACATATCTGAGATCTAAAATCAATCTTTTCTTCCCAGAATTGTTAATGGATACTGACAAGGGATTAACAATATCGGGTCGTACAATACACTGGAATATTAGATTCTTTGCTAAGAGATCACATATGGCTTTCCTGACAAAATCGGCATTGTCAAATGCTGATCTATTATTATGCATCACAATTAAGCGCAGGTGGAGTATTCAGTAATGGAAGCTTATACCCTTGCTCAATGACACTCAAAGCAAAATGACTTTCTTTGATACTTCTCCAGAAGGCAATTG
Source organism: Crossaster papposus (assembly GCA_037893245.1). Lineage (NCBI taxonomy): Eukaryota > Metazoa > Echinodermata > Asteroidea > Velatida > Solasteridae > Crossaster > Crossaster papposus. The sequence continues at coordinate 684,675 of JBAIAA010000246.1, forward strand.
CCGACTTGAGTCTACCTTTGACAAGCGGTTGTGCTAGTCCTTGTTCATACTCGAAATAATCACTTGTCAAGCTAAGCTCGTACCCTTCTTGATGGATAAACTCGATGTCCTCTGTCACGGTTTCACTGCCTCCCGATGGTACACCAAAGAGCGACTCTTTAGTGGGAACCAACTGGTTTTCCGGTACTGGAGGGGGCTTTGGGTGCGGGGCAATCCTTACGCTAGTGCCCTGCTCTACCGCATGCGAAGCAGAGATCCGTCGATTTGATACTTCTAACCCATGGCTGAGGAGTGTACTGCCAGCCCTGATGCCCAGCCGGGTATCTATTCCCTGAGAAATTGCCACGAAAAAGACCAGTCCCAGAATCCGGATTAGCTGGAGACGCTTGGCTCGTGGAGGCACCGCGAACTCTCTTGGTAGCTTGGTTCTGCTGAAGCTTTTCCTGTCTCTTTTTGGAAGAGGCACGAGCTTGGGCCTTGCGAATACGCTTTTCATCTTCTGAATCGCTGGCTAATTCGTCACTGACGTATTCGTCAACAGCTTTCCACCCGGCGTCGGATTTGTCTGCTAGACGGAAAAGCTTATTGCGTTTCTTGAGCTCGACGATGGCTTCTTTTACCAGTGGCTTGGCTGCTGCTGCATTGACTTTCATTAGGCAAGTATCAGCTTTCTCCAATTTCTCTAAAACCGACGAATTAACGTCGTATTGGGTCTTGTTCCCCTTGAAGCGAAAGGACACGTCAGAGGCCCGTTTGAGCTGTTGTACTTCCTGGGATGTTGTAGCCAGCGTACGCTCGTTCTCTCGCCGGAGTGAATCCAGTGAATCATCAAAGTAGTGTTTAAAATCGCCTAACGCCTCTTTTATGGTTCGACTGACGACTTCTTTGGTAAGCAAAGGACATGGAGGGTTTGCTTGCTCTGGATAATCACCGACCGACATGATGTATTGCAAACTTGGCTGAACGTAACACGCTGCAGTAGCTGTAAATATGGCGGCAAAGGTGGCCGTTATGTTTGCACGTCCGTGTGCTAGTGCGCCAAATCGGTAAGTGATCTCACACACGTCTTCTACGTTGGCTCTATACATGCTTGAACGCACAGCACACATGCGAGCAACGCATTCCTTTCTATTGTATTCTTCACTCCGTCCGACTCCTATGAGAAAATACATTTGTTTTTGTTTTGTTAACTACTGAATAATATTATCGGTCTAAGTAAGTTTGGTTTGCTAATTGTATGTGGGGACATAGCTCAGTGGTAGAGCATTCTACTGCAGATCGAGAGGTACCCGGTTCAAATCCGTGTGTCCCCTGTGCTGTTTTTTCCTTAATCCATTGAGATAATTATAATCCTAAGGTCAGATTAATTTGCTAATAAACGTAAGGATGTCGCTGAGTGGCAATGCAGACCGTGATGTTCCCGTTTCAAATGCGTCTGTCTCTTGTCTGTTTCTTTTTTTACTACTGTAACTGGAAAATATCATCGTTGTCCAATCAGTTTGGTTTGCTAATTGTATGTGTGGACATAGCTCAGTGGTAGAGCATTCGACTGCAGATCGAGAGGTCCCCGGTTCAAATCCGGGTGTCCCCTGTGCGTCTTTTACCTACCGACGGTTTGTTTTTAAAAAAAGTAGGGTATCACTCAGCATTCCACTGCAGATGGTAATTTCCATTGTTTTTGTTTTGTCAACTACTGAATAATATTATCGGTCTAAGTAAGTTTGGTTAGCTAATTGTATGTGGGGACATAGCTCAGTGGTAGAGCATTCGACTGCAGATCGAGAGGTCCCCGGTTCAAATCCAGGTGTCCCCTGTGCTGTTTTTTCATTAAACCATATATATAATTATAACCCTCGGGTAAGATTAATTTGCTAATAAACGTAGGGATGTCGCTGAGTGGCACTGCAGACCATGATGTTCCCGTTTCAAATGCGTCTGTCTCTTGTCTGTTACTTTTTTTACTACTGGCAAATATCATCGGTGTCCAATCAGTTTGGTTTGCTAATTGTATGTGGGAACATAGCTCAGTGGTAGAGCATTCGACTGCAGATCGAGAGGTCCCCGGTTCAAATCCGGGAGACCCCTGTGCTGTTTTTTCCTTAATCCATTGAAATAATTATAATCCTAAGGTCAGATTAATTTGCTGATAAACGTAAGGATGTCGCTGAGTGGCACTGCAGACCGTGATGTTCCCGTTTTAAATGCGTCTGTCTCTTGTCTGTTTCTTTTTATTTACTACTGAAAATATTATTGGTGTCCAATCAGTTTGGTTTGCTAATTGTATGTGGGGACATACCTCAGTGGTAGAGCATTCGGCGGCAGATCTAGAGGTCCCCGGTTCAAATCCGGGTGTCCCCTGTGCTGTTTTTTCTTTAATTCATTGAGATAATTATAATCCTAAGGTAAGATTAATTTGCTAATAAACGTAGGGATGTCGCTGCGTGGCACTGCAGACCATGATGTTCCCGTTTGAAATGCGTCTGTCTCTTGTCTGTTTCTTTTTTTACTACTGGAAAATATCATCGGTGTCCAATCAGTTTGGTTTGCTAATTGTATGTGGGGACATAGCTCAGTGGTAGAGCATTCGACTGCAGATCGAGATGTCCCCGGTTCAAATCCGGGTGTCCCCTGTGCGTTTTACCTACCGACGGTTTGTTTTAAAAAAAAGTAGGGTATCACTCAGCATTCCACTGCAGATGGTAATTTCCCTTGTTTTTGTTTTGTTAACTACTGAATAATATTATCGATCTAAGTAAGTTTGGTTTGCTAATTGTATGTGGGGACATAGCTCAGTGGTAGAGCATTCGACTGCAGATCGAGAGGTCCCCGGTTCAAATCCGGGTGTCCCCTGTGCTGTTTTTTCTTTAAACCATTTATATAATTATAACCCTCAGGTTAGATTAATTTGCTAATAAACGTAGGGATGTCGCTGAGTGGCACTGCAGACCATGATGTTCCCGTTTCAAATGCGTCTGTCTCTTGTCTGTTTCTTTTTTACCTACTGGAAAATATTATTAGTGTCCAATCAGTTTGGTTTGCTAATTGTATGTGGGGACATACCTCAGTGGTTGAGCATTCGGCTGCAGATCTAGAGGTCCCCGGTTAAAATCCGGGTGTCCCCTGTGCTGATTTTTTCTTTAAACCATTTATATAATTATAACCCTCAGGTAAGATTAATTTGCTAATAAACGTAGGGATGTCGCTGCGTGGCACTGCAGACCATGATGTTCCCGTTTGAAATGCGTCTGTCTCTTGTCTGTTTCTTTTTTTACTACTGGAAAATATCATCGGTGTCCAATCAGTTTGGTTTGCTATTTGTATGTGGGGACATAGCTCAGTGGTAGAGCATTCCACTGCAGATCTAGATGTCCCCGGTTCAAATCCGGGTGTCCCCTGTGCGTTTTACCTACCGACGGTTTGTTTTTTTAAAAAGTAGGGTATCACTCAGCATTCCACTGCAGATGGTAATTTCCCTTGTTTTTTTGTTGTTAACTACTGAATAATATTATCGATCTAAGTAAGTTTGGTTTGCTAATTGTATGTGGGGACATAGCTCAGTGGTAGAGCATTCGACTGCAGATCGAGAGGTCCCCGGTTCAAATCCTGGTGTCCCCTGTGCTGATTTTTCTTTAAACCATTTATATTATTATAACCCTCAGGTAAGATTAATTTGCTAATAAACGTAGGGATGTCGCTGCGTGGCACTGCAGACCATGATGTTCCAGTTTGAAATGCGTCTGTCTCTTGTCTGTTTCTTTTTTTACTACTGGCAAATATCATCGGTGTCCAATCAGTTTGGTTTGCTAATTGTATGTGGGAACATTGCTCAGTGGTAGAGCATTCGACTGCAGATCGAGAGGTCCCCGGTACAAATCCGGGAGAGCACTGTGCTGTTTTTTCCTTAATCCATTGAAATAATTATAATCCTAAGGTCAGATTAATTTGCTGATAAACGTAAGGATGTCGCTGAGTGGCACTGCAGACCGTGATGTTCCCGTTTCAAATGCGTCTGTTTCTTGTCTGTTTCTTTTTATTTACTATTGGAAATTATCATCGGTGTCTAATCAGTTTGGTTTGCTAATTGTATGTGGGGACATAGCTCAGTGGTAGAGCATTCGATTGCAGATCGAGAGTTCCCCGGTTCAAATCCGGGTGTCCCCTGTGCTGTTTTTTCTTAATCCATTGAAATAATTATAATCCTAAGGTCAGATTAATTTGCTAATAAACGTAAGGATGTCGCTGAGTGGCACTGCAGACCATGATGTTCCCGTTTCAAATGCGTCTATCTTTTGTCTGTTTCTTTTTATTTACTATTGTAAAATATCATCGATGTCTAATCAGTTTGGTTTGCTAATTGTATGTGGGGACATAGCTCAGTGGTAGAGCATTCGACTGCAGATCGAGAGGTCCCCGGTTCAAATCCGGGTGTCCACTGCGCGGTTTTTACCTACCGACGGTTTGTTTAAAAAAAAGTAGGGTATCACTCAGCATTCCACTGCAGATGGTAATTTCCCTTGTTTTTGTTTTGTTAACTACTGAATAATATTATCGGTCTAAGTAAGTTTGGTTTGCTAATTGTATGAGGGCACATAGCTCAGTGGTAGAGCATTCAACTGCAGATCGAGAGGTCCCCGGTTCAAATCCGGGTGTCCCCTGTGCTGTTTTTTCTTTAATTCATTGAGATAATTATAATCCTAAGGTAAGATTAATTTGCTAATAAACGTAGGGATGTCGCTGCGTGGCACTGCAGACCATGATGTTCCCGTTTGAAATGCGTCTGTCTCTTGTCTGTTTCTTTTTTTACTACTGGCAAATATCATCGGTGTCCAATCAGTTTGGTTTGCTAATTGTATGTGGGAACATAGCTCAGTGGTAGAGCATTCGACTGCAGATCGAGAGGTCCCCGGTTCAAATCCGGGAGACCCCTGTGCTGTTGTTTCCTTAATCCATTGAAATAATTATAATCCTAAGGTCAGATTAATTTGCTGATAAACGTAAGGATGCCGCTGAGTGGCACTGCAGACCGTGATGTTCCCGTTTTAAATGCGTCTGTCTCTTGTCTGTTTCTTTTTATTTACTACTGAAAATATTATTGGTGTCCAATCAGTTTGGTTTGCTAATTGTATGTGGGGACATACCTCAGTGGTAGAGCATTCGGCGGCAGATCTAGAGGTCCCCGGTTCAAATCCGGGTGTCCCCTGTGCTGTTTTTTCTTTAATTCATTGAGATAATTATAATCCTAAGGTAAGATTAATTTGCTAATAAACGTAGGGATGTCGCTGCGTGGCACTGCAGACCATGATGTTCCCGTTTGAAATGCGTCTGTCTCTTGTCTGTTTCTTTTTTTACTACTGGAAAATATCATCGGTGTCCAATCAGTTTGGTTTGCTAATTGTATGTGGGGACATAGCTCAGTGGTAGAGCATTCGACTGCAGATCGAGATGTCCCCGGTTCAAATCCGGGTGTCCCCTGTGCGTTTTACCTACCGACGGTTTGTTTTTAAAAAAAGTAGGGTATCACTCAGCATTCCACTGCAGATGGTAATTTCCCTTGTTTTTGTTTTGTTAACTACTGAATAATATTATCGATCTAAGTAAGTTTGGTTTGCTAATTGTATGTGGGGACATAGCTCAGTGGTAGAGCATTCGACTGCAGATCGAGAGGTCCCCGGTTCAAATCCGGGTGTCCCCTGTGCTGTTTTTTCTTTAAACCATTTATATAATTATAACCCTCAGGTTAGATTAATTTGCTAATAAACGTAGGGATGTCGCTGAGTGGCACTGCAGACCATGATGTTCCCGTTTCAAATGCGTCTGTCTCTTGTCTGTTTCTTTTTTACCTACTGGAAAATATTATTAGTGTCCAATCAGTTTGGTTTGCTAATTGTATGTGGGGACATACCTCAGTGGTTGAGCATTCGGCTGCAGATCTAGAGGTCCCCGGTTAAAATCCGGGTGTCCCCTGTGCTGATTTTTTCTTTAAACCATTTATATCATTATAACCCTCAGGTAAGATTAATTTGCTAATAAACGTAGGGATGTCGCTGCGTGGCACTGCAGACCATGATGTTCCAGTTTGAAATGCGTCTGTCTCTTGTCTGTTTCTTTTTTTACTACTGGCAAATATCATCGGTGTCCAATCAGTTTGGTTTGCTAATTGTATGTGGGAACATAGCTCAGTGGTAGAGCATTCGACTGCAGATCGAGAGGTCCCCGGTTCAAATCGGGGTGTCCCCTGTGCTGTTTTTTCCTTTATTCATTGAGATAATTATAATCCTAAGGTCAGATTAAGTTGCTAACAAACGTAGGGATGTCGCTGAGTGGCACTGCAGACCGTGATGTTCCCGTTTTAAATGCGTCTGTCTCTTGTCTGTTTCTTTTTATTTACTACTGAAAATATTATTGGTGTCCAATCAGTTTGGTTTGCTAATTGTATGTGGGGACATACCTCAGTGGTAGATCATTCGGCGGCAGTTCTAGAGGTTCCCGGTTCAAACCCGGGTGTCCCCTGTGCTGTTTTTTCTTTTATTCATTGAGATAATTATAATCCTAAGGTAAGATTAATTTGCTAATAAACGTAGGGATGTCGCTGCGTGGCACTGCAGACCATGATGTTCCCGTTTGAAATGCGTCTGTCTCTTGTCTGTTTCTTTTTTTACTACTGGAAAATATCATCGGTGTCCAATCAGTTTGGTTTGCTAATTGTATGTGGGGACATAGCTCAGTGGTAGAGCATTCCACTGCAGATCGAGATGTCCCCGGTTCAAATCCGGGTGTCCCCTGTGCGTTTTACCTACCGACGGTTTGTTTTTAAAAAAAGTACGGTATCACTCAGCATTCCACTGCAGATGGTAATTTCCCTTGTTTTTGTTTTGATAACTACTGAATAATATTATCGATCTAAGTAAGTTTGGTTTGCTAATTGTATGTGGGGACATAGCTCAGTGGTAGAGCATTCGACTGCAGATCGAGAGGTCCCCGGTTCAAATCCTGGTGTCCCCTGTGCTGATTTTTTCTTTAAACCATTTATATCATTATAACCCTCAGGTAAGATTCATTTGCTAATAAACGTAGGGATGTCGCTGCGTGGCACTGCAGACCATGATGTTCCAGTTTGAAATGCGTCTGTCTCTTGTCTGTTTCTTTTTTTACTACTGGCAAATATCATCGGTGTCCAATCAGTTTGGTTTGCTAATTGTATGTGGGAACATAGCTCAGTGGTAGAGCATTCGACTGCAGATCGAGAGGTCCCCGGTTCAAATCGGGGTGTCCCCTGTGCTGTTTTTTCCTTTATTCATTGAGATAATTATAATCCTAAGGTAAGATTAAGTTGCTAACAAACGTAGGGATGTCGCTGCGTGGCACTGCAGACCATGATGTTCCCGTTTGAAATGCGTCTGTCTCTTGTCTGTTTCTTTTTATTTACTACTGAAAATATGATTGGTGTCCAATCAGTTTGGTTTGCTAATTGTATGTGGGGACATACCTCAGTGGTAGAGCATTTGGCGGCAGATATAGAGGTCCCCGGTTCAAATCCGGTTGTCCCCTGTGCTGTTTTTTCTTTAATTCATTGAGATAATTATAATCCTAAGGTAAGATTAATTTGCTAATAAACGTAGGGATGTCGCTGCGTGGCACTGCAGACCATGATGTTCCCGTTTGAAATGCGTCTGTCTCTTGTCTGTTTCTTTTTTTACTACTGGAAAATATCATCGGTGTCCAATCAGTTTGGTTTGCTAATTGTATGTGGGGACATAGCTCAGTGGTAGAGCATTCCACTGCAGATCGAGATGTCCCCGGTTCAAATCCGGGTGTACCCTGTGCGTTTTACCTACCGACGGTTTGTTTTTTAAAAAAAGTAGGGTATCACTCAGCATTCCACTGCAGATGGTAATTTCCCTTGTTTTTGTTTTGTTAACTACTGAATAATATTATCGGTCTAAGTAAGTTTGGTTTGCTAATTGTATGTGGGGATATAGCTCAGTGGTAGAGCATTCGACTGCAGATCGAGAGGTCCCCGGTTTAAATCCGGGTGTCTTCTGTGCTGTTTTTTCTTTAAACCATTTATATAATTATAACCCTCAGGTTAGATTAATTTGCTAATAAACGTAGGGATGTCGCTGAGTGGCACTGCAGACCATGATGTTCCCGTTTCAAATGCGTCTGTCTCTTGTCTGTTTCTTTTTTACCTACTGGAAAATATTATTGGTGTCTAATCAGTTTGGTTTGCTAATTGTATGTGGGGATATACCTCAGTGGTTGAGCATTCGGTTGCAGATCTAGAGGTCCCCGGTTAAAATCCGGGTGTCCCCTGTGCTGATTTTTTCTTTAAACCATTTAGATCATTATAACCCTCAGGTAAGATTAATTTGCTAATAAACGTAGGGATGTCGCTGCGTGGCACTGCAGACCATGATGTTCCAGTTTGAAATGCGTCTGTCTCTTGTCTGTTTCTTTTTTTACTACTGGAAAATATCATCGGTGTCCAATCAGTTTGGTTAGCTAATTGTATGTGGGGACATAGCTCAGTGGTAGAGCATTCGACTGCAGATCAAGAGGTCCCCGGTTCAAATCCGGGTGTCCCCTGCGCGGTTTTTACCTACCGACGGTTTGTTAAAAAAAAAGTAGGGTATCACTCAGCATTCCACTGCAGATGGTAATTTCCCTTGTTTTTGTTTTGTTAACTACTGAATAATATTATTGGTCTAAGTAAGTTTGGTTTGCTAATTGTATGAGGGCACATAGCTCAATGGTAGAGCATTCAACTGCAGATCGAGAGGTCCCCGGTTGAAATCCGGGTGTCCCCTGTGCTGTTTTTTGTTTAAACCATTTATATAATTATAACCCTCAGGTAGGATTAATTTGCTAATAAACGTAGGGATATCGCTGAGTGGCACTGCAGACCATGATGTTCCCGTTTCAAATGCGTCTGTCTCTTGTCTGTTTCTTTTTTTATTACTAGCAAATATCATCGGTGTCCAATCAGTTTGGTTTGCTAATTGTATGTGGGGACATAGCTCAGTGGTAGAGCATTCGACTGCAGATCGAGAGGTCCCCGGTTCAAATCCGGGTGTCCCCTGTGCGTTTTTTACCTACCGACGGTTTGTTTTTAAAACAAGTAGGGTATCAATCAGCATTCCACTGCAGATGGTAATTTCCCTTGTTTTTGTTTTGTTAGCTACTGAATAATATTATCGGTCTAAGTAAGTTTGGTTTGCTAATTGTATGTGGGGACATACCTCAGTGGTTGAGCATTCGGCTGCAGATCTAGAGGTCCCCAGTTAAAATCCGGGTGTCCCCTGTGCTGATTTGTTCTTTAAACCATTTATATCATTATAACCCCCAGGTAAGATTAATTTGCTAATAAACGTAGGGATATCGCTGAGTGGCACTGCAGACCATGATGTTCCCGTTTCAAATGCGTCTGTCTCTTGTATGTTTCTTTTTTTACTACTGGCAAATATCATCGGTGTCCAATCAGTTTGGTTTGCTAATTGTATGTGGGGACATAGCTCAGTGGCAGAGCATTCGACTACAGATCGAGAGGTCCCCGATTCAAATCCAGGCGTCCCATGTGCGTTTTTTACCTACCGACGGTTTTGTTTTTTTAAAGTAGGGTATCACTCAGCATTCCACTGCAAATGGTAATTTCCCTTGTTTTTGTTTTGTTAACTACTGAATAATATTATCGGTCTAAGTAAGTTTGGTTTGCTAATTGTATGTCGGGACATAGCTCAGTGGTAGAGCATTCGACTGCAGATCGAGAGGTCCCCGGTTCAAATCCGGGTGTCCCCTGTGCTTTTTTTTCCTTAATCCATTGAAATAATTATAATCCTAAGGTCAGATTAATTTGCTAATAAACGTAAGGATGTCGCTGAGTGGCACTGCAGACCGTGATGTTCCCGTTTCAAATGCGTATGTCTCTTGTCTGTTTCTTTTTATTTACTATTGGAAAAAAAATCATCGGTGTCTAATCAGTTTGGTTTGCTAATTGTATGTGGGGACATAGCTCAGTGGTAGAGCATTCGACTGCAGATCGAGAGGTCCCCGGTTCAAATCCGGGTGTCCCCTGCGCGGTTTTTACTTACCGACGGTTTGTTTAAAAAAAAGTAGGGTATCACTCAGCATTCCACTGCAGATGGTAATTTCCCTTGTTTTTGTTTTGTAAACTACTGAATAATATTATCGGTCTAAGTAAGTTTGGTTTGCTAATTGTATGTGGGGACATAGCTCAGTGGTAGAGCATTCGACTGCAGATCGAGAGGTCCCCGGTTCAAATCCGGGTGTCCCCTGTGCTGTTTTTTCATTAATCCATTGAAATAATTATAATCCTAAGGTCAGATTAATTTGCTAATAAACGTAAGGATGTCGCTGAGTGGCACTGCAGACCGTGATGTTCCCGTTTCAAATGCGTATGTCTCTTGTCTGTTTCTTTTTATTTACTATTGGAAAAAAAATCTTCGGTGTCTAATCAGTTTGGTTTGCTAATTGTATGTGGGGACATAGCTCAGTGGTAGAGCATTCGACTGCAGATCGAGAGGTCCCCGGTTCAAATCCGGGCGTCCCCTTCGCTGTTTTTTTCCTTAATCCATTGAGATAATTATAATCCTAAGGTCAGATTAATTTGCTAATAAACCTAAGGATGTCGCTGAGTGGCACTGCAGACCATGATGTTCCCGTTTCAAATGCGTCTGTCTTTTGTCTGTTTCTTTTTATTTACTAATGTAAAATATCATCGGTGTCTAATCAGTTTGGTTTGCTAATTGTATGTGGGGACATAGCTCAGTGGTAGAGCATTCGACTGCAGATCGAGAGGTCCCCGGTTCAAATCCGGGAGACCCCTGTGCTGTTGTTTCCTTAATCCATTGAAATAATTATAATCCTAAGGTCAGATTAATTTGCTGATAAACGTAAGGATGTCGCTGAGTGGCACTGCAGACCGTGATGTTCCCGTTTTAAATGCGTCTGTCTCTTGTCTGTTTCTTTTTATTTACTACTGAAAATATTATTGGTGTCCAATCAGTTTGGTTTGCTAATTGTATGTGGGGACATACCTCAGTGGTAGAGCATTCGGCGGCAGATCTAGAGGTCCCCGGTTCAAATCCGGGTGTCCCCTGTGCTGTTTTTTCTTTAATTCATTGAGATAATTATAATCCTAAGGTAAGATTAATTTGCTAATAAACGTAGGGATGTCGCTGCGTGGCACTGCAGACCATGATGTTCCCGTTTGAAATGCGTCTGTCTCTTGTCTGTTTCTTTTTTTACTACTGGAAAATATCATCGGTGTCCAATCAGTTTGGTTTGCTAATTGTATGTGGGGACATAGCTCAGTGGTAGAGCATTCGACTGCAGATCGAGATGTCCCCGGTTCAAATCCGGGTGTCCCCTGTGCGTTTTACCTACCGACGGTTTGTTTTTAAAAAAAGTAGGGTATCACTCAGCATTCCACTGCAGATGGTAATTTCCCTTGTTTTTGTTTTGTTAACTACTGAATAATATTATCGATCTAAGTAAGTTTGGTTTGCTAATTGTATGTGGGGACATAGCTCAGTGGTAGAGCATTCGACTGCAGATCGAGAGGTCCCCGGTTCAAATCCGGGTGTCCCCTGTGCTGTTTTTTCTTTAAACCATTTATATAATTATAACCCTCAGGTTAGATTAATTTGCTAATAAACGTAGGGATGTCGCTGAGTGGCACTGCAGACCATGATGTTCCCGTTTCAAATGCGTCTGTCTCTTGTCTGTTTCTTTTTTACCTACTGGAAAATATTATTAGTGTCCAATCAGTTTGGTTTGCTAATTGTATGTGGGGACATACCTCAGTGGTTGAGCATTCGGCTGCAGATCTAGAGGTCCCCGGTTAAAATCCGGGTGTCCCCTGTGCTGATTTTTTCTTTAAACCATTTATATCATTATAACCCTCAGGTAAGATTAATTTGCTAATAAACGTAGGGATGTCGCTGCGTGGCACTGCAGACCATGATGTTCCAGTTTGAAATGCGTCTGTCTCTTGTCTGTTTCTTTTTTTACTACTGGCAAATATCATCGGTGTCCAATCAGTTTGGTTTGCTAATTGTATGTGGGAACATAGCTCAGTGGTAGAGCATTCGACTGCAGATCGAGAGGTCCCCGGTTCAAATCGGGGTGTCCCCTGTGCTGTTTTTTCCTTTATTCATTGAGATAATTATAATCCTAAGGTCAGATTAAGTTGCTAACAAACGTAGGGATGTCGCTGAGTGGCACTGCAGACCGTGATGTTCCCGTTTTAAATGCGTCTGTCTCTTGTCTGTTTCTTTTTATTTACTACTGAAAATATTATTGGTGTCCAATCAGTTTGGTTTGCTAATTGTATGTGGGGACATACCTCAGTGGTAGATCATTCGGCGGCAGTTCTAGAGGTTCCCGGTTCAAACCCGGGTGTCCCCTGTGCTGTTTTTTCTTTTATTCATTGAGATAATTATAATCCTAAGGTAAGATTAATTTGCTAATAAACGTAGGGATGTCGCTGCGTGGCACTGCAGACCATGATGTTCCCGTTTGAAATGCGTCTGTCTCTTGTCTGTTTCTTTTTTTACTACTGGAAAATATCATCGGTGTCCAATCAGTTTGGTTTGCTAATTGTATGTGGGGACATAGCTCAGTGGTAGAGCATTCCACTGCAGATCGAGATGTCCCCGGTTCAAATCCGGGTGTCCCCTGTGCGTTTTACCTACCGACGGTTTGTTTTTAAAAAAAGTACGGTATCACTCAGCATTCCACTGCAGATGGTAATTTCCCTTGTTTTTGTTTTGTTAACTACTGAATAATATTATCGATCTAAGTAAGTTTGGTTTGCTAATTGTATGTGGGGACATAGCTCAGTGGTAGAGCATTCGACTGCAGATCGAGAGGTCCCCGGTTCAAATCCTGGTGTCCCCTGTGCTGATTTTTTCTTTAAACCATTTATATCATTATAACCCTCAGGTAAGATTCATTTGCTAATAAACGTAGGGATGTCGCTGCGTGGCACTGCAGACCATGATGTTCCAGTTTGAAATGCGTCTGTCTCTTGTCTGTTTCTTTTTTTACTACTGGCAAATATCATCGGTGTCCAATCAGTTTGGTTTGCTAATTGTATGTGGGAACATAGCTCAGTGGTAGAGCATTCGACTGCAGATCGAGAGGTCCCCGGTTCAAATCGGGGTGTCCCCTGTGCTGTTTTTTCCTTTATTCATTGAGATAATTATAATCCTAAGGTAAGATTAAGTTGCTAACAAACGTAGGGATGTCGCTGCGTGGCACTGCAGACCATGATGTTCCCGTTTGAAATGCGTCTGTCTCTTGTCTGTTTCTTTTTATTTACTACTGAAAATATGATTGGTGTCCAATCAGTTTGGTTTGCTAATTGTATGTGGGGACATACCTCAGTGGTAGAGCATTTGGCGGCAGATATAGAGGTCCCCGGTTCAAATCCGGTTGTCCCCTGTGCTGTTTTTTCTTTAATTCATTGAGATAATTATAATCCTAAGGTAAGATTAATTTGCTAATAAACGTAGGGATGTCGCTGCGTGGCACTGCAGACCATGATGTTCCCGTTTGAAATGCGTCTGTCTCTTGTCTGTTTCTTTTTTTACTACTGGAAAATATCATCGGTGTCCAATCAGTTTGGTTTGCTAATTGTATGTGGGGACATAGCTCAGTGGTAGAGCATTCCACTGCAGATCGAGATGTCCCCGGTTCAAATCCGGGTGTACCCTGTGCGTTTTACCTACCGACGGTTTGTTTTTTAAAAAAAGTAGGGTATCACTCAGCATTCCACTGCAGATGGTAATTTCCCTTGTTTTTGTTTTGTTAACTACTGAATAATATTATCGGTCTAAGTAAGTTTGGTTTGCTAATTGTATGTGGGGATATAGCTCAGTGGTAGAGCATTCGACTGCAGATCGAGAGGTCCCCGGTTTAAATCCGGGTGTCTTCTGTGCTGTTTTTTCTTTAAACCATTTATATAATTATAACCCTCAGGTTAGATTAATTTGCTAATAAACGTAGGGATGTCGCTGAGTGGCACTGCAGACCATGATGTTCCCGTTTCAAATGCGTCTGTCTCTTGTCTGTTTCTTTTTTACCTACTGGAAAATATTATTGGTGTCTAATCAGTTTGGTTTGCTAATTGTATGTGGGGATATACCTCAGTGGTTGAGCATTCGGTTGCAGATCTAGAGGTCCCCGGTTAAAATCCGGGTGTCCCCTGTGCTGATTTTTTCTTTAAACCATTTAGATCATTATAACCCTCAGGTAAGATTAATTTGCTAATAAACGTAGGGATGTCGCTGCGTGGCACTGCAGACCATGATGTTCCAGTTTGAAATGCGTCTGTCTCTTGTCTGTTTCTTTTTTTACTACTGGAAAATATCATCGGTGTCCAATCAGTTTGGTTAGCTAATTGTATGTGGGGACATAGCTCAGTGGTAGAGCATTCGACTGCAGATCAAGAGGTCCCCGGTTCAAATCCGGGTGTCCCCTGCGCGGTTTTTACCTACCGACGGTTTGTTTAAAAAAAAGTAGGGTATCACTCAGCATTCCACTGCAGATGGTAATTTCCCTTGTTTTTGTTTTGTTAACTACTGAATAATATTATTGGTCTAAGTAAGTTTGGTTTGCTAATTGTATGAGGGCACATAGCTCAATGGTAGAGCATTCAACTGCAGATCGAGAGGTCCCCGGTTGAAATCCGGGTGTCCCCTGTGCTGTTTTTTGTTTAAACCATTTATATAATTATAACCCTCAGGTAGGATTAATTTGCTAATAAACGTAGGGATATCGCTGAGTGGCACTGCAGACCATGATGTTCCCGTTTCAAATGCGTCTGTCTCTTGTCTGTTTCTTTTTTTATTACTAGCAAATATCATCGGTGTCCAATCAGTTTGGTTTGCTAATTGTATGTGGGGACATAGCTCAGTGGTAGAGCATTCGACTGCAGATCGAGAGGTCCCCGGTTCAAATCCGGGTGTCCCCTGTGCTGTTTTTTTCTTAATCCATTGAAATAATTATAATCCTAAGGTCAGATTAATTTGCTAATAAACGTAAGGATGTCGCTGAGTGGCACTGCAGACCATGATGTTCCCGTTTCAAATGCGTCTGTCTTTTGTCTGTTTCTTTTTATTTACTATTGTAAAATATCATCGGTGTCTAATCAGTTTGGTTTGCTAATTGTATGTGGGGACATAGCTCAGTGGTAGAGCATTCGACTGCAGATCGAGATGTCCCCGGTTCAAATCCGGGTGTCCCCTGTGCGTTTTACCTACCGACGGTTTGTTTTTTTTAAAAAGTAGGGTATCACTCAGCATTCCACTGCAGATGGTAATTTCCCTTGTTTTTGTTTTGTTAACTACTGAATAATATTATCGGTCTAAGTAAGTTTGGTTTGCTAATTGTATGTGGGGACATAGCTCAGTGGTAGAACATTCGACTGCAGATCGAGAGGTCCCCGGTTCAAATCCGGGTGTCCCCTGTGCTGTTTTTTCTTTAAACCATTTATATAATTATAACCCTCAGGTTAGATTAATTTGCTAATAAACGTAGGGATGTCGCTGAGTGGCACTGCAGACCATGATGTTCCCGTTTAAAATGCGTCTGTCTCTTGTCTGTT
The DNA here is from genome assembly GCA_037893245.1 of Crossaster papposus. NCBI lineage: Eukaryota > Metazoa > Echinodermata > Asteroidea > Velatida > Solasteridae > Crossaster > Crossaster papposus. Next base: position 700,303 of record JBAIAA010000246.1, read on the forward strand.
TCTTGTTTACCTACTGGAAAATATTATTGGTGCCCAATCAGTTTGGTTTGCTAATTGTATGTGGGGACATAGCTCAGTGGTTGAGCATTCGGCTGCATTCGGCTGCAGATCTAGAGGTCCCCGGTTAAAATCCTGTGCTGATTTTTTCTTTAAACCATTTATATCATTATAACCCTCAGGTAAGATAAATTTGCTAATAAACGTAGGGATGTCGCTGCGTGGCACTGCAGACCATGATGTTCCAGTTTGAAATGCGTCTGTCTCTTGTCTGTTTCTTTTTTTACTACTGGCAAATATCATCGGTGTCCAATCAATTTGATTTGCTAATTGTATGTGGGAACATAGCTCAGTGGTAGAGCATTCGACTGCAGATCGAGAGGTCCCCGGTTCAAATCCGGGCGTCCCCTGCGCTGTTTTTTCCTTAATCCATTGAGATAATTATAATCCTAAGGTCAGATTAATTTGCTAATAAACGTAAGGATGTCGCTGAGTGGCACTGCAGACCATGATGTTCCCGTTTCAAATGCGTCTGTCTCTTGTCTGTTTCTTTTTTTTATTACTGGCAAATATCATCGGTGTCCAATCAGTTTAGTTTGCTAATTGTATGTGGGGACATAGCTCAGTGGTAGAGCGTTCGACTTCAGATCGAGATGTCCCCGGATCAAATCCGGGTGTCCCCCGTGCGTTTTTTACCTACCGACGGTTTGTTTTTAAAAAAAGTAGGGTATCACTCAGCATTCCACTGCAGATGGTAATTTCCCTTGTTTTTGTTTTGTTAACTACTGAATAATATTATCGGTCTAAGTAAGTTTGGTTTGCTAATTATATGTGGGGACATAGCTCAGTGGTAGAGCATTCGACTGCAGATCGAGAGGTCCCCGGTTCATAGACAATGTAACGTGGCGCACGGGCTAAAATCGCTCTCCCAAAAGTCAATGAAATTTAGTCTTTATCCGCAAAATATAACGCCTTTTCGTCAATCAACATAATAAACATACAATTCTGATCATGGCTGATTCCTGTGATGTTAGCAAGCCTGTACGGAGTAGCAGAAAACGAGGGAAAACAGATCAACTTTCGTCGACTACTTCTACCACCAGTGAGTCCGTTGTGGTTCAATATGGCTGCCAGTGCTGTCGAGACGCTTTGTCCGCCGTGGATACGAAGCTGGATCAAATCCTGAATGCCATTGAGACCATGGATGCCAGGCTATCCAAGCTTGAAGTAAGTCTTTGTGACACCGATCGTCGTGTCAGTGGAAATTCCAAAGACATAGACGACTTGAAAACAGCCATTGAAATGCTCGAGGAAAAAGATAGATCACTCACTGCGACCATCAACAACCATTCTATTGCACACCACCTAGAAATCAACAAGCTTGAAGACCAACTTGACGATCTGCAGAACCGAAGCAGGAGAAATAACATTGTAATCCACGGTGTTCCCGAGCGATCCGAAAAAGATCAATCCTGCGAGGAATTTGTAGCGGATTTCTTGACGAATCACATGAAGTTGGAGGGGGTCTCCGACATTGAGATTGAACGAGCACACCGTACACCTGGACACCGGCCATCTCACACCGGGGTTGGTAGTCAGACGCGCCCACGAATGATTCACTGTAAGCTGTTGAGGTATACAGATAGGCAGTTCATCATCAAAAACGCTGCCCGGTCATTGAAGAACAACCGCTACAATGGGTCAAACATCTACATCGCCGACGACGTCACCCCGAGGGTCAGGGAAATGAGAAAACGTCTGAGAGACAACCACCTGCAATCCATCAGACAGGACGAAAGGGTTCAGTTCGCATACATTCCGATGTCTGTCCCAGCGATGATCACATATAAGCTGAAGAGCGGCTCATTCAAAACCTTTCGATTGGGGGAAGCAAGCCAGATCTCTTAGCTCCGTGAGTCACACTTACATTTGTCTAATAATCAATATATTTCATATTTATTATATTCTTGTTCATTGTTTGAATTTGTCTCTGTTTTTGTCCTTGTGTGTGTTTATAGAGGTAAGACCAAACATCACTGAATATAGTTTTGTACTCACAGTATTTATTGTACTTTATAACCAATTGTAATCATGAACCGAAACAATCATGATTTTATTGTAAATGATAGTATAGATCCTGACTTAAATTATAATGTCCCCAATATTAACTGTTGCTACTACGACCAAGATCAATTTAGAAATGATTATAATACGAACAAAAATACTAAATTGTTGCATATAAATGCTCGGAGTTTGACAACAAATATTTCAAACATAACCAATTACATTAATATTTTGGAAAGTGATTTTTCAATAATTGGAATATCCGAGTCGTGGTTAACAGATATACATGATCCTTTGATTCAAATACAAAATTACGCAATTGAAGGTATTTGTAGGCAAAACAAAAGAGGTGGTGGTGTTGCGCTATATATAAAGCAAAACCTTACCTATAGGAATCGTAATGATCTGTGTCTTAATAATTCCGAAATAGAGTCATGTTTTATTGAACTTGAAAATTCCCATAAGGCAAATATTGTTATTGGAATAGTTTATAAACCACCATGTGCGTCGTGTAATAATTTCACTGATCATTTTAATGACATTCTGGGGAGAATTAACAATGAGAACAAGAAGTGTTATATTATGGGTGATTTTAATATTAATTTATTGCATTGTGTAACGGATAATTCTGTGCAGAGGTTTATAGATGTTCTCTCTTCCCAATCATTTTATCCTACTATAAATAAACCCACAAGAATCACTGAAGATAGTGCAACTTTAATAGATAATATTTTTACAAATGATTTTCTAAACCATACTGCTGGTGTTTTAATCACTGACATAAGTGATCACCTACCTGTATTTTTGCTTATAGATAACTATAAAGCACAAGTTAAAAATGAACAAAGGCAATTCAAGCGCGACTTTAGCAACAACAATGTGCACAATTTTATCCATGATTTAAATGAGACTGATTGGAATTGTATTACGTCATTAAATGACATGAATTGTTTGTATAATACCTTCCTAGATCATGTACTTAAACTGTATAATGAACACTTTCCATCGAGAGAGGTAAAATGTCGTTATGATAAACAAAAGTCACCATGGTTATCTGATGGTATTTATAATTCAATTAGAAAGAAATATTACCTGTATAAAAAGTTTCTTAGAAATCCTACTCCTCAGAACAAATCAACTTATACTGTGTATACAAACAAATTAAATTCTTTAATAAGAATTTCCAAAAAAAAATATTTAAGTAACAAATTTAACCAAGAAAAGGGCAATATCAAAGGAACATGGAAGCTTATTAATTCCTTATTGAACAAAGACAAACCAAAGCCAAACCCATCTTATTTTATTCAAGACGGTGTAAGAATTGATGATAACAAAGACATTGCTGATGCATTTAATGCATATTTTACTAACATCGGTCCTAGCCTCGCAAATAAGCTTCCATTATGTAACACCTCGGTTGATTCTTTTCTTAATGTCAGGTGCTCGAATTCTTTATTCCTCAAACCAATTACACAAGAAGAAGTTGTAGACATTGTGAATAGTATACCTTGCGGTAAGGCCCCAGGTTTTGATGGCTTAAGTTCGTCTATTGTTAAGCAAGCTAGGAACTCACTGGCAAAACCACTAGCTGAAATTTGTAATAAGTCACTAACTTCAGGAATCTTCCCTGATGGATTAAAGATAGGCAAGGTTATTCCCATTTATAAAGCGGGATCTAAGCACGATACTGGAAACTTTAGACCTATTTCTGTCTTATCTATTTTCTCAAAAGTTTTTGAGAAATTAATGTACAATCGACTAATAGGCTTTGTAAATAAACATAACATTTTGTCCGAATCGCAATTTGGCTTTAGGAAAAACCGATCAACCGAGCTTGCAACCTCATATGTAGTAGATAACATTTTAAATGCCATAGACAACAATGACTTTTCTGTTGGCATATTTTTGGACCTGTCCAAGGCTTTTGACACAGTTAACCATGATATACTTATCCATAAACTAGAACACTATGGTGTCCGTGGTATAGCCTTGGACTGGTTCAAAAGTTACTTAACTGATAGAAAACAATTTGTTTCATACAACTCTGTAAGTTCTACTAATAATTTTATATCTTGTGGAGTCCCACAGGGCTCTGTGCTGGGCCCACTACTATTTATTATTTATATTAATGACATGTGCAATACATCTGATATTGTCTCATTTTGTCTATTTGCAGATGACACTAGTTTGTTATATAGTCACAATAATGTAGACATAGCAGTTCGGACTCTTAATATTAAACTTGGGAAAATAAGTACTTGGCTTTTAGCCAATAAGCTTTGTGTAAATCTTCTTAAATCAAATTATATAATTTTTTGTTCTAGACAACATAAGTATAATCAATCTGTTCCCTTAATTTTAAATGACATCACTTTAAATCAGGTAAAGAGTACTAAATTTCTTGGTATTAACATTGATGAGCATTTTCGGGTTCTCTAATGGTGAATACTGGGACCCCCCAGGGTTGTGTTTTGTCACCACTGTTATATTCTTTATACACACACGATTGTAAAGCTGTCAATTCTAGCTCTCTTGTTGTGAAGTTTGCAGATGATACCACCATCATTGGGTTTATTCAAAATAATGACGAAAGTGCTTATCGTTCACAGATTACTAATATTGTAAAATGGTGTGTAGATAACAATCTTGTATTAAATGTAGACAAAACCAAGGAGATGATAGTAGATTTCCGTAGAAAACACAAGAATGTTAAAGAGCCTATTTATATCGATGGAAAGGCTGTAGAGCAGGTTGACAGGTTTAAATTGCTTGGCACACACATAGCCAGTAATTTCACTTGGAATATAAATTGTCAGGAAATTTTAAAGAAGGCTCGTCAGCGTTTATTCTTTCTACGCAAATTGAATTCATTTGGGGTTCGTCAGTGTATTTTAGTCAATTTTTACCGGGCTATCATTGAGAGCGTAATAGTTTCATCAGTCACTGTTTGGTTTGGACGGGCTTCTGTAAAAGATTTGCAGAAGTTCAACTCTGAACAGCAGAGAAGATCATTGGCACTACCTTACCAACACTAGAATCGATTTACAATGACAGAATGTGCAAACGGGTCAAATCTATCATGAAGGATGAGTTCCATCCAGCAACTGACTATTTCACATTCCTGCCTTCCAACCGACGTCTTAGGACTTTTTACGGTAGTAAGCGTTTTACAAAGAGTTTTTATCCTTCTGCAGTTCGTGTATACAATGGGACTTAATCTTAGTATGTTTATTGAGGTTTTTATTGTGTGTCTAGTATAGGTGTATTGTGTAATTTGTATTTATTATATAAATATATATTTAAACATTTTTGGAGCTCGAGGAATAAGTCAATTTCCGATGTCAATAGTTGTTAACTTTTTGCATTGGTTGAATAAAGTCTTATCTTATCTTATCTTATCTTGTAATTGTACAAAAGCGGGCTGTTCGTATTATTTTTAATGCTGGCTACCGCGATCATACTTCTCCACTATTTGAAAATCTTAAACTACTACAGTTCAATGAACTTTATTATTTACATTTGGGTAAGTTTATGTATAAATACATGAACAATTTATTGCCTTCCTGTTTTAATTCCTCCTTTACCCTCACTTCAAATATTCATTCATATAATACCCGAAGTACTGCAAGGAAAAATCTCTTTGTCCGTTTTAACAGGACGTCGTTGTTCAAAAATAGTATTGTTCAACGTGGAACTGCATTATGGAATGGTCTTAGTGAATCTTTAAAAACATCTCGCTCTATACCAAATTTTACCCGAACATTTAAAACGCAATTACTAAATACATACCTGTAACTGATGATGGTTGGTCTTCCCTATAACTGTGTATGTTTTGTAAGTAACTATTGTTCTTGTCCAGTTTAGTTCTGTATCTTTGTCGTCTGTCCATAGGTTAGGGAACAAAAGCCTCGGCTTCACCCTATACCTCATTGTTGTCCCACCTTTTACACTTGTATTTGTAAAAACGTTATAACTGTATTTATTGATAATGTTTAATTTAATGTCAATTTATATCAATTTATATCAGTTGTTCATTATGGGTCTACATTGAAATAAATGTAAATGACACAGAAAAAAAAATCCGGGTGTCCCCTGTGCTGTTTTTTCTTTAAACCTTTTATATAATTATAACTCTCAGGTAAGATTAATTTGCTAATAAACGTAGGGATGTCGCTGAGTGGCACTGCAGACCATGATGTTCCCGTTTCAAATGCGTCTGTCTCTTGTCTGTTTCTTTTTTTACTACTGGAAAATATTATTGGTGTCCAATCAGTTTGGTTTGCTAATTGTATGTGGGGACATACCTCAGTGGTTGAGCATTGGGCTGCAGATCTAGAGGTCCCCGGTTAAAATCCGGGTGTCCCCTGTGCTGATTTGTTCTTTAAACCATTTATATCATTATAACCTCTAGGTAAGATTAATTTGCTAATAAACGTAGGGATGTCGCTGCGTGGCACCGCAGACCATGATGTTCCCGTTTGAAATGCGTCTGTCTCTTGTCTGTTTCTTTTTTTACTACTGGAAAATATCATCGGTGTCCAATCAGTTTGATTTGCTAATTGTATGTGGGGACATAGCTCAGTGGTAGAGCATTCGACTGCAGATCGAGAGCTCCCCGGTTCAATCCGGGTCTCCCCTGTGCTGTTTTTTGTTTAAACCATTTATATAATTATAACCCTCAGGTAAGACTAATTTGCTAATAAACGTAGGGATATCGCTGAGTGGCACTGCAGACCATGATGTTCCCGTTTCAAATGCGTCTGTCTCTTGTCTGTTTCTTTTTTTACTACTGGCAAATATCATCGGTGTCCAATCAGTTTGGTTTGCTAATTGTATGTGGGGACATAGCTCAGTGGTAGAGCATTCGACTGCAGATCGAGAGGTCCCCGGTTCAAATCCGGGTGTCCCATGTGCGTTTTTTACCTACCGACGGTTTTGTTTTTTTAAAGTAGGGTATCACTCAGCATTCCACTGCAGATGGTAATTTCCCTTGTTTTTGTTTTGTTAACTACTGGCAAATATCATCGGTGTCCAATCAGTTTGGTTTGCTAATTGTGTGTGGGGACATAGCTCAGTGGTAGAGCATTCGACTGCAGATCGAGAGGTCCCCGGTTCAAATCCGGGTGTCCCCTGTGCTGTTTTTTCCTTAATCCATTGAAATAATTATAATCCTAAGGTCAGATTAATTTGCTAATAAACGTAAGGATGTCGCTGAGTGGCACTGCAGACCGTGATGTTCCCCTTTCAAATGCGTCTGTCTCTTGTCTGTTTCTTTTTATTTACTATTGAAAAAAAAATCATCGGTGTCTAATCAGTTTGGTTTGCTAATTGTATGTGGGGACATAGCTCAGTGGTGGAGCATTCGACTTCAGATCGAGATGTCCCCGGTTCAAATTCGGGCGTCCCCTGCGCTGTTTTTTTCCTTAATCCATTGAGATAATTATAATCCTCAGGTCAGATTAATTTGCTAATAAACGTAAGGATGTCGCTGAGTGGCACTGCAGACCATGATGTTCCCGTTTCAAATGCGTCTGTCTTTTGTCTGTTTCTTTTTATTTACTATTGTAAAATATCATCGGTGTCTAATCAGTTTGGTTTGCTAATTGTATGTGGGGACATAGCTCAGTGGTAAAGCATTCGACTGCAGATCGAGAGGTCCCCGGTTCAAATCCGGGTGTCCCCTGTGCTGTTTTTTCCTTAATCCATTGAAATAATTATAATCCTAAGGTCAGATTAATTTGCTAATAAACGGTGTCTAATCAGTTTGGTTTGCTAATTGTATGTGGGGACATAGCTCAGTGGTAGAGCATTCGACTGCAGATCGAGGGGTCCCCGGTTCAAATCCGTGTGTCCCCTGTGCTGCTTTTTCTTTAAACCATTTATATAATTATAATCCTCAGGTAAGATTAATTTGCTATTTGCACTGCGGCGCGTGAGGGCGCAAGATAAGAGACTGTCAGTGTTAAGTCTGGTTTCGTCATGGCATGACGTTCCATGTCTTCGCGTCTGTCCAGACCGATGGCCACCCGGGCCGTGTTTTACACCGCGGCGTGGCAGCAATCCAGGATTCAAGAGAGATCATTTCTGGGAAGGTTTTCCATCTCAGTAAAAGTCAATCGCGCTTGTGTTTGCGAGATTGGACACCCGTGCTAGTTTGAGGACTCTTTATTGGATTGTATGGAGAAATGAGGTAGGATCAAACCACTTATTTGATTTGGCGAAGCTGAAACTGAAGAACCCTCCTCGAAAAGGGGCGTGTCGAAATGGTTTATGGAGCCGAGCTCTGAGATAATTGTATTCTTATAAACGCGCAGGTATTCTTGTTTTACCTCACGTTTTGCCTTTGCTTCGGCAGAGTTTGGAATATGTCCCCAGGGTGCACTAGCATGTAGGTTTGAAGCTTGCCATGCTTGGCGGCATAGAGCCTTCGTACCGAAGACCACAATTTGCGCGATAGGGAGTGGCTGCACTGATGCGTGGCAATGGAATGTGAGAGCACCACAATGGTCTATCCATCGCCCCGGTCGGCCTACTTGTTGAACAATAGGGCCAGGAATGTGGGTTTAATAACATAGTTATTTTATTCGTGCTACTTAACGTTTGCATACGTTTTCAGCAATATATATATATATTCACCAGTAAGAGGTACATCTCCTATCGCATTTAAAAAAATTCACATTTGTATTGAATTCATATAATGCATCTTTACGTATAAATTGCCATGCGAAGTGTACTGCATGGACCAGTATAATGCAGTTGGTTACATAACAGGCATATGCCGGTGTATGGGCATCCCTATAGCACGCATGTTTGTGCAGCTGTTTGTGCAGCTTTTCTATGATGTCCCGCTGGACACCTGTCGGCTTTTGTTTCCAAATAAATGTCCCCGACAAATTCACTTATTTAATTTCTGGTTTTGGTAAGCGGGTCTGTTTCTCCGTATTGAAATGCCGTATTGTGTTCTTTATGCAATCAGTGATCTTCGGTGATTTCTCTATTTCGGGGGGTGTTTTTCTACAAATCTGATTTTTAGGTTTATTTGAGACCTAGCGAGGATAGCAGTCTTATCGAGCCCCTCCTGGTGTTAGGTGGGTATAATACACGTTTATTTACAAGGGCGACAAGCATTCCCTTCATAAACCTTTACCCAGCTGATTATAATGTATGTTCAGTTTTATTGGAATTCTGTGTTGAAATAATATATTTCCGCTACATATCTGTAGGAAAGCCCGTTTAATCTAAATGTTGGGACCCCGGTGCCATTTCATACTATGAGAATGAAATCCTGAAGGCTGGTGTGGGCTATCGCATTGTGCCAGTCAGATTGCAGCGTAGTCATTAATGAGGTACGCGGCGAAGTTTTGTGCGGGTTGACGGCCTCGTAGCCGCGAAATTTTACGAGGTTTTGTGTGCACGGAGGTGTGCCCCTCGGAATTAGGTCATGTTCTTTTTAACCGAAATGTTAAACAAAAAACTAATTAACTAGAATCGCGAAGTGTCTGTTTTTCAAATGGACCTAATTCACGTGAATTATATTGTATACATGTGCGTGTTGTTGCATAACTTTGCTTTATGCTCACGTTTTGCATGTGATGTTTGTTTACGATAGTCAGAGCGCCACATGTTCTTGTCGAGCGCCTTTGCTCTGGTGTGGAGCAGGGGTTCCGACATGAGGTATCTTGAGTTTAGTATAGCAACGCATGTTTGATCAAGGTGCTAGATTGTTTTGGTATTGGAGGACAGTAGAATTGAGGCATTTATGTGCTTTTTGAGCGTCATTATTTTTGTGAGCCTACTTTTGGAATGGACGACATTTTGAGTGTTCGTAAGTGTTTGAGGTAAATAAAAGAACCACACATTTTGAAGATAGGTAACTAAATAACATATCTTGTTTGTCTCCAAACTGTCGCATTCTTCTGCACAACTTGTTTAGTAAAGTAAAAGGGTATTTTTTACCGACCACAAAATAAAATGTTGATGAAAACTTGAATAATCTCACTAAACAATAAAGACGATACTAGTATTATCAGCTTGTTTGTTGCATACAAATGTCGCAAAGATAATTAACGGGAGACACGCATACGTAGCAAATAAAAGAGAGCACTTCCGGAAGGCTCTGCACAGCTGACTACCCTGACTGACAGTAAATTCACACCTTGAGCAGCCATGTCTATTCATTGTAAATAGTTTAGTCTTGTGAATTCAACATTTATATCGATTCAAAGGAAGAACAGGGCATGCAGTCACGAAATCCCATTTGCCGAAAAATAATTAAAATACTTTAGTTATGCTATGGCAATATGAGCCACATTGCTACTGAGGCGTTTGATCCCTTTTCTTGTGTAATTCTGTTATGTTTCGAGCAGGCTTACTTTTAACTGTGGTAATTCTCAAAGCCTTGTTGTTTATCTCACTGGCAGGTGCATTGAATATATGGAGCTGCAAACGGAGTCTTGGAGTCTTTTGCCTGTAGTGATGCACACACATACGTACATTGAATCATTGCACGACAAGTAGTGCTGGTCGAGCAAGTCGCATGTTTTTGGTTGGGGAAATGTTAACTTTCGGATGTTAATTTGCAACATTACGTGCAGGGTCGTAACATAACATACGGGTTTTTTCCCGTCGGGTTTAAAGTTGTGTAGTATTTGCACCACCGTTGTCGAAAAGTCTCTTCGCAGTCTCGAGTATAGCAACCCGTGAACGGACGTCTTTTTCTCAGCTTAGCATAGTTCATTTGCGTTCATTTCGCTGGCCTATGATGGCTAATTATGTCGCCCGATAATAGAGTTGCGTGGCATACCGCCTTTTTATTTCGGTACAAACGCAGGTAGAAATAGTATTTGATGGCTAAAAGTCGGCCAGTCCGTCATTTTGCGAGTCGTGTCCAGTGACGGATATTTTCATATTGATAAAAAGGCATTTTAATATGAATTTGTTGTTAGTGCGGTCTATGTGCCTCATGTAGGTCAAAATATCATACTAAAGATAATTTTGATAAAATTGCAGACGGCTGTATTATTATAAAATGTAAGTACAATGTTTACTTTGTGTCTGATAGGAGATTTTAATGCCAGGCCAGGTAATCTAAATGACTTTGTAACATTAGATGATTCGGTCGCTTCTGTAGTTGGATTTGAGTTAGGAAATGACAGCTTATTTAGTGCCAAGGACAAATTATAATCTCTTGGTATATCAACGACTAGGTGTAACTCTGATTCTTGCCTAAATAATAACGGTTATAATCTCATCAACCTCTGTAAAAATCTTGATTTGCATATTGTTAATGTACGAACATGCAGATGGCGATTAAATCATAGGCAGGGTTACCTGCAGTAGCTCAAGCACGATTGTCTATGTTATCGTTTCCACTGAGCCGTTCCCTCAAATTACAAATTATACTGTTGGTAATTTCGAAGGGTTCTTGTTGGTCAAACATAACCCAATTTCAGTTACCACTCAATTTAAATATGTGTCATCAGCAGATAGATAGACGTAAGGAGCAAGTGCCAATTGTAGATACACAAACCACCACAAAAACTAATTGGGATTCGACTTTTTCTGTTTAATATAAAAATGCATTTGATGAAGACGAAATTATAAAATTGCAAGCAAGTGGTAAAATATTAATCTCTGCATATGGCACATTCTGATATGGGTGACATCACCAGTGACTTGTGCGCTCAAATTTTTGAATTCTGCTTTTCAAACTAGAATAAGTAAACAGTGTGATATAAACCGTGGTTTAACAGTGACCGCAAAAAAGCCAGATCTGAGTATTTAAAAACTATTATGAGATTAACAAAATCAATTCGCCTGAAGCTCAAGCCAAACTTAAATATGTTTAAGAAAAAAAAAAAAAAAAAAATATAAGAAGCTCATTAATAAACTAAACATGACTTTAGTAAAAACTCAATAATAAAATAAGGACACTTAGAGCACTACCCAAAGGAGTATTGGACAATTATTAATGATGCCAGCAATCAGGGTAAAGATAAACTGAGAAATATTGCATTAGAAGCATTTTTTGAGTATTTAAAAAAAAAAAAAAAACTTGGGTTAGGTCCAACCGAAAAATATCATATCCATTGGCATTGATCCCAGAAAAATCGATCAATCGGTAAATGAGGAAACAAACAAGTGTTTCACTAGAATATGAAATTTTGGTCCAAATAAGGAAATCAGGAGATAATAAAGCTGCTGACGTTGATTTATTTGTTAATAAATTTCTTTAACATTGTCCTGAGCCAATGATCACACTTATTGTATCTATGTTTAATTTGATATTAACTACTGGTTTAATCCCAACATAATGGTGTATTGATGATGATCAAACCGCTATATAAAACAAGAAATGTTTCGCTTGGCGACACTGATAATTATAGAGGAATCACGCTGTTGAGCTGTTTGGATAATTATTATCAGAGAGGCAGGGCCATGAATATTGAGATTAAAATGTATGTTTGCTTGCCTGAAATCAGAGGCAGGGCATGGAGTATTGAGTTTGTATTCCTGTCTGTTTGCCCGAAAACATAGGTGAGGCCTTGAATATTGGGATTGTATTCCTGTTCGCATTTCAGAAAACGGAGGTATACGGGCCTTGAATTTTGTGATTGTATTCCTGTTTGATTGCTTGAAATAAGAGGTGGGCCTTAATTATTGCGATTGTATTCCTGTTTGCATATCAGATTACAGAGGTGGGCCCTCGAATATTGACTTTGTTTTCCTGTTTGTATATCAGCAAACAGAGGTGGGGCCTTGATTATTGTGTTTGTATTCCTGTTTTGCATATCAGAAATCAGAGGTGGCCCCTTGAATATTAAGATTGTATCCCTGTTTGCATTTCAGAAAACAGAGGTGGGCCCTTGAATATTGAGTTTGTATTCCTGTTTGAATTTCAGATAACAGAGGTGGGCCCTTGAATATTGAGTTTGTATTCCTGTTTGCATTTCAGAAAACAGAGGTGGGCCCTTGAATATTGAGTTTGTATTCCTGTTTGCATTTCAGAAAACAGAGGTGGGCCCTTGAATATGTATTCCTGTTTGCATATCAGATTACAGAGGTGGGCCCTTGAATATTGAGTTTGTATTCCTGTTTGCATTTGAGATAACAGAGGTGGCCCCTTGAATATTGAGTTTGTATTCCTGTTTGCATTTTAGATAACAGAGGTGGGGCCTTGAATATTGAGTTTGTATTCCTGTTTGCATTTCAGAAAACAGAGGTGGTGCCTTGAATATTGAGTTTGTATTCCTGTTTGCATTTCAGATAACAGAGGTGGGCCCTTGAATATTAAGATTGTATTCCTGTTTGCATTTTAGATAACAGAGGTGGGGCCTTGAATATTGAGTTTGTATTCCTGTTTGCATTTCAGAAAACAGAGGTGGTGCCTTGAATATTGAGTTTGTATTCCTGTTTGCATTTTAGACAACAGAGGTGGCCCCTTGAATATTGAGTTTGTATTCCTGTTTGCATTTTCGATAACAGAGGTGGTGCCTTGAATATTGAGTTTGTATTCCTGTTTGCATTTCAGAAAACAGAGGTGGGCCCTTGAATATTGAGTTTGTATTCCTGTTTGCATTTCAGATAACAGAGGTGGGGCCTCGATAATTGAGATTGTATTCCTGTTTGCATATCAGATTACAGAGGTGGGACCTTGAATATTCAGTTTGTATTCCTGTTTGCATTTCAGAAAACAGAGGTGGGCCCTTGAATATTAAGATTGTATTCCTGTTTGCATTTCAGATAACAGAGGTTCAGCCTTGATTATTGAGATTGTATCCCTGTTTGCATTTCAGAAAACAGAGGTGGGCCCTTGAATATTGAGTTTTTATTCCTGTTTGCATTTCAGATAACAGAGGTGGGGCCTCGATTATTGAGATTGTATTCCTGTTTGCATATCAGATTACAGAGGTGGGCCCTTGAATATTGAATATGTATTCCTGTTTGCATTTCAGAAAACAGAGGTTGGCCCTTGGATATTGAGTTTGTATTCCTGTTTGCATTTCAGAAAACAGAGGTTGGCCCTCGAATATTGAGTTTGTATTCCTGTTTGCATATCAGACAACAGAGGTGGGCCCTCGAATATTGAGTTTGTATTCCTGTTTGCATTTCAGAAAACAGAGGCGGGCCCTCGAATATTGAGATTGTATTCCTGTTTGCATATCAGATTACAGAGGTGGGCCCTCGGATATTGAGTTTGTATTCCTGTTTGCATTTCAGAAAACAGAGGTGGGCCCTCAAATATTGAGTTTGTTTTCCTGTTTGCATATTAGAAAACAGAGGCGGGCCCTTGAATTTTGAGATTGTATTCCTGTTTGCATATCAGAAAACAGAGGCGGGCCCTTGAATTTTGAGATTGTATTCCTGTTTGCATTTCAGAAAACAGAGGTGGGCCCTTGGATATTGAGATCGTATTCCTGTTTGCATATCAGAAAACAGAGGTTGGGCCTTGAATATTGAGATTGTATTCCTGTTTGCATGCCAGAAAACAGAGGCGGGCCCTTGAATATTGAGTTTGTATTCCTGTTTGCATGCCAGATAACAGAGGTGGGACCTCGAATATTGAGATTGTATTCCTGTTTGCATGCCTGAAAACAGAGGTTGGGCCTTGATTATTGAGATTGTATTCCTGTTTGCATGCCAGAAAGCAGAGGTGGGGCCTTGAATATTGAGTTTGTTTTCCTGTTTGCATGCCCGTTAACAAACGTGGGGCCTCGAATATTAGTGTGTATTTCTGTTCGCATACCTGAAGACAGAGGGAGGTTCATAAATATTAAGTTTGTTTTCCTGTTTGCATGCCAGTGAACAGAGGTTGGGCCATGATTTTTGGGACTGAATTCCTATTTGCTTGCCTGATAACAGAGGCGAGGCCATGAATATTGAGATAATTCCTGTTGTTTGCATGCCTGAGACAACAGGCAGACATTGATATTGAGTTCATGTCTGTACGCCTAAAAACAGAGGCAGGGCCATGATTATTGAGTTATTTCCTGTTTGCATGCCGCTAAACAGAGGATCAGGGGCCATGTAAATTGAAAATGAAGTCCTGAGAGTTTAGGCAATTTAGAATAAAGTTGTGCAAAGGTGAAACTGTTGAACTTTGTTAATTTAAGTGTGTCCGTGCCTTTGGGGGTTTCACCCTGAAATATTGATTTTCAAATCGAATTGATAATTTTCTAACATTGCGTTTGTTTTGAGGTTTTGAATAAGACATCGCACAAAAAAAAAAAAAATAATAATAATAATAAAAAAAAAATAAAAAAAATACAGGGCAAAGGACATTAACCTTTTGATAGATTGATAATGTAATTGCTTAACATGCAGGTGCGCGCCAGTTCAGCTTATAAAACGTAGCGCCAGTTGCAAAGTAAAATTTTCGTCTGTTTAGACCGTGTAACCTATAACGGACGTGGTGTTGTTTTCCAACGCCAACGCGCGTTGAGTCTGCAGTCAAATTGATATTGAGCTTTGTGTTTATAGATGCTGGACAAAAACCAAAATGCTGTTCTTGGTTTTTTGACTTCCTTCAGACAAAACGGTTCAATGTATAGACGTCAGGGAATTATTAGGTTTTCCGGTCTAGTTAGCTTGCACCCATTTACCAATGGCCAACCGTATTGGAATTTTATTTTTGGCGATTGCCTGCCGGAAATCGTTGGAAATTAATACAAAAAATCACTTTTCTTTAAAACCACAACATACCAAGTGCCGTGTATATTAAGGTTACATTCCTGTCTGCATGCTTGAAATTCAAGGTATAGGGTCACGGATATTATTTAAATAGGTTGAATTTGTGTTTGCATGCCCGAAAACAGGGGCAGAGCCGTGAATATTGAGAATAATTTTCTGTTTGCTTGCCGGAAATGAAAGCAACGCCCGTGATTATTACGATTGAATTCGTTTCTGCATAGTACGCAAAGATTGATGAAGGCCACGAATATTTAGATTTATTTTCTGTTTTCACGCCTCAAGACATAAGGGTCGTAGATATTGAGATTTAATTATATTTCGCATGCCTGAAAGTGCAATGAAAGGTCATGAATTTCAGGATCAAATTCGCATTGGTGGGCCCCAAGACGGACGAAGATCCTTAATAATCGAGCCGGAAATCTTGCTTGCATCGCGCAAGCTTGGCGGCTTGTTTATGGACATGAAATTGCTTATTTTGTCAAATCCTTAGACTGAACAAAGCATGAACATTGAGGTTGAATTCCAGTTTGTGGGCAGTAGGCAGATATAAAATAAAAACATTAAAAATTAAAAAACAGAAACTTTGCCTCGGCCGCATTCGGTTATTTTTGCGCCGATTCGCCCCCCCCCCCCTTTAAAGACACGTGCAAATAACCACTCAGCTTATTTTATCCCATGCAATTGCAGGTTGAATCGGCACTGGACGTCCACAAGCATAGGCACCTGGAGCTCCTCAAGGCTTGCACTGAGACAGGCTACGGCAGAAACGTGCTTATGTTATGTCATTGCTCAGAAAATATGTAGAGGAATTTGTTGTTTCCATGGTCGCCAATCCTGGCAAAAAATGCGTGTCAACGGGTTAGCAACTGTCTACAGATCCATTGGTTCAGCCGTGCTGCAAAACTGCTTGTTCATAACGTATAGAGGAATCTAATAAAACAGACGATGGAGCGCGCACGCACGGACATCGTGGGGGGCCAGTAACCCTGTATTTCTATAGTATAGGATTTTAACATCACATGGCCTTCCTGAGAATGAAACAACTTTTTTCTTTATATTTGTATCTGTTAGTGTGTGTGAGGATGCCTGAGTGTGGTAATAACAATAATATCAACAAAATAAATAATAACAAAGTTATTAGGGTAGGCTTTGACCCACGGAGGGGAAATATGAGGAAATAAGGCGCATTGTGCATGCAACCCGGCGCACACGCAGCATTTTTTTGTTCTGCGCATATTTGCGGCTGTGTAAAGCTCATCTGCAAAATCAATTTATCAACTAAATAAACAGCTTTTAAGGTACGGGGAGGTCTTGTAGGTTTATTCAGAACGCATTCCCCAGTTCCACGCTATTTTGCTTCCCGTGTTCGTTTGGCGTTTGCAAGTCTATCGATAGGTTCCCAAAAGCGAGGTTGGAGTCTAAACGAGGTGTGACGACACGAGACCCCAGTAATATGCCGGTCATCGACGCTCGTTGGCACCGTGATGCAGGGAAAATGTGCTTGTAGGCCGATATTTTAGATATCTCAAAGGTCGTAATTGCGCCGGATGGTTCGAACTGTCGCTCATTAGGTAGTATCCCTCGCCCTAGTAACTACCAGCTTTTGTGACCTCGACATGTAGGTCTATCTGCCCTCTCGCCACTCGCGGTATCAAACTGCATCGTGCAACTCCCAAATATCGGATTTTATATCCCGGGAGCTGGTCCTGCAGAATCGAAATTTGCACTCCATAGCTCCCGCTTCGGCCTATCCAGTTTGCATCGACAGTCCGAATGGCTACGCACGCCCCCGTTGTCGAGGGGCGACATACAATATAGGTTGGTTTTCTGTGCACGTTTTTCCACCGCGTCGGTCGAAACATACGTTAGTATTTACGGCAAAGCGCCGTGACGTTCGGTACGCGTGACGTTCGGTACGCGTGACGTTCGGTACGCGTGACGTTCGGTACGCGTGACGTTCGGTGCGCGTGACGTTCGGTGCGCGTGACGTTCGGTGCGCGTGACGTTCGGTGCGCGTGACGTTCGGTGCGCGTGACGTTCGGTGCGCGTGACGTTCGGTGCGCGTGACGTTCGGTGCGCGTGACGTTCGGTACGCGTGACGTTCGGTACGCGTGACGTTCGGTGCGCGTGACGTTCGGTGCGCGTGACGTTCGGTACGCGTGACGTTCGGTACGCGTGACGTTCGGTACGCGTGACGTTCGGTACGCGTGACTTCGGTACGCGTGACTTCGGTACGTGTGACGTGCCAAGGGTAACGGGGTTCGGGTGAGGTTCGGGTGAGGTTCGGGTGAGGTTCGGATGAGGTTCGGATGAGGTTCGGATGAGGTTCGGGTGAGGTATGGGTGATATTGGGGCGAGATATTGCGAGAATTGGAGAGGCTTCGTATAGGCTTGGTTCGTAGCGAAGAATCTATCCCATATCTAAACCTAGTATCGATTCTGGAGCCCGAACAAAGCAGCAGTGCAATTAGGTTACTATTTGCACTGCGGCGCGTGAGGGCGCAAGATAAGAGACTGTCAGTGTTAAGTCTGGTCGAGGAGTGGATGAACGACAAGGTAAAGCAGGTCGGTACAAGTTATACATTATGTGTACTTCTTTATCTGTGCCCAGGTTCTAATGGACAGCAGCTGTTACAATTTTTTTTTTTTTTTTTTTTTCTTTTTTACCACCCACCCTCAAGATGTTTCTCTGTTCGGACTCTGGTTTCTATGCTCGAATCTATCCCATATCTAAACCTAGTATCGATTCTGGAGCCCGAACAAAGCAGCAGTGCAATTAGGTTACTAATAAACGTAGGGATATCGCTGAGTGGCACTGCAGACCATGATGTTCCCGTTTCAAATGCGTCTGTCTCTTGTCTGTTTCTTTTTTTACCACTGGCAAATATCATCGGTGTCCAATCAGTTTGGTTTGCTAATTGTATGTGGGGACATAGCTCAGTGGTAGAGCATTCGACTGCAGATCGAGAGGTCCCCGGTTCAAATCCGGGTGTCCCATGTGCGTTTTTTACCTACCGACGGTTTTGTTTTTTTAAAGTAGGGTATCACTCAGCATTCCACTGCAGATGGTAATTTCCCTTGTTTTTGTTTTGTTAACTACTGAATAATATTATCGGTCTAAGTAAGTTTGGTTTGCTAATTGTATGTGGGGACATAGCTCAGTGGTAGAGCATTCGACTGCAGATCGAGAGGTCCCCGGTTCAAATCCGGGTGTCCCCTGTGCTGTTTTTTGTTTAAACCAATTATATAATTATAACTCTCAGGTAAGATTAATTTGCTAATAAACGTAGGGATATCGCTGAGTGGCACTGCAGACCATGATGTTCCCGTTTCAAATGCGTCTGTCTCTTGTCTGTTTCTTTTTTTACTACTGGCAAATATCATCGGTGTCCAATCAGTTTGGTTTGCTAATTGTGTGTGGGGACTTAGCTCAGTGGTAGAGCATTCGACTGCAGATCGAGAGGTCCCCGGTTCAAATCCGGGTGTCCCCTGTGCTGTTTTTTCCTTAATCCATTGAAATAATTATAATCCTAAGGTCAGATTAATTTGCTAATAAACGTAAGGATGTCGCTGAGTGGCACTGCAGACCGTGATGTTCCCGTTTCAAATGCGTCTTTCTCTTGTCTGTTTATTTTATTTACTATTGAAAAAAAAAATCATCGGTGTCTAATCAGTTTGGTTTGCTAATTGTATGTGGGGACATAGCTCATTGGTAGAGCATTCGACTGCAGATCGAGAGGTCCCCGGTTCAAATCCGGGTGTCCCCTGTGCGTTGTTTACCTACCGACGGTTTGTTTTTAAAACAAGTAGGGTATCAATCAGCATTCCACTGCAGATGGTAATTTCCCTTGTTTTTGTTTTGTTAACTACTGAATAATATTATCGGTCTAAGTAAGTTTGGTTTGCTAAGTGTATGTGGGGACATAGCTCAGTGGTAGAGCATTCGACTGCAGATCGAGAGGTCCCCGGTTCAAATCCGGTTGTCCCCTGTGCTGTTTTTTCTTTAAACCATATATATAATTATAACCCTCAGGTAAGATTAATTTGCTAATAAACGTAGGGATGTCGCTGAGTGGCACTGCAGACCATGATGTTCCCGTTTGAAATGCGTCTGTCTCTTGTCTGTTTCTTTTTTTACTACTGGAAAATATTATTGGTGTCCAATCAGTTTGGTTTGCTAATTGTATGTGGGGACATACCTGAGTGGTTGAGCATTCGGCTGCAGATCTAGAGGTCCCCGGTTAAAATCCGGGTGTACCCTGTGCTGATTTGTTCTTTAAACCATTTATATCATTATAACCCCCAGGTAAGATTAATTTGCTAATAAACGTAGGGATATCGCTGAGTGGCACTGCAGACCATGATGTTCCCGTTTCAAATGCGTCTGTCTCTTGTCTGTTTTTTTTTTTACTACTGGCAAATATCATCGGTGTCCAATCAGTTTGGTTTGCTAATTGTATGTGGGGACATAGCTCAGTGGTAGAGCATTCGACTGCAGATCGAGAGGTCTCCGGTTCAAATCCGGGTGTCCCATGTGCGTTTTTTACCTACCGACGGTTTTGTTTTTTTTAAAGTAGGGTATCACTCAGCATTCCACTGCAGATGGTAATTTCCCTTGTTTTTGTTTTGTTAACTACTGAATAATATTATCGGTCTAAGTAAGTTTGGTTTGCTAATTGTATGTGTGGACATAGCTCAGTGGTAGAGCATTCGACTGCACATCGAGAGGTCCCCGGTTCAAATCCGGGTGTCACCTGTGCTTTTCTTTGTTTAAACCATTTATATAATTATAACTCTCAGGTAAGATTAATTTGCTAATAAACGTAGGGATATCGCTGAGTGGCACTGCAGACCATGATGTTCCCGTTTCAAATGCGTCTGTCTCTTGTCTGTTTCTTTTTTTACTACTGGCAAATATCATCGGTGTCCAATCAGTTTGGTTTGCTAATTGTATGTGGGGACATAGCTCAGTGGTAGAGCATTCGACTGCAGATCGAGAGGTCCCCGGTTCAAATCCGGGTGTCCCCTGCGCGGTTTTTACCTACCGACGGTTTGTTTAAAAAAAAGTAGGGTATCACTCAGCATTCCACTGCAGATGGTAATTTTCCTTGTTTTTGTTTTGATAACTACTGAATAATATTATCGGTCTAAGTAAGTTTGGTTTGCTAATTGTATGTGGGGACATAGCTCCGTGGTAGAGCATTCGACTGCAGATCGAGAGGTCCCCGGTTCAAATCCGGGTGTCTCCTGTGCTGTTTTTTGTTTAAACCATTTATATAATTATAACCATCAGGTAAGATTAATTTGCTAATAAACGTAGGGATATCGCTGAGTGGCACTGCAGACCATGATGTTCCCGTTTCAAATGCGTCTGTCTCTTGTCTGTTCTTTTTTTTTTACTACTGGCAAATATCATCGGTGTCCAATCAGTTTGGTTTGCTAATTTTGTGTGGGGACATAGCTCAGTGGTAGAGCATTCGACTGCAGATCGAGAGGTCCCCGGTTCAAATCCGGGTGTCCCCTGTGCTGTTTTTTCTTTAAAGCATATATATAATTATAACACTCAGGTAAGATTAATTTGCTAATCAACGTAGGGATGTCGCTGAGTGGCACTGCAGACCATGATGTTCCCGTTTGAAATGCGTCTGTCTCTTGTCTGTTTCTTTTTTTACTACTGGAAAATATTATTGGTGTCCAATCAGTTTGGTTTGCTAATTGTATGTGGGGACATACCTGAGTGGTTGAGCATTCGGCTGCAGATCTAGAGGTCCCCGGTTAAAATCCGGGTGTACCCTGTGCTGATTTGTTCTTTAAACCATTTATATCATTATAACCCCCAGGTAAGATTAATTTGCTAATAAACGTAGGGATATCGCTGAGTGGCACTGCAGACCATGATGTTCCCGTTTCAAATGCGTCTGTCTCTTGTCTGTTTCTTTTTTTACTACTGGCAAATATCATCGGTGTCCAATCAGTTTGGTTTGCTAATTGTATGTGGGGACATAGCTCAGTGGTAGAGCATTCGACTGCAGATCGAGAGGTCTCCGGTTCAAATCCGGGTGTCCCATGTGCGTTTTTTACCTACCGACGGTTTTGTTTTTTTTAAAGTAGGGTATCACTCAGCATTCCACTGCAGATGGTAATTTCCCTTGTTTTTGTTTTGTTAACTACTGAATAATATTATCGGTCTAAGTAAGTTTGGTTTGCTAATTGTATGTGTGGACATAGCTCAGTGGTAGAGCATTCGACTGCACATCGAGAGGTCCCCGGTTCAAATCCGGGTGTCCCCTGTGCTTTTCTTTGTTTAAACCATTTATATAATTATAACTCTCAGGTAAGATTAATTTGCTAATAAACGTAGGGATATCGCTGAGTGGCACTGCAGACCATGATGTTCCCGTTTCAAATGCGTCTGTCTCTTGTCTGTTTCTTTTTTTACTACTGGCAAATATCATCGGTGTCCAATCAGTTTGGTTTGCTAATTGTATGTGGGGACATAGCTCAGTGGTAGAGCATTCGACTGCAGATCGAGAGGTCCCCGGTTCAAATCCGGGTGTCCCCTGCGCGGTTTTTACCTACCGACGGTTTGTTTAAAAAAAAGTAGGGTATCACTCAGCATTCCACTGCAGATGGTAATTTTCCTTGTTTTTGTTTTGATAACTACTGAATAATATTATCGGTCTAAGTAAGTTTGGTTTGCTAATTGTATGTGGGGACATAGCTCCGTGGTAGAGCATTCGACTGCAGATCGAGAGGTCCCCGGTTCAAATCCGGGTGTCTCCTGTGCTGTTTTTTGTTTAAACCATTTATATAATTATAACCATCAGGTAAGATTAATTTGCTAATAAACGTAGGGATATCGCTGAGTGGCACTGCAGACCATGATGTTCCCGTTTCAAATGCGTCTGTCTCTTGTCTGTTCTTTTTTTTTTACTACTGGCAAATATCATCGGTGTCCAATCAGTTTGGTTTGCTAATTGTGTGTGGGGACATAGCTCAGTGGTAGAGCATTCGACTGCAGATCGAGAGGTCCCCGGTTCAAATCCGGGTGTCCCCTGTGCTGTTTTTTCTTTAAAGCATATATATAATTATAACACTCAGGTAAGATTAATTTGCTAATCAACGTAGGGATGTCGCTGAGTGGCACTGCAGACCATGATGTTCCCGTTTGAAATGCGTCTGTCTCTTGTCTGTTTCTTTTTTTACTACAGGAAAATATTATTGGTGTCTAATCAGTTTGGTTTGCTAATTGTATGTGGGGACATACCTGAGTGGTTGAGCATTCGGCTGCAGATCTAGAGGTCCCCGGTTAAAATCCGGGTGTACCCTGTGCTGATTTGTTCTTTAAACCATTTATATCATTATAACCCCCAGGTAAGATTAATTTGCTAATCAACGTAGGGATATCGCTGAGTGGCACTGCAGACCATGATGTTCCCGTTTGAAATGCGTCTGTCTCTTGTCTGTTTCTTTTTTTACTACAGGAAAATATTATTGGTGTCTAATCAGTTTGGTTTGCTAATTGTATGTGGGGACATACCTCAGTGGTTGAGCATTCGGCTGCAGATCTAGAGGTCCCCGGTTAAAATCCAGGTGTCCGCTGTGCTGTTTTTTCTGTTAAGGAGAAATGACGAAAAAGTGGGCATTCTTTGATTCGAATGGGCGAGGACGCGCAGCGTCCGAGCCCAATTTGAATCAAAGAATGCCCACCTTTTGAGTCGTTTCTCCGACTTAAACTACGTCCCTTTTACACCCATTGTCAATCTAGGGTGACGCGGGAGCGTCACGCCCAACGGGTTCGCCCGGCTGGAAGTGGCAGCGCCGCGGCACCCTTACTTTGCCAGTGCACCGATTTTGCGTTAATTTTATTCTTTCTTTCTTCTTCAGTCCGACTGGAATAACTCGCGATCGCTCCACGGAATCGAAAAGAACCCATATAACGAAAATGATCAAGAGATCAAGGGCATGAGTTCTATTGGGACAGAATTTTGATTTTCGACTTCTCAGAGGGGGTTGTCATACGAATCTGACCATCTGACATGTGAATTTCCTCAGTTCGACGAAAACGGCACTAAAAGCATATGTGAATGAATGCATTCCTAAGTGAAACTCGGTGCAAGAATGTGTGATATTTCTTGAGTTTTTGTGAGTTTCGGGCGTTTTAGCATTTGCTAATGTACAGTGCGCATATACTGCGCAATTGTGCGGCGTTGTTTGCAAGTGTGCGCTGCGCAAATGCCGCCAAAACGCTTGCGCACACAACCACAAATTTCAGCTCTGGTAATAATTTTCGCTGTCTGAATCGCTTCAAATTATCGGCAATTTCGGTCAATTCTGTGTTTCTGTCTAACTTTCTTGCTTCTGCCGCAATTTTGTTTCATTTCCTGCTGAAAATTGTCAAACTATTTCGCTTTTTTTGCAGCAGTCACAGTGTGCCCTTTGTAGTGAAGCACAACGGCAACTTGACGCTGGGCAATATCATCACAATCGCAGACGTTCGCCGATGACAACGACGACGCCGACTCGCAGGAGGGGGGGGGGGGGGGGGGGGGGAGGTTAAAATAAGTAACAAAACATCCGAAATAACGAAGCTAAAACGTATTTTGGCTTCAAAAGTGACCAATTTAGACAATTAAGACAGAAACAACGAAGTAGCAGCTGCTATTGACTAGTGCTATCTCCTCACAGGGTAGGAGCTAATGGGTATACGGAGAACAATGTAATGGTGTACAGTACTATATAGTATATACATACTAGTAGCCCGTAGGTCTGTGGCAAGACGCAACACCGTAGGTCTGACGGCAAAGTAGGCTGATTGGTTTATTTAGAGTCGGGTAGGTTAGTGGCTCGACTAACTGTAACGGGTGGTTCTGTTCTGTGTGGGAACAACGTGTACCGAGGTGTCAACTTGCATCTATACTCAACAACCGTTTGCTGTTTGTTCGCACATCGGCAAACTTACATCATTTGTGTTTTTTTGCAGGTTTCCTTCGCTCAAACAAAACACAAAACTAAAAAAAATAATGGCGCGCAGTGCGGCCGACAAGCGACGGCCACCCAAGGCGTCGCCGCGTCGCCGACTGCGTCGCAAACCCTACGGGGCGCGGGAGAGTGAGCTGCCACTCGTCGACAGCAGCCAGTCGCAGTACACTAGCGACGCGCACGAGATACAAGCGCACATGCCCAAGTCGCCCTGCGGCGACAACACCGGGCCGCAGGCGGCGCATCGCGCGCGGGCGCACTCGTGCTCGCGCGATAGGGCGCATAAGATCAATCGGCGTCGGCGCAGTCACTCCGCGCAGCCACGCGACGACACGCGTCCGGCCCAGCACGTGCAGCTGCTCGATCTACACGCAGTTCATGCACATATGGCTGGACGCGCGTCGCGACCGCATGGCGCGCATTCCGCATCGAAAGCGACGCCCCAAGTTCCATGCGCCGGCGCCGCTCACCATTACCAAGCGAGAGAGTGAGCTGAGACTCCAACAACAGCCCGCCGCAGTACAAGGGCACCTCACTGCCGCACAAACAGAAGTGTGCCGGCAAGTGCAGCCAGCTGCCCTCCGAGTAGACTTGATCCAAGTCGGGATTATGTGGTAACATTGCTCATGGTCATCCACACTGTGCGCCTCGCGTCACGTCCACGCTTATCAGTAGCGCGCCCTCATGCGCCACCCATGCTCATGTGTGGTTCAGAAATCCCGACTTGACGGATGTGCCACACGTTTGTACACAACCTATGGGCTCATCTACCGAAAACGGTAGCGGCCAATCAAATTGCAGAATTGTATAAATTAGCATATATCTGTAATAATATGAACTTTGACCCAGTTGTGTGACGGACATACGTGGACATTGTGATGTACAATGTACATACACATGTGCATAGTGTACATTATGTGTAAATGTACAAACGGTTTAATAGTCTTGCTATCGTGTACATTGTCCGGCCGTTAAGTTTGCACTATACCATACTCTAACTAAATAAACGAAGTATGGACGCAGTTATTTAATTTGAAAAAGGCATCTAGTGACAGTACTGCCTACCATTCCTCCATAGTCCGTTAGCGGTCTAGCGAGTCCGTACCGATTGGCGGACTTATTTGGCATACATCGCGCATAACCATGTGATGCGTATGCAAATAATTTATGAATAACTACATATCACCGCGGGGGGTTTGATTGGCCGATCCGTCATGTCGGATTTACTGCACTGACATGATGACATCGCGTTGATGCCGATAGCGGAACGACAACCAGATGACGGCGCCTTTTTTCTAAGGCCAACAAAGCACATAACTATTCGGCCGGATTGACGAAAGCAAATTGGTAGTCTTAACTCCATGGTAAGTCTGACTTGGGTCAAGTCTACCCTCCGAGTACATTTGCGCGCGCCTCTACGCGGCATACGAGAAAATGCGCCGACTGCGCACGCACAAGCGGCGTATCGCCCGCCTCTTCAAAGAGGATGCGCAGGGGTGGGCGCACACGGGCGTCAAAGCGCTGCTGCCGCCGTCGCCGGCCACCATCATCGAGCTCCTCTTCAAAGAGGATGCGCAGTGGTGGGCGCAAACGGGCGCAAAAGCGCTGCTGGCGCCGCCCGTGACGGTCGAGCAGACGTCGCTCCCAACGCCTGCCATGCAAATCGTACAGTCGCCCGGCGCCGACATGACGATGCTCGGTCATGTCGCTGGCGCTCGTACGGCGAAAGCCAAAAAGAAGCGCGCGAGCGTTGCAGTGAAAAATCTGCCCAAGCGCGCCGCCACCAGCACATCCGTGCAGCCAAGCAGCGCAGCGCCGCCACCGCAAAAGCGGGCGCAACCGAAGCGCAAAGAGCAGCGCGAGCGTCTGCGGCAGTTGCTGTCGGCCGCTGTCGACGCCGAGTTTGCCGCTTACGACAGTCGCGCCGACAACCGTGACGCGCTCGAAGCGCGCTTGCGTGAGCTTGTTGCCCTGGCGGCGGACGGTGACTGCATTCTGTCGGCGCGCGAAAAACTTCTTACTGTTCAAACACAAGCTACTAAATAAAAGGAAGTGGACAAGTCAAAGGTAAAATGCTCTGAGAGCATAATAAAAGGGCCAACGGGTTTCCAGTTAAAGTAAAATGCTGTGCGAGCATTCCAGCTAAAGTAAAATGCTGTCTCAGCACTGCACTCGCGTCAAAAAGGAAGTGGACAAGAGAATGCCAACGGGTTTTACCTCTTACCCCCCCAACAAGCGCAGACCGAGCGAAAGGTCAGCAGGTGTGGGCCACTAGTTCGGTGTGGGCGGGTCGAAACCGTTGCCCTCCCACCTCGCCCCCTCCTCCCATAGCAGCATGGACTCACAATCGGGTAGTCTAAAGCACCGACTCAATGAGCCAATGAGAGAGAGACACACGCATTGGAGGGGAAAGCGCTGCACTCTCTGCGAGAGAGAGAAGGCCGCAACGCAAGAGAGTGGGAAGGCGATCACCGGCTATGTAACGCGGTCGGTGGTCACGTAGCTGAATAACTGGCACGAAATGGACGGCGCGTAAACAATAACTCGTGCTCGCGCGATAGGGCGGATGAGCACGAGCTTATAAATAAGCTTATAATGGGCTTATTAACGGATAATCTCGACGCGCGCTGTGGGCCCACGGTGAAGTTCACTTCTTACCCGCTCTGTGCGCGCTGTGTATCAAGTAGTAAGTATGCTGCTGTTGGCGCTCACATGTTTCCGTGCAAAAGTTGTTAAGTATTGAAGCAAGGTGACATCGTTTTTTTTTGAATCCGGCACACGTGTCGGATGAATTAGAGAAAGCGTGCGTTCGCTGTGTATTTGCGAGCGTTTGTGAGACAAATGCGCGCAATGCACAGCTACGTACGGTGGTCTAAAGGCGGAGAAAGAAGGCGGTGCTAAGTAGAATTGTCATTGTCAACTGACGTGATGACCTGTTGCAGTGTATGAAGTGCAACCCTATGCAGGCACAGGCGCTCATGCATTAGGTGTAGTGACAGATGCTGAAAGTACGCCGGCGCAGATGTGCATGCAAAGCGGAGCGAAGGCTGTCAAGTGTCTTGGGCTAGCTGGAGGGTGTAGGTTAGAATTATGGGCGTAGCTAGTATGCGCCAGAGTAGAAGAGCGTGCATAGCGGCACCTAGGACCTCTCAGACAGTGTCGTCAGTGCAGGAGAGCGCGCAGCGTATATCGAACATTGGTGATAGTACTCTTTATAGCTACGCAAAACCAAAATTGAACTCCGACCAAGCCGTAATGGCTATCTTACGATGACCCACCAGCATTAGTGTATGCAAATAAATGCAGTGATTACGGTACGGTGCTAACCAGTTAACATCTACTGCTCGGTGGGAGGGCAACGGTTTCGACCCGCCCACACCGAACTAGTGGCCCACACCTGCTGACCTTTCGCTCGGTCTGCGCTTGTTGGGGGGGTAAGAGGTAAAACCCGTTGGCATTCTCTTGTCCACTTCCTTTTTGACGCGAGTGCAGTGCTGAGACAGCATTTTACTTTAGCTGGAATGCTCGCACAGCATTTTACTTTAACTGGAAACCCGTTGGCCCTTTTATTATGCTCTCAGAGCATTTTACCTTTGACTTGTCCACTTCCTTTTATTTAGTAGCTTGTGTTTGAACAGTAAGAAGTTTTTCGCGCGCCGACAGAATGCAGTCACCGTCCGCCGCCAGGGCAACAAGCTCACGCAAGCGCGCTTCGAGCGCGTCACGGTTGTCGGCGCGACTGTCGTAAGCGGCAAACTCGGCGTCGACAGCGGCCGACAGCAACTGCCGCAGACGCTCGCGCTGCTCTTTGCGCTTCGGTTGCGCCCGCTTTTGCGGTGGCGGCGCTGCGCTGCTTGGCTGCACGGATGTGCTGGTGGCGGCGCGCTTGGGCAGATTTTTCACTGCAACGCTCGCGCGCTTCTTTTTGGCTTTCGCCGTACGAGCGCCAGCGACGTGACCGAGCATCGTCATGTCGGCGCCGGGCGACTGTACGATTTGCATGGCAGGCGTTGGGAGCGACGTCTGCTCGACCGTCACGGGCGGCGCCAGCAGCGCTTTTGCGCCCGTTTGCGCCCACCACTGCGCATCCTCTTTGAAGAGGAGCTCGATGATGGTGGCCGGCGACGGCGGCAGCAGCGCTTTGACGCCCGTGTGCGCCCACCACTGCGCATCCTCTTTGAAGAGGCGGGCGATACGCCGCTTGTGCGTGCGCAGTCGGCGCATTTTCTCGTATGCCGCGTAGAGGCGCGCGCAAATGTACTCGGAGGGTAGACTTGACCCAAGTCAGACTTACCATGGAGTTAAGACTACCAATTTGCTTTCGTCAATCCGGCCGAATAGTTATGTGCTTTGTTGGCCTTAGAAAAAAGGCGCCGTCATCTGGTTGTCGTTCCGCTATCGGCATCAACGCGATGTCATCATGTCAGTGCAGTAAATCCGACTTGACGGATCGGCCAATCAAACCCCCCGCGGTGATATGTAGTTATTCATAAATTATTTGCATACGCATCACATGGTTATTTTTGATGTATGCCAAATAAGTCCGCCAATCGGTACGGACTCGCTAGACCGCTAACGGACTATGGAGGAATGGTAGGCAGTACTGTCACTAGATGCCTTTTTCAAATTAAATAACTGCGTCCATACTTCGTTTATTTAGTTAGAGTATGGTATAGTGCAAACTTAACGGCCGGACAATGTACACGATAGCAAGACTATTAAACCGTTTGTACATTTACACATAATGTACACTATGCACATGTGTATGTACATTGTACATCACAATGTCCACGTATGTCCGTCACACAACTGGGTCAAAGTTCATATTATTACAGATATATGCTAATTTATACAATTCTGCAATTTGATTGGCCGCTACCGTTTTCGGTAGATGAGCCCATAGGTTGTGTACAAACGTGTGGCACATCCGTCAAGTCGGGATTTCTGAACCACACATGAGCATGGGTGGCGCATGAGGGCGCGCTACTGATAAGCGTGGACGTGACGCGAGGCGCACAGTGTGGATGACCATGAGCAATGTTACCACATAATCCCGACTTGGATCAAGTCTACTCGGAGGGCAGCTGGCTGCACTTGCCGGCACACTTCTGTTTGTGCGGCAGTGAGGTGCCCTTGTACTGCGGCGGGCTGTTGTTGGAGTCTCAGCTCACTCTCTCGCTTGGTAATGGTGAGCGGCGCCGGCGCATGGAACTTGGGGCGTCGCTTTCGATGCGGAATGCGCGCCATGCGGTCGCGACGCGCGTCCAGCCATATGTGCATGAACTGCGTGTAGATCGAGCAGCTGCACGTGCTGGGCCGGACGCGTGTCGTCGCGTGGCTGCGCGGAGTGACTGCGCCGACGCCGATTGATCTTATGCGCCCTATCGCGCGAGCACGAGTGCGCCCGCGCGCGATGCGCCGCCTGCGGCCCGGTGTTGTCGCCGCAGGGCGACTTGGGCATGTGCGCTTGTATCTCGTGCGCGTCGCTAGTGTACTGCGACTGGCTGCTGTCGACGAGTGGCAGCTCACTCTCCCGCGCCCCGTAGGGTTTGCGACGCAGTCGGCGACGCGGCGACGCCTTGGGTGGCCGTCGCTTGTCGGCCGCACTGCGCGCCATTATTTTTTTTAGTTTTGTGTTTTGTTTGAGCGAAGGAAACCTGCAAAAAAACACAAATGATGTAAGTTTGCCGATGTGCGAACAAACAGCAAACGGTTGTTGAGTATAGATGCAAGTTGACACCTCGGTACACGTTGTTCCCACACAGAACAGAACCACCCGTTACAGTTAGTCGAGCCACTAACCTACCCGACTCTAAATAAACCAATCAGCCTACTTTGCCGTCAGACCTACGGTGTTGCGTCTTGCCACAGACCTACGGGCTACTAGTATGTATATACTATATAGTACTGTACACCATTACATTGTTCTCCGTATACCCATTAGCTCCTACCCTGTGAGGAGATAGCACTAGTCAATAGCAGCTGCTACTTCGTTGTTTCTGTCTTAATTGTCTAAATTGGTCACTTTTGAAGCCAAAATACGTTTTAGCTTCGTTATTTCGGATGTTTTGTTACTTATTTTAACCTCCCCCCCCCCCCCCCCCTCCTGCGAGTCGGCGTCGTCGTTGTCATCGGCGAACGTCTGCGATTGTGATGATATTGCCCAGCGTCAAGTTGCCGTTGTGCTTCACTACAAAGGGCACACTGTGACTGCTGCAAAAAAAGCGAAATAGTTTGACAATTTTCAGCAAGAAATGAAACAAAATTGCGGCAGAAGCAAGAAAGTTAGACAGAAACACAGAATTGACCGAAATTGCCGATAATTTGAAGCGATTCAGACAGCGAAAATTATTACCAGAGCTGAAATTTGTGGTTGTGTGCGCAAGCGTTTTGGCGGCATTTGCGCAGCGCACACTTGCAAACAACGCCGCACAATTGCGCAGTATATGCGCACTGTACATTAGCAAATGCTAAAACGCCCGAAACTCACAAAAACGCAAGAAATATCACACATTCTTGCACCGAGTTTCACTTAGGAATGCATTCATTCACATATGCTTTTAGTGCCGTTTTCGTCGAACTGAGGAAATTCACATGTCAGATGGTCAGATTCGTATGACAACCCCCTCTGAGAAGTCGAAAATCAAAATTCTGTCCCAATAGAACTCATGCCCTTGATCTCTTGATCATTTTCGTTATATGGGTTCTTTTCGATTCCGTGGAGCGATCGCGAGTTATTCCAGTCGGACTGAAGAAGAAAGAAAGAAGAAGAAAATTAACGCAAAATCGGTTCACTGGCAAAGTAAGGGTGCCGCGGCGCTGCCACTCCCAGCCGGGCGAACCCCCTCACATGTCAGATGCAACCCAGTCTCCTTCTTAAATTGTGTACATATCACAATTGACCAATTGTGTGTATATCACAATTAAGAAACTCTACATGCGCAGTAATGCTGGCAAAACGGAGGTTGGCCCTCAAAGAGTGAATAAACAAGTGTATGATGTTCTTATTAGTTGCAGTAGTTGTTTAAGTTTGGGATTGGAAAAGGAAAAAGTCGGGTTAGGGTACAAGACAAAAACAATTCATATTACCGCATTAACAGCAATTCTTATTATTGTTATTATTTGACGCAAGTTTAATTGCATTGTATCTCAAGTTTTGTTTTTCTTTCTGTACCCTAACCCGACTTTTCCCTTATTCTACCCCAAAACAAAGTAATGAACTTAAACCAACTAATTCAAGTAATAAGAACATCATACACTTGTTTATTCACTCTTTCAAGACCAACCTCCGTTTTGCCGGTATTACTGCGCATGTACAGTTTCTTAAATTGTGATATACACACAATTGGTCAATTGTGATATGTACACAATTTAAGAAGGAGACTGGGTTGTGATACGTACATATTTTTGAGCAGGAATACGTTGTGTCACCTCAAGAACTGACTCGCCAATTTATTTTGATGGTGATTTTAATAAACCAGTATTTTGGGACATATTCGATGAGGATTTATACTCCAATGAGGATTTATACTAAAGCGGCCGATTCAGAGGTGAAGAAACTTCCTACACTCGTGGCCGATTTGGACACCTTGTAACAGATCAGGTAATGGTGGAAAATAAGCAAGAAAAGAAAACAAGAACTTTTTATTCCCAACATTTGGCTTAGCTTTCATCAGCAGCTCATTTTTGTTTATTATTTTTAGCCCCATTTTATGGTGTAACTTAGCGTCGGTAGTCATTATTCCGTGTCAAAAGTATACCAGCCTTTTGTTAAACCCTGAACGGTTTCATTATCACATGTCAAACCAGACTCGGAACAAAACAAATTTCTGTTGGTTTTTCTGCCGTTTTTGCTACACAGGTATACAGCAGGACAGCATGGGCGAGTTAGCGAATGTAAAGTGTATACGTGTTGTGCGTATATCGGCCCTTTTAAAGTTGTGCATTAGTAGTACTTTTTAGGACCTTTGAACGTATGACATAACTATGACCTATCTCCGTTATTCCCATTTACAAGAAATCAATTCCTACTACATGTACATATTTTAAATTGCGAAACATCGCTTCGACCTTGCTAATAAAATGGTTTATCCTCCCCATTTTCTTTTCACAAAGTTCTTTGGCCATTTTCAATTTCGAATGTTTTGGACAAACCTTGATGCAATTTGTTACATGCGGGTTGGCGCATCCATTTTATTTGATTTTTGTTATTGTTGATATCCCAGGTTGTGGCAAATCTGTGCAACAAGGCTTTTGGACGAACCACTCCATACGGTCGAGAATGACAAGGGCTTCGGTGGCCAGAACCAGTGAGCGCCATAGGAGAGCAGTCAGCCGGGCCGAAACCGCAAAAGTGCGTCGACACAGCAAAGAGACCTCCAAAACAACTGTTGAAAGCTCTAGAGAAACTGTCAACATAGCTCTTACTAAGTTGTAATAAATATAACAATAGCAATTTCTGTGTCCATTGAGTCGTTCTTCTTCTGTTAATTCTTAAAATAATGTACAGTTAAGTGTACATTCTTTAAAATAATCGACACTTTTTTGAATAGAGTGACGTCACAAGAGTAGTTTAATTAAACCATTTATATCATTATAACCCTCAGGTAAGATTAATTTGCTAATAAACGTAGGGATGTCGCTGCGTGGCACTGCAGACCATGATGTTCCCGTTTGAAATGCGTCTGTCTCTTGTCTGTTTCTTTTTTTTACTACTGGAAAATATCATCGGTGTCCAATCAGTTTGGTTTGCTAATTGTATGTGGGGACATAGCTCAGTGGTAGAGCATTCGACTGCAGATCGAGAGGTCCCCGGTTCAAATCCGGGTGTCCCCTGCGCGGTTTTTACCTACCGACGGTTTGTTTTAAAAAAAGTAGGGTATCACTCAGCATTCCACTGCAGATGGTAATTTTCCTTGTTTTTGTTTTGATATCTACTGAATAATATTATCGGTCTAAGTAAGTTTGGTTTGCTAATTGTATGTGGGGACATAGCTCAGTGGTAGAGCATTCGACTGCAGATCGAGAGGTCCCCGGTTCAAATCCGGGTGTCTCCTGTGCTGTTTTTTGTTTAAACCATTTATATAATTATAACCATCAGGTAAGATTAATTTGCTAATAAACGTAGGGATATCGCTGAGTGGCACTGCAGACCATGATGTTCCCGTTTCAAATGCGTCTGTCTCTTGTCTGTTCTTTTTTTTTTACTACTGGCAAATATCATCGGTGTCCAATCAGTTTGGTTTGCTAATTGTGTGTGGGGACATAGCTCAGTGGTAGAGCATTCGACTGCAGATCGAGAGGTCCCCGGTTCAAATCCGGGTGTCCCCTGTGCTGTTTTTTCTTTAAAGCATATATATAATTATAACACTCAGGTAAGATTAATTTGCTAATCAACGTAGGGATGTCGCTGAGTGGCACTGCAGACCATGATGTTCCCGTTTGAAATGCGTCTGTCTCTTGTCTGTTTCTTTTTTTACTACAGGAAAATATTATTGGTGTCCAATCAGTTTGGTTTGCTAATTGTATGTGGGGACATACCTCAGTGGTTGAGCATTCGGCTGCAGATCTAGAGGTCCCCGGTTAAAATCCAGGTGTCCGCTGTGCTGTTTTTTCTTTAAACCATTTATATCATTATAACCCTCAGGTAAGATTAATTTGCTAATAAACGTAGGGATGTCGCTGAGTGGCACTGCAGACCATGATGTTCCCGTTTGAAATGCGTCTGTCTCTTGTCTGTTTCTTTTTTTTACTACTGGAAAATATCATCGGTGTCCAATCAGTTTGGTTTGCTAATTGTATGTGGGGACATAGCTCAGTGGTAGAGCATTCGACTGCAGATCGAGAGGTCCCCGGTTCAAATCCGGGTGTCCCCTGCGCGGTTTTTACCTACCGACGGTTTGTTTTAAAAAAAGTAGGGTATCACTCAGCATTCCACTGCAGATGGTAATTTCCCTTGTTTTTGTTTTGTTAACTACTGAATAATATTATCGGTCTAAGTACGTTTGGTTTGCTAATTGTATGTGGGGACATAGCTCAGTGGTAGAGCATTCGACTGCAGATCTAGAGGTCCCCGGTTCAAATCCGGGTGTCCCCTGTGCTGTTTTTTGTTTAAACCAATTATATAATTATAACTCTCAGGTAAGATTAATTTGCTAATAAACGTAGGGATATCGCTGAGTGGCACTGCAGACCATGATGTTCCCGTTTCAAATGCGTCTGTCTCTTGTCTGTTTCTTTTTTTACTACTGGAAAATATTATTGGTGTCCAATCAGTTTGGTTTGCTTTTTTTATTTGGGACATACCTCAGTGGTTGAGCATTCGGCTGCAGATCTAGAGGTCCCCGATTAAAATCCGGGTGTCCCCTGTGCTGATTTGTTCTTTAAACCATTTATATCATTATAACCCCCAGGTAAGATTAATTTGCTAATAAACGTAGGGATATCGCTGAGTGGCACTGCAGACCGTGATGTTCCCGTTTCAAATGCGACTGTCTCTTGTCTGTTTCTTTTTTTACTACTGGCAAATATCATCGGTGTCCAATCAGTTTGGTTTGCTAATTGTGTGTGGGGACATAGCTCAGTGGTAGAGCATTCGACTGCAGATCGAGAGGTCCCCGGTTCAAATCCGGGTGTCCCATGTGCGTTTTTTACCTACCGACGTTTTTTTTTTTTTTAAAGTAGGGTATCACTCAGCATTTCACTGCAGATGGTAATTTCCCTTGTTTTTGTTTTGTTAACTACTGAATAATATTATCGGTCTAAGTAAGTTTGGTTTGCTAATTGTATGTGGGGACATAGCTCAGTGGTAGAGCATTCGACTGCAGATCGAGAGGTCCCCGGTTCAAATCCGGGTGTCCCATGTGCGTTTTTTACCTACCGACGTTTTTTTTTTTTTTAAAGTAGGGTATCACTCAGCATTCCACTGCAGATGGTAATTTCCCTTGTTTTTGTTTTGTTAACTACTGAATAATATTATCGGTCTAAGTAAGTTTGGTTTGCTAATTGTATGTGGGGACATAGCTCAGTGGTAGAGCATTCGACTGCAGATCGAGAGGTCCCCGGTTCAAATCCGGGTGTCCCCTGTGCTGTTTTTTGTTTAAACCAATTATATAATTATAACTCTCAGGTAAGATTAATTTGCTAATAAACGTAGGGATATCGCTGAGTGGCACTGCAGACCATGATGTTCCCGTTTCAAATGCGTCTGTCTCTTGTCTGTTTCTTTTTTTACTACTGGAAAATATTATTGGTGTCCAATCAGTTTGGTTTGCCAATTGTATGTGGGGACATACCTCAGTGGTTGAGCATTCGGCTGCAGATCTAGAGGTCCCCGATTAAAATCCGGGTGTCCCCTGTGCTGATTTGTTCTTTAAACCATTTATATCATTATAACCCCCAGGTAAGATTAATTTGCTAATAAACGTAGGGATATCGCTGAGTGGCACTGCAGACCATGATGTTCCCGTTTCAAATGCGTCTGTCTCTTGTCTGTTTCTTTTTTTACTACTGGAAAATATTATTGGTGTCCAATCAGTTTGGTTTGCTAATTGTATGTGGGGACATACCTCAGTGGTTGAGCATTGGGCTGCAGATCTAGAGGTCCCCGGTTAAAATCCGGGTGTCCCCTGTGCTGATTTGTTTTTTAAACCATTTATATCATGATAACCCCCAGGTAAGATTAATTTGCTAATAAACGTAGGGATGTCGCTGCGTGGCACTGCAGACCATGATGTTCCCGTTTTAAATGCGTCTGTCTCTTGTCTGTTTCTTTTTTTACTACTGGCAAATATCATCGGTGTCCAATCAGTTTGGTTTGCTAATTGTATGTGGGGACATAGCTCAGTGGTAGAGCATTCGACTGCAGATCGAGAGGTCCCCGGTTCAAATCCGGGTGTCCCATGTGCGTTTTTTACCTACCGACGTTTTTTTTTTTTTTAAAGTAGGGTATCACTCAGCATTCCACTGCAGATGGTAATTTCCCTTGTTTTTGTTTTGTTAACTACTGAATAATATTATCGGTCTAAGTAAGTTTGGTTTGCTAATTGTATTTGGGGACATAGCTCAGTGGTAGAGCATTCGACTGCAGTTCGAGAGGTCCCCGGTTCAAATCCGGGTGTCCCCTGTGCTTTTCTTTGTTTAAAACATTTATATAATTATAACTCTCAGGTAAGATTAATTTGCTAATAAACGTAGGGATATCGCTGAGTGGCACTGCAGACCATGATGTTCCCGTTTCAAATGCGTCTGTCTCTTGTCTGTTTCTTTTTTTACTACTGGCAAATATCATCGGTGTCCAATCAGTTTGGTTTGCTAATTGTGTGTGGGGACATAGCTCAGTGGTAGAGCATTCGACTGCAGATCGAGAGGTCCCCGGTTCAAATCCGGGTGTCCCCTGTGCTGTTTTTTCTTTAAACCATATATATAATTATAACACTCAGGTAAGATTAATTTGCTAATCAACATAGGGATGTCGCTGAGTGGCACTGCAGACCATGATGTTCCCGTTTGAAATGCGTCTGTCTCTTGTCTGTTTCTTTTTTTACTACAGGAAAATATTATTGGTGTCCAATCAGTTTGGTTTGCTAATTGTATGTGGGGACATACCTCAGTGGTTGAGCATTCGGCTGCAGATCTAGAGGTCCCCGGTTAAAATCGAGGTGTCCGCTGTGCTGTTTTTTCTTTAAACCATTTATATCATTATAACCCTCAGGTAAGATTAATTTGCTAATAAACGTAGGGATGTCGCTGCGTGGCACTGCAGACCATGATGTTCCCGTTTGAAATGCGTCTGTCTCTTGTCTGTTTCTTTTTTTACTACTGGAAAATATTATTGGTGTCCAATCAGTTTGGTTTGCTAATTGTATGTGGGGACATACCTCAGTGGTTGAGCATTCGGCTGTAGATCTAGAGGTCCCCGGTTGAAATCCGGGTGTCCCCTGTGCTGATTTGTTCTTTAAACCATTTATATCATTATAACCCCCAGGTAAGATTAATTTGCTAATAAACGTAGGGGTGTCGCTGCGTGGCACTGCAGACCATGATGTTCCCGTTTGAAATGCGTCTGTCTCTTGTCTGGTTTTTTTTTTTACTACTGGAAAATATCATCGGTGTCCAATCAGTTTGGTTTGCTAATTGTATGTGGGAACATAGCTCAGTGGTAGAGCATTTGACTGCAGATCGAGAGGTCCCCGGTTCAAATCCGGGTGTCTCCTGTGGTGTTTTTTGTTTTAACCATTTATATAATTATAACCATCAGGTAAGATTAATTTGCTAATAAACGTAGGGATATCGCTGAGTGGCACTGCAGACCATGATGTTCCCGTTTCAAATGCGTCTGTCTCTTGTCTGTTTCTTTTTTTACTACTGGAAAATATTATTGGTGTCCAATCAGTTTTGTTTGCTAATTGTATGTGGGGACATACCTCAGTGGTTGAGCATTGGGCTGCAGATCTAGAGGTCCCCGGTTAAAATCCGGGTGTCCCCTGTGCTGATTTGTTTTTTAAACCATTTATATCATGATAACCCCCAGGTAAGATTAATTTGCTAATAAACGTAGGGATGTCGCTGCGTGGCACTGCAGACCATGATGTTCCCGTTTCAAATGCGTCTGTCTCTTGTCTGTTTCTTTTTTTACTACTGGCAAATATCATCGGTGTCCAATCAGTTTGGTTTGCTAATTGTATGTGGGGACATAGCTCAGTGGTAGAGCATTCGACTGCAGATCGAGAGGTCCCCGGTTCAAATCCGTGTGTCCCATGTGCGTTTTTACCTACCGACGGTTTTTTTTTTTTAAAGTAGGGTATCACTCAGCATTCCACTGCAGATGGTAATTTCCCTTGTTTTTGTTTTGTTAACTACTGAATAATATTATCGGTCTAAGTAAGTTTGGTTTGCTAATTGTATTTGGGGACATAGCTCAGTGGTAGAGCATTCGACTGCAGTTCGAGAGGGCCCCGGTTCAAATCCGGGTGTCCCCTGTGCTTTTCTTTGTTTAAAACATTTATATAATTATAACTCTCAGGTAAGATTAATTTGCTAATAAACGTAGGGATATCGCTGAGTGGCACTGCAGACCATGATGTTCCCGTTTCAAATGCGTCTGTCTCTTGTCTGTTTCTTTTTTTACTACAGGAAAATATTATTGGTGTCCAATCAGTTTGGTTTGCTAATTGTATGTGGGAAAACATACCTCAGTGGTTGAGCATTCGGCTGCAGATCTAGAGGTCCCCGGTTAAAATCCAGGTGTCCGCTGTGCTGTTTTTTCTTTAAATCATTTATATCATTATAACCCTCAGGTAAGATTAATTTGCTAATAAACGTAGGGATGTCGCTGCGTGGCACTGCAGACCATGATGTTCCTGTTTGAATTGCGTCTGTCTCTTGTCTGTTTCTTTTTTTACTACTGGAAAATATTATTGGTGTCCAATCAGTTTGGTTTGCTAATTGTATGTGGGGACATACCTCAGTGGTTGAGCATTCGGCTGCAGATCTAGAGGTCCCCGGTTGAAATCCGGGTGTCCCCTGTGCTGATTTGTTCTTTAAACCATTTATATAATTATAACCATCAGGTAAGATTAATTTGCTAATAAACGTAGGGATGTCGCTGCGTGGCACTGCAGACCATGATGTTCCCGTTTGAAATGCGTCTGTCTCTTGTCTGTTTCTTTTTTTACTACTGGAAAATATCATCGGTGTCCAATCAGTTTGGTTTGCTAATTGTATGTGGGGACATAGCTCAGTGGTAGAGCATTGGACTGCAGATCGAGAGGTCCCCGGTTCAAATCCGGGCGTCCCCTGCGCTGTTTTTTCCCTTAATTCATTGAGATAATTATAATCCTCAGGTCAGATTAATTTGCTAATAAACGTAAGGATGTCGCTGAGTGGCACTGCAGACCATGACGTTCCCGTTTCAAATGCGTCTGTCTCTTGTCTGTTTCTTTTTATTTACTATTGTAAAATATCATCGGTGTCTAATCAGTTTGGATTGCTAATTGTATGTGGGGACATAGCTCAGTCGTAGAGCATTCGACTGCAGATCGAGAGGTCCACGGTTCAAATCCGGTTGTCCCCTGTGCGTTTTTTACCTACCGACGGTTTGTTTTTAAAACAAGTAGGGGATCAATCAGCATTCCACTGCAGATGGTAATTTCCCTTGTTTTTGTTTTGTTAACTACTGAATAATATTATCAGTCTAAGTAAGTTTGGTTTGCTAATTGTATGTGGGGACATAGTTCAGTGGTAGAGCATTCGACTGCAGATCGAGAGGTCCCCGGTTCAAATCCGGGTGTCCCATGTGCGTTTTTTACCTACCGACGGTTTTGTTTTTTTAAAGTAGGGTATCACTCAGCATTCCACTGCAGATGGTAATTTCCCTTGTTTTTGTTTTGTTAACTACTGAATAATATTATCGGTCTAAGTAAGTTTGGTTTGCTAATTGTATTTGGGGACATAGCTCAGTGGTAGAGCATTCGACTGCAGTTCGAGAGGGCCCCGGTTCAAATCCGGGTGTCCCCTGTGCTTTTCTTTGTTTAAAACATTTATATAATTATAACTCTCAGGTAAGATTAATTTGCTAATAAACGTAGGGATATCGCTGAGTGGCACTGCAGACCATGATGTTCCCGTTTCAAATGCGTCTGTCTCTTGTCTGTTTCTTTTTTTACTACAGGAAAATATTATTGGTGTCCAATCAGTTTGGTTTGCTAATTGTATGTGGGAAAACATACCTCAGTGGTTGAGCATTCGGCTGCAGATCTAGAGGTCCCCGGTTAAAATCCAGGTGTCCGCTGTGCTGTTTTTTCTTTAAATCATTTATATCATTATAACCCTCAGGTAAGATTAATTTGCTAATAAACGTAGGGATGTCGCTGCGTGGCACTGCAGACCATGATGTTCCTGTTTGAATTGCGTCTGTCTCTTGTCTGTTTCTTTTTTTACTACTGGAAAATATTATTGGTGTCCAATCAGTTTGGTTTGCTAATTGTATGTGGGGACATACCTCAGTGGTTGAGCATTCGGCTGCAGATCTAGAGGTCCCCGGTTGAAATCCGGGTGTCCCCTGTGCTGATTTGTTCTTTAAACCATTTATATAATTATAACCATCAGGTAAGATTAATTTGCTAATAAACGTAGGGATGTCGCTGCGTGGCACTGCAGACCATGATGTTCCCGTTTGAAATGCGTCTGTCTCTTGTCTGTTTCTTTTTTTACTACTGGAAAATATCATCGGTGTCCAATCAGTTTGGTTTGCTAATTGTATGTGGGGACATAGCTCAGTGGTAGAGCATTGGACTGCAGATCGAGAGGTCCCCGGTTCAAATCCGGGCGTCCCCTGCGCTGTTTTTTCCCTTAATTCATTGAGATAATTATAATCCTCAGGTCAGATTAATTTGCTAATAAACGTAAGGATGTCGCTGAGTGGCACTGCAGACCATGACGTTCCCGTTTCAAATGCGTCTGTCTCTTGTCTGTTTCTTTTTATTTACTATTGTAAAATATCATCGGTGTCTAATCAGTTTGGATTGCTAATTGTATGTGGGGACATAGCTCAGTCGTAGAGCATTCGACTGCAGATCGAGAGGTCCACGGTTCAAATCCGGTTGTCCCCTGTGCGTTTTTTACCTACCGACGGTTTGTTTTTAAAACAAGTAGGGGATCAATCAGCATTCCACTGCAGATGGTAATTTCCCTTGTTTTTGTTTTGTTAACTACTGAATAATATTATCAGTCTAAGTAAGTTTGGTTTGCTAATTGTATGTGGGGACATAGTTCAGTGGTAGAGCATTCGACTGCAGATCGAGAGGTCCCCGATTCAAATCCGGGTGTCCCATGTGCGTTTTTTACCTACCGACGGTTTTGTTTTTTTAAAGTAGGGTATCACTCAGCATTCCACTGCAGATGGTAATTTCCCTTGTTTTTGTTTTGTTAACTACTGAATAATATTATCAGTCTAAGTAAGTTTGGTTTGCTAATTGTATGTGGGGACATAGCTCAGTGGTAGAGCATTCGACTGCAGATCGAGAGGTCCCCGGTTCAAATCCGGGTGTCCCCTGTGCTGTTTTTTGTTTAAACCATTTATATAATTATAACTCTCAGGTAAGATTAATTTGCTAATAAACGTAGGGATATCGCTGAATGGCACTGCAGACCATGATGTTCCCGTTTCAAATGCGTCTGTCTCTTGTCTGTTTCTTTTTTTACTACTGGCAAATATCATCGGTGTCCAATCAGTTTGGTTTGCTAATTGTGTGTGGGGACATAGCTCAGTGGTAGAGCATTCGACTGCAGATCGAGAGGTCCCCGGTTCAAATCCGGGTGTCCCCTGTGCTGTTTTTTCTTTAAACCATATATATAATTATAACCCTCAGGTAAGATTAATTTGCTA
The DNA here is from genome assembly GCA_037893245.1 of Crossaster papposus. Lineage (NCBI taxonomy): Eukaryota > Metazoa > Echinodermata > Asteroidea > Velatida > Solasteridae > Crossaster > Crossaster papposus. The sequence continues at coordinate 742,421 of JBAIAA010000246.1, forward strand.
ATAAACGTAGGGATGTCGCTGAGTGGCACTGCAGACCATGATGTTCCCGTTTGAAATGCGTCTGTCTCTTGTCTGTTTCTTTTTTTACTACTGGAAAATATTATTGGTGTCCAATCAGTTTGGTTTGCTAATTGTATGTGAGGACATACCTCAGTGGTTGAGCATTCGGCTGCAGATCTACAGGTCCCCGGTTAAAATTCGGGTGTCCCCTGTGCTGATTTGTTCTTTAAACCATTTATATCATTATAACCCCCAGGTAAGATTAATTTGCTAATAAACGTAGGGATATCGCTGAGTGGCACTGCAGACCATGATGTTCCCGTTTCAAATGCGTCTGTCTCTTGTCTGTTTCTTTTTTTACTACTGGCAAATATCATCGGTGTCCAATCAGTTTGGTTTGCTAATTGTATGTGGGGACATAGCTCAGTGGTAGAGCATTCGACTGCAGATCGAGAGGTCCCCGGTTCAAATCCGGGTGTCCCATGTGCGTTTTTTACCTACCGACGGTCTTGTTTTTTTAAAGTAGGGTATCACTCAGCATTCCACTGCAGATGGTAATTTCCCTTGTTTTTGTTTTGTTAACTACTGAATAATATTATCGGTCTAAGTAAGTTTGGTTTGCTAATTGTATGTGGGGACATAGCTCAGTGGTAGAGCATTCGACTGCAGATCGAGAGGTCCCCGGTTCAAATCCGGTTGTCCCCTGTGCTGTTTTTTGTTTAAACCATTTATATAATTATAACTCTCAGGTAAGATTAATTTGCTAATAAACGTAGGGATATCGCTGAGTGGCACTGCAGACCATGATGTTCCCGTTTTAAATGCGTCTGTCTCTTGTCTGTTTCTTTTTTTACTACTGGCAAATATCATCGGTGTCCAATCAGTTTGGTTTGCTAATTGTGTGTGGGGACATAGCTCAGTGGTAGAGCATTCGACTGCAGATCGAGAGGTCCCCGGTTCAAATCCGGGTGTCCCCTGTGCTGTTTTTTCCTTAATCCATTGAAATAATTATAATCCTAAGGTCAGATTAATTTGCTAATAAACGTAAGGATGTCGCTGAGTGGCACTGCAGACCGTGATGTTCCCGTTTCAAATGCGTCTGTCTCTTTTCTGTTTCTTTTTATTTACTATTGAAAAAACAATCATCGGTGTCTAATCAGTTTGGTTTGCTAATTGTATGTGGGGACATAGCTCAGTGGTAGAGCATTCGACTGCAGATCGAGAGGTCCCCGGTTCAAATCCGGGTGTCCCCTGTGCTGTTTTTTCCTTAATCCATTGAAATAATTATAATCCTAAGGTCAGATTAATTTGCTAATAAACGTAAGGATGTCGCTGAGTGGCACTGCAGACCGTGATGTTCCCGTTTCAAATGCGTCTGTCTCTTTTCTGTTTCTTTTTATTTACTATTGAAAAAACAATCATCGGTGTCTAATCAGTTTGGTTTGCTAATTGTATGTGGGGACATAGCTCAGTGGTAGAGCATTCGACTGCAGATCGAGAGGTCCCCGGTTCAAATCCGGGTGTCCCCTGTGCGTTGTTTACCTACCGACGGTTTGTTTTTAAAACAAGTAGGGTATCAATCAGCATTCCACTGCAGATGATAATTTCCCTTGTTTTTATTTTGTTAACTACTGAATAATATTATCGGTCTAAGTAAGTTTGGTTTGCTAAGTGTATGTGGGGACATAGCTCAGTGGTAGAGCATTCGACTGCAGATCGAAAGGTCCCCGGTTCAAATCCGGGTGTCCCCTGTGCTGTTTTTTCCTGAATCCATTGAAATAATTATAATCCTAAGGTCAGATTAATTTGCTAATAAACGTAAGGATGTCGCTGAGTGGCACTGCAGACCGTGATGTTCCCGTTTCAAATGCGTCTGTCTGTTTCTTTTTATTTACTATTGAAAAAAAAATCATCGGTGTCTAATCAGTTTGGTTTGCTAATTGTATGTGGGGACATAGCTCAGTGGTAGAGCATTCGACTGCAGATCGAGAGTTCCCCGGTTCAAATCCGGGCTTCCCCTGCGCTGTTTTTTTCCTTAATCCATTGAGATAATTATAATCCTAAGGTCAGATTAATTAGCTAATAAACGTAAGGATGTCGCTGACTGGCACTGCAGACCATGATGTTCCCGTTTCAAATGCGTCTGTCTTTTGTCTGTTTCTTTTTATTTACTATTGGAAAATATCATCGGTGTCTAATCAGTTTGGTTTGCTAATTGTATATGGGGACATAGCTCAGTGGTAGAGCATTCGACTGCAGATCGAGAGGTCCCCGGTTCAAATCCGGGTGTCCCCTGTGCGTTTTTTACCTAGCGACGGTTTGTTTTTAAAACAAGTAGGGTATCACTCAGCATTCCACTGCAGATAGTAATTTCCCTTGTTTTTTTTGTTGTTAACTACTGAATAATATTATCGGTCTAAGTAAGTTTGGTTTGCAAATTGTATGTGGGGACATAGCTCAGTGGTAGAGCATTCGACTGCAGATCGAGAGGTCCCCGGTTCAAATCCGGGTGTCCCCCGTGCTGTTTTTTCTTTAAACCATTTATATCATTATAACCCCCAGGTAAGATTAATTTGCTATTTGCACTGCGGCGCGTGAGGGCGCAAGATTAGATACTGTCAGTGTTAAGTCTGGTTTCGTCATGGCCGGACGTTCACGTCTTCCCGGCCGGACCGATAGCCAGCCTCGGGCCGTGTTTTACACCGCGGCATGGCAGCAACCTAGGATTTAAGAGGGGTCATTTCTGGGAAGGTTTTGCCATCCCAGTAAAAGTCAATCGCGCTTGTGTTTGTGAGTTTGGACATTTGTGCTAGTGTGAAGACCCTTTCTTGAATTGTATGGAGAAATGAGGTAGGATCAAACCACTTTTTAATTTATTTTGTTGGTGCAGCTCAAAACTGAAGGAGCCCCCCTTGAAAAAGGGCGTGTCGATTTGGTTTATGGAGCCGTGCTCTGAGACAATTGTATTCTTATAGAAGTGCAGGTATTCTTGTTTTACCTCACGTTTTGCGTTTGCTTCGGCAGACGGTTTAGAAAATGTCTTCAGGGTGCGCCAGCATATAGGTTTGAATGCTTGCTATGCTTAGCGGTATAGAGTCTTCGTACTGAAGACAACATTTTGCACGGTTGGGAGTGGCTCCACTGATGCGTGGCAATGGAATGTGAGAGCGCCACAATGGTCTATACAAAGGACTGGCCTATTTGTTTAACAATTAGGGCCAGGAATGCAGGTTTTAATATCGTGTCCAAATGATGTTATGTTATTCAGGCTACTTAATGTTTGCATATACGTTTTCAGCAATGAATTTTCAACAACAAAAAAGATGAAGACATTGATCACCAGTAGATGTATATCTCTTATCGCATTTAAAAATTCACTTTTGTATTGAATTCATATAATGCATATTTACGTAGAATTCGCCGTGCGATTGAATCAGGTGTATAGTATATCGCAGTTAGTTACATAACATGCACAATGGTGTAGGGGCAGCCCTATAGCACGCACACATGTTTGGGCAGCCGTCTTTAGTTGGCTTTTGTTCCCAAAATGAGTGTTTCCGATCATTTCGCTTATTTAGTTTCTGGTTTTCGGTTGAACGGGTCTGTTTCTCCGCATTCAAATGTCGTATAGTGCTCTTAGTGTAATCAGTGGTCTTCGTTGATTGCTCTATTTCGGGGGTGTTTTTTCTACAGATCTGATTTGCTGGTTTAATTAAGACCTTTATAAACTTTTACTCGGCTAATTTTAGGTTGAGTTGGAAGTCTGTGTTGAAATAATATATTTCCGCTGCATATCTGTAGGAAAGCCCGTATAATCTAAATGTTGGGACTTCGGTGCTAATTCACACCATGGGAATGAAATATCGTAGAGCCTGGTGGGTGCTCTTGCATCGTATATGGCCAGTCAGAATTCAGCGTTGTCTTTATAATGAGGTACGCAGCGAAGTCTTAAGCGGGTTGACGGCTCACAGCCGCAAAATGCGAGGTTTTGTGTGCACGAAGGAGTGACCCGCAGTATAGTAATATTCATTTTGGCAGTGGTGTTGGGCCAACATGGTGACTCCGACTGTTTCGGGATATTTAACAACAAAAAAACAACAAAATAGATTCATAAAGTGTCTATTTTACAATGACAAAATTCAAGTGAATTATAACGCATACTTGTACCTGTTTTTATATTACTTTGCTTTATGCTCACGTTTTGCATGTGATGTTTGTTTTCGTTAGTCAGAGTGCCACATGTTCTGGTTGGGCGCCTTTGCTTTGCTCTGGTATGGGGCAGGGGTTCTGACATGTGATTTGCCTTTGAGTTTAGTATAGCAACGCAGGTTTGGTCGGGGTGTTAGACCGTTTTAACCTTTTAGGTCAGTACACTTTTAATGAGGCATTTATGTGTTTTTTGCGCGGCCTTATTTTTGTTAGCCTGCTTTCGGAATAGACGACATTTCGAGTGTTCCTAATTATTTTAAGGTAACTAACAAAAAAAAGAACCACACATTTTGAAGATAGGTAACTAAATCACATATCTTGTCACCAAACCGGCACAGTATTCAGCACAACTTTGTTTAGTAAGAAAAAAGGGTATTTCTTACCGACCATAAAATCAGACAAGTCATAGTTCTGTCCCTGTTTAAAAAAAATAAAACTATTGTTGATGAAAACTTGAAAAGTCTCTCTAAACAATAAGACGATATTAGTATTTTGTAGCCCTTTTGTTGCAAACAATCCTCGTTAAAAAAAAATAAAAAAAATAAAAAAAAAATAAAAAAAAACCCAACAAACAACCGTATTGAAATTGAAGCTTTTGGTATTATTAATATTAGAGTCCAAGAACACTGCCGGTTATGTCAGCATGTCTTTACTTGCTATAAGTGCCTCCTTCGACGGTGGCAGATGCATTTCATTATAAATGTAAAATTAAACCCATGTGTAAAATGTGTTTGTATATAATAATGCGATGCAACCGTTTGCAATATTTTGGGAGAAAGCCAATTATAAATGTAAAATCAAACCCATGTGTACAATATGATTGTATATAATAATGCCATGCAACTGTTTTCAATTTTTTGGGAGAAAGCCAATTTAAGCGCTATTTAAGCAGAAACTTATTCAAGCCTTGCTCATAGGGGTTTAACCCGGGAGAAACAACCAAGGGGCTTGGCTTGTTTCAGGTCATTCCGCACAATACTATTGTGACCTAAGACACGGAAAAGCCGTCTTGCGTAATCGCCATGGTTCGTCCCAGGACAGTGCTAAGATCCCGTATTTTGCATAAGTATAGGGGATCAGGCCCGCTCTGGGCAAACCTTATACGTTCCAATTACAAAGAAGTTCTCTATTGAAGTCAACTACATGTATTATTATTGTGGGCAATTAACTTCTATGAGGACCAAGGCTGTTTTGATTATTTGATCGATCGAGATTTTGGCCACTGTCGTTTGGTCACCGCTTTTATATATAATACAACCCCTTTTATATACAGGGTGTCTCTAAAAAAGGTGTACCCGTTTTCAAATTCATATTGTTGCGGAATTGCTGAGCATTTCGGGGGAGGGCGGGTGTCTGTGGAAGGGGTGGGGTGCCCTCTGTCCGGTGGTGTGGGGTTCGTTGTGTCGTTGCAGTGAGTGGCTGGGCTGGCGAGACGGTTGTGAGGGGTACTGGGGTCGGCATTGTGACAGGTTGGGATGATAAGTCAGGCAGTATAACATGAGACCAAGATGCCAGCTATGCATTAACATGAATAGTGGCCATCACCTTGCATTTGTCAGGAAAGGGACCCTGTCATAATTTTTCCAATGTGTTAAAACAGAAACAGAATTTGTCCTTAAAAACACCTGCCGGAGCTTCGTCACTCAAGTAAAACCAGCTTGTCACAGTGCTGATTTCTGTACATTTCATGGGTGTCTTGTTTGTTCGGTCATCCATGGCAGTGACGTGGTGGACCTTGTGCCGTTGGGCAGAGGGCGTTTTGCCCTTTCCGCGGCTATTTGTCTTTTTGTGAAGTGTTCGGTGGTTTTGCAATGGTGCCAATTTTAAGGTGGGTGTGCTTTTTTTGGAGACACCCTGTATAATACAACCCCGATAATGTATGGCTGTCATTGCCTTGCTTTTCATTTCCAATCTTGTTTCGGTCGGAGATGAAATACCGCCATCTCACTATACGAGAGTGGTTTTTCAAGTTCAACTTCTGAGGTCAAAAGCCATCTGTGGTCAAGTTTTTAATTGGGCCGGAGTTTAAAAACTTTTTTCATTTGAAAACTTGGAGTCCAGATTTCAATGAAGTGGCTGATGTTTGTCTGATTGTGGAACGTTGACTAGCTTCCTTGTCGATTGTAAATTTGTGGATGTCAACGGCTGCTAGATGGTTAGCTGCTTTGTAGACAAGTATTGCTGCTTTATAGACAAGATGTCGTCCTGCAGGATGTTGTTATCTGCAGGTATGCTGATCATCCTGTACATGATACAGTCACGTAGAATGAACATCACGGTAGAATGAACTTGCTTAGGCAGATCATTAAGGTAGACGACGAACAGGGCCGGACCCAAGACGGTTCAGAACTATAATGCATTCTTGTTGGCAGCATTCGTGTTTTAGGAGGGCCTAAACAAAAAAAGGGGCCTTGTTATTCAAACAAAACGGAGAGTGGACCCTCAAATGAATTGTAGCGCCTTGAGCAGCGTGTGAACTTAGGCGGTCGGCAGCCTCGCGGCACGTTTCTTAGTGCTCGCTGGCTTATGAGTGCAGTCTTTTGAACGCCTTACGCGTGGAAATGACGCGCATTGTTGTTTAGCATCAGGTATGATGAAATGGTACAGCTATGATGAAATGGTACAGCTAGTACCCTTTTTATCACAATAGAACAGCCCCAAAGACAAGCCCTTATGCTGGACGGCTCGTTGAGTCTGTTTTTGTAGGGGGACAATGATCTCATGAATATTCTTATAATGCACAAAACCAAAACAATCTGTGATTGGACAGCGCCCTCTTGTGTTTTAAATTGGACAATAGATTTCTGGTTTTAGGCATACTGAACAGCCATGTTTGGTGGCACGTATAATGCAAGAAGGCGCGACCGACTGTCGGTCGAGTTGTACTAAAATGCACAATTTTACGCTAGACTAGCGTGGTTAAGATCCGTCGGAGGACGGGCCTCCGCATAAGAGAGAAACAGTCATGGATGGGCCCTGTGTGTTCAATTGTAATCTAACATGGTTAAGATAATAGGTTTTGCAGCGGACGGGCCCTGCGTTTTGGATTTTAATCTAGTGTAGTTAAGATCAAAGGATGAGAGATAGTTATAAGTTACGCAGCAGACGCGCCCTGTGTGCTGAATTTAAATCTTACATATTGTTAAGATCAGACGATCAGACGATAAGAGAGAATATAAGTTATGCAGTGGTCAGGTTCTGTGTGTTGAACTTAAATCTAGCAATGGTTAAGATCAAAGCATAAGAGAGAATAGAAGTAACGCAGTGAATGGGCCATGCGTGTCGGAATGTAATTCTAACATTGTTAAGATTACAGAATAAGAGGTAACAAATGTTGCGCAGTGGATGGGCCCTGTGCGTTAAATTTAAATCTAACAATGTTAAGATCATAGGTTAAGATAGAATATAAGTTCCGCAGTGCACGGGCTCGGTGGGTTGAATTTAAATATAACAATGTTAAGATCATAAGAGAGAATATAAATTCCGCAGTGGGTAGGCCCTGCATCTTGAATTTAAAACCAACATTGTTAGGATCAGAGGATATGAGAGAACTAAAGTTACGCAGGGGACGGGCCCTGCGTGATGAATGTTTATCTTACATGGATATCATCAGAGGATAAGAGTACATAAAAGTGACGCAGTGGACAGGCCCTGTGTGCTGAATTTTTAATCTAACATGTTTATTTTTAGATCAGAGGTGGGGCCTCCGCGTGAGAAGCAATAGAAATTCCGCGTGGACGGGCCCTGCGTGTTAAATTTGAGACATAAGGAGTTCCGCCGTGGAAGGGCCCTGCGTTTTCAATTTGAATTTAACTGATTAAGATCAGAGGATGGGCCTCTGCATTTGAGACCAAACAAAAAGGTTCCGCAGTGGATTAGGCCCTGCGTCTTAAAGGTGGTATACACTATTGGTAAATGCTTGAATTATCATGAATGGGCGAATTTGGAAGGTTGTATTTTATAGTAAATATCTTTAAACTGGCCTGTCCGAAGTTTACAGTCATAAATGCCGAGAAAAGCACGAAAAACAGCGTTTGTTTTCAACCGGCGTCGAGCTGTTATTCTTATGTTATTTGTGTTTTTTCGCGATCAATTTGCTGGACGCCTAGATCTTTATTTACTTTCAGATGAGTAAGATATTTCTTAACAATTCGGTAGTAAATGTTGTGTTTTTCTCTCTCCATATCTGCAAATGGTGTATCCTACATTTACATTTTAATGTAGCTGATTAATTCAGAGGACGGGCCTCTGCATGGGAGACAAAAGTAGTTCTGCAGTGAATAGGCCCTGCGTGTTAAATTCGTATGTATCGGATTAAGATCAGAGGACGGGCCTCTGCATGAGAGACAAAAGTAGTTCCGCAGTGGATAGGCCTTGTGTGTTAAATTCGACCGTGTATCGGATTAAGATCAGAGGACGGGCCTATACATGAGAGACAAAAGAAGTTCCGCAATAGATAGGCCACGCGTGTTAAATTTGAATGTAACTAATTAATTATTCTGAAATTATTCTCATGTAGGGACATGAGAGACAAAATAAGTCTCACAGTGGATATGCCCTGCGTGTTAAATTTTGAATTTAACTGATTAAGATCAGAGGACGGGCCTTTGCATGAGAGACAAAAGTAGTTCCGCAGTGGATAGGCCTTGTGTGTTAAATTCGACCGTGTATCGGATTAAGATCAGAGGACGGGCCTCTACATGAGACAAAAGAAGTTCCGCAATAGATAGGCCACGCGTGTTAAATTTGAATGTAACTAATTAATTATTTTGAAATTATTCTCATGTAGGAACATGAGAGACAACATTTTGTCTCGCAGTGGATATGCCTTGCGTGTTAAATTTTGAATTTAACTGATTAAGATCAGAGGACGGGCCTCTGCATTTGAGACAAATAGAAGTACCGCAGTGGATAGGCACTGCGTGTTAAATTTTGAATTTAACTGATATGATCAGAGGACGGGCCTCTGTATTTGAGACAAATGGAAGTTCCGCAGTGGATAGGCCCTGCGTGTTAAATTTGAATTTAACTGATTAACCCTAACCCCCTAGGCTTTACTCTGGGCCGGCTAAAGAACTGAGTACTACAGAATATTACTTAGTATTTTGTAGCTCGGTTCCTTTCTCTACAGTCTCTCCGTGACTGATGATTGGGTGTGTACTGTCAAATTACAGATACTGCCAACCACAAAATACTAATAGTGGTTATACAGGTCAGTAATTCTTACCTGGCAAAAAATGCAGTAGTTCAGCCTTGACCCATTGCTGTGTCCCATGTGACAATCTTTGCTGTAGAGGTTAGAACACTCCACGCAGTATACATGGGCCATGAACACTCAGCAAGCAGAGGGCTAGGGACCCAATACAATGCTTAGTACTACGAGTGCAATTAGGGGTGTACATGTACCAAATACTAAAAATTACTATAGGCATTGTACACAGGTAGGTGAGAGTTCTGCATACTACTTTTTACTGCTAGTCAAAAGCAGCATTAGGTAGGGTTAGCGTTAAGATCAGAGGACTGGCCTCTGCATTTGAGGCAAATAGAAGTTCCGCAGTGGATAGGCCCTGCGTGTTAAATTTGAATGTATCTGATTAAGATCACAGTATGGGCATGCAGTTCCGCTGTGGACGGGCCCCGCGTGTTAAATTTTAAATTTAACCGATTAAGATCAGAGGATGGGCCTCTGCGTGAGAGGCAATAGAAGTTCCGCAGTGGATAGGCCCTGCGGGTTACATTTGAATGTAACTAATTAAGTTCAGAGGACGGGCCTCTGCATGAGTGACATAAACAAGTTTCGGCCAATCCTTGTCTATTTTTTATTTTGTGGTCATCTTTACTCCACTTCTTAAAAGTCTTATTTTGGGATCGGAACTTTTGCCTAAAGACCTCAAAAGAATTGCCATAATAACCAGATTGGCCTAAATTGTTTTTAATCGAAATGTTCTTTTGTTTTTCCTTTCCGTTTCCTAAATGACGTTTAATGATTGATCGAAGTCATATTTTTCTTCACAGACCCTAAGAACCATTTCGATGATGAAAAGCTATGTTGTTGTTTCCACGGTCGCCGCTGAACTTGGCGAAAATTGCGTGTCGACTGGTCTGCAACGGTCCATCGGTGCAGCCGTTCTGCAACACTGCCCGTTTCCAACGCATAGATGAATCCAATCGAACATGCATGGACATTCAGGGGCCAGTAGCCCTGTATCCCTGTAGTAAATTAACGTCTCATGGTCTTCAGTCCTCAGAATGAAACAACCTTTTCTTTGTATTGTCATCTGTTTGTGTGTGAAAAAGTGCCTGAGTAAAGTGGTAATGGCAATAATTACAATAAAATAGATATTAACTGTACACAGTTGCGGTAGGCTTTGACCCACAGGGGGAAATTTGAGGAAACGGGGCGCTTTATGCATGCAATTCGGCGTCGAGAAAAGTCCCACCCGCAGCACTTCTGTTTGTTGTTGTCCTGCGCATATTTGCGGACTTGTGAAGCTCATCTGCAAAATTAATTTATTAACTAAATGAACAGCGTTAAAGGTAGGGGGCGGTCTTGTAGGTTCATTCAGGACGCATTTCCCAGTTCCGCGCTATTTTTCTTGCCGTGCTCGTTTGGCGTCTGCAAGTCTATCGAGATGTTCCCGAAAGCGAGGGCGGAGTTCTAAAGCGAGGAGTGACGACACGAGACCCCATAATAATATACCCGTCATTGACGCTCCTTGGCACCGCGGAGCATGGAAAATGTACATGTACGTTTAAGATATCTGGAAGGTCGCAATTGCGCCGGATGGTTCGAACTGTCGCTCATTAGGTAGTATTCCGCTCCCTAATATCTCTCGGCTTTTGATGCCTCGGTATGTAGGGCTATCCGCCCTCTGCCCACCTACAGTGTCAAACTGCAACGCGCTACTCGCAAATGAAGGATATTCTAACTCTGGTGCTGGTCCTTCAGAACCTGCCTCCGCCGATCTGGTTAGCATCGATAGTCTGAATGGCTACGCGCGCCCCCGTCTACAAGGGGTGACTTTCAAATACAAGTTGGTTTTCATTGCACGCATTTCCACCGCGTCTGTCGAATAATACGCTATAGCATTTACGGCAAACGCCATCAGATAGGCGTATAGTTCCCGGCTTTACCGGTTGGATGGCGGCGTCGCGTTGTGCGTGTGGCGTCGGGCGGGTGGCGTCGTGCGAGTGGTGTTGTGCGGACGGCGTCATGTAGGCGGCGTCGTGCGTGTGACGCGTTGCGACGCGGTACGGGCGACGCGGTACCGGCGACGCCGTATGGGCGACGCGGTACAGGTGAGGTACGGGTGAGGTATGGGTGAGGTATGGGTGGTATTTGGGGCGAGATATTGTGGGAATGGGTGAGGCTTAATCGTGGTCCCGGTTCGGAGCGAAGAATCTTCCCATATCTAAAACTCAAGTATCCCGAACAAAGCAGCAGTGCAAATAGAGTACTATTTGTAAACCTCAATTTTCTGTTTGAAGACTTCGTTTTACAGAAATTCATTGTGTATATTATTTGTAGGCAATGAAATGGTCTTTCATATGATACTAAACACTGACGACTTTTCATTTATGTTCTTACTGTAGGTGGGATTGTTCCATTTGTACATCCACAGAACATGCACTGCGATGCATGTGAAGCAGTACACACGCAGAACATGTACATGTACATGTACATGTACATGTACATGCATACATGTACATGTACATTCATGTACATTTTTGTAGATGTAAACAATGATAATCAGCCAGAAAACAATTCTCATTTAGTTTTGCATGTTTTATCATTTTACTGATTTATTACTACTCTGGTATAGTGCACCGATTTACATGTACATGTAGTTGCTGTTTGTTGTTACACAAAATGTATAACTTTCTATAAAGGTACATCTAAGAAATACAAGAACACTTGAATAAAAGATAGCTTCATCCTTTTCAAAGCTTGTGAATTTAGCACTACATGTTATTCTTACACATTTGGCAAATGTTGTATTTTGCAGGGGCTTTATTTCAAAGAACACATATAAAAGCCAAGATTTTTTTTTTGGTCAATCCAATTAGTAGAACATCATTTCAAACATGAAGCATATTATCTGCTCATGAGTATTCAAAAAACAAAATACTGTTCAGATGTCACTTGGAATAATTAATTTGGAATAACATGTCAACAGTTCAGCAATAAAACGTGGAATAATGCATAGGGGGGCCTAAACAAAATTAATTAAAAATATAATTACATGTACATGTATGCAACTGTGAGACTTGGGTAAATGATGTATTTCAAAGCTTTGTGAGACTCCCAAATTATAATTTGTAATTCTGGTAATTTCTTTTACTGAAAAAAAATCAGATCTTGGTTTTCAACGTATTAGACCCAAAAGCTTGCTACATGTACAACAACCTAAGCAGATCTACTTATAGTTCAAGTTAGAATGGTAACGGGCAAAGCAGGGCACTGCACACATAGGACGGTCACATTTTGTGCAGCATGTCGTAGTTTGTTTCCGCTTTCCTTTTTTGGATCGGTCACTGCAAACGATGCAGTCTGGATAGCTGTTAGCTGGTACTCGGCCCGGATAATGACCACGTTCAGTAAGCCTTGACGGTAGGTCATCTCTGATTGATCTCCGTCCAGGGCGCCCTTGGTCGCGTTCCCAAGTCTCAAGCAGGCCTTGGACAATGGCTTGCCGGAACTTCAGAGATGTCGTTTTTGCGTTGCCGGGTATGTTATGATACAGTACATAGGAATTGGTGATGCAGACTTCAAGTAGGTGGAAAAATACTCGTTTCCACCACTTGACACTACGGTGTATGTGGTTATAGTACTGGAAGTACTGGTCCCCTAAATCGGTTCCTCCCATGCTCTTGTTATACTCGTCAATGGACTTGGGTTTGACGATTTCCCGATACCCATTGTCACCGCCGTTACGATCACGAATACGCTTGTTGACAGTATTGCAGTTACCGACACTAGTGAGAAGGTTGACTAGCTTCTTGTCGTACCAAGAGATGCAAAGTAAGTCTGCCTTGCAATGAAATCTTGGCGCATCTCCTTTCTTCATCTTGTTTTTCTTCGGGTTCGCAACCTCCGGTATACCCTTGCTGAGAAACTTCACAGTTCCGCAACAGCCAAATCCAAGATTCATTAGTGTATTGTACAGTGCTGGGCTGGTGTAGTAGTTATCACAGTAGATTATGTGGCCTTTATTTTCAAACCCTTTTATCAGGTCGAGAATAACATGTCCACTTACATAAAGTTCTGCTGGGTGGTCAGTTGATGGGTCAGGTTGGTTTTGCACAGGGGGAGCAGGGTACTCCTGACGACCAGTGTACAATTTCCATGCCAATGTGTACCCCGTTGCCGATTCGTTGAGCGACCATGCCTTCATTCCCCATTTCACCGTTTTTTTTGGCATACTGTATAAAACTCAGCCGTCCTTTGAAGCGCAGCATGCTTTCATCTGGAGAGATTTGTTGGCGTGGATTGTAGAGAGAGCTGAAAGTTGGTAAGATGAGATCCAGAAATGGCTTTAGCTTGACAAGTTTGTCCCTTGTTGCATGAGGTCGTTGAGCTTGAGGGGCCTGATTGTTAGCAAGATGAAGGTATCGCAAGGTGGACTGAAAGCGATTGCGGGACATGATGGAGGGATAAAATCGGTTCAGTAGTATCTCCGATCTTGACCAGTACATGTGGTATTGTGGCAATCTGTTGATCCCCATGGCAATAATTATTGCAACGAACGCTTTCATCTTGGGCTCAGCGATGGGATTAGTGGCCCATGGGTATGTTCCTGGCTTTGACTGCATGTACTGATCTGCGTACCTACCTGTTTGTTTCAGTTACAAGAAGATCCCAGACTGCTGTCGAGAAGTACAGCATAAACAGTTGTACTGGAGAAAACCCAGCATAGTTGCCAGTAGGACCCGGAACTCCAGTAAATTGTAAGAGACGGGGTACGAAGTCTGCTGTTTCCTCCCAGCCATCGCGGAAATTTGGTGGTTTTGGTTTACCCCTTTTACGACCACGGACTGCTCCTCCACCGTGACCGGCGACACCAGCTCCCCGAGGCCCGGCGCGTTTTCCGGCACCCCGTCCACGGCGGGCCGCCGTAGCACTCGGACCAGGCTTATCGTTGTCATCCGACGACGTAGACATGGACGAAACTTCACTAGATTCATCGGAATCCTCACTAAGTTCCTCTTCAGAACTGTCCAAATCTATATCGGAGTCACTATCAGCAAACAACTCTGCTAGTATTGCAGCGTTACGATCAGCCATAATGGTGATATTTTGTCAAACAAAACCAGAAGAAAATTTGTTGCGTGTCGTTTTTCTCGGAAAATCGTAATGGGAACCCTACACGTGTACACCATAGTAAAGCTAAGTCAATGAACTTCCTGACTATATAACATTCAACAACAGAGGGCAGCAAACGAATATAATGCAGCTTCTCGAAAACGGCGGCCCTCTTTTGTCGAGTAAACTCGACATTGGTACGGAAGCACACTGTGTTGTGCTGTCGAGTAAACTCGACATTGGTACGGAAGCACACTGCGTTGCGCTGTTGAGTAAACTCGACATTGGTATTGATAGAGTCCGGTTGAGGCAAGGATGAACGGTGAGGTAAAGCCGGTACGGTAGGCACAAGTAAAACATTATGTGTACTTCTATAAATCTGGGCCTAGACTCGAGTGGACAGCAGCTGTTACTTACACCTTTTTTTTTTTTTTTCCCCTCTTTCACCACCCTACACTGTTAAAAAAAAAATATCTGTTAATTAACAGTACATTCTATTGTCAATTGGCATTACAGAAGTTACTGTTTTTTAACAGTACATTCTACTGTTGTTTTATCTCTGTTTATTACCAGAGATTCTACTGTATTGGGTACTGTACACCTACAGTGATTCCCCTGTTTTGCAACAGTGATTAACCCGTTGTTGTTTTGTTAATATAACAGCAAGTTTTATCCAAAAACAAACGCTCCTGTTGAAGTACAGTTTTCTGTTACGCGTATTGCGGCAATTTACATCGATGAATGAAGTGGGAATGGGAACCAGACCTATTATAAGTAATTACACATTACACAATACTACATGTATTACGTATACAGATATATAGTACAAACGCTACGATAACCTACTAAACACTTTAACCACGGTCGTGAGTTACTTTTATATTCAGCTTTTCCCGCAATGATGAAGTCACGCTTTGAAATGAATAATTTTAATATTTCAATGCGGAAGGAGATGGGATGCAATTCTTCAGCTTTATTTGCTAAAAATCAAAATTGTATCAGTGAATTGCTTTAATAATTACACAAAGTGGTCAAAAAAGTGTGTTTTGTGGTATAACAACACGGTTTAGCATGACTTTTGTGAACACTAGTTTCCTCACTTCTGGTTGGTCAGTTGCTGCGTGGTGAGATTCGTGTAGGAGAACAGTAGATTCTCTGTAAATAAATACTTCGTTGTCGTTGCTGTATATTTACAGCAAATCGTGTTGTTATAAAACAGTAATGTTGATGTGTCTTAACATAACGGAAGAAAATGCTTGTTCAAAAGATGATGTTTCTTGTTCCAGTACAAAACTTTAATTTAACAGCGAACATTCTGTAACCAAACAGAGAAATTCAGTAAAATGTACATAGACAGTACTAGTTTTGTTTATACGCAAAGAAATCCCAACAGTAATATCTACTGTAGCCCACTACAGCTACAGCTGGGTTGAATTGATGGGTCCCATAGTACAATCACACTTCTTATGCTGTCTGATTTGTTTGTTCCAACATTTATAGATTTATTGATGGAAAGGTTCACAATGGTACTGGTACATGCAGAAATTATGGCTCAGCTGTTGGATAGAAGTAGACTGGGGTACTAGACGTACGGAAGTTTGAAGTAGAAGGTTTTTCTGAAATAAAAATACAAATAAACTACCATGAGTATTTAAATAATACATGAAGTCATGTAAAGTGTGTACAATATTTGGGATAATAAACACAAGAATAAAGACTTTATCATAAGGAATAAACATTTTGACCTAAGAAACCATGAAGGAGAAATACATGAACCACAGTAAGATTAGTCAAAACAATACACAATAAAGCACTAAATAACATGGGCAGGTGGGCTTCACCAATCTACATGTACATGTATGTGCATGTGTACATGTACAAACCAACAACACATGTACTGCACGTGCAAACTGTACTAACAATTTCTCTAACATGCGAATCAGAAAATATCACTAAAATGTACAATTTCTACTTACTACGCTGGGGGTATGCAGATCTATAAACCCTTGATTTGACTTTAAGAATACATATAATTAACCAGAGATAGCTTTTATGAACTTATGGAGTGATCTTGATGGTATAACTTTCACGGAATTAACATTTGGTTTCATCAACAATGAATATGTTTTCAAGTTAACGGTAAGTATGAATAGCGCCCTCAAACTGACAACCACTAAACTACGGTGAGCTGAAGAGGCCATGTGCTGTCCGCTACATCCCGGCCCCGATGACACGTCCTAGTCGTCATCCTCACAATGCCAAGGACAGCAATACAAAAGATACAAAGATAACAAACTTAAACAAACAGGTTAAACTAGTCAACACAACTGTTCAATGTTCACAAATCTCTAGTCGGCACTGGTATTGAGATCATCCGAGGAAGTGGGCACTAGCTGGGCTTCCAGAAGACAGATCTTGTCACTAGGTCGATCATACACTCCACTCTGTGTTTTGACTTGGACGGAGCGGACGTATCCATCCTTCCCTGGGTAGGTAGCTGTGATGAGACCTAACGGCCACTTGCAGCGGGGTGTATTTTCATAACGCACAAGCACTAGGTCGCCAACGAGCAGGTTTCGCTTGGGGTACAGCCACTTTTGTCGTAGTTGGAGTGAAGGTAGGTATTCTTTCAGCCAACGATGCCAAAATATGTCGGCTTGGTATTGAACCTGACGCCACCGTCTCTTGTACAAATCCTGTTTGATGAAATGTCCAGGTGGTAAGCTTGGACCTTCACGAAGTAGTAAGAGATGGTTTGGAGTGAGGGGTGAGGGATCCTTCGGGTCATCGGAAAGCTTAGTGATTGGGCGTCCATTCACTATGCTCTCTACAATGCACATTAGGGTGTTTAGTCCCTCATCGTCCATGGTCTGTTGTCGCAGTAGGCTACTCAGTACAGAACGAACAGTTCTGATCTGGCGTTCTCATACGCCGCCCATATGGGAAGCGGCAGGCGGGTTGAAAATCCACTGGATTTCACGTTGGCGTAGGTAGTCTTCAATTTGGTGCTGATTCCAGTCCTGGAGAGCTCGTCGCAGTTCATGCTGAGCTCCCACGAAGTTAGTTCCATTATCAGAACGGATCTCACTAGGCCTTCCACGACGGCTGATGAAGCGCTGCAGGGCATGTATGAATGAGTCCGTTCCAAGGCTGTGGCACACCTCTATGTGAATCGCCCTGGTGGTCAGGCAGGTGAACAGACATCCATATCTTTTGATCTCGATTCGTGCTCTTCTGACTATGAATGGCCCGAAGAAGTCTACTCCTACTGTGTTGAAGGGAGCTTCTCCAGATGTGACGCGGTCCCTTGGCAGGTCTGCCATCTTTTGTGAGTCTGGTGATGACTTTCTCTTCTTACACTCTATGCAGCTATTGAGCACCCGCTTGACTGCGACGCGCCCCTTCACTATCCAGAATCGTTGGCGCAGTTCAGCAAGTGTCCTCTCCACACCAGCATGACCACACAGAATATGATAGTGCCTGGCGATGAGCTCGGTAACTGGATGTTTGTTGGGCACAATCCAGGGGTGTTTTGCTTCATTGGGGATGGCAGCATTTTCCAGACGACCGCCGACACACATGAGACCATCGCTTGAGAAGATGGGTGTCAACTTCTGGTAGCGTGAAGTTGTCAGTTGTGTATCACCAAGGCTAGTCTGCTGGATGTATTTCACGACTGCTTTCTCTGCATCAAGCAGCTCCTTTACAGTCAAAGATTTGTTACCGTCGATACCTTCATCATGGCTCTTGGTTACTTTCTGGTGCAGTATTGATTTGGCTCGAAGAATCCAACCAATAGCTTTCTTCAGCTTGTACCAGGATGAGTATCGAGTGAAGATGTCTTCAAGTATGGTAGGTCTCGGATTAGTGGTTGTATCCACAACATACACCTGCGGTTGTCGCTTGATTTCTGCATCCTTGTCAAGTTCAAGACACTTCAAGTCCGGCTGTTTGGGCCATGCATCTTCCACCATATGCAGGAAGGGAGGACCGCTTATCCAGCGCTCAGAATCAACAAGTTGCTGGGCAGTCATGCCTCTAGAGACATCATCTGCAGGGTTTAGAGCTGAATCCACGTGCCTCCACTGAGATGGGGAAGACTGCTCGTGGATCATGGCAATCCGGTTGGCCACATACGTCTGGAATCGTTTGTCTTCGTTGCGTAGGTACTGCAGCACGATCATACTGTCCGACCAGAAGACTGACTCAATAAGCGGGAGTTGCATTTCGCGCCTGATGATTTGATCTAGCTTCACAGCCACAATCGCGGCAGTAAGCTCCAGTCGCGGAATGGTAGTAGCTCTCAGTGGTGCAAGCTTTGCCTTAGCCATCAAAAATGAACAATGGGCCTGACCATTGACATCTACCAAACGGAGATAGCTGACAGCACCATAAGCTCTCTCGGATGCATCAGCAAAGTGGTGTAACTGCATCGTTGAAATGACAACGGTCTTGTCTGGTTTCACGCATCGTGGTATACTCAGCCTCTCGATGAGGGGCACATCTTGCAGCCATCGCTGCCACTGCGATTCCATGTTGTTCGGCATAGGGTCGTCCCACCCAGTCTTGAGGCGGCACAGTGTCTGGAACAACATCTTTGCCTTCAACACAAACGGACAGACGAAACCTAGAGGATCGTAAATTGAGCTTGTTATGCTCAACAATCCTCGTCGAGTGCGTGGCTTCTCCTTCACACTGGTATTAAATCCAAGGGTGTCCGATTCTACCTTCCAGAGAACTCCTAACGCCCTCTCGGATGGTAGTGTCTCCTGGTCTAGATCCATAGATGCAATCGATTTGGCGCACTCCTGAGTAGGAAGTGACCTCAACACTGCTCGTGAGTTGCTCAACCACTTCGTGAGCCGAAACCCACCAAGGGCCAACAGCTCACGCAGTTGACCAACCAGAAGAATGGCTTCAGCTTCTGTGGGGACAGATTTCAGGCAGTCGTCTACGTAGAAATTCTGGTCAATGGTCTGAATGGTGTCTACGTCATACTCGGTGTGATTGTCAAGAGCAGTGCGCTTTAGCGCAAAGTTTGCACAACTAGGGCTCCAGACTCCCCCGAATAAGTGTGACGTCATACGATACATGACGGGCTGAGTTCCAGCTTCATAGTCCTCCTGCCACAAGAAGCGAAGTGCATCTCGGTCCTTTGCATTTACCCGCACCTGGTGAAACATGCCCTCAATATCAGCCATCAAGGCGATGTGATCTTGACGGAACCTCAGGAGTACCCCGATTAGTTTATTGGTGAGGTCAGGACCTTGATAAACTCGGTCGTTCAGTGAGGTACCTTGAAAGCGCGCAGCACAGTCGAATACAATCCGCACCTTGTCTGGCTTGTGGGGGTTCAGCACAGGGTGATGAGGCAGGTACCACACGAAACCATCATTCCTGTCAATGTCCTCAGCAGGAACTGTCTCCGCAAATCCTTTCTTCAGGAGGTCTTTGATTCCGCTACTGTACTTCTCTCGCAGAGTTGGGTCTTTGGAGAGTCGCTTTCCTAACAGCCTCAACCGGTGTCCTGCGACTGACTTGTTGTCAGGGAGATGTGGTGGTCTTTCCTTGAATGGTATGCTCATGGAATAGTAAACTCCATCTTTGCACAATGAATCCTCCCATATTGAAAGAACTTTCCTTTCACTGACCGATAGATTCTCAATGGCGCTCCCTACATCATCCAGCTTCCAAAACCTTTCGACTTGATGCTGTAGGTCAACGTCGGTCTTGACGAAGTAAGATGCGGATAACTTTGGCTTCTTTTGAAGGTCAACTGGACCGTTAAGTGTCCATCCAAGAGCGGTCCTGGTTGCATACGGCTTGCCAATAGCACCAGCACGAACTTCTAGGGGGACCATAACATGTGGTGAATCTTGTCCAATTAGAAGATGGACATCATTGATATCAACTTCGGGTATTGTGATGTCGCGAAGATGTGGCCAGCTGTCTAGCTCTTCCCGCGTCACCATGCTACTGAGACCAACATTTAACTCCGGTCTGGTAAGGACATTGGGCATCATGAATAGGTGTGAGTCATCGTGATCAGCAACCTCTAAGCTGACGATGAAGGTGTTGACTTCAACTTCTATCTTATCTAGTGTAGTTAGCTTCACGGTATCTCTCTTGGTCTGAATGCCAAGACGTCGCATCAGGTCTTCTGAACAGAAGCTTTGGGTTGAGCCAGTGTCCATTAGAGCATAAGTACTCACAAACTGCTGGTCTGCGTGTGCCCTGATCTTGACAGGAACAATCGGCAGTGCAACCTTTCCTCTGCCGGCCCCAGTGAGGTTGCATACCACAACTGGGCTAGTTGTGGCTGTTGTCTGTGATGGACTTGAAGAACCATCTGGTGTAGGTTGACCGCTTGCCGGTGTATAACTGGTGTCACTGCGTGGACGTGGAAGGTGCAAATACTTGCTGTGCTTCATGCCACATCCCTGGACTGTGCATACGAAATGACGAGTACAGTCTCTCCCCAAGTGTCCCGGCTTGAAGCAATTAACGCACAGCTTCTTGCCTTGCACAAAGGCAAGACGGTCCTTTATACGCATAGCTTTAAATGCGTCACACTGGTTGAGATAATGGGGTTGACCACAACACGGGCAAGGGACAGCTGCCTTTATTGGTATGCCAGCACTTGGTTTACATGGAGGGCTCTTTGATGAAGCAGTCTGGATGCCAAAGTTTGAACGACCTTTGTTTCCCTTGACATCTTTGGGCTTCCACTCCTTCCTAGTTGTACCTTGTTGGACAATCTTTCCGAAGACTGGGTCGCGGACTTCTTCGGCCGCAATTGTTACAAACTTTGTAACATCATCGATGTTTGGGGTTCGTTTCTTATTGGTCTTTATCCGATGAACTTCCCTCAGCCACCGAGTCTTCAGATGGTAAGGAAGCTTCTCAATGATTGACAGGAGGCTACCTCTGTTATTTAGCTCATTAAGGTAGCCCATTGTGTCCAGAGTTTCTCGACAGCATCGCAGGTCGTCAGCAAGATCTTGCAATGCAGCGTTGCCAGTAACAGTTGGTCTTTCTGTCACCTTATCTATCCAGGCTTGTGAAATGGTGTGTTCGTCTCCAAATCTTTCTTTCAGCAGACGAAGGGCAAGGGCATATCCTTCTGATGGTCCTTTAACTGTACAGCACTGCAGAAGTCGCCTCGCCTTCCCGGTGCAGTACTGCAAGAGACGGGTAAGTTTGGCTCCGTCCGCTATGGTTTCTTGTCCTACGGTATTTTCAAATGCTCTGATAAACGACCAGTATTTAAGGGGATCGCCATCAAATGTCATGAGTTCAGCCTTAGGGAGTTGAAGTGCCTCCACTAATGACTGCTGGTGTAGGCGGGTGTCGTTAACCATCTGGTATAAGACATCTGTTACATCTGGGTGCTGAGCAATCGACGGAGATCCATTGGGCATTACTGACGGTGCCCACGACTGGCGGGTAGGATTTGAGGTCTTATGTGTAGGTGCACTGAACTGGGGTGTTACATTGACCCGAGCAGAGTGACTAGAACCTGGCTTGCTAACCTGAGGGTGCTTCGGTGTATCTTCTTCTGTAGGTTTAGTATTTTGTGTGGAGTGGGTGAAGCACACATCTGATCGGCTCACTGATTCGGCCTCTGCAAAGGTTTTTTCCAGAGCTTCTGCCCTGGCATATTTGACCTTTAAATCCATCTGTCGTCGTTTCTGATCTAGCATCAATTTTTGCTCTTGTAGCTCCATCATGCTTCGTAATGAGGCCAGTTCAATGGCATTATGTTCTTGCATAACAAGCGCCTCAGCCTCCAAAGCAGCCTTCTCGGCTTTGGCTCGCAGGCGGGCACCCGCTGTAGAACTTGTGGTGGAAGCACTGGAGCTGGCGTGAGAAATGTCATCTCGTGATGAGCGATTACCCTGTTGGCTGATGGAGTCATTTGCATCAACATCATCTTCAGGGTCGTCATGCGGAACTTGAGATTCACCTTGGGCCCGGTTCTTCTCTAACCAATGGGTGACCGAGCTACGAAACTGTACGGCCTTGTTCTGAGATTCCTTCCAGTAAGCAGCAGAATTTTTCTTCTCATCTTCACTCACCAGGTGTTCAACATACTTGTTGTGTGCATCAGCGAAATCTGCAAGGGCCTTCTCAAATTCGGTCATTTTTTGCTCAATCAGGGGGGCTTTCCTTTTGTCTTCCATCAGGCTGGAAATGGAGTTCATAATCTTGGTAAGTGATCTCTTCCGGGTTCCTCTTGTCTTCTTTAAGTCACGTGACTGTTGTGTCAAAGCTTGTGATTTTGAATTTGCGGTATCCATGATTTTCCAAGATGATTGTCTTCAATCTCTAATCAAATGAGTTCAGATCGTACAAAACTAATGTAGCCCACTACAGCTACAGCTGGGTTGAATTGATGGGTCCCATAGTACAATCACACTTCTTATGCTGTCTGATTTGTTTGTTCCAACATTTATAGATTTATTGATGGAAAGGTTCACAATGGTACTGGTACATGCAGAAATTATGGCTCAGCTGTTGGATAGAAGTAGACTGGGGTACTAGACGTACGGAAGTTTGAAGTAGAAGGTTTTGCTGAAATAAAAATACAAATAAACTACCATGAGTATTTAAATAATACATGAAGTCATGTAAAGTGTGTACAATATTTGGGATAATAAACACAAGAATAAAGACTTTATCATAAGGAATAAACATTTTGACCTAAGAAACCATGAAGGAGAAATACATGAACCACAGTAAGATTAGTCAAAACAATACACAATAAAGCACTAAATAACATGGGCAGGTGGGCTTCACCAATCTACATGTACATGTATGTGCATGTGTACATGTACAAACCAACAACACATGTACTGCACGTGCAAACTGTACTAACAATTTCTCTAACATGCGAATCAGAAAATATCACTAAAATGTACAATTTCTACTTACTACGCTGGGGGTATGCAGATCTATAAACCCTTGATTTGACTTTAAGAATACATATAATTAACCAGAGATAGCTTTTATGAACTTATGGAGTGATCTTGATGGTATAACTTTCACGGAATTAACATTTGGTTTCATCAACAATGAATATGTTTTCAAGTTAACGGTAAGTATGAATAGCGCCCTCAAACTGACAACCACTAAACTACGGTGAGCTGAAGAGGCCATGTGCTGTCCGCTACATCTACTGTTATATATTGACATTTTCAACAGAAAAACAACTGTGAAGTTATACAATTTTTTACAGTGTACCGCCTTGCCTCCCCACGTTGGTTTGTTCGGGCTCCGGTTTCTTCTCTTGAATCTCCCCATATCTAAAACTCAAGTATCCCGAACAAAGCAGCAGTGCAAATAGAGTACTAATAAACGTAGGGATATCGCTGAGTGGCACTGCAGACCATGATGTTCCCGTTTCAAATGCGTCTGTCTCTTGTCTGTTTCTTTTTTTACTACTGGCAAATATCATCGGTGTCCAATCAGTTTGGTTTGCTAATTCTATGTGGGGACATAGCTCAGTGGTAGAGCATTCGACTGCAGATCGAGAGGTCCCCGGTTCAAATCCGGGTGTCCCATGTGCGTTTTTTACCTACCGACGGTTTTGTTTTTTTAAAGTAGGGTATCACTAAGCATTCCACTGCAGATGGTAATTTCCCTTGTTTTTGTTTTGTTAACTACTGAATAATATTATCGGTCTAAGTAAGTTTGGTTTGCTAATTGTATGTGGGGACATAGCTCAGTGGTAGAGCATTCGACTGCAGATCGAGAGGTCCCCGGTTCAAATCCGGGTGTCCCCTGTGCTGTTTTTTGTTTAAACCATTTATATAATTATAACTCTCAGGTAAGATTAATTTGCTAATAAACGTAGGGATATCGCTGAGTGGCACTGCAGACCATGATGTTCCCGTTTCAAATGCGTCTGTCTCTTGTCTGTTTCTTTTTTTACTACTGGCAAATATCATCGGTGTCCAATCAGTTTGGTTTGCTAATTGTGTGTGGGGACATAGCTCAGTGGTAGAGCATTCGACTGCAGACCGAGGGGTCCCCGGTTCAAATCCGGGTGTCCCCTGTGCTGTTTTTTCCTTAATCCATTGAAATAATTATAATCCTAAGGTCAGATTAATTTGCTAATAAACGTAAGGATGTCGCTGAGTGGCACTGCAGACCGTGATGTTCCCGTTTCAAATGCGTCTGTCTCTTTTCTGTTTCTTTTTATTTACTATTGAAAAAACAATCATCGGTGTCTAATCAGTTTGGTTTGCTAATTGTATGTGGGGACATAGCTCAGTGGTAGAGCATTCGACTGCAGATCGAGAGGTCCCCGGTTCAAATCCGGGTGTCCCCTGTGCTGTTTTTTCCTTAATCCATTGAAATAATTATAATCCTAAGGTCAGATTAATTTGCTAATAAACGTAAGGATGTCGCTGAGTGGCACTGCAGACCGTGATGTTCCCGTTTCAAATGCGTCTGTCTGTTTCTTTTTATTTACTATTGAAAAAAAAATCATCGGTGTCTAATCAGTTTGGTTTGCTAATTGTATGTGGGGACATAGCTCAGTGGTAGAGCATTCGACTGCAGATCGAGAGGTCCCCGGTTCAAATCCGGGCTTCCCCTGCGCTGTTTTTTTCCTTAATCCATTGAGATAATTATAATCCTAAGGTCAGATTAATTAGCTAATAAACGTAAGGATGTCGCTGACTGGCACTGCAGACCATGATGTTCCCGTTTCAAATGCGTCTGTCTTTTGTCTGTTTCTTTTTATTTACTATTGGAAAATATCATCGGTGTCTAATCAGTTTGGTTTGCTAATTGTATATGGGGACATAGCTCAGTGGTAGAGCATTCGACTGCAGATCGAGAGGTCCCCGGTTCAAATCCGGGTGTCCCCTGTGCGTTTTTTACCTACCGACGGTTTGTTTTTAAAACAAGTAGGGTATCACTCAGCATTCCACTGCAGATAGTAATTTCCCTTGTTTTGTTTTTGTTAACTACTGAATAATATTATCGGTCTAAGTAAGTTTGGTTTGTTAATTGTATGTGGGGACATAGCTCAGTGGTAGAGCATTCGACTGCAGATCGAGAGGTCCCCGGTTCAAATCCGGGTGTCCCCCGTGCTGTTTTTTCTTTAAACCATATATATAATTATAACCCTCAGGTAAGATTAATTTGCTAATAAACGTAGGGATGTCGCTGAGTGGCACTGCAGACCATGATGTTCCCGTTTGAAATGCGTCTGTCTCTTGTCTGTTTCTTTTTTTACTACTGGAAAATATTATTGGTGTCCAATCAGTTTGGTTTGCTAATTGTATGTGGGGACATACCTCAGTGGTTGAGCATTCGGCTGCAGATCTAGAGGTCCCCGGTTAAAATCCAGGTGTCCGCTGTGCTGTTTTTTCTTTAAACCATTTATATCATTATAACCCTCAGGTAAGATTAATTTGCTAATAAACGTAGGGATATCGCTGAGTGGCACTGCAGACCATGATGTTCCCGTTTCAAATGCGTCTGTCTCTTGTCTGTTTCTTTTTTTACTACAGGAAAATATTATTGGTGTCCAATCAGTTTGGTTTGCTAATTGTATGTGGGGACATAGCTCAGTGGTAGAGCATTCGACTGCAGATCGAGAGGTCCCCGGTTCAAATCCGGGCTTCCCCTGCGCTGTTTTTTTCCTTAATCCATTGAGATAATTATAATCCTAAGGTCAGATTAATTTGCTAATAAACGTAAGGATGTCGCTGAGTGGCACTGCAGACCATGATGTTCCCGTTTCAAATGCGTCTGTCTTTTGTCTGTTTCTTTTTATTTACTATTGGAAAATATCATCGGTGTCTAATCAGTTTGGTTTGCTAAATGTATATGGGGACATAGCTCAGTGGTAGAGCATTCGACTGCAGATCGAGAGGTCCCCGGTTCAAATCCGGGTGTCCCCTGTGCGTTTTTTACCTACCGACGGTTTGTTTTTAAAACAAGTAGGGTATCACTCAGCATTCCACTGCAGATAGTAATTTCCCTTGTTGTTTTTTTTTGTTAACTACTGAATAATATTATCGGTCTAAGTAAGTTTGGTTTGCTAATTGTATGTGGGGTCATAGCTCAGTGGTAGAGCATTCGACTGCAGATCGAGAGGTCCCCGGTTCAAATCCGGGTGTCCCCCGTGCTGTTTTTTCTTTAAACCATATATATAATTATAACCCTCAGGTAAGATTAATTTGCTAATAAACGTAGGGATGTCGCTGAGTGGCACTGCAGACCATGATGTTCCCGTTTGAAATGCGTCTGTCTCTTGTCTGTTTCTTTTTTTACTACTGGAAAATATTATTGGTGTCCAATCAGTTTGGTTTGCTAATTGTATGTGGGGACATACCTCAGTGGTTGAGCATTCGGCTGCAGATCTAGAGGTCCCCGGTTAAAATCCAGGTGTCTGCTGTGCTGTTTTTTCTTTAAACCATTTATATCATTATAACCCTCAGGTAAGATTAATTTGCTAATAAACGTAGGGATGTCGCTGAGTGGCACTGCAGACCATGATGTTCCCGTTTCAAATGCGTCTGTCTCTTGTCTGTTTCTTTTTTTACTACTGGAAAATATTATTGGTGTCCAATCAGTTTGGTTTGTTAATTGTATGTGGGGACATACCTCAGTGGTTGAGCATTCTGCTGCAGATCTAGAGGTCCACGGTTAAAATCCGGGTGTCCCCTGTGCGTTTTTTACCTACCGACGGTTTGTTTTTAAAACAAGTAGGGTATCACTCAGCATTCCACTGCAGATAGTAATTTCCCTTGTTTTTTTTTTGTTAACTACTGAATAATATTATCGGTCTAAGTAAGTTTGGTTTGCTAATTGTATGTGGGGACATAGCTCAGTGGTAGAGCATTCGACTGCAGATCGAGAGGTCCCCGGTTCAAATCCGGGTGTCCCCCGTGCTGTTTTTTCTTTAAACCATATATATAATTATAACCCTCAGGTAAGATTAATTTGCTAATAAACGTAGGGATGTCGCTGAGTGGCACTGCAGACCATGATGTTCCCGTTTGAAATGCGTCTGTCTCTTGTCTGTTTCTTTTTTTACTACTGGAAAATATAATCGATGTCCAATCAGTTTAGTTTGCTAATTGTATGTGGGGACATAGCTCAGTGGTAGAGCATTCGACTGCAGATCGAGAGGTCCCCGGTTCAAATCCGGGTGTCCCCTGTGCTGTTTTTTACTTAATCCATTGAGATAATTATAATCCTAAGGTCAGATTAATTTGCTAATAAACGTAAGGATGTCGCTGCGTGGCACTGCAGACCATGATGTTCCCGTTTGAAATGCGTCTGTTTTTTGTCTGTTTCTTTTTTTACTACTGAAAAATTTCATCGGTGTCCAATCAGTTTGGTTTGCGAATTGTATGTGGGGAACATAGCTCAGTGGTAGAGCATTCGACTGCAGATCGAGAGGTCCCCGGTTCAAATCCGGGTGTCTCCTGTGCTGTTTTTTCTTAATCCATTGAGATAATTATAATCCTAAGATCAGATTAATTTGCTAATAAACGTAGGGATGTCGCTGCATGGCACTGCAGACCATGATGTTCCCGTTTGAAATGCGTCTGTCTCTTGTCTGTTTCTTGTTTTACTACTGGAAAATGTCATCGGTGTCCAATCAGTTTGGTTTGCTAATTGTATGTGGGGACATAGCTCAGTGGTAGAGCATTCGACTGCAGATCGAGAGGTTCCCGGTTCAAATCCGGGTGTCCGCTGTGCTGTTTTTTCCTTAATCCATTGAGATAATTATAATCCTAAGGTCAGATTAATTTGCTAATAAACGTAAGGATGTCGCTGCGTGGCACTGCAGACCATGATGTTCCCGTTTGAAATGCGTCTGTTTTTTGTCTGTTTCTTTTTTTACTACTGGAAAATATCATCGGTGTCCAATCAGTTTGGTTTGCGAATTGTATGTGGGGACATAGCTCAGTGGTAGAGCATTCGACTGCAGATTGAGAGGTCCCCGGTTTAAATCCGGGTGTCTCCTGTGCTGTTTTTTCTTAATCCATTGAGATAATTATAATCCTAAGGTCAGATTAATTTGCTAATAAACGTAGGGATGTCGCTGCGTGGCACTACAGACCATGATGTTCCCGTTTGAAATGCGTCTGTCTCTTGTCTGTTTCTTTTTGTACTACTGGAAAATATAATCGATGTCCAATCAGTTTAGTTTGCTAATTGTATGTGGGGACATACCTCAGTGGTAGAGCATTCGGCTGCAGATGTAGAGGTCCCCGGTTCAAATCCGGGTGTCCCCTGTACGTTTTTGACCTACCGATGGTTTTTTTTTTTTTTAAAGTAGGGTATCACTCAGCATTCCACTGCAGATGGTAATTTCCTTGTTTTTGTTTTGTTAACTACTGAATAATATTATCGGTCTAAGTAAGTTTGGTTTGCTAATTGTATGTGGGGACATAGCTCAGTGGTAGAGCATTCGACTGCAGATCGAGAGGTCCCCGGTTCAAATCCGGGTGTCTCCTGTGCTGTTTTTCCTTAATCCATTGAGATAATTATAATCCTAAGGTCAGATTAATTTGCTAATAAACGTAAGGATGTCGCTGAGTGGCACTGCAGACCATGACGTTCCCGTTTGAAATGCGTCTGTCTCTTGTCTGTTTCTTTTTTTACTACTGGAAAATATCATCGGTGTCCAATCAGTTTGGTTTGCTAATTGTATGTGGGGACATAGCTCAGTCGTAGAGCATTCGACTGCAGATCGAGAGGTCCCCGGTTCAAATCCGGGTGTCCCCTGTGCTGTTTTTTCCTTAATCCAATGAGATAATTATAATCCTAAGGTCAGATTAATTTGCTAATAAACGTAAGGATGTCGCTGCGTGGCACTGCAGACCATGATGTTCCCGTTTGAAATGCGTCTGTCTCTTGTCTGTTTCTTTTTTTACTACTGGAAAATATAATCGATGTCCAATCAGTTTAGTTTGCTAATTGTATGTGGGGAAATACCTCAGTGGTAGAGCATTCGGCTGCAGATGTAGAGGTCCCCGGTTCAAATCCGGGTGTCCCCTGTACGTTTTTGACCTACCGATGGTTTGTTTTTAAAAAAAAGTAGGGTATCACTCAGCATTCCACTGCAGATGGTAATTTCCTTGTTTTTGTTTTGTTAACTACTGAATAATAGTATCGGTCTAAGTAAGTTTGGTTTGCTAATTGTATGTGGGGACATAGCTCAGTGGTAGAGCATTCGACTGCAGATCGAGAGGTTGCTGTTCAAATCCGGGTGTCCCCTGTGCTGTTTTTTCTTTAAACCATTTATATAATTATAACCCTCAGGTAAGATTAATTTGCTAATAAACGTAGGGATGTCGCTGAGTGGGACTGCAGACCATGATGTTCCCGTTCCAAATGCGTCTGTCTGTTTCTTTTTTTACTACTGGAAAATATAATCGGTGTCCGATCAGTTTGGTTTGCTAATTGTATGTGGGGACATAGCTCAGTGGTAGAGCATTCGACTGCAGATCGAGAGGTTCCCGGTTCAAATCCGGGTGTCCGCTGTGCTGTTTGTTCCTTAATCCATTGAGATAATTATAATCCTAAGGTCAGATTAATTTGCTAATAAACGTAAGGATGTCGCTGCGTGGCACTGCAGACCATGATGTTCCGGTTTGAAATGCGTCTGTCTCTTGTCTGTTTCTTTTTTTACTACTGGAAAATATAATCGATGTCCAATCAGTTTAGTTTGCTAATTGTATGTGGGGACATACCTCAGTGGTAGAGCATTCGGCTGCAGATGTAGAGGTCCCCGGTTCAAATCCGGGTGTCCCCTGTACGTTTTTGACCTACCGATGGTTTGTTTTTTAAAAAAAGTAGGGTATCACTCAGCATTCCACTGCAGATGGTAATTTCCTTGTTTTTGTTTTGTTAACTACTGAATAATATTATCTGTCTAAGTAAGTTTGGTTTGCTAATTGTATGTGGGGACATAGCTGAGTGGTAGAGCATTCGACTGCAGATCGAGAGGTCCCCGGTTCAAATGCGGGTGTCCCCTGTGCTGTTTTTTCCTTAATCCATTGAGATAATTATAATCCTAAGGTCAGATTAATTTGCTAATAAACGTAAGGATGTCGCTGCGTGGCACTGCAGACCATGATGTTCCCGTTTGTAATGCGTCTGTCTTTTGTCTGTTTCTTTTTTTACTACTGAAAAATTTCATCGGTGTCCAATCAGTTTGGTTTGCGAATTGTATGTGGGGAACATAGCGCAGTGGTAGAGCATTCGACTGCAGATCGAGAGGTCCCCGGTTCAAATCCGGGTGTCTCCTGTGCTGTTTTTTCTTAATCCATTGAGATAATTATAATCCTAAGGTCAGATTAATTTGCTAATAAACGTAGGGATGTCGCTGCGTGGCACTACAGACCATGATGTTCCCGTTTGAAATGCGTCTGTCTCTTGTCTGTTTCTTTTTTTACTACTGGAAAATATAATCGATGTCCAATCAGTTTAGTTTGCTAATTGTATGTGGGGACATACCTCAGTGGTAGAGCATTCGGCTGCAGATGTAGAGGTCCCCGGTTCAAATCCGGGTGTCCCCTGTACGTTTTTGACCTACCGATGGTTTTTTTTTTTTTTAAAGTAGGGTATCACTCAGCATTCCACTGCAGATGGTAATTTCCTTGTTTTTGTTTTGTTAACTACTGAATAATATTATCGGTCTAAGTAAGTTTGGTTTCCTAATTGTATGTGGGGACATAGCTCAGTGGTAGAGCATTCGACTGCAGATCGAGAGGTCCCCGGTTCAAATCCGGGTGTCCCCTGTGCTGTTTTTTACTTAATCCATTGAGATAATTATAATCCTAAGGTCAGATTAATTTGCTAATAAACGTAAGGATGTCGCTGCGTGGCACTGCAGACCATGATGTTCCCGTTTGAAATGCGTCTGTTTTTTGTCTGTTTCTTTTTTTACTACTGGAAAATATCATCGGTGTCCAATCAGTTTGGTTTGCGAATTGTATGTGGGGACATAGCTCAGTGGTAGAGCATTCGACTGTAGATCGAGAGGTCCCCGGTTTAAATCCGGGTGTCTCCTGTGCTGTTTTTTCATTAATCCATTGAGATAATTATAATCCTAAGGTCAGATTAATTTGCTAATAAACGTAGGGATGTCGCTGCGTGGCACTGCAGACCATGATGTTCCCGTTTGAAATGCGTCTGTCTCTTGTCTGTTTCTTTTTGTACTACTGGAAAATATAATCGATGTCCAATCAGTTTAGTTTGCTAATTGTATGTGGGGACATACCTCAGTGGTAGAGCATTCGGCTGCAGATGTAGAGGTCCCCGGTTCAAATCCGGGTGTCCCCTGTACGTTTTTGACCTACCGATGGTTTGGGTTTTTTAAAAGTAGGGTATCACTCAGCATTCCACTGCAGATGGTAATTTCCTTGTTTTTGTTTTGTTAACTACTGAATAATATTATCGGTCTAAGTAAGTTTGGTTTGCTAATTGTATGTGGGGACATAGCTCAGTGGTAGAGCATTCGACTGCAGATCGAGAGGTTGCTGTTCAAATCCGGGTTTCCCCTGTGCTGTTTTTTCCCTAATTCATTGAGATAATTATAATCCTAAGGTCAGATTAATTTGCTAATAAACGTAAGGATGTCGCTGAGTGGCACTGCAGACCATGATGTTCCCGTTTCAAATGCGTCTGTCTTTTGTCTGTTTCTTTTTATTTACTATTGGAAAATATCATCGGTGTCTAATCAGTTTGGTTTGCTAAATGTATATGGGGACATAGCTCAGTGGTAGAGCATTCGACTGCAGATCGAGAGGTCCCCGGTTCAAATCCGGGTGTCCCCTGTGCGTTTTTTACCTACCGACGGTTTGTTTTTAAAACAAGTAGGGTATCACTCAGCATTCCACTGCAGATAGTAATTTCCCTTGTTGTTTTTTTTTGTTAACTACTGAATAATATTATCGGTCTAAGTAAGTTTGGTTTGCTAATTGTATGTGGGGTCATAGCTCAGTGGTAGAGCATTCGACTGCAGATCGAGAGGTCCCCGGTTCAAATCCGGGTGTCCCCCGTGCTGTTTTTTCTTTAAACCATATATATAATTATAACCCTCAGGTAAGATTAATTTGCTAATAAACGTAGGGATGTCGCTGAGTGGCACTGCAGACCATGATGTTCCCGTTTGAAATGCGTCTGTCTCTTGTCTGTTTCTTTTTTTACTACTGGAAAATATTATTGGTGTCCAATCAGTTTGGTTTGCTAATTGTATGTGGGGACATACCTCAGTGGTTGAGCATTCGGCTGCAGATCTAGAGGTCCCCGGTTAAAATCCAGGTG
This sequence comes from Crossaster papposus, assembly GCA_037893245.1. NCBI lineage: Eukaryota > Metazoa > Echinodermata > Asteroidea > Velatida > Solasteridae > Crossaster > Crossaster papposus. The sequence goes on from JBAIAA010000246.1 coordinate 775,239, forward strand.
TCTGCTGTGCTGTTTTTTCTTTAAACCATTTATATCATTATAACCCTCAGGTAAGATTAATTTGCTAATAAACGTAGGGATGTCGCTGAGTGGCACTGCAGACCATGATGTTCCCGTTTCAAATGCGTCTGTCTCTTGTCTGTTTCTTTTTTTACTACTGGAAAATATTATTGGTGTCCAATCAGTTTGGTTTGCTAATTGTATGTGGGGACATACCTCAGTGGTTGAGCATTCTGCTGCAGATCTAGAGGTCCACGGTTAAAATCCGGGTGTCCCCTGTGCGTTTTTTACCTACCGACGGTTTGTTTTTAAAACAAGTAGGGTATCACTCAGCATTCCACTGCAGATAGTAATTTCCCTTGTTGTTTTTTTGTTAACTACTGAATAATATTATCGGTCTAAGTAAGTTTGGTTTGCTAATTGTATGTGGGGACATAGCTCAGTGGTAGAGCATTCGACTGCAGATCGAGAGGTCCCCGGTTCAAATCCGGGTGTCCCCCGTGCTGTTTTTTCCTTTAAACCATATATATAATTATAACCCTCAGGTAAGATTAATTTGCTAATAAACGTAGGGATGTCGCTGAGTGGCACTGCAGACCATGATGTTCCCGTTTGAAATGCGTCTGTCTCTTGTCTGTTTCTTTTTTTACTACTGGAAAATATAATCGATGTCCAATCAGTTTAGTTTGCTAATTGTATGTGGGGACATAGCTCAGTGGTAGAGCATTCGACTGTAGATCGAGAGGTCCCCGGTTTAAATCCGGGTGTCTCCTGTGCTGTTTTTTCATTAATCCATTGAGATAATTATAATCCTAAGGTCAGATTAATTTGCTAATAAACGTAAGGATGTCGCTGCGTGGCACTGCAGACCATGATGTTCCCGTTTGAAATGCGTCTGTTTTTTGTCTGTTTCTTTTTTTACTACTGGAAAATATCATCGGTGTCCAATCAGTTTGGTTTGCGAATTGTATGTGGGGACATAGCTCAGTGGTAGAGCATTCGACTGTAGATCGAGAGGTCCCCGGTTTAAATCCGGGTGTCTCCTGTGCTGTTTTTTCATTAATCCATTGAGATAATTATAATCCTAAGGTCAGATTAATTTGCTAATAAACGTAAGGATGTCGCTGCGTGGCACTGCAGACCATGATGTTCCCGTTTGAAATGCGTCTGTTTTTTGTCTGTTTCTTTTTTTACTACTGGAAAATATCATCGGTGTCCAATCAGTTTGGTTTGCGAATTGTATGTGGGGACATAGCTCAGTGGTAGAGCATTCGACTGTAGATCGAGAGGTCCCCGGTTTAAATCCGGGTGTCTCCTGTGCTGTTTTTTCATTAATCCATTGAGATAATTATAATCCTAAGGTCAGATTAATTTGCTAATAAACGTAGGGATGTCGCTGCGTGGCACTGCAGACCATGATGTTCCCGTTTGAAATGCGTCTGTCCCTTGTGTGTTTCTTTTTTTACTACTGGAAAATATAATCGATGTCCAATCAGTTTAGTTTGCTAATTGTATGTGGGGACATACCTCAGTGGTAGAGCATTCGGCTGCAGATGTAGAGGTCCCCGGTTCAAATCCGGGTGTCCTCTGTACGTTTTTGACCTACCGATGGTTTGGGTTTTTTAAAAGTAGGGTATCACTCAGCATTCCACTGCAGATGGTAATTTCCTTGTTTTTGTTTTGTTAACTACTGAATAATATTATCGGTCTAAGTAAGTTTGGTTTGCTAATTGTATGTGGGGACATAGCTCAGTGGTAGAGCATTCGACTGCAGATCGAGAGGTTGCTGTTCAAATCCGGGTTTCCCCTGTGCTGTTTTTTCCCTAATTCATTGAGATAATTATAATCCTAAGGTCAGATTAATTTGCTAATAAACGTAGGGATGTCGCTGCGTGGCACTGCAGACCATGATGTTCCCGTTTGAAATGCGTCTGTCTCTTGTCTGTTTCTTTTTTTACTACTGGAAAATATAATCGATGTCCAATCAGTTTAGTTTGCTAATTGTATGTGGGGACATACCTCAGTGGTAGAGCATTCGGCTGCGGATGTAGAGGTCCCCGGTTCAAATCCGGGTGTCCCCTGTATGTTTTTGACCTACCGATGGTTTGGGTTTTTTAAAAGTAGGGTATCACTCAGCATTCCACTGCAGATGGTAATTTCCTTGTTTTTGTTTTGTTAACTACTGAATAATATTATCGGTCTAAGTAAGTTTGGTTTGCTAATTGTATGTGGGGACATAGCTCAGTGGTAGAGCATTCGACTGCAGATCGAGAGGTTGCTGTTCAAATCCGGGTTTCCCCTGTGCTGTTTTTTCCCTAATTCATTGAGATAATTATAATCCTAAGGTCAGATTAATTTGCTAATAAACGTAAGGATGTCGCTGAGTGGCACTGCAGACCATGACGTTCCCGTTTGAAATGCGTCTGTCTCTTGTCTGTTTCTTTTTTTACTACTGGAAAATATCATCGGTGTCCAATCAGTTTGGTTTGCTAATTGTATGTGGGGACATAGCTCAGTTGTAGAGCATTCGACTGCAGATCGAAAGGTCCCCGGTTCAAATCCGGGTGTCCCCTGTGCTGTTTTTTCCTTAATCCATTGAGATAATTATAACCCTCAGGTAAGATTAATTTGCTAATAAACGTAAGGATGTCGCTGAGTGGCACTGCAGACCATGATGTTCCCGTTTGAAATGCGTCTGTCTCTTGTCTGTTTCTTGTTTTACTACTGGAAAATGTCATCGGTGTCCAATCAGTTTGGTTTGCTAATTGTATGTGGGGACATAGCTCAGTGGTAGAGCATTCGACTGCAGATCGAGAGGTCCCCGGTTCAAATCCGGGTGTCCGCTGTGCTGTTTTTTCCTTAATCCATTGAGATAATTATAATCCTAAGGTCAGATTAATTTGCTAATAAACGTAAGGATGTCGCTGCGTGGCACTGCAGACCATGATGTTCCCGTTTGAAATGCGTCTGTTTTTTGTCTGTTTCTTTTTTTACTACTGGAAAATATCATCGGTGTCCAATCAGTTTGGTTTGCGAATTGTATGTGGGGACATAGCTCAGTGGTAGAGCATTCGACTGCAGATCGAGAGGTCCCCGGTTTAAATCCGGGTGTCTCCTGTGCTGTTTTTTCCTTAATCCATTGAGATAATTATAATCCTAAGGTCAGATTAATTTGCTAATAAACGTAGGGATGTCGCTGCGTGGCACTGCAGACCATGATGTTCCCGTTTGAAATGCGTCTGTCTCTTGTCTGTTTCTTTTTTTACTACTGGAAAATATAATCGATGTCCAATCAGTTTAGTTTGCTAATTGTATGTGGGGACATAGCTCAGTGGTAGAGCATTCGACTGCAGATCGAGAGGTCCCCGGTTCAAATCCGGGTGTCCCCTGTGCTGTTTTTTACTTAATCCATTGAGATAATTATAATCCTAAGGTCAGATTAATTTGCTAATAAACGTAAGGATGTCGCTGCGTGGCACTGCAGACCATGATGTTCCCGTTTGAAATGCGTCTGTTTTTTGTCTGTTTCTTTTTTTACTACTGGAAAATTTCATCGGTGTCCAATCAGTTTGGTTTGCGAATTGTATGTGGGGAACATAGCTCAGTGGTAGAGCATTCGACTGCAGATCGAGAGGTCCCCGGTTCAAATCCGGGTGTCCCCTGTACGTTTTTGACCTACCGATGGTTTGTTTTTAAAAAAAAGTAGGGTATCACTCAGCATTCCACTGCAGATGGTAATTTCCTTGTTTTTGTTTTGTTAACTACTGAATAATATTATCGGTCTAAGTAAGTTTGGTTTGCTAATTGTATGTGGGGACATAGCTCAGTGGTAGAGCATTCGACTGCAGATCGAGAGGTTGCTGTTCAAATCCGGGTGTTCCCTGTGCTGTTTTTTCTTTAAACCATTTATATAATTATAACCCTCAGGTAAGATTAATTTGCTAATAAACGTAGGGATGTCGCTGAGTGGGACTGCAGACCATGATGTTCCTGTTTCAAATGCGTCTGTCTGTTTCTTTTTTTACTACTGGAAAATATCATCGGTGTCCGATCAGTTTGGTTTGCTAATTGTATGTGGGGACATAGCTCAGTGGTAGAGCATTCGACTGCAGATCGAGAGGTCCCCGGTTCAAATCCGTCTGTCCCCTGTGCTGTTTTTTCCTTAATCCATTGAGATAATTATAATCCTAAGGTCAGATTAATTTGCTAATAAACGTAAGGATGTCGCTGAGTGGCACTGCAGACCGTGATGTTCCCGTTTGAAATGCGTCTGTCTCTTGTCTCTTTCTTTTTTTACTACTGGAAAATATCATCGGTGTCCAATCAGTTTGGTTTGCTAATTGTATGTGGGGACATACCTCAGTGGTAGAGCATTCGGCTGCAGATGTAGAGGTCCCCAGTTCAAATTCGGGTGTCCCCTGTACGTTTTTGACCTACCGATGGTTTGTTTTTAAAAACAAGTAGGGTATCACTCAGCATTCCACTGCAGATGGTAATTTCCTTGTTTTTGTTTTGTTAACTACTGAATAATATTATCGGTCTAAGTAAGTTTGGTTTGCTAATTGTATGTGGGGACATAGCTCAGTGGTAGAGCATTCGACTGCAGATCGAGAGGTCCCCGGTTCAAATCCGGGTGTCTCCTGTGCTGTTTTTCCTTAATCCATTGAGATAATTATAATCCTAAGGTCAGATTAATTTGCTAATAAACGTAAGGATGTCGCTGAGTGGCACTGCAGACCATGACGTTCCCGTTTGAAATGCGTCTGTCTCTTGTCTGTTTCTTTTTTTACTACTGGAAAATATCATCGGTGTCCAATCAGTTTGGTTTGCTAATTGTATGTGGGGACATAGCTCAGTCGTAGAGCATTCGACTGCAGATCGAGAGGTCCCCGGTTCAAATCCGGGTGTCCCCTGTGCTGTTTTTTCCTTAATCCAATGAGATAATTATAATCCTAAGGTCAGATTAATTTGCTAATAAACGTAAGGATGTCGCTGCGTGGCACTGCAGACCATGATGTTCCCGTTTGTAATGCGTCTGTCTTTTGTCTGTTTCTTTTTTTACTACTGGAAAATTTCATCGGTGTCCAATCAGTTTGGTTTGCGAATTGTATGTGGGGAACATAGCTCAGTGGTAGAGCATTCGACTGCAGATCGAGAGGTCCCCGGTTCAAATCCGGGTGTCTCCTGTGCTGTTTTTTCTTAATCCATTGAGATAATTATAATCCTAAGGTCAGATTAATTTGCTAATAAACGTAGGGATGTCGCTGCGTGGCACTGCAGACCATGATGTTTCCGTTTGAAATGCGTCTGTCTCTTGTCTGTTTCTTTTTTTACTACTGGAAAATATAATCGATGTCCAATCAGTTTAGTTTGCTAATTGTATGTGGGGAAATACCTCAGTGGTAGAGCATTCGGCTGCAGATGTAGAGGTCCCCGGTTCAAATCCGGGTGTCCCCTGTACGTTTTTGACCTACCGATGGTTTGTTTTAAAAAAAAAGTAGGGTATCACTCAGCATTCCACTGCAGATGGTAATTTCCTTGTTTTTGTTTTGTTAACTACTGAATAATAGTATCGGTCTAAGTAAGTTTGGTTTGCTAATTGTATGTGGGGACATAGCTCAGTGGTAGAGCATTCGACTGCAGATCGAGAGGTTGCTGTTCAAATCCGGGTGTCCCCTGTGCTGTTTTTTCTTTAAACCATTTATATAATTATAACCCTCAGGTAAGATTAATTTGCTAATAAACGTAGGGATGTCGCTGAGTGGGACTGCAGACCATGATGTTCCCGTTCCAAATGCGTCTGTCTGTTTCTTTTTTTACTACTGGAAAATATAATCGGTGTCCGATCAGTTTGGTTTGCTAATTGTATGTGGGGACATAGCTCAGTGGTAGAGCATTCGACTGCAGATCGAGAGGTTCCCGGTTCAAATCCGGGTGTCCGCTGTGCTGTTTTTTCCTTAATCCATTGAGATAATTATAATCCTAAGGTCAGATTAATTTGCTAATAAACGTAAGGATGTCGCTGCGTGGCACTGCAGACCATGATGTTCCGGTTTGAAATGCGTCTGTCTCTTGTCTGTTTCTTTTTTTACTACTGGAAAATATAATCGATGTCCAATCAGTTTAGTTTGCTAATTTTATGTGGGGACATACCTCAGTGGTAGAGCATTCGGCTGCAGATGTAGAGGTCCCCGGTTCAAATCCGGGTGTCCCCTGTACGTTTTTGACCTACCGATGGTTTGTTTTTTAAAACAAGTAGGGTATCACTCAGCATTCCACTGCAGATGGTAATTTCCTTGTTTTTGTTTTGTTAACTACTGAATAATATTATCGGTCTAAGTAAGTTTGGTTTGCTAATTGTATGTGGGGACATAGCTGAGTGGTAGAGCATTCGACTGCAGATCGAGAGGTCCCCGGTTCAAATGCGGGTGTCCCCTGTGCTGTTTTTTCCTTAATCCATTGAGATAATTATAATCCTAAGGTCAGATTAATTTGCTAATAAACGTAAGGATGTCGCTGCGTGGCACTGCAGACCATGATGTTCCCGTTTGTAATGCGTCTGTCTTTTGTCTGTTTCTTTTTTTACTACTGAAAAATTTCATCGGTGTCCAATCAGTTTGGTTTGCGAATTGTATGTGGGGAACATAGCGCAGTGGTAGAGCATTCGACTGCAGATCGAGAGGTCCCCGGTTCAAATCCGGGTGTCTCCTGTGCTGTTTTTTCTTAATCCATTGAGATAATTATAATCCTAAGGTCAGATTAATTTGCTAATAAACGTAGGGATGTCGCTGCGTGGCACTACAGACCATGATGTTCCCGTTTGAAATGCGTCTGTCTCTTGTCTGTTTCTTTTTTTACTACTGGAAAATATAATCGATGTCCAATCAGTTTAGTTTGCTAATTGTATGTGGGGACATACCTCAGTGGTAGAGCATTCGGCTGCAGATGTAGAGGTCCCCGGTTCAAATCCGGGTGTCCCCTGTACTTTTTTGACCTACCGATGGTTTGGTTTTTTTTTAAAGTAGGGTATCACTCAGCATTCCACTGCAGATGGTAATTTCCTTGTTTTTGTTTTGTTAACTACTGAATAATATTATCGGTCTAAGTAAGTTTGGTTTCCTAATTGTATGTGGGGACATAGCTCAGTGGTAGAGCATTCGACTGCAGATCGAGAGGTCCCCGGTTCAAATCCGGGTGTCCCCTGTGCTGTTTTTTACTTAATCCATTGAGATAATTATAATCCTAAGGTCAGATTAATTTGCTAATAAACGTAAGGATGTCGCTGCGTGGCACTGCAGACCATGATGTTCCCGTTTGAAATGCGTCTGTTTTTTGTCTGTTTCTTTTTTTACTACTGGAAAATATCATCGGTGTCCAATCAGTTTGGTTTGCGAATTGTATGTGGGGACATAGCTCAGTGGTAGAGCATTCGACTGTAGATCGAGAGGTCCCCGGTTTAAATCCGGGTGTCTCCTGTGCTGTTTTTTCATTAATCCATTGAGATAATTATAATCCTAAGGTCAGATTAATTTGCTAATAAACGTAGGGATGTCGCTGCGTGGCACTGCAGACCATGATGTTCCCGTTTGAAATGCGTCTGTCCCTTGTGTGTTTCTTTTTTTACTACTGGAAAATATAATCGATGTCCAATCAGTTTAGTTTGCTAATTGTATGTGGGGACATACCTCAGTGGTAGAGCATTCGGCTGCAGATGTAGAGGTCCCCGGTTCAAATCCGGGTGTCCCCTGTACGTTTTTGACCTACCGATGGTTTGGGTTTTTTAAAAGTAGGGTATCACTCAGCATTCCACTGCAGATGGTAATTTCCTTGTTTTTGTTTTGTTAACTACTGAATAATATTATCGGTCTAAGTAAGTTTGGTTTGCTAATTGTATGTGGGGACATAGCTCAGTGGTAGAGCATTCGACTGCAGATCGAGAGGTTGCTGTTCAAATCCGGGTTTCCCCTGTGCTGTTTTTTCCCTAATTCATTGAGATAATTATAATCCTAAGGTCAGATTAATTTGCTAATAAACGTAAGGATGTCGCTGAGTGGCACTGCAGACCATGACGTTCCCGTTTGAAATGCGTCTGTCTCTTGTGTGTTTCTTTTTTTACTACTGGAAAATATAATCGATGTCCAATCAGTTTAGTTTGCTAATTGTATGTGGGGACATACCTCAGTGGTAGAGCATTCGGCTGCAGATGTAGAGGTCCCCGGTTCAAATCCGGGTGTCCCCTGTACGTTTTTGACCTACCGATGGTTTGGGTTTTTTAAAAGTAGGGTATCACTCAGCATTCCACTGCAGATGGTAATTTCCTTGTTTTTGTTTTGTTAACTACTGAATAATATTATCGGTCTAAGTAAGTTTGGTTTGCTAATTGTATGTGGGGACATAGCTCAGTGGTAGAGCATTCGACTGCAGATCGAGAGGTTGCTGTTCAAATCCGGGTTTCCCCTGTGCTGTTTTTTCCCTAATTCATTGAGATAATTATAATCCTAAGGTCAGATTAATTTGCTAATAAACGTAAGGATGTCGCTGAGTGGCACTGCAGACCATGACGTTCCCGTTTGAAATGCGTCTGTCTCTTGTCTGTTTCTTTTTTTACTACTGGAAAATATCATCGGTGTCCAATCAGTTTGGTTTGCTAATTGTATGTGGGGACATAGCTCAGTCGTAGAGCATTCGACTGCAGATCGAAAGGTCCCCGGTTCAAATCCGGGTGTCCCCTGTGCTGTTTTTTCCTTAATCCATTGAGATAATTATAACCCTCAGGTAAGATTAATTTGCTAATAAACGTAGGGATGTCGCTGAGTGGCACTGCAGACCATGATGTTCCCGTTTGAAATGCGTCTGTCTCTTGTCTGTTTCTTGTTTTACTACTGGAAAATGTCATCGGTGTCCAATCAGTTTGGTTTGCTAATTGTATGTGGGGACATAGCTCAGTGGTAGAGCATTCGACTGCAGATCGAGAGGTCCCCGGTTCAAATCCGGGTGTCCGCTGTGCTGTTTTTTCCTTAATCCATTCAGATAATTATAATCCTAAGGTCAGATTAATTTGCTAATAAACGTAAGGATGTCGCTGCGTGGCACTGCAGACCATGATGTTCCCGTTTGAAATGCGTCTGTTTTTTGTCTGTTTCTTTTTTTACTACTGGAAAATATCATCGGTGTCCAATCAGTTTGGTTTGCGAATTGTATGTGGGGACATAGCTCAGTGGTAGAGCATTCGACTGCAGATCGAGAGGTCCCCGGTTTAAATCCGGGTGTCTCCTGTGCTGTTTTTTCCTTAATCCATTGAGATAATTATAATCCTAAGGTCAGATTAATTTGCTAATAAACGTAGGGTTGTCGCTGCGTGGCACTGTAGACCATGATGTTCCCGTTTGAAATGCGTCTGTCTCTTGTCTGTTTCTTTTTTTACTACTGGAAAATATAATCGATGTCCAATCAGTTTAGTTTGCTAATTGTATGTGGGGACATAGCTCAGTGGTAGAGCATTCGACTGCAGATCGAGAGGTCCCCGGTTCAAATCCGGGTGTCCCCTGTGCTGTTTTTTACTTAATCCATTGAGATAATTATAATCCTAAGGTCAGATTAATTTGCTAATAAACGTAAGGATGTCACTGCGTGGCACTGCAGACCATGATGTTCCCGTTTGAAATGCGTATGTTTTTTGTCTGTTTCTTTTTTTACTACTGGAAAATTTTATCGGTGTCCAATCAGTTTGGTTTGCGAATTGTATGTGGGGAACATAGCTCAGTGGTAGAGCATTCGACTGCAGATCGAGAGGTCCCCGGTTCAAATCCGGGTGTCCCCTGTACGCTTTTGACCTACCGATGGTTTGTTTTTAAAAAAAAGTAGGGTATCACTCAGCATTCCACTGCAGATGGTAATTTCCTTGTTTTTGTTTTGTTAACTACTGAATAATATTATCGGTCTAAGTAAGTTTGGTTTGCTAATTGTATGTGGGGACATAGCTCAGTGGTAGAGCATTCGACTGCAGATCGAGAGGTTGCTGTTCAAATCCGGGTGTTCCCTGTGCTGTTTTTTCTTTAAACCATTTATATAATTATAACCCTCAGGTAAGATTAATTTGCTAATAAACGTAGGGATGTCGCTGAGTGGGACTGCAGACCATGATGTTCCTGTTTCAAATGCGTCTGTCTGTTTCTTTTTTTACTACTGGAAAATATCATCGGTGTCCGATCAGTTTGGTTTGCTAATTGTATGTGGGGACATAGCTCAGTGGTAGAGCATTCGACTGCAGATCGAGAGGTCCCCGGTTCAAATCCGTCTGTCCCCTGTGCTGTTTTTTCTTTAATCCATTGAGATAATTATAATCCTAAGGTCAGATTAATTTGCTAATAAACGTAAGGATGTCGCTGAGTGGCACTGCAGACCGTGATGTTCCCGTTTGAAATGCGTCTGTCTCTTGTATCTTTCTTTTTTTTACTACTGGAAAATATCATCGGTGTCCAATCAGTTTGGTTTGCTAATTGTATGTGGGGACATACCTCAGTGGTAGAGCATTCGGCTGCAGATGTAGAGGTCCCCGGTTCAAATCCGGGTGTCCCCTGTACGTTTTTGACCTACCGATGGTTTTTTTTTTTTTAAAGTAGGGTATCACTCAGCATTCCACTGCAGATGGTAATTTCCTTGTTTTTGTTTTGTTAACAACTGAATAATATTATCGGTCTAAGTAAGTTTGGTTTGCTAATTGTATGTGGGGACATAGCTCAGTGGTAGAGCATTCGACTGCAGATCGAGAGGTTGCTGTTCAAATCCGGGTGTCCCCTGTGCTGTTTTTTCCTTAATCCATTGAGATAATTATAATCCTAAGGTCAGATTAATTTGCTAATAAACGTAGGGATGTCGCTGAGTGGCACTGCAGACCCTGATGTTCCCGTTTGAAATGCGTCTGTCTCTTGTCTCTTTCTTTTTTTACTACTAGAAAATATCATCGGTGTCCAATCAGTTTGGTTTGCTAATATTATCGGTCTAAGTAAGTTTGGTTTGCTAATTGTATGTGGGGACATAGCTCCGTAGTAGAGCATTCGGCTGCAGATGTAGAGGTCCCCGGTTCAAATCCGGGTGTCCCCTGTACGTTTTTGACCTACCGATGGTTTGTTTAAAAAAAAAAGTAGGGTTTCACTCAGCATTCCACTGCAGATGGTAATTTCCTTGTTTTTGTTTTGTTAACTACTGAATAATATTATCGGTCTAAGTAAGTTTGGTTTGCTAATTGTATGTGGGGACATAGCTCAGTGGTAGAGCATTCGACTGCAGATCGAGAGGTCCCCGGTTCCAATCCGGGTGTCCCCTGTGCGTTTTTTACCTACCGACGGTTTGTTTAAAAACAAAAGTAGGGTATCACTCAGCATTCCACTGCAGATGATAATTTCCCTTGTTTTTGTTTTGTTAACTACTGAATAATATTATCGGTCTAAGTAAGTTTGGTTTGCTAATTGTATGTGGGGACATATCTCAGTGGTAGAGCATTCGACTGCAGATCGAGAGGTCCCCGGTTCAAATCCGGGTGTCTCCTGTGCTGTTTTTTCCTTAATCCATTGAGATAATTATAATCCTAAGGTCAGATTAATTTGCTAATAAACGTAGGGATGTCGCTGAGTGGCACTGCAGACCCTGATGTTCCCGTTTGAAATGCGTCTGTCTCTTGTCTCTTTCTTTTTTTACTACTAGAAAATATCATCGGTGTCCAATCAGTTTGGTTTGCTAATATTATCGGTCTAAGTAAGTTTGGTTTGCTAATTGTATGTGGGGACATAGCTCAGTGGTAGAGCATTCGACTGCAGATCGAGAGGTCCCCGGTTCAAATCCGGGTGTCCCCTGTACGTTTTTGACCTACCGATGGTTTGTTTAAAAAAAAAAGTAGGGTATCACTCAGCATTCCACTGCAGATGGTAATTTCCTTGTTTTTGTTTTGTTAACTACTGAATAATATTATCGGTCTAAGTAAGTTTGGTTTGCTAATTGTATGTGGGGACATAGCTCAGTGGTAGAGCATTCGACTGCAGATCGAGAGGTTGCTGTTCAAATCCGGGTGTCCCCTGTGCTGTTTTTTCTTTAAACCATTTATATAATTATAACCCTCAGGTAAGATTAATTTGCTAATAAACGTAGGTATGTCGCTGAGTGGGACTGCAGACCATGATGTTCCCGTTTCAAATGCGTCTGTCTGTTTCTTTTTTTACTACTGGAAAATATCATCGGTGTCCGATCAGTTTGGTTTGCTAATTGTATGTGGGGACATAGCTCAGTGGTGGAGCACTCGACTGCAGATCGAGAGGTCCCCGGTTCAAATCCGGGTGTCCCCTGTGCTGTTTTTTCCTTAATCCATTGAGATAATTATAATCCTAAGGTCAAATTAATTTGCTAATAAACGTAAGGATGTCTCTGAGTGGCACTGCAGACCGTGATGTTCCCGTTTGAAATGCGTCTGTCTCTTGTCTCTTTCTTTTTTTACTACTAGAAAATATCATCGGTGTCCAATCAGTTTGGTTTGCTAATATTATCGGTCTAAGTAAGTTTGGTTTGCTAATTGTATGTGGGGACATAGCTCAGTGGTAGAGCATTCGACTGCAGATCGAGAGGTCCCCGGTTCAAATCCGGGTGTCCCCTGTACGTTTTTGACCTACCGATGGTTTGTTTTTAAAAAAAGTAGGGTATCACTCAGCATTCCACTGCAGATGGTAATTTCCTTGTTTTTGTTTTGTTAACTACTGAATAATATTATCGGTCTAAGTAAGTTTGGTTTGCTAATTGTATGTGGGGACATAGCTCAGTGGTAGAGCATTCGACTGCAGATCGAGAGGTTGCTGTTCAAATCCGGGTGTCCCCTGTGCTGTTTTTTCTTTAAACCATATATATAATTATAACCCTCAGGTAAGATTAATTTGCTAATAAACGTAGGGATGTCGCTGAGTGGGACTGCAGACCATGATGTTCCCGTTTCAAATGCGTCTGGTTTTTTTCTTTTTTTACTACTAGAACATATCATCGGTGTCCGATCAGTTTGGTTTGCTAATTGTATGTGGGGACATAGCTCAGTGGTAGAGCACTCGACTGCAGATCGAGAGGTCCCCGGTTCAAATCCGGGTGTCCCCTGTGCTGTTTTTTCCCTAATCCATTGAGATAATTATAATCCTAAGGTCAGATTAATTTGCTAATAAACGGAAGGATGTAGCTGAGTGGCACTGCAGACCGTGATGTTCCCGTTTCAAATGCGTCTGTCTCTTGTCTCTTTCTTTTTTTACTACTAGAAAATATCATCGGTGTCCAATCAGTTTGGTTTGCTAATTGTATGTGGGGACATAGCTCAGGGGTAGAGCATTCGACTGCAGATCGAGAGGTCCCCGGTTCAAATCCGGGTGTCCCCTGTGCGTTTTTTACCTACCGACGGTTTGTTTAAAAACAAAAGTAGGGTATCACTCAGCATTCCACTGCAGATGATAATTTCCCTTGTTTTTGTTTTGTTAACTACTGAATAATATTATCGGTCTAAGTAAGTTTGGTTTGCTAATTGTATGTGGGGACATAGCTCAGTGGTAGAGCATTCGACTGCAGATCGAGAGGTCCCCGGTTCAAATCCGGGTGTCCCCTGTGCTGTTTTTTCTTTAAACCATTTATATAATTATAACCCTCAGGTAAGATTAATTTGCTAATAAACGTAGGAATGTCGCCGAATGGCACTGCAGACCATGATGTTCCCGTTTCCAATGCGTCTGTCTGTTTATTTTTTTACTACTGGAAAATATCATCGGTGTCCGATCAGTTTGGTTTGCTAATTGTATGTGGGGACATAGCTCAGTGGTAGAGCATTCGACTGCAGATCGAGAGGTCCCCGGTTCAAATCCGTCTGTCCCCTGTGCTGTTTTTTCCTTAATCCATTGAGATAATTATAATCCTAAGTTCAGATTAATTTGCTAATAAACGTAAGGGTGTCGCTGAGTGGCACTGCAAACCGTGATGTTCCCGTTTGAAATGCGTCTGTCTCTTGTCTGTTTCTTTTTTTACTACTGGAAAATATCATCGGTGTCCAATCAGTTTGGTTTGCTAATTGTATGTGGGGACATACCTCAGTGGTAGAGCATTTGGCTGCAGATGTAGAGGTCCCCGGTTCAAATCCGGGTGTCCCCTGTACGTTTTTGACCTACCGATGGTTTTTTTTTTTTTAAAGTAGGGTATCACTCAGCATTCCACTGCAGATGGTAATTTCCTTGTTTTTGTTTTGTTAACAACTGAATAATATTATCGGTCTAAGTAAGTTTGGTTTGCTAATTGTATGTGGGGACATAGCTCAGTGGTAGAGCATTCGACTGCAGATCGAGAGGTTGCTGTTCAAATCCGGGTGTCCCCTGTGCTGTTTTTTCCTTAATCCATTGAGATAATTATAATCCTAAGGTCAGATTAATTTGCTAATAAACGTAGGGATGTCGCTGAGTGGCACTGCAGACCCTGATGTTCCCGTTTGAAATGCGTCTGTCTCTTGTCTCTTTCTTTTTTTACTACTAGAAAATATCATCGGTGTCCAATCAGTTTGGTTTGCTAATATTATCGGTCTAAGTAAGTTTGGTTTGCTAATTGTATGTGGGGACATAGCTCCGTAGTAGAGCATTCGGCTGCAGATGTAGAGGTCCCCGGTTCAAATCCGGGTGTCCCCTGTACGTTTTTGACCTACCGATGGTTTGTTTAAAAAAAAAAGTAGGGTATCACTCAGCATTCCACTGCAGATGGTAATTTCCTTGTTTTTGTTTTGTTAACAACTGAATAATATTATCGGTCTAAGTAAGTTTGGTTTGCTAATTGTATGTGGGGACATAGCTCAGTGGTAGAGCATTCGACTGCAGATCGAGAGGTTGCTGTTCAAATCCGGGTGTCCCCTGTGCTGTTTTTTCCTTAATCCATTGAGATAATTATAATCCTAAGGTCAGATTAATTTGCTAATAAACGTAGGGATGTCGCTGAGTGGCACTGCAGACCCTGATGTTCCCGTTTGAAATGCGTCTGTCTCTTGTCTCTTTCTTTTTTTACTACTAGAAAATATCATCGGTGTCCAATCAGTTTGGTTTGCTAATATTATCGGTCTAAGTAAGTTTGGTTTGCTAATTGTATGTGGGGACATAGCTCCGTAGTAGAGCATTCGGCTGCAGATGTAGAGGTCCCCGGTTCAAATCCGGGTGTCCCCTGTACGTTTTTGACCTACCGATGGTTTGTTTAAAAAAAAAAGTAGGGTTTCACTCAGCATTCCACTGCAGATGGTAATTTCCTTGTTTTTGTTTTGTTAACTACTGAATAATATTATCGGTCTAAGTAAGTTTGGTTTGCTAATTGTATGTGGGGACATAGCTCAGTGGTAGAGCATTCGACTGCAGATCGAGAGGTCCCCGGTTCCAATCCGGGTGTCCCCTGTGCGTTTTTTACCTACCGACGGTTTGTTTAAAAACAAAAGTAGGGTATCACTCAGCATTCCACTGCAGATGATAATTTCCCTTGTTTTTGTTTTGTTAACTACTGAATAATATTATCGGTCTAAGTAAGTTTGGTTTGCTAATTGTATGTGGGGACATATCTCAGTGGTAGAGCATTCGACTGCAGATCGAGAGGTCCCCGGTTCAAATCCGGGTGTCTCCTGTGCTGTTTTTTCCTTAATCCATTGAGATAATTATAATCCTAAGGTCAGATTAATTTGCTAATAAACGTAGGGATGTCGCTGAGTGGCACTGCAGACCCTGATGTTCCCGTTTGAAATGCGTCTGTCTCTTGTCTCTTTCTTTTTTTACTACTAGAAAATATCATCGGTGTCCAATCAGTTTGGTTTGCTAATATTATCGGTCTAAGTAAGTTTGGTTTGCTAATTGTATGTGGGGACATAGCTCAGTGGTAGAGCATTCGACTGCAGATCGAGAGGTCCCCGGTTCAAATCCGGGTGTCCCCTGTACGTTTTTGACCTACCGATGGTTTGTTTAAAAAAAAAAGTAGGGTATCACTCAGCATTCCACTGCAGATGGTAATTTCCTTGTTTTTGTTTTGTTAACTACTGAATAATATTATCGGTCTAAGTAAGTTTGGTTTGCTAATTGTATGTGGGGACATAGCTCAGTGGTAGAGCATTCGACTGCAGATCGAGAGGTTGCTGTTCAAATCCGGGTGTCCCCTGTGCTGTTTTTTCTTTAAACCATTTATATAATTATAACCCTCAGGTAAGATTAATTTGCTAATAAACGTAGGTATGTCGCTGAGTGGGACTGCAGACCATGATGTTCCCGTTTCAAATGCGTCTGTCTGTTTCTTTTTTTACTACTGGAAAATATCATCGGTGTCCGATCAGTTTGGTTTGCTAATTGTATGTGGGGACATAGCTCAGTGGTGGAGCACTCGACTGCAGATCGAGAGGTCCCCGGTTCAAATCCGGGTGTCCCCTGTGCTGTTTTTTCCTTAATCCATTGAGATAATTATAATCCTAAGGTCAAATTAATTTGCTAATAAACGTAAGGATGTCTCTGAGTGGCACTGCAGACCGTGATGTTCCCGTTTGAAATGCGTCTGTCTCTTGTCTCTTTCTTTTTTTACTACTAGAAAATATCATCGGTGTCCAATCAGTTTGGTTTGCTAATATTATCGGTCTAAGTAAGTTTGGTTTGCTAATTGTATGTGGGGACATAGCTCAGTGGTAGAGCATTCGACTGCAGATCGAGAGGTCCCCGGTTCAAATCCGGGTGTCCCCTGTACGTTTTTGACCTACCGATGGTTTGTTTTTAAAAAAAGTAGGGTATCACTCAGCATTCCACTGCAGATGGTAATTTCCTTGTTTTTGTTTTGTTAACTACTGAATAATATTATCGGTCTAAGTAAGTTTGGTTTGCTAATTGTATGTGGGGACATAGCTCAGTGGTAGAGCATTCGACTGCAGATCGAGAGGTTGCTGTTCAAATCCGGGTGTCCCCTGTGCTGTTTTTTCTTTAAACCATATATATAATTATAACCCTCAGGTAAGATTAATTTGCTAATAAACGTAGGGATGTCGCTGAGTGGGACTGCAGACCATGATGTTCCCGTTTCAAATGCGTCTGGTTTTTTTCTTTTTTTACTACTAGAAAATATCATCGGTGTCCGATCAGTTTGGTTTGCTAATTGTATGTGGGGACATAGCTCAGTGGTAGAGCACTCGACTGCAGATCGAGAGGTCCCCGGTTCAAATCCGGGTGTCCCCTGTGCTGTTTTTTCCCTAATCCATTGAGATAATTATAATCCTAAGGTCAGATTAATTTGCTAATAAACGGAAGGATGTAGCTGAGTGGCACTGCAGACCGTGATGTTCCCGTTTCAAATGCGTCTGTCTCTTGTCTCTTTCTTTTTTTACTACTAGAAAATATCATCGGTGTCCAATCAGTTTGGTTTGCTAATTGTATGTGGGGACATAGCTCAGGGGTAGAGCATTCGACTGCAGATCGAGAGGTCCCCGGTTCAAATCCGGGTGTCCCCTGTGCGTTTTTTACCTACCGACGGTTTGTTTAAAAACAAAAGTAGGGTATCACTCAGCATTCCACTGCAGATGATAATTTCCCTTGTTTTTGTTTTGTTAACTACTGAATAATATTATCGGTCTAAGTAAGTTTGGTTTGCTAATTGTATGTGGGGACATAGCTCAGTGGTAGAGCATTCGACTGCAGATCGAGAGGTCCCCGGTTCAAATCCGGGTGTCCCCTGTGCTGTTTTTTCTTTAAACCATTTATATAATTATAACCCTCAGGTAAGATTAATTTGCTAATAAACGTAGGAATGTCGCCGAATGGCACTGCAGACCATGATGTTCCCGTTTCCAATGCGTCTGTCTGTTTATTTTTTTACTACTGGAAAATATCATCGGTGTCCGATCAGTTTGGTTTGCTAATTGTATGTGGGGACATAGCTCAGTGGTAGAGCATTCGACTGCAGATCGAGAGGTCCCCGGTTCAAATCCGTCTGTCCCCTGTGCTGTTTTTTCCTTAATCCATTGAGATAATTATAATCCTAAGTTCAGATTAATTTGCTAATAAACGTAAGGGTGTCGCTGAGTGGCACTGCAAACCGTGATGTTCCCGTTTGAAATGCGTCTGTCTCTTGTCTGTTTCTTTTTTTACTACTGGAAAATATCATCGGTGTCCAATCAGTTTGGTTTGCTAATTGTATGTGGGGACATACCTCAGTGGTAGAGCATTTGGCTGCAGATGTAGAGGTCCCCGGTTCAAATCCGGGTGTCCCCTGTACGTTTTTGACCTACCGATGGTTTTTTTTTTTTTAAAGTAGGGTATCACTCAGCATTCCACTGCAGATGGTAATTTCCTTGTTTTTGTTTTGTTAACAACTGAATAATATTATCGGTCTAAGTAAGTTTGGTTTGCTAATTGTATGTGGGGACATAGCTCAGTGGTAGAGCATTCGACTGCAGATCGAGAGGTTGCTGTTCAAATCCGGGTGTCCCCTGTGCTGTTTTTTCCTTAATCCATTGAGATAATTATAATCCTAAGGTCAGATTAATTTGCTAATAAACGTAGGGATGTCGCTGAGTGGCACTGCAGACCCTGATGTTCCCGTTTGAAATGCGTCTGTCTCTTGTCTCTTTCTTTTTTTACTACTAGAAAATATCATCGGTGTCCAATCAGTTTGGTTTGCTAATATTATCGGTCTAAGTAAGTTTGGTTTGCTAATTGTATGTGGGGACATAGCTCCGTAGTAGAGCATTCGGCTGCAGATGTAGAGGTCCCCGGTTCAAATCCGGGTGTCCCCTGTACGTTTTTGACCTACCGATGGTTTGTTTAAAAAAAAAAGTAGGGTATCACTCAGCATTCCACTGCAGATGGTAATTTCCTTGTTTTTGTTTTGTTAACTACTGAATAATATTATCGGTCTAAGTAAGTTTGGTTTGCTAACTGTATGTGGGGACATATCTCAGTGGTAGAGCATTCGACTGCAGATCGAGAGGTCCCCGGTTCAAATCCGGGTGTCTCCTGTGCTGTTTTTTCCTTAATCCATTGAGATAATTATAATCCTAAGGTCAGATTAATTTGCTAATAAACGTAGGGATGTCGCTGAGTGGCACTGCAGACCCTGATGTTCCCGTTTGAAATGCGTCTGTCTCTTGTCTCTTTCTTTTTTTACTACTAGAAAATATCATCGGTGTCCAATCAGTTTGGTTTGCTAATATTATCGGTCTAAGTAAGTTTGGTTTGCTAATTGTATGTGGGGACATAGCTCAGTGGTAGAGCATTCGACTGCAGATCGAGAGGTCCCCGGTTCAAATCCGGGTGTCCCCTGTACGTTTTTGACCTACCGATGGTTTGTTTAAAAAAAAAAGTAGGGTATCACTCAGCATTCCACTGCAGATGGTAATTTCCTTGTTTTTGTTTTGTTAACTACTGAATAATATTATCGGTCTAAGTAAGTTTGGTTTGCTAATTGTATGTGGGGACATAGCTCAGTGGTAGAGCATTCGACTGCAGATCGAGAGGTTGCTGTTCAAATCCGGGTGTCCCCTGTGCTGTTTTTTCTTTAAACCATTTATATAATTATAACCCTCAGGTAAGATTAATTTGCTAATAAACGTAGGTATGTCGCTGAGTGGGACTGCAGACCATGATGTTCCCGTTTCAAATGCGTCTGTCTGTTTCTTTTTTTACTACTGGAAAATATCATCGGTGTCCGATCAGTTTGGTTTGCTAATTGTATGTGGGGACATAGCTCAGTGGTGGAGCACTCGACTGCAGATCGAGAGGTCCCCGGTTCAAATCCGGGTGTCCCCTGTGCTGTTTTTTCCTTAATCCATTGAGATAATTATAATCCTAAGGTCAAATTAATTTGCTAATAAACGTAAGGATGTCGCTGAGTGGCACTGCAGACCGTGATGTTCCCGTTTGAAATGCGTCTGTCTCTTGTCTCTTTCTTTTTTTACTACTAGAAAATATCATCGGTGTCCAATCAGTTTGGTTTGCTAATATTATCGGTCTAAGTAAGTTTGGTTTGCTAATTGTATGTGGGGACATAGCTCAGTGGTAGAGCATTCGACTGCAGATCGAGAGGTCCCCGGTTCAAATCCGGGTGTCCCCTGTACGTTTTTGACCTACCGATGGTTTGTTTTAAAAAAAAAGTAGGGTATCACTCAGCATTCCACTGCAGATGGTAATTTCCTTGTTTTTGTTTTGTTAACTACTTAATAATATTATCGGTCTAAGTAAGTTTGGTTTGCTAATTGTATGTGGGGACATAGCTCAGTGGTAGAGCATTCGACTGCAGATCGAAAGGTTGCTGTTCAAATCCGGGTGTCCCCTGTGCTGTTTTTTCTTTAAACCATTTATATAATTATAACCCTCAGGTAAGATTAATTTGCTAATAAACGTAGGGATGTCGCTGAGTGGGACTGCAGACCATGATGTTCCCGTTTCAAATGCGTCTGGTTTTTTTCTTTTTTTACTACTAGAAAATATCATCGGTGTCCGATCAGTTTGGTTTGCTAATTGTATGTGGGGACATAGCTCAGTGGTAGAGCACTCGACTGCAGATCGAGAGGTCCCCGGTTCAAATCCGGGTGTCCCCTGTGCTGTTTTTTCCCTAATCCATTGAGATAATTATAATCCTGAGGTCAGATTAATTTGCTAATAAACGGAAGGATGTCGCTGAGTGGCACTGCAGACCGTGATGTTCCCGTTTCAAATGCGTCTGTCTCTTGTCTCTTTCTTTTTTTACTACTAGAAAATATCATCGGTGTCCAATCAGTTTGGTTTGCTAATTGTATGTGGGGACATAGCTCAGGGGTAGAGCATTCGACTGCAGATCGAGAGGTCCCCGGTTCAAATCCGGGTGTCCCCTGTGCGTTTTTTACCTACCGACGGTTTGTTTAAAAACAAAAGTAGGGTATCACTCAGCATTCCACTGCAGATGATAATTTCCCTTGTTTTTGTTTTGTTAACTACTGAATAATATTATCGGTCTAAGTAAGTTTGGTTTGCTAATTGTATGTGGGGACATAGCTCAGTGGTAGAGCATTCGACTGCAGATCGAGAGGTCCCCGGTTCAAATCCGGGTGTCCCCTGTGCTGTTTTTTCTTTAAACCATTTATATAATTATAACCCTCAGGTAAGATTAATTTGCTAATAAACGTAGGAATGTCGCCGAATGGCACTGCAGACCATGATGTTCCCGTTTCCAATGCGTCTGTCTGTTTATTTTTTTACTACTGGAAAATATCATCGGTGTCCGATCAGTTTGGTTTGCTAATTGTATGTGGGGACATAGCTCAGTGGTAGAGCATTCGACTGCAGATCGAGAGGTCCCCGGTTCAAATCCGTCTGTCCCCTGTGCTGTTTTTTCCTTAATCCATTGAGATAATTATAATCCTAAGGTCAGATTAATTTGCTAATAAACGTAAGGGTGTCGCTGAGTGGCACTGCAAACCGTGATGTTCCCGTTTGAAATGCGTCTGTCTCTTGTCTGTTTCTTTTTTTACTACTGGAAAATATCATCGGTGTCCAATCAGTTTGGTTTGCTAATTGTATGTGGGGACATACCTCAGTGGTAGAGCATTCGGCTGCAGATGTAGAGGTCCCCGGTTCAAATCCGGGTGTTCCCTGTACGTTTTTGACCTACCGATGGTTTGTTTTAAAAAAAAAGTAGGGTATCACTCAGCATTCCACTGCAGATGGTAATTTCCTTGTTTTTGTTTTGTTAACTACTGAATAATATTATCGGTCTAAGTAAGTTTGGTTGGCTAATTGTATGTGGGGACATAGCTCAGTGGTAGAGCATTCGACTGCAGATCGAGAGGTCCCCGGTTCAAATCCGGGTGTCACCTGTGCTGTTTTTTCCTTAATCCATTGAGATAATTATAATCCTAAGGTCAGATTAATTTGCTAATAAACGTAGGGATGTCGCTGAGTGGCACTGCAGACCCTGGTGTTCCCGTTTGAAATGCGTCTGTCTCTTGTCTCTTTCTTTTTTTACTACTAGAAAATATCATCGGTGTCCAATCAATTTGGTTTGCTAATATAATCGGTCTAAGTAAGTTTGGTTTTCTAATTGTATGTGGGGACATAGCTCCGTGGTAGAGCATTCGGCTGCAGATGTAGAGGTCCCCGGTTCAAATCCGGGTGTCCCCTGTACGTTTTTGACCTACCGATGGTTTGTTTAAAAAAAAAAGTAGGGTATCACTCAGCATTCCACTGCAGATGGTAATTTCCTTGTTTTTTTGGTTTTGTTAACTACTGAATAATATTATCGGTCTAAGTAAGTTTGGTTTGCTAATTGTATGTTGGGACATAGCTCAGTGGTAGAGCATTCGACTGCAGATCGAGAGGTTGCTGTTCAAATCCGGGTGTCCCCTGTGCTGTTTTTTCTTTAAACCATTTATATAATTATAACCCTCAGGTAAGATTAATTTGCTAATAAACGTAGGGATGTCGCTGAGTGGGACTGCAGACCATGATGTTCCCGTTTCAAATGCGTCTGTCTGTTTCTTTTTTTACTACTGGAAAATATCATCGGTGTCCGATCAGTTTGGTTTGCTAATTGTATGTGGTGACATAGCTCAGTGGTAGAGCATTCGACTGCAGATCGAGAGGTCCCCGGTTCAAATCCGGGTGTCCCCTGTGCTGTTTTTTCCTTAATCCATTGAGATAATTATAATCCTAAGGTCAGATTAATTTGCTAATAAACGTAAGGATGTCGCTGAGTGGCACTGCAGACCGTGATGTTCCCGTTTGAAATGCGTCTGTCTCTTGTATCTTTCTTTTTTTTACTACTGGAAAATATCATCGGTGTCCAATCAGTTTGGTTTGCTAATTGTATGTGGGGACATACCTCAGTGGTAGAGCATTCGGCTGCAGATGTAGAGGTCCCCGGTTCAAATCCGGGTGTCCCCTGTACGTTTTTGACCTACCGATGGTTTTTTTTTTTTTTAAAGTAGGGTATCACTCAGCATTCCACTGCAGATGGTAATTTCCTTGTTTTTGTATTGTTAACTACTGAATAATATTATCGGTCTAAGTAAGTTTGGTTTGCTAATTGTATGTGGGGACATAGCTCAGTGGTAGAGCATTCGACTGCAGATCGAGAGGTCCCCGGTTCAAATCCGGGTGTCTCCTGTGCTGTTTTTTCCTTAATCCATTGAGATAATTATAATCCTTAGGTCAGATTAATTTGCTAATAAACGTAAGGATGTCGCTGAGTGGCACTGCAGACCGTGATGTTCCCGTTTGAAATGCGTCTGTCTCTTATCTCTTTCTTTTTTTACTACTGGAAAATATCATCGGTGTCCAATCAGTTTGGTTTGCTAATTGTATGTGGGGACATACCTCAGTGGTAGAGCATTCGGCTGCAGATGTAGAGGTCCCCGGTTCAAATCCGGGTGTCCCCTGTACGTTTTTGACCTACCGATGGTTTGTTGTTTTTTTAAAGTAGGGTATCACTCAGCATTCCACTGCAGATGGTAATTTCCTTGTTTTTGTTTTGTTAACAACTGAATAATATTATCGGTCTAAGTAAGTTTGGTTTGCTAATTGTATGTGGGGACATAGCTCAGTGGTAGAGCATTCGACTGCAGATCGAGAGGTCCCCGGTTCCAATCCGGGTGTCCCCTGTGCGTTTTTTACCTACCGACGGTTTGTTTAAAAACAAAAGTAGGGTATCACTCAGCATTCCACTGCAGATGATAATTTCCCTTGTTTTTGTTTTGTTAACTACTGAATAATATTATCGGTCTAAGTAAGTTTGGTTTGCTAATTGTATGTGGGGACATATCTCAGTGGTAGAGCATTCGACTGCAGATCGAGAGGTCCCCGGTTCAAATCCGGGTGTCTCCTGTGCTGTTTTTTTCCTTAATCCATTGAGATAATTATAATCCTAAGGTCAGATTAATTTGCTAATAAACGTAGGGATGTCGCTGAGTGGCACTGCAGACCCTGATGTTCCCATTTGAAATGCGTCTGTCTCTTGTCTCTTTCTTTTTTTACTACTAGAAAATAGCATCGGTGTCCAATCAGTTTGGTTTGCTAATATTATCGGTCTAAGTAAGTTTGGTTTGCTAATTGTATGTGGGGACATAGCTCAGTGGTAGAGCATTCGACTGCAGATCGAGAGGTCCCCGGTTCAAATCCGGGTGGCCCCTGTACGTTTTTGACCTACCGATGGTTTGTTAAAAAAAAAAAGTAGGGTATCACTCAGCATTCCACTGCAGATGGTAATTTCCTTGTTTTTGTTTTGTTAACTACTGAATAATATTATCGGTCTAAGTAAGTTTGGTTTGCTAATTGTATGTGGGGACATAGCTCAGTGGTAGAGCATTCGACTGCAGATCGAGAGGTTGCTGTTCAAATCCGGGTGTCCCCTGTGCTGTTTTTTCTTTAAACCATTTATATAATTATAACCCTCAGGTAAGATTAATTTGCTAATAAACGTAGGGATGTCGCTGAGTGGGACTGCAGACCATGATGTTCCTGTTTCAAATGCGTCTGTCTGTTTCTTTTTTTACTACTGGAAAATATCATCGGTGTCCGATCAGTTTGGTTTGCTAATTGTATGTGGGGACATAGCTCAGTGGTAGAGCATTCGACTGCAGATCGAGAGGTCCCCGGTTCAAATCCGTCTGTCCCCTGTGCTGTTTTTTCCTTAATCCATTGAGATAATTATAATCCTAAGGTCAGATTAATTTGCTAATAAACGTAAGGATGTCGCTGAGTGGCACTGCAGACCGTGATGTTCCCGTTTGAAATGCGTCTGTCTCTTGTCTCTTTCTTTTTTTACTACTGGAAAATATCATCGGTGTCCAATCAGTTTGGTTTGCTAATTGTATGTGGGGACATACCTCAGTGGTAGAGCATTCGGCTGCAGATGTAGAGGTCCCCAGTTCAAATCCGGGTGTCCCCTGTACGTCTTTGACCTACCGATGGTTTGTTTAAAAAAAAAAAGTAGGGTATCACTCAGCATTCCACTGCAGATGGTAATTTCCTTGTTTTTGTTTTGTTAACTACTGAATAATATTATCGGTCTAAGTAAGTTTGGTTTGCTAATTGTATGTGGGGACATAGCTCAGTGGTAGAGCATTCGACTGCAGATCGAGAGGTCCCCGGTTCAAATCCGGGTGTCTCCTGTGCTGTTTTTCCTTAATCCATTGAGATAATTATAATCCTAAGGTCAGATTAATTTGCTAATAAACGTAGGGATGTCGCTGAGTGGCACTGCAGACCCTGATGTTTCCGTTTGAAATGCGTCTGTCTCTTGTCTCTTTCTTTTTTTACTACTAGAAAATATCATCGGTGTCCAATCAGTTTGGTTTGCTAATATTATCGGTCTAAGTAAGTTTGGTTTGCTAATTGTATGTGGGGACATACCTCAGTGGTAGAGCATTCGGCTGCAGATGTAGAGGTCCCCGGTTCAAATCCGGGTGTCCCCTTTTTTTTTTGACCTACCGATGGTTTGTTTTTAAAAAAAAGTAGGGTATCACTCAGCATTCCACTGCAGATGGTAATTTCCTTGTTTTTGTTTTGTTAACTACTGAATAATATCATCGGTCTAAGTAAGTTTGGTTTGCTAATTGTATGTGGGGACATAGCTCAGTGGTAGAGCATTCGACTGCAGATCGAGAGGTTGCTGTTCAAATCCGGGTGTCCCCTGTGCTGTTTTTTCTTTAAACCATTTATATAATTATAACCCTCAGGTAAGATTAATTTGCTAATAAACGTAGGGATGTCGCTGAGTGGGACTGCAGACCATGATGTTCCCGTTTCAAATGCGTCTGGTTTTTTTCTTTTTTTACTACTAGAAAATATCATCGGTGTCCGATCAGTTTGGTTTGCTAATTGTATGTGGGGACATAGCTCAGTGGTAGAGCACTCGACTGCAGATCGAAAGGTCCCCGGTTCAAATCCGGGTGTCCCCTGTGCTGTTTTTTCCTTAATCCATTGAGATAATTATAATCCTAAGGTCAGATTAATTTGCTAATAAACGGAAGGATGTCGCTGAGTGGCACTGCAGACCGTGATGTTCCCGTTTGAAATGCGTCTGTCTCTTGTCTCTTTCTTTTTTTACTACTAGAAAATATCATCGGTGTCCAATCAGTTTAGTTTGCTAATTGTATGTGGGGACATAGCTCAGGGGTAGAGCATTCGACTGCAGATCGAGAGGTCCCCGGTTCAAATCCGGGTGTCCCCTGTGCGTTTTTTACCTACCGACGGTTTGTTTAAAAACAAAAGTAGGGTATCACTCAGCATTCCACTGCAGATGATAATTTCCCTTGTTTTTGTTTTGTTAACTACTGAATAATATTATCGGTCTAAGTAAGTTTGGTTTGCTAATTGTGTGCTGTTTTTTCCTTAATCCATTGAGATAATTATAATCCTAAGGTCAGATTAATTTGCTAATAAACGTAGGGATGTCACTGAGTGGCACTGCAGACCCTGATGTTTCCGTTTGAAATGCGTCTGTCTCTTGTCTCTTTCTTTTTTTACTACTAGAAAATATCATCGGTGTCCAATCAGTTTGGTTTGCTAATATTATCGGTCTAAGTAAGTTTGGTTTGCTAATTGTATGTGGGGACATACCTCAGTGGTAGAGCATTCGGCTGCAGATGTAGAGGTCCCCGGTTCAAATCCGGGTGTCCCCTTTTTTTTTTGACCTACCGATGGTTTGTTTTTAAAAAAAAGTAGGGTATCACTCAGCATTCCACTGCAGATGGTAATTTCCTTGTTTTTGTTTTGTTAACTACTGAATAATATCATCGGTCTAAGTAAGTTTGGTTTGCTAATTGTATGTGGGGACATAGCTCAGTGGTAGAGCATTCGACTGCAGATCGAGAGGTTGCTGTTCAAATCCGGGTGTCCCCTGTGCTGTTTTTTCTTTAAACCATTTATATAATTATAACCCTCAGGTAAGATTAATTTGCTAATAAACGTAGGGATGTCGCTGAGTGGGACTGCAGACCATGATGTTCCCGTTTCAAATGCGTCTGGTTTTTTTCTTTTTTTACTACTAGAAAATATCATCGGTGTCCGATCAGTTTGGTTTGCTAATTGTATGTGGGGACATAGCTCAGTGGTAGAGCACTCGACTGCAGATCGAAAGGTCCCCGGTTCAAATCCGGGTGTCCCCTGTGCTGTTTTTTCCTTAATCCATTGAGATAATTATAATCCTAAGGTCAGATTAATTTGCTAATAAACGGAAGGATGTCGCTGAGTGGCACTGCAGACCGTGATGTTCCCGTTTGAAATGCGTCTGTCTCTTGTCTCTTTCTTTTTTTACTACTAGAAAATATCATCGGTGTCCAATCAGTTTGGTTTGCTAATTGTATGTGGGGACATAGCTCAGGGGTAGAGCATTCGACTGCAGATCGAGAGGTCCCCGGTTCAAATCCGGGTGTCCCCTGTGCGTTTTTTACCTACCGACGGTTTGTTTAAAAACAAAAGTAGGGTATCACTCAGCATTCCACTGCAGATGATAATTTCCCTTGTTTTTGTTTTGTTAACTACTGAATAATATTATCGGTCTAAGTAAGTTTGGTTTGCTAATTGTATGTGGGGACATAGCTCAGTGGTAGAGCATTTGACTGCAGATCGAGAGGTCCCCGGTTCAAATCCGGGTGTCCCCTGTGCTGTTTTTTCCTTAATCCATTGAGATAATTATAATCCTAAGGTCAGATTAATTTGCTAATAAACGTAAGGGGGTCGCTGAGTGGCACTGCAAACCGTGATGTTCCCGTTTGAAATGCGTCTGTCTCTTGTCTGTTTCTTTTTTTACTACTGGAACATATCATCGGTGTCCAATCAGTTTGGTTTGCTAATTGTATGTGGGGACATACCTCAGTTGTAGAGCATTCGGCTGCAGATGTAGAGGTCCCCGGTTCAAATCCGGGTGTCCCCTGTGCTGTTTTTTCCTTAATCCATTGAGATAATTATAATCCTAAGGTCAGATTAATTTGCTAATAAACGTAAGGATGTCGCAGCGTGGCACTGCAGACGGTGATGTTCCCGTTTGAAATGCGTCTGTTTCTTGTCTGTTTCTTTTTATTTACTATTGGAAAATATTATTGGTGTCCAATCAGTTTGGTTTGCTAATTGTATGTGGGGACATAGCTCAGTGGTAGAGCATTCGACTGCAGATCGAGAGGTCTCCGGTTCAAATCCGGGTGTCCCCTGGACGTTTTTGACTTACCGATGGTTTTTTATTTTTTTAAAGTAGGGTATCACTCAGCATTCCACTGCAGATGGTAATTTCCTTGTTTTTGTATTGTTAACTACTGAATAATATTATCGGTCTAAGTAAGTTTGGTTTGCTAATTGTATGTGGGGACATAGCTCAGTGGTAGAGCATTCGACTGCAGATCGAGAGGTCCCCGGTTCAAATCCGGGTGTCTCCTGTGCTGTTTTTTCCTTAATCCATTGAGATAATTATAATCCTAAGGTCAGATTAATTTGCTAATAAACGTAGGGATGTCACTGAGTGGCACTGCAGACCCTGATGTTCCCGTTTGAAATGCGTCTGTCTCTTGTCTCTTTCTTTTTTTACTACTAGAAAATAGCATCGGTGTCCAATCAGTTTGGTTTGCTAATATTATTGGTCTAAGTAAGTTTGGTTTGCTAATTGTATGTGGGGACATAGCTCAGTGGTAGAGCATTCGACTGCAGATCGAGAGGTCCCCGGTTCAAATCCGGGTGGCCCCTGTACGTTTTTGACCTACCGATGGTTTGTTTAAAAAAAGAAAGTAGGGTATCACTCAACATTCCACTGCAGATGGTAATTTCCTTGTTTTTGTTTTGTTAACTACTGAATAATATTATCGGTCTAAGTAAGTTTGGTTTGCTAATTGTATGTGGGGACATAGCTCAGTGGTAGAGCATTCGACTGCAGATCGAGAGGTTGCTGTTCAAATCCGGGTGTTCACTGTGCTGTTTTTTCTTTAAACCATTTATATAATTATAACCCTCAGGTAAGATTAATTTGCTAATAAACGTAGGGATGTCGCTGAGTGGGACTGCAGACCATGATGTTCCCGTTTCAAATGCGTCTGTCTGTTTCTTTTTTTACTACTGGAAAATATCATCGGTGTCCGATCAGTTTGGTTTGCTAATTGTATGTGGGGACATAGCTCAGTGGTAGAGCATTCGACTGCAGATCGAGAGGTCCCCGGTTCAAATCCGGGTGTCCCCTGTGCTGTTTTTTCCTTAATCCATTGAGATAATTATAATCCTAAGGTCAGATTAATTTGCTAATAAACGTAAGGATGTCGCTGAGTGGCACTGCAGACCGTGATGTTCCCGTTTGAAATGCGTCTGTCTCTTGTCTCTTTCTTTTTTTACTACTGGAAAATATCATCGGTGTCCAATCAGTTTGGTTTGCTAATTGTATGTGGGGACATACCTCAGTGGTAGAGCATTCGGCTGCAGATGTAGAGGTCCCCGGTTCAAATCCGGGTGTCCCCTGTACGTTTTTGACCTACCGATGGTTTCTTTTTTTTTTAAAGTAGGGTATCACTCAGCATTCCACTGCAGATGGTAATTTCCTTGTTTTTGTTTTGTTAACAACTGAATAATATTATCGGTCTAAGTAAGTTTGGTTTGCTAATTGTATGTGGGGACATAGCTCAGTGGTAGAGCATTCGACTGCAGATCGAGAGGTCCCCGGTTCCAATCCGGGTGTCCCCTGTGCGTTTTTTACCTACCGACGGTTTGTTTAAAAACAAAAGTAAGGTATCACTCAGCATTCCACTGCAGATGATAATTTCCCTTGTTTTTGTTTTGTTAACTACTGAATAATATTATCGGTCTAAGTAAGTTTGGTTTGCTAATTGTATGTGGGGACATATCTCAGTGGTAGAGCATTCGACTGCAGATCGAGAGGTCCCCGGTTCAAATCCGGGTGTCTCCTGTGCTGTTTTTTCCTTAATCCATTGAGATAATTATAATCCTAAGGTCAGATTAATTTGCTAATAAACGTAGGGATGTCGCTGAGTGGCACTGCAGACCCTGATGTTCCCGTTTGAAATGCGTCTGTCTCTTGTCTCTTTCTTTTTTTACTACTAGAAAATATCATCGGTGTCCAATCAGTTTGGTTTGCTAATATTATCGGTCTAAGTAAGTTTGGTTTGCTAATTGTATGTGGGGACATAGCTCAGTGGTAGAGCATTCGACTGCAGATCGAGAGGTCCCCGGTTCAAATCCGGGTGTCCCCTGTACGTTTTTGACCTACCGATGGTTTGTTTTAAAAAAAAAGTAGGGTATCACTCAGCCTTCCACTGCAGATGGTAATTTCCTTGTTTTTGTTTTGTTAACTACTGAATAATATTATCGGTCTAAGTAAGTTTGGTTTGCTAATTGTATGTGGGGACATAGCTCAGTGGTAGAGCATTCGACTGCAGATCGAGAGGTTGCTGTTCAAATCCGGGTGTCCCCTGTGCTGTTTTTTCTTTAAACCATTTATATAATTATAACCCTCAGGTAAGATTAATTTGCTAATAAACGTAGGTATGTCGCTGAGTGGGACTGCAGACCATGATGTTCCCGTTTCAAATGCGTCTGTCTGTTTCTTTTTTTACTACTGGAAAATATCATCGGTGTCCGATCAGTTTGGTTTGCTAATTGTATGTGGGGACATAGCTCAGTGGTGGAGCACTCGACTGCAGATCGAGAGGTCCCCGGTTCAAATCCGGGTGTCCCCTGTGCTGCTTTTTCCTTAATCCATTGAGATAATTATAATCCTAAGGTCAGATTAATTTGCTAATAAACGTAAGGATGTCGCTGAGTGGCACTGCAGACCGTGATGTTCCCGTTTGAAATGCGTCTGTCTCTTGTCTCTTTCTTTTTTTACTACTAGAAAATATCATCGGTGTCCAATCAGTTTGGTTTGCTAATATTATCGGTCTAAGTAAGTTTGGTTTGCTAATTGTATGTGGGGACATAGCTCAGTGGTAGAGCATTCGACTGCAGATCGAGAGGTCCCCGGTTCAAATCCGGGTGTCCCCTGTACGTTTTTGACCTACCAATGGTTTGTTTTAAAAAAAAAGTAGGGTATCACTCAGCATTCCACTGCAGATGGTAATTTCCTTGTTTTTGTTTTGTTAACTACTGAATAATATTATCGGTCTAAGTAAGTTTGGTTTGCTAATTGTATGTGGGGACATAGCTCAGTGGTAGAGCATTCGACTGCAGATCGAGAGGTTGCTGTTCAAATCCGGGTGTCCCCTGTGCTGTTTTTTCTTTAAACCATTTATATAATTATAACCCTCAGGTAAGATTAATTTGCTAATAAACGTAGGGATGTCGCTGAGTGGGACTGCAGACCATGATGTTCCCGTTTCAAATGCGTCTGTCTGTTTCTTTTTTTACTACTGGAAAATATCATCGGTGTCCAATCAGTTTGGTTTGCGAATTGTATGTGGGGACATAGCTCAGTGGTAGAGCATTCGACTGCAGATCGAGAGGTCCCCGGTTTAAATCCGGGTGTCTCCTGTGCTGTTTTTTCCTTAATCCATTGAGATAATTATAATCCTAAGGTCAGATTAATTTGCTAATAAACGTAGGGATGTCGCTGCGTGGCACTGCAGACCATGATGTTCCCGTTTGAAATGCGTCTGTCTCTTGTCTGTTTCTTTTTTTACTACTGGAAAATATAATCGATGTCCAATCAGTTTGGTTTGCTAATTGTATGTGGGGACATACCTCAGTGGTAGAGCATTCGGCTGCAGATGTAGAGGTCCCCGGTTCAAATCCGGGTGTCCCCTGTGCGTTTTTGACCTACCGATGGTTTTGTTTTGTTTTAAAGTAGGGTATCACTCAGCATTCCACTGCAGATGGTAATTTCCTTGTTTTTGTTTTGTTAACTACTGAATAATATTATCGGTCTAAGTAAGATTGGTTTCCTAATTGTATGTGGGGACATAGCTCAGTGGTAGAGCATTCGACTGCAGATCGAGAGGACCCGGTTCAAATCCGGGTGTCCCCTGTGCTGTTTTTTACTTAATCCATTGAGATAATTATAATCCTAAGGTCAGATTAATTTGCTAATAAACGTAAGGATGTCGCTGCGTGGCACTGCAGACCATGATGTTCCCGTTTGAAATGCGTCTGTTTTTTGTCTGTTTCTTTTTTTACTACTGGAAAATATCATCGGTGTCCAATCAGTTTGGTTTGCGAATTGTATGTGGGGACATAGCTCAGTGGTAGAGCATTCGACTGCAGATCGAGAGGTCCCCGGTTTAAATCCGGGTGTCTCCTGTGCTGTTTTCTCATTAATCCATTGAGATAATTATAATCCTAAGGTCAGATTAATTTGCTAATAAACGTAGGGATGTCGCTGCGTGGCACTGCAGACCATGATGTTCCCGTTTGAAATGCGTCTGTCTCTTGTCTGTTTCTTTTTTTACTACTGGAAAATATAATCGATGTCCAATCAGTTTAGTTTGCTAATTGTATGTGGGGACATACCTCAGTGGTAGAGCATTCGGCTGCAGATGTAGAGGTCCCCGGTTCAAATCCGGGTGTCCCCTGTACGTTTTTGACCTACCGATGGTTTGGTTTTTTTTAAAGTAGGGTATCACTCAGCATTCCACTGCAGATGGTAATTTCCTTGTTTTTGTTTTGTTAACTACTGAATAATATTATCGGTCTAAGTAAGTTTGGTTTGCTAATTGTATGTGGGGACATAGCTCAGTGGTAGAGCATTCGACTGCAGATCGAGAGGTTGCTGTTCAAATCCGGGTGTTCCCTGTGCTGTTTTTTCTTTAAACCATTTATATAATTATAACCCTCAGGTAAGATTAATTTGCTAATAAACGTAGGGATGTCGCTGAGTGGGACTGCAGACCATGATGTTCCTGTTTCAAATGCGTCTGTCTGTTTCTTTTTTTACTACTGGAAAATATCATCGGTGTCCGATCAGTTTGGTTTGCTAATTGTATGTGGGGACATAGCTCAGTGGTAGAGCATTCGACTGCAGATCGAGAGGTCCCCGGTTCAAATCCGTCTGTCCCCTGTGCTGTTTTTTCCTTAATCCATTGAGATAATTATAATCCTAAGGTCAGATTAATTTGCTAATAAACGTAAGGGTGTTGCTGAGTGGCACTGCAAACCGTGATGTTCCCGTTTGAAATGCGTCTGTCTCTTGTCTCTTTCTTTTTTTACTACTGGAAAATATCATCGGTGTCCAATCAGTTTGGTTTGCTAATTGTATGTGGGGACATACCTCAGTGGTAGAGCATTCGGCTGCAGATGTAGAGGTCCCCAGTTCAAATCCGGGTGTCCCCTGTACGTTTTTGACCTACCGATGGTTTGTTTTTAAAAAAAAGTAGGGTATCACTCAGCATTCCACTGCAGATGGTAATTTCCTTGTTTTTGTTTTGTTAACTACTGAATAATATTATCGGTCTAAGTAAGTTTGGTTTGCTAATTGTATGTGGGGACATAGCTCAGTGGTAGAGCATTCGACTGCAGATCGAGAGGTCCCCGGTTCAAATACGGGTGTCTCCTGTGCTTTTTTTCCTTAATCCATTGAGATAATTATAATCCTAAGGTCAGATTAATTTGCTAATAAACGTAGGGATGTCGCTGAGTGGCACTGCAGACCCTGATGTTTCCGTTTGAAATGCGTCTGTCTCTTGTCTCTTTCTTTTTTTACTACTAGAAAATATCATCGGTGTCCAATCAGTTTGGTTTGCTAATATTATCGGTCTAAGTAAGTTTGGTTTGCTAATTGTATGTGGGGACATACCTCAGTGGTAGAGCATTCGGCTGCAGATGTAGAGGTCCCCGGTTCAAATCCGGGTGTCCCCTTCTTTTTTTTGACCTACCGATGGTTTGTTTTTAAAAAAAAGTAGGGTATCACTCAGCATTCCACTGCAGATGGTAATTTCCTTGTTTTTGTTTTGTTAACTACTGAATAATATCATCGGTCTAAGTAAGTTTGGTTTGCTAATTGTATGTGGGGACATAGCTCAGTGGTAGAGCATTCGACTGCAGATCGAGAGGTTGCTGTTCAAATCCGGGTGTCCCCTGTGCTGTTTTTTCTTTAAACCATTTATATAATTATAACCCTCAGGTAAGATTAATTTGCGAATAAACGTATGGATGTCGCTGAGTGGGACTGCAGACCATGATGTTCCCGTTTCAAATGCGTCTGGTTTTTTTCTTTTTTTACTACTAGAAAATATCATCGGTGTCCGATCAGTTTGGTTTGCTAATTGTATGTGGGGACATAGCTCAGTGGTAGAGCACTCGACTGCAGATCGAAAGGTCCCCGGTTCAAATCCGGGTGTCCCCTGTGCTGTTTTTTCCTTAATCCATTGAGATAATTATAATCCTAAGGTCAGATTAATTTGCTAATAAACGGAAGGATGTCGCTGAGTGGCACTGCAGACCGTGATGTTCCCGTTTGAAATGCGTCTGTCTCTTGTCTCTTTCTTTTTTTACTACTAGAAAATATCATCGGTGTCCAATCAGTTTGGTTTGCTAATTGTATGTGGGGACATAGCTCAGGGGTAGAGCATTCGACTGCAGATCGAGAGGTCCCCGGCTCAAATCCGGGTGTCCCCTGTGCGTTTTTTACCTACCGACGGTTTGTTTAAAAACAAAAGTAGGGTATCACTCAGCATTCCACTGCAGATGATAATTTCCCTTGTTTTTGTTTTGTTAACTACTGAATAATATTATCGGTCTAAGTAAGTTTGGTTTGCTAATTGTACGTGGGGACATAGCTCAGTGGTAGAGCATTTGACTGCAGATCGAGAGGTCCCCGGTTCAAATCCTTGTGTCCCCTGTGCTGTTTTTTCCTTAATCCATTGAGATAATTATAATCCTAAGGTCAGATTAATTTGCTAATAAACGTAAGGGTGTCGCTGAGTGGCACTGCAAACCGTGATGTTCCCGTTTGAAATGCGTCTGTCTCTTGTCTGTTTCTTTTTTTACTACTGGAACATATCATCGGTGTCCAATCAGTTTGGTTTGCTAATTGTATGTGGGGACATACCTCAGTGGTAGAGCATTCGGCTGCAGATGTAGAGGTCCCCGGTTCAAATCCGGGTGTCCCCTGTGCTGTTTTTTCCTTAATCCATTGAGATAATTATAATCCTAAGGTCAGATTAATTTGCTAATAAACGTAAGGATGTCGCAGCGTGGCACTGCAGACGGTGATGTTTCCGTTTGAAATGCGTCTGTTTCTTGTCTGTTTCTTTTTATTTACTATTGGAAAATATTATTGGTGTCCAATCAGTTTGGTTTGCTAATTGTATGTGGGGACATAGCTCAGTGGTAGAGCATTCGACTGCAGATCGAAAGGTCCCCGGTTCAAATCCGGGTGTCCCCTGTGCTGTTTTTTCTTTAAACCATTTATATAATTATAACCCTCAGGTAAGATTAATTTGCTAATAAACGTAGGAATGTCGCCGAATGGCACTGCAGACCATGATGTTCCCGTTTCCAATGCGTCTGTCTGTTTATTTTTTTACTACTGGAAAATATCATCGGTGTCCGATCAGTTTGGTTTGCTAATTGTATGTGGGGACATAGCTCAGTGGTAGAGCATTCGACTGCAGATCGAGAGGTCCCCGGTTCAAATCCGTCTGTCCCCTGTGCTGTTTTTTCCTTAATCCATTGAGATAATTATAATCCTAAGGTCAGATTAATTTGCTAATAAACGTAAGGGTGTCGCTGAGTGGCACTGCAAACCGTGATGTTCCCGTTTGAAATGCGTCTGTCTCTTGTCTGTTTCTTTTTTTACTACTGGAACATATCATCGGTGTCCAATCAGTTTGGTTTGCTAATTGTATGTGGGGACATACCTCAGTGGTAGAGCATTCGGCTGCAGATGTAGAGGTCCCCGGTTCAAATCCGGGTGTCCCCTGTACGTTTTTGACATACCGATGGTTTGTTTTTTTTAAAAAGTAGGGTATCACTCAGCATTCCACTGCAGATGGTAATTTCCTTGTTTTTGTTTTGTTAACTACTGAATAATATTATCGGTCTCAGTAAGTTTGGTTGGCTAATTGTATGTGGGGACATAGCTCAGTGGTAGAGCATTCGACTGCAGATCGAGAGGTCCCCGGTTCAAATCCGGGTGTCACCTGTGCTGTTTTTTCCTTAATCCATTGAGATAATTATAATCCTAAGGTCAGATTAATTTGCTAATAAACGTAGGGATGTCGCTGAGTGGCACTGCAGACCCTGATGTTCCCGTTTGAAATGCGTCTGTCTCTTGTCTCTTTCTTTTTTTACTACTAGAAAATATCATCGGTGTCCAATCAGTTTGGTTTGCTAATATAATCGGTCTAAGTAAGTTTGGTTTGCTAATTGTATGTGGGGACATAGCTCAGTGGTAGAGCATTCGACTGCAGATCGAGAGGTTGCTGTTCAAATCCGGGTGTCCCCTGTGCTGTTTTTTTTTTAAACCATTTATATAATTATAACCCTCAGGTAAGATTAATTTGCTAATAAACGTAGGGATGTCGCTGAGTGGGACTGCAGACCATGATGTTCCCGTTTCAAATGCGTCTGTCTGTTTCTTTTTTTAATACTGGAAAATATCATCGGTGTCCGATCAGTTTGGTTTGCTAATTGTATGTGGGGACATAGCTCAGTGGTAGAGCATTCGACTGCAGATCGAGAGGTCCCCGGTTCAAATCCGGGTGTCCCCTGTGCTGTTTTTTCCTTAATCCATTGAGATAATTATAATCCTAAGGTCAGATTAATTTGCTAATAAACGTAAGGATGTCGCTGAGTGGCACTGCAGACCGTGATGTTCCCGTTTGAAATGCGTCTGTCTCTTGTCTCTTTCTTTTTTTTACTACTGGAAAATATCATCGGTGTCCAATCAGTTTGGTTTGCTAATTGTATGTGGGGACATACCTCAGTGGTAGAGCATTCGGCTGCAGATGTAGAGGTCCCCGGTTCAAATCCGGGTGTCCCCTGTACGTTTTTGACCTACCGATGGTTTGTTTTTAAAAAAACGTAGGGTATCACTCAGCATTCCACTGCAGATGGTAATTTCCTTGTTTTTGTTTTGTTAACTACTGAATAATATTATCGGTCTAAGTAAGTTTGGTTTGCTAATTGTATGTGGGGACATAGCTCAGTGGTAGAGCATTCGACTGCAGATCGAGAGGTTGCTGTTCAAATCCGGGTGTCCCCTGTGCTGTTTTTTTTTTAAACCATTTATATAATTATAACCCTCAGGTAAGATTAATTTGCTAATAAACGTAGGGATGTCGCTGAGTGGGACTGCAGACCATGATGTTCCCGTTTCAAATGCGTCTGTCTGTTTCTTTTTTTAATACTGGAAAATATCATCGGTGTCCGATCAGTTTGGTTTGCTAATTGTATGTGGGGACATAGCTCAGTGGTAGAGCATTCGACTGCAGATCGAGAGGTCCCCGGTTCAAATCCGGGTGTCCCCTGTGCTGTTTTTTCCTTAATCCATTGAGATAATTATAATCCTAAGGTCAGATTAATTTGCTAATAAACGTAAGGATGTCGCTGAGTGGCA
The DNA here is from genome assembly GCA_037893245.1 of Crossaster papposus. Classification (NCBI taxonomy): domain Eukaryota; kingdom Metazoa; phylum Echinodermata; class Asteroidea; order Velatida; family Solasteridae; genus Crossaster; species Crossaster papposus. Next base: position 812,748 of record JBAIAA010000246.1, read on the forward strand.
CTGCAGACCGTGATGTTCCCGTTTGAAATGCGTCTGTCTCTTGTCTCTTTCTTTTTTTTACTACTGGAAAATATCATCGGTGTCCAATCAGTTTGGTTTGCTAATTGTATGTGGGGACATACCTCAGTGGTAGAGCATTCGGCTGCAGATGTAGAGGTCCCCGGTTCAAATCCGGGTGTCCCCTGTACGTTTTTGACCTACCGATGGTTTGTTTTTAAAAAAAAAGTAGGGTATCACTCAGCATTCCACTGCAGATGGTAATTTCCTTGTTTTTGTTTTGTTAACTACTGAATAATATTATCGGTCTAAGTAAGTTTGGTTTGCTAATTGTATGTGGGGACATAGCTCAGTGGTAGAGCATTCGACTGCAGATCGAGAGGTCCCCGGTTCAAATCCGGGTGTCCCCTGTGCGTTTTTTACCTACCGACGGTTTGTTTAAAAACAAAAGTAGGGTATCACTCAGCGTTCCACTGCAGATGATAATTTCCCTTGTTTTTGTTTTGTTAACTACTGAATAATATTATCGGTCTAAGTAAGTTTGGTTTGCTAATTGTATGTGGGGACATAGCTCAGTGGTAGAGCATTCGACTGCAGATCGAGAGGTCCCCGGTTCAAATCCGGGTGTCTTCTGTGCTGTTTTTTCCTTAATCCATTGAGATAATTATAATCCTAAGGTCAGATTAATTTGCTAATAAACGTAGGGATGTCGCTGAGTGGCACTGCAGACCCTGATGTTCCCGTTTGAAATGCGTCTGTCTCTTGTCTCTTTCTTTTTTTACTACTAGAAAATATCATCGGTGTCCAATCAGTTTGGTTTGCTAATATTATCGGTCTAAGTAAGTTTGGTTTGCTAATTGTATGTGGGGACATAGCTCAGTGGTAGAGCATTCGACTACAGATCGAGAGGTCCCCGGTTCAAATCCAGGTGTCCCCTGTACGTTTTTCACCTACCGATGGTTTGTTTTTAAAAAAAAGTAGGGTATCACTCAGCATTCCACTGCAGATGGTAATTTCCTTGTTTTAGTTTTGTTAACTACTGAATAATATTATCGGTCTAAGTAAGTTTGGTTTGCTAATTGTATGTGGGGACATAGCTCAGTGGTAGAGCATTCGACTGCAGATTGAGAGGTTGCTGTTCAAATCCGGGTGTCCCCTGTGCTGTTTTTTCTTTAAATCATTTATATAATTATAACCCTCAGGTAAGATTAATTTGCTAATAAACGTAGGGATGTCGCTGAGTGGGACTGCAGACCATGATGTTCCCGTTTCAAATGCGTCTGTCTGTTTCTTTTTTTACTACTGGAAAATATCATCGGTGTCCGATCAGTTTGGTTTGCTAATTGTATGTGCGGACATAGCTCAGTGGTAGAGCATTCGACTGCAGATCGAGAGGTCCCCGGTTCAAATCCGGGTGTCCCCTGTGCTGTTTTTTCCTTAATCCATTGAGATAATTATAATCCTAAGGTCAGATTAATTTGCTAATAAACGTAAGGATGTCGCTGAGTGGCACTGCAGACCGTGATGTTCCCGTTTGAAATGCGTCTGTCTCTTGTCTCTTTCTTTTTTTACTACTGGAAAATATCATCGGTGTCCAATCAGTTTGGTTTGCTAATTGTATGTGGGGACATACCTCAGTGGTAGAGCATTCGGCTGCAGATGTAGAGGTCCCCGGTTCAAATCCGGGTGTCTCATGTATGTTTTTGACCTACCGATGTTTTTTTTTTTTTTTAAAGTAGGGTATCACTCAGCATTCCACTGCAGATGGTAATTTCCTTGTTTTTGTTTTGTTAACTACTGAATAATATTATCGGTCTAAGTAAGTTTGGTTTGCTAATTGTATGTGGGGACATAGCTCAGTGGTAGAGCATTCGACTGCAGATCGAGAGGTTGCTGTTCAAATCCGGGTGTCCCCTGTGCTGTTTTTTCTTTAAACCATTTATATAATTATAACCCTCATGTAAGATTCATTTGCTAATAAACGTAGGGATGTCGCTGAGTGGGACTGCAGACCATGATGTTCCCGTTTCAAATGCGTCTGGGTTTTTTTTTTTTTTACTACTGGAAAATATCATCGGTGTCCGATCAGTTTGGTTTGCTAATTGTATGTGGGGACATAGCTCAGTGGTGGAGCACTCGACTGCAGATCGAGAGGTCCCCGGTTCAAATCCGGGTGTCCCCTGTGCTGTTTTTTCCTTAATCCATTGAGATAATTATAATCCTAAGGTCAGATTAATTTGCTAATAAACGTAAGGATGTCGCTGAGTGGCACTGCAGACTGTGATGTTCCCGTTTGAAATGCGTCTGTCTCTTGTCTCTTTCTTTTTTTACTACTAGAAAATATCATCGGTGTCCAATCAGTTTGGTTTGCTAATTGTATGTGGGGACATAGCTCAGTGGTAGAGCATTCGACTGCAGATCGAGAGGTCCCCGGTTCAAATCCGGGTGTCCCCTGTGCGTTTTTTACCTACCGACGGTTTGTTTAAAAACAAAAGTAGGGTATCACTCAGCATTCCACTGCAGATGATAATTTCCCTTGTTTTTGTTTTGTTAACTACTGAATAATATTATCGGTCTAAGTAAGTTTTGTTTGCTAATTGTATGTGGGGACATAGCTCAGTGGTAGAGCACTCGACTGCAGATCGAGAGGTCCCCGGTTCAAATCCGGGTGTCCCCTGTGCTGTTTTTTCCTTAATCCATTGAGATAATTATAATCCTAAGGTCAGATTAATTTGCTAATAAATGTAAGGATGTCGCTGAGTGGCACTGCAGACCGTGATGTTCCCGTTTGAAATGCGTCTGTCTCTTGTCTCTTTCTTTTTTTACTACTAGAAAATATCATCGGTGTCCAATCAGTTTGGTTTGCTAATTGTATGTGGGGACATAGCTCAGTGGTAGAGCATTCGACTGCAGATCGAGAGGTCCCCGGTTCAAATCCGGGTGTCCCCTGTGCGTTTTTTACCTACCGACGGTTTGTTTAAAAACAAAAGTAGGGTATCACTCAGCATTCCACTGCAGATGATAATTTCCCTTGTTTTTGTTTTGTTAACTACTGAATAATATTATCGGTCTAAGTAAGTTTGGTTTGCTAATTGTATGTGGGGACATAGCTCAGTGGTAGAGCATTCGACTGCAGATCGAGAGGTCCCCGGTTCAAATCCGGGTGTCCCATGTGCTGTTTTTTCTTTAAACCATTTATATAATTATAACCCTCAGGTAAGATTAATTTGCTAATAAACGTAGGGATGTCGCTGAGTGGCACTGCAGACCATGATGTTCCCGTTTGAAATGCGTCTGTCTCTTGTCTGTTTCTTTTTTTACTACTGGAAAATAACATCGGTGTCTAATCAGTTTGGTTTGCTATATGTATGTGGGGACATAGCTCAGTGGTAGAGCAGTCGACTGCAGATCGAGAGGTCCCCGGTTCAAATCCGGGTGTCCCCTGTGCTGTTTTTTCCTTAATCCTTTGAGATAATTATAATCCTAAGGTCAGATTAATTTGCTAATAAACGTAAGGATGTCGCTGCTTGGCACTGCAGACGGTGATGTTCCAGTTTGAAATGCGTCTGTTTCTTGTCTGTTTCTTTTTATTTACTACTGGAAAATATTATTGGTGTCCAATCAGTTTGGTTTGTTAATTGTATGTGGGGACATAGCTCAGTGGTAGAGCATTCGACTGCAGATCGAGAGGTCCCCGGTTCAAATCCGGGTGTCCCCTGTGCTGTTTTTTCTTTAAACCATTTATATAATTATAACCCTCAGGTAAGATTAATTTGCTAATAAACGTAGGAATGTCGCCGAATGGCACTGCAGACCATGATGTTCCCGTTTCAAATGCGTCTGTCTGTTTATTTTTTTACTACTGGAAAATATCATCGGTGTCCGATCAGTTTGGTTTGCTAATTGTATGTGGGGACATAGCTCAGTGGTGGAGCATTCGACTGCAGATCGAGAGGTCCCCGGTTCAAATCCGGGTGTCCCCTGTGCGTTTTTTACCTACCGACGGTTTGTTTAAAAACAAAAGTAGGGTATCACTCAGCATTCCACTGCAGATGATAATTTCCCTTGTTTTTGTTTTGTTAACTACTGAATAATATTATCGGTCTAAGTAAGTTTGGTTTGCTAATTGTATGTGGGGACATAGCTCAGTGGTAGAGCACTCGACTGCAGATCGAGAGGTCCCCGGTTCAAATCCGGGTGTCCCCTGTACGTTTTTGACCTACCGATGGTTTGGGCTTTTTAAAAGTAGGGTATCACTCAGCATTCCACTGCAGATGGTAATTTCCTTGTTTTTGTTTTGTTAACTACTGAATAATATTATCGGTCTAAGTAAGTTTGGTTTGCTAATTGTATGTGGGGACATAGCTCAGTGGTAGAGCATTCGACTGCAGATCGAGAGGTTGCTGTTCAAATCCGGGTTTCCCCTGTGCTGTTTTTTCCCTAATTCATTGAGATAATTATAATCCTAAGGTCAGATTAATTTGCTAATAAACGTAAGGATGTGCTGAGTGGCACTGCAGACCATGACGTTCCCGTTTGAAATGCGTCTGTCTCTTGTCTGTTTCTTTTTTTACTACTGGAAAATATCATCGGTGTCCAATCAGTTTGGTTTGCTAATTGTATGTGGGGACATAGCTCAGTCGTAGAGCATTCGACTGCAGATCGAAAGGTCCCCGGTTCAAATCCGGGTGTCCCCTGTGCTGTTTTTTCCTTAATCCATTGAGATAATTATAATCCTCAGGTAAGATTAATTTGCTAATAAACGTAGGGATGTCGCTGAGTGGCACTGCAGACCATGATGTTCCCGTTTGAAATGCGTCTGTCTCTTGTCTGTTTCTTTTTTTACTACTGGAAAATATCATCGGTGTCCAATCAGTTTGGTTTGCGAATTGTATGTGGGGACATAGCTCAGTGGTAGAGCATTCGACTGCAGATCGAGAGGTCCCCGGTTTAAATTCGGGTGTCTCCTGTGCTGTTTTTTCCTTAATCCATTGAGATAATTATAATCCTAAGGTCAGATTAATTTGCTAATAAACGTAGGGTTGTCGCTGCGTGGCACTGCAGACCATGATGTTCCCGTTTGAAATGCGTCTGTCTCTTGTCTGTTTCTTTTTTTACTACTGGAAAATATAATCGATGTCCAATCAGTTTAGTTTGCTAATTGTATGTGGGGACATAGCTCAGTGGTAGAGCATTCGACTGCAGATCGAGAGGTCCCCGGTTCAAATCCGGGTGTCCCCTGTGCTGTTTTTTACTTAATCCATTGAGATAATTATAATCCTAAGGTCAGATTAATTTGCTAATAAACGTAAGGATGTCACTGCGTGGCACTGCAGACCATGATGTTCCCGTTTGAAATGCGTCTGTTTTTTGTCTGTTTCTTTTTTTACTACTGGAAAATTTTATCGGTGTCCAATCAGTTTGGTTTGCGAATTGTATGTGGGGAACATAGCTCAGTGGTAGAGCATTCGACTGCAGATCGAGAGGTCCCCGGTTCAAATCCGGGTGTCCCCTGTACGCTTTTGACCTACCGATGGTTTGTTTTTAAAAAAAAGTAGGGTATCACTCAGCATTCCACTGCAGATGGTAATTTCCTTGTTTTTGTTTTGTTAACTACTGAATAATATTATCGGTCTAAGTAAGTTTGGTTTGCTAATTGTATGTGGGGACATAGCTCAGTGGTAGAGCATTCGACTGCAGATCGAGAGGTTGCTGTTCAAATCCGGGTGTTCCCTGTGCTGTTTTTTCTTTAAACCATTTATATAATTATAACCCTCAGGTAAGATTAATTTGCTAATAAACGTAGGGATGTCGCTGAGTGGGACTGCAGACCATGATGTTCCTGTTTCAAATGCGTCTGTCTGTTTCTTTTTTTACTACTGGAAAATATCATCGGTGTCCGATCAGTTTGGTTTGCTAATTGTATGTGGGGACATAGCTCAGTGGTAGAGCATTCGACTGCAGATCGAGAGGTCCCCGGTTCAAATCCGTCTGTCCCCTGTGCTGTTTTTTCCTTAATCCATTGAGATAATTATAATCCTAAGGTCAGATTAATTTGCTAATAAACGTAAGGATGTCGCTGAGTGGCACTGCAGACCGTGATGTTCCCGTTTGAAATGCGTCTGTCTCTTGTATCTTTCTTTTTTTTACTACTGGAAAATATCATCGGTGTCCAATCAGTTTGGTTTGCTAATTGTATGTGGGGACATACCTCAGTGGTAGAGCATTCGGCTGCAGATGTAGAGGTCCCCGGTTCAAATCCGGGTGTCCCCTGTACGTTTTTGACCTACCGATGGTTTTTTTTTTTTTAAAGTAGGGTATCACTCAGCATTCCACTGCAGATGGTAATTTCCTTGTTTTTGTTTTGTTAACAACTGAATAATATTATCGGTCTAAGTAAGTTTGGTTTGCTAATTGTATGTGGGGACATAGCTCAGTGGTAGAGCATTCGACTGCAGATCGAGAGGTTGCTGTTCAAATTCGGGTGTCCCCTGTGCTGTTTTTTCCTTAATCCATTGAGATAATTATAATCCTAAGGTCAGATTAATTTGCTAATAAACGTAGGGATGTCGCTGAGTGGCACTGCAGACCCTGATGTTCCCGTTTGAAATGCGTCTGTCTCTTGTCTCTTTCTTTTTTTACTACTAGAAAATATCATCGGTGTCCAATCAGTTTGGTTTGCTAATATTATCGGTCTAAGTAAGTTTGGTTTGCTAATTGTATGTGGGGACATAGCTCCGTAGTAGAGCATTCGGCTGCAGATGTAGAGGTCCCCGGTTCAAATCCGGGTGTCCCCTGTACGTTTTTGACCTACCGATGGTTTGTTTAAAAAAAAAAGTAGGGTATCACTCAGCATTCCACTGCAGATGGTAATTTCCTTGTTTTTGTTTTGTTAACTACTGAATAATATTATCGGTCTAAGTAAGTTTGGTTTGCTAATTGTATGTGGGGACATAGCTCAGTGGTAGAGCATTCGACTGCAGATCGAGAGGTCCCCGGTTCCAATCCGGGTGTCCCCTGTGCGTTTTTTACCTACCGACGGTTTGTTTAAAAACAAAAGTAGGGTATCACTCAGCATTCCACTGCAGATGATAATTTCCCTTGTTTTTGTTTTGTTAACTACTGAATAATATTATCGGTCTAAGTAAGTTTGGTTTGCTAATTGTATGTGGGGACATATCTCAGTGGTAGAGCATTCGACTGCAGATCGAGAGGTCCCCGGTTCAAATCCGGGTGTCTCCTGTGCTGTTTTTTCCTTAATCCATTGAGATAATTATAATCCTAAGGTCAGATTAATTTGCTAATAAACGTAGGGATGTCGCTGAGTGGCACTGCAGACCCTGATGTTCCCGTTTGAAATGCGTCTGTCTCTTGTCTCTTTCTTTTTTTACTACTAGAAAATATCATCGGTGTCCAATCAGTTTGGTTTGCTAATATTATCGGTCTAAGTAAGTTTGGTTTGCTAATTGTATGTGGGGACATAGCTCAGTGGTAGAGCATTCGACTGCAGATCGAGAGGTCCCCGGTTCAAATCCGGGTGTCCCCTGTACGTTTTTGACCTACCGATGGTTTGTTTAAAAAAAAAAGTAGGGTATCACTCAGCATTCCACTGCAGATGGTAATTTCCTTGTTTTTGTTTTGTTAACTACTGAATAATATTATCGGTCTAAGTAAGTTTGGTTTGCTAATTGTATGTGGGGACATAGCTCAGTGGTAGAGCATTCGACTGCAGATCGAGAGGTTGCTGTTCAAATCCGGGTGTCCCCTGTGCTGTTTTTTCTTTAAACCATTTATATAATTATAACCCTCAGGTAAGATTAATTTGCTAATAAACGTAGGTATGTCGCTGAGTGGGACTGCAGACCATGATGTTCCCGTTTCAAATGCGTCTGTCTGTTTCTTTTTTTACTACTGGAAAATATCATCGGTGTCCGATCAGTTTGGTTTGCTAATTGTATGTGGGGACATAGCTCAGTGGTGGAGCACTCGACTGCAGATCGAGAGGTCCCCGGTTCAAATCCGGGTGTCCCCTGTGCTGTTTTTTCCTTAATCCATTGAGATAATTATAATCCTAAGGTCAAATTAATTTGCTAATAAACGTAAGGATGTCTCTGAGTGGCACTGCAGACGTGATGTTCCCGTTTGAAATGCGTCTGTCTCTTGTCTCTTTCTTTTTTTACTACTAGAAAATATCATCGGTGTCCAATCAGTTTGGTTTGCTAATATTATCGGTCTAAGTAAGTTTGGTTTGCTAATTGTATGTGGGGACATAGCTCAGTGGTAGAGCATTCGACTGCAGATCGAGAGGTCCCCGGTTCAAATCCGGGTGTCCCCTGTACGTTTTTGACCTACCGATGGTTTGTTTTTAAAAAAAAGTAGGGTATCACTCAGCATTCCACTGCAGATGGTAATTTCCTTGTTTTTGTTTTGTTAACTACTGAATAATATTATCGGTCTAAGTAAGTTTGGTTTGCTAATTGTATGTGGGGACATAGCTCAGTGGTAGAGCATTCGACTGCAGATCGAGAGGTTGCTGTTCAAATCCGGGTGTCCCCTGTGCTGTTTTTTCTTTAAACCATATATATAATTATAACCCTCAGGTAAGATTAATTTGCTAATAAACGTAGGGATGTCGCTGAGTGGGACTGCAGACCATGATGTTCCCGTTTCAAATGCGTCTGGTTTTTTTCTTTTTTTACTACTAGAAAATATCATCGGTGTCCGATCAGTTTGGTTTGCTAATTGTATGTGGGGACATAGCTCAGTGGTAGAGCACTCGACTGCAGATCGAGAGGTCCCCGGTTCAAATCCGGGTGTCCCCTGTGCTGTTTTTTCCCTAATCCATTGAGATAATTATAATCCTAAGGTCAGATTAATTTGCTAATAAACGGAAGGATGTAGCTGAGTGGCACTGCAGACCGTGATGTTCCCGTTTCAAATGCGTCTGTCTCTTGTCTCTTTCTTTTTTTACTACTAGAAAATATCATCGGTGTCCAATCAGTTTGGTTTGCTAATTGTATGTGGGGACATAGCTCAGGGGTAGAGCATTCGACTGCAGATCGAGAGGTCCCCGGTTCAAATCCGGGTGTCCCCTGTGCGTTTTTTACCTACCGACGGTTTGTTTAAAAACAAAAGTAGGGTATCACTCAGCATTCCACTGCAGATGATAATTTCCCTTGTTTTTGTTTTGTTAACTACTGAATAATATTATCGGTCTAAGTAAGTTTGGTTTGCTAATTGTATGTGGGGACATAGCTCAGTGGTAGAGCATTCGACTGCAGATCGAGAGGTCCCCGGTTCAAATCCGGGTGTCCCCTGTGCTGTTTTTTCTTTAAACCATTTATATAATTATAACCCTCAGGTAAGATTAATTTGCTAATAAACGTAGGAATGTCGCCGAATGGCACTGCAGACCATGATGTTCCCGTTTCCAATGCGTCTGTCTGTTTATTTTTTTACTACTGGAAAATATCATCGGTGTCCGATCAGTTTGGTTTGCTAATTGTATGTGGGGACATAGCTCAGTGGTAGAGCATTCGACTGCAGATCGAGAGGTCCCCGGTTCAAATCCGTCTGTCCCCTGTGCTGTTTTTTCCTTAATCCATTGAGATAATTTTAATCCTAAGTTCAGATTAATTTGCTAATAAACGTAAGGGTGTCGCTGAGTGGCACTGCAAACCGTGATGTTCCCGTTTGAAATGCGTCTGTCTCTTGTCTGTTTCTTTTTTTACTACTGGAAAATATCATCGGTGTCCAATCAGTTTGGTTTGCTAATTGTATGTGGGGACATACCTCAGTGGTAGAGCATTTGGCTGCAGATGTAGAGGTCCCCGGTTCAAATCCGGGTGTCCCCTGTACGTTTTTGACCTACCGATGGTTTTTTTTTTTTTAAAGTAGGGTATCACTCAGCATTCCACTGCAGATGGTAATTTCCTTGTTTTTGTTTTGTTAACAACTGAATAATATTATCGGTCTAAGTAAGTTTGGTTTGCTAATTGTATGTGGGGACATAGCTCAGTGGTAGAGCATTCGACTGCAGATCGAGAGGTTGCTGTTCAAATCCGGGTGTCCCCTGTGCTGTTTTTTCCTTAATCCATTGAGATAATTATAATCCTAAGGTCAGATTAATTTGCTAATAAACGTAGGGATGTCGCTGAGTGGCACTGCAGACCCTGATGTTCCCGTTTGAAATGCGTCTGTCTCTTGTCTCTTTCTTTTTTTACTACTAGAAAATATCATCGGTGTCCAATCAGTTTGGTTTGCTAATATTATCGGTCTAAGTAAGTTTGGTTTGCTAATTGTATGTGGGGACATAGCTCCGTAGTAGAGCATTCGGCTGCAGATGTAGAGGTCCCCGGTTCAAATCCGGGTGTCCCCTGTACGTTTTTGACCTACCGATGGTTTGTTTAAAAAAAAAAGTAGGGTATCACTCAGCATTCCACTGCAGATGGTAATTTCCTTGTTTTTGTTTTGTTAACTACTGAATAATATTATCGGTCTAAGTAAGTTTGGTTTGCTAACTGTATGTGGGGACATATCTCAGTGGTAGAGCATTCGACTGCAGATCGAGAGGTCCCCGGTTCAAATCCGGGTGTCTCCTGTGCTGTTTTTTCCTTAATCCATTGAGATAATTATAATCCTAAGGTCAGATTAATTTGCTAATAAACGTAGGGATGTCGCTGAGTGGCACTGCAGACCCTGATGTTCCCGTTTGAAATGCGTCTGTCTCTTGTCTCTTTCTTTTTTTACTACTAGAAAATATCATCGGTGTCCAATCAGTTTGGTTTGCTAATATTATCGGTCTAAGTAAGTTTGGTTTGCTAATTGTATGTGGGGACATAGCTCAGTGGTAGAGCATTCGACTGCAGATCGAGAGGTCCCCGGTTCAAATCCGGGTGTCCCCTGTACGTTTTTGACCTACCGATGGTTTGTTTAAAAAAAAAAGTAGGGTATCACTCAGCATTCCACTGCAGATGGTAATTTCCTTGTTTTTGTTTTGTTAACTACTGAATAATATTATCGGTCTAAGTAAGTTTGGTTTGCTAATTGTATGTGGGGACATAGCTCAGTGGTAGAGCATTCGACTGCAGATCGAGAGGTTGCTGTTCAAATCCGGGTGTCCCCTGTGCTGTTTTTTCTTTAAACTATTTATATAATTATAACCCTCAGGTAAGATTAATTTGCTAATAAACGTAGGTATGTCGCTGAGTGGGACTGCAGACCATGATGTTCCCGTTTCAAATGCGTCTGTCTGTTTCTTTTTTTACTACTGGAAAATATCATCGGTGTCCGATCAGTTTGGTTTGCTAATTGTATGTGGGGACATAGCTCAGTGGTGGAGCACTCGACTGCAGATCGAGAGGTCCCCGGTTCAAATCCGGGTGTCCCCTGTGCTGTTTTTTTCCTTAATCCATTGAGATAATTATAATCCTAAGGTCAAATTAATTTGCTAATAAACGTAAGGATGTCGCTGAGTGGCACTGCAGACCGTGATGTTCCCGTTTGAAATGCGTCTGTCTCTTGTCTCTTTCTTTTTTTACTACTAGAAAATATCATCGGTGTCCAATCAGTTTGGTTTGCTAATATTATCGGTCTAAGTAAGTTTGGTTTGCTAATTGTATGTGGGGACATAGCTCAGTGGTAGAGCATTCGACTGCAGATCGAGAGGTCCCCGGTTCAAATCCGGGTGTCCCCTGTACGTTTTTGACCTACCGATGGTTTGTTTTAAAAAAAAAAGTAGGGTATCACTCAGCATTCCACTGCAGATGGTAATTTCCTTGTTTTTGTTTTGTTAACTACTTAATAATATTATCGGTCTAAGTAAGTTTGGTTTGCTAATTGTATGTGGGGACATAGCTCAGTGGTAGAGCATTCGACTGCAGATCGAAAGGTTGCTGTTCAAATCCGGGTGTCCCCTGTGCTGTTTTTTCTTTAAACCATTTATATAATTATAACCCTCAGGTAAGATTAATTTGCTAATAAACGTAGGGATGTCGCTGAGTGGGACTGCAGACCATGATGTTCCCGTTTCAAATGCGTCTGTTTTTTTTCTTTTTTTACTACTAGAAAATATCATCGGTGTCCGATCAGTTTGGTTTGCTAATTGTATGTGGGGACATAGCTCAGTGGTAGAGCACTCGACTGCAGATCGAGAGGTCCCCGGTTCAAATCCGGGTGTCCCCTGTGCTGTTTTTTCCCTAATCCATTGAGATAATTATAATCCTGAGGTCAGATTAATTTGTTAATAAACGTAAGGGTGTCGCTGAGTGGCACTGCAAACCGTGATGTTCCCGTTTGAAATGCGTCTGTCTCTTGTCTGTTTCTTTTTTTACTACTGGAAAATATCATCGGTGTCCAATCAGTTTGGTTTGCTAATTGTATGTGGGGACATACCTCAGTGGTAGAGCATTCGGCTGCAGATGTAGAGGTCCCCGGTTCAAATCCGGGTGTCCCCTGTACGTTTTTGACCTACCGATGGTTTGTTTTTAAAAAAAAGTAGGGTATCACTCAGCATTCCACTGCAGATGGTAATTTCCTTGTTTTTGTTTTGTTAACTACTGAATAATATTATCGGTCTAAGTAAGTTTGGTTGGCTAATTGTATGTGGGGACATAGCTCAGTGGTAGAGCATTCGACTGCAGATCGAGAGGTCCCCGGTTCAAATCCGGGTGTCACCTGTGCTGTTTTTTCCTTAATCCATTGAGATAATTATAATCCTAAGGTCAGATTAATTTGCTAATAAACGTAGGGATGTCGCTGAGTGGCACTGCAGACCCTGGTGTTCCCGTTTGAAATGCGTCTGTCTCTTGTCTCTTTCTTTTTTTACTACTAGAAAATATCATCGGTGTCCAATCAATTTGGTTTGCTAATATAATCGGTCTAAGTAAGTTTGGTTTTCTAATTGTATGTGGGGACATAGCTCCGTGGTAGAGCATTCGGCTGCAGATGTAGAGGTCCCCGGTTCAAATCCGGGTGTCCCCTGTACGTTTTTGACCTACCGATGGTTTGTTTAAAAAAAAAAGTAGGGTATCACTCAGCATTCCACTGCAGATGGTAATTTCCTTGTTTTTTTGGTTTTGTTAACTACTGAATAATATTATCGGTCTAAGTAAGTTTGGTTTGCTAATTGTATGTTGGGACATAGCTCAGTGGTAGAGCATTCGACTGCAGATCGAGAGGTTGCTGTTCAAATCCGGGTGTCCCCTGTGCTGTTTTTTCTTTAAACCATTTATATAATTATAACCCTCAGGTAAGATTAATTTGCTAATAAACGTAGGGATGTCGCTGAGTGGGACTGCAGACCATGATGTTCCCGTTTCAAATGCGTCTGTCTGTTTCTTTTTTTACTACTGGAAAATATCATCGGTGTCCGATCAGTTTGGTTTGCTAATTGTATGTGGTGACATAGCTCAGTGGTAGAGCATTCGACTGCAGATCGAGAGGTCCCCGGTTCAAATCCGGGTGTCCCCTGTGCTGTTTTTTCCTTAATCCATTGAGATAATTATAATCCTAAGGTCAGATTAATTTGCTAATAAACGTAAGGATGTCGCTGAGTGGCACTGCAGACCGTGATGTTCCCGTTTGAAATGCGTCTGTCTCTTGTATCTTTCTTTTTTTTACTACTGGAAAATATCATCGGTGTCCAATCAGTTTGGTTTGCTAATTGTATGTGGGGACATACCTCAGTGGTAGAGCATTCGGCTGCAGATGTAGAGGTCCCCGGTTCAAATCCGGGTGTCCCCTGTACGTTTTTGACCTACCGATGGTTTTTTTTTTTTTTAAAGTAGGGTATCACTCAGCATTCCACTGCAGATGGTAATTTCCTTGTTTTTGTATTGTTAACTACTGAATAATATTATCGGTCTAAGTAAGTTTGGTTTGCTAATTGTATGTGGGGACATAGCTCAGTGGTAGAGCATTCGACTGCAGATCGAGAGGTCCCCGGTTCAAATCCGGGTGTCTCCTGTGCTGTTTTTTCCTTAATCCATTGAGATAATTATAATCCTTAGGTCAGATTAATTTGCTAATAAACGTAGGGATGTCGCTGAGTGGCACTGCAGACCCTGATGTTCCCATTTGAAATGCGTCTGTCTCTTGTCTCTTTCTTTTTTTACTACTAGAAAATAGCATCGGTGTCCAATCAGTTTGGTTTGCTAATATTATTGGTCTAAGTAAGTTTGGTTTGCTAATTGTATGTGGGGACATAGCTCAGTGGTAGAGCATTCGACTGCAGATCGAGAGGTCCCCGGTTCAAATCCGGGTGGCCCCTGTACGTTTTTGACCTACCGATGGTTTGTTTTAAAACAAAAAGTAGGGTATCACTCAGCATTCCACTGCAGATGGTAATTTCCTTGTTTTTGTTTTGTTAACTACTGAATAATATTATCGGTCTAAGTAAGTTTGGTTTGCTAATTGTATGTGGGGACATAGCTCAGTGGTAGAGCATTCGACTGCAGATCGAGAGGTCCCCGGTTCAAATCCGGGTGTCCCCTGTGCTGTTTTTTCCTTAATCCATTGAGATAATTATAATCCTAAGGTCAGATTAATTTGCTAATAAACGTAAGGATGTCGCTGAGTGGCACTGCAGACCGTGATGTTCCCGTTTGAAATGCGTCTGTCTCTTGTCTCTTTCTTTTTTTACTACTGGAAAATATCATCGGTGTCCAATCAGTTTGGTTTGCTAATTGTATGTGGGGACATACCTCAGTGGTAGAGCATTCGGCTGCAGATGTAGAGGTCCCCGGTTCAAATCCGGGTGTCCCCTGTACGTTTTTGACCTACCGATGGTTTGTTGTTTTTTTAAAGTAGGGTATCACTCAGCATTCCACTGCAGATGGTAATTTCCTTGTTTTTGTTTTGTTAACAACTGAATAATATTATCGGTCTAAGTAAGTTTGGTTTGCTAATTGTATGTGGGGACATAGCTCAGTGGTAGAGCATTCGACTGCAGATCGAGAGGTTGCTGTTCAAATCCGGGTGTCCCCTGTGCTGTTTTTTCCTTAATCCATTGAGATAATTATAATCCTAAGGTCAGATTAATTTGCTAATAAACGTAGGGATGTCGCTGAGTGGCACTGCAGACCCTGATGTTCCCGTTTGAAATGCGTCTGTCTCTTGTCTCTTTCTTTTTTCACTACTAGAAAATATCATCGGTGTCCAATCAGTTTGGTTTGCTAATATTATCGGTCTAAGTAAGTTTGGTTTGCTAATTGTATGTGGGGACATAGCTCCGTAGTAGAGCATTCGGCTGCAGATGTAGAGGTCCCCGGTTCAAATCCGGGTGTCCCCTGTACGTTTTTGACCTACCGATGGTTTGTTTAAAAAAAAAAAGTAGGGTATCACTCAGCATTCCACTGCAGATGGTAATTTCCTTGTTTTTGTTTTGTTAACTACTGAATAATATTATCGGTCTCAGTAAGTTTGGTTTGCTAATTGTATGTGGGGACATAGCTCAGTGGTAGAGCATTCGACTGCAGATCGAGAGGTCCCCGGTTCCAATCCGGGTGTCCCCTGTGCGTTTTTTACCTACCGACGGTTTGTTTAAAAACAAAAGTAGGGTATCACTCAGCATTCCACTGCAGATGATAATTTCCCTTGTTTTTGTTTTGTTAACTACTGAATAATATTATCGGTCTAAGTAAGTTTGGTTTGCTAATTGTATGTGGGGACATATCTCAGTGGTAGAGCATTCGACTGCAGATCGAGAGGTCCCCGGTTCAAATCCGGGTGTCTCCTGTGCTGTTTTTTTCCTTAATCCATTGAGATAATTATAATCCTAAGGTCAGATTAATTTGCTAATAAACGTAGGGATGTCGCTGAGTGGCACTGCAGACCCTGATGTTCCCGTTTGAAATGCGTCTGTCTCTTGTCTCTTTCTTTTTTTACTACTAGAAAATATCATCGGTGTCCAATCAGTTTGGTTTGCTAATATTATCGGTCTAAGTAAGTTTGGTTTGCTAATTGTATGTGGGGACATAGCTCAGTGGTAGAGCATTCGACTGCAGATCGAGAGGTCCCCGGTTCAAATCCGGGTGTCCCCTGTACGTTTTTGACCTACCGATGGTTTGTTAAAAAAAAAAAGTAGGGTATCACTCAGCATTCCACTGCAGATGGTAATTTCCTTGTTTTTGTTTTGTTAACTACTGAATAATATTATCGGTCTAAGTAAGTTTGGTTTGCTAATTGTATGTGGGGACATAGCTCAGTGGTAGAGCATTCGACTGCAGATCGAGAGGTTGCTGTTCAAATCCGGGTGTCCCCTGTGCTGTTTTTTCTTTAAACCATTTATATAATTATAACCCTCAGGTAAGATTAATTTGCTAATAAACGTAGGAATGTCGCCGAATGGCACTGCAGACCATGATGTTCCCGTTTCCAATGCGTCTGTCTGTTTATTTTTTTACTACTGGAAAATATCATCGGTGTCCGATCAGTTTGGTTTGCTAATTGTATGTGGGGACATAGCTCAGTGGTAGAGCATTCGACTGCAGATCGAGAGGTCCCCGGTTCAAATCCGTCTGTCCCCTGTGCTGTTTTTTCCTTAATCCATTGAGATAATTATAATCCTAAGGTCAGATTAATTTGCTAATAAACGTAAGGGTGTCGCTGAGTGGCACTGCAAACCGTGATGTTCCCGTTTGAAATGCGTCTGTCTCTTGTCTGTTTCTTTTTTTACTACTGGAAAATATCATCGGTGTCCAATCAGTTTGGTTTGCTAATTGTATGTGGGGACATACCTCAGTGGTAGAGCATTCGGCTGCAGATGTAGAGGTCCCCGGTTCAAATCCGGGTGTCCCCTGTACGTTTTTGACCTACCGATGGTTTGTTTTTAAAAAAAAGTAGGGTATCACTCAGCATTCCACTGCAGATGGTAATTTCCTTGTTTTTGTTTTGTTAACTACTGAATAATATTATCGGTCTAAGTAAGTTTGGTTGGCTAATTGTATGTGGGGACATAGCTCAGTGGTAGAGCATTCGACTGCAGATCGAGAGGTCCCCGGTTCAAATCCGGGTGTCACCTGTGCTGTTTTTTCCTTAATCCATTGAGATAATTATAATCCTAAGGTCAGATTAATTTGCTAATAAACGTAGGGATGTCGCTGAGTGGCACTGCAGACCCTGGTGTTCCCGTTTGAAATGCGTCTGTCTCTTGTCTCTTTCTTTTTTTACTACTAGAAAATATCATCGGTGTCCAATCAATTTGGTTTGCTAATATAATCGGTCTAAGTAAGTTTGGTTTTCTAATTGTATGTGGGGACATAGCTCCGTGGTAGAGCATTCGGCTGCAGATGTAGAGGTCCCCGGTTCAAATCCGGGTGTCCCCTGTACGTTTTTGACCTACCGATGGTTTTTTTTTTTTTTAAAGTAGGGTATCACTCAGCATTCCACTGCAGATGATAATTTCCCTTGTTTTTGTTTTGTTAACTACTGAATAATATTATCGGTCTAAGTAAGTTTGGTTTGCTAATTGTATGTGGGGACATATCTCAGTGGTAGAGCATTCGACTGCAGATCGAGAGGTCCCCGGTTCAAATCCGGGTGTCTCCTGTGCTGTTTTTTTCCTTAATCCATTGAGATAATTATAATCCTAAGGTCAGATTAATTTGCTAATAAACGTAGGGATGTCGCTGAGTGGCACTGCAGACCCTGATGTTCCCGTTTGAAATGCGTCTGTCTCTTGTCTCTTTCTTTTTTTACTACTAGAAAATATCATCGGTGTCCAATCAGTTTGGTTTGCTAATATTATCGGTCTAAGTAAGTTTGGTTTGCTAATTGTATGTGGGGACATAGCTCAGTGGTAGAGCATTCGACTGCAGATCGAGAGGTCCCCGGTTCAAATCCGGGTGTCCCCTGTACGTTTTTGACCTACCGATGGTTTGTTAAAAAAAAAAAGTAGGGTATCACTCAGCATTCCACTGCAGATGGTAATTTCCTTGTTTTTGTTTTGTTAACTACTGAATAATATTATCGGTCTAAGTAAGTTTGGTTTGCTAATTGTATGTGGGGACATAGCTCAGTGGTAGAGCATTCGACTGCAGATCGAGAGGTTGCTGTTCAAATCCGGGTGTCCCCTGTGCTGTTTTTTCTTTAAACCATTTATATAATTATAACCCTCAGGTAAGATTAATTTGCTAATAAACGTAGGAATGTCGCCGAATGGCACTGCAGACCATGATGTTCCCGTTTCCAATGCGTCTGTCTGTTTATTTTTTTACTACTGGAAAATATCATCGGTGTCCGATCAGTTTGGTTTGCTAATTGTATGTGGGGACATAGCTCAGTGGTAGAGCATTCGACTGCAGATCGAGAGGTCCCCGGTTCAAATCCGTCTGTCCCCTGTGCTGTTTTTTCCTTAATCCATTGAGATAATTATAATCCTAAGGTCAGATTAATTTGCTAATAAACGTAAGGGTGTCGCTGAGTGGCACTGCAAACCGTGATGTTCCCGTTTGAAATGCGTCTGTCTCTTGTCTGTTTCTTTTTTTACTACTGGAAAATATCATCGGTGTCCAATCAGTTTGGTTTGCTAATTGTATGTGGGGACATACCTCAGTGGTAGAGCATTCGGCTGCAGATGTAGAGGTCCCCGGTTCAAATCCGGGTGTCCCCTGTACGTTTTTGACCTACCGATGGTTTGTTTTTAAAAAAAAGTAGGGTATCACTCAGCATTCCACTGCAGATGGTAATTTCCTTGTTTTTGTTTTGTTAACTACTGAATAATATTATCGGTCTAAGTAAGTTTGGTTGGCTAATTGTATGTGGGGACATAGCTCAGTGGTAGAGCATTCGACTGCAGATCGAGAGGTCCCCGGTTCAAATCCGGGTGTCACCTGTGCTGTTTTTTCCTTAATCCATTGAGATAATTATAATCCTAAGGTCAGATTAATTTGCTAATAAACGTAGGGATGTTGCTGAGTGGCACTGCAGACCCTGGTGTTCCCGTTTGAAATGCGTCTGTCTCTTGTCTCTTTCTTTTTTTACTACTAGAAAATATCATCGGTGTCCAATCAATTTGGTTTGCTAATATAATCGGTCTAAGTAAGTTTGGTTTTCTAATTGTATGTGGGGACATAGCTCCGTGGTAGAGCATTCGGCTGCAGATGTAGAGGTCCCCGGTTCAAATCCGGGTGTCCCCTGTACGTTTTTGACCTACCGATGTTTTTTTTTTTTTTTAAAGTAGGGTATCACTCAGCATTCCACTGCAGATGGTAATTTCCTTGTTTTGGTATTGTTAACTACTGAATAATATTATCGGTCTAAGTAAGTTTGGTTTGCTAATTGTATGTGGGGACATAGCTCAGTGGTAGAGCATTCGACTGCAGATCGAGAGGTCCCCGGTTCAAATCCGGGTGTCTCCTGTGCTGTTTTTTCCTTAATCCATTGAGATAATTATAATCCTTAGGTCAGATTAATTTGCTAATAAACGTAGGGATGTCGCTGAGTGGCACTGCAGACCCTGATGTTCCCATTTGAAATGCGTCTGTCTCTTGTCTCTTTCTTTTTTTACTACTAGAAAATAGCATCGGTGTCCAATCAGTTTGGTTTGCTAATATTATTGGTCTAAGTAAGTTTGGTTTGCTAATTGTATGTGGGGACATAGCTCAGTGGTAGAGCATTCGACTGCAGATCGAGAGGTCCCCGGTTCAAATCCGGGTGGCCCCTGTACGTTTTTGACCTACCGATGGTTTGTTTTAAAACAAAAAGTAGGGTATCACTCAGCATTCCACTGCAGATGGTAATTTCCTTGTTTTTGTTTTGTTAACTACTGAATAATATTATCGGTCTAAGTAAGTTTGGTTTGCTAATTGTATGTGGGGACATAGCTCAGTGGTAGAGCATTCGACTGCAGATCGAGAGGTCCCCGGTTCAAATCCGGGTGTCTCCTGTGCTGTTTTTTCCTTAATCCATTGAGATAATTATAATCCTTAGGTCAGATTAATTTGCTAATAAACGTAGGGATGTCGCTGAGTGGCACTGCAGACCCTGATGTTCCCATTTGAAATGCGTCTGTCTGTTTATTTTTTTACTACTGGAAAATATCATCGGTGTCCGATCAGTTTGGTTTGCTAATTGTATGTGGGGACATAGCTCAGTGGTAGAGCATTCGACTGCAGATCGAGAGGTCCCCGGTTCAAATCCGTCTGTCCCCTGTGCTGTTTTTTCCTTAATCCATTGAGATAATTATAATCCTAAGGTCAGATTAATTTGCTAATAAACGTAAGGGTGTCGCTGAGTGGCACTGCAAACCGTGATGTTCCCGTTTGAAATGCGTCTGTCTCTTGTCTGTTTCTTTTTTTACTACTGGAAAATATCATCGGTGTCCAATCAGTTTGGTTTGCTAATTGTATGTGGGGACATACCTCAGTGGTAGAGCATTCGGCTGCAGATGTAGAGGTCCCCGGTTCAAATCCGGGTGTCCCCTGTACGTTTTTGACCTACCGATGGTTTGTTTTTAAAAAAAAGTAGGGTATCACTCAGCATTCCACTGCAGATGGTAATTTCCTTGTTTTTGTTTTGTTAACTACTGAATAATATTATCGGTCTAAGTAAGTTTGGTTGGCTAATTGTATGTGGGGACATAGCTCAGTGGTAGAGCATTCGACTGCAGATCGAGAGGTCCCCGGTTCAAATCCGGGTGTCACCTGTGCTGTTTTTTCCTTAATCCATTGAGATAATTATAATCCTAAGGTCAGATTAATTTGCTAATAAACGTAGGGATGTTGCTGAGTGGCACTGCAGACCCTGGTGTTCCCGTTTGAAATGCGTCTGTCTCTTGTCTCTTTCTTTTTTTACTACTAGAAAATATCATCGGTGTCCAATCAATTTGGTTTGCTAATATAATCGGTCTAAGTAAGTTTGGTTTTCTAATTGTATGTGGGGACATAGCTCCGTGGTAGAGCATTCGGCTGCAGATGTAGAGGTCCCCGGTTCAAATCCGGGTGTCCCCTGTACGTTTTTGACCTACCGATGTTTTTTTTTTTTTTTAAAGTAGGGTATCACTCAGCATTCCACTGCAGATGGTAATTTCCTTGTTTTGGTATTGTTAACTACTGAATAATATTATCGGTCTAAGTAAGTTTGGTTTGCTAATTGTATGTGGGGACATAGCTCAGTGGTAGAGCATTCGACTGCAGATCGAGAGGTCCCCGGTTCAAATCCGGGTGTCTCCTGTGCTGTTTTTTCCTTAATCCATTGAGATAATTATAATCCTTAGGTCAGATTAATTTGCTAATAAACGTAGGGATGTCGCTGAGTGGCACTGCAGACCCTGATGTTCCCATTTGAAATGCGTCTGTCTCTTGTCTCTTTCTTTTTTTACTACTAGAAAATAGCATCGGTGTCCAATCAGTTTGGTTTGCTAATATTATTGGTCTAAGTAAGTTTGGTTTGCTAATTGTATGTGGGGACATAGCTCAGTGGTAGAGCATTCGACTGCAGATCGAGAGGTCCCCGGTTCAAATCCGGGTGGCCCCTGTACGTTTTTGACCTACCGATGGTTTGTTTTAAAACAAAAAGTAGGGTATCACTCAGCATTCCACTGCAGATGGTAATTTCCTTGTTTTTGTTTTGTTAACTACTGAATAATATTATCGGTCTAAGTAAGTTTGGTTTGCTAATTGTATGTGGGGACATAGCTCAGTGGTAGAGCATTCGACTGCAGATCGAGAGGTCCCCGGTTCAAATCCGGGTGTCCCCTGTGCTGTTTTTTCCTTAATCCATTGAGATAATTATAATCCTAAGGTCAGATTAATTTGCTAATAAACGTAAGGATGTCGCTGAGTGGCACTGCAGACCGTGATGTTCCCGTTTGAAATGCGTCTGTCTCTTGTCTCTTTCTTTTTTTACTACTGGAAAATATCATCGGTGTCCAATCAGTTTGGTTTGCTAATTGTATGTGGGGACATACCTCAGTGGTAGAGCATTCGGCTGCAGATGTAGAGGTCCCCGGTTCAAATCCGGGTGTCCCCTGTACGTTTTTGACCTACCGATGGTTTGTTGTTTTTTTAAAGTAGGGTATCACTCAGCATTCCACTGCAGATGGTAATTTCCTTGTTTTTGTATTGTTAACTACTGAATAATATTATCGGTCTAAGTAAGTTTGGTTTGCTAATTGTATGTGGGGACATAGCTCAGTGGTAGAGCATTCGACTGCAGATCGAGAGGTCCCCGGTTCAAATCCGGGTGTCTCCTGTGCTGTTTTTTCCTTAATCCATTGAGATAATTATAATCCTTAGGTCAGATTAATTTGCTAATAAACGTAGGGATGTCGCTGAGTGGCACTGCAGACCCTGATGTTCCCATTTGAAATGCGTCTGTCTCTTGTCTCTTTCTTTTTTTACTACTAGAAAATAGCATCGGTGTCCAATCAGTTTGGTTTGCTAATATTATTGGTCTAAGTAAGTTTGGTTTGCTAATTGTATGTGGGGACATAGCTCAGTGGTAGAGCATTCGACTGCAGATCGAGAGGTCCCCGGTTCAAATCCGGGTGGCCCCTGTACGTTTTTGACCTACCGATGGTTTGTTTTAAAACAAAAAGTAGGGTATCACTCAGCATTCCACTGCAGATGGTAATTTCCTTGTTTTTGTTTTGTTAACTACTGAATAATATTATCGGTCTAAGTAAGTTTGGTTTGCTAATTGTATGTGGGGACATAGCTCAGTGGTAGAGCATTCGACTGCAGATCGAGAGGTCCCCGGTTCAAATCCGGGTGTCCCCTGTGCTGTTTTTTCCTTAATCCATTGAGATAATTATAATCCTAAGGTCAGATTAATTTGCTAATAAACGTAAGGGTGTCGCTGAGTGGCACTGCAAACCGTGATGTTCCCGTTTGAAATGCGTCTGTCTCTTGTCTGTTTCTTTTTTTACTACTGGAAAATATCATCGGTGTCCAATCAGTTTGGTTTGCTAATTGTATGTGGGGACATACCTCAGTGGTAGAGCATTCGGCTGCAGATGTAGAGGTCCCCGGTTCAAATCCGGGTGTCCCCTGTACGTTTTTGACCTACCGATGGTTTGTTTTTAAAAAAAAGTAGGGTATCACTCAGCATTCCACTGCAGATGGTAATTTCCTTGTTTTTGTTTTGTTAACTACTGAATAATATTATCGGTCTAAGTAAGTTTGGTTGGCTAATTGTATGTGGGGACATAGCTCAGTGGTAGAGCATTCGACTGCAGATCGAGAGGTCCCCGGTTCAAATCCGGGTGTCACCTGTGCTGTTTTTTCCTTAATCCATTGAGATAATTATAATCCTAAGGTCAGATTAATTTGCTAATAAACGTAGGGATGTCGCTGAGTGGCACTGCAGACCCTGGTGTTCCCGTTTGAAATGCGTCTGTCTCTTGTCTCTTTCTTTTTTTACTACTAGAAAATATCATCGGTGTCCAATCAATTTGGTTTGCTAATATAATCGGTCTAAGTAAGTTTGGTTTTCTAATTGTATGTGGGGACATAGCTCCGTGGTAGAGCATTCGGCTGCAGATGTAGAGGTCCCCGGTTCAAATCCGGGTGTCCCCTGTACGTTTTTGACCTACCGATGGTTTTTTTTTTTTTTAAAGTAGGGTATCACTCAGCATTCCACTGCAGATGGTAATTTCCTTGTTTTTGTATTGTTAACTACTGAATAATATTATCGGTCTAAGTAAGTTTGGTTTGCTAATTGTATGTGGGGACATAGCTCAGTGGTAGAGCATTCGACTGCAGATCGAGAGGTCCCCGGTTCAAATCCGGGTGTCTCCTGTGCTGTTTTTTCCTTAATCCATTGAGATAATTATAATCCTTAGGTCAGATTAATTTGCTAATAAACGTAGGGATGTCGCTGAGTGGCACTGCAGACCCTGATGTTCCCATTTGAAATGCGTCTGTCTCTTGTCTCTTTCTTTTTTTACTACTAGAAAATAGCATCGGTGTCCAATCAGTTTGGTTTGCTAATATTATTGGTCTAAGTAAGTTTGGTTTGCTAATTGTATGTGGGGACATAGCTCAGTGGTAGAGCATTCGACTGCAGATCGAGAGGTCCCCGGTTCAAATCCGGGTGGCCCCTGTACGTTTTTGACCTACCGATGGTTTGTTTTAAAACAAAAAGTAGGGTATCACTCAGCATTCCACTGCAGATGGTAATTTCCTTGTTTTTGTTTTGTTAACTACTGAATAATATTATCGGTCTAAGTAAGTTTGGTTTGCTAATTGTATGTGGGGACATAGCTCAGTGGTAGAGCATTCGACTGCAGATCGAGAGGTCCCCGGTTCAAATCCGGGTGTCCCCTGTGCTGTTTTTTCCTTAATCCATTGAGATAATTATAATCCTAAGGTCAGATTAATTTGCTAATAAACGTAAGGATGTCGCTGAGTGGCACTGCAGACCGTGATGTTCCCGTTTGAAATGCGTCTGTCTCTTGTCTCTTTCTTTTTTTACTACTGGAAAATATCATCGGTGTCCAATCAGTTTGGTTTGCTAATTGTATGTGGGGACATACCTCAGTGGTAGAGCATTCGGCTGCAGATGTAGAGGTCCCCGGTTCAAATCCGGGTGTCCCCTGTACGTTTTTGACCTACCGATGGTTTGTTGTTTTTTTAAAGTAGGGTATCACTCAGCATTCCACTGCAGATGGTAATTTCCTTGTTTTTGTATTGTTAACTACTGAATAATATTATCGGTCTAAGTAAGTTTGGTTTGCTAATTGTATGTGGGGACATAGCTCAGTGGTAGAGCATTCGACTGCAGATCGAGAGGTCCCCGGTTCAAATCCGGGTGTCTCCTGTGCTGTTTTTTCCTTAATCCATTGAGATAATTATAATCCTTAGGTCAGATTAATTTGCTAATAAACGTAGGGATGTCGCTGAGTGGCACTGCAGACCCTGATGTTCCCATTTGAAATGCGTCTGTCTCTTGTCTCTTTCTTTTTTTACTACTAGAAAATAGCATCGGTGTCCAATCAGTTTGGTTTGCTAATATTATTGGTCTAAGTAAGTTTGGTTTGCTAATTGTATGTGGGGACATAGCTCAGTGGTAGAGCATTCGACTGCAGATCGAGAGGTCCCCGGTTCAAATCCGGGTGGCCCCTGTACGTTTTTGACCTACCGATGGTTTGTTTTAAAACAAAAAGTAGGGTATCACTCAGCATTCCACTGCAGATGGTAATTTCCTTGTTTTTGTTTTGTTAACTACTGAATAATATTATCGGTCTAAGTAAGTTTGGTTTGCTAATTGTATGTGGGGACATAGCTCAGTGGTAGAGCATTCGACTGCAGATCGAGAGGTCCCCGGTTCAAATCCGGGTGTCCCCTGTGCTGTTTTTTCCTTAATCCATTGAGATAATTATAATCCTAAGGTCAGATTAATTTGCTAATAAACGTAAGGATGTCGCTGAGTGGCACTGCAGACCGTGATGTTCCCGTTTGAAATGCGTCTGTCTCTTGTCTCTTTCTTTTTTTACTACTGGAAAATATCATCGGTGTCCAATCAGTTTGGTTTGCTAATTGTATGTGGGGACATACCTCAGTGGTAGAGCATTCGGCTGCAGATGTAGAGGTCCCCGGTTCAAATCCGGGTGTCCCCTGTACGTTTTTGACCTACCGATGGTTTGTTGTTTTTTTAAAGTAGGGTATCACTCAGCATTCCACTGCAGATGGTAATTTCCTTGTTTTTGTTTTGTTAACAACTGAATAATATTATCGGTCTAAGTAAGTTTGGTTTGCTAATTGTATGTGGGGACATAGCTCAGTGGTAGAGCATTCGACTGCAGATCGAGAGGTTGCTGTTCAAATCCGGGTGTCCCCTGTGCTGTTTTTTCCTTAATCCATTGAGATAATTATAATCCTAAGGTCAGATTAATTTGCTAATAAACGTAGGGATGTCGCTGAGTGGCACTGCAGACCCTGATGTTCCCGTTTGAAATGCGTCTGTCTCTTGTCTTTTTCTTTTTTTACTACTAGAAAATATCATCGGTGTCCAATCAGTTTGGTTTGCTAATATTATCGGTCTAAGTAAGTTTGGTTTGCTAATTGTATGTGGGGACATAGCTCCGTAGTAGAGCATTCGGCTGCAGATGTAGAGGTCCCCGGTTCAAATCCGGGTGTCCCCTGTACGTTTTTGACCTACCGATGGTTTGTTTAAAAAAAAAAAGTAGGGTATCACTCAGCATTCCACTGCAGATGGTAATTTCCTTGTTTTTGTTTTGTTAACTACTGAATAATATTATCGGTCTCAGTAAGTTTGGTTTGCTAATTGTATGTGGGGACATAGCTCAGTGGTAGAGCATTCGACTGCAGATCGAGAGGTCCCCGGTTCCAATCCGGGTGTCCCCTGTGCGTTTTTTACCTACCGACGGTTTGTTTAAAAACAAAAGTAGGGTATCACTCAGCATTCCACTGCAGATGATAATTTCCCTTGTTTTTGTTTTGTTAACTACTGAATAATATTATCGGTCTAAGTAAGTTTGGTTTGCTAATTGTATGTGGGGACATATCTCAGTGGTAGAGCATTCGTCTGCAGATCGAGAGGTCCCCGGTTCAAATCCGGGTGTCTCCTGTGCTGTTTTTTTCCTTAATCCATTGAGATAATTATAATCCTAAGGTCAGATTAATTTGCTAATAAACGTAGGGATGTCGCTGAGTGGCACTGCAGACCCTGATGTTCCCGTTTGAAATGCGTCTGTCTCTTGTCTCTTTCTTTTTTTACTACTAGAAAATATCATCGGTGTCCAATCAGTTTGGTTTGCTAATATTATCGGTCTAAGTAAGTTTGGTTTGCTAATTGTATGTGGGGACATAGCTCAGTGGTAGAGCATTCGACTGCAGATCGAGAGGTCCCCGGTTCAAATCCGGGTGTCCCCTGTACGTTTTTGACCTACCGATGGTTTGTTAAAAAAAAAAAGTAGGGTATCACTCAGCATTCCACTGCAGATGGTAATTTCCTTGTTTTTGTTTTGTTAACTACTGAATAATATTATCGGTCTAAGTAAGTTTGGTTTGCTAATTGTATGTGGGGACATAGCTCAGTGGTAGAGCATTCGACTGCAGATCGAGAGGTTGCTGTTCAAATCCGGGTGTCCCCTGTGCTGTTTTTTCTTTAAACCATTTATATAATTATAACCCTCAGGTAAGATTAATTTGCTAATAAACGTAGGGATGTCGCTGAGTGGGACTGCAGACCATGATGTTCCTGTTTCAAATGCGTCTGTCTGTTTCTTTTTTTACTACTGGAAAATATCATCGGTGTCCGATCAGTTTGGTTTGCTAATTGTATGTGGGGACATAGCTCAGTGGTAGAGCATTCGACTGCAGATCGAGAGGTCCCCGGTTCAAATCCGTCTGTCCCCTGTGCTGTTTTTTCCTTAATCCATTGAGATAATTATAATCCTAAGGTCAGATTAATTTGCTAATAAACGTAAGGATGTCGCTGAGTGGCACTGCAGACCGTGATGTTCCCGTTTGAAATGCGTCTGTCTCTTGTCTCTTTCTTTTTTTACTACTGGAAAATATCATCGGTGTCCAATCAGTTTGGTTTGCTAATTGTATGTGGGGACATACCTCAGTGGTAGAGCATTCGGCTGCAGATGTAGAGGTCCCCAGTTCAAATCCGGGTGTCCCCTGTACGTTTTTGACCTACCGATGGTTTGTTTAAAAAAAAAAAGTAGGGTATCACTCAGCATTCCACTGCAGATGGTAATTTCCTTGTTTTTGTTTTGTTAACTACTGAATAATATTATCGGTCTAAGTAAGTTTGGTTTGCTAATTGTATGTGGGGACATAGCTCAGTGGTAGAGCATTCGACTGCAGATCGAGAGGTCCCCGGTTCAAATCCGGGTGTCTCCTGTGCTGTTTTTCCTTAATCCATTGAGATAATTATAATCCTAAGGTCAGATTAATTTGCTAATAAACGTAGGGATGTCGCTGAGTGGCACTGCAGACCCTGATGTTTCCGTTTGAAATGCGTCTGTCTCTTGTCTCTTTCTTTTTTTACTACTAGAAAATATCATCGGTGTCCAATCAGTTTGGTTTGCTAATATTATCGGTCTAAGTAAGTTTGGTTTGCTAATTGTATGTGGGGACATACCTCAGTGGTAGAGCATTCGGCTGCAGATGTAGAGGTCCCCGGTTCAAATCCGGGTGTCCCCTTTTTTTTTTGACCTACCGATGGTTTGTTTTTAAAAAAAAGTATGGTATCACTCAGCATTCCACTGCAGATGGTAATTTCCTTGTTTTTGTTTTGTTAACTACTGAATAATATCATCGGTCTAAGTAAGTTTGGTTTGCTAATTGTATGTGGGGACATAGCTCAGTGGTAGAGCATTCGACTGCAGATCGAGAGGTTGCTGTTCAAATCCGGGTGTCCCCTGTGCTGTTTTTTCTTTAAACCATTTATATAATTATAACCCTCAGGTAAGATTAATTTGCTAATAAACGTAGGGATGTCGCTGAGTGGGACTGCAGACCATGATGTTCCCGTTTCAAATGCGTCTGGTTTTTTTCTTTTTTTACTACTAGAAAATATCATCGGTGTCCGATCAGTTTGGTTTGCTAATTGTATGTGGGGACATAGCTCAGTGGTAGAGCACTCGACTGCAGATCGAAAGGTCCCCGGTTCAAATCCGGGTGTCCCCTGTGCTGTTTTTTCCTTAATCCATTGAGATAATTATAATCCTAAGGTCAGATTAATTTGCTAATAAACGGAAGGATGTCGCTGAGTGGCACTGCAGACCGTGATGTTCCCGTTTGAAATGCGTCTGTCTCTTGTCTCTTTCTTTTTTTACTACTAGAAAATATCATCGGTGTCCAATCAGTTTAGTTTGCTAATTGTATGTGGGGACATAGCTCAGGGGTAGAGCATTCGACTGCAGATCGAGAGGTCCCCGGTTCAAATCCGGGTGTCCCCTGTGCGTTTTTTACCTACCGACGGTTTGTTTAAAAACAAAAGTAGGGTATCACTCAGCATTCCACTGCAGATGATAATTTCCCTTGTTTTTGTTTTGTTAACTACTGAATAATATTATCGGTCTAAGTAAGTTTGGTTTGCTAATTGTGTGCTGTTTTTTCCTTAATCCATTGAGATAATTATAATCCTAAGGTCAGATTAATTTGCTAATAAACGTAGGGATGTCACTGAGTGGCACTGCAGACCCTGATGTTTCCGTTTGAAATGCGTCTGTCTCTTGTCTCTTTCTTTTTTTACTACTAGAAAATATCATCGGTGTCCAATCAGTTTGGTTTGCTAATATTATCGGTCTAAGTAAGTTTGGTTTGCTAATTGTATGTGGGGACATACCTCAGTGGTAGAGCATTCGACTGCAGATGTAGAGGTCCCCGCTTCAAATCCGGGTGTCCCCTTTTTTTTTTGACCTACCGATGGTTTGTTTTTAAAAAAAAGTAGGGTATCACTCAGCATTCCACTGCAGATGGTAATTTCCTTGTTTTTGTTTTGTTAACTACTGAATAATATCATCGGTCTAAGTAAGTTTGGTTTGCTAATTGTATGTGGGGACATAGCTCAGTGGTAGAGCATTCGACTGCAGATCGAGAGGTTGCTGTTCAAATCCGGGTGTCCCCTGTGCTGTTTTTTCTTTAAACCATTTATATAATTATAACCCTCAGGTAAGATTAATTTGCTAATAAACGTAGGGATGTCGCTGAGTGGGACTGCAGACCATGATGTTCCCGTTTCAAATGCGTCTGGTTTTTTTCTTTTTTTACTACTAGAAAATATCATCGGTGTCCGATCAGTTTGGTTTGCTAATTGTATGTGGGGACATAGCTCAGTGGTAGAGCACTCGACTGCAGATCGAAAGGTCCCCGGTTCAAATCCGGGTGTCCCCTGTGCTGTTTTTTCCTTAATCCATTGAGATAATTATAATCCTAAGGTCAGATTAATTTGCTAATAAACGGAAGGATGTCGCTGAGTGGCACTGCAGACCGTGATGTTCCCGTTTGAAATGCGTCTGTCTCTTGTCTCTTTCTTTTTTTACTACTAGAAAATATCATCGGTGTCCAATCAGTTTGGTTTGCTAATTGTATGTGGGGACATAGCTCAGGGGTAGAGCATTCGACTGCAGATCGAGAGGTCCCCGGTTCAAATCCGGGTGTCCCCTGTGCGTTTTTTACCTACCGACGGTTTGTTTAAAAACAAAAGTAGGGTATCACTCAGCATTCCACTGCAGATGATAATTTCCCTTGTTTTTGTTTTGTTAACTACTGAATAATATTATCGGTCTAAGTAAGTTTGGTTTGCTAATTGTATGTGGGGACATAGCTCAGTGGTAGAGCATTTGACTGCAGATCGAGAGGTCCCCGGTTCAAATCCGGGTGTCCCCTGTGCTGTTTTTTCCTTAATCCATTGAGATAATTATAATCCTAAGGTCAGATTAATTTGCTAATAAACGTAAGGGGGTCGCTGAGTGGCACTGCAAACCGTGATGTTCCCGTTTGAAATGCGTCTGTCTCTTGTCTGTTTCTTTTTTTACTACTGGAACATATCATCGGTGTCCAATCAGTTTGGTTTGCTAATTGTATGTGGGGACATACCTCAGTGGTAGAGCATTCGGCTGCAGATGTAGAGGTCCCCGGTTCAAATCCGGGTGTCCCCTGTGCTGTTTTTTCCTTAATCCATTGAGATAATTATAATCCTAAGGTCAGATTAATTTGCTAATAAACGTAAGGATGTCGCAGCGTGGCACTGCAGACGGTGATGTTCCCGTTTGAAATGCGTCTGTCTCTTGTCTGTTTCTTTTTTTACTACTGGAAAATATAATCGATGTCCAATCAGTTTAGTTTGCTAATTGTATGTGGGGACATACCTCAGTGGTAGAGCATTCGGCTGCAGATGTAGAGGTCCCCGGTTCAAATCCGGGTGTCCCCTGTACGTTTTTGACCTACCGATGGTTTGGTTTTTTTTAAAGTAGGGTATCACTCAGCATTCCACTGCAGATGGTAATTTCCTTGTTTTTGTTTTGTTAACTACTGAATAATATTATCGGTCTAAGTAAGTTTGGTTTGCTAATTGTATGTGGGGACATAGCTCAGTGGTAGAGCATTCGACTGCAGATCGAGAGGTTGCTGTTCAAATCCGGGTGTCCCCTGTGCTGTTTTTTCTTTAAACCATTTATATAATTATAACCCTCAGGTAAGATTAATTTGCTAATAAACGTAGGGATGTCGCTGAGTGGGACTGCAGACCATGATGTTCCCGTTTCAAATGCGTCTGTCTGTTTCTTTTTTTACTACTGGAAAATATCATCGGTGTCCGATCAGTTTGGTTTGCTAATTGTATGTGGGGACATAGCTCAGTGGTAGAGCATTCGACTGCAGATCGAGAGGTCCCCGGTTCAAATCCGGGTGTCCCCTGTGCTGTTTTTTCCCTAATCCATTGAGATAATTATAATCCTAAGGTCAGATTAATTTGCTAATAAACGTAAGGATGTCGCTGAGTGGCACTGCAGACCGTGATGTTCCCGTTTGAAATGCGTCTGTCTCTTGTCTCTTTCTTTTTTTTACTACTGGAAAATATCATCGGTGTCCAATCAGTTTGGTTTGCTAATTGTATGTGGGGACATACCTCAGTGGTAGAGCATTCGGCTGCAGATGTAGAGGTCCCCGGTTCAAATCCGGGTGTCCCCTGTACGTTTTTGACCTACCGATGTTTTTTTTTTTTTTTTAAAGTAGGGTATCACTCAGCATTCCACTGCAGATGGTAATTTCCTTGTTTTTGTTTTGTTAACTACTGAATAATATTATCGGTCTAAGTAAGTTTGGTTTGCTAATTGTACGTGGGGACATAGCTCAGTGGTAGAGCATTCGACTGCAGATCGAGAGGTCCCCGGTTGAAATCCGGGTGTCTCCTGTGCTGTTTTTTCCTTAATCCATTGAGATAATTATAATCCTAAGGTCAGATTAATTTGCTAATAAACGTAGGGATGTCGCTGAGTGGCACTGCAGACCCTGATGTTCCCGTTTGAAATGCGTTTGTCTCTTTCTTTTTTTACTACTAGAAAATAGCATCGGTGTCCAATCAGTTTGGTTTGCTAATATTATTGGTCTAAGTAAGTTTGGTTTGCTAATTGTATGTGGGGACATAGCTCAGTGGTAGAGCATTCGACTGCAGATCGAGAGGTCCCCGGTTCAAATCCGGGTGGCCCCTGTACGTTTTTGACCTACCGATGGTTTGTTTAAAAAAAAAAGTAGGGTATCACTCAGCATTCCACTGCAGATGATAATTTCCTTGTTTTTGTTTTGTTAACTACTGAATAATATTATCGGTCTAAGTAAGTTTGGTTTGCTAATTGTATGTGGGGACATAGCTCAGTGGTAGAGCATTCGACTGCAGATCGAGAGGTTGCTGTTCAAATCCGGGTGTCCCCTGTGCTGTTTTTTCTTTAAACCATTTATATAATTATAACCCTCAGGTAAGATTAATTTGCTAATAAACGTAGGGATGTCGCTGAGTGGGACTGCAGACCATGATGTTCCCGTTTCAAATGCGTCTGTCTGTTTCTTTTTTTACTACTGGAAAATATCATCGGTGTCCGATCAGTTTGGTTTGCTAATTGTATGTGGGGACATAGCTCAGTGGTAGAGCATTCGACTGCAGATCGAGAGGTCCCCGGTTCAAATCCGGGTGTCCCCTGTGCTGTTTTTTTCTTAATCCATTGAGATAATTATAATCCTAAGGTCAGATTAATTTCCTAATAAACGTAAGGATGTCGCTGAGTGGCACTGCAGACCGTGATGTTCCCGTTTGAAATGCGTTTGTCTCTTTCTTTCTTTTACTACTGGAAAATATCATCGGTGTCCAATCAGTTTGGTTTGCTAATTGTATGTGGGGACATACCTCAGTGGTAGAGCATTCGGCTGCAGATGTAGAGGTCCCCGGTTCAAATCCGGGTGTCCCCTGTACGTTTTTGACCTATCGATGGTTTTTTTTTTTTTTAAAGTAGGGTATCACTCAGCATTCCACTGCAGATGGTAATTTCCTTGTTTTTGTTTTGTTAACTACTGAATAATATTATCGGTCTAAGTAAGTTTGGTTTGCTAATTGTATGTGGGGACATAGCTCAGTGGTAGAGCATTCGACTGCAGATCGAGAGGTTGCTGTTCAAATCCGGGTGTCCCCTGTGCTGTTTTTTCTTTAAACCATTTATATAATTATAACCCTCAGGTAAGATTAATTTGCTAATAAACGTAGGGATGTCGCTGAGTGGGACTGCAGACCATGATGTTCCCGTTTCAAATGCGTCTGTCTGTTTCTTTTTTTACTACTGGAAAATATCATCGGTGTCCGATCAGTTTGGTTTGCTAATTGTATGTGGGGACATAGCTCAGTGGTAGAGCATTCGACTGCAGATCGAGAGGTCCCCGGTTCAAATCCGGGTGTCCTCTGTGCTGTTTTTTCCTTAATCCATTGAGATAATTATAATCCTAAGGTCAGATTAATTTGCTAATAAACGTAAGGATGTCGCTGAGTGGCACTGCAGACCGTGATGTTCCCGTTTGAAATGCGTCTGTCTCTTGTCTCTTTCTTTTTTTTACTACTGGAAAATATCATCGGTGTCCAATCAGTTTGGTTTGCTAATTGTATGTGGGGACATACCTCAGTGGTAGAGCATTCCGCTGCAGATGTAGAGGTCCCCGGTTCAAATCCGGGTGTCCCCTGTACGTTTTTGACCTACCGATGGTGTTTTGTTTTTTTAAAGTAGGGTATCACTCAGCATTCCACTGCAGATGGTAATTTCCTTGTTTTTGTTTTGTTAACTACTGAATAATATTATCGGTCTAAGTAAGTTTGGTTTGCTAATTGTATGTGGGGACATAGCTCAGTGGTAGAGCATTCGACTGCAGATCGAGAGGTCCTCGGTTCAAATCCGGGTGTCTCCTGTGCTGTTTTTTCCTTAATCTATTGAGATAATTATAATCCTAAGGTCAGATTAATTTGCTAATAAACGTAGGGATGTCGCTGAGTGGAACTGCAGACCCTGATGTTCCCGTTTGAAATGCGTCTGTCTCTTGTCTCTTTCTTTTTTTACTACTAGAAAATATCATCGGTGTCCAATCAGTTTGGTTTGCTAATATTATCGGTCTAAGTAAGTTTGGTTTGCTAATTGTATGTGGGGACATAGCTCCGTGGTAGAGCATTCGGCTGCAGATGTAGAGGTCCCCGGTTCAAATCCGGGTGTCCCCTGTACGTTTTTGACCTACCGATGGTTTGTTTTTAAAAAAAAAGTAGGGTATCACTCAGCATTCCACTGCAGATGGTAATTTCCTTGTTTTTGTTTTGTTAACTACTGAATAATATTATCGGTCTAAGTAAGTTTGGTTTGCTAATTGTATGTGGGGACATAGCTCAGTGGTAGAGCATTCGACTGCAGATCGAGAGGTCCCCGGTTCAAATCCGGGTGTCCCCTGTGCGTTTTTTACCTACCGACGGTTTGTTTAAAAACAAAAGTAGGGTATCACTCAGCGTTCCACTGCAGATGATAATTTCCCTTGTTTTTGTTTTGTTAACTACTGAATAATATTATCGGTCTAAGTAAGTTTGGTTTGCTAATTGTATGTGGGGACATAGCTCAGTGGTAGAGCATTCGACTGCAGATCGAGAGGTCCCCGGTTCAAATCCGGGTGTCCTCTGTGCTGTTTTTTCCTTAATCCATTGAGATAATTATAATCCTAAGGTCAGATTAATTTGCTAATAAACGTAAGGATGTCGCTGAGTGGCACTGCAGACCGTGATGTTCCCGTTTGAAATGCGTCTGTCTCTTGTCTCTTTCTTTTTTTTACTACTGGAAAATATCATCGGTGTCCAATCAGTTTGGTTTGCTAATTGTATGTGGGGACATACCTCAGTGGTAGAGCATTCCGCTGCAGATGTAGAGGTCCCCGGTTCAAATCCGGGTGTCCCCTGTACGTTTTTGACCTACCGATGGTGTTTTGTTTTTTTAAAGTAGGGTATCACTCAGCATTCCACTGCAGATGGTAATTTCCTTGTTTTTGTTTTGTTAACTACTGAATAATATTATCGGTCTAAGTAAGTTTGGTTTGCTAATTGTATGTGGGGACATAGCTCAGTGGTAGAGCATTCGACTGCAGATCGAGAGGTCCTCGGTTCAAATCCGGGTGTCTCCTGTGCTGTTTTTTCCTTAATCTATTGAGATAATTATAATCCTAAGGTCAGATTAATTTGCTAATAAACGTAGGGATGTCGCTGAGTGGAACTGCAGACCCTGATGTTCCCGTTTGAAATGCGTCTGTCTCTTGTCTCTTTCTTTTTTTACTACTAGAAAATATCATCGGTGTCCAATCAGTTTGGTTTGCTAATATTATCGGTCTAAGTAAGTTTGGTTTGCTAATTGTATGTGGGGACATAGCTCCGTGGTAGAGCATTCGGCTGCAGATGTAGAGGTCCCCGGTTCAAATCCGGGTGTCCCCTGTACGTTTTTGACCTACCGATGGTTTGTTTTTAAAAAAAAAGTAGGGTATCACTCAGCATTCCACTGCAGATGGTAATTTCCTTGTTTTTGTTTTGTTAACTACTGAATAATATTATCGGTCTAAGTAAGTTTGGTTTGCTAATTGTATGTGGGGACATAGCTCAGTGGTAGAGCATTCGACTGCAGATCGAGAGGTCCCCGGTTCAAATCCGGGTGTCCCCTGTGCGTTTTTTACCTACCGACGGTTTGTTTAAAAACAAAAGTAGGGTATCACTCAGCGTTCCACTGCAGATGATAATTTCCCTTGTTTTTGTTTTGTTAACTACTGAATAATATTATCGGTCTAAGTAAGTTTGGTTTGCTAATTGTATGTGGGGACATAGCTCAGTGGTAGAGCATTCGACTGCAGATCGAGAGGTCCCCGGTTCAAATCCGGGTGTCTTCTGTGCTGTTTTTTCCTTAATCCATTGAGATAATTATAATCCTAAGGTCAGATTAATTTGCTAATAAACGTAGGGATGTCGCTGAGTGGCACTGCAGACCCTGATGTTCCCGTTTGAAATGCGTCTGTCTCTTGTCTCTTTCTTTTTTTACTACTAGAAAATATCATCGGTGTCCAATCAGTTTGGTTTGCTAATATTATCGGTCTAAGTAAGTTTGGTTTGCTAATTGTATGTGGGGACATAGCTCAGTGGTAGAGCATTCGACTACAGATCGAGAGGTCCCCGGTTCAAATCCAGGTGTCCCCTGTACGTTTTTCACCTACCGATGGTTTGTTTTTAAAAAAAAGTAGGGTATCACTCAGCATTCCACTGCAGATGGTAATTTCCTTGTTTTAGTTTTGTTAACTACTGAATAATATTATCGGTCTAAGTAAGTTTGGTTTGCTAATTGTATGTGGGGACATAGCTCAGTGGTAGAGCATTCGACTGCAGATTGAGAGGTTGCTGTTCAAATCCGGGTGTCCCCTGTGCTGTTTTTTCTTTAAATCATTTATATAATTATAACCCTCAGGTAAGATTAATTTGCTAATAAACGTAGGGATGTCGCTGAGTGGGACTGCAGACCATGATGTTCCCGTTTCAAATGCGTCTGTCTGTTTCTTTTTTTACTACTGGAAAATATCATCGGTGTCCGATCAGTTTGGTTTGCTAATTGTATGTGCGGACATAGCTCAGTGGTAGAGCATTCGACTGCAGATCGAGAGGTCCCCGGTTCAAATCCGGGTGTCCCCTGTGCTGTTTTTTCCTTAATCCATTGAGATAATTATAATCCTAAGGTCAGATTAATTTGCTAATAAACGTAAGGATGTCGCTGAGTGGCACTGCAGACCGTGATGTTCCCGTTTGAAATGCGTCTGTCTCTTGTCTCTTTCTTTTTTTACTACTGGAAAATATCATCGGTGTCCAATCAGTTTGGTTTGCTAATTGTATGTGGGGACATACCTCAGTGGTAGAGCATTCGGCTGCAGATGTAGAGGTCCCCGGTTCAAATCCGGGTGTCTCATGTATGTTTTTGACCTACCGATGTTTTTTTTTTTTTTTAAAGTAGGGTATCACTCAGCATTCCACTGCAGATGGTAATTTCCTTGTTTTTGTTTTGTTAACTACTGAATAATATTATCGGTCTAAGTAAGTTTGGTTTGCTAATTGTATGTGGGGACATAGCTCAGTGGTAGAGCATTCGACTGCAGATCGAGAGGTTGCTGTTCAAATCCGGGTGTCCCCTGTGCTGTTTTTTCTTTAAACCATTTATATAATTATAACCCTCATGTAAGATTAATTTGCTAATAAACGTAGGGATGTCGCTGAGTGGGACTGCAGACCATGATGTTCCCGTTTCAAATGCGTCTGGGTTTTTTTTTTTTTTACTACTGGAAAATATCATCGGTGTCCGATCAGTTTGGTTTGCTAATTGTATGTGGGGACATAGCTCAGTGGTGGAGCACTCGACTGCAGATCGAGAGGTCCCCGGTTCAAATCCGGGTGTCCCCTGTGCTGTTTTTTCCTTAATCCATTGAGATAATTATAATCCTAAGGTCAGATTAATTTGCTAATAAACGTAAGGATGTCGCTGAGTGGCACTGCAGACTGTGATGTTCCCGTTTGAAATGCGTCTGTCTCTTGTCTCTTTCTTTTTTTACTACTAGAAAATATCATCGGTGTCCAATCAGTTTGGTTTGCTAATTGTATGTGGGGACATAGCTCAGTGGTAGAGCATTCGACTGCAGATCGAGAGGTCCCCGGTTCAAATCCGGGTGTCCCCTGTGCGTTTTTTACCTACCGACGGTTTGTTTAAAAACAAAAGTAGGGTATCACTCAGCATTCCACTGCAGATGATAATTTCCCTTGTTTTTGTTTTGTTAACTACTGAATAATATTATCGGTCTAAGTAAGTTTTGTTTGCTAATTGTATGTGGGGACATAGCTCAGTGGTAGAGCACTCGACTGCAGATCGAGAGGTCCCCGGTTCAAATCCGGGTGTCCCCTGTGCTGTTTTTTCCTTAATCCATTGAGATAATTATAATCCTAAGGTCAGATTAATTTGCTAATAAATGTAAGGATGTCGCTGAGTGGCACTGCAGACCGTGATGTTCCCGTTTGAAATGCGTCTGTCTCTTGTCTCTTTCTTTTTTTACTACTAGAAAATATCATCGGTGTCCAATCAGTTTGGTTTGCTAATTGTATGTGGGGACATAGCTCAGTGGTAGAGCATTCGACTGCAGATCGAGAGGTCCCCGGTTCAAATCCGGGTGTCCCCTGTGCGTTTTTTACCTACCGACGGTTTGTTTAAAAACAAAAGTAGGGTATCACTCAGCATTCCACTGCAGATGATAATTTCCCTTGTTTTTGTTTTGTTAACTACTGAATAATATTATCGGTCTAAGTAAGTTTGGTTTGCTAATTGTATGTGGGGACATAGCTCAGTGGTAGAGCATTCGACTGCAGATCGAGAGGTCCCCGGTTCAAATCCGGGTGTCCCATGTGCTGTTTTTTCTTTAAACCATTTATATAATTATAACCCTCAGGTAAGATTAATTTGCTAATAAACGTAGGGATGTCGCTGAGTGGCACTGCAGACCATGATGTTCCCGTTTGAAATGCGTCTGTCTCTTGTCTGTTTCTTTTTTTACTACTGGAAAATAACATCGGTGTCTAATCAGTTTGGTTTGCTATATGTATGTGGGGACATAGCTCAGTGGTAGAGCAGTCGACTGCAGATCGAGAGGTCCCCGGTTCAAATCCGGGTGTCCCCTGTGCTGTTTTTTCCTTAATCCATTGAGATAATTATAATCCTAAGGTCAGATTAATTTGCTAATAAACGTAAGGATGTCGCTGCTTGGCACTGCAGACGGTGATGTTCCAGTTTGAAATGCGTCTGTTTCTTGTCTGTTTCTTTTTATTTACTACTGGAAAATATTATTGGTGTCCAATCAGTTTGGTTTGTTAATTGTATGTGGGGACATAGCTCAGTGGTAGAGCATTCGACTGCAGATCGAGAGGTCCCCGGTTCAAATCCGGGTGTCCCCTGTGCTGTTTTTTCTTTAAACCATTTATATAATTATAACCCTCAGGTAAGATTAATTTGCTAATAAACGTAGGAATGTCGCCGAATGGCACTGCAGACCATGATGTTCCCGTTTCAAATGCGTCTGTCTGTTTATTTTTTTACTACTGGAAAATATCATCGGTGTCCGATCAGTTTGGTTTGCTAATTGTATGTGGGGACATAGCTCAGTGGTGGAGCATTCGACTGCAGATCGAGAGGTCCCCGGTTCAAATCCGGGTGTCCCCTGTGCGTTTTTTACCTACCGACGGTTTGTTTAAAAACAAAAGTAGGGTATCACTCAGCATTCCACTGCAGATGATAATTTCCCTTGTTTTTGTTTTGTTAACTACTGAATAATATTATCGGTCTAAGTAAGTTTGGTTTGCTAATTGTATGTGGGGACATAGCTCAGTGGTAGAGCACTCGACTGCAGATCGAGAGGTCCCCGGTTCAAATCCGGGTGTCCCCTGTACGTTTTTGACCTACCGATGGTTTGGGCTTTTTAAAAGTAGGGTATCACTCAGCATTCCACTGCAGATGGTAATTTCCTTGTTTTTGTTTTGTTAACTACTGAATAATATTATCGGTCTAAGTAAGTTTGGTTTGCTAATTGTATGTGGGGACATAGCTCAGTGGTAGAGCATTCGACTGCAGATCGAGAGGTTGCTGTTCAAATCCGGGTTTCCCCTGTGCTGTTTTTTCCCTAATTCATTGAGATAATTATAATCCTAAGGTCAGATTAATTTGCTAATAAACGTAAGGATGTGCTGAGTGGCACTGCAGACCATGACGTTCCCGTTTGAAATGCGTCTGTCTCTTGTCTGTTTCTTTTTTTACTACTGGAAAATATCATCGGTGTCCAATCAGTTTGGTTTGCTAATTGTATGTGGGGACATAGCTCAGTCGTAGAGCATTCGACTGCAGATCGAAAGGTCCCCGGTTCAAATCCGGGTGTCCCCTGTGCTGTTTTTTCCTTAATCCATTGAGATAATTATAATCCTCAGGTAAGATTAATTTGCTAATAAACGTAGGGATGTCGCTGAGTGGCACTGCAGACCATGATGTTCCCGTTTGAAATGCGTCTGTCTCTTGTCTGTTTCTTTTTTTACTACTGGAAAATATCATCGGTGTCCAATCAGTTTGGTTTGCGAATTGTATGTGGGGACATAGCTCAGTGGTAGAGCATTCGACTGCAGATCGAGAGGTCCCCGGTTTAAATTCGGGTGTCTCCTGTGCTGTTTTTTCCTTAATCCATTGAGATAATTATAATCCTAAGGTCAGATTAATTTGCTAATAAACGTAGGGATGTCACTGAGTGGCACTGCAGACCCTGATGTTTCCGTTTGAAATGCGTCTGTCTCTTGTCTCTTTCTTTTTTTACTACTAGAAAATATCATCGGTGTCCAATCAGTTTGGTTTGCTAATATTATCGGTCTAAGTAAGTTTGGTTTGCTAATTGTATGTGGGGACATACCTCAGTGGTAGAGCATTCGACTGCAGATGTAGAGGTCCCCGCTTCAAATCCGGGTGTCCCCTTTTTTTTTTGACCTACCGATGGTTTGTTTTTAAAAAAAAGTAGGGTATCACTCAGCATTCCACTGCAGATGGTAATTTCCTTGTTTTTGTTTTGTTAACTACTGAATAATATCATCGGTCTAAGTAAGTTTGGTTTGCTAATTGTATGTGGGGACATAGCTCAGTGGTAGAGCATTCGACTGCAGATCGAGAGGTTGCTGTTCAAATCCGGGTGTCCCCTGTGCTGTTTTTTCTTTAAACCATTTATATAATTATAACCCTCAGGTAAGATTAATTTGCTAATAAACGTAGGGATGTCGCTGAGTGGGACTGCAGACCATGATGTTCCCGTTTCAAATGCGTCTGGTTTTTTTCTTTTTTTACTACTAGAAAATATCATCGGTGTCCGATCAGTTTGGTTTGCTAATTGTATGTGGGGACATAGCTCAGTGGTAGAGCACTCGACTGCAGATCGAAAGGTCCCCGGTTCAAATCCGGGTGTCCCCTGTGCTGTTTTTTCCTTAATCCATTGAGATAATTATAATCCTAAGGTCAGATTAATTTGCTAATAAACGGAAGGATGTCGCTGAGTGGCACTGCAGACCGTGATGTTCCCGTTTGAAATGCGTCTGTCTCTTGTCTCTTTC
The DNA here is from genome assembly GCA_037893245.1 of Crossaster papposus. NCBI lineage: Eukaryota > Metazoa > Echinodermata > Asteroidea > Velatida > Solasteridae > Crossaster > Crossaster papposus. The sequence continues at coordinate 853,869 of JBAIAA010000246.1, forward strand.
TTTTTTTACTACTAGAAAATATCATCGGTGTCCAATCAGTTTGGTTTGCTAATTGTATGTGGGGACATAGCTCAGGGGTAGAGCATTCGACTGCAGATCGAGAGGTCCCCGGTTCAAATCCGGGTGTCCCCTGTGCGTTTTTTACCTACCGACGGTTTGTTTAAAAACAAAAGTAGGGTATCACTCAGCATTCCACTGCAGATGATAATTTCCCTTGTTTTTGTTTTGTTAACTACTGAATAATATTATCGGTCTAAGTAAGTTTGGTTTGCTAATTGTATGTGGGGACATAGCTCAGTGGTAGAGCATTTGACTGCAGATCGAGAGGTCCCCGGTTCAAATCCGGGTGTCCCCTGTGCTGTTTTTTCCTTAATCCATTGAGATAATTATAATCCTAAGGTCAGATTAATTTGCTAATAAACGTAAGGGGGTCGCTGAGTGGCACTGCAAACCGTGATGTTCCCGTTTGAAATGCGTCTGTCTCTTGTCTGTTTCTTTTTTTACTACTGGAACATATCATCGGTGTCCAATCAGTTTGGTTTGCTAATTGTATGTGGGGACATACCTCAGTGGTAGAGCATTCGGCTGCAGATGTAGAGGTCCCCGGTTCAAATCCGGGTGTCCCCTGTGCTGTTTTTTCCTTAATCCATTGAGATAATTATAATCCTAAGGTCAGATTAATTTGCTAATAAACGTAAGGATGTCGCAGCGTGGCACTGCAGACGGTGATGTTCCCGTTTGAAATGCGTCTGTCTCTTGTCTGTTTCTTTTTTTACTACTGGAAAATATAATCGATGTCCAATCAGTTTAGTTTGCTAATTGTATGTGGGGACATACCTCAGTGGTAGAGCATTCGGCTGCAGATGTAGAGGTCCCCGGTTCAAATCCGGGTGTCCCCTGTACGTTTTTGACCTACCGATGGTTTGGGTTTTTTTAAAGTAGGGTATCACTCAGCATTCCACTGCAGATGGTAATTTCCTTGTTTTTGTTTTGTTAACTACTGAATAATATTATCGGTCTAAGTAAGTTTGGTTTGCTAATTGTATGTGGGGACATAGCTCAGTGGTAGAGCATTCGACTGCAGATCGAGAGGTTGCTGTTCAAATCCGGGTGTTCCCTGTGCTGTTTTTTCTTTAAACCATTTATATAATTATAACCCTCAGGTAAGATTAATTTGCTAATAAACGTAGGGATGTCGCTGAGTGGGACTGCAGACCATGATGTTCCTGTTTCAAATGCGTCTGTCTGTTTCTTTTTTTACTACTGGAAAATATCATCGGTGTCCGATCAGTTTGGTTTGCTAATTGTATGTGGGGACATAGCTCAGTGGTAGAGCATTCGACTGCAGATCGAGAGGTCCCCGGTTCAAATCCGTCTGTCCCCTGTGCTGTTTTTTCCTTAATCCATTGAGATAATTATAATCCTAAGGTCAGATTAATTTGCTAATAAACGTAAGGGTGTTGCTGAGTGGCACTGCAAACCGTGATGTTCCCGTTTGAAATGCGTCTGTCTCTTGTCTCTTTCTTTTTTTACTACTGGAAAATATCATCGGTGTCCAATCAGTTTGGTTTGCTAATTGTATGTGGGGACATACCTCAGTGGTAGAGCATTCGGCTGCAGATGTAGAGGTCCCCAGTTCAAATCCGGGTGTCCCCTGTACGTTTTTGACCTACCGATGGTTTGTTTTAAAAAAAAAGTAGGGTATCACTCAGCATTCCACTGCAGATGGTAATTTCCTTGTTTTTGTTTTGTTAACTACTGAATAATATTATCGGTCTAAGTAAGTTTGGTTTGCTAATTGTATGTGGGGACATAGCTCAGTGGTAGAGCATTCGACTGCAGATCGAGAGGTCCCCGGTTCAAATACGGGTGTCTCCTGTGCTGTTTTTCCTTAATCCATTGAGATAATTATAATCCTAAGGTCAGATTAATTTGCTAATAAACGTAGGGATGTCGCTGAGTGGCACTGCAGACCCTGATGTTTCCGTTTGAAATGCGTCTGTCTCTTGTCTCTTTCTTTTTTTACTACTAGAAAATATCATCGGTGTCCAATCAGTTTGGTTTGCTAATATTATCGGTCTAAGTAAGTTTGGTTTGCTAATTGTATGTGGGGACATACCTCAGTGGTAGAGCATTCGGCTGCAGATGTAGAGGTCCCCGGTTCAAATCCGGGTGTCCCCTTCTTTTTTTTGACCTACCGATGGTTTGTTTTTAAAAAAAAGTAGGGTATCACTCAGCATTCCACTGCAGATGGTAATTTCCTTGTTTTTGTTTTGTTAACTACTGAATAATATCATCGGTCTAAGTAAGTTTGGTTTGCTAATTGTATGTGGGGACATAGCTCAGTGGTAGAGCATTCGACTGCAGATCGAGAGGTTGCTGTTCAAATCCGGGTGTCCCCTGTGCTGTTTTTTCTTTAAACCATTTATATAATTATAACCCTCAGGTAAGATTAATTTGCGAATAAACGTAGGGATGTCGCTGAGTGGGACTGCAGACCATGATGTTCCCGTTTCAAATGCGTCTGGTTTTTTTCTTTTTTTACTACTAGAAAATATCATCGGTGTCCGATCAGTTTGGTTTGCTAATTGTATGTGGGGACATAGCTCAGTGGTAGAGCACTCGACTGCAGATCGAAAGGTCCCCGGTTCAAATCCGGGTGTCCCCTGTGCTGTTTTTTCCTTAATCCATTGAGATAATTATAATCCTAAGGTCAGATTAATTTGCTAATAAACGGAAGGATGTCGCTGAGTGGCACTGCAGACCGTGATGTTCCCGTTTGAAATGCGTCTGTCTCTTGTCTCTTTCTTTTTTTACTACTAGAAAATATCATCGGTGTCCAATCAGTTTGGTTTGCTAATTGTATGTGGGGACATAGCTCAGGGGTAGAGCATTCGACTGCAGATCGAGAGGTCCCCGGTTCAAATCCGGGTGTCCCCTGTGCGTTTTTTACCTACCGACGGTTTGTTTAAAAAAAAAAGTAGGGTATCACTCAGCATTCCACTGCAGATGATAATTTCCCTTGTTTTTGTTTTGTTAACTACTGAATAATATTATCGGTCTAAGTAAGTTTGGTTTGCTAATTGTACGTGGGGACATAGCTCAGTGGTAGAGCATTTGACTGCAGATCGAGAGGTCCCCGGTTCAAATCCTTGTGTCCCCTGTGCTGTTTTTTCCTTAATCCATTGAGATAATTATAATCCTAAGGTCAGATTAATTTGCTAATAAACGTAAGGGTGTCGCTGAGTGGCACTGCAAACCGTGATGTTCCCGTTTGAAATGCGTCTGTCTCTTGTCTGTTTCTTTTTTTACTACTGGAACATATCATCGGTGTCCAATCAGTTTGGTTTGCTAATTGTATGTGGGGACATACCTCAGTGGTAGAGCATTCGGCTGCAGATGTAGAGGTCCCCGGTTCAAATCCGGGTGTCCCCTGTGCTGTTTTTTCCTTAATCCATTGAGATAATTATAATCCTAAGGTCAGATTAATTTGCTAATAAACGTAAGGATGTCGCAGCGTGGCACTGCAGACGGTGATGTTTCCGTTTGAAATGCGTCTGTTTCTTGTCTGTTTCTTTTTATTTACTATTGGAAAATATTATTGGTGTCCAATCAGTTTGGTTTGCTAATTGTATGTGGGGACATAGCTCAGTGGTAGAGCATTCGACTGCAGATCGAAAGGTCCCCGGTTCAAATCCGGGTGTCCCCTGTGCTGTTTTTTCTTTAAACCATTTATATAATTATAACCCTCAGGTAAGATTAATTTGCTAATAAACGTAGGAATGTCGCCGAATGGCACTGCAGACCATGATGTTCCCGTTTCCAATGCGTCTGTCTGTTTATTTTTTTACTACTGGAAAATATCATCGGTGTCCGATCAGTTTGGTTTGCTAATTGTATGTGGGGACATAGCTCAGTGGTAGAGCATTCGACTGCAGATCGAGAGGTCCCCGGTTCAAATCCGTCTGTCCCCTGTGCTGTTTTTTCCTTAATCCATTGAGATAATTATAATCCTAAGGTCAGATTAATTTGCTAATAAACGTAAGGGTGTCGCTGAGTGGCACTGCAAACCGTGATGTTCCCGTTTGAAATGCGTCTGTCTCTTGTCTGTTTCTTTTTTTACTACTGGAACATATCATCGGTGTCCAATCAGTTTGGTTTGCTAATTGTATGTGGGGACATACCTCAGTGGTAGAGCATTCGGCTGCAGATGTAGAGGTCCCCGGTTCAAATCCGGGTGTCCCCTGTACGTTTTTGACATACCGATGGTTTTTTTTTTTTTTTAAAGTAGGGTATCACTCAGCATTCCACTGCAGATGGTAATTTCCTTGTTTTTGTTTTGTTAACTACTGAATAATATTATCGGTCTAAGTAAGTTTGGTTGGCTAATTGTATGTGGGGACATAGCTCAGTGGTAGAGCATTCGACTGCAGATCGAGAGGTCCCCGGTTCAAATCCGGGTGTCACCTGTGCTGTTTTTTCCTTAATCCATTGAGATAATTATAATCCTAAGGTCAGATTAATTTGCTAATAAACGTAGGGATGTCGCTGAGTGGCACTGCAGACCCTGATGTTCCCGTTTGAAATGCGTCTGTCTCTTGTCTCTTTCTTTTTTTACTACTAGAAAATATCATCGGTGTCCAATCAGTTTGGTTTGCTAATATAATCGGTCTAAGTAAGTTTGGTTTGCTAATTGTATGTGGGGACATAGCTCCGTGGTAGAGCATTCGGCTGCAGATGTAGAGGTCCCCGGTTCAAATCCGGGTGTCCCCTGTACGTTTTTGACCTTCCGATGGTTTGTTTAAAAAAAAAAGTAGGGTATCACTCAGCATTCCACTGCAGATGGTAATTTCCTTGTTTTTGTTTTGTTAACTACTGAATAATATTATCGGTCTAAGTAAGTTTGGTTTGCTAATTGTATGTGGGGACATAGCTCAGTGGTAGAGCATTCGACTGCAGATCGAGAGGTTGCTGTTCAAATCCGGGTGTCCCCTGTGCTGTTTTTTTTTTAAACCATTTATATAATTATAACCCTCAGGTAAGATTAATTTGCTAATAAACGTAGGGATGTCGCTGAGTGGGACTGCAGACCATGATGTTCCCGTTTCAAATGCGTCTGTCTGTTTCTTTTTTTAATACTGGAAAATATCATCGGTGTCCGATCAGTTTGGTTTGCTAATTGTATGTGGGGACATAGCTCAGTGGTAGAGCATTCGACTGCAGATCGAGAGGTCCCCGGTTCAAATCCGGGTGTCCCCTGTGCTGTTTTTTCCTTAATCCATTGAGATAATTATAATCCTAAGGTCAGATTAATTTGCTAATAAACGTAAGGATGTCGCTGAGTGGCACTGCAGACCGTGATGTTCCCGTTTGAAATGCGTCTGTCTCTTGTCTCTTTCTTTTTTTTACTACTGGAAAATATCATCGGTGTCCAATCAGTTTGGTTTGCTAATTGTATGTGGGGACATACCTCAGTGGTAGAGCATTCGGCTGCAGATGTAGAGGTCCCCGGTTCAAATCCGGGTGTCCCCTGTACGTTTTTGACCTACCGATGGTTTGTTTTTAAAAAAACGTAGGGTATCACTCAGCATTCCACTGCAGATGGTAATTTCCTTGTTTTTGTATTGTTAACTACTGAATAATATTATCGGTCTAAGTAAGTTTGGTTTGCTAATTGTATGTGGGGACATAGCTCAGTGGTAGAGCATTCGACTGCAGATCGAGAGGTTGCTGTTCAAATCCGGGTGTCCCCTGTGCTGTTTTTTCTTTAAACCATTAATATAATTATAACCCTCAGGTAAGATTAATTTGCTAATAAACGTAGGGATGTCGCTGAGTGGCACTGCAGACCATGATGTTCCCGTTTGAAATGCGTCTGTCTCTTGTCTGTTTCTTTTTTTACTACTGGAAAATAACATCGGTGTCCAATCAGTTTGGTTTGCTATATGTATGTGGGGACATAGCTCAGTGGTAGAGCAGTCGACTGCAGATCGAGAGGTCCCCGGTTCAAATCCGGGTGTCCCCTGTGCTGTTTTTTCCTTAATCCATTGAGATAATTATAATCCTAAGGTCAGATTAATTTGCTAATAAACGTAAGGATGTCGCAGCGTGGCACTGCAGACGGTGATGTTCCCGTTTGAAATGCGTCTGTTTCTTGTCTGTTTTCTTTTTATTTACTACTGGAAAATATTATTGGTGTCCAATCAGTTTGGTTTGCTAATTGTATGTGGGGACATAGCTCAGTGGTAGAGCATTCGACTGCAGATCGAGAGGTCCCCGGTTCAAATCCGGGTGTCCCCTGTGCTGTTTTTTCTTTAAACCATTTATATAATTATAACCCTCAGGTAAGATTGATTTGCTAATAAACGTAGGAATGTCACCGAATGGCACTGCAGACCATGATGTTCCCGTTTCAAATGCGTCTGTCTGTTTATTTTTTTACTACTGGAAAATATCATCGGTGTCCGATCAGTTTGGTTTGCTAATTGTATGTGGGGACATAGCTCAGTGGTAGAGCATTCGACTGCAGATCGAGAGGTCCCCGGTTCAAATCCGTCTGTCCCCTGTGCTGTTTTTTCCTTAATCCATTGAGATAATTATAATCCTATCCTAAGGTCAGATTAATTTGCTAATAAACGTAAGGGTGTCGCTGAGTGGCACTGCAAACCGTGATGTTCCCGTTTGAAATGCGTCTGTCTCTTGTCTGTTTCTTTTTTTACTACTGGAAAATATCATCGGTGTCCAATCAGTTTGGTTTGCTAATTGTATGTGGGGACATACCTCAGTGGTAGAGCATTCGGCTGCAGATGTAGAGGTCCCCGGTTCAAATCCGGGTGTCCCCTGTACGTTTTTGACCTACCGATGGTTTGTTTAAAAAAAAAAGTAGGGTATCACTCAGCATTCCACTGCAGATGGTAATTTCCTTGTTTTTGTATTGTTAACTACTGAATAATATTATCGGTCTAAGTAAGTTTGGTTGGCTAATTGTATGTGGGGACATAGCTCAGTGGTAGAGCATTCGACTGCAGATCGAGAGGTCCCCGGTTCAAATCCGGGTGTCACCTGTGCTGTTTTTTCCTTAATCCATTGAGATAATTATAATCCTAAGGTCAGATTAATTTGCTAATAAACGTAGGGATGTCGCTGAGTGGCACTGCAGACCCTGATGTTCCCGTTTGAAATGCGTCTGTCTCTTGTCTCTTTCTTTTTTTACTACTAGAAAATATCATCGGTGTCCAATCAGTTTGGTTTGCTAATATAATCGGTCTAAGTAAGTTTGGTTTGCTAATTGTATGTGGGGACATAGCTCCGTGGTAGAGCATTCGGCTGCAGATGTAGAGGTCCCCGGTTCAAATCCGGGTGTCCCCTGTACGTTTTTGACCTTCCGATGGTTTGTTTAAAAAAAAAAGTAGGGTATCACTCAGCATTCCACTGCAGATGGTAATTTCCTTGTTTTTGTTTTGTTAACTACTGAATAATATTATCGGTCTAAGTAAGTTTGGTTTGCTAATTGTATGTGGGGACATAGCTCAGTGGTAGAGCATTCGACTGCAGATCGAGAGGTTGCTGTTCAAATCCGGGTGTCCCCTGTGCTGTTTTTTCTTTAAACCATTTATATAATTATAACCCTCAGGTAAGATTAATTTGCTAATAAACGTAGGGATGTCGCTGAGTGGGACTGCAGACCATGATGTTCCCGTTTCAAATGCGTCTGTCTGTTTCTTTTTTTAATACTGGAAAATATCATCGGTGTCCGATCAGTTTGGTTTGCTAATTGTATGTGGGGACATAGCTCAGTGGTAGAGCATTCGACTGCAGATCGAGAGGTCCCCGGTTCAAATCCGGGTGTCCCCTGTGCTGTTTTTTCCTTAATCCATTGAGATAATTATAATCCTAAGGTCAGATTAATTTGCTAATAAACGTAAGGATGTCGCTGAGTGGCACTGCAGACCGTGATGTTCCCGTTTGAAATGCGTCTGTCTCTTGTCTCTTTCTTTTTTTTACTACTGGAAAATATCACCGGTGTCCAATCAGTTTGGTTTGCTAATTGTATGTGGGGACATACCTCAGTGGTAGAGCATTCGGCTGCAGATGTAGAGGTCCCCGGTTCAAATCCGGGTGTCCCCTGTACGTTTTTGACCTACCGATGGTTTGTTTTTAAAAAAACGTAGGGTATCACTCAGCATTCCACTGCAGATGGTAATTTCCTTGTTTTTGTATTGTTAACTACTGAATAATATTATCGGTCTAAGTAAGTTTGGTTTGCTAATTGTATGTGGGGACATAGCTCAGTGGTAGAGCATTCGACTGCAGATCGAGAGGTTGCTGTTCAAATCCGGGTGTCCCCTGTGCTGTTTTTTCTTTAAACCATTAATATAATTATAACCCTCAGGTAAGATTAATTTGCTAATAAACGTAGGGATGTCGCTGAGTGGCACTGCAGACCATGATGTTCCCGTTTGAAATGCGTCTGTCTCTTGTCTGTTTCTTTTTTTACTACTGGAAAATAACATCGGTGTCCAATCAGTTTGGTTTGCTATATGTATGTGGGGACATAGCTCAGTGGTAGAGCAGTCGACTGCAGATCGAGAGGTCCCCGGTTCAAATCCGGGTGTCCCCTGTGCTGTTTTTTCCTTAATCCATTGAGATAATTATAATCCTAAGGTCAGATTAATTTGCTAATAAACGTAAGGATGTCGCAGCGTGGCACTGCAGACGGTGATGTTCCCGTTTGAAATGCGTCTGTTTCTTGTCTGTTTTCTTTTTATTTACTACTGGAAAATATTATTGGTGTCCAATCAGTTTGGTTTGCTAATTGTATGTGGGGACATAGCTCAGTGGTAGAGCATTCGACTGCAGATCGAGAGGTCCCCGGTTCAAATCCGGGTGTCCCCTGTGCTGTTTTTTCTTTAAACCATTTATATAATTATAACCCTCAGGTAAGATTAATTTGCTAATAAACGTTGGAATGTCGCCGAATGGCACTGCAGACCATGATGTTCCCGTTTCAAATGCGTCTGTCTGTTTATTTTTTTACTACTGGAAAATATCATCGGTGTCCGATCAGTTTGGTTTGCTAATTGTATGTGGGGACATAGCTCAGTGGTAGAGCATTCGACTGCAGATCGAGAGGTCCCCGGTTCAAATCCGTCTGTCCCCTGTGCTGTTTTTTCCTTAATCCATTGAGATAATTATAATCCTATCCTAAGGTCAGATTAATTTGCTAATAAACGTAAGGGTGTCGCTGAGTGGCACTGCAAACCGTGATGTTCCCGTTTGAAATGCGTCTGTCTCTTGTCTGTTTCTTTTTTTACTACTGGAAAATATCATCGGTGTCCAATCAGTTTGGTTTGCTAATTGTATGTGGGGACATACCTCAGTGGTAGAGCATTCGGCTGCAGATGTAGAGGTCCCCGGTTCAAATCCGGGTGTCCCCTGTACGTTTTTGACCTACCGATGGTTTGTTTAAAAAAAAAAGTAGGGTATCACTCAGCATTCCACTGCAGATGGTAATTTCCTTGTTTTTGTATTGTTAACTACTGAATAATATTATCGGTCTAAGTAAGTTTGGTTTGCTAATTGTATGTGGGGACATAGCTCAGTGGTAGAGCATTCGACTGCAGATCGAGAGGTCCCCGGTTCAAGTCCGGGTGTCTCCTGTGCTGTTTTTTCCTTAATCCCTTGAGATAATTATAATCCTAAGGTCAGATTAATTTGCTAATAAACGTAGGGATGTCGCTGAGTGGCACTGCAGACCCTGATGTTCCCGTTTGAAATGCGTCTGTCTCTTGTCTCTTTCTTTTTTTACTACTAGAAAATAGCATCGGTGTCCAATCAGTTTGGTTTGCTAATATTATTGGTCTAAGTAAGTTTGGTTTGCTAATTGTATGTGGGGACATAGCTCAGTGGTAGAGCATTCGACTGCAGATCGAGAGGTCCCCGGTTCAAATCCGGGTGTCCCCTGTGCTGTTTTTTCTTTAAACCATTTATATAATTATAACCCTCAGGTAAGATTAATTTGCTAATAAACGTAGGGATGTCGCTGAGTGGGACTGCAGACCATGATGTTCCCGTTTCAAATGCGTCTGTCTGTTTCTTTTTTTACTACTGGAAAATATCATCGGTGTCCGATCAGTTTGGTTTGCTAATTGTATGTGGGGACATAGCTCAGTGGTGGAGCATTCGACTGCAGATCGAGAGGTCCCCGGTTCAAATCCGGGTGTCCCCTGTGCTGTTTTTTCCTTAATCCATTGAGATAATTATAATCCTAAGGTCAGATTAATTTGCTAATAAACGTAAGGATGTCGCTGAGTGGCACTGCAGACCGTGATGTTCCCGTTTAAAATGCGTCTGTCTCTTGTCTCTTTCTTTTTTTACTACTAGAAAATATCATCGGTGTCCAATCAGTTTGGTTTGCTAATTGTATGTGGGGACATAGCTCAGTGGTAGAGCATTCGACTGCAGATCGAGAGGTCCCCGGTTCAAATCCGGGTGTCCCCTGTGCGTTTTTTACCTACCGACGGTTTGTTTAAAAACAAAAGTAGGGTATCACTCAGCATTCCACTGCAGATGATAATTTCCCTTGTTTTTGTTTTGTTAACTACTGAATAATATTATCGGTCTAAGTAAGTTTGGTTTGCTAATTGTATGTGGGGACATAGCTCAGTGGTAGAGCACTCGACTGCAGATCGAGAGGTCCCCGGTTCAAATCCGTGTGTCCCCTGTGCTGTTTTTTCCTTAATCCATTGAGATAATTATAATCCTAAGGTCAGATTAATTTGCTAATAAACGTAAGGATGTCGCTGAGTGGCACTGCAGACCGTGATGTTCCCGTTTGAAATGCGTCTGTCTCTTGTCTCTTTCTTTTTTTACTACTACAAAATATCATCGGTGTCCAATCAGTTTGGTTTGCTAATATAATCGGTCTAAGTAAGTTTGGTTTGCTAATTGTATGTGGGGACATAGCTCCGTGGTAGAGCATTCGGCTGCAGATGTAGAGGTCCCCGGTTCAAATCCGGGTGTCCCCTGTACGTTTTTGACCTACCGATGGTTTGTTTTAAAAAAAAAGTAGGGTATCACTCAGCATTCCACTGCAGATGGTAATTTCCTTGTTTTTGTTTTGTTAACTACTGAATAATATTATCGGTCTAAGTAAGTTTGGTTTGCTAATTGTATGTGGGGACATAGCTCAGTGGTAGAGCATTCGACTGCAGATCGAGAGGTTGCTGTTCAAATCCGGGTGTCCCCTGTGCTGTTTTTTCTTTAAACCATTTATATAATTATAACCCTCAGGTAAGATTAATTTGCTAATAAACGTAGGGATGTCGCTGAGTGGGACTGCAGACCATGATGTTCCCGTTTCAAATGCGTCTGTCTGTTTCTTTTTTTACTACTGGAAAATATCATCGGTGTCCGATCAGTTTGGTTTGCTAATTGTATGTGGGGACATAGCTCAGTGGTAGAGCATCCGACTGCAGATCGAGAGGTCCCCGGTTCAAATCCGGGTGTCCCCTGTGCTGTTTTTTACCTAATCCATTGAGATAATTATAATCCTAAGGTCAGATTAATTTGCTAATAAACGTAAGGATGTCGCTGAGTGGCACTGCAGACCGTGATGTTCCCGTTTGAAATGCGTCTGTCTCTTGTCTCTTTCTTTTTTTTACTACTGGAAAATATCATCGGTGTCCAATCAGTTTGGTTTGCTAATTGTATGTGGGGACATACCTCAGTGGTAGAGCATTCGGCTGCAGATGTAGAGGTCCCCGGTTCAAATCCGGGTGTCCCCTGTACGTTTTTGACCTACCGATGTTTTTTTTTTTTTTTTAAAGTAGGGTATCACTCAGCATTCCACTGCAGATGGTAATTTCCTTGTTTTTGTTTTGTTAACTACTGAATAATATTATCGGTCTAAGTAAGTTTGGTTTGCTAATTGTACGTGGGGACATAGCTCAGTGGTAGAGCATTCGACTGCAGATCGAGAGGTCCCCGGTTGAAATCCGGGTGTCTCCTGTGCTGTTTTTTCCTTAATCCATTGAGATAATTATAATCCTAAGGTCAGATTAATTTGCTAATAAACGTAGGGATGTCGCTGAGTGGCACTGCAGACCCTGATGTTCCCGTTTGAAATGCGTTTGTCTCTTTCTTTTTTTACTACTAGAAAATAGCATCGGTGTCCAATCAGTTTGGTTTGCTAATATTATTGGTCTAAGTAAGTTTGGTTTGCTAATTGTATGTGGGGACATAGCTCAGTGGTAGAGCATTCGACTGCAGATCGAGAGGTCCCCGGTTCAAATCCGGGTGGCCCCTGTACGTTTTTGACCTACCGATGGTTTGTTTTAAAAAAAAAGTAGGGTATCACTCAGCATTCCACTGCAGATGATAATTTCCTTGTTTTTGTTTTGTTAACTACTGAATAATATTATCGGTCTAAGTAAGTTTGGTTTGCTAATTGTATGTGGGGACATAGCTCAGTGGTAGAGCATTCGACTGCAGATCGAGAGGTTGCTGTTCAAATCCGGGTGTCCCCTGTGCTGTTTTTTCTTTAAACCATTTATATAATTATAACCCTCAGGTAAGATTAATTTGCTAATAAACGTAGGGATGTCGCTGAGTGGGACTGCAGACCATGATGTTCCCGTTTCAAATGCGTCTGTCTGTTTCTTTTTTTACTACTGGAAAATATCATCGGTGTCCGATCAGTTTGGTTTGCTAATTGTATGTGGGGACATAGCTCAGTGGTAGAGCATTCGACTGCAGATCGAGAGGTCCCCGGTTCAAATCCGGGTGTCCCCTGTGCTGTTTTTTTCTTAATCCATTGAGATAATTATAATCCTAAGGTCAGATTAATTTCCTAATAAACGTAAGGATGTCGCTGAGTGGCACTGCAGACCGTGATGTTCCCGTTTGAAATGCGTTTGTCTCTTTCTTTCTTTTACTACTGGAAAATATCATCGGTGTCCAATCAGTTTGGTTTGCTAATTGTATGTGGGGACATACCTCAGTGGTAGAGCATTCGGCTGCAGATGTAGAGGTCCCCGGTTCAAATCCGGGTGTCCCCTGTACGTTTTTGACCTATCGATGGTTTTTTTTTTTTTTAAAGTAGGGTATCACTCAGCATTCCACTGCAGATGGTAATTTCCTTGTTTTTGTTTTGTTAACTACTGAATAATATTATCGGTCTAAGTAAGTTTGGTTTGCTAATTGTATGTGGGGACATAGCTCAGTGGTAGAGCATTCGACTGCAGATCGAGAGGTTGCTGTTCAAATCCGGGTGTCCCCTGTGCTGTTTTTTCTTTAAACCATTTATATAATTATAACCCTCAGGTAAGATTAATTTGCTAATAAACGTAGGGATGTCGCTGAGTGGGACTGCAGACCATGATGTTCCCGTTTCAAATGCGTCTGTCTGTTTCTTTTTTTACTACTGGAAAATATCATCGGTGTCCGATCAGTTTGGTTTGCTAATTGTATGTGGGGACATAGCTCAGTGGTAGAGCATTCGACTGCAGATCGAGAGGTCCCCGGTTCAAATCCGGGTGTCCTCTGTGCTGTTTTTTCCTTAATCCATTGAGATAATTATAATCCTAAGGTCAGATTAATTTGCTAATAAACGTAAGGATGTCGCTGAGTGGCACTGCAGACCGTGATGTTCCCGTTTGAAATGCGTCTGTCTCTTGTCTCTTTCTTTTTTTTACTACTGGAAAATATCATCGGTGTCCAATCAGTTTGGTTTGCTAATTGTATGTGGGGACATACCTCAGTGGTAGAGCATTCCGCTGCAGATGTAGAGGTCCCCGGTTCAAATCCGGGTGTCCCCTGTACGTTTTTGACCTACCGATGGTGTTTTGTTTTTTTAAAGTAGGGTATCACTCAGCATTCCACTGCAGATGGTAATTTCCTTGTTTTTGTTTTGTTAACTACTGAATAATATTATCGGTCTAAGTAAGTTTGGTTTGCTAATTGTATGTGGGGACATAGCTCAGTGGTAGAGCATTCGACTGCAGATCGAGAGGTCCTCGGTTCAAATCCGGGTGTCTCCTGTGCTGTTTTTTCCTTAATCTATTGAGATAATTATAATCCTAAGGTCAGATTAATTTGCTAATAAACGTAGGGATGTCGCTGAGTGGAACTGCAGACCCTGATGTTCCCGTTTGAAATGCGTCTGTCTCTTGTCTCTTTCTTTTTTTACTACTAGAAAATATCATCGGTGTCCAATCAGTTTAGTTTGCTAATATTATCGGTCTAAGTAAGTTTGGTTTGCTAATTGTATGTGGGGACATAGCTCCGTGGTAGAGCATTCGGCTGCAGATGTAGAGGTCCCCGGTTCAAATCCGGGTGTCCCCTGTACGTTTTTGACCTACCGATGGTTTGTTTTTAAAAAAAAGTAGGGTATCACTCAGCATTCCACTGCAGATGGTAATTTCCTTGTTTTTGTTTTGTTAACTACTGAATAATATTATCGGTCTAAGTAAGTTTGGTTTGCTAATTGTATGTGGGGACATAGCTCAGTGGTAGAGCATTCGACTGCAGATCGAGAGGTCCCCGGTTCAAATCCGGGTGTCCCCTGTGCGTTTTTTACCTACCGACGGTTTGTTTAAAAACAAAAGTAGGGTATCACTCAGCGTTCCACTGCAGATGATAATTTCCCTTGTTTTTGTTTTGTTAACTACTGAATAATATTATCGGTCTAAGTAAGTTTGGTTTGCTAATTGTATGTGGGGACATAGCTCAGTGGTAGAGCATTCGACTGCAGATCGAGAGGTCCCCGGTTCAAATCCGGGTGTCTTCTGTGCTGTTTTTTCCTTAATCCATTGAGATAATTATAATCCTAAGGTCAGATTAATTTGCTAATAAACGTAGGGATGTCGCTGAGTGGCACTGCAGACCCTGATGTTCCCGTTTGAAATGCGTCTGTCTCTTGTCTCTTTCTTTTTTTACTACTAGAAAATATCATCGGTGTCCAATCAGTTTGGTTTGCTAATATTATCGGTCTAAGTAAGTTTGGTTTGCTAATTGTATGTGGGGACATAGCTCAGTGGTAGAGCATTCGACTACAGATCGAGAGGTCCCCGGTTCAAATCCAGGTGTCCCCTGTACGTTTTTCACCTACCGATGGTTTGTTTTTTAAAAAAAGTAGGGTATCACTCAGCATTCCACTGCAGATGGTAATTTCCTTGTTTTAGTTTTGTTAACTACTGAATAATATTATCGGTCTAAGTAAGTTTGGTTTGCTAATTGTATGTGGGGACATAGCTCAGTGGTAGAGCATTCGACTGCAGATTGAGAGGTTGCTGTTCAAATCCGGGTGTCCCCTGTGCTGTTTTTTCTTTAAATCATTTATATAATTATAACCCTCAGGTAAGATTAATTTGCTAATAAACGTAGGGATGTCGCTGAGTGGGACTGCAGACCATGATGTTCCCGTTTCAAATGCGTCTGTCTGTTTCTTTTTTTACTACTGGAAAATATCATCGGTGTCCGATCAGTTTGGTTTGCTAATTGTATGTGCGGACATAGCTCAGTGGTAGAGCATTCGACTGCAGATCGAGAGGTCCCCGGTTCAAATCCGGGTGTCCCCTGTGCTGTTTTTTCCTTAATCCATTGAGATAATTATAATCCTAAGGTCAGATTAATTTGCTAATAAACGTAAGGATGTCGCTGAGTGGCACTGCAGACCGTGATGTTCCCGTTTGAAATGCGTCTGTCTCTTGTCTCTTTCTTTTTTTACTACTGGAAAATATCATCGGTGTCCAATCAGTTTGGTTTGCTAATTGTATGTGGGGACATACCTCAGTGGTAGAGCATTCGGCTGCAGATGTAGAGGTCCCCGGTTCAAATCCGGGTGTCCCATGTATGTTTTTGACCTACCGATGGTTTTTTTTTTTTTAAAGTAGGGTATCACTCAGCATTCCACTGCAGATGGTAATTTCCTTGTTTTTGTTTTGTTAACTACTGAATAATATTATCGGTCTAAGTAAGTTTGGTTTGCTAATTGTATGTGGGGACATAGCTCAGTGGTAGAGCATTCGACTGCAGATCGAGAGGTTGCTGTTCAAATCCGGGTGTCCCCTGTGCTGTTTTTTCTTTAAACCATTTATATAATTATAACCCTCATGTAAGATTAATTTGCTAATAAACGTAGGGATGTCGCTGAGTGGGACTGCAGACCATGATGTTCCCGTTTCAAATGCGTCTGGGGTTTTTTTTTTTTTACTACTGGAAAATATCATCGGTGTCCGATCAGTTTGGTTTGCTAATTGTATGTGGGGACATAGCTCAGTGGTGGAGCACTCGACTGCAGATCGAGAGGTCCCCGGTTCAAATCCGGGTGTCCCCTGTGCTGTTTTTTCCTTAATCCATTGAGATAATTATAATCCTAAGGTCAGATTAATTTGCTAATAAACGTAAGGATGTCGCTGAGTGGCACTGCAGACTGTGATGTTCCCGTTTGAAATGCGTCTGTCTCTTGTCTCTTTCTTTTTTTACTACTAGAAAATATCATCGGTGTCCAATCAGTTTGGTTTGCTAATTGTATGTGGGGACATAGCTCAGTGGTAGAGCATTCGACTGCAGATCGAGAGGTCCCCGGTTCAAATCCGGGTGTCCCCTGTGCGTTTTTTACCTACCGACGGTTTGTTTAAAAACAAAAGTAGGGTATCACTCAGCATTCCACTGCAGATGATAATTTCCCTTGTTTTTGTTTTGTTAACTACTGAATAATATTATCGGTCTAAGTAAGTTTTGTTTGCTAATTGTATGTGGGGACATAGCTCAGTGGTAGAGCACTCGACTGCAGATCGAGAGGTCCCCGGTTCAAATCCGGGTGTCCCCTGTGCTGTTTTTTCCTTAATCCATTGAGATAATTATAATCCTAAGGTCAGATTAATTTGCTAATAAATGTAAGGATGTCGCTGAGTGGCACTGCAGACCGTGATGTTCCCGTTTGAAATGCGTCTGTCTCTTGTCTCTTTCTTTTTTTACTACTAGAAAATATCATCGGTGTCCAATCAGTTTGGTTTGCTAATTGTATGTGGGGACATAGCTCAGTGGTAGAGCATTCGACTGCAGATCGAGAGGTCCCCGGTTCAAATCCGGGTGTCCCCTGTGCGTTTTTTACCTACCGACGGTTTGTTTAAAAACAAAAGTAGGGTATCACTCAGCATTCCACTGCAGATGATAATTTCCCTTGTTTTTGTTTTGTTAACTACTGAATAATATTATCGGTCTAAGTAAGTTTGGTTTGCTAATTGTATGTGGGGACATAGCTCAGCGGTAGAGCATTCGACTGCAGATCGAGAGGTCCCCGGTTCAAATCCGGGTGTCCCATGTGCTGTTTTTTCTTTAAACCATTTATATAATTATAACCCTCAGGTAAGATTAATTTGCTAATAAACGTAGGGATGTCGCTGAGTGGCACTGCAGACCATGATGTTCCCGTTTGAAATGCGTCTGTCTCTTGTCTGTTTCTTTTTTTACTACTGGAAAATAACATCGGTGTCTAATCAGTTTGGTTTGCTATATGTATGTGGGGACATAGCTCAGTGGTAGAGCAGTCGACTGCAGATCGAGAGGTCCCCGGTTCAAATCCGGGTGTCCCCTGTGCTGTTTTTTCCTTAATCCATTGAGATAATTATAATCCTAAGGTCAGATTAATTTGCTAATAAACGTAAGGATGTCGCTGCTTGGCACTGCAGACGGTGATGTTCCAGTTTGAAATGCGTCTGTTTCTTGTCTGTTTCTTTTTATTTACTACTGGAAAATATTATTGGTGTCCAATCAGTTTGGTTTGTTAATTGTATGTGGGGACATAGCTCAGTGGTAGAGCATTCGACTGCAGATCGAGAGGTCCCCGGTTCAAATCCGGGTGTCCCCTGTGCTGTTTTTTCTTTAAACCATTTATATAATTATAACCCTCAGGTAAGATTAATTTGCTAATAAACGTAGGAATGTCGCCGAATGGCACTGCAGACCATGATGTTCCCGTTTCAAATGCGTCTGTCTGTTTATTTTTTTACTACTGGAAAATATCATCGGTGTCCGATCAGTTTGGTTTGCTAATTGTATGTGGGGACATAGCTCAGTGGTGGAGCATTCGACTGCAGATCGAGAGGTCCCCGGTTCAAATCCGGGTGTCCCCTGTGCTGTTTTTTCCTTAATCCATTGAGATAATTATAATCCTAAGGTCAGATTAATTTGCTAATAAACGTAAGGATGTCGCTGAGTGGCACTGCAGACCGTGATGTTCCCGTTTAAAATGCGTCTGTCTCTTGTCTCTTTCTTTTTTTACTACTAGAAAATATCATCGGTGTCCAATCAGTTTGGTTTGCTAATTGTATGTGGGGACATAGCTCAGTGGTAGAGCATTCGACTGCAGATCGAGAGGTCCCCGGTTCAAATCCGGGTGTCCCCTGTGCGTTTTTTACCTACCGACGGTTTGTTTAAAAACAAAAGTAGGGTATCACTCAGCATTCCACTGCAGATGATAATTTCCCTTGTTTTTGTTTTGTTAACTACTGAATAATATTATCGGTCTAAGTAAGTTTGGTTTGCTAATTGTATGTGGGGACATAGCTCAGTGGTAGAGCACTCGACTGCAGATCGAGAGGTCCCCGGTTCAAATCCGGGTGTCCCCTGTGCTGTTTTTTCCTTAATCCATTGAGATAATTATAATCCTAAGGTCAGATTAATTTGCTAATAAACGTAAGGATGTCGCTGAGTGGCACTGCAGACCGTGATGTTCCCGTTTGAAATGCGTCTGTCTCTTGTCTCTTTCTTTTTTTACTACTAGAAAATATCATCGGTGTCCAATCAGTTTGGTTTGCTAATATAATCGGTCTAAGTAAGTTTGGTTTGCTAATTGTATGTGGGGACATAGCTCCGTGGTAGAGCATTCGGCTGCAGATGTAGAGGTCCCCGGTTCAAATCCGGGTGTCCCCTGTACGTTTTTGACCTACCGATGGTTTGTTTTAAAAAAAAAGTAGGGTATCACTAAGCATTCCACTGCAGATGGTAATTTCCTTGTTTTTGTTTTGTTAACTACTGAATAATATTATCGGTCTAAGTAAGTTTGGTTTGCTAATTGTATGTGGGGACATAGCTCAGTGGTAGAGCATTCGACTGCAGATCGAGAGGTTGCTGTTCAAATCCGGGTGTCCCCTGTGCTGTTTTTTCTTTAAACCATTTATATAATTATAACCCTCAGGTAAGATTAATTTGCTAATAAACGTAGGAATGTCGCCGAATGGCACTGCAGACCATGATGTTCCCGTTTCAAATGCGTCTGTCTGTTTATTTTTTTACTACTGGAAAATATCATCGGTGTCCGATCAGTTTGGTTTGCTAATTGTATGTGGGGACATAGCTCAGTGGTGGAGCATTCGACTGCAGATCGAGAGGTCCCCGGTTCAAATCCGGGTGTCCCCTGTGCGTTTTTTACCTACCGACGGTTTGTTTAAAAACAAAAGTAGGGTATCACTCAGCATTCCACTGCAGATGATAATTTCCCTTGTTTTTGTTTTGTTAACTACTGAATAATATTATCGGTCTAAGTAAGTTTGGTTTGCTAATTGTATGTGGGGACATAGCTCAGTGGTAGAGCATTCGACTGTAGATCGAGAGGTCCCCGGTTCAAATCCGGGTGTCCCATGTGCTGTTTTTTCTTTAAACCATTTATATAATTATAACCCTCAGGTAAGATTAATTTGCTAATAAACGTAGGGATGTCGCTGAGTGGCACTGCAGACCATGATGTTCCCGTTTGAAATGCGTCTGTCTCTTGTCTGTTTCTTTTTTTACTACTGGAAAATAACATCGGTGTCTAATCAGTTTGGTTTGCTATATGTATGTGGGGACATAGCTCAGTGGTAGAGCAGTCGACTGCAGATCGAGAGGTCCCCGGTTCAAATCCGGGTGTCCCCTGTGCTGTTTTTTCCTTAATCCATTGAGATAATTATAATCCTAAGGTCAGATTAATTTGCTAATAAACGTAAGGATGTCGCTGCTTGGCACTGCAGACGGTGATGTTCCAGTTTGAAATGCGTCTGTTTCTTGTCTGTTTCTTTTTATTTACTACTGGAAAATATTATTGGTGTCCAATCAGTTTGGTTTGTTAATTGTATGTGGGGACATAGCTCAGTGGTAGAGCATTCGACTGCAGATCGAGAGGTCCCCGGTTCAAATCCGGGTGTCCCCTGTGCTGTTTTTTCTTTAAACCATTTATATAATTATAACCCTCAGGTAAGATTAATTTGCTAATAAACGTAGGAATGTCGCCGAATGGCACTGCAGACCATGATGTTCCCGTTTCAAATGCGTCTGTCTGTTTATTTTTTTACTACTGGAAAATATCATCGGTGTCCGATCAGTTTGGTTTGCTAATTGTATGTGGGGACATAGCTCAGTGGTGGAGCATTCGACTGCAGATCGAGAGGTCCCCGGTTCAAATCCGGGTGTCCCCTGTGCTGTTTTTTCCTTAATCCATTGAGATAATTATAATCCTAAGGTCAGATTAATTTGCTAATAAACGTAAGGATGTCGCTGAGTGGCACTGCAGACCGTGATGTTCCCGTTTAAAATGCGTCTGTCTCTTGTCTCTTTCTTTTTTTACTACTAGAAAATATCATCGGTGTCCAATCAGTTTGGTTTGCTAATTGTATGTGGGGACGTAGCTCAGTGGTAGAGCATTCGACTGCAGATCGAGAGGTCCCCGGTTCAAATCCGGGTGTCCCCTGTGCGTTTTTTACCTACCGACGGTTTGTTTAAAAACAAAAGTAGGGTATCACTCAGCATTCCACTGCAGATGATAATTTCCCTTGTTTTTGTTTTGTTAACTACTGAATAATATTATCGGTCTAAGTAAGTTTGGTTTGCTAATTGTATGTGGGGACATAGCTCAGTGGTAGAGCACTCGACTGCAGATCGAGAGGTCCCCGGTTCAAATCCGGGTGTCCCCTGTGCTGTTTTTTCCTTAATCCATTGAGATAATTATAATCCTAAGGTCAGATTAATTTGCTAATAAACGTAAGGATGTCGCTGAGTGGCACTGCAGACCGTGATGTTCCCGTTTGAAATGCGTCTGTCTCTTGTCTCTTTCTTTTTTTACTACTAGAAAATATCATCGGTGTCCAATCAGTTTGGTTTGCTAATATAATCGGTCTAAGTAAGTTTGGTTTGCTAATTGTATGTGGGGACATAGCTCCGTGGTAGAGCATTCGGCTGCAGATGTAGAGGTCCCCGGTTCAAATCCGGGTGTCCCCTGTACGTTTTTGACCTACCGATGGTTTGTTTAAAAAAAAAAGTAGGGTATCACTAAGCATTCCACTGCAGATGGTAATTTCCTTGTTTTTGTTTTGTTAACTACTGAATAATATTATCGGTCTAAGTAAGTTTGGTTTGCTAATTGTATGTGGGGACATAGCTCAGTGGTAGAGCATTCGACTGCAGATCGAGAGGTTGCTGTTCAAATCCGGGTGTCCCCTGTGCTGTTTTTTCTTTAAACCATTTATATAATTATAACCCTCAGGTAAGATTAATTTGCTAATAAACGTAGGGATGTCGCTGAGTGGGACTGCAGACCATGATGTTCCCGTTTCAAATGCGTCTGTCTGTTTCTTTTTTTACTACTGGAAAATATCATCGGTGTCCGATCAGTTTGGTTTGCTAATTGTATGTGGGGACATAGCTCAGTGGTAGAGCATTCGACTGCAGATCGAGAGGTCCCCGGTTCAAATCCGGGTGTCCCCTGTGCTGTTTTTTCCCTAATCCATTGAGATAATTATAATCCTAAGGTCAGATTAATTTGCTAATGAACGTAAGGATGTCGCTGAGTGGCACTGCAGACCGTGATGTTCCCGTTTGAAATGCGTCTGTCTCTTGTCTCTTTCTTTTTTTTACTACTGGAAAATATCATCGGTGTCCAATCAGTTTGGTTTGCTAATTGTATGTGGGGACATACCTCAGTGGTAGAGCATTTGGCTGCAGATGTAGAGGTCCCCGGTTCAAATCCGGGTGTCCCCTGTACGTTTTTGACCTACCGATGTTTTTTTTTTTTTTTTAAAGTAGGGTATCACTCAGCATTCCACTGCAGATGGTAATTTCCTTGTTTTAGTTTTGTTAACTACTGAATAATATTATCGGTCTAAGTAAGTTTGGTTTGCTAATTGTACGTGGGGACATAGCTCAGTGGTAGAGCATTCGACTGCAGATCGAGAGGTCCCCGGTTGAAATCCGGGTGTCTCCTGTGCTGTTTTTTCCTTAATCCATTGAGATAATTATAATCCTAAGGTCAGATTAATTTGCTAATAAACGTAGGGATGTCGCTGAGTGGCACTGCAGACCCTGATGTTCCCGTTTGAAATGCGTTTGTCTCTTTCTTTTTTTACTACTAGAAAATAGCATCGGTGTCCAATCAGTTTGGTTTGCTAATATTATTGGTCTAAGTAAGTTTGGTTTTCTAATTGTATGTGGGGACATAGCTCAGTGGTAGAGCATTCGACTGCAGATCGAGAGGTCCCCGGTTCAAATCCGGGTGGCCCCTGTACGTTTTTGACCTACCGATGGTTTGTTTTAAAAAAAAAGTAGGGTATCACTCAGCATTCCACTGCAGATGATAATTTCCTTGTTTTTGTTTTGTTAACTACTGAATAATATTATCGGTCTAAGTAAGTTCGGTTTGCTAATTGTATGTGGGGACATAGCTCAGTGGTAGAGCATTCGACTGCAGATCGAGAGGTTGCTGTTCAAATCCGGGTGTCCCCTGTGCTGTTTTTTCTTTAAACCATTTATATAATTATAACCCTCAGGTAAGATTAATTTGCTAATAAACGTAGGGATGTCGCTGAGTGGGACTGCAGACCATGATGTTCCCGTTTCAAATGCGTCTGTCTGTTTCTTTTTTTACTACTGGAAAATATCATCGGTGTCCGATCAGTTTGGTTTGCTAATTGTATGTGGGGACATAGCTCAGTGGTAGAGCATTCGACTGCAGATCGAGAGGTCCCCGGTTCAAATCCGGGTGTCCCCTGTGCTGTTTTTTCCTTAATCCATTGAGATAATTATAATCCTAAGGTCAGATTAATTTGCTAATAAACGTAAGGATGTCGCTGAGTGGCACTACAGACCGTGATGTTCCCGTTTGAAATGCGTTTGTCTCTTTCTTTCTTTTACTACTGGAAAATATCATCGGTGTCCAATCAGTTTGGTTTGCTAATTGTATGTGGGGACATACCTCAGTGGTAGAGCATTCGGCTGCAGATGTAGAGGTCCCCGGTTCAAATCCGGGTGTCCCCTGTACGTTTTTGACCTATCGATGGTTTGTGGTTTTTTTTAAGTAGGGTATCACTCAGCATTCCACTGCAGATGGTAATTTCCTTGTTTTTGTTTTGTTAACTACTGAATAATATTATCGGTCTAAGTAAGTTTGGTTTGCTAATTGTATGTGGGGACATAGCTCAGTGGTAGAGCATTCGACTGCAGATCGAGAGGTTGCTGTTCAAATCCGGGTGTCCCCTGTGCTGTTTTTTCTTTAAACCATTTATATAATTATAACCCTCAGGTAAGATTAATTTGCTAATAAACGTAGGGATGTCGCTGAGTGGGACTGCAGACCATGATGTTCCCGTTTGAAATGCGTCTGTCTGTTTCTTTTTTTACTACTGGAAAATATCATCGGTGTCCGATCAGTTTGGTTTGCTAATTGTATGTGGGGACATAGCTCAGTGGTAGAGCATTCGACTGCAGATCGAGAGGTCCCCGGTTCAAATCCGGGTGTCCTCTGTGCTGTTTTTTCCTTAATCCATTGAGATAATTATAATCCTAAGGTCAGATTAATTTGCTAATAAACGTAAGGATGTCGCTGAGTGGCACTGCAGACCGTGATGTTCCCGTTTGAAATGCGTCTGTCTCTTGTCTCTTTCTTTTTTTTACTACTGGAAAATATCATCGGTGTCCAATCAGTTTGGTTTGCTAATTGTATGTGGGGACATACCTCAGTGGTAGAGCATTCCGCTGCAGATGTAGAGGTCTCCGGTTCAAATCCGGGTGTCCCCTGTACGTTTTTGACCTACCGATGGTGTTTTGTTTTTTTAAAGTAGGGTATCACTCAGCATTCCACTGCAGATGGTAATTTCCTTGTTTTTGTTTTGTTAACTACTGAATAATATTATCGGTCTAATTAAGTTTGGTTTGCTAATTGTATGTGGGGACATAGCTCAGTGGTAGAGCATTCGACTGCAGATCGAGAGGTCCTCGGTTCAAATCCGGGTGTCTCCTGTGCTGTTTTTTCCTTAATCTATTGAGATAATTATAATCCTAAGGTCAGATTAATTTGCTAATAAACGTAGGGATGTCGCTGAGTGGAACTGCAGACCCTGATGTTCCCGTTTGAAATGCGTCTGTCTCTTGTCTCTTTCTTTTTTTACTACTAGAAAATATCATCGGTGTCCAATCAGTTTGGTTTGCTAATATTATCGGTCTAAGTAAGTTTGGTTTGCTAATTGTATGTGGGGACATAGCTCCGTGGTAGAGCATTCGGCTGCAGATGTAGAGGTCCCCGGTTCAAATCCGGGTGTCCCCTGTACGTTTTTGACCTACCGATGGTTTGTTTTTAAAAAAAAGTAGGGTATCACTCAGCATTCCACTGCAGATGGTAATTTCCTTGTTTTTGTTTTGTTAACTACTGAATAATATTATCGGTCTAAGTAAGTTTGGTTTGCTAATTGTATGTGGGGACATAGCTCAGTGGTAGAGCATTCGACTGCAGATCGAGAGGTCCCCGGTTCAAATCCGGGTGTCCCCTGTGCGTTTTTTACCTACCGACGGTTTGTTTAAAAACAAAAGTAGGGTATCACTCAGCGTTCCACTGCAGATGATAATTTCCCTTGTTTTTGTTTTGTTAACTACTGAATAATATTATCGGTCTAAGTAAGTTTGGTTTGCTAATTGTATGTGGGGACATAGCTCAGTGGTAGAGCATTCGACTGCAGATCGAGAGGTCCCCGGTTCAAATCCGGGTGTCTTCTGTGCTGTTTTTTCCTTAATCCATTGAGATAATTATAATCCTAAGGTCAGATTAATTTGCTAATAAACGTAGGGATGTCGCTGAGTGGCACTGCAGACCCTGATGTTCCCGTTTGAAATGCGTCTGTCTCTTGTCTCTTTCTTTTTTTACTACTAGAAAATATCATCGGTGTCCAATCAGTTTGGTTTGCTAATATTATCGGTCTAAGTAAGTTTGGTTTGCTAATTGTATGTGGGGACATAGCTCAGTGGTAGAGCATTCGACTACAGATCGAGAGGTCCCCGGTTCAAATCCGGGTGTCCCCTGTACGTTTTTCACCTACCGATGGTTTGTTTAAAAAAAAAAAGTAGGGTATCACTCGGCATTCCACTGCAGATGGTAATTTCCTTGTTTTAGTTTTGTTAACTACTGAATAATATTATCGGTCTAAGTAAGTTTGGTTTGCTAATTGTATGTGGGGACATAGCTCAGTGGTAGAGCATTCGACTGCAGATTGAGAGGTTGCTGTTCAAATCCGGGTGTCCCCTGTGCTGTTTTTTCTTTAAATCATTTATATAATTATAACCCTCAGGTAAGATTAATTTGCTAATAAACGTAGGGATGTTGCTGAGTGGGACTGCAGACCATGATGTTCCCGTTTCAAATGCGTCTGTCTGTTTCTTTTTTTACTACTGGAAAATATCATCGGTGTCCGATCAGTTTGGTTTGCTAATTGTATGTGCGGACATAGCTCAGTGGTAGAGCATTCGACTACAGATCGAGAGGTCCCCGGTTCAAATCCGGGTGTCCCCTGTGCTGTTTTTTCCTTAATCCATTGAGATAATTATAATCCTAAGGTCAGATTAATTTGCTAATAAACGTAAGGATGTCGCTGAGTGGCACTGCAGACCGTGATGTTCCCGTTTGAAATGCGTCTGTCTCTTGTCTCTTTCTTTTTTTACTACTGGAAAATATCATCGGTGTCCAATCAGTTTGGTTTGCTAATTGTATGTGGGGACATACCTCAGTGGTAGAGCATTCGGCTGCAGATGTAGAGGTCCCCGGTTCAAATCCGGGTGTCCCATGTATGTTTTTGACCTACCGATGGTTTTTTTTTTTTTTAAAGTAGGGTATCACTCAGCATTCCACTGCAGATGGTAATTTCCTTGTTTTTGTTTTGTTAACTACTGAATAATATTATCGGTCTAAGTAAGTTTGGTTTGCTAATTGTATGTGGGGACATAGCTCAGTGGTAGAGCATTCGACTGCAGATCGAGAGGTTGCTGTTCAAATCCGGGTGTCCCCTGTGCTGTTTTTTCTTTAAACCATTTATATAATTATAACCCTCATGTAAGATTAATTTGCTAATAAACGTAGGGATGTCGCTGAGTGGGACTGCAGACCATGATGTTCCCGTTTCAAATGCGTCTGGGGTTTTTTTTTTTTTACTACTGGAAAATATCATCGGTGTCCGATCAGTTTGGTTTGCTAATTGTATGTGGGGACATAGCTCAGTGGTGGAGCACTCGACTGCAGATCGAGAGGTCCCCGGTTCAAATCCGGGTGTCCCCTGTGCTGTTTTTTCCTTAATCCATTGAGATAATTATAATCCTAAGGTCAGATTAATTTGCTAATAAACGTAAGGATGTCGCTGAGTGGCACTGCAGACTGTTATGTTCCCGTTTGAAATGCGTCTGTCTCTTGTCTCTTTCTTTTTTTACTACTAGAAAATATCATCGGTGTCCAATCAATTTGGTTTGCTAATTGTATGTGGGGACATAGCTCAGTGGTAGAGCATTCGACTGCAGATCGAGAGGTCCCCGGTTCAAATCCGGGTGTCCCCTGTGCGTTTTTTACCTACCGACGGTTTGTTTAAAAACAAAAGTAGGGTATCACTCAGCATTCCACTGCAGATGATAATTTCCCTTGTTTTTGTTTTGTTAACTACTGAATAATATTATCGGTCTAAGTAAGTTTTGTTTGCTAATTGTATGTGGGGACATAGCTCAGTGGTAGAGCACTCGACTGCAGATCGAGAGGTCCCCGGTTCAAATCCGGGTGTCCCCTGTGCTGTTTTTCCTTAATCCATTGAGATAATTATAATCCTAAGGTCAGATTAATTTGCTAATAAACGTAAGGATGTCGCTGAGTGGCACTGCAGACCGTGATGTTCCCGTTTGAAATGCGTCTGTCTCTTGTCTCTTTCTTTTTTTACTACTAGAAAATATCATCGGTGTCCAATCAGTTTGGTTTGCTAATTGTATGTGGGGACATAGCTCAGTGGTAGAGCATTCGACTGCAGATCGAGAGGTCCCCGGTTCAAATCCGGGTGTCCCCTGTGCGTTTTTTACCTACCGACGGTTTGTTTAAAAACAAAAGTAGGGTATCACTCAGCATTCCACTGCAGATGATAATTTCCCTTGTTTTTGTTTTGTTAACTACTGAATAATATTATCGGTCTAAGTAAGTTTGGTTTGCTAATTGTATGTGGGGACATAGCTCAGTGGTAGAGCATTCGACTGCAGATCGAGAGGTCCCCGGTTCAAATCCGGGTGTCCCATGTGCTGTTTTTTCTTTAAACCATTTATATAATTATAACCCTCAGGTAAGATTAATTTGCTAATAAACGTAGGGATGTCGCTGAGTGGCACTGCAGACCATGATGTTCCCGTTTGAAATGCGTCTGTCTCTTGTCTGTTTCTTTTTTTACTACTGGAAAATAACATCGGTGTCTAATCAGTTTGGTTTGCTATATGTATGTGGGGACATAGCTCAGTGGTAGAGCAGTCGACTGCAGATCGAGAGGTCCCCGGTTCAAATCCGGGTGTCCCCTGTGCTGTTTTTTCCTTAATCCATTGAGATAATTATAATCCTAAGGTCAGATTAATTTGCTAATAAACGTAAGGATGTCGCTGCTTGGCACTGCAGACGGTGATGTTCCAGTTTGAAATGCGTCTGTTTCTTGTCTGTTTCTTTTTATTTACTACTGGAAAATATTATTGGTGTCCAATCAGTTTGGTTTGTTAATTGTATGTGGGGACATAGCTCAGTGGTAGAGCATTCGACTGCAGATCGAGAGGTCCCCGGTTCAAATCCGGGTGTCCCCTGTGCTGTTTTTTCTTTAAACCATTTATATAATTATAACCCTCAGGTAAGATTAATTTGCTAATAAACGTAGGAATGTCGCCGAATGGCACTGCAGACCATGATGTTCCCGTTTCAAATGCGTCTGTCTGTTTATTTTTTTACTACTGGAAAATATCATCGGTGTCCGATCAGTTTGGTTTGCTAATTGTATGTGGGGACATAGCTCAGTGGTAGAGCATTCGACTGCAGATCGAGAGGTCCCCGGTTCAAATCTGTCTGTCCCCTGTGCTGTTTTTTCCTTAATCCATTGAGATAATTATAATCCTAAGGTCAGACTAATTTGCTAATAAACGTAAGGGTGTCGCTGAGTGGCACTGCAGACCGTGATGTTCCCGTTTGAAATGCGTCTGTCTCTTGTCTCTTTCTTTTTTTACTACTGGAAAATATCATCGGTGTCCAATCAGTTTGGTTTGCTAATTGTATGTGGGGACATACCTCAGTGGTAGAGCATTCGGCTGCAGATGTAGAGGTCCCCGGTTCAAATCCGGGTGTCCCATGTATGTTTTTGACCTACCGATGGTTTTTTTTTTTTTTTAAGTAGGGTATCACTCAGCATTTCACTGCAGATGGTAATTTCCTTGTTTTTGTTTTGTTAACTACTGAATAATATTATCGGTCTAAGTAAGTTTGGTTTGCTAATTGTATGTGGGGACATAGCTCAGTGGTAGAGCATTCGACTGCAGATCGAGAGGTTGCTGTTCAAATCCGGGTGTCCCCTGTGCTGTTTTTTCTTTAAACCATTTATATAATTATAACCCTCATGTAAGATTAATTTGCTAATAAACGTAGGGATGTCGCTGAGTGGGACTGCAGACCATGATGTTCCCGTTTCAAATGCGTCTGGGGTTTTTTTTTTTTTACTACTGGAAAATATCATCGGTGTCCGATCAGTTTGGTTTGCTAATTGTATGTGGGGACATAGCTCAGTGGTGGAGCACTCGACTGCAGATCGAGAGGTCCCCGGTTCAAATCCGGGTGTCCCCTGTGCTGTTTTTTCCTTAATCCATTGAGATAATTATAATCCTAAGGTCAGATTAATTTGCTAATAAACGTAAGGATGTCGCTGAGTGGCACTGCAGACTGTGATGTTCCCGTTTGAAATGCGTCTGTCTCTTGTCTCTTTCTTTTTTTACTACTAGAAAATATCATCGGTGTCCAATCAGTTTGGTTTGCTAATTGTATGTGGGGACATAGCTCAGTGGTAGAGCATTCGACTGCAGATCGAGAGGTCCCCGGTTCAAATCCGGGTGTCCCCTGTGCGTTTTTTACCTACCGACGGTTTGTTTAAAAACAAAAGTAGGGTATCACTCAGCATTCCACTGCAGATGATAATTTCCCTTGTTTTTGTTTTGTTAACTACTGAATAATATTATCGGTCTAAGTAAGTTTGGTTTGCTAATTGTATGTGGGGACATAGCTCAGTGGTAGAGCACTCGACTGCAGATCGAGAGGTCCCCGGTTCAAATCCGGGTGTCCCCTGTGCTGTTTTTTCCTTAATCCATTGAGATAATTATAATCCTAAGGTCAGATTAATTTGCTAATAAACGTAAGGATGTCGCTGAGTGGCACTGCAGACCGTGATGTTCCCGTTTGAAATGCGTCTGTCTCTTGTCTCTTTCTTTTTTTACTACTAGAAAATATCATCGGTGTCCAATCAGTTTGGTTTGCTAATTGTATGTGGGGACATAGCTCAGTGGTAGAGCATTCGACTGCAGATCGAGAGGTCCCCGGTTCAAATCCAGGTGTCCCCTGTGCGTTTTTTACCTACCGACGGTTTGTTTAAAAACAAAAGTAGGGTATCACTCAGCATTCCACTGCAGATGATAATTTCCCTTGTTTTTGTTTTGTTAACTACTGAATAATATTATCGGTCTAAGTAAGTTTGGTTTGCTAATTGTATGTGGGGACATAGCTCAGTGGTAGAGCATTCGACTGCAGATCGAGAGGTTGCTGTTCGAATCCGGGTGTCCCCTGTGCTGTTTTTTCTTTAAACCATTTATATAATTATAACCCTCATGTAAGATTAATTTGCTAATAAACGTAGGGATGTCGCTGAGTGGGACTGCAGACCATGATGTTCCCGTTTCAAATGCGTCTGGGGTTTTTTTTTTTTTACTACTGGAAAATATCATCGGTGTCCGATCAGTTTGGTTTGCTAATTGTATGTGGGGACATAGCTCAGTGGTGGAGCACTCGACTGCAGATCGAGAGGTCCCCGGTTCAAATCCGGGTGTCCCCTGTGCGTTTTTTACCTACCGACGGTTTGTTTAAAAACAAAAGTAGGGTATCACTCAGCATTCCACTGCAGATGATAATTTCCCTTGTTTTTGTTTTGTTAACTACTGAATAATATTATCGGTCTAAGTAAGTTTGGTTTGCTAATTGTATGTGGGGACATAGCTCAGTGGTAGAGCACTCGACTGCAGATCGAGAGGTCCCCGGTTCAAATCCGGGTGTCCCCTGTGCTGTTTTTTCCTTAATCCATTGAGATAATTATAATCCTAAGGTCAGATTAATTTGCTAATAAACGTAAGGATGTCGCTGAGTGGCACTGCAGACCGTGATGTTCCCGTTTGAAATGCGTCTGTCTCTTGTCTCTTTCTTTTTTTACTACTAGAAAATATCATCGGTGTCCAATCAGTTTGGTTTGCTAATATAATCGGTCTAAGTAAGTTTGGTTTGCTAATTGTATGTGGGGACATAGCTCTGTGGTAGAGCATTCGGCTGCAGATGTAGAGGTCCCCGGTTCAAATCCGGGTGTCCCCTGTACGTTTTTGACCTACCGATGGTTTGTTTTTAAAAAAAAGTAGGGTATCACTCAGCATTCCACTGCAGATGGTAATTTCCTTGTTTTTGTTTTGTTAACTACTGAATAATATTATCGGTCTAAGTAAGTTTGGTTTGCTAATTGTATGTGGGGACATAGCTCAGTGGTAGAGCATTCGACTGCAGATCGAGAGGTTGCTGTTCAAATCCGGGTGTCCCCTGTGCTGTTTTTTCTTTAAACCATTTATATAATTATAACCCTCAGGTAAGATTAATTTGCTAATAAACGTAGGGATGTCGCTGAGTGGGACTGCAGACCATGATGTTCCCGTTTCAAATGCGTCTGTCTGTTTCTTTTTTTACTACTGGAAAATATCATCGGTGTCCGATCAGTTTGGTTTGCTAATTGTATGTGGGGACATAGCTCAGTGGTAGAGCATTCGACTGCAGATCGAGAGGTCCCCGGTTCAAATCCGGGTGTCCCCTGTGCTGTTTTTTCCCTAATCCATTGAGATAATTATAATCCTAAGGTCAGATTAATTTGCTAATAAACGTAAGGATGTCGCTGAGTGGCACTGCAGACCGTGATGTTCCCGTTTGAAATGCGTCTGTCTCTTGTCTCTTTCTTTTTTTTACTACTGGAAAATATCATCGGTGTCCAATCAGTTTGGTTTGCTAATTGTATGTGGGGACATACCTCAGTGGTAGAGCATTCGGCTGCAGATGTAGAGGTCCCCGGTTCAAATCCGGGTGTCCCCTGTACGTTTTTGACCTACCGATGTTTTTTTGTTTTTTTTAAAGTAGGGTATCACTCAGCATTCCACTGCAGATGGTAATTTCCTTGTTTTAGTTTTGTTAACTACTGAATAATATTATCGGTCTAAGTAAGTTTGGTTTGCTAATTGTACGTGGGGACATAGCTCAGTGGTAGAGCATTCGACTGCAGATCGAGAGGTCCCCGGTTGAAATCCGGGTGTCTCCTGTGCTGTTTTTTCCTTAATCCATTGAGATAATTATAATCCTAAGGTCAGATTAATTTGCTAATAAACGTAGGGATGTCGCTGAGTGGCACTGCAGACCCTGATGTTCCCGTTTGAAATGCGTTTGTCTCTTTCTGTTTTTACTACTAGAAAATAGCATCGGTGTCCAATCAGTTTGGTTTGCTAATATTATTGGTCTAAGTAAGTTTGGTTTTCTAATTGTATGTGGGGACATAGCTCAGTGGTAGAGCATTCGACTGCAGATCGAGAGGTCCCCGGTTCAAATCCGGGTGGCCCCTGTACGTTTTTGACCTACCGATGGTTTGTTTTAAAAAAAAAGTAGGGTATCACTCAGCATTCCACTGCAGATGATAATTTCCTTGTTTTTGTTTTGTTAACTACTGAATAATATTATCGGTCTAAGTAAGTTTGGTTTGCTAATTGTATGTGGGGACATAGCTCAGTGGTAGAGCATTCGACTGCAGATCGAGAGGTTGCTGTTCAAATCCGGGTGTCCCCTGTGCTGTTTTTTCTTTAAACCATTTATATAATTATAACCCTCAGGTAAGATTAATTTGCTAATAAACGTAGGGATGTCGCTGAGTGGGACTGCAGACCATGATGTTCCCGTTTCAAATGCGTCTGTCTGTTTCTTTTTTTACTACTGGAAAATATCATCGGTGTCCGATCAGTTTGGTTTGCTAATTGTATGTGGGGACATAGCTCAGTGGTAGAGCATTCGACTGCAGATCGAGAGGTCCCCGGTTCAAATCCGGGTGTCCCCTGTGCTGTTTTTTCCTTAATCCATTGAGATAATTATAATCCTAAGGTCAGATTAATTTGCTAATAAACGTAAGGATGTCGCTGAGTGGCACTGCAGACCGTGATGTTCCCGTTTGAAATGCGTTTGTCTCTTTCTTTCTTTTACTACTGGAAAATATCATCGGTGTCCAATCAGTTTGGTTTGCTAATTGTATGTGGGGACATACCTCAGTGGTAGAGCATTCGGCTGCAGATGTAGAGGTCCCCGGTTCAAATCCGGGTGTCCCCTGTACGTTTTTGACCTATCGATGGTTTGTTTTTGTTTTAAAGTAGGGTATCACTCAGCATTCCACTGCAGATGGTAATTTCCTTGTTTTTGTTTTGTTAACTACTGAATAATATTATCGGTCTAAGTAAGTTTGGTTTGCTAATTGTATGTGGGGACATAGCTCAGTGGTAGAGCATTCGACTGCAGATCGAGAGGTTGCTGTTCAAATCCGGGTGTCCCCTGTGCTGTTTTTTCTTTAAACCATTTATATAATTATAACCCTCAGGTAAGATTAATTTGCTAATAAACGTAGGGATGTCGCTGAGTGGGACTGCAGACCATGATGTTCCCGTTTCAAATGCGTCTGTCTGTTTCTTTTTTTACTACTGGAAAATATCATCGGTGTCCGATCAGTTTGGTTTGCTAATTGTATGTGGGGACATAGCTCAGTGGTAGAGCATTCGACTGCAGATCGAGAGGTCCCCGGTTCAAATCCGGGTGTCCTCTGTGCTGTTTTTTCCTTAATCCATTGAGATAATTATAATCCTAAGGTCAGATTAATTTGCTAATAAACGTAAGGATGTCGCTGAGTGGCACTGCAGACCGTGATGTTCCCGTTTGAAATGCGTCTGTCTCTTGTCTCTTTCTTTTTTTTACTACGGGAAAATATCATCGGTGTCCAATCAGTTTGGTTTGCTAATTGTATGTGGGGACATACCTCAGTGGTAGAGCATTCCGCTGCAGATGTAGAGGTCCCCGGTTCAAATCCGGGTGTCCCCTGTACGTTTTTGACCTACCGATGGTGTTTTGTTTTTTTAAAGTAGGGTATCACTCAGCATTCCACTGCAGATGGTAATTTCCTTGTTTTTGTTTTGTTAACTACTGAATAATATTATCGGTCTAATTAAGTTTGGTTTGCTAATTTTTTTTTGGGACATAGCTCAGTGGTAGAGCATTCGACTGCAGATCGAGAGGTCCTCGGTTCAAATCCGGGTGTCTCCTGTGCTGTTTTTTCCTTAATCTATTGAGATAATTATAATCCTAAGGTCAGATTAATTTGCTAATAAACGTAGGGATGTCGCTGAGTGGAACTGCAGACCCTGATGTTCCCGTTTGAAATGCGTCTGTCTCTTGTCTCTTTCTTTTTTTACTACTAGAAAATATCATCGGTGTCCAATCAGTTTGGTTTGCTAATATTATCGGTCTAAGTAAGTTTGGTTTGCTAATTGTATGTGGGGACATAGCTCCGTGGTAGAGCATTCGGCTGCAGATGTAGAGGTCCCCGGTTCAAATCCGGGTGTCCCCTGTACGTTTTTGACCTACCGATGGTTTGTTTTTAAAAAAAAGTAGGGTATCACTCAGCATTCCACTGCAGATGGTAATTTCCTTGTTTTTGTTTTGTTAACTACTGAATAATATTATCGGTCTAAGTAAGTTTGGTTTGCTAATTGTATGTGGGGACATAGCTCAGTGGTAGAGCATTCGACTGCAGATCGAGAGGTCCCCGGTTCAAATCCGGGTGTCCCCTGTGCGTTTTTTACCTACCGACGGTTTGTTTAAAAACAAAAGTAGGGTATCACTCAGCGTTCCACTGCAGATGATAATTTCCCTTGTTTTTGTTTTGTTAACTACTGAATAATATTATCGGTCTAAGTAAGTTTGGTTTGCTAATTGTATGTGGGGACATAGCTCAGTGGTAGAGCATTCGACTGCAGATCGAGAGGTCCCCGGTTCAAATCCGGGTGTCTTCTGTGCTGTTTTTTCCTTAATCCATTGAGATAATTATAATCCTAAGGTCAGATTAATTTGCTAATAAACGTAGGGATGTCGCTGAGTGGCACTGCAGACCCTGATGTTTCCGTTTGAAATGCGTCTGTCTCTTGTCTCTTTCTTTTTTTTACTACTAGAAAATATCATCGGTGTCCAATCAGTTTGGTTTGCTAATATTATCGGTCTAAGTAAGTTTGGTTTGCTAATTGTATGTGGGGACATAGCTCAGTGGTAGAGCATTCGACTGCAGATCGAGAGGTCCCCGGTTCAAATCCAGGTGTCCCCTGTGCGTTTTTTACCTACCGACGGTTTGTTTAAAAACAAAAGTAGGGTATCACTCAGCATTCCACTGCAGATGATAATTTCCCTTGTTTTTGTTTTGTTAACTACTGAATAATATTATCGGTCTAAGTAAGTTTGGTTTGCTAATTGTATGTGGGGACATAGCTCAGTGGTAGAGCATTCGACTGCAGATCGAGAGGTTGCTGTTCAAATCCGGGTGTCCCCTGTGCTGTTTTTTCTTTAAACCATTTATATAATTATAACCCTCATGTAAGATTAATTTGCTAATAAACGTAGGGATGTCGCTGAGTGGGACTGCAGACCATGATGTTCCCGTTTCAAATGCGTCTGGGGTTTTTTTTTTTTTACTACTGGAAAATATCATCGGTGTCCGATCAGTTTGGTTTGCTAATTGTATGTGGGGACATAGCTCAGTGGTGGAGCACTCGACTGCAGATCGAGAGGTCCCCGGTTCAAATCCGGGTGTCCCCTGTGCTGTTTTTTCCTTAATCCATTGAGATAATTATAATCCTAAGGTCAGATTAATTTGCTAATAAACGTAAGGATGTCGCTGAGTGGCACTGCAGACTGTGATGTTCCCGTTTGAAATGCGTCTGTCTCTTGTCTCTTTCTTTTTTTACTACTAGAAAATATCATCGGTGTCCAATCAGTTTG
Organism: Crossaster papposus; assembly: GCA_037893245.1. Taxonomy (NCBI): domain Eukaryota; kingdom Metazoa; phylum Echinodermata; class Asteroidea; order Velatida; family Solasteridae; genus Crossaster; species Crossaster papposus. The sequence continues at coordinate 889,513 of JBAIAA010000246.1, forward strand.
GTTTGCTAATTGTATGTGGGAACATAGCTCAGTGGTAGAGCATTCGACTGCAGATCGAGAGGTCCCCGGTTCAAATCCGGGTGTCCCCTGTGCGTTTTTTACCTACCGACGGTTTGTTTAAAAACAAAAGTAGGGTATCACTCAGCATTCCACTGCAGATGATAATTTCCCTTGTTTTTGTTTTGTTAACTACTGAATAATATTATCGGTCTAAGTAAGTTTTGTTTGCTAATTGTATGTGGGGACATAGCTCAGTGGTAGAGCACTCGACTGCAGATCGATAGGTCCCCGGTTCAAATCCGTCTGTCCCCTGTGCTGTTTTTTCCTTAATCCATTGAGATAATTATAATCCTAAGGTCAGATTAATTTGCTAATAAACGTAAGGATGTCGCTGAGTGGCACTGCAGACCGTGATGTTCCCGTTTGAAATGCGTCTGTCTCTTGTCTCTTTCTTTTTTTATTACTGGAAAATATCATCGGTGTCCAATCAGTTTGGTTTGCTAATTGTATGTGGGGACATACCTCAGTGGTACAGCTTTCGGCTGCAGATGTAGAGGTCCCCGGTTCAAATCCGGGTGTCCCCTGTGCGTTTTTTACCTACCGACGGTTTGTTTAAAAACAAAAGTAGGGTATTACTCAGCATTCCACTGCAGATGATAATTTCCCTTGTTTGTGTTTTGTTAACTACTGAATAATATTATCGGTCTAAGTAAGTTTGGTTTGCTAATTGTATGTGGGGACATAGCTCAGTGGTAGAGCATTCGACTGCAGATCGAGAGGTCCCCGGTTCAAATCCGGGTGTCCCCTGTGCTGTTTTTTCTTTAAACCATTTATATAATTATAACCCTCAGGTAAGATTAATTTGCTAATAAACGTAGGGATGTCGCTGAGTGGCACTGCAGACCATGATGTTCCCGTTTGAAATGCGTCTGTCTCTTGTCTGTTTCTTTTTTTACTACTGGAAAATAACATCGGTGTCCAATCAGTTTGGTTTGCTATATGTATGTGGGGACATAGCTCAGTGGTAGAGCAGTCGACTGCAGATCGAGAGGTCCCCGGTTCAAATCCGGGTGTCCCCTGTGCTGTTTTTTCCTTAATCCATTGAGATAATTATAATCCTAAGGTCAGATTAATTTGCTAATAAACGTAAGGATGTCGCTGCTTGGCACTGCAGACGGTGATGTTCCCGTTTGAAATGCGTCTGTTTCTTGTCTGTTTCTTTTTATTTACTACTGGAAAATATTATTGGTGTCCAATCAGTTTGGTTTGCTAATTGTATGTTGGGACATAGCTCAGTGGTAGAGCATTCGACTGCAGATCGAGAGGTCCCCGGTTCAAATCCGGGTGTCCCCTGTGCTGTTTTTTCTTTAAACCATTTATATAATTATAACCCTCAGGTAAGATTAATTTGCTAATAAACGTAGGAATGTCGCCGAATGGCACTGCAGACCATGATGTTCCCGTTTCAAATGCGTCTGTCTGTTTATTTTTTTACTACTGGAAAATATCATCGGTGTCCGATCAGTTTGGTTTGCTAATTGTATGTGGGGACATAGCTCAGTGGTAGAGCATTCGACTGCAGATCGAGAGGTCCCCGGTTCAAATCCGTCTGTCCCCTGTGCTGTTTTTTCCTTAATCCATTGAGATAATTATAATTATAATCCTAAGGTCAGATTAATTTGCTAATAAACGTAAGGGTGTCGCTGAGTGGCACTGCAGACCGTGATGTTCCCGTTTGAAATGCGTCTGTCTCTTGTCTCTTTCTTTTTTTACTACTGGAAAATATCATCGGTGTCCAATCAGTTTGGTTTGCTAATTGTATGTGGGGACATACCTCAGTGGTACAGCATTCGGCTGCAGATGTAGAGGTCCCCGGTTCAAATCCGGGTGTCCCCTGTGCGTTTTTTACCTACCGACGGTTTGTTTAAAAACAAAAGTAGGGTATCACTCAGCATTCCACTGCAGATGATAATTTCCCTTGTTTGTGTTTTGTTAACTACTGAATAATATTATCGGTCTAAGTAAGTTTGGTTTGCTAATTGTATGTGGGGACATAGCTCAGTGGTAGAGCATTCGACTGCAGATCGAGAGGTCCCCGGTTCAAATCCGGGTGTCCCCTGTGCTGTTTTTTCTTTAAACCATTTATATAATTATAACCCTCAGGTAAGATTAATTTGCTAATAAACGTAGGAATGTCGCCGAATGGCACTGCAGACCATGATGTTCCCGTTTCAAATGCGTCTGTCTGTTTATTTTTTTACTACTGGAAAATATCATCGGTGTCCGATCAGTTTGGTTTGCTAATTGTATGTGGGGACATAGCTCAGTGGTAGAGCATTCGACTGCAGATCGAGAGGTCCCCGGTTCAAATCCGTCTGTCCCCTGTGCTGTTTTTTCCTTAATCCATTGAGATAATTATAATTATAATCCTAAGGTCAGATTAATTTGCTAATAAACGTAAGGGTGTCGCTGAGTGGCACTGCAGACCGTGATGTTCCCGTTTGAAATGCGTCTGTCTCTTGTCTCTTTCTTTTTTTACTACTGGAAAATATCATCGGTGTCCAATCAGTTTGGTTTGCTAATTGTATGTGGGGACATACCTCAGTGGTACAGCATTCGGCTGCAGATGTAGAGGTCCCCGGTTCAAATCCGGGTGTCCCCTGTGCGTTTTTTACCTACCGACGGTTTGTTTAAAAACAAAAGTAGGGTATTACTCAGCATTCCACTGCAGATGATAATTTCCCTTGTTTGTGTTTTGTTAACTACTGAATAATATTATCGGTCTAAGTAAGTTTGGTTTGCTAATTGTATGTGGGGACATAGCTCAGTGGTACAGCATTCGACTGCAGATCGAGAGGTCCCCGGTTCAAATCCGGGTGTCCCCTGTGCTGTTTTTTTCTTTAAACCATTTATATAATTATAACCCTCAGGTAAGATTAATTTGCTAATAAACGTAGGGATGTCGCTGAGTGGCACTGCAGACCATGATGTTCCCGTTTGAAATGCGTCTGTCTCTTGTCTGTTTCTTTTTTTACTACTGGAAAATAACATCGGTGTCCAATCAGTTTGGTTTGCTATATGTATGTGGGGACATAGCTCAGTGGTAGAGCAGTCGACTGCAGATCGAGAGGTCCCCGGTTCAAATCCGGGTGTCCCCTGTGCTGTTTTTTCCTTAATCCATTGAGATAATTATAATCCTAAGGTCAGATTAATTTGCTAATAAACGTAAGGATGTCGCTGCTTGGCACTGTAGACGGTGATGTTCCCGTTTGAAATGCGTCTGTTTCTTGTCTGTTTCTTTTTATTTACTACTGGAAAATATTATTGGTGTCCAATCAGTTTGGTTTGCTAATTGTATGTGGGGACATAGCTCAGTGGTAGAGCATTCGACTGCAGATCGAGAGGTCCCCGGTTCAAATCCGGGTGTCCCCTGTGCGTTTTTCACCTACCGACGGTTTGTTTAAAAACAAAAGTAGGGTATCACTCAGCATTCCACTGCAGATGATAATTTCCCTTGTTTTTGTTTTGTTAACTACTGAATAATATTATCGGTCTAAGTAAGTTTGGTTTGCTAATTGTATGTGGGGACATAGCTCAGTGGTAGAGCACTCGACTGCAGATCGAGAGGTTCCCGGTTCAAATCCGGGTGTCCCCTGTGCTGTTTTTTCCTTAATCCATTGAGATAATTATAATCCTAAGGTCAGATTAATTTGCTAATAAACGTAAGGATGTCGCTGAGTGGCACTGCAGACCGTGATGTTCCCGTTTGAAATGCGTCTGTATCTTGTCTCTTTCTTTTTTTACTACTAGAAAATATCATCGGTGTCCAATCAGTTTGGTTTGCTAATTGTATGTGGGGACATACCTCAGTGGTACAGCATTCGGCTGCAGATCGAGAGGTCCCCGGTTCAAATCCGTCTGTCCCCTGTGCTGTTTTTTCCTTAATCCATTGAGATAATTATAATTATAATCCTAAGGTCAGATTAATTTGCTAATAAACGTAAGGGTGTCGCTGAGTGGCACTGCAGACCGTGATGTTCCCGTTTGAAATGCGTCTGTCTCTTGTCTCTTTCTTTTTTTACTACTGGAAAATATCATCGGTGTCCAATCAGTTTGGTTTGCTAATTGTATGTGGGGACATACCTCAGTGGTAGAGCATTCGGCTGCAGATGTAGAGGTCCCCGGTTCAAATCCGGGTGTCCCCTGTTCGTTTTTTACCTACCGACGGTTTGTTTAAAAACAAAAGTAGGGTATCACTCAGCATTCCACTGCAGATGATAATTCCCCTTGTTTTTGTTTTGTTAACTACTGAATATTATTATCGGTCTAAGTAAGTTTGGTTTGCTAATTGTATGTGGGGACATAGCTCAGTGGTAGAGCATTCGACTGCAGATCGAGAGGTCCCCGGTTCAAATCCGGGTGTCCCCTGTGCTGTGTTTTCTTTAAACCATTTATATAATTATAACCCTCAGGTAAGATTAATTTGCTAATAAACGTAGGGATGTCGCTGAGTGGCACTGCAGACCATGATGTTCCCGTTTGAAATGCGTCTGTCTCTTGTCTGTTTCTTTTTTTACTACTGGAAAATAACATCGGTGTCCAATCAGTTTGGTTTGCTATATGTATGTGGGGACATAGCTCAGTGGTAGAGCAGTCGACTGCAGATCGAGAGGTCCCCGGTTCAAATCCGGGTGTCCCCTGTGCTGTTTTTTCCTTAATCCATTGAGATAATTATAATCCTAAGGTCAGATTAATTTGCTAATAAACGTAAGGATGTCGCTGCTTGGCACTGCAGACGGTGATGTTCCCGTTTGAAATGCGTCTGTTTCTTGTCTGTTTCTTTTATTTACTACTGGAAAATATCATCGGTGTCCAATCAGTTTGGTTTGCTAATTGTATGTGGGGACATACCTCAGTGGTAGAGCATTCGGCTGCAGATGTAGAGGTCCCCGGTTCAAATCCGGGTGTCCCCTGTGCGTTTTTTACCTACCGACGGTTTGTTTAAAAACAAAAGTAGGGTATCACTCAGCATTCCACTGCAGATGATAATTTCCCTTGTTTTTGTTTTGTTAACTACTGAATAATATTATCGGTCTAAGTAAGTTTGGTTTGCTAATTGTATGTGGGGACATAGCTCAGTGGTAGAGCATTCGACTGCAGATCGAGAGGTCCCCGGTTCAAATCCGGGTGTCCCCTGTGCTGTGTTTTCTTTAAACCATTTATATAATTATAACCCTCAGGTAAGATTAATTTGCTAATAAACGTAGGGATGTCGCTGAGTGGCACTGCAGACCATGATGTTCCCGTTTGAAATGCGTCTGTCTCTTGTCTGTTTCTTTTTTTACTACTGGAAAATAACATCGGTGTCCAATCAGTTTGGTTTGCTATATGTATGTGGGGACATAGCTCAGTGGTAGAGCAGTCGACTGCAGATCGAGAGGTCCCCGGTTCAAATCCGGGTGTCCCCTGTGCTGTTTTTTCCTTAATCCATTGAGATAATTATAATCCTAAGGTCAGATTAATTTGCTAATAAACGTAAGGATGTCGCTGCTTGGCACTGCAGACGGTGATGTTCCCGTTTGAAATGCGTCTGTTTCTTGTCTGTTTCTTTTTATTTACTACTGGAAAATATTATTGGTGTCCAATCAGTTTGGTTTGCTAATTGTATGTGGGGACATAGCTCAGTGGTAGAGCATTCGACTGCAGATCGAGAGGTCCCCGGTTCAAATCCGGGTGTCCCCTGTGCGTTTTTTACCTACCGACGGTTTGTTTAAAAACAAAAGTAGGGTATCACTCAGCATTCCACTGCAGATGATAATTTCCCTTGTTTTTGTTTTGTTAACTACTGAATAATATTATCGGTCTAAGTAAGTTTGGTTTGCTAATTTTATGTGGGGACATAGCTCAGTGGTAGAGCACTCGACTGCAGATCGAGAGGTCCCCGGTTCAAATCCGGGTGTCCCCTGTGCTGTTTTTTCCTTAATCCATTGAGATAATTATAATCCTAAGGTCAGATTAATTTGCTAATAAACGTAAGGATGTCGCTGAGTGGCACTGCAGACCGTGATTTTCCCGTTTGAAATGCGTCTGTCTCTTGTCTCTTTCTTTTTTTACTACTAGAAAATATCATCGGTGTCCAATCAGTTTGGTTTGCTAATTGTATGTGGGGACATAGCTCAGTGGTAGAGCATTCGACTGCAGATCGAGAGGTCCCCGGTTCAAATCCGGGTGTCCCCTGTGCGTTTTTTGCCTACCGACGGTTTGTTTAAAAACAAAAGTAGGGTATCACTCAGCATTCCACTGCAGATGATAATTTCCCTTGTTTTTGTTTTGTTAACTACTGAATAATATTATCGGTCTAAGTAAGTTTGGTTTGCTAATTGTATGTGGGGACATAGCTCAGTGGTAGAGCATTCGACTGCAGATCGAGAGGTCCCCGGTTCAAATCCGGGTGTCCCCTGTGCTGTTTTTTCTTTAAACCATTTATATAATTATAACCCTCAGGTAAGATTAATTTGCTAATAAACGTAGGGATGTCGCTGAGTGGCACTGCAGACCATGATGTTCCCGTTTGAAATGCGTCTGTCTCTTGTCTGTTTCTTTTTTTACTACTGGAAAATAACATCGGTGTCCAATCAGTTTGGTTTGCTATATGTATGTGGGGACATAGCTCAGTGGTAGAGCAGTCGACTGCAGATCGAGAGGTCCCCGGTTCAAATCCGGGTGTCCCCTGTGCTGTTTTTTTCCTTAATCCATTGAGATAATTATAATCCTCAGGTCAGATTAATTTGCTAATAAACGTAAGGATGTCGCTGCTTGGCACTGCAGACGGTGATGTTCCCGTTTGAAATGCGTCTGTTTATTGTCTGTTTCTTTTTATTTACTACTGGAAAATATTATTGGTGTCCAATCAGTTTGGTTTGTTAATTGTATGTGGGGACATAGCTCAGTGGTAGAGCATTCGACTGCAGATCGAGAGGTCCCCGGTTCAAATCCGGGTGTCCCCTGTGCTGTTTTTTCTTTAAACCATTTATATAATTATAACCCTCAGGTAAGATTAATTTGCTAATAAACGTAGGAATGTCGCCGAATGGCACTGCAGACCATGATGTTCCTGTTTCAAATGCGTCTGTCTGTTTCTTTTTTTACTACTGGAAAATATCATCGGTGTCCGATCAGTTTGGTTTGCTAATTGTATGTGGGGACATAGCTCAGTGGTAGAGCATTCGACTGCAGATCGAGAGGTCCCCGGTTCAAATCCGTCTGTCCCCTGTGCTGTTTTTTCCTTAATCCATTGAGATAATTATAATCCTAAGGTCAGATTAATTTGCTAATAAACGTAAGGGTGTCGCTGAGTGGCACTGCAGACCGTGATGTTCCCGTTTGAAATGCGTCTGTCTCTTGTCTCTTTCTTTTTTTACTACTGGAAAATATCATCGGTGTCCAATCAGTTTGGTTTGCTAATTGTATGTGGGGACATACCTCAGTGGTAGAGCATTCGGCTGCAGATGTAGAGGTCCCCGGTTCAAATCCGGGTGTCCCCTGTTCGTTTTTTACCTACCGACGGTTTGTTTAAAAACAAAAGTAGGGTATCACTCAGCATTCCACTGCAGATGATAATTTCCCTTGTTTTTGTTTTGTTAACTACTGAATAATATTATCGGTCTAAGTAAGTTTGGTTTGCTAATTGTATGTGGGGACATAGCTCAGTGGTAGAGCATTCGACTGCAGATCGAGAGGTCCCCGGTTCAAATCCGGGTGTCCCCTGTGCTGTGTTTTCTTTAAACCATTTATATAATTATAACCCTCAGGTAAGATTAATTTGCTAATAAACGTAGGGATGTCGCTGAGTGGCACTGCAGACCATGATGTTCCCGTTTGAAATGCGTCTGTCTCTTGTCTGTTTCTTTTTTTACTACTGGAAAATAACATCGGTGTCCAATCAGTTTGGTTTGCTATATGTATGTGGGGACATAGCTCAGTGGTAGAGCAGTCGACTGCAGATCGAGAGGTCCCCGGTTCAAATCCGGGTGTCCCCTGTGCTGTTTTTTCCTTAATCCATTGAGATAATTATAATCCTAAGGTCAGATTAATTTGCTAATAAACGTAAGGATGTCGCTGCTTGGCACTGCAGACGGTGATGTTCCCGTTTGAAATGCGTCTGTTTCTTGTCTGTTTCTTTTTATTTACTACTGGAAAATATTATTGGTGTCCAATCAGTTTGGTTTGCTAATTGTATGTGGGGACATAGCTCAGTGGTAGAGCATTCGACTGCAGATCGAGAGGTCCCCGGTTCAAATCCGGGTGTCCCCTGTGCGTTTTTTACCTACCGACGGTTTGTTTAAAAACAAAAGTAGGGTATCACTCAGCATTCCACTGCAGATGATAATTTCCCTTGTTTTTGTTTTGTTAACTACTGAATAATATTATCGGTCTAAGTAAGTTTGGTTTGCTAATTTTATGTGGGGACATAGCTCAGTGGTAGAGCACTCGACTGCAGATCGAGAGGTCCCCGGTTCAAATCCGGGTGTCCCCTGTGCTGTTTTTTCCTTAATCCATTGAGATAATTATAATCCTAAGGTCAGATTAATTTGCTAATAAACGTAAGGATGTCGCTGAGTGGCACTGCAGACCGTGATGTTCCCGTTTGAAATGCGTCTGTCTCTTGTCTCTTTCTTTTTTTACTACTAGAAAATATCATCGGTGTCCAATCAGTTTGGTTTGCTAATTGTATGTGGGGACATAGCTCAGTGGTAGAGCATTCGACTGCAGATCGAGAGGTCCCCGGTTCAAATCCGGGTGTCCCCTGTGCGTTTTTTACCTACCGACGGTTTGTTTAAAAACAAAAGTAGGGTATCACTCAGCATTCCACTGCAGATGATAATTTCCCTTGTTTTTGTTTTGTTAACTACTGAATAATATTATCGGTCTAAGTAAGTTTGGTTTGCTAATTGTATGTGGGGACATAGCTCAGTGGTAGAGCATTCGACTGCAGATCGAGAGGTCCCCGGTTCAAATCCGGGTGTCCCCTGTGCTGTTTTTTCTTTAAACCATTTATATAATTATAACCCTCAGGTAAGATTAATTTGCTAATAAACGTAGGGATGTCGCTGAGTGGCACTGCAGACCATGATGTTCCCGTTTGAAATGCGTCTGTCTCTTGTCTGTTTTTTTTTTTACTACTGGAAAATAACATCGGTGTCCAATCAGTTTGGTTTGCTATATGTATGTGGGGACATAGCTCAGTGGTAGAGCAGTCGACTGCAGATCGAGAGGTCCCCCGTTCAAATCCGGGTGTCCCCTGTGCTGTTTTTTCCTTAATCCATTGAGATAATTATAATCCTAAGGTCAGATTAATTTGCTAATAAACGTAAGGATGTCGCTGCTTGGCACTGCAGACGGTGATGTTCCCGTTTGAAATGCGTCTGTTTCTTGTCTGTTTCTTTTTATTTACTACTGGAAAATATTATTGGTGTCCAATCAGTTTGGTTTGTTAATTGTATGTGGGGACATAGCTCAGTGGTAGAGCATTCGACTGCAGATCGAGAGGTCCCCGGTTCAAATCCGGGTGTCCCCTGTTCGTTTTTTACCTACCGACGGTTTGTTTAAAAACAAAAGTAGGGTATCACTCAGCATTCCACTGCAGATGATAATTTCGCTTGTTTTTGTTTTGTTAACTACTGAATAATATTATCGGTCTAAGTAAGTTTGGTTTGCTAATTGTATGTGGGGACATAGCTCAGTGGTAGAGCATTCGACTGCAGATCGAGAGGTTGCTGTTCAAATCCGGGTGTCCCCTGTGCTGTTTTTTCTTTAAACCATTTATATAATTATAACCCTCATGTAAGATTAATTTGCTAATAAACGTAGGGATGTCGCTGAGTGGGACTGCAGACCATGATGTTCCCGTTTCAAATGCGTCTGGTTTTTTTCTTTTTTTACTACTGGAAAATATCATCGGTGTCCGATCAGTTTGGTTTGCTAATTGTATGTGGGAACATAGCTCAGTGGTAGAGCACTCGACTGCAGATCGAGAGGTCCCCGGTTCAAATCCGGGTGTCCCCTGTGCTGTTTTTTCCTTAATCCATTGAGATAATTATAATCCTAAGGTCAGATTAATTTGCTAATAAACGTAAGGATGTCGCTGAGTGGCACTGCAGACCGTGATGTTCCCGTTTGAAATGCGTCTGTCTCTTGTCGCTTTCTTTTTTTACTACTAGAAAATATCATCGGTGTCCAATCAGTTTGGTTTGCTAATTGTATGTGGGGACATAGCTCAGTGGTAGAGCATTCGACTGCAGATCGGGAGGTCCCCGGTTCAAATCCGGGTGTCCCCTGTGCTGTTTTTTCTTTAAACCATTTATATAATTATAACCCTCAGGTAAGATTAATTTGCTAATAAACGTAGGGATGTCGCTGAGTGGCACTGCAGACCATGATGTTCCCGTTTGAAATGCGTCTGTCTCTTGTCTGTTTCTTTTTTTACTACTGGAAAATAACATCGGTGTCCAATCAGTTTGGTTTGCTATATGTATGTGGGGACATAGCTCAGTGGTAGAGCAGTCGACTGCAGATCGAGAGGTCCCCGGTTCAAATCTGGGTGTCCCCTGTGCTGTTTTTTCCTTAATCCATTGAGATAATTATAATCCTAAGGTCAGATTAATTTGCTAATAAACGTAAGGATGTCGCTGCTTGGCACTGCAGACGGTGGTGTTCCCGTTTGAAATGCGTCTGTTTCTTGTCTGTTTCTTTTTATTTACTACTGGAAAATATTATTGGTGTCCAATCAGTTTGGTTTGCTAATTGTATGTGGGGACATAGCTCAGTGGTAGAGCATTCGACTGCAGATCGAGAGGTCCCCGGTTCAAATCCGGGTGTCCCCTGTGCTGTTTTTTCTTTAAACCATTTATATAATTATAACCCTCAGGTAAGATTAATTTGCTAATAAACGTAGGGATGTCGCTGAGTGGCACCGCAGACCATGATGTTCCCGTTTGAAATGCGTCTGTCTCTTGTCTGTTTCTTGTTTTACTACTGGAAAATAACATCGGTGTCCAATCAGTTTGGTTTTCTATATGTATGTGGGGACATATCTCAGTGGTAGAGCAGTCGACTGCAGATCGAGAGGTCCCCGGTTCAAATCCGGGTGTCCCCTGTGCTGTTTTTTCCTTAATCCATTGAGATAATTATAATCCTAAGGTCAGATTAATTTGCTAATAAACGTAAGGATGTCGCTGCTTGGCACTGCAGACGGTGATGTTCCCGTTTGAAATGCGTCTGTTTCTTGTCTGTTTCTTTTTATTTACTACTGGAAAATATTATTGGTGTCCAATCAGTTTGGTTTGCTAATTGTATGTGGGGACATAGCTCAGTGGTAGAGCATTCGACTGCAGATCGAGAGGTCCCCGGTTCAAATCCGGGTGTCCCCTGTGCTGTTTTTTCTTTAAACCATTTATATAATTATAACCCTCAGGTAAGATTAATTTGCTGATAAACGTAGGAATGTCGCCGAATGGCACTGCAGACCATGATGTTCCCGTTTCAAATGCGTCTGTCTGTTTATTTTTTTACTACTGGAAAATATCATCGGTGTCCGATCAGTTTGGTTTGCTAATTGTATGTGGGGACATAGCTCAGTGGTAGAGCATTCGACTGCAGATCGAGAGGTCCCCGGTTCAAATCCGTCTGTCCCCTGTGCTGTTTTTTCCTTAATCCATTGAGATAATTATAATCCTAAGGTCAGATTAATTTGCTAATAAACGTAAGGGTGTCGCTGAGTGGCACTGCAGACCGTGATGTTCCCGTTTGAAATGCGTCTGTCTCTTGTCTCTTTCTTTTTTTACTACTGGAAAATATAATCGGTGTCCAATCAGTTTGGTTTGCTAATTGTATGTGGGGACATACCTCAGTGGTAGAGCATTCGGCTGCAGATGTAGAGGTCCCCGGTTCAAATCCGGGTGTCCCCTGTATGTTTTTGACCTACCGATGGTTTGTTTTAAAAAAAAAGTAGGGTATCACTCAGCATTCCACTGCAGATGGTAATTTCCTTGTTTTTGTTTTGTTAACTACTGAATAATATTATCGGTCTAAGTAAGTTTGGTTTGCTAATTGTATGTGGGGACATAGCTCAGTGGTAGAGCATTCGACTGCAGATCGAGAGGTTGCTGTTCAAATCCGGGTGTCCCCTGTGCTGTTTTTTCTTTAAACCATTTATATAATTATAACCCTCATGTAAGATTAATTTGCTAATAAACGTAGGGATGTCGCTGAGTGGGACTGCAGACCATGATGTTCCCGTTTCAAATGCGTCTGGTTTTTTTCTTTTTTTACTACTGGAAAATATCATCGGTGTCCGATCAGTTTGGTTTGCTAATTGTATGTGGGAACATAGCTCAGTGGTAGAGCACTCGACTGCAGATCGAGAGGTCCCCGGTTCAAATCCGGGTGTCCCCTGTGCTGTTTTTTCTTTAAACCATTTATATAATTATAACCCTCAGGTAAGATTAATTTGCTAATAAACGTAGGGATGTCGCTGAGTGGCACTGCAGACCATGATGTTCCCGTTTGAAATGCGTCTGTCTCTTGTCTGTTTCTTTTTTTACTACTGGAAAATAACATCGGTGTCCAATCAGTTTGGTTTTCTATATGTATGTGGGGACATATCTCAGTGGTAGAGCAGTCGACTGCAGATCGAGAGGTCCCCGGTTCAAATCCGGGTGTCCCCTGTGCTGTTTTTTCCTTAATCCATTGAGATAATTATAATCCTAAGGTCAGATTAATTTGCTAATAAACGTAAGGATGTCGCTGCTTGGCACTGCAGGCCGTGATGTCCCCGTTTGAAATGCGTCTGTCTCTTGTCTCTTTCTTTTTTTACTACTGGAAAATATCATCGGTGTCCAATCAGTTTGGTTTGCTAATTGTATGTGGGGACATACCTCAGTGGTAGAGCATTCGGCTGCAGATGTAGAGGTCCCCGGTTCAAATCCGGGTGTCCACTGTATGTTTTTGACCTACCGATGGTTTGGTTTTTTTTTTAAGTAGGGTATCACTCAGCATTCCACTGCAGATGGTAATTTCCTTGTTTTTGTTTTGTTAACTACTGAATAATATTATCGGTCTAAGTAAGTTTGGTTTGCTAATTGTATGTGGGGACATAGCTCAGTGGTAGAGCATTCGACTGCAGATCGAGAGGTTGCTGTTCAAATCCGGGTGTCCCCTGCGCTGTTTTTTCTTTAAACCATTTATATAATTATAACCCTCATGTAAGATTAATTTGCTAATAAACGTAGGGATGTCGCTGAGTGGGACTGCAGACCATGATGTTCCCGTTTCAAATGCGTCTGTCTGTTTATTTTTTTACTACTGGAAAATATCATCGGTGTCCGATCAGTTTGGTTTGCTAATTGTATGTGGGGACATAGCTCAGTGGTAGAGCATTCGACTGCAGATCGAGAGGTCCCCGGTTCAAATCCGTCTGTCCCCTGTGCTGTTTTTTCCTTAATCCATTGAGATAATTATAATCCTAAGGTCAGATTAATTTGCTAATAAACGTAAGGGTGTCGCTGAGTGGCACTGCAGACCGTGATGTTCCCGTTTGAAATGCGTCTGTCTCTTGTCTCTTTCTTTTTTTACTACTAGAAAATATCATCGGTGTCCAATCAGTTTGGTTTGCTAATTGTATGTGGGGACATAGCTCAGTGGTAGAGCATTCGACTGCAGATCGAGAGGTCCCCGGTTCAAATCCGGGTGTCCCCTGTGCGTTTTTTACCTACCGACGGTTTGTTTAAAAACAAAAGTAGGGTATCACTCAGCATTCCACTGCAGATGATAATTTCCCTTGTTTTTGTTTTGTTAACTACTGAATAATATTATCGGTCTAAGTAAGTTTGGTTTGCTAATTGTATGTGGGGACATAGCTCAGTGGTAGAGCATTCGACTGCAGATCGAGAGGTGCCCGGTTCAAATCCGGGTGTCCCCTGTGCTGTTTTTTCTTTAAACCATTTATATAATTATAACCCTCAGGTAAGATTAATTTGCTAATAAACGTAGGGATGTCGCTGAGTGGCACTGCAGACCATGATGTTCCCGTTTGAAATGCGTCTGTCTCTTGTCTGTTTCTTTTTTTACTACTGGAAAATAACATCGGTGTCCAATCAGTTTGGTTTGCTATATTTATGTGGGGACATAGCTCAGTGGTAGAGCAGTCGACTGCAGATCGAGAGGTCCCCGGTTCAAATCCGGGTGTCCCCTGTGCTGTTTTTTCCTTAATCCATTGAGATAATTATAATCCTAAGGTCAGATTAATTTGCTAATAAACGTAAGGATGTCGCTGCTTGGCACTGCAGACGGTGATGTTCCCGTTTGAAATGCGTCTGTCTCTTGTCTGTTTCTTTTTATTTACTACTGGAAAATATTATTGGTGTCCAATCAGTTTGGTTTGCTAATTGTATGTGGGGACATAGCTCAGTGGTAGAGCATTCGACTGCAGATCGAGAGGTCCCCGGTTCAAATCCGGGTGTCCCCTGTGCTGTTTTTTCTTTAAACCATTTATATAATTATAACCCTCAGGTAAGATTAATTTGCTGATAAACGTAGGAATGTCGCCGAATGGCACTGCAGACCATGATGTTCCCGTTTCAAATGCGTCTGTCTGTTTATTTTTTTACTACTGGAAAATATCATCGGTGTCCGATCAGTTTGGTTTGCTAATTGTATGTGGGGACATAGCTCAGTGGTAGAGCATTCGACTGCAGATCGAGAGGTCCCCGGTTCAAATCCGTCTGTCCCCTGTGCTGTTTTTTCCTTAATCCATTGAGATAATTATAATCCTAAGGTCAGATTAATTTGCTAATAAACGTAAGGATGTCGCTGCTTGGCACTGCAGACGGTGATGTTCCCTTTTGAAATGCGTCTGTCTCTTGTCTGTTTCTTTTTATTTACTACTGGAAAATATTATTGGTGTCCAATCAGTTTGGTTTGCTAATTGTATGTGGGGACATAGCTCAGTGGTAGAGCATTCGACTGCAGATCGAGAGGTCCCCGGTTCAAATCCGGGTGTCCCCTGTGCTGTTTTTTCTTTAAACCATTTATATAATTATAACCCTCAGGTAAGATTAATTTGCTGATAAACGTAGGAATGTCGCCGAATGGCACTGCAGACCATGATGTTCCCGTTTCAAATGCGTCTGTCTGTTTATTTTTTTACTACTGGAAAATATCATCGGTGTCCGATCAGTTTGGTTTGCTAATTGTATGTGGGGACATAGCTCAGTGGTAGAGCATTCGACTGCAGATCGAGAGGTCCCCGGTTCAAATCCGTCTGTCCCCTGTGCTGTTTTTTCCTTAATCCATTGAGATAATTATAATCCTAAGGTCAGATTAATTTGCTAATAAACGTAAGGGTGTCGCTGAGTGGCACTGCAGACCGTGATGTTCCCGTTTGAAATGCGTCTGTCTCTTGTCTCTTTCTTTTTTTACTACTGGAAAATATCATCGGTGTCCAATCAGTTTGGTTTGCTAATTGTATGTGGGTACATACCTCAGTGGTAGAGCATTCGGCTGCAGATGTAGAGGTCCCCGGTTCAAATCCGGGTGTCCCCTGTATGTTTTTGACCTACCGATGGTTTGTTTTTAAAAAAAAGTAGGGTATCACTCAGCATTCCACTGCAGATGGTAATTTCCTTGTTTTTGTTTTGTTAACTACTGAATAATATTATCGGTCTAAGTAAGTTTGGTTTGCTAATTGTATGTGGGGACATAGCTCAGTGGTAGAGCATTCGACTGCAGATCGAGAGGTTGCTGTTCAAATCCGGGTGTCCCCTGTGCTGTTTTTTCTTTAAACCATTTATATAATTATAACCCTCATGTAAGATTAATTTGCTAATAAACGTAGGGATGTCGCTGAGTGGGACTGCAGACCATGATGTTCCCGTTTCAAATGCGTCTGGTTTTATTCTTTTTTTACTACTGGAAAATATCATCGGTGTCCGATCAGTTTGGTTTGCTAATTGTATGTGGGAACATAGCTCAGTGGTAGAGCACTCGATTGCAGATCGAGAGGTCCCCGGTTCAAATCCGTCTGTCCCCTGTGCTGTTTTTTCCTTAATCCATTGAGATAATTATAATCCTAAGGTCAGATTAATTTGCTAATAAACGTAAGGGTGTCGCTGAGTGGCACTGCAGACCGTGATGTCCCCGTTTGAAATGCGTCTGTCTCTTGTCTCTTTCTTTTTTTACTACTGGAAAATATCATCGGTGTCCAATCAGTTTGGTTTGCTAATTGTATGTGGGGACATACCTCAGTGGTAGAGCATTCGGCTGCAGATGTAGAGGTCCCCGGTTCAAATCCGGGTGTCCCCTGTATGTTTTTGACCTACCGATGGTTTGGTTTTTTTTTAAAGTAGGGTATCACTCAGCATTCCACTGCAGATGGTAATTTCCTTGTTTTTGTTTTGTTAACTACTGAATAATATTATCGGTCTAAGTAAGTTTGGTTTGCTAATTGTATGTGGGGACATAGCTCAGTGGTAGAGCATTCGACTGCAGATCGAGAGGTTGCTGTTCAAATCCGGGTGTCCCATGTGCTGTTTTTTCTTTAAACCATTTATATAATTATAACCCTCATGTAAGATTAATTTGCTAATAAACGTAGGGATGTCGCTGAGTGGGACTGCAGACCATGATGTTCCCGTTTCAAATGCGTCTGGTTTTTTTCTTTTTTTACTACTGGAAAATATCATCGGTGTCCGATCAGTTTGGTTTGCTAATTGTATGTGGGAACATAGCTCAGTGGTAGAGCACTCGACTGCAGATCGAGAGGTCCCCGGTTCAAATCCGGGTGTTCCCTGTGCTGTTTTTTCCTTAATCCATTGAGATTGAGATAATTATAAACCTAAGGTCAGATTAATTTGCTAATAAACGTAAGGATGTCGCTGAGTGGCACTGCAGACCGTGATGTTCCCGTTTGAAATGCGTCTGTCTCTTGTCTCTTTCTTTGTTTACTACTAGAAAATATCATCGGTGTCCAATCAGTTTGGTTTGCTAATTGTATGTGGGGACATAGCTCAGTGGTAGAGCATTCGACTGCAGATCGAGAGGTCCCCGGTTCAAATCCGGGTGTCCCCTGTGCGTTTTTTACCTACCGACGGTTTGTTTAAAAACAAAAGTAGGGTATCACTCAGCATTCCACTGCAGATGATAATTTCCCTTGTTTTTGTTTTGTTAACTACTGAATAATATTATCGGTCTAAGTAAGTTTGGTTTGCTAATTGTATGTGGGGACATAGCTCAGTGGTAGAGCATTCGACTGCAGATCGAGAGGTCCCCGGTTCAAATCCGGGTGTCCCCTGTGCGTTTTTTACCTACCGACGGTTTGTTTAAAAACAAAAGTAGGGTATCACTCAGCATTCCACTGCAGATGATAATTTCCCTTGTTTTTGTTTTGTTAACTACTGAATAATATTATCGGTCTAAGTAAGTTTGGTTTGCTAATTGTATGTGGGGACATAGCTCAGTGGTAGAGCATTCGACTGCAGATCGAGAGGTCCCCGGTTCAAATCCGGGTGTCCCCTGTGCTGTTTTTTCTTTAAACCATTTATATAATTATAACCCTCAGGTAAGATTAATTTGCTAATAAACGTAGGGATGTCGCTGAGTGGCACTGCAGACCATGATGTTCCCGTTTGAAATGCGTCTGTCTCTTGTCTGTTTCTTTTTTTACTACTGGAAAATAACATCGGTGTCCAATCAGTTTGGTTTGCTATATGTATGTGGTGACATAGCTCAGTGGTAGAGCAGTCGACTGCAGATCGAGAGGTCCCCGGTTCAAATCCGGGTGTCCCCTGTGCTGTTTTTTCCTTAATCCATTGAGATAATTATAATCCTAAGGTCAGATTAATTTGCTAATAAACGTAAGGATGTCGCTGCTTGGCACTGCAGACGGTGATGTTCCCGTTTGAAATGCGTCTGTTTCTTGTCTGTTTCTTTTTATTTACTACTGGAAAATATTATTGGTGTCCAATCAGTTTGGTTTGTTAATTGTATGTGGGGACATAGCTCAGTGGTAGAGCATTCGACTGCAGATCGAGAGGTCCCCGGTTCAAATCCGGGTGTCCCCTGTGCTGTTTTTTCTTTAAACCATTTATATAATTATAACCCTCAGGTAAGATTAATTTGCTAATAAACGTAGGAATGTCGCCGAATGGCACTGCAGACCATGATGTTCCCGTTTCAAAGGCGTCTGTCTGTTTCTTTTTTTACTACTGGAAAATATCATCGGTGTCCGATCAGTTTGGTTTGCTAATTGTATGTGGGGACATAGCTCAGTGGTAGAGCATTCAACTGCAGATCGAGAGGTCCCCGGTTCAAATCCGTCTGTCCCCTGTGCTGTTTTTTCCTTAATCCATTGAGATAATTATAATCCTAAGGTCAGATTAATTTGCTAATAAACGTAAGGGTGTCGCTGAGTGGCACTGCAGACCGTGATGTTCCCGTTTGAAATGCGTCTGTCTCTTGTCTCTTTCTTTTTTTACTACTGGAAAATATCATCGGTGTCCAATCAGTTTGGTTTGCTAATTGTATGTGGGGACATACCTGAGTGGTAGAGCATTCGGCTGCAGATGTAGAGGTCCCCGGTTCAAATCCGGGTGTCCCCTGTGCGTTTTTTACCTACCGACGGTTTGTTTAAAAACAAAAGTAGGGTATCACTCAGCATTCCACTGCAGATGATAATTTCCCTTGTTTTTGTTTTGTTAACTACTGAATAATATTATCGGTCTAAGTAAGTTTGGTTTGCTAATTGTATGTGGGGACATAGCTCAGTGGTAGAGCATTCGACTGCAGATCGAGAGGTCCCCGGTTCAAATCCGGGTGTCCCCTGTGCTGTTTTTTACTTAAACCATTTATATAATTATAACCCTCAGGTAACATTAATTTGCTAATAAACGTAAGGATGTCGCTGCTTGGCACTGCAGACGGTGATGTTCCCGTTTGAAATGCGTCTGTTTCTTGTCTGTTTCTTTTTATTTACTACTGGAAAATATTATTGGTGTCCAATCAGTTTGGTTTGCTGATTGTATGTGGGGACATAGCTCAGCGGTAGAGCATTCGACTGCAGATCGAGAGGTTGCTGTTCAAATCCGGGTGTCCCCTGTGCTCTTTTTTCTTTAAACCATTTATATAATTATAACCCTCAGGTAAGATTAATTTGCTAATAAACGTAGGAATGTCGCCGAATGGCACTGCAGACCATGATGTTCCCGTTTCAAATGCGTCTGTCTGTTTATTTTTTTTACTACTGGAAAATATCATCGGTGTCCGATCAGTTTGGCTTGCTAATTGTATGTGGGGACATAGCTCAGTGGTAGAGCATTCGACTGCAGATCGAGAGGTCCCCGGTTCAAATCCGTCTGTCCCCTGTGCTGTTTTTTCCTTAATCCATTGAGATAATTATAATCCTAAGGTCAGATTAATTTGCTAATAAACGTAAGGGTGTCGCTGAGTGGCACGGCAGACCGTGATGTTCCCGTTTGAAATGCGTCTGTCTCTTGTCTCTTTCTTTTTTTACTACTGGAAAATATCATCGGTGTCCAATCAGTTTGGTTTGCTAATTGTATGTGGGGACATACCTCAGTGGTAGAGCATTCGGCTGCAGATGTAGAGGTCCCCGGTTCAAATCCGGGTGTCCCCTGTATGTTTTTGACCTACCGATGGTTTGTTTAAAAAAAAAAGTAGGGTATCACTCAGCATTCCACTGCAGATGGTAATTTCCTTGTTTTTGTTTTGTTAACTACTGAATAATATTATCGGTCTAAGTAAGTTTGGTTTGCTAATTGTATGTGGGGACATAGCTCAGTGGTAGAGCATTCGACTGCAGATCGAGAGGTTGCTGTTCAAATCCGGGTGTCCCCTGTGCTGTTTTTTCTTTAAACCATTTATATAATTATAACCCTCATGTAAGATTAATTTGCTAATAAACGTAGGGATGTCGCTGAGTGAGACTGCAGACCATGATGTTCCCGTTTCAAATGCGTCTGGTTTTTTTCTTTTTTTACTACTGGAAAATATCATCGGTGTCCGATCAGTTTGGTTTGCTAATTGTATGTGGGAACATAGCTCAGTGGTAGAGCACTCGACTGCAGATCGAGAGGTCCCGGGTTCAAATCCGGGTGTTCCCTGTGCTGTTTTTTCCTTAATCCATTGAGATAATTATAATCCTAAGGTCAGATTAATTTGCTAATAAACGTAAGGATGTCGCTGAGTGGCACTGCAGACCGTGATGTTCCCGTTTGAAATGCGTCTGTCTCTTGTCGCTTTCTTTTTTTACTACTAGAAAATATCATCGGTGTCCAATCAGTTTGGTTTGCTAATTGTATGTGGGGACATAGCTCAGTGGTAGAGCATTCGACTGCAGATCGGGAGGTCCCCGGTTCAAATCCGGGTGTCCCCTGTGCTGTTTTTTCTTTAAACCATTTATATAATTATAACCCTCAGGTAAGATTAATTTGCTAATAAACGTAAGGATGTCGCTGAGTGGCACTGCAGACCATGATGTTCCCGTTTGAAATGCGTCTGGTTTTTTTCTTGTTTTACTACTGGAAAATATCATCGGTGTCCGATCAGTTTGGTTTGCTAATTGTATGTGGGGACATAGCTCAGTGGTAAAGCATTCGACTGCAGATCGAGAGGTCCCCGGTTCAAATCCGGGTGTCCCCTGTGCGTTTTTTACCTACCGACGGTTTGTTTAAAAACAAAAGTAGGGTATCACTCAGCATTCCACTGCAGATGATAATTTCCCTTGTTTTTGTTTTGTTAACTACTGAATAATATTATCGGTCTAAGTAAGTTTGGTTTGCTAATTGTATGTGGGGACATAGCTCAGTGGTAGAGCATTCGACTGCAGATCGAGAGGTCCCCGGTTCAAATCCGGGTGTCCCCTGTGCTGTTTTTTCTTTAAACCATTTATATAATTATAACCCTCAGGTAAGATTAATTTGCTAATAAACGTAGGGATGTCGCTGAGTGGCACTGCAGACCATGATGTTCCCGTTTGAAATGCGTCTGTCTCTAGTCTGTTTCTTTTTTTACTACTGGAAAATAACATCGGTGTCCAATCAGTTTGGTTTGCTATATGTATGTGGGGACATAGCTCAGTGGTAGAGCAGTCGACTGTAGATCCAGAGGTCCCCGGTTCAAATCCGGGTGTCCCCTGTGCTGTTTTTTCTTTAAACCATTTATATAATTATAACCCTCAGGTAAGATTAATTTGCTAATAAACGTAGGAATGTCGCCGAATGGCACTGCAGACCATGATGTTCCCGTTTCAAATGCGTCTGTCTGTTTATTTTTTTACTACTGGAAAATATCATCGGTGTCCGATCAGTTTGGTTTGCTAATTGTATGTGGGGACATAGCTCAGTGGTAGAGCATTCGACTGCAGATCGAGAGGTCCCCGGTTCAAATCCGTCTGTCCCCTGTGGTGTTTTTTCCTTAATCCATTGAGATAATTATAATCCTAAGGTCAGATTAATTTGCTAATAAACGTAAGGGTGTCACTGAGTGGCACTGCAGACCGTGATGTTCCCGTTTGAAATGCGTCTGTCTCTTGTCTCTTTCTTTTTTTACTACTGGAAAATATCATCGGTGTCCAATCAGTTTAGTTTGCTAATTGTATGTGGGGACATACCTCAGTGGTAGAGCATTCGGCTGCAGATGTAGAGGTCCCCGGTTCAAATCCGGGTGTCCCCTGTATGTTTTTGACCTACCGATGGTTTGTTTAAAAAAAAAGTAGGGTATCACTCAGCATTCCACTGCAGATGGTAATTTCCTTGTTTTTGTTTTGTTAACTACTGAATAATATTATCGGTCTAAGTAAGTTTGGTTTGCTAATTGTATGTGGGGACATAGCTCAGTGGTAGAGCATTCGACTGCAGATCGAGAGGTTGCTGTTCAAATCCGGGTGTCCCCTGTGCTGTTTTTTCTTTAAACCATTTATATAATTATAACCCTCATGTAAGATTAATTTGCTAATAAACGTAGGGATGTCGCTGAGTGGGACTGCAGACCATGATGTTCCCGTTTCAAATGCGTCTGGTTTTTTTCTTTTTTTACTACTGGAAAATATCATCGGTGTCCGATCAGTTTGGTTTGCTAATTGTATGTGGGAATATAGCTCAGTGGTAGAGCACTCGACTGCAGATCGAGAGGTCCCCGGTTCAAATCCGGGTGTCCCCTGTGCTGTTTTTTCCTTAATCCATTGAGATAATTATAATCCTAAGGTCAGATTAATTTGCTAATAAACGTAAGGATGTCGCTGAGTGGCACTGCAGACCGTGATGTTCCCGTTTGAAATGCGTCTCTCTCTTGTCGCTTTCTTTTTTTACTACTAGAAAATATCATCGGTGTCCAATCAGTTTGGTTTGCTAATTGTATGTGGGGACATAGCTCAGTGGTAGAGCATTCGACTGCAGATCGGGAGGTCCCCGGTTCAAATCCGGGTGTCCCCTGTGCTGTTTTTTCTTTAAACCATTTATATAATTATAACCCTCAGGTAAGGTTAATTTGCTAATAAACGTAGGGATGTCGCTGAGTGGCACTGCAGACCATGATGTTCCCGTTTGAAATGCGTCTGTCTCTTGTCTGTTTCTTTTTTTACTACTGGAAAATAACATCGGTGTCCAATCAGTTTGGTTTGCTATATGTATGTGGGGACATAGCTCAGTGGTAGAGCAGTCGACTGCAGATCGAGAGGTCCCCGGTTCAAATCCGGGTGTCCCCTGTGCTGTTTTTTCCTTAATCCATTGAGATAATTATAATCCTAAGGTCAGATTAATTTGCTAATAAACGTAAGGATGTCGCTGCTTGGCACTGCAGACGGTGATGTTCCCGTTTGAAATGCGTCTGTTTCTTGTCTGTTTCTTTTTATTTACTACTGGAAAATATTATTGGTGTCCAATCAGTTTGGTTTGCTAATTGTATGTGGGGACATAGCTCAGTGGTAGAGCATTCGACTGCAGATCGAGAGGTCCCCGGTTCAAATCCGGGTGTCCCCTGTGCTGTTTTTTCTTTAAACCATTTATATAATTATAACCCTCAGGTAAGATTAATTTGCTGATAAACGTAGGAATGTCGCCGAATGGCACTGCAGACCATGATGTTCCCGTTTCAAATGCGTCTGTCTGTTTATTTTTTTACTACTGGAAAATATCATCGGTGTCCGATCAGTTTGGTTTGCTAATTGTATGTGGGAACATAGCTCAGTGGTAGAGCACTCGACTGCAGATCGAGAGGTCCCCTGTTCAAATCCGGGTGTCCCCTGTGCTGTTTTTTCCTTAATCCATTGAGATAATTATAATCCTAAGGTCAGATTAATTTGCTAATAAACGTAAGGATGTCGCTGAGTGGCACTGCAGACCGTGATGTTCCCGTTTGAAATGCGTCTGTCTCTTGTCTCTTTCTTTTTTTACTACTAGAAAATATCATCGGTGTCCAATCAGTTTGGTTTGCTAATTGTATGTGGGGACATAGCTCAGTGGTAGAGCATTCGACTGCAGATCGAGAGGTCCCCGGTTCAAATCCGGGTGTCCCCTGTGCTGTTTTTTCTTTAAACCATTTATATAATTATAACCCTCAGGTAAGATTAATTTGCTAATAAACGTAAGGATGTCGCTGAGTGGCACTGCAGACCATGATGTTCCCGTTTGAAATGCGTCTGTCTCTTGTCTGTTTCTTTTTTTACTACTGGAAAATAACATCGGTGTCCAATCAGTTTGGTTTGCTATATGTATGTGGGGACATAGCTCAGTGGTAGAGCAGTCGACTGCAGATTGAGAGGTCCCCGGTTCAAATCCGGGTGTCCCCTGTGCTGTTTTTTCCTTAATCAATTGAGATAATTATAATCCTAAGGTCAGATTAATTTGCTAATAAACGTAAGGATGTCGCTGCTTGGCACTGCAGACGGTGATGTTCCCGTTTGAAATGCGTCTGTTTCTTGTCTGTTTCTTTTTATTTACTACTGGAAAATATTATTGGTGTCCAATCAGTTTGGTTTGCTAATTGTATGTGGGGACATAGCTCAGTGGTAGAGCATTCGACTGCAGATCGAGAGGTCCCCGGTTCAAATCCGGGTGTCCCCTGTGCTGTTTTTTCTTTAAACCATTTATATAATTATAACCCTCAGGTAAGATTAATTTGCTGATAAACGTAGGAATGTCGCCGAATGGCACTGCAGACCATGATGTTCCCGTTTCAAATGCGTCTGTCTGTTTATTTTTTTACTACTGGAAAATATCATCGGTGTCCGATCAGTTTGGTTTGCTAATTGTATGTGGGGACATAGCTCAGTGGTAGAGCATTCGACTGCAGATCGAGAGGTCCCCGGTTCAAATCCGTCTGTCCCCTGTGCTGTTTTTCCTTAATCCATTGAGATAATTATAATCCTAAGGTCAGATTAATTTGCTAATAATAAACGTAAGGGTGTCGCTGAGTGGCACTGCAGACCGTGATGTTCCCGTTTGAAATGCGTCTGTCTCTTGTCTCTTTCTTTTTTTACTACTGGAAAATATCATCGGTGTCCAATCAGTTTGGTTTGCTAATTGTATGTGGGGACATACCTCAGTGGTAGAGCATTCGGCTGCAGATGTAGAGGTCCCCGGTTCAAATCCGGGTGTCCCCTGTATGTTTTTGACCTACCGATGGTTTGTTTTTTTAAAAAAGTAGGGTATCACTCAGCATTCCACTGCAGATGGTAATTTCCTTGTTTTTGTTTTGTTAACTACTGAATAATATTATCGGTCTAAGTAAGTTTGGTTTGCTAATTGTATGTGGGGACATAGCTCAGTGGTAGAGCATTCGACTGCAGATCGAGAGGTTGCTGTTCAAATCCGGGTGTCCCCTGTGCTGTTTTTTCTTTAAACCATTTATATAATTATAACCCTCATGTAAGATTAATTTGCTAATAAACGTAGGGATGTCGCTGAGTGGGACTGCAGACCATGATGTTCCCGTTTCAAATGCGTCTGGTTTTTTTCTTTTTTTACTACTGGAAAATATCATCGGTGTCCGATCAGTTTGGTTTGCTAATTGTATGTGGGAACATAGCTCAGTGGTAGAGCACTCGACTGCAGATCGAGAGGTCCCCGGTTCAAATCCGGGTGTCCCCTGTGCTGTTTTTTCCTTAATCCATTGAGATAATTATAATTCTAAGGTCAGATTAATTTGCTAATAAACGTAAGGATGTCGCTGAGTGGCACTGCAGACCGTGATGTTCCCGTTTGAAATGCGTCTGTCTCTTGTCTCTTTCTTTTTTTACTACTAGAAAATATCATCGGTGTCCAATCAGTTTGGTTTGCTAATTGTATGTGGGGACATAGCTCAGTGGTAGAGCATTCGACTGCAGATCGAGAGGTCCCCGGTTCAAATCCGGGTGTCCCCTGTGCTGTTTTTTCTTTAAACCATTTATATAATTATAACCCTCAGGTAAGATTAATTTGCTAATAAACGTAGGGATGTCGCTGAGTGGCACTGCAGACCATGATGTTCCTGTTTGAAATGCGTCTGTCTCTTGTCTGTTTCTTTTTTTACTACTGGAAAATAACATCGGTGTCCAATCAGTTTGGTTTGCTATATGTATGTGGGGACATATCTCAGTGGTAGAGCATTCGACTGCAGATCGAGAGGTCCCCGGTTCAAATCCGGGTGTCCCCTGCGCTGTTTGTTTCCTTAATCCATTGAGATAATTATAATCCTAAAGTCAGATTAATTTGCTAATAAACGTAAGGATGTCGCTGCTTGGCACTGCAGACGGTGATGTTCCCGTTTGAAATGCGTCTGTTTCTTGTCTGTTTCTTTTTATTTACTACTGGAAAATATTATTGGTGTCCAATCAGTTTGGTTTGCTAATTGTATGTGGGGACATAGCTCAGTGGTAGAGCATTCGACTGCAGATCGAGAGGTCCCCGGTTCAAATCCGGGTGTCCCCTGTGCTGTTTTTTCTTTAAACCATTTATATAATTATAACCCTCAGGTAAGATTAATTTGCTGATAAACGTAGGAATGTCGCCGAATGGCACTGCAGACCATGATGTTCCCGTTTCAAATGCGTCTGTCTGTTTATTTTTTTACTACTGGAAAATATCATCGGTGTCCGATCAGTTTGGTTTGCTAATTGTATGTGGGGACATAGCTCAGTGGTAGAGCATTCGACTGCAGATCGAGAGGTCCCCGGTTCAAATCCGTCTGTCCCCTGTGCTGTTTTTTCCTTAATCCATTGAGATAATTATAATCCTAAGGTCAGATTAATTTGCTAATAAACGTAAGGGTGTCGCTGAGTGGCACTGCAGACCGTGATGTTCCCGTTTGAAATGCGTCTGTCTCTTGTCTCTTTCTTTTTTTACTACTGGAAAATATCATCGGTGTCCAATCAGTTTGGTTTGCTAATTGTATGTGGGGACATACCTCAGTGGTAGAGCATTCGGCTGCAGATGTAGAGGTCCCCGGTTCAAATCCGGGTGTCCCCTGTATGTTTTTGACCTACCGATGGTTTGTTTTTAAAAAAAAGTAGGGTATCACTCAGCATTCCACTGCAGATGGTAATTTCCTTGTTTTTGTTTTGTTAACTACTGAATAATATTATCGGTCTAAGTAAGTTTGGTTTGCTAATTGTATGTGGGGACATAGCTCAGTGGTAGAGCATTCGACTGCAGATCGAGAGGTTGCTGTTCAAATCCGGGTGTCCCCTGTGCTGTTTTTTCTTTAAACCATTTATATAATTATAACCCTCATGTAAGATTAATTTGCTAATAAACGTAGGGATGTCGCTGAGTGGGACTGCAGACCACGATGTTCCCGTTTCAAATGCGTCTGGTTTTTTTCTTTTTTTACTACTGGAAAATATCATCGGTGTCCGATCAGTTTGGTTTGCTAATTGTATGTGGGAACATAGCTCAGTGGTAGAGCACTCGACTGCAGATCGAGAGGTCCCCGGTTCAAATCCGGGTGTCCCCTGTGCTGTTTTTTTCTTAATCCATTGAGATAATTATAATCCTAAGGTGAGATTAATTTGCTAATAAATGTAAGGATGTCGCTGAGTGGCACTGCAGACCGTGATGTTCCCGTTTGAAATGCGTCTGTCTCTTGTCTCTTTCTTTTTTTACTACTAGAAAATATCATCGGTGTCCAATCAGTTTGGTTTGCTAATTGTATGTGGGGACATAGCTCAGTGGTAGAGCATTCGACTGCAGATCGAGAGGTCCCCGGTTCAAATCCGGGTGTCCCCTGTGCGTTTTTTACCCACCGACGGTTTGTTTAAAAACAAAAGTAGGGTATCACTCAGCATTCCACTGCAGATGATAATTTCCCTTGTTTTTGTTTTGTTAACTACTGAATAATATTATCGGTCTAAGTAAGTTTGGTTTGCTAATTGTATGTGGGGACATAGCTCAGTGGTAGAGCATTCGACTGCAGATCGAGAGGTCCCCGGTTCAAATCCGGGTGTCCCCTGTGCTGTTTTTTCTTTAAACCATTTATATAATTATAACCCTCAGGTAAGATTAATTTGCTAATAAACGTAGGGATGTCGCTGAGTGGGACTGCAGACCATGATGTTCCCGTTTTAAATGCGTCTGGTTTTTTTTTTTTTTACTACTGGAAAATATCATCGGTGTCCGATCAGTTTGGTTTGCTAATTGTATGTGGGAACATAGATCAGTGGTAGAGCACTCGACTGCAGATCGAGAGGTCCCCGGTTCAAATCCGGGTGTCCCCTGTGCTGTTTTTTCCTTAATCCATTGAGATAATTATAATCCTAAGGTCAGATTAATTTGCTAATAAACGTAAGGATGTCGCTGAGTGGCACTGCAGACCGTGATGTTCCCGTTTGAAATGCGTCTGTCTCTTGTCTCTTTCTTTTTTTACTACTAGAAAATATCATCGGTGTCCAATCAGTTTGGTTTGCTAATTGTATGTGGGGACATAGCTCAGTGGTAGAGCATTCGACTGCAGATCGAGAGGTCCCCGGTTCAAATCCGGGTGTCCCCTGTGCTGTTTTTTCTTTAAACCATTTATATAATTATAACCCTCAGGTAAGATTAATTTGCTAATAAACGTAGGGATGTCGCTGAGAGGCACTGCAGACCATGATGTTCCCGTTTGAAATGCGTCTGTCTCTTGTCTGTTTCTTTTTTTACTACTGGAAAATAACATCGGTGTCCAATCAGTTTGGTTTGCTATATGTATGTGGGGACATAGCTCAGTGGTAGAGCAGTCGACTGCAGATCGAGAGGTCCCCGGTTCAAATCCGGGTGTCCCCTGTGCTGTTTTTTCCTTAATCCATTGAGATAATTATAATCCTAAGGTCAGATTAATTTGCTAATAAACGTAAGGATGTCGCTGCTTGGCACTGCAGACGGTGATGTTCCCGTTTGAAATGCGTCTGTTTCTTGTCTGTTTCTTTTTATTTACTACTGGAAAATATTATTGGTGTCCAATCAGTTTGGTTTGCTAATTGTTTGTGGGGACATAGCTCAGTGGTAGAGCATTCGACTGCAGATCGAGAGGTCCCCGGTTCAAATCCGGGTGTCCCCTGTGCTGTTTTTTCTTTAAACCATTTATATAATTATAACCCTCAGGTAAGATTAATTTGCTGATAAACGTAGGAATGTCGCCGAATGGCACTGCAGACCATGATGTTCCCGTTTCAAATGCGTCTGTCTGTTTATTTTTTTACTACTGGAAAATATCATCGGTGTCCGATCAGTTTGGTTTGCTAATTGTATGTGGGGACATAGCTCAGTGGTAGAGCATTCGACTGCAGATCGAGAGGTCCCCGGTTCAAATCCGTCTGTCCCCTGTGCTGTTTTTTCCTTAATCCATTGAGATAATTATAATCCTAAGGTCAGATTAATTTGCTAATAAACGTAAGGGTGTCGCTGAGTGGCACTGCAGACCGTGATGTTCCCGTTTGAAATGCGTCTGTCTCTTGTCTCTTTCTTTTTTTACTACTGGAAAATATCATCGGTGTCCAATCAGTTTGGTTTGCTAATTGTATGTGGGGACATACCTCAGTGGTAGAGCGTTCGGCTGCAGATGTAGAGGTCCCCGGTTCAAATCCGGGTGTCCCCTGTATGTTTTTGACCTACCGTTGGTTTGTTTTTAAAAAAAGGTAGGGTATCACTCAGCATTCCACTGCAGATGGTAATTTTCTTGTTTTTGTTTTGTTAACTACTGAATAATATTATCGGTCTAAGTAAGTTTGGTTTGCTAATTGTATGTGGGGACATAGCTCAGTGGTAGAGCATTCGACTGCAGATCGAGAGGTTGCTGTTAAAATCCGGGTGTCCCCTGTGCTGTTTTTTCTTTAAACCATTTATATAATTATAACCCTCATGTAAGATTAATTTGCTAATAAACGTAGGGATGTCGCTGAGTGGGACTGCAGACCATGATGTTCCCGTTTCAAATGCGTCTGGTTTTTTTCTTTTTTTACTACTGGAAAATATCATCGGTGTCCGATCAGTTTGGTTTGCTAATTGTATGTGGGAACATAGCTCAGTGGTAGAGCACTCGACTGCAGATCGAGAGGTCCCCGGTTCAAATCCGGGTGTCCCCTGTGCTGTTTTTTTCTTAATCCATTGAGATAATTATAATCCTAAGGTCAGATTAATTTGCTAATAAACGTAAGGATGTCGCTGAGTGGCACTGCAGACCGTGATGTTCCCGTTTGAAATGCGTCTGTCTCTTGTCTCTTTCTTTTTTTACTACAAGAAAATATCATCGGTGTCCAATCAGTTTGGTTTGCTAATTGTATGTGGGGACATAGCTCAGTGGTAGAGCATTCGACTGCAGATCGAGAGGTCCCCGGTTCAAATCCGGGTGTCCCCTGTGCTGTTTTTTCTTTAAACCATTTATATAATTATAACCCTCAGGTAAGATTAATTTGCTAATAAACGTAGGGATGTCGCTGAGAGGCACTGCAGACCACGATGTTCCCGTTTGAAATGCGTCTGTCTGTTTATTTTTTTACTACTGGAAAATATCATCGGTGTCCGATCAGTTTGGTTTGCTAATTGTATGTGGGGACATAGCTCAGTGGTAGAGCATTCGACTGCAGATCGAGAGGTCCCCGGTTCAAATCCGGGTGTCCCCTGTATGTTTTTGACCTACCGATGGTTTGTTTAAAAAAAAAGGTAGGGTATCACTCAGCATTCCACTGCAGATGGTAATTTCCTTGTTTTTGTTTTGTTAACTACTGAATAATATTATCGGTCTAAGTAAGTTTGGTTTGCTAATTGTATGTGGGGACATAGCTCAGTGGTAGAGCATTCGACTGCAGATCGAGAGGTTGCTGTTAAAATCCGGGTGTCCCCTGTGCTGTTTTTTCTTTAAACCATTTATATAATTATAACCCTCATGTAAGATTAATTTGCTAATAAACGTAGGGATGTCGCTGAGTGGGACTGCAGACCATGATGTTCCCGTTTCAAATGCGTCTGGTTTTTTTCTTTTTTTACTACTGGAAAATATCATCGGTGTCCGATCAGTTTGGTTTGCTAATTGTATGTGGGAACATAGCTCAGTGGTAGAGCACTCGACTGCAGATCGAGAGGTCCCCGGTTAAAATCCGGGTGTCCCCTGTGCTGTTTTTTTCTTAATCCATTGAGATAATTATAATCCTAAGGTCAGATTAATTTGCTAATAAACGTAAGGATGTCGCTGAGTGGCACTGCAGACCGTGATGTTCCCGTTTGAAATGCGTCCGTCTCTTGTCTGTTTCTTTTTTTACTACTAGAAAATATCATCGGTGTCCAATCAGTTTGGTTTGCTATATGTATGTGGGGACATAGCTCAGTGGTAGAGCAGTCGACTGCAGATCGAGAGGTCCCCGGTTCAAATCCGGGTGTCCCCTGTGCTGTTTTTTCCTTAACCCATTGAGATAATTATAATCCTAAGGTCAGATTAATTTGCTAATAAACGTAAGGATGTCGCTGCTTGGCACTGCAGACGGTGATGTTCCCGTTTGAAATGCGTCTGTTTCTTGTCTGTTTCTTTTTATTTACTACTGGAAAATATTATTGGTGTCCAATCAGTTTGGTTTGCTAATTGTATGTGGGGACATAGCTCAGTGGTAGAGCATTCGACTGCAGATCGAGAGGTCCCCGGTTCAAATCTGGGTGTCCCCTGTGCTGTTTTTTCTTTAAACCATTTATATAATTATAACCCTCAGGTAAGATTAATTTGCTGATAAACGTAGGAATGTCGCCGAATGGCACTGCAGACCATGATGTTCCCGTTTCAAATGCGTCTGTCTGTTTATTTTTTTACTACTGGAAAATATCATCGGTGTCCGATCAGTTTGGTTTGCTAATTGTATGTGGGGACATAGCTCAGTGGTAGAGCATTCGACTGCAGATCGAGAGGTCCCCGGTTCAAATCCGTCTGTCCCCTGTGCTGTTTTTTCCTTAATCCATTGAGATAATTATAATCCTAAGGTCAGATTAATTTGCTAATAAACGTAAGGATGTCGCTGAGTGGCACTGCAGACCGTGATGTTCCCGTTTGAAATGCGTCTGTCTCTTGTCTCTTTCTTTTTTTACTACTAGAAAATATCATCGGTGTCCAATCAGTTTGGTTTGCTAATTGTATGTGGGGACATAGCTCAGTGGTAGAGCATTCGACTGCAGATCGAGAGGTCCCCGGTTCAAATCCGGGTGTCCCCTGTGCTGTTTTTTCTTTAAACCATTTATATAATTATAACCCTCAGGTAAGATTAATTTGCTAATAAACGTAGGGATGTCGCTGAGTGGCACTGCAGACCGTGATGTTCCCGTTTGAAATGCGTCTGTTTCTTGTCTGTTTCTTTTTATTTACTACTGGAAAATATTATTGGTGTCCAATCAGTTTGGTTTGCTAATTGTATGTGGGGACATAGCTCAGTGGTAGAGCATTCGACTGCAGATCGAGAGGTCCCCGGTTCAAATCTGGGTGTCCCCTGTGCTGTTTTTTCTTTAAACCATTTATATAATTATAACCCTCAGGTAAGATTAATTTGCTGATAAACGTAGGAATGTCGCCGAATGGCACTGCAGACCATGATGTTCCCGTTTCAAATGCGTCTGTCTGTTTATTTTTTTACTACTGGAAAATATCATCGGTGTCCGATCAGTTTGGTTTGCTAATTGTATGTGGGGACATAGCTCAGTGGTAGAGCATTCGACTGCAGATCGAGAGGTCCCCGGTTCAAATCCGGGTGTCCCCTGTATGTTTTTGACCTACCGATGGTTTGTTTTAAAAAAAAAAGGTAGGGTATCACTCAGCATTCCACTGCAGATGGTAATTTCCTTGTTTTTGTTTTGTTAACTACTGAATAATATTATCGGTCTAAGTAAGTTTGGTTTGCTAATTGTATGTGGGGACATAGCTCAGTGGTAGAGCATTCGACTGCAGATCGAGAGGTTGCTGTTAAAATCCGGGTGTCCCCTGTGCTGTTTTTTCTTTAAACCATTTATATAATTATAACCCTCATCTAAGATTAATTTGCTAATAAACGTAGGGATGTCGCTGAGTGGGACTGCAGACCATGATGTTCCCGTTTCAAATGCGTCTGGTTTTTTTCTTTTTTTACTACTGGAAAATATCATCGGTGTCCGATCAGTTTGGTTTGCTAATTGTATGTGGGAACATAGCTCAGTGGTAGAGCACTCGACTGCAGATCGAGAGGTCCCCGGTTCAAATCCGGGTGTCCCCTGTGCTGTTTTTTTCTTAATCCATTGAGATAATTATAATCCTAAGGTCAGATTAATTTGCTAATAAACGTAAGGATGTCGCTGAGTGGCACTGCAGACCGTGATGTTCCCGTTTGAAATGCGTCTGTCTCTTGTCTCTTTCTTTTTTTACTACTAGAAAATATCATCGGTGTCCAATCAGTTTGGTTTGCTAATTGTATGTGGGAACATAGCTCAGTGGTAGAGCATTCGACTGCAGATCGAGAGGTCCCCGGTTCAAATCCGGGTGTCCCCTGTGCTGTTTTTTCTTTAAACCATTTATATAATTATAACCCTCAGGTAAGATTAATTTGCTAATAAACGTAGGGATGTGGCACTGCAGACCATGATGTTCCCGTTTGAAATGCGTCTGTCTCTTGTCTGTTTCTTTTTTTACTACTGGAAAATAACATCGGTGTCCAATCAGTTTGGTTTGCTATATGTATGTGGGGACATAGCTCAGTGGTAGAGCAGTCGACTGCAGATCGAGAGGTCCCCGGTTCAAATCCGGGTGTCCCCTGTGCTGTTTTTTCCTTAATCCATTGAGATAATTATAATCCTAAGGTCAGATTAATTTGCTAATAAACGTAAGGATGTCGCTGCTTGGCACTGCAGACGGTGATGTTCCCGTTTGAAATGCGTCTGTTTCTTGTCTGTTTCTTTTTATTTACTACTGGAAAATATTATTGGTGTCCAATCAGTTTGGTTTGCTAATTGTATGTGGGGACATAGCTCAGTGGTAGAGCATTCGACTGCAGATCGAGAGGTCCCCGGTTCAAATCCGGGTGTCCCCTGTGCTGTTTTTTCTTTAAACCATTTATATAATTATAACCCTCAGGTAAGATTAATTTGCTAATAAACGTAGGAATGTCGCCGAATGGCACTGCAGACCATGATGTTCCCGTTTCAAATGCGTCTGTCTGTTTATTTTTTTACTACTGGAAAATATCATCGGTGTCCGATCAGTTTGGTTTGCTAATTGTATGTGGGGACATAGCTCAGTGGTAGAGCATTCGACTGCAGATCGAGAGGTCCCCGGTTCAAATCCGTCTGTCCCCTGTGCTGTTTTTTCCTTAATCCATTGAGATAATCATAATCCTAAGGTCAGATTAATTTGCTAATAAACGTAGGGGTCTCGCTGAGTGGCACTGCAGACCGTGATGTTCCCGTTTGAAATGCGTCTGTCTCTTGTCTCTTTCTTTTTTTACTACTGGAAAATATCATCGGTGTCCAATCAGTTTGGTTTGCTAATTGTATGTGGGGACATACCTCAGTGGTAGAGCATTCGGCTGCAGATGTAGAGGTCCCCGGTTCAAATCCGGGTGTCCCCTGTATGTTTTTGACCTACCGATGGTTTGTTTTTAAAAAAAAGTAGGGTATCACTCAGCATTCCACTGCAGATGGTAATTTCCTTGTTTTTGTTTTGTTAACTACTGAATAATATTATCGGTCTAAGTAAGTTTGGTTTGCTAATTGTATGTGGGGACATAGCTCAGTGGTAGAGCATTCGACTGCAGATCGAGAGGTTGCTGTTCAAATCCGGGTGTCCCCTGTGCTGTTTTTTCCTTAACCCATTGAGATAATTATAATCCTAAGGTCAGATTAATTTGCTAATAAACGTAAGGATGTCGCTGCTTGGCACTGCAGACGGTGATGTTCCCGTTTGAAATGCGTCTGTTTCTTGTCTGTTTCTTTTTATTTACTACTGGAAAATATTATTGGTGTCCAATCAGTTTGGTTTGCTAATTGTATGTGGGGACATAGCTCAGTGGTAGAGCATTCGACTGCAGATCGAGAGGTCCCCGGTTCAAATCTGGGTGTCCCCTGTGCTGTTTTTTCTTTAAACCATTTATATAATTATAACCCTCAGGTAAGATTAATTTGCTGATAAACGTAGGAATGTCGCCGAATGGCACTGCAGACCATGATGTTCCCGTTTCAAATGCGTCTGTCTGTTTATTTTTTTACTACTGGAAAATATCATCGGTGTCCGATCAGTTTGGTTTGCTAATTGTATGTGGGGACATAGCTCAGTGGTAGAGCATTCGACTGCAGATCGAGAGGTCCCCGGTTCAAATCCGTCTGTCCCCTGTGCTGTTTTTTCCTTAATCCATTGAGATAATTATAATCCTAAGGTCAGATTAATTTGCTAATAAACGTAAGGATGTCGCTGAGTGGCACTGCAGACCGTGATGTTCCCGTTTGAAATGCGTCTGTCTCTTGTCTCTTTCTTTTTTTACTACTAGAAAATATCATCGGTGTCCAATCAGTTTGGTTTGCTAATTGTATGTGGGGACATAGCTCAGTGGTAGAGCATTCGTCTGCAGATCGAGAGGTCCCCGGTTCAAATCCGGGTGTCCCCTGTGCTGTTTTTTCTTTAAACCATTTATATAATTATAACCCTCAGGTAAGATTAATTTGCTAATAAACGTAGGGATGTCGCTGAGTGGCACTGCAGACCATAATGTTCCCGTTTGAAATGCGTCAGTCTCTTGTCTGTTTCTTTTTTTACTACTGGAAAATAACATCGGTGTCCAATCAGTTTGGTTTGCTATATGTATGTGGGGACATAGCTCAGTGGTAGAGCAGTCGACTGCAGATTGAGAGGTCCCCGGTTCAAATCCGGGTGTCCCCTGTGCTGTTTTTTCCTTAATCAATTGAGATAATTATAATCCTAAGGTCAGATTAATTTGCTAATAAACGTAAGGATGTCGCTGCTTGGCACTGCAGACGGTGATGTTCCCGTTTGAAATGCGTCTGTTTCTTGTCTGTTTCTTTTTATTTACTACTGGAAAATATTATTGGTGTCCAATCAGTTTGGTTTGCTAATTGTATGTGGGGACATAGCTCAGTGGTAGAGCATTCGACTGCAGATCGAGAGGTCCCCGGTTCAAATCCGGGTGTCCCCTGTGCTGTTTTTTCTTTAAACCATTTATATAATTATAACCCTCAGGTAAGATTAATTTGCTGATAAACGTAGGAATGTCGCCGAATGGCACTGCAGACCATGATGTTCCCGTTTCAAATGCGTCTGTCTGTTTACTACTGGAAAATATCATCGGTGTCCAATCAGTTTGGTTTGCTAATTGTATGTGGGGACATAGCTCAGTGGTAGAGCATTCGACTGCAGATCGAGAGGTCCCCGGTTCAAATCCGGGTGTCCCCTGTATGTTTTTGACCTACCGATGGTTTGTTTTTAAAAAAGGTAGGGTATCACTCAGCATTCCACTGCAGATGGTAATTTCCTTGTTTTTGTTTAGTTAACTACTGAATAATATTATCGGTCTAAGTAAGTTTGGTTTGTTAATTGTATGTGGGGACATAGCTCAGTGGTAGAGCATTCGACTGCAGATCGAGAGGTTGCTGTTAAAATCCGGGTGTCCCCTGTGCTGTTTTTTCTTTAAACCATTTATATAATTATAACCCTCATGTAAGATTAATTTGCTAATAAACGTAGGGATGTCGCTGAGTGGGACTGCAGACCATGATGTTCCCGTTTCAAATGCGTCTGGTTTTTTTCTTTTTTTACTACTGGAAAATATCATCGGTGTCCGATCAGTTTGGTTTGCTAATTGTATGTGGGAACATAGCTCAGTGGTAGAGCACTCGACTGCAGATCGAGAGGTCCCCGGTTCAAATCCGGGTGTCCCCTGTGCTGTTTTTTTCTTAATCCATTGAGATAATTATAATCCTAAGGTCAGATTAATTTGCTAATAAACGTAAGGATGTCGCTGAGTGGCACTGCAGACCGTGATGTTCCCGTTTGAAATGCGTCTGTCTCTTGTCTCTTTCTTTTTTTACTACTAGAAAATATCATCGGTGTCCAATCAGTTTGGTTTGCTAATTGTATGTGGGGACATAGCTCAGTGGTAGAGCATTCGACTGCAGATCGAGAGGTCCCCGGTTCAAATCCGGGTGTCCCCTGTGCTGTTTTTTCTTTAAACCATTTATATAATTATAACCCTCAGGTAAGATTAATTTGCTAATAAACGTAGGGATGTCGCTGAGAGGCACTGCAGACCATGATGTTCCCGTTTGAAATGCGTCTGTCTCTTGTCTGTTTCTTTTTTTACTACTGGAAAATAACATCGGTGTCCAATCAGTTTGGTTTGCTACATGTATGTGGGGACATAGCTCAGTGGTAGAGCAGTCGACTGCAGATCGAGAGGTCCCCGGTTCAAATCCGGGTGTCCCCTGTGCTGTTTTTTCCTTAACCCATTGAGATAATTATAATCCTAAGGTCAGATTAATTTGCTAATAAACGTAAGGATGTCGCTGCTTGGCACTGCAGACGGTGATGTTCCCGTTTGAAATGCGTCTGTTTCTTGTCTGTTTCTTTTTATTTACTACTGGAAAATATTATTGGTGTCCAATCAGTTTGGTTTGCTAATTGTATGTGGGGACATAGCTCAGTGGTAGAGCATTCGACTGCAGAAAGAGAGGTCCCCGGTTCAAATCTGGGTGTCCCCTGTGCTGTTTTTTCTTTAAACCATTTATATAATTATAACCCTCAGGTAAGATTAATTTGCTGATAAACGTAGGAATGTCGCCGAATGGCACTGCAGACCATGATGTTCCCGTTTCAAATGCGTCTGTCTGTTTATTTTTTTACTACTGGAAAATATCATCGGTGTCCGATCAGTTTGGTTTGCTAATTGTATGTGGGGACATAGCTCAGTGGTAGAGCATTCGACTGCAGATCGAGAGGTCCCCGGTTCAAATCCGGGTGTCCCCTGTGCTGTTTTTTCTTTAAACCATTTATATAATTATAACCCTCAGGTAAGATTAATTTGCTAATAAACGTAGGAATGTCGCCGAATGGCACTGCAGACCATGATGTTCCCGTTTCAAATGCGTCTGTCTGTTTATTTTTTTACTACTGAAAAATATCATCGGTGTCCGATCAGTTTGGTTTGCTAATTGTATGTGGGGACATAGCTCAGTGGTAGAGCATTCGACTGCAGATCGAGAGGTCCCCGGTTCAAATCCGTCTGTCCCCTGTGCTGTTTTTTCCTTAATCAATTGAGATAATTATAATCCTAAGGTCAGATTAATTTGCTAATAAACGTAAGGATGTCGCTGCTTGGCACTGCAGACGGTGATGTTCCCGTTTGAAATGCGTCTGTTTCTTGTCTGTTTCTTTTTATTTACTACTGGAAAATATTATTGGTGTCCAATCAGTTTGGTTTGCTAATTGTATGTGGGGACATAGCTCAGTGGTAGAGCATTCGACTGCAGATCGAGAGGTCCCCGGTTCAAATCCGGGTGTCCCCTGTGCTGTTTTTTCTTTAAACCATTTATATAATTATAACCCTCAGGTAAGATTAATTTGCTGATAAACGTAGGAATGTCGCCGAATGGCACTGCAGACCATGATGTTCCCGTTTCAAATGCGTCTGTCTGTTTATTTTTTTACTACTGGAAAATATCATCGGTGTCCAATCAGTTTGGTTTGCTAATTGTATGTGGGGACATAGCTCAGTGGTAGAGCATTCGACTGCAGATCGAGAGGTCCCCGGTTCAAATCCGGGTGTCCCCTGTATGTTTTTGACCTACCGATGGTTTGTTTTAAAAAAAAGGTAGGGTATCACTCAGCATTCCACTGCAGATGGTAATTTCCTTGTTTTTGTTTTGTTAACTACTGAATAATATTATCGGTCTAAGTAAGTTTGGTTTGTTAATTGTATGTGGGGACATAGCTCAGTGGTAGAGCATTCGACTGCAGATCGAGAGGTTGCTGTTAAAATCCGGGTGTCCCCTGTGCTGTTTTTTCTTTAAACCATTTATATAATTATAACCCTCATGTAAGATTAATTTGCTAATAAACGTAGGGATGTCGCTGAGTGGGACTGCAGACCATGATGTTCCCGTTTCAAATGCGTCTGGTTTTTTTCTTTTTTTACTACTGGAAAATATCATCGGTGTCCGATCAGTTTGGTTTGCTAATTGTATGTGGGAACATAGCTCAGTGGTAGAGCACTCGACTGCAGATCGAGAGGTCCCCGGTTCAAATCCGGGTGTCCCCTGTGCTGTTTTTTTCTTAATCCATTGAGATAATTATAATCCTAAGGTCAGATTAATTTGCTAATAAACGTAAGGATGTCGCTGAGTGGCACTGCAGACCGTGATGTTCCCGTTTGAAATGCGTCTGTCTCTTGTCTCTTTCTTTTTTTACTACTAGAAAATATCATCGGTGTCCAATCAGTTTGGTTTGCTAATTGTATGTGGGGACATAGCTCAGTGGTAGAGCATTCGACTGCAGATCGAGAGGTCCCCGGTTCAAATCCGGGTGTCCCCTGTGCTGTTTTTTCTTTAAACCATTTATATAATTATAACCCTCAGGTAAGATTAATTTGCTAATAAACGTAGGGATGTCGCTGAGAGGCACTGCAGACCATGATGTTCCCGTTTGAAATGCGTCTGTCTCTTGTCTGTTTCTTTTTTTACTACTGGAAAATAACATCGGTGTCCAATCAGTTTGGTTTGCTACATGTATGTGGGGACATAGCTCAGTGGTAGAGCAGTCGACTGCAGATCGAGAGGTTCCCGGTTCAAATCCGGGTGTCCCCTGTGCTGTTTTTTCCTTAACCCATTGAGATAATTATAATCCTAAGGTCGGATTAATTTGCTAATAAACGTAAGGATGTCGCTGCTTGGCACTGCAGACGGTGATGTTCCCGTTTGAAATGCGTCTGTTTCTTGTCTGTTTCTTTTTATTTACTACTGGAAAATATTATTGGTGTCCAATCAGTTTGGTTTGCTAATTGTATGTGGGGACATAGCTCAGTGGTAGAGCATTCGACTGCAGAAAGAGAGGTCCCCGGTTCAAATCTGGGTGTCCCCTGTGCTGTTTTTTCTTTAAACCATTTATATAATTATAACCCTCAGGTAAGATTAATTTGCTGATAAACGTAGGAATGTCGCCGAATGGCACTGCAGACCATGATGTTCCCGTTTCAAATGCGTCTGTCTGTTTATTTTTTTACTACTGGAAAATATCATCGGTGTCCGATCAGTTTGGTTTGCTAATTGTATGTGGGGACATAGCTCAGTGGTAGAGCATTCGACTGCAGATCGAGAGGTCCCCGGTTCAAATCCGGGTGTCCCCTGTGCTGTTTTTTCTTTAAACCATTTATATAATTATAACCCTCAGGTAAGATTAATTTGCTAATAAACGTAGGAATGTCGCCGAATGGCACTGCAGACCATGATGTTCCCGTTTCAAATGCGTCTGTCTGTTTATTTTTTTACTACTGAAAAATATCATCGGTGTCCGATCAGTTTGGTTTGCTAATTGTATGTGGGGAAATAGCTCAGTGGTAGAGCATTCGACTGCAGATCGAGAGGTCCCCGGTTCAAATCCGTCTGTCCCCTGTGCTGTTTTTTCCTTAATCCATTGAGATAATTATAATCCTAAGGTCAGATTAATTTGCTAATAAACGTAGGGGTCTCGCTGAGTGGCACTGCAGACCGTGATGTTCCCGTTTGAAATGCGTCTGTCTCTTGTCTCTTTCTTTTTTTACTACTGGAAAATATCATCGGTGTCCAATCAGTTTGGTTTGCTAATTGTATGTGGGGACATACCTCAGTGGTAGAGCATTCGGCTGCAGATGTAGAGGTCCCCGGTTCAAATCCGGGTGTCCTCTGTATGTTTTTGACCTACCGATGGTTTGTTTTTAAAAAAAAGTAGGGTATCACTCAGCATTCCACTGCAGATGGTAATTTCCTTGTTTTTGTTTTGTTAACTACTGAATAATATTATCGGTCTCAGTAAGTTTGGTTTGCTAATTGTATGTGGGGACATAGCTCAGTGGTAGAGCATTCGACTGCAGATCGAGAGGTTGCTGTTCAAATCCGGGTGTCCCCTGTGATGTTTTTTCTTTAAACCATTTATATAATTATAACCCTCATGTAAGATTAATTTGCTAATAAACGTAGGGATGTCGCTGAGTGGGACTGCAGACCATGATGTTCCCGTTTCAAATGCGTCTGGTTTTTTTCTTTTTTTACTACTGGAAAATATCATCGGTGTCCGATCAGTTTGGTTTGCTAATTGTATGTGGGAACATAGCTCAGTGGTAGAGCACTCGACTGCAGATCGAGAGGTCCCCGGTTCAAATCCGGGTGTCCCCTGTGCTGTTTTTTCCTTAATCCATTGAGATAATTATAATCCTAAGGTCAGATTAATTTGCTAATAAACGTAAGGATGTCGCTGAGTGGCACTGCAGACCGTGATGTTCCCGTTTGAAATGCGTCTGTCTCTTGTCTCTTTCTTTTTTTACTACTAGAAAATATCATCGGTGTCCAATCAGTTTGGTTTGCTAATTGTATGTGGGAACATAGCTCAGTGGTAGAGCATTCGACTGCAGATCGAGAGGTCCCCGGTTCAAATCCGGGTGTCCCCTGTGCTGTTTTTTCTTTAAACCATTTATATAATTATAACCCTCAGGTAAGATTAATTTGCTAATAAACGTAGGGATGTGGCACTGCAGACCATGATGTTCCCGTTTGAAATGCGTCTGTCTCTTGTCTGTTTCTTTTTTTACTACTGGAAAATAACATCGGTGTCCAATCAGTTTGGTTTGCTATATGTATGTGGGGACATAGCTCAGTGGTAGAGCAGTCGACTGCAGATCGAGAGGTCCCCGGTTCAAATCCGGGTGTCCCCTGTGCTGTTTTTTCCTTAATCCATTGAGATAATTATAATCCTAAGGTCAGATTAATTTGCTAATAAACGTAAGGATGTCGCTGCTTGGCACTGCAGACGGTGATGTTCCCGTTTGAAATGCGTCTGTTTCTTGTCTGTTTCTTTTTATTTACTACTGGAAAATATTATTGGTGTCCAATCAGTTTGGTTTGCTAATTGTATGTGGGGACATAGCTCAGTGGTAGAGCATTCGACTGCAGATCGAGAGGTCCCCGGTTCAAATCCGGGTGTCCCCTGTGCTGTTTTTTCTTTAAACCATTTATATAATTATAACCCTCAGGTAAGATTAATTTGCTAATAAACGTAGGAATGTCGCCGAATGGCACTGCAGACCATGATGTTCCCGTTTCAAATGCGTCTGTCTGTTTATTTTTTTACTACTGGAAAATATCATCGGTGTCCGATCAGTTTGGTTTGCTAATTGTATGTGGGGACATAGCTCAGTGGTAGAGCATTCGACTGCAGATCGAGAGGTCCCCGGTTCAAATCCGTCTGTCCCCTGTGCTGTTTTTTCCTTAATCCATTGAGATAATCATAATCCTAAGGTCAGATTAATTTGCTAATAAACGTAGGGGTCTCGCTGAGTGGCACTGCAGACCGTGATGTTCCCGTTTGAAATGCGTCTGTCTCTTGTCTCTTTCTTTTTTTACTACTGGAAAATATCATCGGTGTCCAATCAGTTTGGTTTGCTAATTGTATGTGGGGACATACCTCAGTGGTAGAGCATTCGGCTGCAGATGTAGAGGTCCCCGGTTCAAATCCGGGTGTCCCCTGTATGTTTTTGACCTACCGATGGTTTGTTTTTAAAAAAAAGTAGGGTATCACTCAGCATTCCACTGCAGATGGTAATTTCCTTGTTTTTGTTTTGTTAACTACTGAATAATATTATCGGTCTAAGTAAGTTTGGTTTGCTAATTGTATGTGGGGACATAGCTCAGTGGTAGAGCATTCGACTGCAGATCGAGAGGTTGCTGTTCAAATCCGGGTGTCCCCTGTGCTGTTTTTCTTTAAACCATTTATATAATTATAACCCTCATGTAAGATTAATTTGCTATTTGCACTGCGGCGCGTGAGGGCGCAAGATAAGAGACTGTCAGTGTTAAGTCTGGTTTCGTCATGGCTGGACGTTCCATGTCTTCGCGTCTGTCCAGACCGTTGGCCACCCGGGCCGTGTTTTACACCGCGGCATGGCAGCAATCCAGGATTCAAGAGAGATCATTTCTGGGAAGGTTTTCCATCCCAGTAAAAGTCAATCGCGCTTGTGTTTGTGAGATTGGACACCCGTGCTAGTTTGAGGACTCTTTCTTGGATTGTATGGAGAAATGAGGTAGGATCAAACCACTTATTTGATTTGGCGCAGCTTAAACTGAAGAACCCTCCTCGAAAAGGGGCGTGTCGAAATGGTTTATGGAGCCGAGCTCTGAGATAATTGTATTCTTATAAACGCGCAGGTATTCTTGTTTTACCTCACGTTTTGCCTTTGCTTCGGCAGAGTTTGGAATATGTCCCCCGGGTGCACTAGCGTGTAGGTTTGAAGCTTGCCATGCTTGGCGGCATAGAGCCTTCGTACCGAAGACCACAATTTGCGCGATAGGGAGTGGCCGCACTGATGCGTGGCAATGGAATGTAAGAGCACCACAATGGTCTATCCATCGCCCCGGTCGGCCTACTTGTTTAA
Source organism: Crossaster papposus (assembly GCA_037893245.1). Classification (NCBI taxonomy): domain Eukaryota; kingdom Metazoa; phylum Echinodermata; class Asteroidea; order Velatida; family Solasteridae; genus Crossaster; species Crossaster papposus. Next base: position 932,651 of record JBAIAA010000246.1, read on the forward strand.
CAATAGCGCCAGGAATGTAGGTTTTAATAACATAGACTATTTTATTCGCGCTACTTAACGTTTGCATACGTTTTCAGCAATATATATATATTCACCAGTACATGTCCAGTATAATGCAGTTGGTTACATAACAGGCATATGCCGGTGTATGGGCATCCCTATAGCACGCATGTTTGTGCAGCTGTTTGTGCAGCTTTTTCTATGATGTCCCGCTGGACACCTGTCGGCTTTTGTTTCCCAATAAATGTCCCCGACGAATTCACTTATTTAATTTCTGGTTTTGGTAAACGGGTCTGTTTCTCCGTATTGAAATGCCGTATTGTGTTCTTTATGCAATCAGTGATCTTCGGTGTTTTCTCTATTTCGGGGGGCGTTTTTCTACAAATCTGATTTTTAGGTTTAATTGAGACCTAGCGAGGATAGCAGTCTTATCGAGCCCCTCCTGGTGTTAGGTGGGTATAATACACGTTTATTTACAAGGGCGACAAGCATTCCCTTCATAAACCTTTACCCAGCTGATTATAATGTATGTTCAGTTTTATTGGAATTCTGTGTTGAAATAATATATTTCCGCTACATATCTGTAGGAAAGCCCGTTTAATCTAAATGTTGGGACCCCGGTGCCATTTCATACTATGGGAATGAAATCATGGAGGCTGGTGTGTGCTCTCGCATTGTGCCAGTCAGATTGCAGCGTAGTCATTAATGAGGTACGCTGCGAAGTTTTGTGCGGTTTGACGGCCTCGTAGCCGCGAAATTTTGCGAGGTTTTGTGTGCACGGAGGTGTGCCCCTCGGAATTAGGTCATGTTCTTTTTCACCGAAATGTTAAACAAAAAACCAAATTACCTAGAATCGCGAATTGTCTGTTTTTCAAATGACCTAATTCACGTGATTTATATTGTATACACGTGCGTGTTGTTGCATAACTTTGCTTTATGCTCACGTTTTGCATGTGATGTTTGTTTACGATAGTCAGAGCGCCACATGCTCTTGTCGAGCGCCTTTGCTCTGGTGTGGAGCAGGGGTTCCGACATGCAAATTACAGAGATATCTTGAGTTTAGTATAGCAACGCATGTTTGATCAAGGTGCTAGATTGTTTTGGTATTTGAGGACAGTAGAATTGAGGCATTTATGTGCTTTTTGAGCGGCATTATTTTTGTGAGCCTGCTTTCGGAATGGACGACATTTTGAGTGTTCGTAAGTGTTTGAGGTAAATAAAAGAACCACACATTTTGAAGATAGGTAACTAAATAACATATCTTGTTTGTCACCAAACTGTCGCATTCTTCTGCACAACTTTGTTTAGTAAAGTAAAAGGGTATTTTTTACCGACCCCAAAATAAAATGTTGATGAAAACTTGAATAATCTCACTAAACAATAAGACGATACTAGTATTATCAGCCCTTTTGTTGCATACAAAATGTCGCAACAATAATTAACGGGAGACACGCATACGTAGCAAATAAAAGAGAGCACTTCCGGAAGGCTCTGCACAGCTGACTGCCCTGACTGACAGTAAATTGACACCTCGAGCAGCCATGTCTATTCATTGTAAATAGTTTAGTCTTGTGAATTTAACATTTATATCGATTCAAAGGAGGAACAGGGCATGCAGTCACGAAATCCCATTTGCGGATAAATAATTCAAATACTTTAGTTATGCTATGGCGATATGAGCCACATTGCTACCGAGGCGTTTAATCCCTTTTTTTGTGTAATTCTGTTATGTTTCGAGCAGGCTTACTTTTAACTGTGGTAATTCTCAAAGCCTTGTTGTTTATCTCACTGGCAGGTGCATTGAATAGATGGAGCTGCAAACGGAGTCTTGGAGTCTTTTGCCTGTAGTGATGCACACACATACATGTACATTGAATCATTGCACGACAAGTAGTGCTGGTCGAGCAAGTCGCATGATTTTGGTTGGGGAAATGTTAACTTTCGGATGTTAATTTGCAACTAATGTGCAGGGATGTAACATAATATACGGTTTTTTTGGGTTTTTTTTTTTTTTTTTTTTTTTTTTTTTTTTTTTTTTTTCTTTTCCCGTCGGGTTTAAAGTTGTGTAGTATTTGCACCACCGTTGTCGGAAAGTCTCTCCGCATTCTCGAGTATAGCAACCCGTGAACGGACGTCTTTTTCTCAGCTTAGCATAGTTCATTTGCGTTCATTTCGCTTGCCTATGATGGCTAATTACTATGTCGCCCGATAATAGAGTTGCGTGGCATACCGCCTTTTTATTTTCGGTGCAAACGCAGGTAAAAATAGTATTTGATGGCCAAAAGTCGGCCAGTCCGTCATTTTGCGAGTCGTGTCCAGTGACGGATATTTTCATATTGATAAAAATGAATTTTAATATGAATTTGTTGTTGGTGCGGTCTATGCACCTCATGTAGGTCAAATATCATACTAAAGATAATTTTGATGAAATTGCAGACGACTGTATTATTAGAAAATTGAAGGTACAATGTTTACTTTGTGTCTGATATGAGATTTTAATGCCAGGTCAGGTAATCTAAATGACTTTGTAACATTAGATGATTCGGTCGCTCCTGTAGTTGGATTTGAGTTAGGAAATGACAGCATATTTAGTGCCAAGGACAAATTATAATCTATTGGTATATCAACGACTAGGTGTAACTCTGATTCTTGCCTAAATAACAACGGTTATAATCTCATCAACCTCTGCAAAAATCTTGATTTGCATATTGTTAATGTACGAACATGCAGATGGCGATTAAATCATAGGCAGGGTTACCTGCAGTAGCTCAAGCACGATTGACTATGTTATCGTTTCCACTGAGCCGTTCCCTCAAATTGCAAATTATACTGTTGGTAATTTCGATGGGTTCTTGTTGGTCAAACATAACCCAATTTCAGTTACCACTCAAGTTAAATATGTGTCATCAGCAGATAGATAGACGTAAGGAGCAAGTGCCAATTGTAGATACACAAACCACCACAAAAACTAATTGGGATTCGACTTTTTCTGTTTAATATAAAAATGCATTTGATGAAGACGAAATTATGAAATTGCAAGCAAAAGTGGTAAAATATTAATCTCTGCAAATGGCACATTCTGATATGGATGACATCACAAGTGACTTGTGCGCTCAATTTTTGAATTCTGCTTTTCAAACTAGAATAAGTAAACAGTGTAATATAAACCGTGGTTTAACATTGACCGCTAAAAAGCCAGATCTGAGTATTTAAAAACTAATATGAGATTAACAACATCATTTCGCCTGAAGCTCAAGCCAAACTTAAATATGTTAGTAAAAAATATAAGAAGCTCATCAATAAACTAAACATGACTTTAGTAAAAACTCAATAATAAAATAAGGACACTTAGAGCACTAACCCAAAGGAGTATTGGACAATTATTAATGATGCCAGCAATCAGGGTAAAGATAAACTGAGAAATATTGCATTAGAAGCATTATTTGAGTATTTTAAAAACTTGAGTTAGGTCCAACCGAAAAATATCATATCAAATGGCATTGATCCCAGAAAAATCGATCGCTCGGTAAATGAGGAAACAAACAAGTGTTTCACTAGAATATGAAATTGTGGTCCAAATAAGGAAATCAGGAGATAATAAAGCTGCTGATGTTGATTTATTTATTAATGAATTTCTTAAACATTGTCCTGAGCCAATGATCACACTCACTGTATCTCTGTTTAATTTGATATTAACTACTGGTTTAATCCCAACATAACGGTGTATTGATGATGATCAAACCGCTATATAAAACAAAAAATGGTTCGCTTGGCGACACTGATAATTATAAAGGAATCACGCTGTTGAGCTGTTTGGGCAAGTTATTATCAGAGGCAGGGCCATGAAATATTGAGATTAATTTCTGTTTGCATGCCTAAAAACAGAGGCAGGGCCATGAATATTGTGATTAAAATATATGTTTGCTTGCCTGAAAACAGAGGCAGGGCCCGAAGTATTGAGTTTGTCTTGATTATTGTGATTGTTTTCCTGTTCGCATGCCAGAAAACAGAGGTGGGTCCTTGATTATTGAGATTAGTCTTTTACTAAAAACGAAATTGTGGTTCAAATAAGGAAACCAAAAAATAATAAAGCTGCCGATGTTGATTTAATTATTAATGAATTTCTTAAACATTGTCCTGAGCCAATGATCACACTTATTGTATCTCTGTTTAACTTGATATTACATACTGGTTTAATCCCAACAGGTTGGTGTATTGGTATGATCGGACCGATATATAAGAAAAATGATTCGCTTGGTGACGCTGATAATTATAGAGGAATCACACTGTTGAGCTGTTTGGATAAATTATTATCAGAGAGGCAGGACCATGAATATTGAGATTAAAATGTATGTTTGCTTGCCTGAAATCAGAGGCAGGGCCCGGAGTATTGAGTTTGTTTTCCTGTTTGTTTGCCCGAAAACAGAGGTGGGGCCTTGAATATTGACATTGTATTCCTGTTCGCATTTCAGAAAACGGAGGTATACGGGCCTTGAATTTTGTGATTGTATTCCTGTTTGCTTGCTTGAAATCAGAGGTGGGCCTTGATTATTGCGATTGTATTCCTGTTTGCATATCAGATTACAGAGGCGGGCCCTCGAATATTGACTTTGTTTTCCTGTTTGTATATCCAGCAAACAGAGGTGGGGCTTTGATTATTGTGTTTGTATTCCTGTTTTGCATTTCAAATAACAGAGGTGGGGCCTTGATTATTGAGATTGTATTCCTGTTTGCATATCAGAAAACAGAGGTGGGGCCTTGATTATTGTGATTGTATTCCTGTTTGCATATCAGAAATCAGAGGTGGCCCCTTGAATATTAATATTGTATCCCTGTTTGCATTTCAGAAAACAGAGGTGGGCCCTCGAATAATGAGTTTGTATTCCTGTTTGCATTTCAGAAAACAGAGGTGGGCCCTTGGATATTGAGATCGTATTCCTGTTTGCATATCAGACAACAGAGCTGGGCCCTCGAATAATGAGTTTGTATTCCTGTTTGCATTTCAGAAAACAGAGGTGGGCCCTTGGATATTGAGTTTGTATTCCTGTTTGCATTTCAGAAAACAGAGGTGGGCCTTTGAATATTGAGATTGTATTCCTATTTGCATATCAGACAACAGAGGTGGGCCCTCGAATTTTGAGTTTGTATTCCTGTTTGCATATCAGACAACAGAGCTGGGCCCTCGAATATTGAGTTTGTATTCCTGTTTGCATTTCAGAAAACAGAGGTGGGTCCTTGGATATTGAGTTTGTATTCCTGTTTGCATATCAGACAACAGAGGTTGGGCCTTGAATATTGAGATTGTATTCCTGTTTGCATTTCAGAAAACAGAGGTGGGCCCTCGAATATTGAGTTTGTATTCCTGTTTGCATATCAGACAACAGAGGTTGGGCCTTGAATATTGAGATTGTATTCCTGTTTGCATATCAGACAACAGAGCTGGGCCCTCGAATATTGAGTTTGTATTACTGTTTGCATTTCAGAAAAAAGAGGTGGGCCCTCGAATATTGAGTTTGTATTCCTGTTTGCATTTCAGAAAACAGAGGTGGGCCCTTGAATATTGAGATTGTATTCCTGTTTGCATATCAGACAACAGAGCTGGGCCCTCGAATATTGAGTTTGTATTCCTGTTTGCATTTCAGAAAACAGAGGTGGGCCCTCAAATATTGAGTTTGTATTCCTGTACGTTTGCATTTCAGAAAACAGAGGTGGGCCCTTGAATATTGAGATTGTATTCCTGTTTGCATATCAGACAACAGAGGTGGGCCCTCGAATATTGAGATTGTATTCCTGTTTGCATATCAGACAACAGAGGTGGGCCCTCGAATATTGAGTTTGTATTCCTGTTTGCATTTCAGAAAACAGAGGTGGGCCCTCGAATATTGAGTTTGTATTCCTGTTTGCATATCAGACAACAGAGGCGGGCCCTTGAATTTTGAGATTGTATTCCTGTTTGCATTTCAGAAAACAGAGGTGGGCCCTTGGATATTGAGATCGTATTCCTGTTTGCATATCAGAAATCAGAGGTTGGGCCTTGAATATTGAGATTGTATTGCTGTTTGCATATCAGACAACAGAGGTGGGCCCTCGAATATTGAGTATGTATTCCTGTTTGCATTTCAGAAAACAGAGGTGGGCCCTTGAATATTGAGATTGTATTCCTGTTTGCATGCCAGATAACAGAGGTGGGCCCTCGAATATTGAGATTGTATTCCTGTTTGCATGCCAGAACACAGAGGTTGGGCCTTGTTTATGGAGATTGTATTCCTGTTTGCATGCCAGAAAGCAGAGGTGGGGCTTTGAATTTTGAGTTTGTTTTCCTGTTTGCATGCCCGTTAACAAACGTGGGGCCTCGAATATTAGTGTGTATTCCTGTTTGCATGCCTGGATATAGAGACAGGGCCATAAATATTAAGATTGTATTCCTGTTTGCATGCCTGAAAACAGAGGCAGGGCCATACATTTTGAGATTATTTTCCTGTTTGCATGCCAGTGAACAGAGGTTGGGCCATGATTATTGGGACTGGATTCCTATTTGCTTGCCTGATAACAGAGGCGAGGCCATGAATATTGAGATTAATTCCTGTTTGCATGCCTGAAACAACATGCAGACGTTGATATTGAGTTCCTGTCTGTACGCCTAAAAACAGAGGCAGGGCCATGATTATTGAGAGTTATTTCCTGTTTGCATGCCGCTAAACAGAGGAGGGGCCATGTAAATTGAAAATGAAGTCCTGCTCGTTTCAGTGAGAGTTTAGGCAATTTAGAATAAAGTTGTGCAAATGTGGAACTGTTGAACTTTGTTAATTTAAGTGTGTCCGTGCCTTTGGGGGTTGCACCCTGAAATATTGATTTTCAAATCGAATTGATAATTTTCTAACATTGCGTTTGTTTAGAGGTCTTGAATGAGACATCGCACGAAAGAATACAGGGCAAAGGACATTAACCTTTTGATAGATTGATAATGTAATTGCTTAACATGCAGGTGCGCGCCAGTTCAGCTTATAAAACGTAGCGCCAGTTGCAAAGTTAAATTTTCGTCTGTTTAGACCGTGTAACCTATAACGGACGTGGTGTTGTCTTCCAACGCCAACGCGCGTTGAGCCTGCAGTCAAATTGATATTGAGCTTTGTGTTTATAAATGCTAGACAAAAAACCAAAATGCTGTTCTTGGTTTTTTGACTTCCTTCAGACGAAACGGTTCAATGTATAGACGTCAGGGAATTATCTGTTTTCCGGTCTAGTTAGCTTGCACCCATTTACCAATGGCCAACCGTATTGGAATTTTATTTTTGGCGATTGCCTGCCGGAAATCCTTGGGAAATTAATACAAAAAATCACTTTTCTTCAAAGCCACAACATACCAAGTGCCGTGTATATTGAGATTACATTCCTGTCTGCATGCTTGAAATCCAAGGTATAGGGTCACGGATATTAATTAAATAGGTTGAATTTGTGTTTGCATGCCCGAAAACAGGGGCAGAGCCGTGAATATTGAGAATAATTTCCTGTTTGCTTGCCGGAAATGAAAGCAACGCCCGTGATTATTACGATTGAATTCGTTTCTGCATAGTACGCAAAAATTGACGAAGGCCACGAATATTTAGATTTATTTTCTGTTTTCACGCCTCAAGACATAAGGGTTGTAGATATTGAGATTTAATTATATTTCCCATGCCTGAAAGTGCAATGAAAGGTCATGAATTTCAGGATCAAATTCGCATTGGTGGGCCCCAAGACCGACGAAGATCCTTCATAATCGAGCCGGAAATCTTGCTTGCATCGCGCAAGCTTGGCGGCTTGTTTATGGACATGAAATTGCTTATTTTGTCAAATCCTTAGACTGAACAAAACATGAATATTGAGGTTGAATTCCAGTTTTGTGGGCGGTGGGCAGATATAAAATAAAAACAAAACAAAAAAACCCAGAAACTTTGCCTCGGCCGCATTAGGTTATTTTTGCGCCGATTCGCCCCCCCCCCCCCCCCCCCTCTCCCTTTAAAGACACGTGCAAATAACCACTCAGCTTATTTTATCCCATGCAATTGCAGGTTAAATCGGCACTGGACGTCCACAAGCATAGGCGCCTGGAGCTCCTCGAGGCTTGCACTGAGACAGGCTGCGGCAGAAACGTGCTTATGTTATGTCATTGCTCAGAAAATATGTAGAGGAATTTGTTGTTTCCATGGTCGCCAATCCTGGCGAAAATTGCGTGTCAACGGGTTAGCAACTGTCCACAAATCCATTAGTTCAGCCGTGCTGCAAAACTGCTTGTTCCCAACGTATAGAGGAATCTAATCAAACAGACGATGGAGCGCGCACGCACGGACATCGTGGGGGGCCAGTAACCCTGTATTTCTATAGGATTAGCATCACATGGCCTTCCTGAGAATGAAACAACTTTTTTCTTTATATTTGTATCTGTTAGTGTGTGTGAGGATGCCTGAGTGTGGTAATAACAATAATATCAACAAAATAAATAATAACAAAGTTATTAGGGTAGGCATTGACCCACGGAGGGGAAATATGAGGAAATAAGGCGCATTGTGCATGCAATCCGGCGACGAGAAAAGTCCCACACGCAGCAGTTTTTTGTTCTGCGCATATTTGCGGCTGTGTAAAGCTCATCTGCAAAATCAATTTATCAACTAAATAAACAGCTTTTAAGGTACGGGGAGGTCTTGTAGGTTTATTCAGAACGCATTCCCCAGTTCCACGCTATTTTGCTTCCCGTGTTCGTTTGGCGTCTGCAAGTCTATCGAGATGTTCCCGAAAGCGAGGTTGGAGTCTAAGCGAGGTGTGACGACACGAGACCCCAGTAATATGCCCGTCATCGACGCTCGTTGGCAACGTGATGCAGGGAATATGTGCTTGTAGGCCTATATTTTAGATATCTCAAAGGTCGTAATTGCGCCGGATGGTTCGAACTGTCGCTCATTAGGTAGTATCCCTCGCCCTAGTAACTACCAGCTTTTGTGACCTCGACATGTAGGTCTATCCGCCCTCTCGCCACTCGCGGTATCAAACTGCATCGTGCAACTCCCAAATATCGGATTTTATATCCCGGGAGCTGGTCCTGCAGAATCGAAATTTGCACTCCATAGCTCCCGCTTCGGCCTATCCAGTTTGCATTCGACAGTCCGAATGGCTACCGTCGTCGAGGGGCGACATACAATAGGTTGGTTTTCTGTGCACGTTTTTCCACCGCGTCGGTCGAAACATACGTTAGTATTTACGGCAAAGCGCCATCAGATGGGCCCGGAGTTCTCCGCTTTGCTGAATGGAAGTTGACGTTCGGTGCGCGTGACGTTCGGTGCGCGTGACGTTCGGTGCGCGTGACGTTCGGTACGCGTGACGTTCGGTACGCGTGACGTTCGGTACGCGTGACGTTCGGTACGCGTGACTTCGGTACGTGTGACGTGCCAAGGGTAACGGGGTTCGGGCACTGACCTCTATACATGGACAGATCATCCATTGTTTCATTTTGAAGTCGGCATGCAGAGAAGTGCAACATGGCGTCACTGCTTTGAGCCAATGAAATGTCCAGGTGCAGAGTTCAGTTGGTTGGTAAATCCACTGACCTCTACAACTGGACATTTCATTGGCTCACAGCAGTGACGCCATGTTGCACTTCCAGTTCGCGCCGACTTCAAGTGTTAGCACAGCAGAATATGGACAATGATCCGTCCAGGTGTTGAGGTCAGTGGGTTCGGGTGAGGTTCGGGTGAGGTATGGGTGAGGTATGGGTGATATTGGGGCGAGATATTGCGAGAATGGGAGAGGCTTCGTATAGGCTTGGTTCGTAGCGAAGAATCTATCCCATATCTAAACCTAGTATCGATTCTGGAGCCCGAACAAAGCAGCAGTGCAATTAGGTTACTATTTGCACTGCGGCGCGTGAGGGCGCAAGATAAGAGACTGTCAGTGTTAAGTCTGGTCGAGGAGTGGATGAACGTCAAGGTAAAGCAGGTCGGTACAAGTTATACATTATGTGTACTTCTTTATCTGTGCCCAGGTTCTAATGGACAGCAGCTGTTACAAATTTTTTTTTTTTTTTTTTCTTCTCCTTTACCATCCACCCTCCAGATGTTTGTCTGTTCGGACTCTGGTTTCTATGCTCGAATCTATCCCATATCTAAACCTAGTATCGATTCTGGAGCCCGAACAAAGCAGCAGTGCAATTAGGTTACTAATAAACGTAGGGATGTCGCTGAGTGGGACTGCAGACCATGATGTTCCCGTTTCAAATGCGTCTGGTTTTTTTCTTTTTTTACTACTGGAAAATATCATCGGTGTCCGATCAGTTTGGTTTGCTAATTGTATGTGGGAACATAGCTCAGTGGTAGAGCACTCGACTGCAGATCGAGAGGTCCCCGGTTCAAATCCGGGTGTCCCCTGTGCTGTTTTTTCCTTAATCCATTGAGATAATTATAATCCTAAGGTCAGATTAATTTGCTAATAAACGTAAGGATGTCGCTGAGTGGCACTGCAGACCGTGATGTTCCCGTTTGAAATGCGTCTGTCTCTTGTCTTTTTCTTTTTTTACTACTAGAAAATATCATCGGTGTCCAATCAGTTTGGTTTGCTAATTGTATGTGGGGACATAGCTCAGTGGTACAGCATTCGACTGCAGATCGAGAGGTCCCCGGTTCAAATCCGAGTGTCCCCTGTGCGTTTTTTACCTACCGACGGTTTGTTTAAAAACAAAAGTAGGGTATCACTCAGCATTCCACTGCAGATGATAATTTCCCTTGTTTTTGTTTTGTTAACTACTGAATAATATTATCGGTCTAAGTAAGTTTGGTTTGCTAATTGTATGTGGGGACATAGCTCAGTGGTAGAGCATTCGACTGCAGATCGAGAGGTCCCCGGTTCAAATCCGGGTGTCCCCTGTGCTGTTTTTTCTTTAAACCATTTATATAATTATAACCCTCAGGTAAGATTAATTTGCTAATAAACGTAGGGATGTCGCTGAGTGGGACTGCAGACCATGATGTTCCCGTTTCAAATGCGTCTGGTTTTTTTCTTTTTTTACTACTGGAAAATATCATCGGTGTCCGATCAGTTTGGTTTGCTAATTGTATGTGGGAACATAGCTCAGTGGTAGAGCACTCGACTGCAGATCGAGAGGTCCCCGGTTCAAATCCGGGTGTCCCCTGTGCTGTTTTTTCTTTAAACCATTTATATAATTATAACCCTCAGGTAAGATTAATTTGCTAATAAACGTAGGGATGTGGCACTGCAGACCATGATGTTCCCGTTTGAAATGCGTCTGTCTCTTGTCTGTTTCTTTTTTTACTACTGGAAAATAACATCGGTGTCCAATCAGTTTGGTTTGCTATATGTATGTGGGGACATAGCTCAGTGGTAGAGCAGTCGACTGCAGATCGAGAGGTCCCCTGTTCAAATCCGGGTGTCCCCTGTGCTGTTTTTTCCTTAATCCATTGAGATAATTATAATCCTAAGGTCAGATTAATTTGCTAATAAACGTAAGGATGTCGCTGCTTGGCACTGCAGACGGTGATGTTCCCGTTTGAAATGCGTCTGTTTCTTGTCTGTTTCTTTTTATTTACTACTGGAAAATATTATTGGTGTCCAATCAGTTTGGTTTGCTAATTGTATGTGGGGACATAGCTCAGTGGTAGAGCATTCGACTGCAGATCGAGAGGTCCCCGGTTCAAATCCGGGTGTCCCCTGTGCTGTTTTTTCTTTAAACCATTTATATAATTATAACCCTCAGGTAAGATTAATTTGCTAATAAACGTAGGAATGTCGCCGAATGGCACTGCAGACCATGATGTTCCCGTTTCGAATGCGTCTGTCTGTTTATTTTTTTACTACTGGAAAATATCATCGGTGTCCGATCAGTTTGGTTTGCTAATTGTATGTGGGGACATAGCTCAGTGGTAGAGCATTCGACTGCAGATCGAGAGGTCCCCGGTTCAAATCCGTCTGTCCCCTGTGCTGTTTTTTCCTTAATCCATTGAGATAATTATAATCCTAAGGTCAGATTAATTTGCTAATAAACGTAGGGGTCTCGCTGAGTGGCACTGCAGACCGTGATGTTCCCGTTTGAAATGCGTCTGTCTCTTGTCTCTTTCTTTTTTTACTACTGGAAAATATCATCGGTGTCCAATCAGTTTGGTTTGCTAATTGTATGTGGGGACATACCTCAGTGGTAGAGCATTCGGCTGCAGATGTAGAGGTCCCCGGTTCAAATCCGGGTGTCCCCTGTATGTTTTTGACCTACCGATGGTTTGTTTAAAAAAAAAAAGTAGGGTATCACTCAGCATTCCACTGCAGATGGTAATATCCTTGTTTTTGTTTTGTTAACTACCGAATAATATTATCGGTCTAAGTAAGTTTGGTTTGCTAATTGTATGTGGGGACATAGCTCAGTGGTAGAGCATTCGACTGCAGATCGAGAGGTTGCTGTTCAAATCCGGGTGTCCCCTGTGCTGTTTTTTCTTTAAACCATTTATATAATTATAACCCTCATGTAAGATTAATTTGCTAATAAACGTAGGGATGTCGCTGAGTGGGACTGCAGACCATGATGTTCCCGTTTCAAATGCGTCTGGTTTTTTTCTTTTTTTACTACTGAAAAATATCATCGGTGTCCGATCAGTTTGGTTTGCTAATTGTATGTGGGAACATAGCTCAGTGGTAGAGCACTCGACTGCAGATCGAGAGGTCCCCGGTTCAAATCCGGGTGTCCCCTGTGCTGTTTTTTCCTTAATCCATTGAGATAATTATAATCCTAAGGTCAGATTAATTTGCTAATAAACGTAAGGATGTCGCTGAGTGGCACTGCAGACCGTGATGTTCCCGTTTGAAATGCGTCTGTTTCTTGTCTCTTTCTTTTTTTACTACTAGAAAATATCATCGGTGTCCAATCACTTTGGTTTGCTAATTGTATGTGGGGACATAGCTCAGTGGTAGAGCATTCGACTGCAGATCGAGAGGTCCCCGGTTCAAATCCGAGTGTCCCCTGTGCGTTTTTTACCTACCGACGGTTTGTTTAAAAACAAAAGTAGGGTATCACTCAGCATTCCACTGCAGATGATAATTTCCCTTGTTTTTGTTTTGTTAACTACTGAATAATATTATCGGTCTAAGTAAGTTTGGTTTGCTAATTGTATGTGGGGACATAGCTCAGTGGTAGAGCATTCGACTGCAGATCGAGAGGTCCCCGGTTTAAATCCGGGTGTCCCCTGTGCTGTTTTTTCTTTAAACCATTTATATAATTATAACCCTCAGGTAAGATTAATTTGCTAATAAACGTAGGGATGTCGCTGAGTGGGACTGCAGACCATGATGTTCCCGTTTCAAATGCGTCTGTTTTTTTTCTTTTTTTACTACTGGAAAATATCATCGGTGTCCGATCAGTTTGGTTTGCTAATTGTATGTGGGAACATAGCTCAGTGGTAGAGCACTCGACTGCAGATCGAGAGGTCCCCGGTTCAAATCCGGGTGTCCTCTGTGCTGTTTTTTCCTTAATCCATTGAGATAATTATAATCCTAAGGTCAGATTAATTTGCTAATAAACGTAAGGATGTCGCTGAGTGGCACTGCAGACCGTGATGTTCCCGTTTGAAATGCGTCTGTCTCTTGTCTCTTTCTTTTTTTACTACTAGAAAATATCATCGGTGTCCAATCAGTTTGGTTTGCTAATTGTATGTGGGGACATAGCTCAGTGGTAGAGCATTCGACTGCAGATCGAGAGGTCCCCGGTTCAAATCCGGGTGTCCCCTGTGCGTTTTTTACCTACCGACGGTTTGTTTAAAAACAAAAGTAGGGTATCACTCAGCATTCCACTGCAGATGATAATTTCCCTTGTTTTTGTTTTGTTAACTACTGAATAATATTATCGGTCTAAGTAAGTTTGGTTTGCTAATTGTATGTGGGGACATAGCTCAGTGGTAGAGCATTCGACTGCAGATCGAGAGGTCCCCGGTTCAAATCCGGGTGTCCCCTGTGCTGTTTTTTCTTTAAACCATTTATATAATTATAACCCTCAGGTAAGATTAATTTGCTAATAAACGTAGGGATGTCGCTGAGTGGCACTGCAGACCATGATGTTCCCGTTTGAAATGCGTCTGTCTCTTGTCTGTTTCTTTTTTTACTACTGGAAAATAACATCGGTGTCCAATCAGTTTGGTTTGCTATATGTATGTGGGGACATAGCTCAGTGGTAGAGCAGTCGACTGCAGATCGAGAGGTCCCCGGTTCAAATCCGGGTGTCCCCTGTGCTGTTTTTTCCTTAATCCATTGAGATAATTATAATCCTAAGGTAAGATTAATTTGCTAATAAACGTAAGGATGTCGCTGCGTGGCACTGCAGACGGTGATGTTCCCGTTTGAAATGCGTCTGTTTCTTGTCTGTTTCTTTTTATTTACTACTGGAAAATATTATTGGTGTCCAATCAGTTTGGTTTGCTAATTGTATGTGGGGACATAGCTCAGTGGTAGAGCATTCGACTGCAGATCGAGATGTCCCCGGTTCAAATCCGGGTGTCCCCTGTGCTGTTTTTTCTTTAAACCATTTATATAATTATAACCCTCAGGTAAGATTAATTTGCTAATAAACGTAGGAATGTCGCCGAATGGCACTGCAGACCATGATGTTCCCGTTTCAAATGCGTCTGTCTGTTTATTTTTTTACTACTGGAAAATATCATCGGTGTCCGATCAGTTTGGTTTGCTAATTGTATGTGGGAACATAGCTCAGTGGTAGAGCACTCGACTGCAGATCGAGAGGTCCCCGGTTCAAATCCGGGTGTCCTCTGTGCTGTTTTTTCCTTAATCCATTGAGATAATTATAATCCTAAGGTCAGATTAATTTGCTAATAAACGTAAGAATGTCGCTGAGTGGCACTGCAGACCGTGATGTTCCCGTTTGAAATGCGTCTGTCTCTTGTCTCTTTCTTTTTTTACTACTAGAAAATATCATCGGTGTCCAATCAGTTTGGTTTGCTAATTGTATGTGGGGACATAGCTCAGTGGTAGAGCATTCGACTGCAGATCGAGAGGTCCCCGGTTCAAATCCGGGTGTCCCCTGTGCGTTTTTTACCTACCGACGGTTTGTTTAAAAACAAAAGTAGGGTATCACTCAGCATTCCACTGCAGATGATAATTTCCCTTGTTTTTGTTTTGTTAACTACTGAATAATATTATCGGTCTAAGTAAGTTTGGTTTGCTAATTGTATGTGGGGACATAGCTCAGTGGTAGAGCATTCGACTGCAGATCGAAAGGTCCCCGGTTCAAATCCGGGTGTCCCCTGTGCTGTTTTTTCTTTAAACCATTTATATAATTATAACCCTCAGGTAAGATTAATTTGCTAATAAACGTAGGGATGTCGCTGAGTGGCACTGCAGACCATGATGTTCCCGTTTGAAATGCGTCTGTCTCTTGTCTGTTTCTTTTTTTACTACTGGAAAATAACATCGGTGTCCAATCAGTTTGGTTTGCTATATGTATGTGGGGACATAGCTCAGTGGTAGAGCAGTCGACTGCAGATCGAGAGGTCCCCGGTTCAAATCCGGGTGTCCCCTGTGCTGTTTTTTCCTTAATCCATTGAGATAATTATAATCCTAAGGTCAGATTAATTTGCTAATAAACGTAAGGATGTCGCTGCGTGGCACTGCAGACGGTGATGTTCCCGTTTGAAATGCGTCTGTTTCTTTTTATTTACTACTGGAAAATATTATTGGTGTCCAATCAGTTTGGTTTGCTAATTGTATGTGGGGACATAGCTCAGTGGTAGAGCATTCGACTGCAGATCGAGATGTCCCCGGTTCAAATCCGGGTGTCCCCTGTGCTGTTTTTTCTTTAAACCATTTATATAATTATAACCCTCAGGTAAGATTAATTTGCTAATAAACGTAGGAATGTCGCCGAATGGCACTGCAGACCATGATGTTCCCGTTTCAAATGCGTCTGTCTGTTTATTTTTTTACTACTGGAAAATATCATCGGTGTCCGATCAGTTTGGTTTGCTAATTGTATGTGGGGACATAGCTCAGTGGTAGAGCATTCGACTGCAGATCGAGAGGTCCCCGGTTCAAATCCGTCTGTCCCCTGTGCTGTTTTTTCCTTAATCCATTGAGATAATTATAATCCTAAGGTCAGATTAATTTGCTAATAAACGTAAGGGTGTCGCTGAGTGGCACTGCAGACCGTGATGTTCCCGTTTGAAATGCGTCTGTCTCTTGTCTCTTTCTTTTTTTACTACTGGAAAATATCATCGGTGTCCAATCAGTTTGGTTTGCTAATTGTATGTGGGGACATACCTCAGTGGTAGAGCATTCGGCTGCAGATGTAGAGGTCCCCGGTTCAAATCCGGGTGTCCCCTGTACGTTTTTGACCTACCGATGGTTTGTTTTAAAAAAAAAGTAGGGTATCACTCAGCATTCCACTGCAGATGGTAATTTCCTTGTTTTTGTTTTGTTAACTACTGAATAATATTATCGGTCTAAGTAAGTTTGGTTTGCTAATTGTATGTGGGGACATAGCTCAGTGGTAGAGCATTCGACTGCAGATCGAGAGGTCCCCGGTTCAAATCCGGGTGTCCCCTGTACGTTTTTGACCTACCGATGGTTTGTTTTTTAAAAAAAGTAGGGTATCACTCAGCATTCCACTGCAGATGGTAATTTCCTTGTTTTTGTTTTGTTAACTACTGAATAATATTATCGGTCTAAGTAAGTTTGGTTTGCTAATTGTATGTGGGGACATAGCTCAGTGGTAGAGCATTCGACTGCAGATCGAGAGGTCCCCGGTTCAAATCCGGGTGTCCCCTGTGCTGTTTTTTCCTTAATCCATTGAGATAATTATAATCCTAAGGTCAGATTAATTTGCTAATAAACGTAAGGATGTCGCTGAGTGGCACTGCAGACCGTGATGTTCCCGTTTGAAATGCGTCTGTCTCTTGTCTCTTTCTTTTTTTACTACTGGAAAATATCATCGGTGTCCAATCAGTTTGGTTTGCTAATTGTATGTGGGGACATACCTCAGTGGTAGAGCATTTGGCTGCAGATGTAGAGGTCCCCGGTTCAAATCCGGGTGTCCCCTGTATGTTTTTGACCTACCGATGGTTTGTTTTTAAAAAAAAGTAGGGTATCACTCAGCATTCCACTGCAGATGGTAATTTCCTTGTTTTTGTTTTGTTAACTACTGAATAATATTATCGGTCTAAGTAAGTTTGGTTTGCTAATTGTATGTGGGGACATAGCTCAGTGGTAGAGCATTCGACTGCAGATCGAGAGGTCCCCGGTTCAAATCCGGGTGTCCCCTGTGCTGTTTTTTCCTTAATCCATTGAGATAATTATAATCCTAAGGTCAGATTAATTTGCTAATAAACGTAAGGATGTCGCTGAGTGGCACTGCAGACCGTGATGTTCCCGTTTGAAATGCGTCTGTCTCTTGTCTCTTTCTTTTTTTACTACTGGAAAATATCATCGGTGTCCAATCAGTTTGGTTTGCTAATTGTATGTGGGGACATAGCTCAGTGGTAGAGCATTCGGCTGCAGATGTAGAGGTCCCCGGTTCAAATCCGGGTGTCCCCTGTGTGTTTTTGACCTACCGATGGTTTGTTTTAAAAAAAAAAGTAGGGTATCACTCAGCATTCCACTGCAGATGGTAATTTCCTTGTTTTTGTTTTGTTAACTACTGAATAATATTATCGGTCTAAGTAAGTTTGGTTTGCTAATTGTATGTGGGGACATAGCTCAGTGGTAGAGCATTCGACTGCAGATCGAGAGGTTGCTGTTCAAATCCGGGTGTCCCCTGTGCTGTTTTTTCTTTAAACCATTTATATAATTATAACCCTCATGTAAGATTAATTTGCTAATAAACGTAGGGATGTCGCTGAGTGGGACTGCAGACCATGATGTTCCCGTTTCAAATGCGTCTGGTTTTTTTTTTTTTTTACTACTGGAAAATATCATCGGTGTCCGATCAGTTTGGTTTGCTAATTGTATGTGGGGACATAGCTCAGTGGTAGAGCATTCGACTGCAGATCGAGAGGTTGCTGTTCAAATCCGGGTGTCCCCTGTGCTGTTTTTTCTTTAAACCATTTATATAATTATAACCCTCATGTAAGATTAATTTGCTAATAAACGTAGGGATGTCGCTGAGTGGCACTGCAGACCATGATGTTCCCGTTTGAAATGCGTCTGTCTCTTGTCTGTTTCTTTTTTTACTACTGGAAAATAACATCGGTGTCCAATCAGTTTGGTTTGCTATATGTATGTGGGGACATAGCTCAGTGGTAGAGCAGTCGACTGCAGATCGAGAGGTCCCCGGTTCAAATCCGGGTGTCCCCTGTGCTGTTTTTTCCTTAATCCATTGAGATAATTATAATCCTAAGGTCAGATTAATTTGCTAATAAACGTAAGGATGTCGCTGCGTGGCACTGCAGACGGTGATGTTCCCGTTTGAAATGCGTCTGTTTCTTGTCTGTTTCTTTTTATTTACTACTGGAAAATATTATTGGTGTCCAATCAGTTTGGTTTGCTAATTTTATGTGGGGACATAGCTCAGTGGTAGAGCATTCGACTGCAGATCGAGAGGTCCCCGGTTCAAATCCGGGTGTCCCCTGTGCTGTTTTTTCTTTAAACCATTTATATAATTATAACCCTCAGGTAAGATTAATTTGCTAATAAACGTAGGAATGTCGCCGAATGGCACTGCAGACCATGATGTTCCCGTTTCAAATGCGTCTGTCTGTTTATTTTTTTACTACTGGAAAATATCATCGGTGTCCGATCAGTTTGGTTTGCTAATTGTATGTGGGGACATAGCTCAGTGGTAGAGCATTCGACTGCAGATCGAGAGGTCCCCGGTTCAAATCCGGGTGTCCCCTGTATGTTTTTGACCTACCGATGGTTTGTTTTTATAAAAAAAGTAGGGTATCACTCAGCATTCCACTGCAGATAGTAATTTCCTTGTTTTTGTTTTGTTAACTACTGAATAATATTATCGGTCTAAGTAAGTTTGGTTTGCTAATTGTATGTGGGGACATAGCTCAGTGGTAGAGCATTCGACTGCAGATCGAGAGGTCCCCGGTTCAAATCCGGGTGTCCCCTGTACGTTTTTGACCTACCGATGGTTTGTTTTTAAAAAAAAGTAGGGTATCACTCAGCATTCCACTGCAGATGGTAATTTCCTTGTTTTTGTTTTGTTAACTACTGAATAATATTATCGGTCTAAGTAAGTTTGGTTTGCTAATTGTATGTGGGGACATAGCTCAGTGGTAGAGCATTCGACTGCAGATCGAGAGGTCCCCGGTTCAAATCCGGGTGTCCCCTGTGCTGTTTTTTCCTTAATCCATTGAGATAATTATAATCCTAAGGTCAGATTAATTTGCTAATAAACGTAAGGATGTCGCTGAGTGGCACTGCAGACCGTGATGTTCCCGTTTGAAATGCGTCTGTCTCTTGTCTCTTTCTTTTTTTACTACTGGAAAATATCATCGGTGTCCAATCAGTTTGGTTTGCTAATTGTATGTGGGGACATACCTCAGTGGTAGAGCATTCGGCTGCAGATGTAGAGGTCCCCGGTTCAAATCCGGGTGTCCCCTGTATGTTTTTGACCTACCGATGGTTTGTTTTTAAAAAAAAGTAGGGTATCACTCAGCATTCCACTGCAGATGGTAATTTCCTTGTTTTTGTTTTGTTAACTACTGAATAATATTATCGGTCTAAGTAAGTTTGGTTTGCTAATTGTATGTGGGGACATAGCTCAGTGGTAGAGCATTCGACTGCAGATCGAGAGGTTGCTGTTCAAATCCGGGTGTCCCCTGTGCTGTTTTTTCTTTAAATCATTTATATAATTATAACCCTCATGTAAGATTAATTTGCTAATAATAAACGTAGGGATGTCGCTGAGTGGAACTGCAGACCATGATGTTCCCGTTTCAAATGCGTCTGGTTTTTTTCTTTTTTTACTACTGGAAAATATCATCGGTGTCCGATCAGTTTGGTTTGCTAATTGTATGTGGGAACATAGCTCAGTGGTAGAGCACTCGACTGCAGATCGAGAGGTCCCCGGTTCAAATCCGGGTCTCCCCTGTGCTGTTTTTTCCTTAATCCATTGAGATAATTATAATCCTAAGGTCAGATTAATTTGCTAATAAACGTAAGGATGTCGCTGAGTGGCACTGCAGACCGTGATGTTCCCGTTTGAAATGCGTCTGTCTCTTGTCTCTTTCTTTTTTTACTACTAGAAAATATCATCGGTGTCCAATCAGTTTGGTTTGCTAATTGTATGTGGGGACATAGCTCAGTGGTAGAGCATTCGACTGCAGATCGAGAGGTCCCCGGCTCAAATCCGGGTGTCCCCTGTGCGTTTTTTACCTACCGACGGTTTGTTTAAAAACAAAAGTAGGGTATCACTCAGCATTCCACTGCAGATGATAATTTCCCTTGTTTTTGTTTTGTTAACTACTGAATAATATTATCGGTCTAAGTAAGTTTGGTTTGCTAATTGTATGTGGGGACATAGCTCAGTGGTAGAGCATTCGACTGCAGATCGAGAGGTCCCCGGTTCAAATCCGGGTGTCCCTTGTGCTGTTTTTTCTTTAAACCATTTATATAATTATAACCCTCAGGTAAGATTAATTTGCTAATAAACGTAGGGATGTCGCTGAGTGGCACTGCAGACCATGATGTTCCCGTTTGAAATGCGTCTGTCTCTTGTCTGTTTCTTTTTTTACTACTGGAAAATAACATCGGTGTCCAATCAGTTTGGTTTGCTATATGTATGTGGGGACATAGCTCAGTGGTAGAGCAGTCGACTGCAGATCGAGAGGTCCCCGGTTCAAATCCGGGTGTCCCCTGTGCTGTTTTTTCCTTAATCCATTGAGATAATTATAATCCTAAGGTCAGATTAATTTGCTAATAAACGTAAGGATGTCGCTGCGTGGCACTGCAGACGGTGATGTTCCCGTTTGAAATGCGTCTGTTTCTTGTCTGTTTCTTTTTATTTACTACTGGAAAATATTATTGGTGTCCAATCAGTTTGGTTTGCTAATTTTATGTGGGGACATAGCTCAGTGGTAGAGCATTCGACTGCAGATCGAGAGGTCCCCGGTTCAAATCCGGGTGTCCCCTGTGCTGTTTTTTCTTTAAACCATTTATATAATTATAACCCTCAGGTAAGATTAATTTGCTAATAAACGTAGGAATGTCGCCGAATGGCACTGCAGACCATGATGTTCCCGTTTCAAATGCGTCTGTCTGTTTATTTTTTTACTACTGGAAAATATCATCGGTGTCCGATCAGTTTGGTTTGCTAATTGTATGTGGGGACATAGCTCAGTGGTAGAGCATTCGACTGCAGATCGAGAGGTCCCCGGTTCAAATCCGTCTGTCCCCTGTGCTGTTTTTTCCTTAATCCATTGAGATAATTATAATCCTAAGGTCAGATTAATTTGCTAATAAACGTAAGGGTGTCGCTGAGTGGCACTGCAGACCGTGATGTTCCCGTTTGAAATGCGTCTGTCTCTTGTCTCTTTCTTTTTTTACTACTGGAAAATATCATCGGTGTCCAATCAGTTTGGTTTGCTAATTGTATGTGGGGACATACCTCAGTGGTAGAGCATTCGGCTGCAGATGTAGAGGTCCCCGGTTCAAATCCGGGTGTCCCCTGTACGTTTTTGACCTACCGATGGTTTTTTTTTTTTTTAAAGTAGGGTATCACTCAGCATTCCACTGCAGATGGTAATTTCCTTGTTTTTGTTTTGTTAACTACTGAATAATATTATCGGTCTAAGTAAGTTTGGTTTGCTAATTGTATGTGGGGACATAGCTCAGTGGTAGAGCATTCGACTGCAGATCGAGAGGTCCCCGGTTCAAATCCGGGTGTCCCCTGTGCTGTTTTTTCCTTAATCCATTGAGATAATTATAATCCTAAGGTCAGATTAATTTGCTAATAAACGTAAGGATGTCGCTGAGTGGCACTGCAGACCGTGATGTTCCCGTTTGAAATGCGTCTGTCTCTTGTCTCTTTCTTTTTTTACTACTGGAAAATATCATCGGTGTCCAATCAGTTTGGTTTGCTAATTGTATGTGGGGACATAGCTCAGTGGTAGAGCATTCGGCTGCAGATGTAGAGGTCCCCGGTTCAAATCCGGGTGTCCCCTGTGTGTTTTTGACCTACCGATGGTTTGTTTAAAAAAAAAAAGTAGGGTATCACTCAGCATTCCACTGCAGATGGTAATTTCCTTGTTTTTGTTTTGTTAACTACTGAATAATATTATCGGTCTAAGTAAGTTTGGTTTGCTAATTGTATGTGGGGACATAGCTCAGTGGTAGAGCATTCGACTGCAGATCGAGAGGTCCCCGGTTCAAATCCGGGTGTCCCCTGTGCTGTTTTTTCCTTAATCCATTGAGATAATTATAATCCTAAGGTCAGATTAATTTGCTAATAAACGTAAGGATGTCGCTGAGTGGCACTGCAGACCGTGATGTTCCCGTTTGAAATGCGTCTGTCTCTTGTCTCTTTCTTCTTTTACTACTGGAAAATATCATCGGTGTCCAATCAGTTTGGTTTGCTAATTTTATGTGGGAACATACCTCAGTGGTAGAGCATTCGGCTGCAGATGTAGAGGTCCCCGGTTCAAATCCGGGTGTCCCCTGTATGTTTTTGACCTACCGATGGTTTGTTTTAAAAAAAAAGTAGGGTATCACTCAGCATTCCACTGCAGATGGTAATTTCCTTGTTTTTGTTTTGTTAACTACTGAATAATATTATCGGTCTAAGTAAGTTTGGTTTGCTAATTGTATGTGGGGACATAGCTCAGTGGTAGAGCATTCGACAGCAGATCGAGAGGTTGCTGTTCAAATCCGGGTGTCCCCTGTGCTGTTTTTTCTTTAAACCATTTATATAATTATAACCCTCATGTAAGATTAATTTGCTAATAAACGTAGGGATGTCGCTGAGTGGGACTGCAGACCATGATGTTCCCGTTTCAAATGCGTCTGTTTTTTTTCTTTTTTTACTACTGGAAAATATCATCGGTGTCCGATCAGTTTGGTTTGCTAATTGTATGTGGGAACATAGCTCAGTGGTAGAGCACTCGACTGCAGATCGAGAGGTCCCCGGTTCAAATCCGGGTGTCCCCTGTGCTGTTTTTTCCTTAATCCATTGAGATAATTATAATCCTAAGGTCAGATTAATTTGCTAATAAACGTAAGGATGTCGCTGAGTGGCACTGCAGTCCGTGATGTTCCCGTTTGAAATGCGTCTGTCTCTTGTCTCTTTCTTTTTTTACTACTAGAAAATATCATCGGTGTCCAATCAGTTTGGTTTGCTAATTGTATGTGGGGACATAGCTCAGTGGTAGAGCATTCGACTGCAGATCGAGAGGTCCCCGGTTCAAATCCGGGTGTCCCCTGTGCGTTTTTTACCTACCGACGGTTTGTTTAAAAACAAAAGTAGGGTATCACTCAGCATTCCACTGCAGATGATAATTTCCCTTGTTTTTGTTTTGTTAACTACTGAATAATATTATCGGTCTAAGTAAGTTTGGTTTGCTAATTGTATGTGGGGACATAGCTCAGTGGTAGAGCATTCGACTGCAGATCGAGAGGTCCCCGGTTCAAATCCGTCTGTCCCCTGTGCTGTTTTTTCCTTAATCCATTGAGATAATTATAATCCTAAGGTCAGATTAATTTGCTAATAAACGTAAGGATGTCGCTGCGTGGCACTGCAGACGGTGATGTTCCCGTTTGAAATGCGTCTGTCTCTTGTCTCTTTCTTTTTTTACTACTGGAAAATATCATCGGTGTCCAATCAGTTTGGTTTGCTAATTGTATGTGGGGACATACCTCAGTGGTAGAGCATTCGGCTGCAGATGTAGAGGTCCCCGGTTCAAATCCGGGTGTCCCCTGTACGTTTTTGACCTACCGATGGTTTGTTTTTAAAAAAAAGTAGGGTATCACTCAGCATTCCACTGCAGATGGTAATTTCCTTGTTTTTGTTTTGTTAACTACTGAATAATATTATCGGTCTAAGTAAGTTTGGTTTGCTAATTGTATGTGGGGACATAGCTCAGTGGTAGAGCATTCGACTGCAGATCGAGAGGTCCCCGGTTCAAATCCGGGTGTCCCCTGTACGTTTTTGACCTACCGATGGTTTGTTTTTTAAAAAAAGTAGGGTATCACTCAGCATTCCACTGCAGATGGTAATTTCCTTGTTTTTGTTTTGTTAACTACTGAATAATATTATCGGTCTAAGTAAGTTTGGTTTGCTAATTGTATGTGGGGACATAGCTCAGTGGTAGAGCATTCGACTGCAGATCGAGAGGTCCCCGGTTCAAATCCGGGTGTCCCCTGTGCTGTTTTTTCCTTAATCCATTGAGATAATTATAATCCTAAGGTCAGATTAATTTGCTAATAAACGTAAGGATGTCGCTGAGTGGCACTGCAGACCGTGATGTTCCCGTTTGAAATGCGTCTGTCTCTTGTCTCTTTCTTTTTTTACTACTGGAAAATATCATCGGTATCCAATCAGTTTGGTTTGCTAATTGTATGTGGGGACATACCTCAGTGGTAGAGCATTCGGCTGCAGATGTAGAGGTCCCCGGTTCAAATCCGGGTGTCCCCTGTATGTTTTTGACCTACCGATGGTTTGTTTTTAAAAAAAAGTAGGGTATCACTCAGCATTCCACTGCAGATGGTAATTTCCTTGTTTTTGTTTTGTTAACTACTGAATAATATTATCGGTCTAAGTAAGTTTGGTTTGCTAATTGTATGTGGGGACATAGCTCAGTGGTAGAGCATTCGACTGCAGATCGAGAGGTTGCTGTTCAAATCCGGGTGTCCCCTGTGCTGTTTTTTCTTTAAATCATTTATATAATTATAACCCTCATGTAAGATTAATTTGCTAATAATAAACGTAGGGATGTCGCTGAGTGGAACTGCAGACCATGATGTTCCCGTTTCAAATGCGTCTGGTTTTTTTCTTTTTTTACTACTGGAAAATATCATCGGTGTCCGATCAGTTTGGTTTGCTAATTGTATGTGGGAACATAGCTCAGTGGTAGAGCACTCGACTGCAGATCGAGAGGTCCCCGGTTCAAATCCGGGTCTCCCCTGTGCTGTTTTTTCCTTAATCCATTGAGATAATTATAATCCTAAGGTCAGATTAATTTGCTAATAAACGTAAGGATGTCGCTGAGTGGCACTGCAGACCGTGATGTTCCCGTTTGAAATGCGTCTGTCTCTTGTCTCTTTCTTTTTTTACTACTAGAAAATATCATCGGTGTCCAATCAGTTTGGTTTGCTAATTGTATGTGGGGACATAGCTCAGTGGTAGAGCATTCGACTGCAGATCGAGAGGTCCCCGGCTCAAATCCGGGTGTCCCCTGTGCGTTTTTTACCTACCGACGGTTTGTTTAAAAACAAAAGTAGGGTATCACTCAGCATTCCACTGCAGATGATAATTTCCCTTGTTTTTGTTTTGTTAACTACTGAACAATATTATCGGTCTAAGTAAGTTTGGTTTGCTAATTGTATGTGGGGACATAGCTCAGTGGTAGAGCATTCGACTGCAGATCGAGAGGTCCCCGGTTCAAATCCGGGTGTCCCTTGTGCTGTTTTTTCTTTAAACCATTTATATAATTATAACCCTCAGGTAAGATTAATTTGCTAATAAACGTAGGGATGTCGCTGAGTGGCACTGCAGACCATGATGTTCCCGTTTGAAATGCGTCTGTCTCTTGTCTGTTTCTTTTTTTACTACTGGAAAATAACATCGGTGTCCAATCAGTTTGGTTTGCTATATGTATGTGGGGACATAGCTCAGTGGTAGAGCAGTCGACTGCAGATCGAGAGGTCCCCGGTTCAAATCCGGGTGTCCCCTGTGCTGTTTTTTCCTTAATCCATTGAGATAATTATAATCCTAAGGTCAGATTAATTTGCTAATAAACGTAAGGATGTCGCTGCGTGGCACTGCAGACGGTGATGTTCCCGTTTGAAATGCGTCTGTTTCTTGTCTGTTTCTTTTTATTTACTACTGGAAAATATTATTGGTGTCCAATCAGTTTGGTTTGCTAATTGTATGTGGGGACATACCTCAGTGGTAGAGCATTCGGCTGCAGATGTAGAGGTCCCCGGTTCAAATCCGGGTGTCCCCTGTACGTTTTTGACCTACCGATGGTTTTTTTTTTTTTTAAAGTAGGGTATCACTCAGCATTCCACTGCAGATGGTAATTTCCTTGTTTTTGTTTTGTTAACTACTGAATAATATTATCGGTCTAAGTAAGTTTGGTTTGCTAATTGTATGTGGGGACATAGCTCAGTGGTAGAGCATTCGACTGCAGATCGAGAGGTCCCCGGTTCAAATCCGGGTGTCCCCTGTGCTGTTTTTTCCTTAATCCATTGAGATAATTATAATCCTAAGGTCAGATTAATTTGCTAATAAACGTAAGGATGTCGCTGAGTGGCACTGCAGACCGTGATGTTCCCGTTTGAAATGCGTCTGTCTCTTGTCTCTTTCTTTTTTTACTACTAGAAAATATCATCGGTGTCCAATCAGTTTGGTTTGCTAATTGTATGTGGGGACATAGCTCAGTGGTAGAGCATTCGACTGCAGATCGAGAGGTCCCCGGCTCAAATCCGGGTGTCCCCTGTGCGTTTTTTACCTACCGACGGTTTGTTTAAAAACAAAAGTAGGGTATCACTCAGCATTCCACTGCAGATGATAATTTCCCTTGTTTTTGTTTTGTTAACTACTGAACAATATTATCGGTCTAAGTAAGTTTGGTTTGCTAATTGTATGTGGGGACATAGCTCAGTGGTAGAGCATTCGACTGCAGATCGAGAGGTCCCCGGCTCAAATCCGGGTGTCCCCTGTGCGTTTTTTACCTACCGACGGTTTGTTTAAAAACAAAAGTAGGGTATCACTCAGCATTCCACTGCAGATGATAATTTCCCTTGTTTTTGTTTTGTTAACTACTGAACAATATTATCGGTCTAAGTAAGTTTGGTTTGCTAATTGTATGTGGGGACATAGCTCAGTGGTAGAGCATTCGACTGCAGATCGAGAGGTCCCCGGTTCAAATCCGGGTGTCCCTTGTGCTGTTTTTTCTTTAAACCATTTATATAATTATAACCCTCAGGTAAGATTAATTTGCTAATAAACGTAGGGATGTCGCTGAGTGGCACTGCAGACCATGATGTTCCCGTTTGAAATGCGTCTGTCTCTTGTCTGTTTCTTTTTTTACTACTGGAAAATAACATCGGTGTCCAATCAGTTTGGTTTGCTATATGTATGTGGGGACATAGCTCAGTGGTAGAGCAGTCGACTGCAGATCGAGAGGTCCCCGGTTCAAATCCGGGTGTCCCCTGTGCTGTTTTTTCCTTAATCCATTGAGATAATTATAATCCTAAGGTCAGATTAATTTGCTAATAAACGTAAGGATGTCGCTGCGTGGCACTGCAGACGGTGATGTTCCCGTTTGAAATGCGTCTGTTTCTTGTCTGTTTCTTTTTATTTACTACTGGAAAATATTATTGGTGTCCAATCAGTTTGGTTTGCTAATTGTATGTGGGGACATACCTCAGTGGTAGAGCATTCGGCTGCAGATGTAGAGGTCCCCGGTTCAAATCCGGGTGTCCCCTGTACGTTTTTGACCTACCGATGGTTTTTTTTTTTTTTAAAGTAGGGTATCACTCAGCATTCCACTGCAGATGGTAATTTCCTTGTTTTTGTTTTGTTACCTACTGAATAATATTATCGGTCTAAGTAAGTTTGGTTTGCTAATTGTATGTGGGGACATAGCTCAGTGGTAGAGCATTCGACTGCAGATCGAGAGGTCCCCGGTTCAAATCCGGGTGTCCCCTGTGCTGTTTTTTCCTTAATCCATTGAGATAATTATAATCCTAAGGTCAGATTAATTTGCTAATAAACGTAAGGATGTCGCTGAGTGGCACTGCAGACCGTGATGTTCCCGTTTGAAATGCGTCTGTCTCTTGTCTCTTTCTTTTTTTACTACTGGAAAATATCATCGGTGTCCAATCAGTTTGGTTTGCTAATTGTATGTGGGGACATACCTCAGTGGTAGAGCATTCGGCTGCAGATGTAGAGGTCCCTGGTTCAAATCCGGGTGTCCCCTGTATGTTTTTGACCTACCGATGGTTTGTTTTAAAAAAAAAGTAGGGTATCACTCAGCATTCCACTGCAGATGGTAATTTCCTTGTTTTTGTTTTGTTAACTACTGAATAATATTATCGGTCTAAGTAAGTTTGGTTTGCTAATTGTATGTGGGGACATAGCTCAGTGGTAGAGCATTCGACTGCAGATCGAGAGGTCCCCGGTTCAAATCCGGGTGTCCCCTGTACGTTTTTGACCTACCGATGGTTTGTTTTTAAAAAAAAGTAGGGTATCACTCAGCATTCCACTGCAGATGGTAATTTCCTTGTTTTTGTTTTGTTAACTACTGAATAATATTATCGGTCTAAGTAAGTTTGGTTTGCTAATTGTATGTGGTGACATAGCTCAGTGGTAGAGCATTCGACTGCAGATCGAGAGGTCCCCGGTTCAAATCCGGGTGTCCCCTGTGCTGTTTTTTCCTTAATCCATTGAGATAATTATAATCCTAAGGTCAGATTAATTTGCTAATAAACGTAAGGATGTCGCTGAGTGGCACTGCAGACCGTGATGTTCCCGTTTGAAATGCGTCTGTCTCTTGTCTCTTTCTTTTTTTACTACTGGAAAATATCATCGGTGTCCAATCAGTTTGGTTTGCTAATTGTATGTGGGGACATAGCTCAGTGGTAGAGCATTCGGCTGCAGATGTAGAGGTCCCCGGTTCAAATCCGGGTGTCCCCTGTGTGTTTTTGACCTACCGATGGTTTGTTTTAAAAAAAAAAAGTAGGGTATCACTCAGCATTCCACTGCAGATGGTAATTTCCTTGTTTTTGTTTTGTTAACTACTGAATAATATTATCGGTCTAAGTAAGTTTGGTTTGCTAATTGTATGTGGGGACATAGCTCAGTGGTAGAGCATTCGACTGCAGATCGAGAGGTCCCCGGTTCAAATCCGGGTGTCCCCTGTGCTGTTTTTTCCTTAATCCATTGAGATAATTATAATCCTAAGGTCAGATTAATTTGCTAATAAACGTAAGGATGTCGCTGAGTGGCACTGCAGACCGTGATGTTCCCGTTTGAAATGCGTCTGTCTCTTGTCTCTTTCTTCTTTTACTACTGGAAAATATCATCGGTGTCCAATCAGTTTGGTTTGCTAATTTTATGTGGGAACATACCTCAGTGGTAGAGCATTCGGCTGCAGATGTAGAGGTCCCCGGTTCAAATCCGGGTGTCCCCTGTATGTTTTTGACCTACCGATGGTTTGTTTTTTAAAAAAAGTAGGGTATCACTCAGCATTCCACTGCAGATGGTAATTTCCTTGTTTTTGTTTTGTTAACTACTGAATAATATTATCGGTCTAAGTAAGTTTGGTTTGCTAATTGTATGTGGGGACATAGCTCAGTGGTAGAGCATTCGACAGCAGATCGAGAGGTTGCTGTTCAAATCCGGGTGTCCCCTGTGCTGTTTTTTCTTTAAACCATTTATATAATTATAACCCTCATGTAAGATTAATTTGCTAATAAACGTAGGGATGTCGCTGAGTGGGACTGCAGACCATGATGTTCCCGTTTCAAATGCGTCTGTTTTTTTTCTTTTTTTACTACTGGAAAATATCATCGGTGTCCGATCAGTTTGGTTTGCTAATTGTATGTGGGAACATAGCTCAGTGGTAGAGCACTCGACTGCAGATCGAGAGGTCCCCGGTTCAAATCCGGGTGTCCCCTGTGCTGTTTTTTCCTTAATCCATTGAGATAATTATAATCCTAAGGTCAGATTAATTTGCTAATAAACGTAAGGATGTCGCTGAGTGGCACTGCAGTCCGTGATGTTCCCGTTTGAAATGCGTCTGTCTCTTGTCTCTTTCTTTTTTTACTACTAGAAAATATCATCGGTGTCCAATCAGTTTGGTTTGCTAATTGTATGTGGGGACATAGCTCAGTGGTAGAGCATTCGACTGCAGATCGAGAGGTCCCCGGTTCAAATCCGGGTGTCCCCTGTGCGTTTTTTACCTACCGACGGTTTGTTTAAAAACAAAAGTAGGGTATCACTCAGCATTCCACTGCAGATGATAATTTCCCTTGTTTTTGTTTTGTTAACTACTGAATAATATTATCGGTCTAAGTAAGTTTGGTTTGCTAATTGTATGTGGGGACATAGCTCAGTGGTAGAGCATTCGACTGCAGATCGAGAGGTCCCCGGTTCAAATCCGTCTGTCCCCTGTGCTGTTTTTTCCTTAATCCATTGAGATAATTATAATCCTAAGGTCAGATTAATTTGCTAATAAACGTAAGGATGTCGCTGCGTGGCACTGCAGACGGTGATGTTCCCGTTTGAAATGCGTCTGTCTCTTGTCTCTTTCTTTTTTTACTACTGGAAAATATCATCGGTGTCCAATCAGTTTGGTTTGCTAATTGTATGTTGGGACATACCTCAGTGGTAGAGCATTCGGCTGCAGATGTAGAGGTCCCCGGTTCAAATCCGGGTGTCCCCTGTACGTTTTTGACCTACCGATGGTTTGTTTTTAAAAAAAAGTAGGGTATCACTCAGCATTTCACTGCAGATGGTAATTTCCTTGTTTTTGTTTTGTTAACTACTGAATAATATTATCGGTCTAAGTAAGTTTGGTTTGCTAATTGTATGTGGGGACATAGCTCAGTGGTAGAGCATTCGACTGCAGATCGAGAGGTCCCCGGTTCAAATCCGGGTGTCCCCTGTGCTGTTTTTTCCTTAATCCATTGAGATAATTATAATCCTAAGGTCAGATTAATTTGCTAATAAACGTAAGGATGTCGCTGAGTGGCACTGCAGACCGTGATGTTCCCGTTTGAAATGCGTCTGTCTCTTGTCTCTTTCTTTTTTTACTACTGGAAAATATCATCGGTGTCCAATCAGTTTGGTTTGCTAATTGTATGTGGGGACATACCTCAGTGGTAGAGCATTCGGCTGCAGATGTAGAGGTCCCTGGTTCAAATCCGGGTGTCCCCTGTATGTTTTTGACCTACCGATGGTTTGTTTAAAAAAAAGAGTAGGGTATCACTCAGCATTCCACTGCAGATGGTAATTTCCTTGTTTTTGTTTTGTTAACTACTGAATAATATTATCGGTCTAAGTAAGTTTGGTTTGCTAATTGTATGTGGGGACATAGCTCAGTGGTAGAGCATTCGACTGCAGATCGAGAGGTCCCCGGTTCAAATCCGGGTGTCCCCTGTACGTTTTTGACCTACCGATGGTTTGTTTTTAAAAAAAAGTAGGGTATCACTCAGCATTCCACTGCAGATGGTAATTTCCTTGTTTTTGTTTTGTTAACTACTGAATAATATTATCGGTCTAAGTAAGTTTGGTTTGCTAATTGTATGTGGTGACATAGCTCAGTGGTAGAGCATTCGACTGCAGATCGAGAGGTCCCCGGTTCAAATCCGGGTGTCACCTGTGCTGTTTTTTCCTTAATCCATTGAGATAATTATAATCCTAAGGTCAGATTAATTTGCTAATAAACGTAAGGATGTCGCTGAGTGGCACTGCCACTGACCTCTATACATGGACAGATCATCCATTGTTTCATTTTGAAGTCGGCATGCAGAGAAGTGCAACATGGCGTCACTGCTGTGAGCCAATGAAATGTCCAGGTGTAGAGTTCAGTTGGTTGGTAAATCCACTGACCTCTACAACTGGACATTTCATTGGCTCACAGCAGTGACGCCATGTTGCACTTCCAGTTCGCGCCGACTTCAAGTGTTAGCACAGCAGAATATGGACAATGATCCGTCCAGGTGTTGAGGTCAGTGGGCACTGCAGACCGTGATGTTCCCGTTTGAAATGCGTCTGTCTCTTGTCTCTTTCTTTTTTTACTACTGGAAAATATCATCGGTGTCCAATCAGTTTGGTTTGCTAATTGTATGTGGGGACATACCTCAGTGGTAGAGCATTCGGCTACAGATGTAGAGGATCCCGGTTCAAATCCGGGTGTCCCCTGTATGTTTTTGACCTACCGATGGTTTGTTTTAAAACAAAAGTAGGGTATCACTCAGCATTCCACTGCAGATGGTAATTTCCTTGTTTTTGTTTTGTTAACTACTGAATAATATTATCGGTCTAAGTAAGTTTGGTTTGCTAATTGTATGTGGGGACATAGCTCAGTGGTAGAGCATTCGACTGCAGATCGAGAGGTTGCTGTTCAAATCCGGGTGTCCCCTGTGCGTTTTTGACCTACCGATGGTTTGTTTTTAAAAAAAAGTAGGGTATCACTCAGCATTCCACTGCAGATGGTAATTTCCTTGTTTTTGTTTTGTTAACTACTGAATAATATTATCGGTCTAAGTAAGTTTGGTTTGCTAATTGTATGTGGTGACATAGCTCAGTGGTAGAGCATTCGACTGCAGATCGAGAGGTCCCCGGTTCAAATCCGGGTGTCCCCTGTGCTGTTTTTTCCTTAATCCATTGAGATAATTATAATCCTAAGGTCAGATTAATTTGCTAATAAACGTAAGGATGTCGCTGCGTGGCACTGCAGACGGTGATGTTCCCGTTTAAAATGCGTCTGTTCCTTGTCTGTTTCTTTTTATTTACTACTGGAAAATATTATTGGTGTCCAATCAGTTTGGTTTGCTAATTGTATGTGGGGACATAGCTCAGTGGTAGAGCATTCGACTGCAGATCGAGAGGTCCCCGGTTCAAATCCGGGTGTCCCCTGTGCGTTTTTTACCTACCGACGGTTTGTTTAAAAACAAAAGTAGGGTATCACTCAGCATTCCACTGCAGATGATAATTTCCCTTGTTTTTGTTTTGTTAACTACTGAATAATATTATCGGTCTAAGTAAGTTTGGTTTGCTAATTGTATGTGGGGACATAGCTCAGTGGTAGAGCATTCGACTGCAGATCGAGATGTCCCCGGTTCAAATCCGGGTGTCCCTTGTGCTGTTTTTTCTTTAAACCATTTATATAATTATAACCCTCAGGTAAGATTAATTTGCTAATAAACGTAGGGATGTCGCTGAGTGGCACTGCAGACCATGATGTTCCCGTTTGAAATGCGTCTGTCTCTTGTCTGTTTCTTTTTTTACTACTGGAAAATAACATCGGTGTCCAATCAGTTTGGTTTGCTATATGTATGTGGGGACATAGCTCAGTGGTAGAGCAGTCGACTGCAGATCGAGAGGTCCCCGGTTCAAATCCGGGTGTCCCCTGTGCTGTTTTTTCCTTAATCCATTGAGATAATTATAATCCTAAGGTCAGATTAATTTGCTAATAAACGTAAGGATGTCGCTGCGTGGCACTGCAGACGGTGATGTTCCCGTTTGAAATGCGTCTGTTTCTTGTCTGTTTCTTTTTATTTACTACTGGAAAATATTATTGGTGTCCAATCAGTTTGGTTTGCTAATTTTATGTGGGGACATAGCTCAGTGGTAGAGCATTCGACTGCAGATCGAGAGGTCCCCGGTTCAAATCCGGGTGTCCCCTGTGCTGTTTTTTCTTTAAACCATTTATATAATTATAACCCTCAGGTAAGATTAATTTGCTAATAAACGTAGGAATGTCGCCGAATGGCACTGCAGACCATGATGTTCCCGTTTCAAATGCGTCTGTCTGTTTATTTTTTTACTACTGGAAAATATCATCGGTGTCCGATCAGTTTGGTTTGCTAATTGTATGTGGGGACATAGCTCAGTGGTAGAGCATTCGACTGCAGATCGAGAGGTCCCCGGTTCAAATCCGTCTGTCCCCTGTGCTGTTTTTTCCTTAATCCATTGAGATAATTATAATCCTAAGGTCAGATTAATTTGCTAATAAACGTAAGGGTGTCGCTGAGTGGCACTGCAGACCGTGATGTTCCCGTTTGAAATGCGTCTGTCTCTTGTCTCTTTCTTTTTTTACTACTGGAAAATATCATCGGTGTCCAATCAGTTTGGTTTGCTAATTGTATGTGGGGACATACCTCAGTGGTAGAGCATTCGGCTGCAGATGTAGAGGTCCCCGGTTCAAATCCGGGTGTCCCCTGTACGTTTTTGACCTACCGATGGTTTTTTTTTTTTTTAAAGTAGGGTATCACTCAGCATTCCACTGCAGATGGTAATTTCCTTGTTTTTGTTTTGTTAACTACTGAATAATATTATCGGTCTAAGTAAGTTTGGTTTGCTAATTGTATGTGGGGACATAGCTCAGTGGTAGAGCATTCGACTGCAGATCGAGAGGTCCCCGGTTCAAATCCGGGTGTCCCCTGTGCTGTTTTTTCCTTAATCCATTGAGATAATTATAATCCTAAGTTCAGATTAATTTGCTAATAAACGTAAGGATGTCGCTGAGTGGCACTGCAGACCGTGATGTTCCCGTTTGAAATGCGTCTGTCTCTTGTCTCTTTCTTTTTTTACTACTGGAAAATATCATCGGTGTCCAATCAGTTTGGTTTGCTAATTGTATGTGGGGACATAGCTCAGTGGTAGAGCATTCGGCTGCAGATGTAGAGGTCCCCGGTTCAAATCCGGGTGTCCCCTGTGTGTTTTTGACCTACCGATGGTTTGTTTTAAAAAAAAAAGTAGGGTATCACTCAGCATTCCACTGCAGATGGTAATTTCCTTGTTTTTGTTTTGTTAACTACTGAATAATATTATCGGTCTAAGTAAGTTTGGTTTGCTAATTGTATGTGGGGACATAGCTCAGTGGTAGAGCATTCGACTGCAGATCGAGAGGTTGCTGTTCAAATCCGGGTGTCCCCTGTGCTGTTTTTTCTTTAAACCATTTATATAATTATAACCCTCATGTAAGATTAATTTGCTAATAAACGTAGGGATGTCGCTGAGTGGGACTGCAGACCATGATGTTCCCGTTTCAAATGCGTCTGGTTTTTTTTTTTTTTTACTACTGGAAAATATCATCGGTGTCCGATCAGTTTGGTTTGCTAATTGTATGTGGGGACATAGCTCAGTGGTAGAGCATTCGACTGCAGATCGAGAGGTCCCCGGTTCAAATCCGGGTGTCCCCTGTGCTGTTTTTTCTTTAAACCATTTATATAATTATAACCCTCAGGTAAGATTAATTTGCTAATAAACGTAGGGATGTCGCTGAGTGGCACTGCAGACCATGATGTTCCCGTTTGAAATGCGTCTGTCTCTTGTCTGTTTCTTTTTTTACTACTGGAAAATAACATCGGTGTCCAATCAGTTTGGTTTGCTATATGTATGTGGGGACATAGCTCAGTGGTAGAGCAGTCGACTGCAGATCGAGAGGTCCCCGGTTCAAATCCGGGTGTCCCCTGTGCTGTTTTTTCCTTAATCCATTGAGATAATTATAATCCTAAGGTCAGATTAATTTGCTAATAAACGTAAGGATGTCGCTGCGTGGCACTGCAGACGGTGATGTTCCCGTTTGAAATGCGTCTGTTTCTTGTCTGTTTCTTTTTATTTACTACTGGAAAATATTATTGGTGTCCAATCAGTTTGGTTTGCTAATTTTATGTGGGGACATAGCTCAGTGGTAGAGCATTCGACTGCAGATCGAGAGGTCCCCGGTTCAAATCCGGGTGTCCCCTGTGCTGTTTTTTCTTTAAACCATTTATATAATTATAACCCTCAGGTAAGATTAATTTGCTAATAAACGTAGGAATGTCGCCGAATGGCACTGCAGACCATGATGTTCCCGTTTCAAATGCGTCTGTCTGTTTATTTTTTTACTACTGGAAAATATGATCGGTGTCCGATCAGTTTGGTTTGCTAATTGTATGTGGGGACATAGCTCAGTGGTAGAGCATTCGACTGCAGATCGAGAGGTCCCCGGTTCAAATCCGTCTGTCCCCTGTGCTGTTTTTTCCTTAATCCATTGAGATAATTATAATCCTAAGGTCAGATTAATTTGCTAATAAACGTAAGGGTGTCGCTGAGTGGCACTGCAGACCGTGATGTTCCCGTTTGAAATGCGTCTGTCTCTTGTCTCTTTCTTTTTTTACTACTGGAAAATATCATCGGTGTCCAATCAGTTTGGTTTGTTAATTGTATGTGGGGACATACCTCAGTGGTAGAGCATTCGGCTGCAGATGTAGAGGTCCCCGGTTCAAATCCGGGTGTCCCCTGTACGTTTTTGACCTACCGATGGTTTGTTTTAAAAAAAAAGTAGGGTATCACTCAGCATTCCACTGCAGATGGTAATTTCCTTGTTTTTGTTTTGTTAACTACTGAATAATATTATCGGTCTAAGTAAGTTTGGTTTGCTAATTGTATGTGGGGACATAGCTCAGTGGTAGAGCATTCGACTGCAGATCGAGAGGTCCCCGGTTCAAATCCGGGTGTCCCCTGTGCTGTTTTTTCCTTAATCCATTGAGATAATTATAATCCTAAGGTCAGATTAATTTGCTAATAAACGTAAGGATGTCGCTGAGTGACACTGCAGACCGTGATGTTCCCGTTTGAAATGCGTCTGTCTCTTGTCTCTTTCTTTTTTTACTACTGGAAAATATCATCGGTGTCCAATCAGTTTGGTTTGCTAATTGTATGTGGGGACATACCTCAGTGGTAGAGCATTCGGCTGCAGATGTAGAGGTCCCCGGTTCAAATCCGGGTGTCCCCTGTATGTTTTTGACCTACCGATGGTTTGTTTTTAAAAAAAAAGTAGGGTATCACTCAGCATTCCACTGCAGATGGTAATTTCCTTGTTTTTGTTTTGTTAACTACTGAATAATATTATCGGTCTAAGTAAGTTTGGTTTGCTAATTGTATGTGGGGACATAGCTCAGTGGTAGAGCATTCGACTGCAGATCGAGAGGTTGCTGTTCAAATCCGGGTGTCCCCTGTGCTGTTTTTTCTTTAAATCATTTATATAATTATAACCCTCATGTAAGATTAATTTGCTAATAATAAACGTAGGGATGTCGCTGAGTGGGACTGCAGACCATGATGTTCCCGTTTCAAATGCGTCTGGTTTTTTTCTTTTTTTACTACTGGAAAATATCATCGGTGTCCGATCAGTTTGGTTTGCTAATTGTATGTGGGAACATAGCTCAGTGGTAGAGCACTCGACTGCAGATCGAGAGGTCCCCGGTTCAAATCCGGGTGTCCCCTGTGCTGTTTTTTCCTTAATCCATTGAGATAATTATAATCCTAAGGTCAGATTAATTTGCTAATAAACGTAAGGATGTCGCTGAGTGGCACTGCAGACCGTGATGTTCCCGTTTGAAATGCGTCTGTCTCTTGTCTCTTTCTTTTTTTACTACTAGAAAATATCATCGGTGTCCAATCAGTTTGGTTTGCTAATTGTATGTGGGGACATAGCTCAGTGGTAGAGCATTCGACTGCAGATCGAGAGGTCCCCGGCTCAAATCCGGGTGTCCCCTGTGCGTTTTTTACCTACCGACGGTTTGTTTAAAAACAAAAGTAGGGTATCACTCAGCATTCCACTGCAGATGATAATTTCCCTTGTTTTTGTTTTGTTAACTACTGAATAATATTATCGGTCTAAGTAAGTTTGGTTTGCTAATTGTATGTGGGGACATAGCTCAGTGGTAGAGCATTCGACTGCAGATCGAGAGGTCCCCGGTTCAAATCCGGGTGTCCCTTGTGCTGTTTTTTCTTTAAACCATTTATATAATTATAACCCTCAGGTAAGATTAATTTGCTAATAAACGTAGGGATGTCGCTGAGTGGCACTGCAGACCATGATGTTCCCGTTTGAAATGCGTCTGTCTCTTGTCTGTTTCTTTTTTTACTACTGGAAAATAACATCGGTGTCCAATCAGTTTGGTTTGCTATATGTATGTGGGGACATAGCTCAGTGGTAGAGCAGTCGACTGCAGATCGAGAGGTCCCCGGTTCAAATCCGGGTGTCCCCTGTGCTGTTTTTTCCTTAATCCATTGAGATAATTATAATCCTAAGGTCAGATTAATTTGCTAATAAACGTAAGGATGTCGCTGCGTGGCACTGCAGACGGTGATGTTCCCGTTTGAAATGCGTCTGTTTCTTGTCTGTTTCTTTTTATTTACTACTGGAAAATATTATTGGTGTCCAATCAGTTTGGTTTGCTAATTTTATGTGGGGACATAGCTCAGTGGTAGAGCATTCGACTGCAGATCGAGAGGTCCCCGGTTCAAATCCGGGTGTCCCCTGTGCTGTTTTTTCTTTAAACCATTTATATAATTATAACCCTCAGGTAAGATTAATTTGCTAATAAACGTAGGAATGTCGCCGAATGGCACTGCAGACCATGATGTTCCCGTTTCAAATGCGTCTGTCTGTTTATTTTTTTACTACTGGAAAATATCATCGGTGTCCGATCAGTTTGGTTTGCTAATTGTATGTGGGGACATAGCTCAGTGGTAGAGCATTCGACTGCAGATCGAGAGGTCCCCGGTTCAAATCCGTCTGTCCCCTGTGCTGTTTTTTCCTTAATCCATTGAGATAATTATAATCCTAAGGTCAGATTAATTTGCTAATAAACGTAAGGGTGTCGCTGAGTGGCACTGCAGACCGTGATGTTCCCGTTTGAAATGCGTCTGTCTCTTGTCTCTTTCTTTTTTTACTACTGGAAAATATCATCGGTGTCCAATCAGTTTGGTTTGCTAATTGTATGTGGGGACATACCTCAGTGGTAGAGCATTCGGCTGCAGATGTAGAGGTCCCCGGTTCAAATCCGGGTGTCCCCTGTACGTTTTTGACCTACCGATGGTTTTTTTTTTTTTTTAAGTAGGGTATCACTCAGCATTCCACTGCAGATGGTAATTTCCTTGTTTTTGTTTTGTTAACTACTGAATAATATTATCGGTCTAAGTAAGTTTGGTTTGCTAATTGTATGTGGGGACATAGCTCAGTGGTAGAGCATTCGACTGCAGATCGAGAGGTCCCCGGTTCAAATCCGGGTGTCCCCTGTGCTGTTTTTTCCTTAATCCATTGAGATAATTATAATCCTAAGGTCAGATTAATTTGCTAATAAACGTAAGGATGTCGCTGAGTGGCACTGCAGACCGTGATGTTCCCGTTTGAAATGCGTCTGTCTCTTGTCTCTTTCTTTTTTTACTACTGGAAAATATCATCGGTGTCCAATCAGTTTGGTTTGCTAATTGTATGTGGGGACATAGCTCAGTGGTAGAGCATTCGGCTGCAGATGTAGAGGTCCCCGGTTCAAATCCGGGTGTCCCCTGTGTGTTTTTGACCTACCGATGGTTTGTTTTAAAAACAAAAGTAGGGTATCACTCAGCATTCCACTGCAGATGGTAATTTCCTTGTTTTTGTTTTGTTAACTACTGAATAATATTATCGGTCTAAGTAAGTTTGGTTTGCTAATTGTATGTGGGGACATAGCTCAGTGGTAGAGCATTCGACTGCAGATCGAGAGGTTGCTGTTCAAATCCGGGTGTCCCCTGTGCTGTTTTTTCTTTAAACCATTTATATAATTATAACCCTCATGTAAGATTAATTTGCTAATAAACGTAGGGATGTCGCTGAGTGGGACTGCAGACCATGATGTTCCCGTTTCAAATGCGTCTGGTTTTTTGTTTTTTTTACTACTGGAAAATATCATCGGTGTCCGATCAGTTTGGTTTGCTAATTGTATGTGGGGACATAGCTCAGTGGTAGAGCATTCGACTGCAGATCGAGAGGTCCCCGGTTCAAATCCGGGTTTCCCCTGTGCTGTTTTTTCTTTAAACCATTTATATAATTATAACCCTCAGGTAAGATTAATTTGCTAATAAACGTAGGGATGTCGCTGAGTGGCACTGCAGACCATGATGTTCCCGTTTGAAATGCGTCTGTCTCTTGTCTGTTTCTTTTTTTACTACTGGAAAATAACATCGGTGTCCAATCAGTTTGGTTTGCTATATGTATGTGGGGACATAGCTCAGTGGTAGAGCAGTCGACTGCAGATCGAGAGGTCCCCGGTTCAAATCCGGGTGTCCCCTGTGCTGTTTTTTCCTTAATCCATTGAGATAATTATAATCCTAAGGTCAGATTAATTTGCTAATAAACGTAAGGATGTCGCTGCGTGGCACTGCAGACGGTGATGTTCCCGTTTGAAATGCGTCTGTTTCTTGTCTGTTTCTTTTTATTTACTACTGGAAAATATTATTGGTGTCCAATCAGTTTGGTTTGCTTATTTTATGTGGGGACATAGCTCAGTGGTAGAGCATTCGACTGCAGATCGAGAGGTCCCCGGTTCAAATCCGGGTGTCCCCTGTGCTGTTTTTTCTTTAAACCATTTATATAATTATAACCCTCAGGTAAGATTAATTTGCTAATAAACGTAGGAATGTCGCCGAATGGCACTGCAGACCATGATGTTCCCGTTTCAAATGCGTCTGTCTGTTTATTTTTTTACTACTGGAATATATGATCGGTGTCCGATCAGTTTGGTTTGCTAATTGTATGTGGGAACATAGCTCAGTGGTAGAGCATTCGACTGCAGATCGAGAGGTCCCCGGTTCAAATCCGTCTGTCCCCTGTGCTGTTTTTTCCTTAATCCATTGAGATAATTATAATCCTAAGGTCAGATTAATTTGCTAATAAACGTAAGGGTGTCGCTGAGTGGCACTGCAGACCGTGATGTTCCCGTTTGAAATGCGTCTGTCTCTTGTCTCTTTCTTTTTTTACTACTGGAAAATATCATCGGTGTCCAATCAGTTTGGTTTGCTATATGTATGTGGGGACATAGCTCAGTGGTAGAGCAGTCGACTGCAGATCGAGAGGTCCCCGGTTCAAATCCGGGTGTCCCCTGTGCTGTTTTTTCCTTAATCCATTGAGATAATTATAATCCTAAGGTCAGATTAATTTGCTAATAAACGTAAGGATGTCGCTGCGTGGCACTGCAGACGGTGATGTTCCCGTTTGAAATGCGTCTGTTTCTTGTCTGTTTCTTTTTATTTACTACTGGAAAATATTATTGGTGTCCAATCAGTTTGGTTTGCTAATTTTATGTGGGGACATAGCTCAGTGGTAGAGCATTCGACTGCAGATCGAGAGGTCCCCGGTTCAAATCCGGGTGTCCCCTGTGCTGTTTTTTCTTTAAACCATTTATATAATTATAACCCTCAGGTAAGATTAATTTGCTAATAAACGTAGGAATGTCGCCGAATGGCACTGCAGACCATGATGTTCCCGTTTCAAATGCGTCTGTCTCTTGTCTCTTTCTTTTTTTACTACTGGAAAATATCATCGGTGTCCAATCAGTTTGGTTTGCTAATTGTATGTGGGGACATACCTCAGTGGTAGAGCATTCGGCTGCAGATCGAGAGGTCCCCGGTTCAAATCCGTCTGTCCCCTGTGCTGTTTTTTCCTTAATCCATTGAGATAATTATAATCCTAAATTCAGATTAATTTGCTAATAAACGTAAGGGTGTCGCTGAGTGGCACTGCAGACCGTGATGTTCCCGTTTGAAATGCGTCTGTCTCTTGTCTCTTTCTTTTTTTACTACTGGAAAATATCATCGGTGTCCAATCAGTTTGGTTTGCTAATTGTATGTGGGGACATACCTCAGTGGTAGAGCATTCGGCTGCAGATGTAGAGGTCCCCGGTTCAAATCCGGGTGTCCCCTGTACGTTTTTGACCTACCGATGGTTTTTTTTTTTTTTAAAGTAGGGTATCACTCAGCATTCCACTGCAGATGGTAATTTCCTTGTTTTTGTTTTGTTAACTACTGAATAATATTATCGGTCTAAGTAAGTTTGGTTTGCTAATTGTATGTGGGGACATAGCTCAGTGGTAGAGCATTCGACTGCAGATCGAGAGGTCCCCGGTTCAAATCCGGGTGTCCCCTGTGCTGTTTTTTCCTTAATCCATTGAGATAATTATAATCCTAAGGTCAGATTAATTTGCTAATAAACGTAAGGATGTCGCTGAGTGGCACTGCAGACCGTGATGTTCCCGTTTGAAATGCGTCTGTCTCTTGTCTCTTTCTTTTTTTACTACTGGAAAATATCATCGGTGTCCAATCAGTTTGGTTTGCTAATTGTATGTGGGGACATAGCTCAGTGGTAGAGCATTCGGCTGCAGATGTAGAGGTCCCCGGTTCAAATCCGGGTGTCCCCTGTGTGTTTTTGACCTACCGATGGTTTGTTTAAAAAAAAAAAGAAGGGTATCACTCAGCATTCCACTGCAGATGGTAATTTCCTTGTTTTTGTTTTGTTAACTACTGAATAATATTATCGGTCTAAGTAAGTTTGGTTTGCTAATTGTATGTGGGGACATAGCTCAGTGGTAGAGCATTCGACTGCAGATCGAGAGGTTGCTGTTCAAATCCGGGTGTCCCCTGTGCTGTTTTTTCTTTAAACCATTTATATAATTATAACCCTCATGTAAGATTAATTTGCTAATAAACGTAGGGATGGCGCTGAGTGGGACTGCAGACCATGATGTTCCCGTTTCAAATGCGTCTGGTTTTTTTTTTTTTTTACTACTGGAAAATATCATCGGTGTCCGATCAGTTTGGTTTGCTAATTGTATGTGGGGACATACCTCAGTGGTAGAGCATTCGGCTGCAGATGTAGAGGTCCCCGGTTCAAATCCGGGTGTCCCCTGTGCTGCTTTTTCCTTAATCCATTGAGATAATTATAATCCTAAGGTCAGATTAATTTGCTAATAAACGTAAGGATGTCGCTGAGTGACAATGCAGACCGTGATGTTCCCGTTTGAAATGCGTCTGTCTCTTGTCTCTTTCTTTTTTTACTACTAGAAAATATCATCGGTGTCCAATCAGTTTGGTTTGCTAATTGTATGTGGGGACATAGCTCAGTGGTAGAGCATTCGACTGCAGATCGAGAGGTCCCCGGCTCAAATCCGGGTGTCCCCTGTGCGTTTTTTACCTACCGACGGTTTGTTTAAAAACAAAAGTAGGGTATCACTCAGCATTCCACTGCAGATGATAATTTCCCTTGTTTTTGTTTTGTTAACTACTGAATAATATTATCGGTCTAAGTAAGTTTGGTTTGCTAATTGTATGTGGGGACATAGCTCAGTGGTAGAGCATTCGACTGCAGATCGAGAGGTCCCCGGTTCAAATCCGGGTGTCCCTTGTGCTGTTTTTTCTTTAAACCATTTATATAATTATAACCCTCAGGTAAGATTAATTTGCTAATAAACGTAGGGATGTCACTGAGTGGCACTGCAGACCATGATGTTCCCGTTTGAAATGCGTCTGTCTCTTGTCTGTTTCTTTTTTTACTACTGGAAAATAACATCGGTGTCCAATCAGTTTGGTTTGCTATATGTATGTGGGGACATAGCTCAGTGGTAGAGCAGTCGACTGCAGATCGAGAGGTCCCCGGTTCAAATCCGGGTGTCCCCTGTGCTGTTTTTTCCTTAATCCATTGAGATAATTATAATCCTAAGGTCAGATTAATTTGCTAATAAACGTAAGGATGTCGCTGCGTGGCACTGCAGACGGTGATGTTCCCGTTTGAAATGCGTCTGTTTCTTGTCTGTTTCTTTTTATTTACTACTGGAAAATATTATTGGTGTCCAATCAGTTTGGTTTGCTAATTTTCTGTGGGGACATAGCTCAGTGGTAGAGCATTCGACTGCAGATCGAGAGGTCCCCGGTTCAAATCCGGGTGTCCCCTGTGCTGTTTTTTCTTTAAACCATTTATATAATTATAACCCTCAGGTAAGATTAATTTGCTAATAAACGTAGGAATGTCGCCGAATGGCACTGCAGACCATGATGTTCCCGTTTCAAATGCGTCTGTCTGTTTATTTTTTTACTACTGGAAAATATCATCGGTGTCCGATCAGTTTGGTTTGCTAATTGTATGTGGGGACATAGCTCAGTGGTAGAGCATTCGACTGCAGATCGAGAGGTCCCCGGTTCAAATCCGTCTGTCCCCTGTGCTGTTTTTCCTTAATCCATTGAGATAATTATAATCCTAAGGTCAGATTAATTTGCTAATAAACGTAAGGGTGTCGCTGAGTGGCACTGCAGACCGTGATGTTCCCGTTTGAAATGCGTCTGTCTCTTGTCTCTTTCTTTTTTTACTACTGGAAAATATCATCGGTGTCCAATCAGTTTGGTTTGCTAATTGTATGTGGGGACATACCTCAGTGGTAGAGCATTCGGCTGCAGATGTAGAGGTCCCCGGTTCAAATCCGGGTGTCCCCTGTACGTTTTTGACCTACCGATGGTTTTTTTTTTTTTTAAAGTAGGGTATCACTCAGCATTCCACTGCAGA
Source organism: Crossaster papposus (assembly GCA_037893245.1). Taxonomy (NCBI): domain Eukaryota; kingdom Metazoa; phylum Echinodermata; class Asteroidea; order Velatida; family Solasteridae; genus Crossaster; species Crossaster papposus. Next base: position 976,879 of record JBAIAA010000246.1, read on the forward strand.
TGGTAATTTCCTTGTTTTTGTTTTGTTAACTACTGAATAATATTATCGGTCTAAGTAAGTTTGGTTTGCTAATTGTATGTGGGGACATAGCTCAGTGGTAGAGCATTCGACTGCAGATCGAGAGGTCCCCGGTTCAAATCCGGGTGTCCCCTGTGCTGTTTTTTCCTTAATCCATTGAGATAATTATAATCCTAAGGTCAGATTAATTTGCTAATAAACGTAAGGATGTCGCTGAGTGGCACTGCAGACCGTGATGTTCCCGTTTGAAATGCGTCTGTCTCTTGTCTCTTTCTTTTTTTACTACTGGAAAATATCATCGGTGTCCAATCAGTTTGGTTTGCTAATTGTATATGGGGACATAGCTCAGTGGTAGAGCATTCGGCTGCAGATGTAGAGGTCCCCGGTTCAAATCCGGGTGTCCCCTGTGTGTTTTTGACCTACCGATGGTTTGTTTTAAAAAAAAAAGTAGGGTATCACTCAGCATTCCACTGCAGATGGTAATTTCCTTGTTTTTGTTTTGTTAACTACTGAATAATATTATCGGTCTAAGTAAGTTTGGTTTGCTAATTGTATGTGGGGACATAGCTCAGTGGTAGAGCATTCGACTGCAGATCGAGAGGTTGCTGTTCAAATCCGGGTGTCCCCTGTGCTGTTTTTTCTTTAAACCATTTATATAATTATAACCCTCATGTAAGATTAATTTGCTAATAAACGTAGGGATGTCGCTGAGTGGGACTGCAGACCATGATGTTCCCGTTTCAAATGCGTCTGGTTTTTTTTTTTTTTTACTACTGGAAAATATCATCGGTGTCCGATCAGTTTGGTTTGCTAATTGTATGTGGGGACATAGCTCAGTGGTAGAGCATTCGACTGCAGATCGAGAGGTCCCCGGTTCAAATCCGGGTTTCCCCTGTGCTGTTTTTTCTTTAAACCATTTATATAATTATAACCCTCAGGTAAGATTAATTTGCTAATAAACGTAGGGATGTCGCTGAGTGGCACTGCAGACCATGATGTTCCCGTTTGAAATGCGTCTGTCTCTTGTCTGTTTCTTTTTTTACTACTGGAAAATAACATCGGTGTCCAATCAGTTTGGTTTGCTATATGTATGTGGGTACATAGCTCAGTGGTAGAGCAGTCGACTGCAGATCGAGAGGTCCCCGGTTCAAATCCGGGTGTCCCCTGTGCTGTTTTTTCCTTAATCCATTGAGATAATTATAATCCTAAGGTCAGATTAATTTGCTAATAAACGTAAGGGTGTCGCTGAGTGGCACTGCAGACCGTGATGTTCCCGTTTGAAATGCGTCTGTCTCTTGTCTCTTTCTTTTTTTACTACTGGAAAATATCATCGGTGTCCAATCAGTTTGGTTTGCTAATTGTATGTGGGGACATACCTCAGTGGTAGAGCATTCGGCTGCAGATGTAGAGGTCCCCGGTTCAAATCCGGGTGTCCCCTGTACGTTTTTGACCTACCGATGGTTTGTTTTTAAAAAAAAGTAGGGTATCACTCAGCATTCCACTGCAGATGGTAATTTCCTTGTTTTTGTTTTGTTAACTACTGAATAATATTATCGGTCTAAGTAAGTTTGGTTTGCTAATTGTATGTGGGGACATAGCTCAGTGGTAGAGCATTCGACTGCAGATCGAGAGGTCCCCGGTTCAAATCCGGGTGTCCCCTGTGCTGTTTTTTCCTTAATCCATTGAGATAATTATAATCCTAAGGTCAGATTAATTTGCTAATAAACGTAAGGATGTCGCTGAGTGGCACTGCAGACCGTGATGTTCCCGTTTGAAATGCGTCTGTCTCTTGTCTCTTTCTTTTTTTACTACTGGAAAATATCATCGGTGTCCAATCAGTTTGGTTTGCTAATTGTATGTGGGGACATACCTCAGTGGTAGAGCATTCGGCTGCAGATGTAGAGGTCCCTGGTTCAAATCCGGGTGTCCCCTGTATGTTTTTGACCTACCGATGGTTTGTTTAAAAAAAAAAGTAGGGTATCACTCAGCATTCCACTGCAGATGGTAATTTCCTTGTTTTTGTTTTGTTAACTACTGAATAATATTATCGGTCTAAGTAAGTTTGGTTTGCTAATTGTATGTGGGGACATAGCTCAGTGGTAGAGCATTCGACTGCAGATCGAGAGGTCCCCGGTTCAAATCCGGGTGTCCCCTGTACGTTTTTGACCTACCGATGGTTTGTTTTTAAAAAAAAGTAGGGTATCACTCAGCATTCCACTGCAGATGGTAATTTCCTTGTTTTTGTTTTGTTAACTACTGAATAATATTATCGGTCTAAGTAAGTTTGGTTTGCTAATTGTATGTGGTGACATAGCTCAGTGGTAGAGCATTCGACTGCAGATCGAGAGGTCCCCGGTTCAAATCCGGGTGTCCCCTGTGCTGTTTTTTCCTTAATCCATTGAGATAATTATAATCCTAAGGTCAGATTAATTTGCTAATAAACGTAAGGATGTCGCTGAGTGGCACTGCAGACCGTGATGTTCCCGTTTGAAATGCGTCTGTCTCTTGTCTCTTTCTTTTTTTACTACTGGAAAATATCATCGGTGTCCAATCAGTTTGGTTTGCTAATTGTATGTGGGGACATACCTCAGTGGTAGAGCATTCGGCTACAGATGTAGAGGATCCCTGTTCAAATCCGGGTGTCCCCTGTATGTTTTTGACCTACCGATGGTTTGTTTTAAAACAAAAGTAGGGTATTACTCAGCATTCCACTGCAGATGGTAATTTCCTTGTTTTTGTTTTGTTAACTACTGAATAATATTATCGGTCTAAGTAAGTTTGGTTTGCTAATTGTATGTGGGGACATAGCTCAGTGGTAGAGCATTCGACTGCAGATCGAGAGGTTGCTGTTCAAATCCGGGTGTCCCCTGTGCGTTTTTGACCTACCGATGGTTTGTTTTTAAAAAAAAGTAGGGTATCACTCAGCATTCCACTGCAGATGGTAATTTCCTTGTTTTTGTTTTGTTAACTACTGAATAATATTATCGGTCTAAGTAAGTTTGGTTTGCTAATTGTATGTGGTGACATAGCTCAGTGGTAGAGCATTCGACTGCAGATCGAGAGGTCCCCGGTTCAAATCCGGGTGTCCCCTGTGCTCTTTTTTCCTTAATCCATTGAGATAATTATAATCCTAAGGTCAGATTAATTTGCTAATAAACGTAAGGATGTCGCTGAGTGGCACTGCAGACCGTGATGTTCCCGTTTGAAATGCGTCTGTCTCTTGTCTCTTTCTTTTTTTACTACTGGAAAATATCATCGGTGTCCAATCAGTTTGGTTTGCTAATTGTATGTGGGGACATACCTCAGTGGTAGAGCATTCGGCTGCAGATGTAGAGGATCCCGGTTCAAATCCGGGTGTCCCCTGTATGTTTTTGACCTACCGATGGTTTGTTTTTAAAAAAAAGTAGGGTATCACTCAGCATTCCACTGCAGATGGTAATTTCCTTGTTTTTGTTTTGTTAACTACTGAATAATATTATCGGTCTAAGTAAGTTTGGTTTGCTAATTGTATGTGGGGACATAGCTCAGTGGTAGAGCATTCGACTGCAGATCGAGAGGTTGCTGTTCAAATCCGGGTGTCCCCTGTGCTGTTTTTTCTTTAAACCATTTATATAATTATAACCCTCATTTAAGATTAATTTGCTAATAAACGTAGGGATGTCGCTGAGTGGGACTGCAGACCATGATGTTCCCGTTTCAAATGCGTCTGGTTGTTTTCTTTTTTTACTACTGGAAAATATCATCGGTGTCCGATCAGTTTGGTTTGCTAATTGTATGTGGGAACATAGCTCAGTGGTAGAGCACTCGACTGCAGATCGAGATGTCCCCGGTTCAAATCCGGGTGTCCCCTGTGCTGTTTTTTCCTTAATCCAGAGATAATTATAATCCTAAGGTCAGATTAATTTGCTAATAAACGTAAGGATGTCGCTGAGTGGCACTGCAGACCGTGATGTTCCCGTTTGAAATGCGTCTGTCTCTTGTCTCTTTCTTTTTTTACTACTAGAAAATATCATCGGTGTCCAATCAGTTTGGTTTGCTAATTGTATGTGGGGACATAGCTCAGTGGTAGAGCATTCGACTGCAGATCGAGAGGTTGCTGTTCAAATCCGGGTGTCCCCTGTGCGTTTTTGACCTACCGATGGTTTGTTTTTAAAAAAAAGTAGGGTATCACTCAGCATTCCACTGCAGATGGTAATTTCCTTGTTTTTGTTTTGTTAACTACTGAATAATATTATCGGTCTAAGTAAGTTTGGTTTGCTAATTGTATGTGGTGACATAGCTCAGTGGTAGAGCATTCGACTGCAGATCGAGAGGTCCCCGGTTCAAATCCGGGTGTCCCCTGTGCTGTTTTTTCCTTAATCCATTGAGATAATTATAATCCTAAGGTCAGATTAATTTGCTAATAAACGTAAGGATGTCGCTGAGTGGCACTGCAGACCGTGATGTTCCCGTTTGAAATGCGTCTGTCTCTTGTCTCTTTCTTTTTTTACTACTGGAAAATATCATCGGTGTCCAATCAGTTTGGTTTGCTAATTGTATGTGGGGACATACCTCAGTGGTAGAGCATTCGGCTGCAGATGTAGAGGTCCCCGGTTCAAATCCGGGTGTCCCCTGTGTGTTTTTGACCTACCGATGGTTTGTTTTAAAAAAAAAGTAGGGTATCACTCAGCATTCCACTGCAGATGGTAATTTCCTTGTTTTTGTTTTGTTAACTACTGAATAATATTATCGGTCTAAGTAAGTTTGGTTTGCTAATTGTATGTGGGGACATAGCTCAGTGGTAGAGCATTCGACTGCAGATCGAGAGGTCCCCGGTTCAAATCCGCGTGTCCCCTGTGCTGTTTTTTCCTTAATCCATTGAGATAATTATAATCCTAAGGTCAGATTAATTTGCTAATAAACGTAAGGATGTCGCTGAGTGGCACTGCAGACCGTGATGTTCCCGTTTGAAATGCGTCTGTCTCTTGTCTCTTTCTTTTTTTACTACTGGAAAATATCATCGGTGTCCAATCAGTTTGGTTTGCTAATTGTATGTGGGGACATAGCTCAGTGGTAGAGCATTCGGCTGCAGATGTAGAGGTCCCCGGTTCAAATCCGGGTGTCCCCTGTGTGTTTTTGACCTACCGATGGTTTGTTTTAAAAAAAAAGTAGGGTATCACTCAGCATTCCACTGCAGATGGTAATTTCCTTGTTTTTGTTTTGTTAACTACTGAATAATATTATCGGTCTAAGTAAGTTTGGTTTGCTAATTGTATGTGGGGACATAGCTCAGTGGTAGAGCATTCGACTGCAGATCGAGAGGTCCCCGGTTCAAATCCGGGTGTCCCCTGTACGTTTTTGACCTACCGATGGTTTGTTTTAAAAAAAAAGTAGGGTATCACTCAGCATTCCACTGCAGATGGTAATTTCCTTGTTTTTGTTTTGTTAACTACTGAATAATATTATCGGTCTAAGTAAGTTTGGTTTGCTAATTGTATGTGGTGACATAGCTCAGTGGTAGAGCATTCGACTGCAGATCGAGAGGTCCCCGGTTCAAATCCGGGTGTCCCCTGTGCTGTTTTTTCCTTAATCCATTGAGATAATTATAATCCTAAGGTCAGATTAATTTGCTAATAAACGTAAGGATGTCGCTGAGTGGCACTGCAGACCGTGATGTTCCCGTTTGAAATGCGTCTGTCTCTTGTCTCTTTCTTTTTTTACTACTGGAAAATATCATCGGTGTCCAATCAGTTTGGTTTGCTAATTGTATGTGGGGACATACCTCAGTGGTAGAGCATTCGGCTACAGATGTAGAGGATCCCGGTTCAAATCCGGGTGTCCCCTGTATGTTTTTGACCTACCGATGGTTTGTTTTAAAACAAAAGTAGGGTATCACTCAGCATTCCACTGCAGATGGTAATTTCCTTGTTTTTGTTTTGTTAACTACTGAATAATATTATCGGTCTAAGTAAGTTTGGTTTGCTAATTGTATGTGGGGACATAGCTCAGTGGTAGAGCATTCGACTGCAGATCGAGAGGTTGCTGTTCAAATCCGGGTGTCCCCTGTGCGTTTTTGACCTACCGATGGTTTGTTTTTAAAAAAAAGTAGGGTATCACTCAGCATTCCACGGCAGATGGTAATTTCCTTGTTTTTGTTTTGTTAACTACTGAATAATATTATCGGTCTAAGTAAGTTTGGTTTGTTTATTGTATGTGGTGACATAGCTCAGTGGTAGAGCATTCGACTGCAGATCGAGAGGTCCCCGGTTCAAATCCGGGTGTCCCCTGTGCTGTTTTTTCCTTAATCCATTGAGATAATTATAATCCTAAGGTCAGATTAATTTGCTAATAAACGTAAGGATGTCGCTGAGTGGCACTGCAGACCGTGATGTTCCCGTTTGAAATGCGTCTGTCTCTTGTCTCTTTCTTTTTTTACTACTGGAAAATATCATCGGTGTCCAATCAGTTTGGTTTGCTAATTGTATGTGGGGACATACCTCAGTGGTAGAGCATTCGGCTGCAGATGTAGAGGATCCCGGTTCAAATCCGGGTGTCCCCTGTATGTTTTTGACCTACCGATGGTTTGTTTTAAAAAAAAAGTAGGGTATCACTCAGCATTCCACTGCAGATGGTAATTTCCTTGTTTTTGTTTTGTTAACTACTGAATAATATTATCGGTCTAAGTAAGTTTGGTTTGCTAATTGTATGTGGGGACATAGCTCAGTGGTAGAGCATTCGACTGCAGATCGAGAGGTTGCTGTTCAAATCCGGGTGTCCCCTGTGCTGTTTTTTCTTTAAACCATTTATATAATTATAACCCTCATTTAAGATTAATTTGCTAATAAACGTAGGGATGTCGCTGAGTGGGACTGCAGACCATGATGTTCCCGTTTCAAATGCGTCTGGTTGTTTTCTTTTTTTACTACTGGAAAATATCATCGGTGTCCGATCAGTTTGGTTTGCTAATTGTATGTGGGAACATAGCTCAGTGGTAGAGCACTCGACTGCAGATCGAGAGGTCCCCGGTTCAAATCCGGGTGTCCCCTGTGCTGTTTTTTCCTTAATCCAGAGATAATTATAATCCTAAGGTCAGATTAATTTGCTAATAAACGTAAGGATGTCGCTGAGTGGCACTGCAGACCGTGATGTTCCCGTTTGAAATGCGTCTGTCTCTTGTCTCTTTCTTTTTTTACTACTAGAAAATATCATCGGTGTCCAATCAGTTTGGTTTGCTAATTGTATGTGGGGACATAGCTCAGTGGTAGAGCATTCGACTGCAGATCGAGAGGATCCCGGTTCAAATCCGGGTGTCCCCTGTATGTTTTTGACCTACCGATGGTTTGTTTTAAAAAAAAAGTAGGGTATCACTCAGCATTCCACTGCAGATGGTAATTTCCTTGTTTTTGTTTTGTTAACTACTGAATAATATTATCGGTCTAAGTAAGTTTGGTTTGCTAATTGTATGTGGTGACATAGCTCAGTGGTAGAGCATTCGACTGCAGATCGAGAGGTCCCCGGTTCAAATCCGGGTGTCCCCTGTGCTGTTTTTTCCTTAATCCATTGAGATAATTATAATCCTAAGGTCAGATTAATTTGCTAATAAACTTAAGGATGTCGCTGAGTGGCACTGCAGACCGTGATGTTCCCGTTTGAAATGCGTCTGTCTCTTGTCTCTTTCTTTTTTTACTACTGGAAAATATCATCGGTGTCCAATCAGTTTGGTTTGCTAATTGTATGTGGGGACATACCTCAGTGGTAGAGCATTCGGCTGCAGATGTAGAGGATCCCGGTTCAAATCCGGGTGTCCCCTGTATGTTTTTGACCTACCGATGGTTTGTTTTTAAAAAAAAGTAGGGTATCACTCAGCATTCCACTGCAGATGGTAATTTCCTTGTTTTTGTTTTGTTAACTACTGAATAATATTATCGGTCTAAGTAAGTTTGGTTTGCTAATTGTATGTGGGGACATAGCTCAGTGGTAGAGCATTCGACTGCAGATCGAGAGGTTGCTGTTCAAATCCGGGTGTCCCCTGTGCTGTTTTTTCTTTAAACCATTTATATAATTATAACCCTCATTTAAGATTAATTTGCTAATAAACGTAGGGATGTCGCTGAGTGGGACTGCAGACCATGATGTTCCCGTTTCAAATGCGTCTGGTTTTTTTCTTTTTTTACTACTGGAAAATATCATCGGTGTCCGATCAGTTTGGTTTGCTAATTGTATGTGGGAACATAGCTCAGTGGTAGAGCACTCGACTGCAGATCGAGAGGTCCCCGGTTCAAATCCGGGTGTCCCCTGTGCTGTTTTTTCCTTAATCCAGAGATAATTATAATCCTAAGGTCAGATTAATTTGCTAATAAACGTAAGGATGTCGCTGAGTGGCACTGCAGACCGTGATGTTCCCGTTTGAAATGCGTCTGTCTCTTGTCTCTTTCTTTTTTTACTACTAGAAAATATCATCGGTGTCCAATCAGTTTGGTTTGCTAATTGTATGTGGGGACATAGCTCAGTGGTAGAGCATTCGACTGCAGATCGAGAGGTCCCCGGTTCAAATCCGGGTGTCCCCTGTGCGTTTTTTACCTACCGACGGTTTGTTTAAAAACAAAAGTAGGGTATCACTCAGCATTCCACTGCAGATGATAATTTCCCTTGTTTTTGTTTTTTTAACTACTGAATAATATTATCGGTCTAAGTAAGTTTGGTTTGCTAATTGTATGTGGGGACATAGCTCAGTGGTAGAGCATTCGACTGCAGATCGAGAGGTCCCCGGTTCAAATCCGGGTGTCCCCTGTGCTGTTTTTTCTTTAAACCATTTATATAATTATAACCCTCAGGTAAGATTAATTTGCTAATAAACGTAGGGATGTCGCTGAGTGGCACTGCAGACCATGATGTTCCCGTTTGAAATGCGTCTGTCTCTTGTCTGTTTCTTTTTTTACTACTGGAAAATAACATCGGTGTCCAATCAGTTTGGTTTGCTATATGTATGTGGGTACATAGCTCAGTGGTAGAGCAGTCGACTGCAGATCGAGAGGTCCCCGGTTCAAATCCGGGTGTCCCCTGTGCTGTTTTTTCCTTAATCCATTGAGATAATTATAATCCTAAGGTCAGATTAATTTGCTAATAAACGTAAGGGTGTCGCTGAGTGGCACTGCAGACCGTGATGTTCCCGTTTGAAATGCGTCTGTCTCTTGTCTCTTTCTTTTTTTACTACTGGAAAATATCATCGGTGTCCAATCAGTTTGGTTTGCTAATTGTATGTGGGGACATACCTCAGTGGTAGAGCATTCGGCTGCAGATGTAGAGGTCCCCGGTTCAAATCCGGGTGTCCCCTGTACGTTTTTGACCTACCGATGGTTTGTTTTTAAAAAAAAGTAGGGTATCACTCAGCATTCCACTGCAGATGGTAATTTCCTTGTTTTTGTTTTGTTAACTACTGAATAATATTATCGGTCTAAGTAAGTTTGGTTTGCTAATTGTATGTGGGGACATAGCTCAGTGGTAGAGCATTCGACTGCAGATCGAGAGGTCCCCGGTTCAAATCCGGGTGTCCCCTGTGCTGTTTTTTCCTTAATCCATTGAGATAATTATAATCCTAAGGTCAGATTAATTTGCTAATAAACGTAAGGATGTCGCTGAGTGGCACTGCAGACCGTGATGTTCCCGTTTGAAATGCGTCTGTCTCTTGTCTCTTTCTTTTTTTACTACTGGAAAATATCATCGGTGTCCAATCAGTTTGGTTTGCTAATTGTATGTGGGGACATACCTCAGTGGTAGAGCATTCGGCTGCAGATGTAGAGGTCCCTGGTTCAAATCCGGGTGTCCCCTGTATGTTTTTGACCTACCGATGGTTTGTTTTTAAAAAAAAGTAGGGTATCACTCAGCATTCCACTGCAGATGGTAATTTCCTTGTTTTTGTTTTGTTAACTACTGAATAATATTATCGGTCTAAGTAAGTTTGGTTTGCTAATTGTATGTGGGGACATAGCTCAGTGGTAGAGCATTCGACTGCAGATCGAGAGGTCCCCGGTTCAAATCCGGGTGTCCCCTGTACGTTTTTGACCTACCGATGGTTTGTTTTTTAAAAAAAGTAGGGTATCACTCAGCATTCCACTGCAGATGGTAATTTCCTTGTTTTTGTTTTGTTAACTACTGAATAATATTATCGGTCTAAGTAAGTTTGGTTTGCTAATTGTATGTGGTGACATAGCTCAGTGGTAGAGCATTCGACTGCAGATCGAGAGGTCCCCGGTTCAAATCCGGGTGTCCCCTGTGCTGTTTTTTCCTTAATCCATTGAGATAATTATAATCCTAAGGTCAGATTAATTTGCTAATAAACGTAAGGATGTCGCTGAGTGGCACTGCAGACCGTGATGTTCCCGTTTGAAATGCGTCTGTCTCTTGTCTCTTTCTTTTTTTACTACTGGAAAATATCATCGGTGTCCAATCAGTTTGGTTTGCTAATTGTATGTGGGGACATACCTCAGTGGTAGAGCATTCGGCTACAGATGTAGAGGATCCCGGTTCAAATCCGGGTGTCCCCTGTATGTTTTTGACCTACCGATGGTTTGTTTTAAAAAAAAAGTAGGGTATCACTCAGCATTCCACTGCAGATGGTAATTTCCTTGTTTTTGTTTTGTTAACTACTGAATAATATTATCGGTCTAAGTAAGTTTGGTTTGCTAATTGTATGTGGGGACATAGCTCAGTGGTAGAGCATTCGACTGCAGATCGAGAGGTTGCTGTTTAAATCCGGGTGTCCCCTGTGCGTTTTTGACCTACCGATGGTTTGTTTTTTAAAAAAAGTAGGGTATCACTCAGCATTCCACTGCAGATGGTAATTTCCTTGTTTTTGTTTTGTTAACTACTGAATAATATTATCGGTCTAAGTAAGTTTGGTTTGCTAATTGTATGTGGTGACATAGCTCAGTGGTAGAGCATTCGACTGCAGATCGAGAGGTCCCCGGTTCAAATCCGGGTGTCCCCTGTGCTGTTTTTTCCTTAATCCATTGAGATAATGATAATCCTAAGGTCAGATTAATTTGCTAATAAACGTAAGGATGTCGCTGAGTGGCACTGCAGACCGTGATGTTCCCGTTTGAAATGCGTCTGTCTCTTATCTCTTTCTTTTTTTACTACTGGAAAATATCATCGGTGTCCAATCAGTTTGGTTTGCTAATTGTATGTGGGGACATACCTCAGTGGTAGAGCATTCGGCTGCAGATGTAGAGGATCCCGGTTCAAATCCGGGTGTCCCCTGTATGTTTTTGACCTACCGATGGTTTGTTTTTTAAAAAAAGTAGGGTATCACTCAGCATTCCACTGCAGATGGTAATTTCCTTGTTTTTGTTTTGTTAACTACTGAATAATATTATCGGTCTAAGTAAGTTTGGTTTGCTAATTGTATGTGGGGACATAGCTCAGTGGTAGAGCATTCGACTGCAGATCGAGAGGTTGCTGTTCAAATCCGGGTGTCCCCTGTGCTGTTTTTTCTTTAAACCATTTATATAATTATAACCCTCATTTAAGATTAATTTGCTAATAAACGTAGGGATGTCGCTGAGTGGGACTGCAGACCATGATGTTCCCGTTTCAAATGCGTCTGGTTTTTTTCTTTTTTTACTACTGGAAAATATCATCGGTGTCCGATCAGTTTGGTTTGCTAATTGTATGTGGGAACATAGCTCAGTGGTAGAGCACTCGACTGCAGATCGAGAGGTCCCCGGTTCAAATCCGGGTGTCCCCTGTGCTGTTTTTTCCTTAATCCAGAGATAATTATAATCCTAAGGTCAGATTAATTTGCTAATAAACGTAAGGATGTCGCTGAGTGGCACTGCAGACCGTGATGTTCCCGTTTGAAATGCGTCTGTCTCTTGTCTCTTTCTTTTTTTACTACTAGAAAATATCATCGGTGTCCAATCAGTTTGGTTTGCTAATTGTATGTGGGGACATAGCTCAGTGGTAGAGCATTCGACTGCAGATCGAGAGGTCCCCGGTTCAAATCCGGGTGTCCCCTGTGCGTTTTTTACCTACCGACGGTTTGTTTAAAAACAAAAGTAGGGTATCACTCAGCATTCCACTGCAGATGATAATTTCCCTTGTTTTTGTTTTGTTAACTACTGAATAATATTATCGGTCTAAGTAAGTTTGGTTTGCTAATTGTATGTGGGGACATAGCTCAGTGGTAGAGCATTCGACTGCAGATCGAGAGGTCCCCGGTTCAAATCCGGGTGTCCCCTGTGCTGTTTTTTCTTTAAACCATTTATATAATTATAACCCTCAGGTAAGATTAATTTGCTAATAAACGTAGGGATGTCGCTGAGTGGCACTGCAGACCATGATGTTCCCGTTTGAAATGCGTCTGTCTCTTGTCTGTTTCTTTTTTTACTACTGGAAAATAACATCGGTGTCCAATCAGTTTGGTTTGCTATATGTATGTGGGTACATAGCTCAGTGGTAGAGCAGTCGACTGCAGATCGAGAGGTCCCCGGTTCAAATCCGGGTGTCCCCTGTGCTGTTTTTTCCTTAATCCATTGAGATAATTATAATCCTAAGGTCAGATTAATTTGCTAATAAACGTAAGGATGTCGCTGCGTGGCACTGCAGACGGTGATGTTCCCGTTTGAAATGCGTCTGTTTCTTGTCTGTTTCTTTTTATTTACTACTGGAAAATATTATTGGTGTCCAATCAGTTTGGTTTGCTAATTGTATGTGGGGACATAGCTCAGTGGTAGAGCATTCGACTGCAGATCGAGAGGTTGCTGTTCAAATCCGGGTGTCCCCTGTGCTGTTTTTTCTTTAAACCATTTATATAATTATAACCCTCATTTAAGATTAATTTGCTAATAAACGTAGGGATGTCGCTGAGTGGGACTGCAGACCATGATGTTCCCGTTTCAAATGCGTCTGGTTTTTTTCTTTTTTTACTACTGGAAAATATCATCGGTGTCCGATCAGTTTGGTTTGCTAATTGTATGTGGGAACATAGCTCAGTGGTAGAGCACTCGACTGCAGATCGAGAGGTCCCCGGTTCAAATCCGGGTGTCCCCTGTGCTGTTTTTTCCTTAATCCAGAGATAATTATAATCCTAAGGTCAGATTAATTTGCTAATAAACGTAAGGATGTCGCTGAGTGGCACTGCAGACCGTGATGTTCCCGTTTGAAATGCGTCTGTCTCTTGTCTCTTTCTTTTTTTACTACTAGAAAATATCATCGGTGTCCAATCAGTTTGGTTTGCTAATTGTATGTGGGGACATAGCTCAGTGGTAGAGCATTCGACTGCAGATCGAGAGGTCCCCGGTTCAAATCCGGGTGTCCCCTGTGCGTTTTTTACCTACCGACGGTTTGTTTAAAAACAAAAGTAGGGTATCACTCAGCATTCCACTGCAGATGATAATTTCCCTTGTTTTTGTTTTGTTAACTACTGAATAATATTATCGGTCTAGGTAAGTTTGGTTTGCTAATTGTATGTGGGGACATAGCTCAGTGGTAGAGCATTCGACTGCAGATCGAGAGGTCCCCGGTTCAAATCCGGGTGTCCCCTGTGCTGTTTTTTCTTTAAACCATTTATATAATTATAACCCTCAGGTAACATTAATTTGCTAATAAACGTAGGGATGTCGCTGAGTGGCACTGCAGACCATGATGTTCCCGTTTGAAATGCGTCTGTCTCTTGTCTGTTTCTTTTTTTACTACTGGAAAATAACATCGGTGTCCAATCAGTTTGGTTTGCTATATGTATGTGGGTACATAGCTCAGTGGTAGAGCAGTCGACTGCAGATCGAGAGGTCCCCGGTTCAAATCCGGGTGTCCCCTGTGCTGTTTTTTCCTTAATCCATTGAGATAATTATAATCCTAAGGTCAGATTAATTTGCTAATAAACGTAAGGATGTCGCTGCGTGGCACTGCAGACGGTGATGTTCCCGTTTGAAATGCGTCTGTTTCTTGTCTGTTTCTTTTTATTTACTACTGGAAAATATTATTGGTGTCCAATCAGTTTGGTTTGCTAATTGTATGTGGGGACATAGCTCAGTGGTAGAGCATTCGACTGCAGATCGAGAGGTCCCCGGTTCAAATCCGGGTGTCCCCTGTGCTGTTTTTTCTTTAAACCATTTATATAATTATAACCCTCAGGTAAGATTAATTTGCTAATAAACGTATGAATGTCGCCGAATGGCACTGCAGACCATGATGTTCCCGTTTCAAATGCGTCTGTCTGTTTATTTTTTTACTACTGGAAAATATCATCGGTGTCCGATCAGTTTGGTTTTCTAATTGTATGTGGGGACATAGCTCAGTGGTAGAGCATTCGACTGCAGATCGAGAGGTCCCCGGTTCAAATCCGTCTGTCCCCTGTGCTGTTTTTTCCTTAATCCATTGAGATAATTATAATCCTAAGGTCAGATTAATTTGCTAATAAACGTAAGGGTGTCGCTGAGTGGCACTGCAGACCGTGATGTTCCCGTTTGAAATGCGTCTGTCTCTTGTCTCTTTTTTTTTTTACTACTGGAAAATATCATCGGTGTCCAATCAGTTTGGTTTGCTAATTGTATGTGGGGACATATCTCAGTGGTAGAGCATTCGGCTGCAGATGTAGAGGTCCCCGGTTCAAATCCGGGTGTACCCTGTACGTTTTTGACCTACCGATGGTTTGTTTTTTTTTAAAAGTAGGGTATCACTCAGCATTCCACTGCAGATGGTAATTTCCTTGTTTTTGTTTTGTTAACTACTGAATAATATTATCGGTCTCAGTAAGTTTGGTTTGCTAATTGTATGTGGGGACATAGCTCAGTGGTAGAGCATTCGACTGCAGATCGAGAGGTCCCCGGTTCAAATCCGGGTGTCCCCTGTACGTTTTTGACCTACCGATGGTTTGTTTTAAAAAAAAAGTAGGCTATCACTCAGCATTCCACTGCAGATGGTAATTTCCTTGTTTTTGTTTTGTTAACTACTGAATAATATTATCGGTCTAAGTAAGTTTGGTTTGCTAATTGTATGTGGGGACATAGCTCAGTGGTAGAGCATTCGACTGCAGATCGAGAGGTCCCCGGTTCAAATCCGCGTGTCCCCTGTGCTGTTTTTTCCTTAATCCATTGAGATAATTATAATCCTAAGGTCAGATTAATTTGCTAATAAACGTAAGGGTGTCGCTGAGTGGCACTGCAGACCATGATGTTCCCGTTTCAAATGCGTCTGTCTGTTTATTTTTTTACTACTGGAAAATATCATCGGTGTCCGATCAGTTTGGTTTTCTAATTGTATGTGGGGACATAGTTCAGTGGTAGAGCATTCGACTGCAGATCGAGAGGTCCCCGGTTCAAATCCGTCTGTCCCCTGTGCTGTTTTTTCCTTAATCCATTGAGATAATTATAATCCTAAGGTCAGATTAATTTGCTAATAAACGTAAGGGTGTCGCTGAGTGGCACTGCAGACCGTGATGTTCCCGTTTGAAATGCGTCTGTCTCTTGTCTCTTTTTTTTTTTACTACTGGAAAATATCATCGGTGTCCAATCAGTTTGGTTTGCTAATTGTATGTGGGGACATATCTCAGTGGTAGAGCATTCGGCTGCAGATGTAGAGGTCCCCGGTTCAAATCCGGGTGTACCCTGTACGTTTTTGACCTACCGATGGTTTGTTTTTTTTTAAAAGTAGGGTATCACTCAGCATTCCACTGCAGATGGTAATTTCCTTGTTTTTGTTTTGTTAACTACTGAATAATATTATCGGTCTCAGTAAGTTTGGTTTGCTAATTGTATGTGGGGACATAGCTCAGTGGTAGAGCATTCGACTGCAGATCGAGAGGTCCCCGGTTCAAATCCGGGTGTCCCCTGTACGTTTTTGACCTACCGATGGTTTGTTTTAAAAAAAAAGTAGGCTATCACTCAGCATTCCACTGCAGATGGTAATTTCCTTGTTTTTGTTTTGTTAACTACTGAATAATATTATCGGTCTAAGTAAGTTTGGTTTGCTAATTGTATGTGGGGACATAGCTCAGTGGTAGAGCATTCGACTGCAGATCGAGAGGTCCCCGGTTCAAATCCGCGTGTCCCCTGTGCTGTTTTTTCCTTAATCCATTGAGATAATTATAATCCTAAGGTCAGATTAATTTGCTAATAAACGTAAGGATGTCGCTGAGTGGCACTGCAGACCGTGATGTTCCCGTTTGAAATGCGTCTGTCTCTTGTCTCTTTCTTTTTTTACTACTGGAAAATATCATCGGTGTCCAATCAGTTTGGTTTGCTAATTGTATGTGGGGACATAGCTCAGTGGAAGAGCATTCGGCTGCAGATGTAGAGGTCCCCGGTTCAAATCCGGGTGTCCCCTGTGTGTTTTTGACCTACCGATGGTTTGTTTTAAAAAAAAAGTAGGGTATCACTCAGCATTCCACTGCAGATGGTAATTTCCTTGTTTTTGTTTTGTTAACTACTGAATAATATTATCGGTCTAAGTAAGTTTGGTTTGCTAATTGTATGTGGGAACATAGCTCAGTGGTAGAGCATTCGACTGCAGATCGAGAGGTTGCTGTTCAAATCCGGGTGTCCCCTGTGCTGTTTTTTCTTTAAACCATTTATATAATTATAACCCTCATGTAAGATTAATTTGCTAATAAACGTAGGGATGTCGCTGAGTGGGACTGCAGACCAAGATGTTCCCGTTTCAAATGCGTCTGTTTTTTTTCTTTTTTTACTACTGGAAAATATCATCGGTGTCCGATCAGTTTGGTTTGCTAATTGTATGTGGGAACATAGCTCAGTGGTAGAGCACTCGACTGCAGATCGAGAGGTCCCCGGTTCAAATCCGGGTGTCCCCTGTGCTGTTTTTTCCTTAATCCATTGAGATAATTATAATCCTAAGGTCAGATTAATTTGCTAATAAACGTAAGGATGTCGCTGAGTGGCACTGCAGACCGTGATGTTCCCGTTTGAAATGCGTCTGTCTCTTGTCTCTTTCTTTTTTTACTACTTGAAAATATCATCGGTGTCCAATCAGTTTGGTTTGCTAATTGTATGTGGGGACATAGCTCAGTGGTAGAGCATTCGACTGCAGATCGAGAGGTCCCCTGTTCAAATCCGGGTGTCCCCTGTGCGTTTTTTACCTACCGACGGTTTGTTTAAAAACAAAAGTAGGGTATCACTCAGCATTACACTGCAGATGATAATTTCCCTTGTTTTTGTTTTGTTAACTACTGAATAATATTATCGGTCTAAGTAAGTTTGGTTTGCTAATTGTATGTGGGGACATAGCTCAGTGGTAGAGCATTCGACTGCAGATCGAGAGGTCCCCGGTTCAAATCCGGGTGTCCCCTGTGCTGTTTTTTCCTTAATCCATTGAGATAATTATAATCCTAAGGTCAGATTAATTTGCTAATAAACGTAAGGATGTCGCTGCGTGGCACTGCAGACGGTGATGTTCCCGTTTGAAATGCGTCTGTTTCTTTTTATTTACTACTGGAAAATATTATTGGTGTCCAATCAGTTTGGTTTGCTAATTGTATGTGGGGACATAGCTCAGTGGTAGAGCATTCGACTGCAGATCGAGATGTCCCCGGTTCAAATCCGGGTGTCCCCTGTGCTGTTTTTTCTTTAAACCATTTATATAATTATAACCCTCAGGTAAGATTAATTTGCTAATAAACGTAGGAATGTCGCCGAATGGCACTGCAGACCATGATGTTCCCGTTTCAAATGCGTCTGTCTGTTTATTTTTTTACTACTGGAAAATATCATCGGTGTCCGATCAGTTTGGTTTGCTAATTGTATGTGGGGACATACCTCATTGGTAGAGCATTCGGCTGCAGATGTAGAGGTCCCCGGTTCAAATCCGGGTGTCCCCTGTATGTTTTTGACCTACCGATGGTTTGTTTTAAAAAAAAAGTAGGGTATCACTCAGCATTCCACTGCAGATGGTAATTTCCTTGTTTTTGTTTTGTTAACTACTGAATAATATTATCGGTCTAAGTAAGTTTGGTTTGCTAATTGTATGTGGGGACATAGCTCAGTGGTAGAGCATTCGACTGCAGATCGAGAGGTCCCCGGTTCAAATCCGGGTGTCCCCTGTGCTGTTTTTTCCTTAATCCATTGAGATAATTATAATCCTAAGGTCAGATTAATTTGCTAATAAACGTAGGGATGTCGCTGAGTGGGACTGCAGACCATGATGTTCCCGTTTCAAATGCGTCTGTTTTTTTTCTTTTTTTACTACTGGAAAATATCATCGGTGTCCGATCAGTTTGGTTTGCTAATTGTATGTGGGAACATAGCTCAGTGGTAGAGCACTCGACTGCAGATCGAGAGGTCCCCGGTTCAAATCCGGGTGTCCCCTGTGCTGTTTTTTCCTTAATCCATTGAGATAATTATAATCCTAAGGTCAGATTAATTTGCTAATAAACGTAAGGATGTCGCTGAGTGGCACTGCAGACCGTGATGTTCCCGTTTGAAATGCGTCTGTCTCTTGTCTCTTTCTTTTTTTACTACTTGAAAATATCATCGGTGTCCAATCAGTTTGGTTTGCTAATTGTATGTGGGGACATAGCTCAGTGGTAGAGCATTCGACTGCAGATCGAGAGGTCCCCTGTTCAAATCCGGGTGTCCCCTGTGCGTTTTTTACCTACCGACGGTTTGTTTAAAAACAAAAGTAGGGTATCACTCAGCATTACACTGCAGATGATAATTTCCCTTGTTTTTGTTTTGTTAACTACTGAATAATATTATCGGTCTAAGTAAGTTTGGTTTGCTAATTGTATGTGGGGACATAGCTCAGTGGTAGAGCATTCGACTGCAGATCGAGAGGTCCCCGGTTCAAATCCGGGTGTCCCCTGTGCTGTTTTTTCCTTAATCCATTGAGATAATTATAATCCTAAGGTCAGATTAATTTGCTAATAAACGTAAGGATGTCGCTGCGTGGCACTGCAGACGGTGATGTTCCCGTTTGAAATGCGTCTGTTTCTTGTCTGTTTCTTTTTATTTACTACTGGAAAATATTATTGGTGTCCAATCAGTTTGGTTTGCTAATTGTATGTGGGGACATAGCTCAGTGGTAGAGCATTCGACTGCAGATCGAGATGTCCCCGGTTCAAATCCGGGTGTCCCCTGTGCTGTTTTTTCTTTAAACCATTTATATAATTATAACCCTCAGGTAAGATTAATTTGCTAATAAACGTAGGAATGTCGCCGAATGGCACTGCAGACCATGATGTTCCCGTTTCAAATGCGTCTGTCTGTTTATTTTTTTACTACTGGAAAATATCATCGGTGTCCGATCAGTTTGGTTTGCTAATTGTATGTGGGGACATACCTCATTGGTAGAGCATTCGGCTGCAGATGTAGAGGTCCCCGGTTCAAATCCGGGTGTCCCCTGTATGTTTTTGACCTACCGATGGTTTGTTTTAAAAAAAAAGTAGGGTATCACTCAGCATTCCACTGCAGATGGTAATTTCCTTGTTTTTGTTTTGTTAACTACTGAATAATATTATCGGTCTAAGTAAGTTTGGTTTGCTAATTGTATGTGGGGACATAGCTCAGTGGTAGAGCATTCGACTGCAGATCGAGAGGTCCCCGGTTCAAATCCGGGTGTCCCCTGTGCTGTTTTTTCCTTAATCCATTGAGATAATTATAATCCTAAGGTCAGATTAATTTGCTAATAAACGTAAGGATGTCGCTGCGTGGCACTGCAGACGGTGATGTTCCCGTTTGAAATGCGTCTGTTTCTTGTCTGTTTCTTTTTATTTACTACTGGAAAATATTATTGGTGTCCAATCAGTTTGGTTTGCTAATTGTATGTGGGGACATAGCTCAGTGGTAGAGCATTCGACTGCAGATCGAGAGGTCCCCGGTTCAATTCCGGGTGTCCCCTGTACGTTTTTGACCTACCGATGGTTTGTTTAAAAAAAAAAGTAGGGTATCACTCAGCATTCCACTGCAGATGGTAATTTCCTTGTTTTTGTTTTGTTAACTACTGAATAATATTATCGGTCTAAGTAAGTTTGGTTTGCTAATTGTATGTGGGGACACAGCTCAGTGGTAGAGCATTCGACTGCAGATCGAGAGGTCCCCGGTTCAAATCCGGGTGTCCCCTGTGCTGTTTTTTCCTTAATCCATTGAGATAATTATAATCCTAAGGTCAGATTAATTTGCTAATAAACGTAGGGATGTCGCTGAGTGGGACTGCAGACCATGATGTTCCCGTTTCAAATGCGTCTGGTCTTTTTCTTTTTTTACTACTGGAAAATATCATCGGTGTCCGATCAGTTTGGTTTGCTAATTGTATGTGGGAACATAGCTCAGTGGTAGAGCACTCGACTGCATGTCGAGAGGTCCCCGGTTCAAATCCGGGTGTCCCCTGTGCTGTTTTTTCCTTAATCCATTGAGATAATTATAATCCTAAGGTCAGATTAATTTGCTAATAAACGTAAGGATGTCGCTGAGTGGCACTGCAGACCGTGATGTTCCCGTTTGAAATGCGTCTGTCTCTTGTCTCTTTCTTTTTTTACTACTAGAAAATATCATCGGTGTCCAATCAGTTTGGTTTGCTAATTGTATGTGGGGACATAGCTCAGTGGTAGAGCATTCGACTGCAGATCGAGAGGTCCCCGGTTCAAATCCGGGTGTCCCCTGTACGTTTTTGACCTACCGATGGTTTGTTTTTAAAAAAAAGTAGGGTATCACTCAGCATTCCACTGCAGATGGTAATTTCCTTGTTTTTGTTTTGTTAACTACTGAATAATATTATCGGTCTAAGTAAGTTTGGTTTGCTAATTGTATGTGGGGACATAGCTCAGTGGTAGAGCATTCGACTGCAGATCGAGAGGTCCCCGGTTCATATCCGGGTGTCCCCTGTGCTGTTTTTTCCTTAATCCATTGAGATAATTATAATCCTAAGGTCAGATTAATTTGCTAATAAACGTAAGGATGTCGCTGCGTGGCACTGCAGACGGTGATGTTCCCGTTTGAAATGCGTCTGTTTCTTGTCTGTTTCTTTTTATTTACTACTGGAAATTATTATTGGTGTCCAATCAGTTTGGTTTGCTAATTGTATGTGGGGACATAGCTCAGTGGTAGAGCATTCGACTGCAGATCGAGATGTCCCCGGTTCAAATCCGGGTGTCCCCTGTGCTGTTTTTTCTTTAAACCATTTATATAATTATAACCCTCAGGTAAGATTAATTTGCTAATAAACGTAGGAATGTCGCCGAATGGCACTGCAGACCATGATGTTCCCGTTTCAAATGCGTCTGTCTGTTTATTTTTTTACTACTGGAAAATATCATCGGTGTCCGATCAGTTTGGTTTGCTAATTGTATGTGGGGACATACCTCAGTGGTAGAGCATTCGGCTGCAGATGTAGAGGTCCCCGGTTCAAATCCGGGTGTCCCCTGTATGTTTTTGACCTACCGATGGTTTGTTTTAAAAAAAAAGTAGGGTATCACTCAGCATTCCACTGCAGATGGTAATTTCCTTGTTTTTGTTTTGTTAACTACTGAATAATATTATCGGTCTAAGTAAGTTTGGTTTGCTAATTGTATGTGGGGACATAGCTCAGTGGTAGAGCATTCGACTGCAGATCGAGAGGTTGCTGTTCAAATCCGGGTGTCCCCTGTGCTGTTTTTTCTTTAAACCATTTATATAATTATAACCCTCATGTAAGATTAATTTGCTAATAAACGTAGGGATGTCGCTGAGTGGGACTGCAGACCATGATGTTCCCGTTTCAAATGCGTCTGGTTTTTTTCTTTTTTTACTACTGGAAAATATCATCGGTGTCCGATCAGTTTGGTTTGCTAATTGTATGTGGGAACATAGCTCAGTGGTAGAGCACTCGACTGCAGATCGAGAGGTCCCCGGTTCAAATCCGGGTGTCCCCTGTGCTGTTTTTTCCTTAATCCATTGAGATAATTATAATCCTAAGGTCAGATTAATTTGCTAATAAACGTAAGGATGTCGCTGAGTGGCACTGCAGACCGTGATGTTCCCGTTTGAAATGCGTCTGTCTCTTGTCTCTTTCTTTTTTTACTACTAGAAAATATCATCGGTGTCCAATCAGTTTGGTTTGCTAATTGTATGTGGGGACATAGCTCAGTGGTAGAGCATTCGACTGCAGATCGAGAGGTCCCCGGTTCAAATCCGGGTGTCCCCTGTACGTTTTTGACCTACCGATGGTTTGTTTTAAAAAAAAAGTAGGGTATCACTCAGCATTCCACTGCAGATGGTAATTTCCTTGTTTTTGTTTTGTTAACTACTGAATAATATTATCGGTCTAAGTAAGTTTGGTTTGCTAATTGTATGTGGGGACATAGCTCAGTGGTAGAGCATTCGACTGCAGATCGAGAGGTCCCCGGTTCAAATCCGGGTGTCCCCTGTGCTGTTTTTTCCTTAATCCATTGAGATAATTATAATCCTAAGGTCAGATTAATTTGCTAATAAACGTAAGGGTGTCGCTGAGTGGCACTGCAGACCGTGATGTTCCCGTTTGAAATGCGTCTGTCTCTTGTCTCTTTCTTTTTTTACTACTGGAAAATATTATCGGTGTCCAATCAGTTTGGTTTGCTAATTGTATGTGGGGACATACCTCAGTGGTAGAGCATTTGGCTGCAGATGTAGAGGTCCCCGGTTCAAATCCGGGTGTCCCCTGTACGTTTTTTCACCTACCGATGGTTTGTTTTTAAAAAAAATAGGGTATCACTCAGCATTCCACTGCAGATGGTAATTTCCTTGTTTTTGTTTTGTTAACTACTGAATAATATTATCGGTCTAAGTAAGTTTGGTTTGCTAATTGTATGTGGGGACATAGCTCAGTGGTAGAGCATTCGACTGCAGATCGAGAGGTCCCCGGTTCAAATCCGGGTGTCCCCTGTGCTGTTTTTTCCTTAATCCATTGAGATAATTATAATCCTAAGGTCAGATTAATTTGCTAATAAACGTAAGGATGTCACTGAGAGGCACTGCAGACCGTGATGTTCCCGTTTGAAATGCGTCTGTCTCTTGTCTCTTTCTTTTTTTACTACTGGAAAATATCATCGGTGTCCAATCAGTTTGGTTTGCTAATTGTATGTGGGGACATACCTCAGTGGTAGAGCATTCGGCTGCAGATGTAGAGGTCCCCGGTTCAAATCCGGGTGTCCCCTGTATGTTTTTGACCTACCGATGGTTTGTTTTAAAAAAAAGTAGGGTATCACTCAGCATTCCACTGCAGATGGTAATTTCCTTGTTTTTGTTTTGTTAACTACTGAATAATATTATCGGTCTAAGTAAGTTTGGTTTGCTAATTGTATGTGGGGACATAGCTCAGTGGTAGAGCATTCGACTGCAGATCGAGAGGTCCCCGGTTCAAATCCGGGTGTCCCCTGTGCGTTTTTTACCTACCGACGGTTTGTTTAAAAAAAAAAGTAGGGTATCACTCAGCATTCCACTGCAGATGGTAATTTCCTTGTTTTTGTTTTGTTAACTACTGAATAATATTATCGGTCTAAGTAAGTTTGGTTTGCTAATTGTATGTGGGGACATAGCTCAGTGGTAGAGCATTCGACTGCAGATCGAGAGGTCCCCGGTTCAAATCCGGGTGTCCCCTGTGCTGTTTTTTCCTTAATCCATTGAGATAATTATAATCCTAAGGTCAGATTAATTTGCTAATAAACGTAAGGGTGTCGCTGAGTGGCACTGCAGACCGTGATGTTCCCGTTTGAAATGCGTCTGTCTCTTGTCTCTTTCTTTTTTTACTACTGGAAAATATCATCGGTGTCCAATCAGTTTGGTTTGCTAATTGTATGTGGGGACATACCTCAGTGGTAGAGCATTCGGCTGCAGATGTAGAGGTCCCCGGTTCAAATCCGAGTGTCCCCTGTACGTTTTTCACCTACCGATGGTTTGTTTTTAAAAAAAAGTAGGGTATCATTCAGCATTCCACTGCAGATGGTAATTTCCTTGTTTTTGTTTTGTTAACTACTGAATAATATTATCGGTCTAAGTAAGTTTGGTTTGCTAATTGTATGTGGGGACATAGCTCAGTGGTAGAGCATTCGACTGCAGATCGAGAGGTCCCCGGTTCAAATCCGTCTGTCCCCTGTGCTGTTTTTTCCTTAATCCATTGGGATAATTATAATCCTAAGGTCAGATTAATTTGCTAATAAACGTAAGGGTGTCGCTGAGTGGCACTGCAGACCGTGATGTTCCCGTTTGAAATGCGTCTGTCTCTTGTCTCTTTCTTTTTTTACTACTGGAAAATATCATCGGTGTCCAATCAGTTTGGTTTGCTAATTGTATGTGGGGACATACCTCAGTGGTAGAGCATTCGGCTGCAGATGTAGAGGTCCCCGGTTCAAATCCGGGTGTCCCCTGTAC
Source organism: Crossaster papposus (assembly GCA_037893245.1). NCBI lineage: Eukaryota > Metazoa > Echinodermata > Asteroidea > Velatida > Solasteridae > Crossaster > Crossaster papposus. The sequence continues at coordinate 1,001,208 of JBAIAA010000246.1, forward strand.
GTTTTTGACCTACCGATGGTTTGTTTAAAAAAAAAAGTAGGGTATCACTCAGCATTCCACTGCAGATGGTAATTTCCTTGTTTTTGTTTTGTTAACTACTGAATAATATTATCGGTCTAAGTAAGTTTGGTTTGCTAATTGTATGTGGGGACATAGCTCAGTGGTAGAGCATTCGACTGCAGATCGAGAGGTCCCCGGTTCAAATCCGGGTGTCCCCTCTACGTTTTTGACCTACCGATGGTTTGTTTTAAAAAAAAAGTAGGGTATCACTCAGCATTCCACTGCAGATGGTAATTTCCTTGTTTTTGTTTTGTTAACTACTGAATAATATTATCGGTCTAAGTAAGTTTGGTTTGCTAATTGTATGTGGGGACATAGCTCAGTGGTAGAGCATTCGACTGCAGATCGAGAGGTCCCCGGTTCAAATCCGGGTGTCCCCTGTGCTGTTTTTTCCTTAATCCATTGAGATAATTATAATCCTAAGGTCAGATTAATTTGCTAATAAACGTAAGGATGTCGCTGAGTGGCACTGCAGACCGTGATGTTCCCGTTTGAAATGCGTCTGTCTCTTGTCTCTTTCTTTTTTTACTACTGGAAAATATCATCGGTGTCCAATCAGTTTGGTTTGCTAATTGTATGTGGGGACATACCTCAGTGGTAGAGCATTCGGCTGCAGATGTAGAGGTCCCCGGTTCAAATCCGGGTGTCCCCTGTATGTTTTTGACCTACCGATGGTTTGTTTTTAAAAAAAAGTAGGGTATCACTCAGCATTCCACTGCAGATGGTAATTTCCTTGTTTTTGTTTTGTTAACTACTGAATAATATTATCGGTCTAAGTAAGTTTGGTTTGCTAATTGTATGTGGGGACATAGCTCAGTGGTAGAGCATTCGACTGCAGATCGAGAGGTTGCTGTTCAAATCCGGGTGTCCCCTGTGCTGTTTTTTCTTTAAATCATTTATATAATTATAACCCTCATGTAAGATTAATTTGCTAATAAACGTAGGGATGTCGCTGAGTGGGACTGCAGACCATGATGTTCCCGTTTCAAATGCGTCTGAGTTTTTTCTTTTTTTACTACTGGAAAATATCATCGGTGTCCGATCAGTTTGGTTTGCTAATTGTATGTGGGAACATAGCTCAGTGGTAGAGCACTCGACTGCAGATCGAGAGGTCCCCGGTTCAAATCCGGGTGTCCCCTGTGCTGTTTTTTCCTTAATCCATTGAGATAATTATAATCCTAAGGTCAGATTAATTTGCTAATAAACGTAAGGATGTCGCTGAGTGGCACTGCAGACCGTGATGTTCCCGTTTGAAATGCGTCTGTCTCTTGTCTCTTTCTTTTTTTACTACTAGAAAATATCATCGGTGTCCAATCAGTTTGGTTTGCTAATTGTATGTGGGGACATAGCTCAGTGGTAGAGCATTCGACTGCAGATCGAGAGGTCCCCGGCTCAAATCCGGGTGTCCCCTGTGCGTTTTTTACCTACCGACGGTTTGTTTAAAAACAAAAGTAGGGTATCACTCAGCATTCCACTGCAGATGATAATTTCCCTTGTTTTTGTTTTGTTAACTACTGAATAATATTATCGGTCTAAGTAAGTTTGGTTTGCTAATTGTATGTGGGGACATAGCTCAGTGGTAGAGCATTCGACTGCAGATCGAGAGGTCCCCGGTTCAAATCCGGGTGTCCCCTGTGCTGTTTTTTCTTTAAACCATTTATATAATTATAACCCTCAGGTAAGATTAATTTGCTAATAAACGTAGGGATGTCGCTGAGTGGCACTGCAGACCATGATGTTCCCGTTTGAAATGCGTCTGTCTCTTGTCTGTTTCTTTTTTTACTACTGGAAAATAACATCGGTGTCCAATCAGTTTGGTTTGCTATATGTATGTGGGGACATAGCTCAGTGGTAGAGCAGTCGACTGCAGATCGAGAGGTCCCCGGTTCAAATCCGGGTGTCCCCTGTGCTGTTTTTTCCTTAATCCATTGAGATAATTATAATCCTAAGGTCAGATTAATTTGCTAATAAACGTAAGGATGTCGCTGCGTGGCATCTGCAGACGGTGATGTTCCCGTTTGAAATGCGTCTGTTTCTTGTCTGTTTCTTTTTATTTACTACTGGAAAATATTATTGGTGTCCGATCAATTTGGTTTGCTAATTGTATGTGGGGACATAGCTCAGTGGTAGAGCATTCGACTGCAGATCGAGAGGTCCCCGGTTCAAATCCGTCTGTCCCCTGTGCTGTTTTTTCCTTAATCCATTGAGATAATTATAATCCTAAGGTCAGATTAATTTGCTAATAAACGTAAGGGTGTCGCTGAGTGGCACTGCAGACCGTGATGTTCCCGTTTGAAATGCGTCTGTCTCTTGTCTCTTTCTTTTTTTACTACTGGAAAATATCATCGGTGTCCAATCAGTTTGGTTTGCTAATTGTATGTGGGGACATACCTCAGTGGTAGAGCATTCGGCTGCAGATGTAGAGGTCCCCGGTTCAAATCCGGGTGTCCCCTGTACGTTTTTGACCTACCGATGGTTTGTTTAAAAAAAAAAGTAGGGTATCACTCAGCATTCCACTGCAGATGGTAATTTCCTTGTTTTTGTTTTGTTAACTACTGAATAATATTATCGGTCTAAGTAAGTTTGGTTTGCTAATTGTATGTGGGGACATAGCTCAGTGGTAGAGCATTCGACTGCAGATCGAGAGGTCCCCGGTTCAAATCCGGGTGTCCCCTGTACGTTTTTGACCTACCGATGGTTTGTTTTTTTTAAAAAGTAGGGTATCACTCAGCATTCCACTGCAGATGGTAATTTCCTTGTTTTTGTTTTGTTAACTACTGAATAATATTATCGGTCTAAGTAAGTTTGGTTTGCTAATTGTATGTGGGGACATAGCTCAGTGGTAGAGCATTCGACTGCAGATCGAGAGGTCCCCGGTTCAAATCCGGGTGTCCCCTGTGCTGTTTTTTCCTTAATCCATTGAGATAATTATAATCCTAAGGTCAGATTAATTTGCTAATAAACGTAAGGATGTCGCTGAGTGGCACTGCAGACCGTGATGTTCCCGTTTGAAATGCGTCTGTCTCTTGTCTCTTTCTTTTTTTAATACTGGAAAATATCATCGGTGTCCAATCAGTTTGGTTTGCTAATTGTATGTGGGGAAATACCTCAGTGGTAGAGCATTCGGCTGCAGATGTAGAGGTCCCCGGTTCAAATCCGGGTGTCCCCTGTATGTTTTTGACCTACCGATGGTTTGTTTTAAAAAAAAAGTAGGGTATCACTCAGCATTCCACTGCAGATGGTAATTTCCTTGTTTTTGTTTTGTTAACTACTGAATAATATTATCGGTCTAAGTAAGTTTGGTTTGCTAATGGTATGTGGGGACATAGCTCAGTGGTAGAGCATTCGACTGCAGATCGAGAGGTTGCTGTTCAAATCCGGGTGTCCCCTGTGCGTTTTTGACCTACCGATGGTTTGTTTTTAAAAAAAAGTAGGGTATCACTCAGCATTCCACTGCAGATGGTAATTTCCTTGTTTTTGTTTTGTTAACTACTGAATAATATTATCGGTCTAAGTAAGTTTGGTTTGCTAATTGTATGTGGGGACATAGCTCAGTGGTAGAGCATTCGACTGCAGATCGAGAGGTTGCTGTTCAAATCCGGGTGTCCCCTGTGCTGTTTTTTCTTTAAACCATTTATATAATTATAACCCTCATTTAAGATTAATTTGCTAATAAACGTAGGGATGTCGCTGAGTGGGACTGCAGACCATGATGTTCCCGTTTCAAATGCGTCTGGTTTTTTTCTTTTTTTACTACTGGAAAATATCATCGGTGTCCGATCAGTTTGGTTTGCTAATTGTATGTGGGAACATAGCTCAGTGGTAGAGCACTCGACTGCAGATCGAGAGGTCCCCGGTTCAAATCCGGGTGTCCCCTGTGCTGTTTTTTCCTTAATCCAGAGATAATTATAATCCTAAGGTCAGATTAATTTGCTAATAAACGTAAGGATGTCGCTGAGTGGCACTGCAGACCGTGATGTTCCCGTTTGAAATGCGTCTGTCTCTTGTCTCTTTCTTTTTTTACTACTAGAAAATATCATGGGTGTCCAATCAGTTTGGTTTGCTAATTGTATGTGGGGACATAGCTCAGTGGTAGAGCATTCGACTGCAGATCGAGAGGTCCCCGGTTCAAATCCGGGTGTCCCCTGTGCTGTTTTTTCTTTAAACCATTTATATAATTATAACCCTCAGGTAAGATTAATTTGCTAATAAACGTAGGGATGTCGCTGAGTGGCACTGCAGACCATGATGTTCCCGTTTGAAATGCGTCTGTCTCTTGTCTGTTTCTTTTTTTACTACTGGAAAATAACATCGGTGTCCAATCAGTTTGGTTTGCTATATGTATGTGGGTACATAGCTCAGTGGTAGAGCAGTCGACTGCAGATCGAGAGGTCCCCGGTTCAAATCCGGGTGTCCCCTGTGCTGTTTTTTCCTTAATCCATTGAGATAATTATAATCCTAAGGTCAGATTAATTTGCTAATAAACGTAAGGATGTCGCTGCGTGGCACTGCAGACGGTGATGTTCCCGTTTGAAATGCGTCTGTTTCTTGTCTGTTTCTTTTTATTTACTACTGGAAAATATTATTGGTGTCCAATCAGTTTGGTTTGCTAATTGTATGTGGGGACATAGCTCAGTGGTAGAGCATTCGACTGCAGATCGAGAGGTCCCCGGTTCAAATCCGGGTGTCCCCTGTGCTGTTTTTTCTTTAAACCATTTATATAATTATAACCCTCAGGTAAGATTAATTTGCTAATAAACGTATGAATGTCGCCGAATGGCACTGCAGACCATGATGTTCCCGTTTCAAATGCGTCTGTCTGTTTATTTTTTTACTACTGGAAAATATCATCGGTGTCCGATCAGTTTGGTTTTCTAATTGTATGTGGGGACATAGCTCAGTGGTAGAGCATTCGACTGCAGATCGAGAGGTCCCCGGTTCAAATCCGTCTGTCCCCTGTGCTGTTTTTTCCTTAATCCATTGAGATAATTATAATCCTAAGGTCAGATTAATTTGCTAATAAACGTAAGGGTGTCGCTGAGTGGCACTGCAGACCGTGATGTTCCCGTTTGAAATGCGTCTGTCTCTTGTCTCTTTTTTTTTTTACTACTGGAAAATATCATCGGTGTCCAATCAGTTTGGTTTGCTAATTGTATGTGGGGACATATCTCAGTGGTAGAGCATTCGGCTGCAGATGTAGAGGTCCCCGGTTCAAATCCGGGTGTACCCTGTACGTTTTTGACCTACCGATGGTTTGTTTTTAAAAAAAAGTAGGGTATCACTCAGCATTCCACTGCAGATGGTAATTTCCTTGTTTTTGTTTTGTTAACTACTGAATAATATTATCGGTCTAAGTAAGTTTGGTTTGCTAATTGTATGTGGGGACATAGCTCAGTGGTAGAGCATTCGACTGCAGATCGAGAGGTCCCCGGTTCAAATCCGGGTGTCCCCTGTACGTTTTTGACCTACCGATGGTTTGTTTAAAAAAAAAAGTAGGGTATCACTCAGCATTCCACTGCAGATGGTAATTTCCTTGTTTTTGTTTTGTTAACTACTGAATAATATTATCGGTCTAAGTAAGTTTGGTTTGCTAATTGTATGTGGGGACATAGCTCAGTGGTAGAGCATTCGACTGCAGATCGAGAGGTCCCCGGTTCAAATCCGCGTGTCCCCTGTGCTGTTTTTTCCTTAATCCATTGAGATAATTATAATCCTAAGGTCAGATTAATTTGCTAATAAACGTAAGGATGTCGCTGAGTGGCACTGCAGACCGTGATGTTCCCGTTTGAAATGCGTCTGTCTCTTGTCTCTTTCTTTTTTTACTACTGGAAAATATCATCGGTGTCCAATCAGTTTGGTTTGCTAATTGTATTTGGGGACATAGCTCAGTGGTAGAGCATTCGGCTGCAGATGTAGAGGTCCCCGGTTCAAATCCGGGTGTCCCCTGTGTGTTTTTGACCTACCGATGGTTTGTTTTTAAAAAAAAGTAGGGTATCACTCAGCATTCCACTGCAGATGGTAATTTCCTTGTTTTTGTTTTGTTAACTACTGAATAATATTATCGGTCTAAGTAAGTTTGGTTTGCTAATTGTATGTGGGAACATAGCTCAGTGGTAGAGCATTCGACTGCAGATCGAGAGGTTGCTGTTCAAATCCGGGTGTCCCCTGTGCTGTTTTTTCTTTAAACCATTTATATAATTATAACCCTCATGTAAGATTAATTTGCTAATAAACGTAGGGATGTCGCTGAGTGGGACTGCAGACCATGATGTTCCCGTTTCAAATGCGTCTGTTTTTTTTCTTTTTTTACTACTGGAAAATATCATCGGTGTCCGATCAGTTTGGTTTGCTAATTGTATGTGGGAACATAGCTCAGTGGTAGAGCACTCGACTGCAGATCGAGAGGTCCCCGGTTCAAATCCGGGTGTCCCCTGTGCTGTTTTTTCCTTAATCCATTGAGATAATTATAATCCTAAGGTCAGATTAATTTGCTAATAAACGTAAGGATGTCGCTGAGTGGCACTGCAGACCGTGATGTTCCCGTTTGAAATGCGTCTGTCTCTTGTCTCTTTCTTTTTTTACTACTAGAAAATATCATCGGTGTCCAATCAGTTTGGTTTGCTAATTGTATGTGGGGACATAGCTCAGTGGTAGAGCATTCGACTGCAGATCGAGAGGTCCCCGGTTCAAATCCGGGTGTCCCCTGTGCGTTTTTTACCTACCGACGGTTTGTTTAAAAACAAAAGTAGGGTATCACTCAGCATTCCACTGCAGATGATAATTTCCCTTGTTTTTGTTTTGTTAACTACTGAATAATATTATCGGTCTAAGTAAGTTTGGTTTGCTAATTGTATGTGGGGACATAGCTCAGTGGTAGAGCATTCGACTGCAGATCGAGAGGTCCCCGGTTCAAATCCGGGTGTCCCCTGTGCTGTTTTTTCCTTAATCCATTGAGATAATTATAATCCTAAGGTCAGATTAATTTGCTAATAAACGTAAGGATGTCGCTGCGTGGCACTGCAGACGGTGATGTTCCCGTTTGAAATGCGTCTGTTTCTTGTCTGTTTCTTTTTATTTACTACTGGAAAATATTATTGGTGTCCAATCAGTTTGGTTTGCTAATTGTATGTGGGGACATAGCTCAGTGGTAGAGCATTCGACTGCAGATCGAGATGTCCCCGGTTCAAATCCGGGTGTCCCCTGTGCTGTTTTTTCTTTAAACCATTTATATAATTATAACCCTCAGGTAAGATTAATTTGCTAATAAACGTAGGAATGTCGCCGAATGGCACTGCAGACCATGATGTTCCCGTTTCAAATGCGTCTGTCTGTTTATTTTTTTACTACTGGAAAATATCATCGGTGTCCGATCAGTTTGGTTTGCTAATTGTATGTGGGGACATACCTCATTGGTAGAGCATTCGGCTGCAGATGTAGAGGTCCCCGGTTCAAATCCGGGTGTCCCCTGTATGTTTTTGACCTACCGATGGTTTGTTTTAAAAAAAAAGTAGGGTATCACTCAGCATTCCACTGCAGATGGTAATTTCCTTGTTTTTGTTTTGTTAACTACTGAATAATATTATCGGTCTAAGTAAGTTTGGTTTGCTAATTGTATGTGGGGACATAGCTCAGTGGTAGAGCATTCGACTGCAGATCGAGAGGTCCCCGGTTCAAATCCGGGTGTCCCCTGTGCTGTTTTTTCCTTAATCCATTGAGATAATTATAATCCTAAGGTCAGATTAATTTGCTAATAAACGTAAGGATGTCGCTGCGTGGCACTGCAGACGGTGATGTTCCCGTTTGAAATGCGTCTGTTTCTTGTCTGTTTCTTTTTATTTACTACTGGAAAATATTATTGGTGTCCAATCAGTTTGGTTTGCTAATTGTATGTGGGGACATAGCTCAGTGGTAGAGCATTCGACTGCAGATCGAGAGGTCCCCGGTTCAATTCCGGGTGTCCCCTGTACGTTTTTGACCTACCGATGGTTTGTTTAAAAAAAAAAGTAGGGTATCACTCAGCATTCCACTGCAGATGGTAATTTCCTTGTTTTTGTTTTGTTAACTACTGAATAATATTATCGGTCTAAGTAAGTTTGGTTTGCTAATTGTATGTGGGGACATAGCTCAGTGGTAGAGCATTCGACTGCAGATCGAGAGGTCCCCGGTTCAAATCCGGGTGTCCCCTGTGCTGTTTTTTCCTTAATCCATTGCGATAATTATAATCCTAAGGTCAGATTAATTTGCTAATAAACGTAGGGATGTCGCTGAGTGGGACTGCAGACCATGATGTTCCCGTTTCAAATGCGTCTGGTTTTTTTCTTTTTTTACTACTGGAAAATATCATCGGTGTCCGATCAGTTTGGTTTGCTAATTGTATGTGGGAACATAGCTCAGTGGTAGAGCACTCGACTGCAGATCGAGAGGTCCCCGGTTCAAATCCGGGTGTCCCCTGTGCTGTTTTTTCCTTAATCCATTGAGATAATTATAATCCTAAGGTCAGATTAATTTGCTAATAAACGTAAGGATGTCGCTGAGTGGCACTGCAGACCGTGATGTTCCCGTTTGAAATGCGTCTGTCTCTTGTCTCTTTCTTTTTTTTACTACTAGAAAATATCATCGGTGTCCAATCAGTTTGGTTTGCTAATTATATGTGGGGACATAGCTCAGTGGTAGAGCATTCGACTGCAGATCGAGAGGTCCCCGGTTCAAATCCGGGTGTCCCCTGTACGTTTTTGACCTACCGATGGTTTGTTTAAAAAAAAAAGTAGGGTATCACTCAGCATTCCACTGCAGATGGTAATTTCCTTGTTTTTCTTTTGGTAACTACTGAATAATATTATCGGTCTAAGTAAGTTTGGTTTGCTAATTGTATGTGGGGACATAGCTCAGTGGTAGAGCATTCGACTGCAGATCGAGAGGTCCCCGGTTCATATCCGGGTATCCCCTGTGCTGTTTTTTCCTTAATCCATTGAGATAATTATAATCCTAAGGTCAGATTAATTTGCTAATAAACGTAAGGATGTCGCTGCGTGGCACTGCAGACGGTGATGTTCCCGTTTGAAATGCGTCTGTTTCTTGTCTGTTTCTTTTTTTTTACTACTGGAAATTATTATTGGTGTCCAATCAGTTTGGTTTGCTAATTGTATGTGGGGACATAGCTCAGTGGTAGAGCATTCGACTGCAGATCGAGATGTCCCCGGTTCAAATCCGGGTGTCCCCTGTGCTGTTTTTTCTTTAAACCATTTATATAATTATAACCCTCAGGTAAGATTAATTTGCTAATAAACGTAGGAATGTCGCCGAATGGCACTGCAGACCATGATGTTCCCGTTTCAAATGCGTCTGTCTGTTTATTTTTTTACTACTGGAAAATATCATCGGTGTCCGATCAGTTTGGTTTGCTAATTGTATGTGGGGACATACCTCAGTGGTAGAGCATTCGGCTGCAGATGTAGAGGTCCCCGGTTCAAATCCGGGTGTCCCCTGTATGTTTTTGACCTACCGATGGTTTGTTTTAAAAAAAAAGTAGGGTATCACTCAGCATTCCACTGCAGATGGTAATTTCCTTGTTTTTGTTTTGTTAACTACTGAATAATATTATCGGTCTAAGTAAGTTTGGTTTGCTAATTGTATGTGGGGACATAGCTCAGTGGTAGAGCATTCGACTGCAGATCGAGAGGTTGCTGTTCAAATCCGGGTGTCCCCTGTGCTGTTTTTTCTTTAAACCATTTATATAATTATAACCCTCATGTAAGATTAATTTGCTAATAAACGTAGGGATGTCGCTGAGTGGGACTGCAGACCATGATGTTCCCGTTTCAAATGCGTCTGTTTTTTTTCTTTTTTTACTACTGGAAAATATCATCGGTGTCCGATCAGTTTGGTTTGCTAATTGTATGTGGGAACATAGCTCAGTGGTAGAGCACTCGACTGCAGATCGAGAGGTCCCCGGTTCAAATCCGGGTGTCCCCTGTGCTGTTTTTTCCTTAATCCATTGAGATAATTATAATCCTAAGGTCAGATTAATTTGCTAATAAACGTAAGGATGTCGCTGAGTGGCACTGCAGACCGTGATGTTCCCGTTTGAAATGCGTCTGTCTCTTGTCTCTTTCTTTTTTTACTACTAGAAAATATCATCGGTGTCCAATCAGTTTGGTTTGCTAATTGTATGTGGGGACATAGCTCAGTGGTAGAGCATTCGACTGCAGATCGAGAGGTCCCCGGTTCAAATCCGGGTGTCCCCTGTACGTTTTTGACCTACCGATGGTTTGTTTTTAAAATAAAGTAGGGTATCACTCAGCATTCCACTGCAGATGGTAATTTCCTTGTTTTTGTTTTGTTAACTACTGAATAATATTATCGGTCTAAGTAAGTTTGGTTTGCTAATTGTATGTGGGGACATAGCTCAGTGGTAGAGCATTCGACTGCAGATCGAGAGGTCCCCGGTTCAAATCCGGGTGTCCCCTGTGCTGTTTTTTCCTTAATCCATTGAGATAATTATAATCCTAAGGTCAGATTAATTTGCTAATAAACGTAAGGGTGTCGCTGAGTGGCACTGCAGACCGTGATGTTCCCGTTTGAAATGCGTCTGTCTCTTGTCTCTTTCTTTTTTTACTACTGGAAAATATCATCGGTGTCCAATCAGTTTGGTTTGCTAATTGTATGTGGGGACATACCTCAGTGGTAGAGCATTTGGCTGCAGATGTAGAGGTCCCCGGTTCAAATCCGGGTGTCCCCTGTACGTTTTTTCACCTACCGATGGTTTGTTTTTAAAAAAAATAGGGTATCACTCAGCATTCCACTGCAGATGGTAATTTCCTTGTTTTTGTTTTGTTAACTACTGAATAATATTATCGGTCTAAGTAAGTTTGGTTTGCTAATTGTATGTGGGGACATAGCTCAGTGGTAGAGCATTCGACTGCAGATCGAGAGGTCCCCGGTTCAAATCCGGGTGTCCCTGTGCTGTTTTTTCCTTAATCCATTGAGATAATTATAATCCTAAGGTCAGATTAATTTGCTAATAAACGTAAGGGTGTCGCTGAGTGGCACTGCAGACCGTGATGTTCCCGTTTGAAATGCGTCTGTCTCTTGTCTCTTTCTTTTTTTACTACTGGAAAATATCATCGGTGTCCAATCAGTTTGGTTTGCTAATTGTATGTGGGGACATACCTCAGTGGTAGAGCATTCGGCTGCAGATGTAGAGGTCCCCGGTTCAAATCCGGGTGTCCCCTGTACGTTTTTCACCTACCGATGGTTTGTTTTTAAAAAAAAGTAGGGTATCACTCAGCATTCCACTGCAGATGGTAATTTCCTTGTTTTTGTTTTGTTAACTACTGAATAATATTATCGGTCTAAGTAAGTTTGGTTTGCTAATTGTATGTGGGGACATAGCTCAGTGGTAGAGCATTCGACTGCAGATCGAGAGGTCCCCGGTTCAAATCCGTCTGTCCCCTGTGCTGTTTTTTCCTTAATCCATTGGGATAATTATAATCCTAAGGTCAGATTAATTTGCTAATAAACGTAAGGGTGTCGCTGAGTGGCACTGCAGACCGTGATGTTCCCGTTTGAAATGCGTCTGTCTCTTGTCTCTTTCTTTTTTTACTACTGGAAAATATCATCGGTGTCCAATCAGTTTGGTTTGCTAATTGTATGTGGGGACATAGCTCAGTGGTAGAGCATTCGGCTGCAGATGTAGAGGTCCCCGGTTCAAATCCGGGTGTCCCCTTTGTGTTTTTGACCTACCGATGGTTTGTTTTTAAAAAAAAGTAGGGTATCACTCAGCATTCCACTGCAGATGGTAATTTCCTTGTTTTTGTTTTGTTAACTACTGAATAATATTATCGGTCTAAGTAAGTTTGGTTTGCTAATTGTATGTGGGGACATAGCTCAGTGGTAGAGCATTCGACTGCAGATCGAGAGGTTGCTGTTCAAATCCGGGTGTCCCCTGTGCTGTTTTTTCTTTAAACCATTTATATAATTATAACCCTCATGTAAGATTAATTTGCTAATAAACGTAGGGATGTCGCTGAGTGGGACTGCAGACCATGATGTTCCCGTTTCAAATGCGTCTGTTTTTTTTCTTTTTTTACTACTGAAATATATCATCGGTGTCCGATCAGTTTGGTTTGCTAATTGTATGTGGGAACATAGCTCAGTGGTAGAGCACTCGACTGCAGATCGAGAGGTCCCCGGTTCAAATCCGGGTGTCCCCTGTGCTGTTTTTTCCTTAATCCATTGAGATAATTATAATCCTAAGGTCAGATTAATTTGCTAATAAACGTAAGGATGTCGCTGAGTGGCACTGCAGACCGTGATGTTCCCGTTTGAAATGCGTCTGTCTCTTGTCTCTTTCTTTTTTTACTACTAGAAAATATCATCGGTGTCCAATCAGTTTGGTTTGCTAATTGTATGTGGGGACATAGCTCAGTGGTAGAGCATTCGACTGCAGATCGAGAGGTCCCCGGTTCAAATCCGGGTGTCCCCTGTGCGTTTTTTACCTACCGACGGTTTGTTTAAAAACAAAAGTAGGGTATCACTCAGCATTCCACTGCAGATGATAATTTCCCTTGTTTTTGTTTTGTTAACTACTGAATAATATTATCGGTCTAAGTAAGTTTGGTTTGCTAATTGTATGTGGGGACATAGCTCAGTGGTAGAGCATTCGACTGCAGATCGAGAGGTCCCCGGTTCAAATCCGGGTGTCCCCTGTGCTGTTTTTTCCTTAATCCATTGAGATAATTATAATCCTAAGGTCAGATTAATTTGCTAATAAACGTAAGGATGTCGCTGCGTGGCACTGCAGACGGTGATGTTCCCGTTTGAAATGCGTCTGTTTCTTGTCTGTTTCTTTTTATTTACTACTGGAAAATATTATTGGTGTCCAATCAGTTTGGTTTGCTAATTGTATGTGGGGACATAGCTCAGTGGTAGAGCATTCGACTGCAGATCGAGATGTCCCCGGTTCAAATCCGGGTGTCCCCTGTGCTGTTTTTTCTTTAAACCATTTATATAATTATAACCCTCAGGTAAGATTAATTTGCTAATAAACGTAGGAATGTCGCCGAATGGCACTGCAGACCATGATGTTCCCGTTTCAAATGCGTCTGTCTGTTTATTTTTTTACTACTGGAAAATATCATCGGTGTCCGATCAGTTTGGTTTGCTAATTGTATGTGGGGACATACCTCATTGGTAGAGCATTCGGCTGCAGATGTAGAGGTCCCCGGTTCAAATCCGGGTGTCCCCTGTATGTTTTTGACCTACCGATGGTTTGTTTTTAAAAAAAAGTAGGGTATCACTCAGCATTCCACTGCAGATGGTAATTTCCTTGTTTTTGTTTTGTTAACTACTGAATAATATTATCGGTCTAAGTAAGTTTGGTTTGCTAATTGTATGTGGGGACATAGCTCAGTGGTAGAGCATTCGACTGCAGATCGAGAGGTCCCCGGTTCAAATCCGGGTGTCCCCTGTGCTGTTTTTTCCTTAATCCATTGAGATAATTATAATCCTAAGGTCAGATTAATTTGCTAATAAACGTAAGGATGTCGCTGCGTGGCACTGCAGACGGTGATGTTCCCGTTTGAAATGCGTCTGTTTCTTGTCTGTTTCTTTTTATTTACTACTGGAAAATATTATTGGTGTCCAATCAGTTTGGTTTGCTAATTGTATGTGGGGACATAGCTCAGTGGTAGAGCATTCGACTGCAGATCGAGAGGTCCCCGGTTCAATTCCGGGTGTCCCCTGTACGTTTTTGACCTACCGATGGTTTGTTTAAAAAAAAAAGTAGGGTATCACTCAGCATTCCACTGCAGATGGTAATTTCCTTGTTTTTGTTTTGTTAACTACTGAATAATATTATCGGTCTAAGTAAGTTTGGTTTGCTAATTGTATGTGGGGACATAGCTCAGTGGTAGAGCATTCGACTGCAGATCGAGAGGTCCCCGGTTCAAATCCGGGTGTCCCCTGTGCTGTTTTTTCCTTCATCCATTGAGATAATTATAATCCTAAGGTCAGATTAATTTGCTAATAAACGTAGGGATGTCGCTGAGTGGGACTGCAGACCATGATGTTCCCGTTTCAAATGCGTCTGGTTTTTTTCTTTTTTTACTACTGGAAAATATCATCGGTGTCCGATCAGTTTGGTTTGCTAATTGTATGTGGGAACATAGCTCAGTGGTAGAGCACTCGACTGCAGATCGAGAGGTCCCCGGTTCAAATCCGGGTGTCCCCTGTGCTGTTTTTTCCTTAATCCATTGAGATAATTATAATCCTAAGGTCAGATTAATTTGCTAATAAACGTAAGGATGTCGCTGAGTGGCACTGCAGACCGTGATGTTCCCGTTTGAAATGCGTCTGTCTCTTGTCTCTTTCTTTTTTTACTACTAGAAAATATCATCGGTGTCCAATCAGTTTGGTTTGCTAATTGTATGTGGGGACATAGCTCAGTGGTAGAGCATTCGACTGCAGATCGAGAGGTCCCCGGTTCAAATCCGGGTGTCCCCTGTACGTTTTTGACCTACCGATGGTTTGTTTTAAAAAAAAAGTAGGGTATCACTCAGCATTCCACTGCAGATGGTAATTTCCTTGTTTTTGTTTTGTTAACTACTGAATAATATTATCGGTCTAAGTAAGTTTGGTTTGCTAATTGTATGTGGGGACATAGCTCAGTGGTAGAGCATTCGACTGCAGATAGAGAGGTCCCCGGTTCATATCCGGGTGTCCCCTGTGCTGTTTTTTCCTTAATCCATTGAGATAATTATAATCCTAAGGTTAGATTAATTTGCTAATAAACGTAAGGATGTCGCTGAGTGGCACTGCAGACCGTGATGTTCCCGTTTGAAATGCGTCTGTCTCTTGTCTCTTTCTTTTTTTACTACTAGAAAATATCATCGGTGTCCAATCAGTTTGGTTTGCTAATTGTATGTGGGGACATAGCTCAGTGGTAGAGCATTCGACTGCAGATCGAGAGGTCCCCGGTTCAAATCCGGGTGTCCCCTGTGCGTTTTTTACCTACCGACGGTTTGTTTAAAAACAAAAGTAGGGTATCACTCAGCATTCCACTGCAGATGATAATTTCCCTTGTTTTTGTTTTGTTAACTACTGAATAATATTATCGGTCTAAGTAAGTTTGGTTTGCTAATTGTATGTGGGGACATAGCTCAGTGGTAGAGCATTCGACTGCAGATCGATAGGTCCCCGGTTCAAATCCGGGTGTCCCCTGTGCTGTTTTTTCCTTAATCCATTGAGATAATTATAATCCTAAGGTCAGATTAATTTGCTAATAAACGTAAGGATGTCGCTGCGTGGCACTGCAGACGGTGATGTTCCCGTTTGAAATGCGTCTGTTTCTTGTCTGTTTCTTTTTATTTACTACTGGAAAATATTATTGGTGTCCAATCAGTTTGGTTTGCTAATTGTATGTGGGGACATAGCTCAGTGGTAGAGCATTCGACTGCAGATCGAGATGTCCCCGGTTCAAATCCGGGTGTCCCCTGTGCTGTTTTTTCTTTAAACCATTTATATAATTATAACCCTCAGGTAAGATTAATTTGCTAATAAACGTAGGAATGTCGCCGAATGGCACTGCAGACCATGATGTTCCCGTTTCAAATGCGTCTGTCTGTTTATTTTTTTACTACTGGAAAATATCATCGGTGTCCGATCAGTTTGGTTTGCTAATTGTATGTGGGGACATACCTCATTGGTAGAGCATTCGGCTGCAGATGTAGAGGTCCCCGGTTCAAATCCGGGTGTCCCCTGTATGTTTTTGACCTACCGATGGTTTGTTTTTAAAAAAAAGTAGGGTATCACTCAGCATTCCACTGCAGATGGTAATTTCCTTGTTTTTGTTTTGTTAACTACTGAATAATATTATCGGTCTAAGTAAGTTTGGTTTGCTAATTGTATGTGGGGACATAGCTCAGTGGTAGAGCATTCGACTGCAGATCGAGAGGTCCCCGGTTCAAATCCGGGTGTCCCCTGTGCTGTTTTTTCCTTAATCCATTGAGATAATTATAATCCTAAGGTCAGATTAATTTGCTAATAAACGTAAGGATGTCGCTGCGTGGCACTGCAGACGGTGATGTTCCCGTTTGAAATGCGTCTGTTTCTTGTCTGTTTCTTTTTATTTACTACTGGAAAATATTATTGGTGTCCAATCAGTTTGGTTTGCTAATTGTATGTGGGGACATAGCTCAGTGGTAGAGCATTCGACTGCAGATCGAGAGGTCCCCGGTTCAATTCCGGGTGTCCCCTGTACGTTTTTGACCTACCGATGGTTTGTTTAAAAAAAAAAGTAGGGTATCACTCAGCATTCCACTGCAGATGGTAATTTCCTTGTTTTTGTTTTGTTAACTACTGAATAATATTATCGGTCTAAGTAAGTTTGGTTTGCTAATTGTATGTGGGGACATAGCTCAGTGGTAGAGCATTCGACTGCAGATCGAGAGGTCCCCGGTTCAAATCCGGGTGTCCCCTGTGCTGTTTTTTCCTTAATCCATTGAGATAATTATAATCCTAAGGTCAGATTAATTTGCTAATAAACGTAGGGATGTCGCTGAGTGGGACTGCAGACCATGATGTTCCCGTTTCAAATGCGTCTGGTTTTTTTTTTTTTTTACTACTGGAAAATATCATCGGTGTCCGATCAGTTTGGTTTGCTAATTGTATGTGGGAACATAGCTCAGTGGTAGAGCACTCGACTGCAGATCGAGAGGTCCCCGGTTCAAATCCGGGTGTCCCCTGTGCTGTTTTTTCCTTAATCCATTGAGATAATTATAATCCTAAGGTCAGATTAATTTGCTAATAAACGTAAGGATGTCGCTGAGTGGCACTGCAGACCGTGATGTTCCCGTTTGAAATGCGTCTGTCTCTTGTCTCTTTCTTTTTTTACTACTAGAAAATATCATCGGTGTCCAATCAGTTTGGTTTGCTAATTGTATGTGGGGACATAGCTCAGTGGTAGAGCATTCGACTGCAGATCGAGATGTCCCCGGTTCAAATCCGGGTGTCCCCTGTGCTGTTTTTTCTTTAAACCATTTATATAATTATAACCCTCAGGTAAGATTAATTTGCTAATAAACGTAGGAATGTCGCCGAATGGCACTGCAGACCATGATGTTCCCGTTTCAAATGCGTCTGTCTGTTTATTTTTTTACTACTGGAAAATATCATCGGTGTCCGATCAGTTTGGTTTGCTAATTGTATGTGGGGACATACCTCAGTGGTAGAGCATTCGGCTGCAGATGTAGAGATCCCCGGTTCAAATCCGGGTGTCCCCTGTATGTTGTTGACCTACCGATGGTTTGTTTTAAAAAAAAAGTAGGGTATCACTCAGCATTCCACTGCAGATGGTAATTTCCTTGTTTTTGTTTTGTTAACTACTGAATAATATTATCGGTCTAAGTAAGTTTGGTTTGCTAATTGTATGTGGGGACATAGCTCAGTGGTAGAGCATTCGACTGCAGATCGAGAGGTTGCTGTTCAAATCCGGGTGTCCCCTGTGCTGTTTTTTCTTTAAACCATTTATATAATTATAACCCTCATGTAAGATTAATTTGCTAATAAACGTAGGGATGTCGCTGAGTGGGACTGCAGACCATGATGTTCCCGTTTCAAATGCGTCTGGTTTTTTTCTTTTTTGACTACTGGAAAATATCATCGGTGTCCGATCAGTTTGGTTTGCTAATTGTATGTGGGAACATAGCTCAGTGGTAGAGCACTCGACTGCAGATCGAGAGGTCCCCGGTTCAAATCCGGGTGTCCCCTGTGCTGTTTTTTCCTTAATCCATTGAGATAATTATAATCCTAAGGTCAGATTAATTTGCTAATAAACGTAAGGATGTCGCTGAGTGGCACTGCAGATCGTGATGTTCCCGTTTGAAATGCGTCTGTCTCTTGTCTCTTTCTTTTTTTACTACTAGAAAATATCATCGGTGTCCAATCAGTTTGGTTTGCTAATTGTATGTGGGGACATAGCTCAGTGGTAGAGCATTCGACTGCAGATCGAGAGGTCCCCGGTTCAAATCCGGGTGTCCCCTGTGCGTTTTTTACCTACCGACGGTTTGTTTAAAAACAAAAGTAGGGTATCACTCAGCATTCCACTGCAGATGATAATTTCCCTTGTTTTTGTTTTGTTAACTACTGAATAATATTATCGGTCTAAGTAAGTTTGGTTTGCTAATTGTATGTGGGGACATAGCTCAGTGGTAGAGCATTCGACTGCAGATCGAGAGGTCCCTGGTTCAAATCCGGGTGTCCCCTGTGCTGTTTTTTCTTTAAACCATTTATATAATTATAACCCTCAGGTAAGATTAATTTGCTAATAAACGTAGGGATGTCGCTGAGTGGCACTGCAGACCATGATGTTCCCGTTTGAAATGCGTCTGTCTCTTGTCTGTTTCTTTTTTTACTACTGGAAAATAACATCGGTGTCCAATCAGTTTGGTTTGCTATATGTATGTGGGTACATAGCTCAGTGGTAGAGCAGTCGACTGCAGATCGAGAGGTCCCCTGTTCAAATCCGGGTGTCCCCTGTGCTGTTTTTTCCTTAATCCATTGAGATAATTATAATCCTAAGGTCAGATTAATTTGCTAATAAACGTAAGGATGTCGCTGCGTGGCACTGCAGACGGTGATGTTCCCGTTTGAAATGCGTCTGTTTCTTGTCTGTTTCTTTTTATTTACTACTGGAAAATATTATTGGTGTCCAATCAGTTTGGTTTGCTAATTGTATGTGGGGACATAGCTCAGTGGTAGAGCATTCGACTGCAGATCGAGAGGTCCCCGGTTCAAATCCGGGTGTCCCCTGTGCTGTTTTTTCTTTAAACCATTTATATAATTATAACCCTCAGGTAAGATTAATTTGCTAATAAACGTATGAATGTCGCCGAATGGCACTGCAGACCATGATGTTCCCGTTTCAAATGCGTCTGTCTGTTTATTTTTTTACTACTGGAAAATATCATCGGTGTCCGATCAGTTTGGTTTTCTAATTGTATGTGGGGACATAGCTCAGTGGTAGAGCATTCGACTGCAGATCGAGAGGTCCCCGGTTCAAATCCGTCTGTCCCCTGTGCTGTTTTTTCCTTAATCCATTGAGATAATTATAATCCTAAGGTCAGATTAATTTGCTAATAAACGTAAGGGTGTCGCTGAGTGGCACTGCAGACCGTGATGTTCCCGTTTGAAATGCGTCTGTCTCTTGTCTCTTTTTTTTTTTACTACTGGAAAATATCATCGGTGTCCAATCAGTTTGGTTTGTTAATTGTATGTGGGGACATATCTCAGTGGTAGAGCATTCGGCTGCAGATGTAGAGGTCCCCGGTTCAAATCCGGGTGTACCCTGTACGTTTTTGACCTACCGATGGTTTGTTTTTAAAAAAAAGTAGGGTATCACTGAGCATTCCACTGCAGATGGTAATTTCCTTGTTTTTGTTTTGTTAACTACTGAATAATATTATCGGTCTAAGTAAGTTTGGTTTGCTAATTGTATGTGGGGACATAGCTCAGTGGTAGAGCATTCGACTGCAGATCGAGAGGTCCCCGGTTCAAATCCGGGTGTCCCCTGTACGTTTTTGACCTACCGATGGTTTGTTTAAAAAAAAAAGTAGGGTATCACTCAGCATTCCACTGCAGATGGTAATTTCCTTGTTTTTGTTTTGTTAACTACTGAATAATATTATCGGTCTAAGTAAGTTTGGTTTGCTAATTGTATGTGGGGACATAGCTCAGTGGTAGAGCATTCGACTGCAGATCGAGAGGTCCCCGGTTCAAATCCGCGTGTCCCCTGTGCTGTTTTTTCCTTAATCCATTGA
Organism: Crossaster papposus; assembly: GCA_037893245.1. Lineage (NCBI taxonomy): Eukaryota > Metazoa > Echinodermata > Asteroidea > Velatida > Solasteridae > Crossaster > Crossaster papposus. The sequence continues at coordinate 1,021,082 of JBAIAA010000246.1, forward strand.
GATAATTATAATCCTAAGGTCAGATTAATTTGCTAATAAACGTAAGGATGTCGCTGAGTGGCACTGCAGACCGTGATGTTCCCGTTTGAAATGCGTCTGTCTCTTGTCTCTTTCTTTTTTTACTACTGGAAAATATCATCGGTGTCCAATCAGTTTGGTTTGCTAATTGTATGTGGGGACATAGCTCAGTGGTAGAGCATTCGGCTGCAGATGTAGAGGTCCCCGGTTCAAATCCGGGTGTCCCCTGTGTGTTTTTGACCTACCGATGGTTTGTTTTTAAAAAAAAGTAGGGTATCACTCAGCATTCCACTGCAGATGGTAATTTCCTTGTTTTTGTTTTGTTAACTACTGAATAATATTATCGGTCTAAGTAAGTTTGGTTTGCTAATTGTATGTGGGAACATAGCTCAGTGGTAGAGCATTCGACTGCAGATCGAGAGGTTGCTGTTCAAATCCGGGTGTCCCCTGTGCTGTTTTTTCTTTAAACCATTTATATAATTATAACCCTCATGTAAGATTAATTTGCTAATAAACGTAGGGATGTCGCTGAGTGGGACTGCAGACCATGATGTTCCCGTTTCAAATGCGTCTGTTTTTTTTCTTTTTTTACTACTGGAAAATATCATCGGTGTCCGATCAGTTTGGTTTGCTAATTGTATGTGGGAACATAGCTCAGTGGTAGAGCACTCGACTGCAGATCGAGAGGTCCCCGGTTCAAATCCGGGTGTCCCCTGTGCTGTTTTTTCCTTAATCCATTGAGATAATTATAATCCTAAGGTCAGATTAATTTGCTAATAAACGTAAGGATGTCGCTGAGTGGCACTGCAGACCGTGATGTTCCCGTTTGAAATGCGTCTGTCTCTTGTCTCTTTCTTTTTTTACTACTAGAAAATATCATCGGTGTCCAATCAGTTTGGTTTGCTAATTGTATGTGGGGACATAGCTCAGTGGTAGAGCATTCGACTGCAGATCGAGAGGTCCCCGGTTCAAATCCGGGTGTCCCCTGTGCGTTTTTTACCTACCGACGGTTTGTTTAAAAACAAAAGTAGGGTATCACTCAGCATTCCACTGCAGATGATAATTTCCCTTGTTTTTGTTTTGTTAACTACTGAATAATATTATCGGTCTAAGTAAGTTTGGTTTGCTAATTGTATGTGGGGACATAGCTCAGTGGTAGAGCATTCGACTGCAGATCGAGAGGTCCCCGGTTCAAATCCGGGTGTCGCCTGTGCTGTTTTTTCCTTAATCCATTGAGATAATTATAATCCTAAGGTCAGATTAATTTGCTAATAAACGTAAGGATGTCGCTGCGTGGCACTGCAGACGGTGATGTTCCCGTTTGAAATGCGTCTGTTTCTTGTCTGTTTCTTTTTATTTACTACTGGAAAATATTATTGGTGTCCAATCAGTTTGGTTTGCTAATTGTATGTGGGGACATAGCTCAGTGGTAGAGCATTCGACTGCAGATCGAGATGTCCCCGGTTCAAATCCGGGTGTCCCCTGTGCTGTTTTTTCTTTAAACCATTTATATAATTATAACCCTCAGGTAAGATTAATTTGCTAATAAACGTAGGAATGTCGCCGAATGGCACTGCAGACCATGATGTTCCCGTTTCAAATGCGTCTGTCTGTTTATTTTTTTACTACTGGAAAATATCATCGGTGTCCGATCAGTTTGGTTTGCTAATTGTATGTGGGGACATACCTCATTGGTAGAGCATTCGGCTGCAGATGTAGAGGTCCCCGGTTCAAATCCGGGTGTCCCCTGTATGTTTTTGACCTACCGATGGTTTGTTTTTTAAAAAAAGTAGGGTATCACTCAGCATTCCACTGCAGATGGTAATTTCCTTGTTTTTGTTTTGTTAACTACTGAATAATATTATCGGTCTAAGTAAGTTTGGTTTGCTAATTGTATGTGGGGACATAGCTCAGTGGTAGAGCATTCGACTGCAGATCGAGAGGTCCCCGGTTCAAATCCGGGTGTCCCCTGTGCTGTTTTTTCCTTAATCCATTGAGATAATTATAATCCTAAGGTCAGATTAATTTGCTAATAAACGTAAGGATGTCGCTGCGTGGCACTGCAGACGGTGATGTTCCCGTTTGAAATGCGTCTGTTTCTTGTCTGTTTCTTTTTATTTACTACTGGAAAATATTATTGGTGTCCAATCAGTTTGGTTTGCTAATTGTATGTGGGGACATAGCTCAGTGGTAGAGCATTCGACTGCAGATCGAGAGGTCCCCGGTTCAATTCCGGGTGTCCCCTGTACGTTTTTGACCTACCGATGGTTTGTTTAAAAAAAAAAGTAGGGTATCACTCAGCATTCCACTGCAGATGGTAATTTCCTTGTTTTTGTTTTGTTAACTACTGAATAATATTATCGGTCTAAGTAAGTTTGGTTTGCTAATTGTATGTGGGGACATAGCTCAGTGGTAGAGCATTCGACTGCAGATCGAGAGGTCCCCGGTTCAAATCCGGGTGTCCCCTGTGCTGTTTTTTCCTTAATCCATTGAGATAATTATAATCCTAAGGTCAGATTAATTTGCTAATAAACGTAGGGATGTCGCTGAGTGGGACTGCAGACCATGATGTTCCCGTTTCAAATGCGTCTGGTTTTTTTCTTTTTTTACTACTGGAAAATATCATCGGTGTCCGATCAGTTTGGTTTGCTAATTGTATGTGGGAACATAGCTCAGTGGTAGAGCACTCGACTGCAGATCGAGAGGTCCCCGGTTCAAATCCGGGTGTCCCCTGTGCTGTTTTTTCCTTAATCCATTGAGATAATTATAATCCTAAGGTCAGATTAATTTGCTAATAAACGTAAGGATGTCGCTGCGTGGCACTGCAGACGGTGATGTTCCCGTTTGAAATGCGTCTGTTTCTTGTCTGTTTCTTTTTATTTACTACTGGAAATTATTATTGGTGTCCAATCAGTTTGGTTTGCTAATTGTATGTGGGGACATAGCTCAGTGGTAGAGCATTCGACTGCAGATCGAGATGTCCCCGGTTCAAATCCGGGTGTCCCCTGTGCTGTTTTTTCTTTAAACCATTTATATAATTATAACCCTCAGGTAAGATTAATTTGCTAATAAACGTAGGAATGTCGCCGAATGGCACTGCAGACCATGATGTTCCCGTTTCAAATGCGTCTGTCTGTTTATTTTTTTACTACTGGAAAATATCATCGGTGTCCGATCAGTTTGGTTTGCTAATTGTATGTGGGGACATACCTCAGTGGTAGAGCATTCGGCTGCAGATGTAGAGGTCCCCGGTTCAAATCCGGGTGTCCCCTGTACGTTTTTCACCTACCGATGGTTTGTTTTTAAAAAAAAGTAGGGTATCACTCAGCATTCCACTGCAGATGGTAATTTCCTTGTTTTTGTTTTGTTAACTACTGAATAATATTATCGGTCTAAGTAAGTTTGGTTTGCTAATTGTATGTGGGGACATAGCTCAGTGGTAGAGCATTCGACTGCAGATCGAGAGGTCCCCGGTTCAAATCCGTCTGTCCCCTGTGCTGTTTTTTCCTTAATCCATTGGGATAATTATAATCCTAAGGTCAGATTAATTTGCTAATAAACGTACGGGTGTCGCTGAGTGGCACTGCAGACCGTGATGTTCCCGTTTGAAATGCGTCTGTCTCTTGTCTCTTTCTTTTTTTACTACTGGAAAATATCATCGGTGTCCAATCAGTTTGGTTTGCTAATTGTATGTGGGGACATAGCTCAGTGGTAGAGCATTCGGCTGCAGATGTAGAGGTCCCCGGTTCAAATCCGGGTGTCCCCTGTGTGTTTTTGACCTACCGATGGTTTGTTTTTAAAAAAAAGTAGGGTATCACTCAGCATTCCACTGCAGATGGTAATTTCCTTGTTTTTGTTTTGTTAACTACTGAATAATATTATCGGTCTAAGTAAGTTTGGTTTGCTAATTGTATGTGGGGACATAGCTCAGTGGTAGAGCATTCGACTGCAGATCGAGAGGTCCCCGGTTCAAATCCGGGTGTCCCCTGTGCTGTTTTTTCCTTAATCCATTGAGATAATTATAATCCTAAGGTCAGATTAATTTGCTAATAAACGTAGGGATGTCGCTGAGTGGGACTGCAGACCATGATGTTCCCGTTTCAAATGCGTCTGGTTTTTTTCTTTTTTTACTACTGGAAAATATCATCGGTGTCCGATCAGTTTGGTTTGCTAATTGTATGTGGGAACATAGCTCAGTGGTAGAGCACTCGACTGCAGATCGAGAGGTCCCCGGTTCAAATCCGGGTGTCCCCTGTGCTGTTTTTTCCTTAATCCATTGAGATAATTATAATCCTAAGGTCAGATTAATTTGCTAATAAACGTAAGGATGTCGCTGCGTGGCACTGCAGACGGTGATGTTCCCGTTTGAAATGCGTCTGTTTCTTGTCTGTTTCTTTTTATTTACTACTGGAAATTATTATTGGTGTCCAATCAGTTTGGTTTGCTAATTGTATGTGGGGACATAGCTCAGTGGTAGAGCATTCGACTGCAGATCGAGATGTCCCCGGTTCAAATCCGGGTGTCCCCTGTGCTGTTTTTTCTTTAAACCATTTATATAATTATAACCCTCAGGTAAGATTAATTTGCTAATAAACGTAGGAATGTCGCCGAATGGCACTGCAGACCATGATGTTCCCGTTTCAAATGCGTCTGTCTGTTTATTTTTTTACTACTGGAAAATATCATCGGTGTCCGATCAGTTTGGTTTGCTAATTGTATGTGGGGACATACCTCAGTGGTAGAGCATTCGGCTGCAGATGTAGAGGTCCCCGGTTCAAATCCGGGTGTCCCCCGTATGTTTTTGACCTACCGATGGTTTGTTTTAAAAAAAAAGTAGGGTATCACTCAGCATTCCACTGCAGATGGTAATTTCCTTGTTTTTGTTTTGTTAACTACTGAATAATATTATCGGTCTAAGTAAGTTTGGTTTGCTAATTGTATGTGGGGACATAGCTCAGTGGTAGAGCATTCGACTGCAGATCGAGAGGTTGCTGTTCAAATCCGGGTGTCCCCTGTGCTGTTTTTTCTTTAAACCATTTATATAATTATAACCCTCATGTAAGATTAATTTGCTAATAAACGTAGGGATGTCGCTGAGTGGGACTGCAGACCATGATGTTCCCGTTTCAAATGCGTCTGGTTTTTTTCTTTTTTTACTACTGGAAAATATCATCGGTGTCCGATCAGTTTGGTTTGCTAATTGTATGTGGGAACATAGCTCAGTGGTAGAGCACTCGACTGCAGATCGAGAGGTCCCCGGTTCAAATCCGGGTGTCCCCTGTGCTGTTTTTTCCTTAATCCATTGAGATAATTATAATCCTAAGGTCAGATTAATTTGCTAATAAACGTAAGGATGTCGCTGAGTGGCACTGCAGACCGTGATGTTCCCGTTTGAAATGCGTCTGTCTCTTGTCTCTTTCTTTTTTTACTACTAGAAAATATCATCGGTGTCCAATCAGTTTGGTTTGCTAATTGTATGTGGGGACATAGCTCAGTGGTAGAGCATTCGACTGCAGATCGAGAGGTCCCCGGTTCAAATCCGGGTGTCCCCTGTACGTTTTTGACCTACCGATGGTTTGTTTTTAAAAAAAAGTAGGGTATCACTCAGCATTCCACTGCAGATGGTAATTTCCTTGTTTTTGTTTTGTTAACTACTGAATAATATTATCGGTCTAAGTAAGTTTGGTTTGCTAATTGTATGTGGGGACATAGCTCAGTGGTAGAGCATTCGACTGCAGATCGAGAGGTCCCCGGTTCAAATCCGGGTGTCCCCTGTGCTGTTTTTTCCTTAATCCATTGAGATAATTATAATCCTAAGGTCAGATTAATTTGCTAATAAACGTAAGGGTGTCGCTGAGTGGCACTGCAGACCGTGATGTTCCCGTTTGAAATGCGTCTGTCTCTTGTCTCTTTCTTTTTTTACTACTGGAAAATATCATCGGTGTCCAATCAGTTTGGTTTGCTAATTGTATGTGGGGACATACCTCAGTGGTAGAGCATTTGGCTGCAGATGTAGAGGTCCCCGGTTCAAATCCGGGTGTCCCCTGTATGTTTTTGACCTACCGATGGTTTGTTTTAAAAAAAAGTAGGGTATCACTCAGCATTCCACTGCAGATGGTAATTTCCTTGTTTTTGTTTTGTTAACTACTGAATAATATTATCGGTCTAAGTAAGTTTGGTTTGCTAATTGTATGTGGGGACATAGCTCAGTGGTAGAGCATTCGACTGCAGATCGAGAGGTCCCCGGTTCAAATCCGGGTGTCCCCTGTACGTTTTTGACCTACCGATGGTTTGTTTAAAAAAAAAAGTAGGGTATCACTCAGCATTCCACTGCAGATGGTAATTTCCTTGTTTTTGTTTTGTTAACTACTGAATAATATTATCGGTCTAAGTAAGTTTGGTTTGCTAATTGTATGTGGGGACATAGCTCAGTGGTAGAGCATTCGACTGCAGATCGAGAGGTCCCCGGTTCAAATCCGGGTGTCCCCTGTGCTGTTTTTTCCTTAATCCATTGAGATAATTATAATCCTAAGGTCAGATTAATTTGCTAATAAACGTAAGGGTGTCGCTGAGTGGCACTGCAGACCGTGATGTTCCCGTTTGAAATGCGTCTGTCTCTTGTCTCTTTCTTTTTTTACTACTGGAAAATATCATCGGTGTCCAATCAGTTTGGTTTGCTAATTGTATGTGGGGACATACCTCAGTGGTAGAGCATTCGGCTGCAGATGTAGAGGTCCCCGGTTCAAATCCGGGTGTCCCCTGTACGTTTTTCACCTACCGATGGTTTGTTTTTAAAAAAAAGTAGGGTATCACTCAGCATTCCACTGCAGATGGTAATTTCCTTGTTTTTGTTTTGTTAACTACTGAATAATATTATCGGTCTAAGTAAGTTTGGTTTGCTAATTGTATGTGGGGACATAGCTCAGTGGTAGAGCATTCGACTGCAGATCGAGAGGTCCCCGGTTCAAATCCGTCTGTCCCCTGTGCTGTTTTTTCCTTAATCCATTGGGATAATTATAATCCTAAGGTCAGATTAATTTGCTAATAAACGTACGGGTGTCGCTGAGTGGCACTGCAGACCGTGATGTTCCCGTTTGAAATGCGTCTGTCTCTTGTCTCTTTCTTTTTTTACTACTGGAAAATATCATCGGTGTCCAATCAGTTTGGTTTGCTAATTGTATGTGGGGACATACCTCAGTGGTAGAGCATTCGGCTGCAGATGTAGAGGTCCCCGGTTCAAATCCGGGTGTCCCCTGTGTGTTTTTGACCTACCGATGGTTTGTTTTAAAAAAAAAGTAGGGTATCACTCAGCATTCCACTGCAGATGGTAATTTCCTTGTTTTTGTTTTGTTAACTACTGAATAATATTATCGGTCTAAGTAAGTTTGGTTTGCTAATTGTATGTGGGAACATAGCTCAGTGGTAGAGCATTCGACTGCAGATCGAGAGGTTGCTGTTCAAATCCGGGTGTCCCCTGTGCTGTTTTTTCTTTAAACCATTTATATAATTATAACCCTCATGTAAGATTAATTTGCTAATAAACGTAGGGATGTCGCTGAGTGGGACTGCAGACCATGATGTTCCCGTTTCAAATGCGTCTGTTTTTTTTCTTTTTTTACTACTGGAAAATATCATCGGTGTCCGATCAGTTTGGTTTGCTAATTGTATGTGGGAACATAGCTCAGTGGTAGAGCACTCGACTGCAGATCGAGAGGTCCCCGGTTCAAATCCGGGTGTCCCCTGTGCTGTTTTTTCCTTAATCCATTGAGATAATTATAATCCTAAGGTCAGATTAATTTGCTAATAAACGTAAGGATGTCGCTGCGTGGCACTGCAGACGGTGATGTTCCCGTTTGAAATGCGTCTGTTTCTTGTCTGTTTCTTTTTATTTACTACTGGAAAATATTATTGGTGTCCAATCAGTTTGGTTTGCTAATTGTATGTGGGGACATAGCTCAGTGGTAGAGCATTCGACTGCAGATCGAGATGTCCCCGGTTCAAATCCGGGTGTCCCCTGTGCTGTTTTTTCTTTAAACCATTTATATAATTATAACCCTCAGGTAAGATTAATTTGCTAATAAACGTAGGAATGTCGCCGAATGGCACTGCAGACGATGATGTTCCCGTTTCAAATGCGTCTGTCTGTTTATTTTTATACTACTGGAAAATATCATCGGTGTCCGATCAGTTTGGTTTGCTAATTGTATGTGGGGACATACCTCATTGGTAGAGCATTCGGCTGCAGATGTAGAGGTCCCCGGTTCAAATCCGGGTGTCCCCTGTATGTTTTTGACCTACCGATGGTTTGTTTTTAAAAAAAAGTAGGGTATCACTCAGCATTCCACTGCAGATGGTAATTTCCTTGTTTTTGTTTTGTTAACTACTGAATAATATTATCGGTCTAAGTAAGTTTGGTTTGCTAATTGTATGTGGGGACATAGCTCAGTGGTAGAGCATTCGACTGCAGATCGAGAGGTCCCCGGTTCAAATCCGGGTGTCCCCTGTGCTGTTTTTTCCTTAATCCATTGAGATAATTATAATCCTAAGGTCAGATTAATTTGCTAATAAACGTAGGGATGTCGCTGAGTGGGACTGCAGACCATGATGTTCCCGTTTCAAATGCGTCTGGTTTTTTTCTTTTTTTACTACTGGAAAATATCATCGGTGTCCGATCAGTTTGGTTTGCTAATTGTATGTGGGAACATAGCTCAGTGGTAGAGCACTCGACTGCAGATCGAGAGGTCCCCGGTTCAAATCCGGGTGTCCCCTGTGCTGTTTTTTCCTTAATCCATTGAGATAATTATAATCCTAAGGTCAGATTAATTTGCTAATAAACGTAAGGATGTCGCTGAGTGGCACTGCAGACCGTGATGTTCCCGTTTGAAATGCGTCTGTCTCTTGTCTCTTTCTTTTTTTACTACGAGAAAATATCATCGGTGTCCAATCAGTTTGGTTTGCTAATTGTATGTGGGGACATAGCTCAGTGGTAGAGCATTCGACTGCAGATCGAGAGGTCCCCGGTTCAAATCCGGGTGTCCCCTGTACGTTTTTGACCTACCGATGGTTTGTTTTTAAAAAAAAGTAGGGTATCACTCAGCATTCCACTGCAGATGGTAATTTCCTTGTTTTTGTTTTGTTAACTACTGAATAATATTATCGGTCTAAGTAAGTTTGGTTTGCTAATTGTATGTGGGGACATAGCTCAGTGGTAGAGCATTCGACTGCAGATCGAGAGGTCCCCGGTTCAAATCCGGGTGTCCCCTGTGCTGTTTTTTCCTTAATCCATTGAGATAATTATAATCCTAAGGTCAGATTAATTTGCTAATAAACGTAAGGGTGTCGCTGAGTGGCACTGCAGACCGTGATGTTCCCGTTTGAAATGCGTCTGTCTCTTGTCTCTTTCTTTTTTTACTACTGGAAAATATCATCGGTGTCCAATCAGTTTGGTTTGCTAATTGTATGTGGGGACATACCTCAGTGGTAGAGCATTCGGCTGCAGATGTAGAGGTCCCCGGTTCAAATCCGGGTGTCCCCTGTACGTTTTTCACCTACCGATGGTTTGTTTTTAAAAAAAAGTAGGGTATCACTCAGCATTCCACTGCAGATGATAATTTCCCTTGTTTTTGTTTTGTTAACTACTGAATAATATTATCGGTCTAAGTAAGTTTGGTTTGCTAATTGTATGTGGGGACATAGCTCAGTGGTAGAGCATTCGACTGCAGATCGAGAGGTCCCCGGTTCAAATCCGGGTGTCCCCTGTGCTGTTTTTTCCTTAATCCATTGAGATAATTATAATCCTAAGGTCAGATTAATTTGCTAATAAACGTAAGGATGTCGCTGCGTGGCACTGCAGACGGTGATGTTCCCGTTTGAAATGCGTCTGTTTCTTGTCTGTTTCTTTTTATTTACTACTGGAAAATATTATTGGTGTCCAATCAGTTTGGTTTGCTAATTGTATGTGGGGACATAGCTCAGTGGTAGAGCATTCGACTGCAGATCGAGATGTCCCCGGTTCAAATCCTGGTGTCCCCTGTGCTGTTTTTTCTTTAAACCATTTATATAATTATAACCCTCAGGTAAGATTAATTTGCTAATAAACGTAGGAATGTCGCCGAATGGCACTGCAGACCATGATGTTCCCGTTTCAAATGCGTCTGTCTGTTTATTTTTATACTACTGGAAAATATCATCGGTGTCCGATCAGTTTGGTTTGCTAATTGTATGTGGGGACATACCTCATTGGTAGAGCATTCGGCTGCAGATGTAGAGGTCCCCGGTTCAAATCCGGGTGTCCCCTGTATGTTTTTGACCTACCGATGGTTTGTTTTAAAAAAAAAGTAGGGTATCACTCAGCATTCCACTGCAGATGGTAATTTCCTTGTTTTTGTTTTGTTAACTACTGAATAATATTATCGGTCTAAGTAAGTTTGGTTTGCTAATTGTATGTGGGGACATAGCTCAGTGGTAGAGCATTCGACTGCAGATCGAGAGGTCCCCGGTTCAAATCCGGGTGTCCCCTGTGCTGTTTTTTCCTTAATCCATTGAGATAATTATAATCCTAAGGTCAGATTAATTTGCTAATAAACGTAAGGATGTCGCTGCGTGGCACTGCAGACGGTGATGTTCCCGTTTGAAATGCGTCTGTTTCTTGTCTGTTTCTTTTTATTTACTACTGGAAAATATTATTGGTGTCCAATCAGTTTGGTTTGCTAATTGTATGTGGGGACATAGCTCAGTGGTAGAGCATTCGACTGCAGATCGAGAGGTCCCCGGTTCAATTCCGGGTGTCCCCTGTACGTTTTTGACCTACCGATGGTTTGTTTAAAAAAAAAAGTAGGGTATCACTCAGCATTCCACTGCAGATGGTAATTTCCTTGTTTTTGTTTTGTTAACTACTGAATAATATTATCGGTCTAAGTAAGTTTGGTTTGCTAATTGTATGTGGGGACATAGCTCAGTGGTAGAGCATTCGACTGCAGATCGAGAGGTCCCCGGTTCAAATCCGGGTGTCCCCTGTGCTGTTTTTTCCTTAATCCATTGAGATAATTATAATCCTAAGGTCAGATTAATTTGCTAATAAACGTAGGGATGTCGCTGAGTGGGACTGCAGACCATGATGTTCCCGTTTCAAATGCGTCTGGTTTTTTTCTTTTTTTACTACTGGAAAATATCATCGGTGTCCGATCAGTTTGGTTTGCTAATTGTATGTGGGAACATAGCTCAGTGGTAGAGCACTCGACTGCAGATCGAGAGGTCCCCGGTTCAAATCCGGGTGTCCCCTGTGCTGTTTTTTCCTTAATCCATTGAGATAATTATAATCCTAAGGTCAGATTAATTTGCTAATAAACGTAAGGATGTCGCTGAGTGGCACTGCAGACCGTGATGTTCCCGTTTGAAATGCGTCTGTCTCTTGTCCCTTTCTTTTTTTACTACTATAAAATATCATCGGTGTCCAATCAGTTTGGTTTGCTAATTGTATGTGGGGACATAGCTCAGTGGTAGAGCATTCGACTGCAGATCGAGAGGTCCCCGGTTCAAATCAGGGTGTCCCCTGTACGTTTTTGACCTACCGATGGTTTGTTTTAAAAAAAAAGTAGGGTATCACTCAGCATTCCACTGCAGATGGTAATTTCCTTGTTTTTGTTTTGTTAACTACTGAATAATATTATCGGTCTAAGTAAGTTTGGTTTGCTAATTGTATGTGGGGACATAGCTCAGTGGTAGAGCATTCGACTGCAGATCGAGAGGTCCCCGGTTCATATCCGGGTGTCCCCTGTGCTGTTTTTTCCTTAATCCATTGAGATAATTATAATCCTAAGGTCAGATTAATTTGCTAATAAACGTAAGGATGTCGCTGCGTGGCACTGCAGACGGTGATGTTCCCGTTTGAAATGCGTCTGTTTCTTGTCTGTTTCTTTTTATTTACTACTGGAAATTATTATTGGTGTCCAATCAGTTTGGTTTGCTAATTGTATGTGGGGACATAGCTCAGTGGTAGAGCATTCGACTGCAGATCGAGATGTCCCCGGTTCAAATCCGGGTGTCCCCTGTGCTGTTTTTTCTTTAAACCATTTATATAATTATAACCCTCAGGTAAGATTAATTTGCTAATAAACGTAGGAATGTCGCCGAATGGCACTGCAGACCATGATGTTCCCGTTTCAAATGCGTCTGTCTGTTTATTTTTTTACTACTGGAAAATATCATCGGTGTCCGATCAGTTTGGTTTGCTAATTGTATGTGGGGACATACCTCAGTGGTAGAGCATTCGGCTGCAGATGTAGAGGTCCCCGGTTCAAATCCGGGTGTCCCCTGTATGTTTTTGACCTACCGATGGTTTGTTTAAAAAAAAGAGTAGGGTATCACTCAGCATTCCACTGCAGATGGTAATTTCCTTGTTTTTGTTTTGTTAACTACTGAATAATATTATCGGTCTAAGTAAGTTTGGTTTGCTAATTGTATGTGGGGACATAGCTCAGTGGTAGAGCATTCGACTGCAGATCGAGAGGTTGCTGTTCAAATCCGGGTGTCCCCTGTGCTGTTTTTTCTTTAAACCATTTATATAATTATAACCCTCATGTAAGATTAATTTGCTAATAAACGTAGGGATGTCGCTGAGTGGGACTGCAGACCATGATGTTCCCGTTTCAAATGCGTCTGGTTTTTTTCTTTTTTTACTACTGGAAAATATCATCGGTGTCCGATCAGTTTGGTTTGCTAATTGTATGTGGGAACATAGCTCAGTGGTAGAGCACTCGACTGCAGATCGAGAGGTCCCCGGTTCAAATCCGGGTGTCCCCTGTGCTGTTTTTTCCTTAATCCATTGAGATAATTATAATCCTAAGGTCAGATTAATTTGCTAATAAACGTAAGGATGTCGCTGAGTGGCACTGCAGACCGTGATGTTCCCGTTTGAAATGCGTCTGTCTCTTGTCTCTTTCTTTTTTTACTACTAGAAAATATCATCGGTGTCCAATCAGTTTGGTTTGCTAATTGTATGTGGGGACATAGCTCAGTGGTAGAGCATTCGACTGCAGATCGAGAGGTCCCCGGTTCAAATCCGGGTGTCCCCTGTACGTTTTTGACCTACCGATGGTTTGTTTTAAAAAAAAAGTAGGGTATCACTCAGCATTCCACTGCAGATGGTAATTTCCTTGTTTTTGTTTTGTTAACTACTGAATAATATTATCGGTCTCAGTAAGTTTGGTTTGCTAATTGTATGTGGGGACATAGCTCAGTGGTAGAGCATTCGACTGCAGATCGAGAGGTCCCCGGTTCAAATCCGGGTGTCCCCTGTGCTGTTTTTTCCTTAATCCATTGAGATAATTATAATCCTAAGGTCAGATTAATTTGCTAATAAACGTAAGGGTGTCGCTGAGTGGCACTGCAGACCGTGATGTTCCCGTTTGAAATGCGTCTGTCTCTTGTCTCTTTCTTTTTTTACTACTGGAAAATATCATCGGTGTCCAATCAGTTTGGTTTGCTAATTGTATGTGGGGACATACCTCAGTGGTAGAGCATTCGGCTGCAGATGTAGAGGTCCCCGGTTCAAATCCGGGTGTCCCCTGTACGTTTTTGACCTACCGATGGTTTGTTTAAAAAAAAAAGTAGGGTATCACTCAGCATTCCACTGCAGATGGTAATTTCCTTGTTTTTGTTTTGTTAACTACTGAATAATATTATCGGTCTAAGTAAGTTTGGTTTGCTAATTGTATGTGGGGACATAGCTCAGTGGTAGAGCATTCGACTGCAGATCGAGAGGTCCCCGGTTCAAATCCGGGTGTCCCCTGTACGTTTTTGACCTACCGATGGTTTGTTTTTAAAAAAAAGTAGGGTATCACTCAGCATTCCACTGCAGATGGTAATTTCCTTGTTTTTGTTTTGTTAACTACTGAATAATATTATCGGTCTAAGTAAGTTTGGTTTGCTAATTGTATGTGGGGACATAGCTCAGTGGTAGAGCATTCGACTGCAGATCGAGAGGTCCCCGGTTCAAATCCGGGTGTCCCCTGTGCTGTTTTTTCCTTAATCCATTGAGATAATTATAATCCTAAGGTCAGATTAATTTGCTAATAAACGTAAGGATGTCGCTGAGTGGCACTGCAGACCGTGATGTTCCCGTTTGAAATGCGTCTGTCTCTTGTCTCTTTCTTCTTTTACTACTGGAAAATATCATCGGTGTCCAATCAGTTTAGTTTGCTAATTGTATGTGGGGACATACCTCAGTGGTAGAGCATTCGGCTGCAGATGTAGAGGTCCCCGGTTCAAATCCGGGTGTCCCCTGTATGTTTTTGACCTACCGATGGTTTGTTTAAAAAAAAAAGTAGGGTATCACTCAGCATTCCACTGCAGATGGTAATTTCCTTGTTTTTGTTTTGTTAACTACTGAATAATATTATCGGTCTAAGTAAGTTTGGTTTGCTAATTGTATGTGGGGACATAGCTCAGTGGTAGAGCATTCGACTGCAGATCGAGAGGTTGCTGTTCAAATCCGGGTGTCCCCTGTGCTGTTTTTTCTTTAAACCATTTATATAATTATAACCCTCATGTAAGATTAATTTGCTAATAAACGTAGGGATGTCGCTGAGTGGGACTGCAGACCATGATGTTCCCGTTTCAAATGCGTCTGGTTTTTTTCTTTTTTTACTACTGGAAAATATCATCGGTGTCCGATCAGTTTGGTTTGCTAATTGTATGTGGGAACATAGCTCAGTGGTAGAGCACTCGACTGCAGATCGAGAGGTCCCCGGTTCAAATCCGGGTGTCCCCTGTGCTGTTTTTTCCTTAATCCATTGAGATAATTATAATCCTAAGGTCAGATTAATTTGCTAATAAACGTAAGGATGTCGCTGAGTGGCACTGCAGACCGTGATGTTCCCGTTTGAAATGCGTCTGTCTCTTGTCTCTTTCTTTTTTTACTACTAGAAAATATCATCGGTGTCCAATCAGTTTGGTTTGCTAATTGTATGTGGGGACATAGCTCAGTGGTAGAGCATTCGACTGCAGATCGAGAGGTCCCCGGTTCAAATCCGGGTGTCCCCTGTACGTTTTTGACCTACCGATGGTTTGTTTTTAAAAAAAAGTAGGGTATCACTCAGCATTCCACTGCAGATGGTAATTTCCTTGTTTTTGTTTTGTTAACTACTGAATAATATTATCGGTCTAAGTAAGTTTGGTTTGCTAATTGTATGTGGGGACATAGCTCAGTGGTAGAGCATTCGACTGCAGATCGAGAGGTCCCCGGTTCAAATCCGGGTGTCGCCTGTGCTGTTTTTTCCTTAATCCATTGAGATAATTATAATCCTAAGGTCAGATTAATTTGCTAATAAACGTAAGGGTGTCGCTGAGTGGCACTGCAGACCGTGATGTTCCCGTTTGAAATGCGTCTGTCTCTTGTCTCTTTCTTTTTTTACTACTGGAAAATATCATCGGTGTCCAATCAGTTTGGTTTGCTAATTGTATGTGGGGACATACCTCAGTGGTAGAGCATTCGGCTGCAGATGTAGAGGTCCCCGGTTCAAATCCGGGTGTCCCCTGTACGTTTTTGACCTACCGATGGTTTGTTTTAAAAAAAAAGTAGGGTATCACTCAGCATTCCACTGCAGATGGTAATTTCCTTGTTTTTGTTTTGTTAACTACTGAATAATATTATCGGTCTAAGTAAGTTTGGTTTGCTAATTGTATGTGGGGACATAGCTCAGTGGTAGAGCATTCGACTGCAGATCGAGAGGTCCCCGGTTCAAATCCGGGTGTCCCCTGTACGTTTTTGACCTACCGATGGTTTGTTTTTAAAAAAAAGTAGGGTATCACTCAGCATTCCACTGCAGATGGTAATTTCCTTGTTTTTGTTTTGTTAACTACTGAATAATATTATCGGTCTAAGTAAGTTTGGTTTGCTAATTGTATGTGGGGACATAGCTCAGTGGTAGAGCATTCGACTGCAGATCGAGAGGTCCCCGGTTCAAATCCGGGTGTTCCCTGTGCTGTTTTTTCCTTAATCCATTGAGATAATTATAATCCTAAGGTCAGATTAATTTGCTAATAAACGTAAGGATGTCGCTGAGTGGCACTGCAGACCGTGATGTTCCCGTTTGAAATGCGTCTGTCTCTTGTCTCTTTCTTTTTTTACTACTGGAAAATATCATCGGTGTCTAATCAGTTTGGTTTGCTAATTGTATGTGGGGACATACCTCAGTGGTAGAGCATTCGGCTGCAGATGTAGAGGTCCCCGGTTCAAATCCGGGTGTCCCCTGTATGTTTTTGACCTACCGATGGTTTGTTTTTAAAAAAAAGTAGGGTATCACTCAGCATTCCACTGCAGATGGTAATTTCCTTGTTTTTGTTTTGTTAACTACTGAATAATATTATCGGTCTAAGTAAGTTTGGTTTGCTAATTGTATGTGGGGACATAGCTCAGTGGTAGAGCATTCGACTGCAGATCGAGAGGTTGCTGTTCAAATCCTGGTGTCCCCTGTGCTGTTTTTTCTTTAAATCATTTATATAATTATAACCCTCATGTAAGATTAATTTGCTAATAAACGTAGGGATGTCGCTGAGTGGGACTGCAGACCATGATGTTCCCGTTTCAAATGCGTCTGGGTTTTTTCTTTTTTTACTACTGGAAAATATCATCGGTGTCCGATCAGTTTGGTTTGCTAATTGTATGTGGGAACATAGCTCAGTGGTAGAGCACTCGACTGCAGATCGAGAGGTCCCCGGTTCAAATCCGGGTGTCCCCTGTGCTGTTTTTTCCTTAATCCATTGAGATAATTATAATCCTAAGGTCAGATTAATTTGCTAATAAACGTAAGGATGTCGCTGAGTGGCACTGCAGACCGTGATGTTCCCGTTTGAAATGCGTCTGTCTCTTGTCTCTTTCTTTTTTTACTACTAGAAAATATCATCGGTGTCCAATCAGTTTGGTTTGCTAATTGTATGTGGGGACATAGCTCAGTGGTAGAGCATTCGACTGCAGATCGAGAGGTCCCCGGCTCAAATCCGGGTGTCCCCTGTGCGTTTTTTACCTACCGACGGTTTGTTTAAAAACAAAAGTAGGGTATCACTCAGCATTCCACTGCAGATGATAATTTCCCTTGTTTTTGTTTTGTTAACTACTGAATAATATTATCGGTCTAAGTAAGTTTGGTTTGCTAATTGTATGTGGGGACATAGCTCAGTGGTAGAGCATTCGACTGCAGATCGAGAGGTCCCCGGTTCAAATCCGGGTGTCCCCTGTGCTGTTTTTTCTTTAAACCATTTATATAATTATAACCCTCAGGTAAGATTAATTTGCTAATAAACGTAGGGATGTCGCTGAGTGGCACTGCAGACCATGATGTTCCCGTTTGAAATGCGTCTGTCTCTTGTCTGTTTCTTTTTTTACTACTGGAAAATAACATCGGTGTCCAATCAGTTTGGTTTGCTATATGTATGTGGGGACATAGCTCAGTGGTAGAGCAGTCGACTGCAGATCGAGAGGTCCCCGGTTCAAATCCGGGTGTCCCCTGAGCTGTTTTTTCCTTAATCCATTGAGATAATTATAATCCTAAGGTCAGATTAATTTGCTAATAAACGTAAGGATGTCGCTGCGTGGCACTGCAGACGGTGATGTTCCCGTTTGAAATGCGTCTGTTTCTTGTCTGTTTCTTTTTATTTACTACTGGAAAATATTATTGGTGTCCAATCAGTTTGGTTTGCTAATTGTATGTGGGAACATAGCTCAGTGGTAGAGCATTCGACTGCAGATCGAGAGGTCCCCGGTTCAAATCCGGGTGTCCCCGGTGCTGTTTTTTCTTTAAACCATTTATATAATTATAACCCTCAGGTAAGATTAATTTGCTAATAAACGTAGGAATGTCGCCGAATGGCACTGCAGACCATGATGTTCCCGTTTCAAATGCGTCTGTCTGTTTATTTTTTTACTACTGGAAAATATCATCGGTGTCCGATCAGTTTGGTTTGCTAATTGTATGTGGGGACATAGCTCAGTGGTAGAGCATTCGACTGCAGATCGAGAGGTCCCCGGTTCAAATCCGTCTGTCCCCTGTGCTGTTTTTTCCTTAATCCATTGAGATAATTATAATCCTAAGGTCAGATTAATTTGCTAATAAACGTAAGGGTGTCGCTGAGTGGCACTGCAGACCGTGATGTTCCCGTTTGAAATGCGTCTGTCTCTTGTCTCTTTCTTTTTTTACTACTGGAAAATATCATCGGTGTCCAATCAGTTTGGTTTGCTAATTGTATGTGGGGACATACCTCAGTGGTAGAGCATTCGGCTGCAGATGTAGAGGTCCCCGGTTCAAATCCGGGTGTCCCCTGTACGTTTTTGACCTACCGATGGTTTGTTTTTAAAAAAAAGTAGGGTATCACTCAGCATTCCACTGCAGATGGTAATTTCCTTGTTTTTGTTTTGTTAACTACTGAATAATATTATCGGTCTCAGTAAGTTTGGTTTGCTAATTGTATGTGGGGACATAGCTCAGTGGTAGAGCATTCGACTGCAGATCGAGAGGTCCCCGGTTCAAATCCGGGTGTCCCCTGTACGTTTTTGACCTACCGATGGTTTGTTTTTAAAAAAAAGTAGGGTATCACTCAGCATTCCACTGCAGATGGTAATTTCCTTGTTTTTGTTTTGTTAACTACTGAATAATATTATCGGTCTAAGTAAGTTTGGTTTGCTAATTGTATGTGGGGACATAGCTCAGTGGTAGAGCATTCGACTGCAGATCGAGAGGTCCCCGGTTCAAATCCGGGTGTCCCCTGTGCTGTTTTTTCCTTAATCCATTGAGATAATTATAATCCTAAGGTCAGATTAATTTGCTAATAAACGTAAGGATGTCGCTGAGTGGCACTGCAGACCGTGATGTTCCCGTTTGAAATGCGTCTGTCTCTTGTCTCTTTCTTTTTTTACTACTGGAAAATATCATCGGTGTCCAATCAGTTTGGTTTGCTAATTGTATGTGGGGACATACCTCAGTGGTAGAGCATTCGGCTGCAGATGTAGAGGTCCCCGGTTCAAATCCGGGTGTCCCCTGTATGTTTTTGACCTACCGATGGTTTGTTTTTAAAAAAAAGTAGGGTATCACTCAGCATTCCAATGCAGATGGTAATTTCCTTGTTTTTGTTTTGTTAACTACTGAATAATATTATCGGTCTAAGTAAGTTTGGTTTGCTAATTGTATGTGGGGACATAGCTCAGTGGTAGAGCATTCGACTGCAGATCGAGAGGTTGCTGTTCAAATCCGGGTGTCCCCTGTGCTGTTTTTTCTTTAAATCATTTATATAATTATAACCCTCAGGTAAGATTAATTTGCTAATAAACGTAGGGATGTCGCTGAGTGGGACTGCAGACCATGATGTTCCCGTTTCAAATGCGTCTGGTTTTTTTCTTTTTTTACTACTGGAAAATATCATCGGTGTCCGATCAGTTTGGTTTGCTAATTGTATGTGGGAACATAGCTCAGTGGTAGAGCACTCGACTGCAGATCGAGAGGTCCCCGGTTCAAATCCGGGTGTCCTCTGTGCTGTTTTTTCCTTAATCCATTGAGATAATTATAATCCTAAAGTCAGATTAATTTGCTAATAAACGTAAGGATGTCGCTGAGTGGCACTGCAGACCGTGATGTTCCCGTTTGAAATGCGTCTGTCTCTTGTCTCTTTCTTTTTTTACTACTAGAAAATATCATCGGTGTCCAATCAGTTTGGTTTGCTAATTGTATGTGGGGACATAGCTCAGTGGTAGAGCATTCGACTGCAGATCGTCAGGTCCCCGGTTCAAATCCGGGTGTCCCCTGTGCGTTTTTTACCTACCGACGGTTTGTTTAAAAACAAAAGTAGGGTATCACTCAGCATTCCACTGCAGATGATAATTTCCCTTGTTTTTGTTTTGTTAACTACTGAATAATATTATCGGTCTAAGTAAGTTTGGTTTGCTAATTGTATGTGGGGACATAGCTCAGTGGTAGAGCATTCGACTGCAGATCGAGAGGTCCCCGGTTCAAATCCGGGTGTCCCCTGTGCTGTTTTTTCTTTAAACCATTTATATAATTATAACCCTCAGGTAAGATTAATTTGCTAATAAACGTAGGGATGTCGCTGAGTGGCACTGCAGACCATGATGTTCCCGTTTGAAATGCGTCTGTCTCTTGTCTGTTTCTTTTTTTACTACTGGAAAATAACATCGGTGTCCAATCAGTTTGGTTTGCTATATGTATGTGGGGACATAGCTCAGTGGTAGAGCAGTCGACTGCAGATCGAGAGGTCCCCGGTTCAAATCCGGGTGTCCCCTGTGCTGTTTTTTCCTTAATCCATTGAGATAATTATAATCCTAAGGTCAGATTAATTTGCTAATAAACGTAAGGATGTCGCTGCGTGGCACTGCAGACGGTGATGTTCCCGTTTGAAATGCGTCTGTTTCTTGTCTGTTTCTTTTTATTTACTACTGGAAAATATTATTGGTGTCCAATCAGTTTGGTTTGCTAATTGTATGTGGGAACATAGCTTAGTGGTAGAGCATTCGACTGCAGATCGAGAGGTCCCCGGTTCAAATCCGGGTGTCCCCTGTGCTGTTTTTTCTTTAAACCATTTATATAATTATAACCCTCAGGTAAGATTAATTTGCTAATAAACGTAGGAATGTCGCCGAATGGCACTGCAGACCATGATGTTCCCGTTTCAAATGCGTCTGTCTGTTTATTTTTTTACTACTGGAAAATATCATCGGTGTCCGATCAGTTTGGTTTGCTAATTGTATGTGGGGACATAGCTCAGTGGTAGAGCATTCGACTGCAGATCGAGAGGTCCCCGGTTCAAATCCGTCTGTCCCCTGTGCTGTTTTTTCCCTAATCCATTGAGATAATTATAATCCTAAGGTCAGATTAATTTGCTAATAAACGTAAGGGTGTCGCTGAGTGGCACTGCAGACCGTGATGTTCCCGTTTGAAATGCGTCTGTCTCTTGTCTCTTTCTTTTTTTACTACTGGAAAATATCATCGGTGTCCAATCAGTTTGGTTTGCTAATTGTATGTGGGGACATACCTCAGTGGTAGAGCATTCGGCTGCAGATGTAGAGGTCCCCGGTTCAAATCCGGGTGTCCCCTGTACGTTTTTGACCTACCGATGGTTTGTTTTTAAAAAAAAGTAGGGTATCACTCAGCATTCCACTGCAGATGGTAATTTCCTTGTTTTTGTTTTGTTAACTACTGAATAATATTATCGGTCTAAGTAAGTTTGGTTTGCTAATTGTATGTGGGGACATAGCTCAGTGGTAGAGCATTCGACTGCAGATCGAGAGGTCCCCGGTTCAAATCCGGGTGTCCCCTGTACGTTTTTGACCTACCGATGGTTTGTTTTTAAAAAAAAGTAGGGTATCACTCAGCATTCCACTGCAGATGGTAATTTCCTTGTTTTTGTTTTGTTAACTACTGAATAATATTATCGGTCTAAGTAAGTTTGGTTTGCTAATTGTATGTGGGGACATAGCTCAGTGGTAGAGCATTCGACTGCAGATCGAGAGGTCCCCGGTTCAAATCCGGGTGTCCCCTGTGCTGTTTTTTCCGTAATCCATTGAGATAATTATAATCCTAAGGTCAGATTAATTTGCTAATAAACGTAAGGATGTCGCTGAGTGGCACTGCAGACCGTGATGTTCCCGTTTGAAATGCGTCTGTCTCTTGTCTCTTTCTTTTTTTACTACTGGAAAATATCATCGGTGTCCAATCAGTTTGGTTTGCTAATTGTATGTGGGGACATACCTCAGTGGTAGAGCATTCGGCTGCAGATGTAGAGGTCCCCGGTTCAAATCCGGGTGTCCCCTGTATGTTTTTGACCTACCGATGGTTTGTTTTTAAAAAAAAGTAGGGTATCACTCAGCATTCCACTGCAGATGGTAATTTCCTTGTTTTTGTTTTGTTAACTACTGAATAATATTATCGGTCTAAGTAAGTTTGGTTTGCTAATTGTATGTGGGGACATAGCTCAGTGGTAGAGCATTCGACTGCAGATCGAGAGGTTGCTGTTCAAATCCGGGTGTCCCCTGTGCTGTTTTTTCTTTAAATCATTTATATAATTATAACCCTCATGTAAGATTAATTTGCTAATAATAAACGTAGGGATGTCGCTGAGTGGGACTGCAGACCATGATGTTCCCGTTTCAAATGCGTCTGGTTTTTTTCTTTTTTTACTACTGGAAAATATCATCGGTGTCCGATCAGTTTGGTTTGCTAATTGTATGTGGGAACATAGCTCAGTGGTAGAGCACTCGACTGCAGATCGAGAGGTCCCCGGTTCAAATCCGGGTGTCCCCTGTGCTGTTTTTTCCTTAATCCATTGAGATAATTATAATCCTAAGGTCAGATTAATTTGCTAATAAACGTAAGGATGTCGCTGAGTGGCACTGCAGACCATGATGTTCCCGTTTGAAATGCGTCTGTCTCTTGTCTGTTTCTTTTTTTACTGATAATTTCCCTTGTTTTTGTTTTGTTAACTACTGAATAATATTATCGGTCTAAGTAAGTTTGGTTTGCTAATTGTATGTGGGGACATAGCTCAGTAGTAGAGCATTCGACTGCAGATCGAGAGGTCCCCGGTTCAAATCCGGGTGTCCCCTGTGCTGTTTTTTCCTTAATCCATTGAGATAATTATAATCCTAAGGTCAGATTAATTTGCTAATAAACGTAAGGATGTCGCTGAGTGGCACTGCAGACCGTGATGTTCCCGTTTGAAATGCGTCTGTCTCTTGTCTCTTTCTTTTTTTACTACTAGAAAATATCATCGGTGTCCAATCAGTTTGGTTTGCTAATTGTATGTGGGGACATAGCTCAGTGGTAGAGCATTCGACTGCAGATCGAGAGGTCCCCGGCTCAAATCCGGGTGTCCCCTGTGCGTTTTTTACCTGCCGACGGTTTGTTTAAAAACAAAAGTAGGGTATCACTCAGCATTCCACTGCAGATGATAATTTCCCTTGTTTTTGTTTTGTTAACTACTGAATAATATTATCGGTCTAAGTAAGTTTGGTTTGCTAATTGTATGTGGGGACATAGCTCAGTGGTAGAGCATTCGACTGCAGATCGAGAGGTCCCCGGTTCAAATCCGGGTGTCCCCTGTGCTGTTTTTTCTTTAAACCATTTATATAATTATAACCCTCATGTAAGATTAATTTGCTAATAATAAACGTAGGGATGTCGCTGAGTGGGACTGCAGACCATGATGTTCCCGTTTCAAATGCGTCTGGTTTTTTTCTTTTTTTACTACTGGAAAATATCATCGGTGTCCGATCAGTTTGGTTTGCTAATTGTATGTGGGAACATAGCTCAGTGGTAGAGCACTCGACTGCAGATCGAGAGGTCCCCGGTTCAAATCCGGGTGTCCCCTGTGCTGTTTTTTCCTTAATCCATTGAGATAATTATAATCCTAAGGTCAGATTAATTTGCTAATAAACGTAAGGATGTCGCTGAGTGGCACTGCAGACCATGATGTTCCCGTTTGAAATGCGTCTGTCTCTTGTCTGTTTCTTTTTTTACTGATAATTTCCCTTGTTTTTGTTTTGTTAACTACTGAATAATATTATCGGTCTAAGTAAGTTTGGTTTGCTAATTGTATGTGGGGACATAGCTCAGTAGTAGAGCATTCGACTGCAGATCGAGAGGTCCCCGGTTCAAATCCGGGTGTCCCCTGTGCTGTTTTTTCCTTAATCCATTGAGATAATTATAATCCTAAGGTCAGATTAATTTGCTAATAAACGTAAGGATGTCGCTGAGTGGCACTGCAGACCGTGATGTTCCCGTTTGAAATGCGTCTGTCTCTTGTCTCTTTCTTTTTTTACTACTAGAAAATATCATCGGTGTCCAATCAGTTTGGTTTGCTAATTGTATGTGGGGACATAGCTCAGTGGTAGAGCATTCGACTGCAGATCGAGAGGTCCCCGGCTCAAATCCGGGTGTCCCCTGTGCGTTTTTTACCTACCGACGGTTTGTTTAAAAACAAAAGTAGGGTATCACTCAGCATTCCACTGCAGATGATAATTTCCCTTGTTTTTGTTTTGTTAACTACTGAATAATATTATCGGTCTAAGTAAGTTTGGTTTGCTAATTGTATGTGGGGACATAGCTCAGTGGTAGAGCATTCGACTGCAGATCGAGAGGTCCCCGGTTCAAATCCGGGTGTCCCCTGTGCTGTTTTTTCTTTAAACCATTTATATAATTATAACCCTCAGGTAAGATTAATTTGCTAATAAACGTAGGGATGTCGCTGAGTGGCACTGCAGACCATGATGTTCCCGTTTGAAATGCGTCTGTCTCTTGTCTGTTTCTTTTTTTACTACTGGAAAATAACATCGGTGTCCAATCAGTTTGGTTTGCTATATGTATGTGGGGACATAGCTCAGTGGTAGAGCAGTCGACTGCAGATCGAGAGGTCCCCGGTTCAAATCTGGGTGTCCCCTGTGCTGTTTTTTCCTTAATCCATTGAGATAATTATAATCCTAAGGTCAGATTAATTTGCTAATAAACGTAAGGATGTCGCTGCGTGGCACTGCAGACGGTGATGTTCCCGTTTGAAATGCGTCTGTTTCTTGTCTGTTTCTTTTTATTTACTACTGGAAAATATTATTGGTGTCCAATCAGTTTGGTTTGCTAATTGTATGTGGGGACATAGCTCAGTGGTAGAGCATTCGACTGCAGATCGAGAGGTCCCCGGTTCAAATCCGGGTGTCCCCTGTGCTGTTTTTTCTTTAAACCATTTATATAATTATAACCCTCAGGTAAGATTAATTTGCTAATAAATGTAGGAATGTCGCCGAATGGCACTGCAGACCATGATGTTCCCGTTTCAAATGCGTCTGTCTGTTTATTTTTTTACTACTGGAAAATATCATCGGTGTCCGATCAATTTGGTTTGCTAATTGTATGTGGGGACATAGCTCAGTGGTAGAGCATTCGACTGCAGATCGAGAGGTCCCCGGTTCAAATCCGTCTGTCCCCTGTGCTGTTTTTTCCTTAATCCATTGAGATAATTATAATCCTAAGGTCAGATTAATTTGCTAATAAACGTAAGGGTGTCGCTGAGTGGCACTGCAGACCGTGATGTTCCCGTTTGAAATGCGTCTGTCTCTTGTCTCTTTCTTTTTTTACTACTGGAAAATATCATCGGTGTCCAATCAGTTTGGTTTGCTAATTGTATGTGGGGACATACCTCAGTGGTAGAGCATTCGGCTGCAGATGTAGAGGTCCCCGGTTCAAATCCGGGTGTCCCCTGTACGTTTTTGACCTACCGATGGTTTGTTTAAAAAAAAAAGTAGGGTATCACTCAGCATTCCACTGCAGATGGTAATTTCCTTGTTTTTGTTTTGTTAACTACTGAATAATATTATCGGTCTAAGTAAGTTTGGTTTGCTAATTGTATGTGGGGACATAGCTCAGTGGTAGAGCATTCGACTGCAGATCGAGAGGTCCCCGGTTCAAATCCGGGTGTCCCCTGTACGTTTTTGACCTACCGATGGTTTGTTTTTAAAAAAAAGTAGGGTATCACTCAGCATTCCACTGCAGATGGTAATTTCCTTGTTTTTGTTTTGTTAACTACTGAATAATATTATCGGTCTAAGTAAGTTTGGTTTGCTAATTGTATGTGGGGACATAGCTCAGTGGTAGAGCATTCGACTGCAGATCGAGAGGTCCCCGGTTCAAATCCGGGTGTCCCCTGTGCTGTTTTTTCCGTAATCCATTGAGATAATTATAATCCTAAGGTCAGATTAATTTGCTAATAAACGTAAGGATGTCGCTGAGTGGCACTGCAGACCGTGATGTTCCCGTTTGAAATGCGTCTGTCTCTTGTCTCTTTCTTTTTTTACTACTGGAAAATATCATCGGTGTCCAATCAGTTTGGTTTGCTAATTGTATGTGGGGACATACCTCAGTGGTAGAGCATTCGGCTGCAGATGTAGAGGTCCCCGGTTCAAATCCGGGTGTCCCCTGTATGTTTTTGACCTACCGATGGTTTGTTTTTAAAAAAAAGTAGGGTATCACTCAGCATTCCACTGCAGATGGTAATTTCCTTGTTTTTGTTTTGTTAACTACTGAATAATATTATCGGTCTAAGTAAGTTTGGTTTGCTAATTGTATGTGGGGACATAGCTCAGTGGTAGAGCATTCGACTGCAGATCGAGAGGTCCCCGGTTCAAATCCGGGTGTCCCCTGTGCTGTTTTTTCTTTAAACCATTTATATAATTATAACCCTCATGTAAGATTAATTTGCTAATAATAAACGTAGGGATGTCGCTGAGTGGGACTGCAGACCATGATGTTCCCGTTTCAAATGCGTCTGGTTTTTTTCTTTTTTTACTACTGGAAAATATCATCGGTGTCCGATCAGTTTGGTTTGCTAATTGTATGTGGGAACATAGCTCAGTGGTAGAGCACTCGACTGCAGATCGAGAGGTCCCCGGTTCAAATCCGGGTGTCCCCTGTGCTGTTTTTTCCTTAATCCATTGAGATAATTATAATCCTAAGGTCAGATTAATTTGCTAATAAACGTAAGGATGTCGCTGAGTGGCACTGCAGACCATGATGTTCCCGTTTGAAATGCGTCTGTCTCTTGTCTGTTTCTTTTTTTACTGATAATTTCCCTTGTTTTTGTTTTGTTAACTACTGAATAGTATTATCGGTCTAAGTAAGTTTGGTTTGCTAATTGTATGTGGGGACATAGCTCAGTAGTAGAGCATTCGACTGCAGATCGAGAGGTCCCCGGTTCAAATCCGGGTGTCCCCTGTGCTGTTTTTTCCTTAATCCATTGAGATAATTATAATCCTAAGGTCAGATTAATTTGCTAATAAACGTAAGGATGTCGCTGAGTGGCACTGCAGACCGTGATGTTCCCGTTTGAAATGCGTCTGTCTCTTGTCTCTTTCTTTTTTTACTACTAGAAAATATCATCGGTGTCCAATCAGTTTGGTTTGCTAATTGTATGTGGGGACATAGCTCAGTGGTAGAGCATTCGACTGCAGATCGAGAGGTCCCCGGCTCAAATCCGGGTGTCCCCTGTGCGTTTTTTACCTACCGACGGTTTGTTTAAAAACAAAAGTAGGGTATCACTCAGCATTCCACTGCAGATGATAATTTCCCTTGTTTTTGTTTTGTTAACTACTGAATAATATTATCGGTCTAAGTAAGTTTGGTTTGCTAATTGTATGTGGGGACATAGCTCAGTGGTAGAGCATTCGACTGCAGATCGAGAGGTCCCCGGTTCAAATCCGGGTGTCCCCTGTGCTGTTTTTTCTTTAAACCATTTATATAATTATAACCCTCAGGTAAGATTAATTTGCTAATAAACGTAGGGATGTCGCTGAGTGGCACTGCAGACCATGATGTTCCCGTTTGAAATGCGTCTGTCTCTTGTCTGTTTCTTTTTTTACTACTGGAAAATAACATCGGTGTCCAATCAGTTTGGTTTGCTATATGTATGTGGGGACATAGCTCAGTGGTAGAGCAGTCGACTGCAGATCGAGAGGTCCCCGGTTCAAATCTGGGTGTCCCCTGTGCTGTTTTTTCCTTAATCCATTGAGATAATTATAATCCTAAGGTCAGATTAATTTGCTAATAAACGTAAGGATGTCGCTGCGTGGCACTGCAGACGGTGATGTTCCCGTTTGAAATGCGTCTGTTTCTTGTCTGTTTCTTTTTATTTACTACTGGAAAATATTATTGGTGTCCAATCAGTTTGGTTTGCTAATTGTATGTGGGGACATAGCTCAGTGGTAGAGCATTCGACTGCAGATCGAGAGGTCCCCGGTTCAAATCCGGGTGTCCCGTGTGCTGTTTTTTCTTTAAACCATTTATATAATTATAACCCTCAGGTAAGATTAATTTGCTAATAAATGTAGGAATGTCGCCGAATGGCACTGCAGACCATGATGTTCCCGTTTCAAATGCGTCTGTCTGTTTATTTTTTTACTACTGGAAAATATCATCGGTGTCCGATCAATTTGGTTTGCTAATTGTATGTGGGGACATAGCTCAGTGGTAGAGCATTCGACTGCAGATCGAGAGGTCCCCGGTTCAAATCCGTCTGTCCCCTGTGCTGTTTTTTCCTTAATCCATTGAGATAATTATAATCCTAAGGTCAGATTAATTTGCTAATAAACGTAAGGGTGTCGCTGAGTGGCACTGCAGACCGTGATGTTCCCGTTTGAAATGCGTCTGTCTCTTGTCTCTTTCTTTTTTTACTACTGGAAAATATCATCGGTGTCCAATCAGTTTGGTTTGCTAATTGTATGTGGGGACATACCTCAGTGGTAGAGCATTCGGCTGCAGATGTAGAGGTCCCCGGTTCAAATCCGGGTGTCCCCTGTACGTTTTTGACCTACCGATGGTTTGTTTAAAAAAAAAAGTAGGGTATCACTCAGCATTCCACTGCAGATGGTAATTTCCTTGTTTTTGTTTTGTTAACTACTGAATAATATTATCGGTCTAAGTAAGTTTGGTTTGCTAATTGTATGTGGGGACATAGCTCAGTGGTAGAGCATTCGACTGCAGATCGAGAGGTCCCCGGTTCAAATCCGGGTGTCCCCTGTACGTTTTTGACCTACCGATGGTTTGTTTTTAAAAAAAAGTAGGGTATCACTCAGCATTCCACTGCAGATGGTAATTTCCTTGTTTTTGTTTTGTTAACTACTGAATAATATTATCGGTCTAAGTAAGTTTGGTTTGCTAATTGTATGTGGGGACATAGCTCAGTGGTAGAGCATTCGACTGCAGATCGAGAGGTCCCCGGTTCAAATCCGGGTGTCCCCTGTGCTGTTTTTTCCGTAATCCATTGAGATAATTATAATCCTAAGGTCAGATTAATTTGCTAATAAACGTAAGGATGTCGCTGAGTGGCACTGCAGACCGTGATGTTCCCGTTTGAAATGCGTCTGTCTCTTGTCTCTTTCTTTTTTTACTACTGGAAAATATCATCGGTGTCCAATCAGTTTGGTTTGCTAATTGTATGTGGGGACATACCTCAGTGGTAGAGCATTCGGCTGCAGATGTAGAGGTCCCCGGTTCAAATCCGGGTGTCCCCTGTATGTTTTTGACCTACCGATGGTTTGTTTTTAAAAAAAAGTAGGGTATCACTCAGCATTCCACTGCAGATGGTAATTTCCTTGTTTTTGTTTTGTTAACTACTGAATAATATTATCGGTCTAAGTAAGTTTGGTTTGCTAATTGTATGTGGGGACATAGCTCAGTGGTAGAGCATTCGACTGCAGATCGAGAGGTCCCCGGTTCATATCCGGGTGTCCCCTGTGCTGTTTTTTCCTTAATCCATTGAGATAATTATAATCCTAAGGTCAGATTAATTTGCTAATAAACGTAAGGATGTCGCTGAGTGGCACTGCAGACCGTGATGTTCCCGTTTGAAATGCGTCTGTCTCTTGTCTCTTTCTTTTTTTACTACTAGAAAATATCATCGGTGTCCAATCAGTTTGGTTTGCTAATTGTATGTGGGGACATAGCTCAGTGGTAGAGCATTCGACTGCAGATCGAGAGGTCCCCGGTTCAAATCCGTCTGTCCCCTGTGCTGTTTTTTCCTTAATCCATTGAGATAATTATAATCCTAAGGTCAGATTAATTTGCTATTAAACGTAAGGGTGTCGCTGAGTGGCACTGCAGACCGTGATGTTCCCGTTTGAAATGCGTCTGTCTCTTGTCTCTTTCTTTTTTTACTACTAGAAAATATCATCGGTGTCCAATCAGTTTGGTTTGCTAATTGTATGTGGGGACATACCTCAGTGGTAGAGCATTCGGCTGCAGATGTAGAGGTCCCCGGTTCAAATCCGGGTGTCCCCTGTACGTTTTTGACCTACCGATGGTTTGTTTAAAAAAAAAAGTAGGGTATCACTCAGCATTCCACTGCAGATGGTAATTTCCTTGTTTTTGTTTTGTTAACTACTGAATAATATTATCGGTCTAAGTAAGTTTGGTTTGCTAATTGTATGTGGGGACATAGCTCAGTGGTAGAGCATTCGACTGCAGATCGAGAGGTCCCCGGTTCAAATCCGGGTGTCCCCTGTACGTTTTTGACCTACCGATGGTTTGTTTTTTAAAAAAAGTAGGGTATCACTCAGCATTCCACTGCAGATGGTAATTTCCTTGTTTTTGTTTTGTTAACTACTGAATAATATTATCGGTCTAAGTAAGTTTGGTTTGCTAATTGTATGTGGGGACATAGCTCAGTGGTAGAGCATTCGACTGCAGATCGAGAGGTCCCCGGTTCAAATCCGGGTGTCCCCTGTGCTGTTTTTTCCGTAATCCATTGAGATAATTATAATCCTAAGGTCAGATTAATTTGCTAATAAACGTAAGGATGTCGCTGAGTGGCACTGCAGACCGTGATGTTCCCGTTTGAAATGCGTCTGTCTCTTGTCTCTTTCTTTTTTTACTACTGGAAAATATCATCGGTGTCCAATCAGTTTGGTTTGCTAATTGTATGTGGGGACATACCTCAGTGGTAGAGCATTCGGCTGCAGATGTAGAGGTCCCCGGTTCAAATCCGGGTGTCCCCTGTATGTTTTTGACCTACCGATGGTTTGTTTTTAAAAAAAAGTAGGGTATCACTCAGCATTCCACTGCAGATGGTAATTTCCTTGTTTTTGTTTTGTTAACTACTGAATAATATTATCGGTCTAAGTAAGTTTGGTTTGCTAATTGTATGTGGGGACATAGCTCAGTGGTAGAGCATTCGACTGCAGATCGAGAGGTTGCTGTTCAAATCCGGGTGTCCCCTGTGCTGTTTTTTCTTTAAATCATTTATATAATTATAACCCTCATGTAAGATTAATTTGCTAATAATAAACGTAGGGATGTCGCTGAGTGGGACTGCAGACCATGATGTTCCCGTTTCAAATGCGTCTGGTTTTTTTCTTTTTTTACTACTGGAAAATATCATCGGTGTCCGATCAGTTTGGTTTGCTAATTGTATGTGGGAACATAGCTCAGTGGTAGAGCACTCGACTGCAGATCGAGAGGTCCCCGGTTCAAATCCGGGTGTCCCCTGTGCTGTTTTTTCCTTAATCCATTGAGATAATTATAATCCTAAGGTCAGATTAATTTGCTAATAAACGTAAGGATGTCGCTGAGTGGCACTGCAGACCATGATGTTCCCGTTTGAAATGCGTCTGTCTCTTGTCTGTTTCTTTTTTTACTGATAATTTCCCTTGTTTTTGTTTTGTTAACTACTGAATAATATTATCGGTCTAAGTAAGTTTGGTTTGCTAATTGTATGTGGGGACATAGCTCAGTAGTAGAGCATTCGACTGCAGATCGAGAGGTCCCCGGTTCAAATCCGGGTGTCCCCTGTGCTGTTTTTTCCTTAATCCATTGAGATAATTATAATCCTAAGGTCAGATTAATTTGCTAATAAACGTAAGGATGTCGCTGAGTGGCACTGCAGACCGTGATGTTCCCGTTTGAAATGCGTCTGTCTCTTGTCTCTTTCTTTTTTTACTACTAGAAAATATCATCGGTGTCCAATCAGTTTGGTTTGCTAATTGTATGTGGGGACATAGCTCAGTGGTAGAGCATTCGACTGCAGATCGAGAGGTCCCCGGCTCAAATCCGGGTGTCCCCTGTGCGTTTTTTACCTACCGACGGTTTGTTTAAAAACAAAAGTAGGGTATCACTCAGCATTCCACTGCAGATGATAATTTCCCTTGTTTTTGTTTTGTTAACTACTGAATAATATTATCGGTCTAAGTAAGTTTGGTTTGCTAATTGTATGTGGGGACATAGCTCAGTGGTAGAGCATTCGACTGCAGATCGAGAGGTCCCCGGTTCAAATCCGGGTGTCCCCTGTGCTGTTTTTTCTTTAAACCATTTATATAATTATAACCCTCAGGTAAGATTAATTTGCTAATAAACGTAGGGATGTCGCTGAGTGGCACTGCAGACCATGATGTTCCCGTTTGAAATGCGTCTGTCTCTTGTCTGTTTCTTTTTTTACTACTGGAAAATAACATCGGTTTCCAATCAGTTTGGTTTGCTATATGTATGTGGGGACATAGCTCAGTGGTAGAGCAGTCGACTGCAGATCGAGAGGTCCCCGGTTCAAATCCGGGTGTCCCCTGTGCTGTTTTTTCCTTAATCCATTGAGATAATTATAATCCTAAGGTCAGATTAATTTGCTAATAAACGTAAGGATGTCGCTGCGTGGCACTGCAGACGGTGATGTTCCCGTTTGAAATGCGTCTGTTTCTTGTCTGTTTCTTTTTATTTACTACTGGAAAATATTATTGGTGTCCAATCAGTTTGGTTTGCTAATTGTATGTGGGGACATAGCTCAGTGGTAGAGCATTCGACTGCAGATCGAGAGGTCCCCGGTTCAAATCCGGGTGTCCCCTGTGCTGTTTTTTCTTTAAACCATTTATATAATTATAACCCTCAGGTAAGATTAATTTGCTAATAAACGTAGGAATGTCGCCGAATGGCACTGCAGACCATGATGTTCCCGTTTCAAATGCGTCTGTCTGTTTATTTTTTTACTACTGGAAAATATCATCGGTGTCCGATCAATTTGGTTTGCTAATTGTATGTGGGGACATAGCTCAGTGGTAGAGCATTCGACTGCAGATCGAGAGGTCCCCGGTTCAAATCCGTCTGTCCCCTGTGCTGTTTTTTCCTTAATCCATTGAGATAATTATAATCCTAAGGTCAGATTAATTTGCTAATAAACGTAAGGGTGTCGCTGAGTGGCACTGCAGACCGTGATGTTCCCGTTTGAAATGCGTCTGTCTCTTGTCTCTTTCTTTTTTTACTACTGGAAAATATCATCGGTGTCCAATCAGTTTGGTTTGCTAATTGTATGTGGGGACATACCTCAGTGGTAGAGCATTCGGCTGCAGATGTAGAGGTCCCCGGTTCAAATCCGGGTGTCCCCTGTACGTTTTTGACCTACCGATGGTTTGTTTAAAAAAAAATGTAGGGTATCACTCAGCATTCCACTGCAGATGGTAATTTCCTTGTTTTTGTTTTGTTAACTACTGAATAATATTATCGGTCTAAGTAAGTTTGGTTTGCTAATTGTATGTGGGGACATAGCTCAGTGGTAGAGCATTCGACTGCAGATCGAGAGGTCCCCGGTTCAAATCCGGGTGTCCCCTGTACGTTTTTGACCTACCGATGGTTTGTTTTTTTTAAAAAGTAGGGTATCACTCAGCATTCCACTGCAGATGGTAATTTCCTTGTTTTTGTTTTGTTAACTACTGAATAATATTATCGGTCTAAGTAAGTTTGGTTTGCTAATTGTATGTGGGGACATAGCTCAGTGGTAGAGCATTCGACTGCAGATCGAGAGGTCCCCGGTTCAAATCCGGGTGTCCCCTGTGCTGTTTTTTCCGTAATCCATTGAGATAATTATAATCCTAAGGTCAGATTAATTTGCTAATAAACGTAAGGATGTCGCTGAGTGGCACTGCAGACCGTGATGTTCCCGTTTGAAATGCGTCTGTCTCTTGTCTCTTTCTTTTTTTACTACTGGAAAATATCATCGGTGTCCAATCAGTTTGGTTTGCTAATTGTATGTGGGGACATACCTCAGTGGTAGAGCATTCGGCTGCAGATGTAGAGGTCCCCGGTTCAAATCCGGGTGTCCCCTGTATGTTTTTGACCTACCGATGGTTTGTTTTTTAAAAAAAGTAGGGTATCACTCAGCATTCCACTGCAGATGGTAATTTCCTTGTTTTTGTTTTGTTAACTACTGAATAATATTATCGGTCTAAGTAAGTTTGGTTTGCTAATTGTATGTGGGGACATAGCTCAGTGGTAGAGCATTCGACTGCAGATCGAGAGGTTGCTGTTCAAATCCGGGTGTCCCCTGTGCTGTTTTTTCTTTAAATCATTTATATAATTATAACCCTCATGTAAGATTAATTTGCTAATAATAAACGTAGGGATGTCGCTGAGTGGGACTGCAGACCATGATGTTCCCGTTTCAAATGCGTCTGGTTTTTTTCTTTTTTTACTACTGGAAAATATCATCGGTGTCCGATCAGTTTGGTTTGCTAATTGTATGTGGGAACATAGCTCAGTGGTAGAGCACTCGACTGCAGATCGAGAGGTCCCCGGTTCAAATCCGGGTGTCCCCTGTGCTGTTTTTTCCTTAATCCATTGAGATAATTATAATCCTAAGGTCAGATTAATTTGCTAATAAACGTAAGGATGTCGCTGAGTGGCACTGCAGACCATGATGTTCCCGTTTGAAATGCGTCTGTCTCTTGTCTGTTTCTTTTTTTACTGATAATTTCCCTTGTTTTTGTTTTGTTAACTACTGAATAATATTATCGGTCTAAGTAAGTTTGGTTTGCTAATTGTATGTGGGGACATAGCTCAGTAGTAGAGCATTCGACTGCAGATCGAGAGGTCCCCGGTTCAAATCCGGGTGTCCCTTGTGCTGTTTTTTCTTTAAACCATTTATATAATTATAACCCTCAGGTAAGATTAATTTGCTAATAAACGTAGGGATGTCGCTGAGTGGCACTGCAGACCATGATGTTCCCGTTTGAAATGCGTCTGTCTCTTGTCTGTTTCTTTTTTTACTACTGGAAAATAACATCGGTGTCCAATCAGTTTGGTTTGCTATATGTATGTGGGGACATAGCTCAGTGGTAGAGCAGTCGACTGCAGATCGAGAGGTCCCCGGTTCAAATCCGGGTGTCCCCTGTGCTGTTTTTTCCTTAATCCATTGAGATAATTATAATCCTAAGGTCAGATTAATTTGCTAATAAACGTAAGGATGTCGCTGCGTGGCACTGCAGACGGTGATGTTCCCGTTTGAAATGCGTCTGTTTCTTGTCTGTTTCTTTTTATTTACTACTGGAAAATATTATTGGTGTCCAATCAGTTTGGTTTGCTAATTTTATGTGGGGACATAGCTCAGTGGTAGAGCATTCGACTGCAGATCGAGAGGTCCCCGGTTCAAATCCGGGTGTCCCCTGTGCTGTTTTTTCTTTAAACCATTTATATAATTATAACCCTCAGGTAAGATTAATTTGCTAATAAACGTAGGAATGTCGCCGAATGGCACTGCAGACCATGATGTTCCCGTTTCAAATGCGTCTGTCTGTTTATTTTTTTACTACTGGAAAATATCATCGGTGTCCGATTAGTTTGGTTTGCTAATTGTATGTGGGGACATAGCTCAGTGGTAGAGCATTCGACTGCAGATCGAGAGGTCCCCGGTTCAAATCCGTCTGTCCCCTGTGCTGTTTTTTCCTTAATCCATTGAGATAATTATAATCCTAAGGTCAGATTAATTTGCTAATAAACGTAAGGGTGTCGCTGAGTGGCACTGCAGACCGTGATGTTCCCGTTTGAAATGCGTCTGTCTCTTGTCTCTTTCTTTTTTTACTACTGGAAAATATCATCGGTGTCCAATCAGTTTGGTTTGCTAATTGTATGTGGGGACATACCTCAGTGGTAGAGCATTCGGCTGCAGATGTAGAGGTCCCCGGTTCAAATCCTGGTGTCCCCTGTACGTTTTTGACCTACCGATGGTTTTTTTTTTTTTTAAAGTAGGGTATCACTCAGCATTCCACTGCAGATGGTAATTTCCTTGTTTTTGTTTTGTTAACTACTGAATAATATTATCGGTCTAAGTAAGTTTGGTTTGCTAATTGTATGTGGGGACATAGCTCAGTGGTAGAGCATTCGACTGCAGATCGAGAGGTCCCCGGTTCAAATCCGGGTGTCCCCTGTGCTGTTTTTTCCTTAATCCATTGAGATAATTATAATCCTAAGGTCAGATTAATTTGCTAATAAACGTAAGGATGTCGCTGAGTGGCACTGCAGACCGTGATGTTCCCGTTTGAAATGCGTCTGTCTCTTGTCTCTTTCTTTTTTTACTACTGGAAAATATCATCGGTGTCCAATCAGTTTGGTTTGCTAATTGTATGTGGGGACATAGCTCAGTGGTAGAGCATTCGGCTGCAGATGTAGAGGTCCCCGGTTCAAATCCGGGTGTCCCCTGTGTGTTTTTGACCTACCGATGGTTTGTTTTTAAAAAAAAGTAGGGTATCACTCAGCATTCCACTGCAGATGGTAATTTCCTTGTTTTTGTTTTGTTAACTACTGAATAATATTATCGGTCTAAGTAAGTTTGGTTTGCTAATTGTATGTGGGGACATAGCTCAGTGGTAGAGCATTCGACTGCAGATCGAGAGGTTGCTGTTCAAATCCGGGTGTCCCCTGTGCTGTTTTTTCTTTAAACCATTTATATAATTATAACCCTCATGTAAGATTAATTTGCTAATAAACGTAGGGATGTCGCTGAGTGGCACTGCAGACCATGATGTTCCCGTTTGAAATGCGTCTGTCTCTTGTCTGTTTCTTTTTTTACTACTGGAAAATAACATCGGTGTCCAATCAGTTTGGTTTGCTATATGTATGTGGGGACATAGCTCAGTGGTAGAGCAGTCGACTGCAGATCGAGAGGTCCCCGGTTCAAATCCGGGTGTCCCCTGTGCTGTTTTTTCCTTAATCCATTGAGATAATTATAATCCTAAGGTCAGATTAATTTGCTAATAAACGTAAGGATGTCGCTGCGTGGCACTGCAGACGGTGATGTTCCCGTTTGAAATGCGTCAGTTTCTTGTCTGTTTCTTTTTATTTACTACTGGAAAATATTATTGGTGTCCAATCAGTTTGGTTTGCTAATTGTATGTGGGGACATAGCTCAGTGGTAGAGCATTCGACTGCAGATCGAGAGGTCCCCGGTTCAAATCCGGGTGTCCCCTGTGCTGTTTTTTCTTTAAACCATTTATATAATTATAACCCTCAGGTAAGATTAATTTGCTAATAAACGTAGGAATGTCGCCGAATGGCACTGCAGACCATGATGTTCCCGTTTCAAATGCGTCTGTCTGTTTATTTGTTTACTACTGGAAAATATCATCGGTGTCCGATCAGTTTGGTTTGCTAATTGTATGTGGGGACATAGCTCAGTGGTAGAGCATTCGACTGCAGATCCAGAGGTCCCCGGTTCAAATCCGGGTGTCCCCTGTACGTTTTTGACCTACCGATGGTTTGTTTTTAAAAAAAAGTAGGGTATCACTCAGCATTCCACTGCAGATGGTAATTTCCTTGTTTTTGTTTTGTTAACTACTGAATAATATTATCGGTCTAAGTAAGTTTGGTTTGCTAATTGTATGTGGGGACATAGCTCAGTGGTAGAGCATTCGACTGCAGATCGAGAGGTCCCCGGTTCAAATCCGGGTGTCCCCTGTGCTGTTTTTTCCTTAATCCATTGAGATAATTATAATCCTAAGGTCAGATTAATTTGCTAATAAACGTAAGGATGTCGCTGAGTGGCACTGCAGACCGTGATGTTCCCGTTTGAAATGCGTCTGTCTCTTGTCTCTTTCTTTTTTTACTACTGGAAAATATCATCGGTGTCCAATCAGTTTGGTTTGCTAATTTTATGTGGGAACATACCTCAGTGGTAGAGCATTCGGCTGCAGATGTAGAGGTCCCCGGTTCAAATCCGGGTGTCCCCTGTATGTTTTTGACCTACCGATGGTTTGTTTTTAAAAAAAAGTAGGGTATCACTCAGCATTCCACTGCAGATGGTAATTTCCTTGTTTTTGTTTTGTTAACTACTGAATAATATTATCGGTCTAAGTAAGTTTGGTTTGCTAATTGTATGTGGGGACATAGCTCAGTGGTAGAGCATTCGACTGCAGATCGAGAGGTTGCTGTTCAAATCCGGGTGTCCCCTGTGCTGTTTTTTCTTTAAACCATTTATATAATTATAACCCTCATTTAAGATTAATTTGCTAATAAACGTAGGGATGTCGCTGAGTGGGACTGCAGACCATGATGTTCCCGTTTCAAATGCGTCTGGTTTTTTTCTTTTTTTACTACTGGAAAATATCATCGGTGTCCGATCAGTTTGGTTTGCTAATTGTATGTGGGAACATAGCTCAGTGGTAGAGCACTCGACTGCAGATCGAGAGGTCCCCGGTTCAAATCCGGGTGTCCCCTGTGCTGTTTTTTCCTTAATCCATTGAGATAATTATAATCCTAAGGTCAGATTAATTTGCTAATAAACGTAAGGATGTCGCTGAGTGGCACTGCAGACCATGATGTTCCCGTTTGAAATGCGTCTGTCTCTTGTCTGTTTCTTTTTTTACTGATAATTTCCCTTGTTTTTGTTTTGTTAACTACTGAATAATATTATCGGTCTAAGTAAGTTTGGTTTGCTAATTGTATGTGGGGACATAGCTCAGTAGTAGAGCATTCGACTGCAGATCGAGAGGTCCCCGGTTCAAATCCGGGTGTCCCTTGTGCTGTTTTTTCTTTAAACCATTTATATAATTATAACCCTCAGGTAAGATTAATTTGCTAATAAACGTAGGGATGTCGCTGAGTGGCACTGCAGACCATGATGTTCCCGTTTGAAATGCGTCTGTCTCTTGTCTGTTTCTTTTTTTACTACTGGAAAATAACATCGGTGTCCAATCAGTTTGGTTTGCTATATGTATGTGGGGACATAGCTCAGTGGTAGAGCAGTCGACTGCAGATCGAGAGGTCCCCGGTTCAAATCCGGGTGTCCCCTGTGCTGTTTTTTCCTTAATCCATTGAGATAATTATAATCCTAAGGTCAGATTAATTTGCTAATAAACGTAAGGATGTCGCTGCGTGGCACTGCAGACGGTGATGTTCCCGTTTGAAATGCGTCTGTTTCTTGTCTGTTTCTTTTTATTTACTACTGGAAAATATTATTGGTGTCCAATCAGTTTGGTTTGCTAATTTTATGTGGGGACATAGCTCAGTGGTAGAGCATTCGACTGCAGATCGAGAGGTCCCCGGTTCAAATCCGGGTGTCCCCTGTGCTGTTTTTTCTTTAAACCATTTATATAATTATAACCCTCAGGTAAGATTAATTTGCTAATAAACGTAGGAATGTCGCCGAATGGCACTGCAGACCATGATGTTCCCGTTTCAAATGCGTCTGTCTGTTAATTTTTTTACTACTGGAAAATATCATCGGTGTCCGATCAGTTTGGTTTGCTAATTGTATGTGGGGACATAGCTCAGTGGTAGAGCATTCGACTGCAGATCGAGAGGTCCCCGGTTCAAATCCGTCTGTCCCCTGTGCTGTTTTTTCCTTAATCCATTGAGATAATTATAATCCTAAGGTCAGATTAATTTGCTAATAAACGTAAGGGTGTCGCTGAGTGGCACTGCAGACCGTGATGTTCCCGTTTGAAATGCGTCTGTCTCTTGTCTCTTTCTTTTTTTACTACTGGAAAATATCATCGGTGTCCAATCAGTTTGGTTTGCTAATTGTATGTGGGGACATACCTCAGTGGTAGAGCATTCGGCTGCAGATGTAGAGGTCCCCGGTTCAAATCCGGGTGTCCCCTGTACGTTTTTGACCTACCGATGGTTTTTTTTTTTTTAAAGTAGGGTATCACTCAGCATTCCACTGCAGATGGTAATTTCCTTGTTTTTGTTTTGTTAACTACTGAATAATATTATCGGTCTAAGTAAGTTTGGTTTGCTAATTGTATGTGGGGACATAGCTCAGTGGTAGAGCATTCGACTGCAGATCGAGAGGTCCCCGGTTCAAATCCGGGTGTCCCCTGTGCTGTTTTTTCCTTAATCCATTGAGATAATTATAATCCTAAGGTCAGATTAATTTGCTAATAAACGTAAGGATGTCGCTGAGTGGCACTGCAGACCGTGATGTTCCCGTTTGAAATGCGTCTGTCTCTTGTCTCTTTCTTTTTTTACTACTGGAAAATATCATCGGTGTCCAATCAGTTTGGTTTGCTAATTGTATGTGGGGACATAGCTCAGTGGTAGAGCATTCGGCTGCAGATGTAGAGGTCCCCGGTTCAAATCCGGGTGTCCCCTGTGCTGTTTTTTCCTTAATCCATTGAGATAATTATAATCCTAAGGTCAGATTAATTTGCTAATAAACGTAAGGATGTCGCTGCGTGGCACTGCAGACGGTGATGTTCCCGTTTGAAATGCGTCAGTTTCTTGTCTGTTTCTTTTTTTACTGATAATTTCCCTTGTTTTTGTTTTGTTAACTACTGAATAATATTATCGGTCTAAGTAAGTTTGGTTTGCTAATTGTATGTGGGGACATAGCTCAGTAGTAGAGCATTCGACTGCAGATCGAGAGGTCCCCGGTTCAAATCCGGGTGTCCCTTGTGCTGTTTTTTCTTTAAACCATTTATATAATTATAACCCTCAGGTAAGATTAATTTGCTAATAAACGTAGGGATGTCGCTGAGTGGCACTGCAGACCATGATGTTCCCGTTTGAAATGCGTCTGTCTCTTGTCTGTTTCTTTTTTTACTACTGGAAAATAACATCGGTGTCCAATCAGTTTGGTTTGCTATATGTATGTGGGGACATAGCTCAGTGGTAGAGCAGTCGACTGCAGATCGAGAGGTCCCCGGTTCAAATCCGGGTGTCCCCTGTGCTGTTTTTTCCTTAATCCATTGAGATAATTATAATCCTAAGGTCAGATTAATTTGCTAATAAACGTAAGGATGTCGCTGCGTGGCACTGCAGACGGTGATGTTCCCGTTTGAAATGCGTCTGTTTCTTGTCTGTTTCTTTTTATTTACTACTGGAAAATATTATTGGTGTCCAATCAGTTTGGTTTGCTAATTTTATGTGGGGACATAGCTCAGTGGTAGAGCATTCGACTGCAGATCGAGAGGTCCCCGGTTCAAATCCGGGTGTCCCCTGTGCTGTTTTTTCTTTAAACCATTTATATAATTATAACCCTCAGGTAAGATTAATTTGCTAATAAACGTAGGAATGTCGCCGAATGGCACTGCAGACCATGATGTTCCCGTTTCAAATGCGTCTGTCTGTTAATTTTTTTACTACTGGAAAATATCATCGGTGTCCGATCAGTTTGGTTTGCTAATTGTATGTGGGGACATAGCTCAGTGGTAGAGCATTCGACTGCAGATCGAGAGGTCCCCGGTTCAAATCCGTCTGTCCCCTGTGCTGTTTTTTCCTTAATCCATTGAGATAATTATAATCCTAAGGTCAGATTAATTTGCTAATAAACGTAAGGGTGTCGCTGAGTGGCACTGCAGACCGTGATGTTCCCGTTTGAAATGCGTCTGTCTCTTGTCTCTTTCTTTTTTTACTACTGGAAAATATCATCGGTGTCCAATCAGTTTGGTTTGCTAATTGTATGTGGGGACATACCTCAGTGGTAGAGCATTCGGCTGCAGATGTAGAGGTCCCCGGTTCAAATCCGGGTGTCCCCTGTACGTTTTTGACCTACCGATGGTTTTTTTTTTTTTAAAGTAGGGTATCACTCAGCATTCCACTGCAGATGGTAATTTCCTTGTTTTTGTTTTGTTAACTACTGAATAATATTATCGGTCTAAGTAAGTTTGGTTTGCTAATTGTATGTGGGGACATAGCTCAGTGGTAGAGCATTCGACTGCAGATCGAGAGGTCCCCGGTTCAAATCCGGGTGTCCCCTGTGCTGTTTTTTCCTTAATCCATTGAGATAATTATAATCCTAAGGTCAGATTAATTTGCTAATAAACGTAAGGATGTCGCTGAGTGGCACTGCAGACCGTGATGTTCCCGTTTGAAATGCGTCTGTCTCTTGTCTCTTTCTTTTTTTACTACTGGAAAATATCATCGGTGTCCAATCAGTTTGGTTTGCTAATTGTATGTGGGGACATAGCTCAGTGGTAGAGCATTCGGCTGCAGATGTAGAGGTCCCCGGTTCAAATCCGGGTGTCCCCTGTGCTGTTTTTTCCTTAATCCATTGAGATAATTATAATCCTAAGGTCAGATTAATTTGCTAATAAACGTAAGGATGTCGCTGCGTGGCACTGCAGACGGTGATGTTCCCGTTTGAAATGCGTCAGTTTCTTGTCTGTTTCTTTTTATTTACTACTGGAAAATATTATTGGTGTCCAATCAGTTTGGTTTGCTAATTTTATGTGGGGACATAGCTCAGTGGTAGAGCATTCGACTGCAGATCGAGAGGTCCCCGGTTCAAATCCGGGTGTCCCCTGTGCTGTTTTTTCTTTAAACCATTTATATAATTATAACCCTCAGGTAAGATTAATTTGCTAATAAACGTAGGAATGTCGCCGAATGGCACTGCAGACCATGATGTTCCCGTTTCAAATGCGTCTGTCTGTTTATTTTTTTACTACTGGAAAATATCATCGGTGTCCGATCAGTTTGGTTTGCTAATTGTATGTGGGGACATAGCTCAGTGGTAGAGCATTCGACTGCAGATCGAGAGGTCCCCGGTTCAAATCCGGGTGTCCCCTGTATGTTTTTGACCTACCGATGGTTTGTTTTTAAAAAAAAGTAGGGTATCACTCAGCATTCCACTGCAGATGGTAATTTCCTTGTTTTTGTTTTGTTAACTACTGAATAATATTATCGGTCTAAGTAAGTTTGGTTTGCTAATTGTATGTGGGGACATAGCTCAGTGGTAGAGCATTCGACTGCAGATCGAGAGGTTGCTGTTCAAATCCGGGTGTCCCCTGTGCTGTTTTTTCTTTAAATCATTTATATAATTATAACCCTCATGTAAGATTAATTTGCTAATAATAAACGTAGGGATGTCGCTGAGTGGGACTGCAGACCATGATGTTCCCGTTTCAAATGCGTCTGGTTTTTTTCTTTTTTTACTACTGGAAAATATCATCGGTGTCCGATCAGTTTGGTTTGCTAATTGTATGTGGGAACATAGCTCAGTGGTAGAGCACTCGACTGCAGATCGAGAGGTCCCCGGTTCAAATCCGGGTGTCCCCTGTGCTGTTTTTTCCTTAATCCATTGAGATAATTATAATCCTAAGGTCAGATTAATTTGCTAATAAACGTAAGGATGTCGCTGAGTGGCACTGCAGACCATGATGTTCCCGTTTGAAATGCGTCTGTCTCTTGTCTGTTTCTTTTTTTACTGATAATTTCCCTTGTTTTTGTTTTGTTAACTACTGAATAATATTATCGGTCTAAGTAAGTTTGGTTTGCTAATTGTATGTGGGGACATAGCTCAGTAGTAGAGCATTCGACTGCAGATCGAGAGGTCCCCGGTTCAAATCCGGGTGTCCCCTGTGCTGTTTTTTCCTTAATCCATTGAGATAATTATAATCCTAAGGTCAGATTAATTTGCTAATAAACGTAAGGATGTCGCTGAGTGGCACTGCAGACCGTGATGTTCCCGTTTGAAATGCGTCTGTCTCTTGTCTCTTTCTTTTTTTACTACTAGAAAATATCATCGGTGTCCAATCAGTTTGGTTTGCTAATTGTATGTGGGGACATAGCTCAGTGGTAGAGCATTCGACTGCAGATCGAGAGGTCCCCGGCTCAAATCCGGGTGTCCCCTGTGCGTTTTTTACCTACCGACGGTTTGTTTAAAAACAAAAGTAGGGTATCACTCAGCATTCCACTGCAGATGATAATTTCCCTTGTTTTTGTTTTGTTAACTACTGAATAATATTATCGGTCTAAGTAAGTTTGGTTTGCTAATTGTATGTGGGGACATAGCTCAGTGGTAGAGCATTCGACTGCAGATCGAGAGGTCCCCGGTTCAAATCCGGGTGTCCCCTGTGCTGTTTTTTCTTTAAACCATTTATATAATTATAACCCTCAGGTAAGATTAATTTGCTAATAAACGTAGGGATGTCGCTGAGTGGCACTGCAGACCATGATGTTCCCGTTTGAAATGCGTCTGTCTCTTGTCTGTTTCTTTTTTTACTACTGGAAAATAACATCGGTTTCCAATCAGTTTGGTTTGCTATATGTATGTGGGGACATAGCTCAGTGGTAGAGCAGTCGACTGCAGATCGAGAGGTCCCCGGTTCAAATCCGGGTGTCCCCTGTGCTGTTTTTTCCTTAATCCATTGAGATAATTATAATCCTAAGGTCAGATTAATTTGCTAATAAACGTAAGGATGTCGCTGCGTGGCACTGCAGACGGTGATGTTCCCGTTTGAAATGCGTCTGTTTCTTGTCTGTTTCTTTTTATTTACTACTGGAAAATATTATTGGTGTCCAATCAGTTTGGTTTGCTAATTGTATGTGGGGACATAGCTCAGTGGTAGAGCATTCGACTGCAGATCGAGAGGTCCCCGGTTCAAATCCGGGTGTCCCCTGTGCTGTTTTTTCTTTAAACCATTTATATAATTATAACCCTCAGGTAAGATTAATTTGCTAATAAACGTAGGAATGTCGCCGAATGGCACTGCAGACCATGATGTTCCCGTTTCAAATGCGTCTGTCTGTTTATTTTTTTACTACTGGAAAATATCATCGGTGTCCGATCAATTTGGTTTGCTAATTGTATGTGGGGACATAGCTCAGTGGTAGAGCATTCGACTGCAGATCGAGAGGTCCCCGGTTCAAATCCGTCTGTCCCCTGTGCTGTTTTTTCCTTAATCCATTGAGATAATTATAATCCTAAGGTCAGATTAATTTGCTAATAAACGTAAGGGTGTCGCTGAGTGGCACTGCAGACCGTGATGTTCCCGTTTGAAATGCGTCTGTCTCTTGTCTCTTTCTTTTTTTACTACTGGAAAATATCATCGGTGTCCAATCAGTTTGGTTTGCTAATTGTATGTGGGGACATACCTCAGTGGTAGAGCATTCGGCTGCAGATGTAGAGGTCCCCGGTTCAAATCCGGGTGTCCCCTGTACGTTTTTGACCTACCGATGGTTTGTTTAAAAAAAAATGTAGGGTATCACTCAGCATTCCACTGCAGATGGTAATTTCCTTGTTTTTGTTTTGTTAACT
This sequence comes from Crossaster papposus, assembly GCA_037893245.1. Lineage (NCBI taxonomy): Eukaryota > Metazoa > Echinodermata > Asteroidea > Velatida > Solasteridae > Crossaster > Crossaster papposus. The sequence continues at coordinate 1,065,869 of JBAIAA010000246.1, forward strand.
ACTGAATAATATTATCGGTCTAAGTAAGTTTGGTTTGCTAATTGTATGTGGGGACATAGCTCAGTGGTAGAGCATTCGACTGCAGATCGAGAGGTCCCCGGTTCAAATCCGGGTGTCCCCTGTACGTTTTTGACCTACCGATGGTTTGTTTTTTTTAAAAAGTAGGGTATCACTCAGCATTCCACTGCAGATGGTAATTTCCTTGTTTTTGTTTTGTTAACTACTGAATAATATTATCGGTCTAAGTAAGTTTGGTTTGCTAATTGTATGTGGGGACATAGCTCAGTGGTAGAGCATTCGACTGCAGATCGAGAGGTCCCCGGTTCAAATCCGGGTGTCCCCTGTGCTGTTTTTTCCGTAATCCATTGAGATAATTATAATCCTAAGGTCAGATTAATTTGCTAATAAACGTAAGGATGTCGCTGAGTGGCACTGCAGACCGTGATGTTCCCGTTTGAAATGCGTCTGTCTCTTGTCTCTTTCTTTTTTTACTACTGGAAAATATCATCGGTGTCCAATCAGTTTGGTTTGCTAATTGTATGTGGGGACATACCTCAGTGGTAGAGCATTCGGCTGCAGATGTAGAGGTCCCCGGTTCAAATCCGGGTGTCCCCTGTATGTTTTTGACCTACCGATGGTTTGTTTTTTAAAAAAAGTAGGGTATCACTCAGCATTCCACTGCAGATGGTAATTTCCTTGTTTTTGTTTTGTTAACTACTGAATAATATTATCGGTCTAAGTAAGTTTGGTTTGCTAATTGTATGTGGGGACATAGCTCAGTGGTAGAGCATTCGACTGCAGATCGAGAGGTTGCTGTTCAAATCCGGGTGTCCCCTGTGCTGTTTTTTCTTTAAATCATTTATATAATTATAACCCTCATGTAAGATTAATTTGCTAATAATAAACGTAGGGATGTCGCTGAGTGGGACTGCAGACCATGATGTTCCCGTTTCAAATGCGTCTGGTTTTTTTCTTTTTTTACTACTGGAAAATATCATCGGTGTCCGATCAGTTTGGTTTGCTAATTGTATGTGGGAACATAGCTCAGTGGTAGAGCACTCGACTGCAGATCGAGAGGTCCCCGGTTCAAATCCGGGTGTCCCCTGTGCTGTTTTTTCCTTAATCCATTGAGATAATTATAATCCTAAGGTCAGATTAATTTGCTAATAAACGTAAGGATGTCGCTGAGTGGCACTGCAGACCATGATGTTCCCGTTTGAAATGCGTCTGTCTCTTGTCTGTTTCTTTTTTTACTGATAATTTCCCTTGTTTTTGTTTTGTTAACTACTGAATAATATTATCGGTCTAAGTAAGTTTGGTTTGCTAATTGTATGTGGGGACATAGCTCAGTAGTAGAGCATTCGACTGCAGATCGAGAGGTCCCCGGTTCAAATCCGGGTGTCCCTTGTGCTGTTTTTTCTTTAAACCATTTATATAATTATAACCCTCAGGTAAGATTAATTTGCTAATAAACGTAGGGATGTCGCTGAGTGGCACTGCAGACCATGATGTTCCCGTTTGAAATGCGTCTGTCTCTTGTCTGTTTCTTTTTTTACTACTGGAAAATAACATCGGTGTCCAATCAGTTTGGTTTGCTATATGTATGTGGGGACATAGCTCAGTGGTAGAGCAGTCGACTGCAGATCGAGAGGTCCCCGGTTCAAATCCGGGTGTCCCCTGTGCTGTTTTTTCCTTAATCCATTGAGATAATTATAATCCTAAGGTCAGATTAATTTGCTAATAAACGTAAGGATGTCGCTGCGTGGCACTGCAGACGGTGATGTTCCCGTTTGAAATGCGTCTGTTTCTTGTCTGTTTCTTTTTATTTACTACTGGAAAATATTATTGGTGTCCAATCAGTTTGGTTTGCTAATTTTATGTGGGGACATAGCTCAGTGGTAGAGCATTCGACTGCAGATCGAGAGGTCCCCGGTTCAAATCCGGGTGTCCCCTGTGCTGTTTTTTCTTTAAACCATTTATATAATTATAACCCTCAGGTAAGATTAATTTGCTAATAAACGTAGGAATGTCGCCGAATGGCACTGCAGACCATGATGTTCCCGTTTCAAATGCGTCTGTCTGTTTATTTTTTTACTACTGGAAAATATCATCGGTGTCCGATTAGTTTGGTTTGCTAATTGTATGTGGGGACATAGCTCAGTGGTAGAGCATTCGACTGCAGATCGAGAGGTCCCCGGTTCAAATCCGTCTGTCCCCTGTGCTGTTTTTTCCTTAATCCATTGAGATAATTATAATCCTAAGGTCAGATTAATTTGCTAATAAACGTAAGGGTGTCGCTGAGTGGCACTGCAGACCGTGATGTTCCCGTTTGAAATGCGTCTGTCTCTTGTCTCTTTCTTTTTTTACTACTGGAAAATATCATCGGTGTCCAATCAGTTTGGTTTGCTAATTGTATGTGGGGACATACCTCAGTGGTAGAGCATTCGGCTGCAGATGTAGAGGTCCCCGGTTCAAATCCTGGTGTCCCCTGTACGTTTTTGACCTACCGATGGTTTTTTTTTTTTTTAAAGTAGGGTATCACTCAGCATTCCACTGCAGATGGTAATTTCCTTGTTTTTGTTTTGTTAACTACTGAATAATATTATCGGTCTAAGTAAGTTTGGTTTGCTAATTGTATGTGGGGACATAGCTCAGTGGTAGAGCATTCGACTGCAGATCGAGAGGTCCCCGGTTCAAATCCGGGTGTCCCCTGTGCTGTTTTTTCCTTAATCCATTGAGATAATTATAATCCTAAGGTCAGATTAATTTGCTAATAAACGTAAGGATGTCGCTGAGTGGCACTGCAGACCGTGATGTTCCCGTTTGAAATGCGTCTGTCTCTTGTCTCTTTCTTTTTTTACTACTGGAAAATATCATCGGTGTCCAATCAGTTTGGTTTGCTAATTGTATGTGGGGACATAGCTCAGTGGTAGAGCATTCGGCTGCAGATGTAGAGGTCCCCGGTTCAAATCCGGGTGTCCCCTGTGTGTTTTTGACCTACCGATGGTTTGTTTTTAAAAAAAAGTAGGGTATCACTCAGCATTCCACTGCAGATGGTAATTTCCTTGTTTTTGTTTTGTTAACTACTGAATAATATTATCGGTCTAAGTAAGTTTGGTTTGCTAATTGTATGTGGGGACATAGCTCAGTGGTAGAGCATTCGACTGCAGATCGAGAGGTTGCTGTTCAAATCCGGGTGTCCCCTGTGCTGTTTTTTCTTTAAACCATTTATATAATTATAACCCTCATGTAAGATTAATTTGCTAATAAACGTAGGGATGTCGCTGAGTGGCACTGCAGACCATGATGTTCCCGTTTGAAATGCGTCTGTCTCTTGTCTGTTTCTTTTTTTACTACTGGAAAATAACATCGGTGTCCAATCAGTTTGGTTTGCTATATGTATGTGGGGACATAGCTCAGTGGTAGAGCAGTCGACTGCAGATCGAGAGGTCCCCGGTTCAAATCCGGGTGTCCCCTGTGCTGTTTTTTCCTTAATCCATTGAGATAATTATAATCCTAAGGTCAGATTAATTTGCTAATAAACGTAAGGATGTCGCTGCGTGGCACTGCAGACGGTGATGTTCCCGTTTGAAATGCGTCAGTTTCTTGTCTGTTTCTTTTTATTTACTACTGGAAAATATTATTGGTGTCCAATCAGTTTGGTTTGCTAATTGTATGTGGGGACATAGCTCAGTGGTAGAGCATTCGACTGCAGATCGAGAGGTCCCCGGTTCAAATCCGGGTGTCCCCTGTGCTGTTTTTTCTTTAAACCATTTATATAATTATAACCCTCAGGTAAGATTAATTTGCTAATAAACGTAGGAATGTCGCCGAATGGCACTGCAGACCATGATGTTCCCGTTTCAAATGCGTCTGTCTGTTTATTTGTTTACTACTGGAAAATATCATCGGTGTCCGATCAGTTTGGTTTGCTAATTGTATGTGGGGACATAGCTCAGTGGTAGAGCATTCGACTGCAGATCCAGAGGTCCCCGGTTCAAATCCGGGTGTCCCCTGTACGTTTTTGACCTACCGATGGTTTGTTTTTAAAAAAAAGTAGGGTATCACTCAGCATTCCACTGCAGATGGTAATTTCCTTGTTTTTGTTTTGTTAACTACTGAATAATATTATCGGTCTAAGTAAGTTTGGTTTGCTAATTGTATGTGGGGACATAGCTCAGTGGTAGAGCATTCGACTGCAGATCGAGAGGTCCCCGGTTCAAATCCGGGTGTCCCCTGTGCTGTTTTTTCCTTAATCCATTGAGATAATTATAATCCTAAGGTCAGATTAATTTGCTAATAAACGTAAGGATGTCGCTGAGTGGCACTGCAGACCGTGATGTTCCCGTTTGAAATGCGTCTGTCTCTTGTCTCTTTCTTTTTTTACTACTGGAAAATATCATCGGTGTCCAATCAGTTTGGTTTGCTAATTTTATGTGGGAACATACCTCAGTGGTAGAGCATTCGGCTGCAGATGTAGAGGTCCCCGGTTCAAATCCGGGTGTCCCCTGTATGTTTTTGACCTACCGATGGTTTGTTTTTAAAAAAAAGTAGGGTATCACTCAGCATTCCACTGCAGATGGTAATTTCCTTGTTTTTGTTTTGTTAACTACTGAATAATATTATCGGTCTAAGTAAGTTTGGTTTGCTAATTGTATGTGGGGACATAGCTCAGTGGTAGAGCATTCGACTGCAGATCGAGAGGTTGCTGTTCAAATCCGGGTGTCCCCTGTGCTGTTTTTTCTTTAAACCATTTATATAATTATAACCCTCATTTAAGATTAATTTGCTAATAAACGTAGGGATGTCGCTGAGTGGGACTGCAGACCATGATGTTCCCGTTTCAAATGCGTCTGGTTTTTTTCTTTTTTTACTACTGGAAAATATCATCGGTGTCCGATCAGTTTGGTTTGCTAATTGTATGTGGGAACATAGCTCAGTGGTAGAGCACTCGACTGCAGATCGAGAGGTCCCCGGTTCAAATCCGGGTGTCCCCTGTGCTGTTTTTTCCTTAATCCATTGAGATAATTATAATCCTAAGGTCAGATTAATTTGCTAATAAACGTAAGGATGTCGCTGAGTGGCACTGCAGACCATGATGTTCCCGTTTGAAATGCGTCTGTCTCTTGTCTGTTTCTTTTTTTACTGATAATTTCCCTTGTTTTTGTTTTGTTAACTACTGAATAATATTATCGGTCTAAGTAAGTTTGGTTTGCTAATTGTATGTGGGGACATAGCTCAGTAGTAGAGCATTCGACTGCAGATCGAGAGGTCCCCGGTTCAAATCCGGGTGTCCCTTGTGCTGTTTTTTCTTTAAACCATTTATATAATTATAACCCTCAGGTAAGATTAATTTGCTAATAAACGTAGGGATGTCGCTGAGTGGCACTGCAGACCATGATGTTCCCGTTTGAAATGCGTCTGTCTCTTGTCTGTTTCTTTTTTTACTACTGGAAAATAACATCGGTGTCCAATCAGTTTGGTTTGCTATATGTATGTGGGGACATAGCTCAGTGGTAGAGCAGTCGACTGCAGATCGAGAGGTCCCCGGTTCAAATCCGGGTGTCCCCTGTGCTGTTTTTTCCTTAATCCATTGAGATAATTATAATCCTAAGGTCAGATTAATTTGCTAATAAACGTAAGGATGTCGCTGCGTGGCACTGCAGACGGTGATGTTCCCGTTTGAAATGCGTCTGTTTCTTGTCTGTTTCTTTTTATTTACTACTGGAAAATATTATTGGTGTCCAATCAGTTTGGTTTGCTAATTTTATGTGGGGACATAGCTCAGTGGTAGAGCATTCGACTGCAGATCGAGAGGTCCCCGGTTCAAATCCGGGTGTCCCCTGTGCTGTTTTTTCTTTAAACCATTTATATAATTATAACCCTCAGGTAAGATTAATTTGCTAATAAACGTAGGAATGTCGCCGAATGGCACTGCAGACCATGATGTTCCCGTTTCAAATGCGTCTGTCTGTTAATTTTTTTACTACTGGAAAATATCATCGGTGTCCGATCAGTTTGGTTTGCTAATTGTATGTGGGGACATAGCTCAGTGGTAGAGCATTCGACTGCAGATCGAGAGGTCCCCGGTTCAAATCCGTCTGTCCCCTGTGCTGTTTTTTCCTTAATCCATTGAGATAATTATAATCCTAAGGTCAGATTAATTTGCTAATAAACGTAAGGGTGTCGCTGAGTGGCACTGCAGACCGTGATGTTCCCGTTTGAAATGCGTCTGTCTCTTGTCTCTTTCTTTTTTTACTACTGGAAAATATCATCGGTGTCCAATCAGTTTGGTTTGCTAATTGTATGTGGGGACATACCTCAGTGGTAGAGCATTCGGCTGCAGATGTAGAGGTCCCCGGTTCAAATCCGGGTGTCCCCTGTACGTTTTTGACCTACCGATGGTTTTTTTTTTTTTAAAGTAGGGTATCACTCAGCATTCCACTGCAGATGGTAATTTCCTTGTTTTTGTTTTGTTAACTACTGAATAATATTATCGGTCTAAGTAAGTTTGGTTTGCTAATTGTATGTGGGGACATAGCTCAGTGGTAGAGCATTCGACTGCAGATCGAGAGGTCCCCGGTTCAAATCCGGGTGTCCCCTGTGCTGTTTTTTCCTTAATCCATTGAGATAATTATAATCCTAAGGTCAGATTAATTTGCTAATAAACGTAAGGATGTCGCTGAGTGGCACTGCAGACCGTGATGTTCCCGTTTGAAATGCGTCTGTCTCTTGTCTCTTTCTTTTTTTACTACTGGAAAATATCATCGGTGTCCAATCAGTTTGGTTTGCTAATTGTATGTGGGGACATAGCTCAGTGGTAGAGCATTCGGCTGCAGATGTAGAGGTCCCCGGTTCAAATCCGGGTGTCCCCTGTGCTGTTTTTTCCTTAATCCATTGAGATAATTATAATCCTAAGGTCAGATTAATTTGCTAATAAACGTAAGGATGTCGCTGCGTGGCACTGCAGACGGTGATGTTCCCGTTTGAAATGCGTCAGTTTCTTGTCTGTTTCTTTTTATTTACTACTGGAAAATATTATTGGTGTCCAATCAGTTTGGTTTGCTAATTTTATGTGGGGACATAGCTCAGTGGTAGAGCATTCGACTGCAGATCGAGAGGTCCCCGGTTCAAATCCGGGTGTCCCCTGTGCTGTTTTTTCTTTAAACCATTTATATAATTATAACCCTCAGGTAAGATTAATTTGCTAATAAACGTAGGAATGTCGCCGAATGGCACTGCAGACCATGATGTTCCCGTTTCAAATGCGTCTGTCTGTTTATTTTTTTACTACTGGAAAATATCATCGGTGTCCGATCAGTTTGGTTTGCTAATTGTATGTGGGGACATAGCTCAGTGGTAGAGCATTCGACTGCAGATCGAGAGGTCCCCGGTTCAAATCCGGGTGTCCCCTGTACGTTTTTGACCTACCGATGGTTTGTTTTTAAAAAAAAGTAGGGTATCACTCAGCATTCCACTGCAGATGGTAATTTCCTTGTTTTTGTTTTGTTAACTACTGAATAATATTATCGGTCTAAGTAAGTTTGGTTTGCTAATTGTATGTGGGGACATAGCTCAGTGGTAGAGCATTCGACTGCAGATCGAGAGGTCCCCGGTTCAAATCCGGGTGTCCCCTGTGCTGTTTTTTCCTTAATCCATTGAGATAATTATAATCCTAAGGTCAGATTAATTTGCTAATAAACGTAAGGATGTCGCTGAGTGGCACTGCAGACCGTGATGTTCCCGTTTGAAATGCGTCTGTCTCTTGTCTCTTTCTTTTTTTACTACTGGAAAATATCATCGGTGTCCAATCAGTTTGGTTTGCTAATTTTATGTGGGAACATACCTCAGTGGTAGAGCATTCGGCTGCAGATGTAGAGGTCCCCGGTTCAAATCCGGGTGTCCCCTGTATGTTTTTGACCTACCGATGGTTTGTTTTTAAAAAAAAGTAGGGTATCACTCAGCATTCCACTGCAGATGGTAATTTCCTTGTTTTTGTTTTGTTAACTACTGAATAATATTATCGGTCTAAGTAAGTTTGGTTTGCTAATTGTATGTGGGGACATAGCTCAATGGTAGAGCATTCGACTGCAGATCGAGAGGTTGCTGTTCAAATCCGGGTGTCCCCTGTGCTGTTTTTTCTTTAAACCATTTATATAATTATAACCCTCATTTAAGATTAATTTGCTAATAAACGTAGGGATGTCGCTGAGTGGGACTGCAGACCATGATGTTCCCGTTTCAAATGCGTCTGGTTTTTTTCTTTTTTTACTACTGGAAAATATCATCGGTGTCCGATCAGTTTGGTTTGCTAATTGTATGTGGGAACATAGCTCAGTGGTAGAGCACTCGACTGCAGATCGAGAGGTCCCCGGTTCAAATCCGGGTGTCCCCTGTGCTGTTTTTTCCTTAATCCATTGAGATAATTATAATCCTAAGGTCAGATTAATTTGCTAATAAACGTAAGGATGTCGCTGAGTGGCACTGCAGACCGTGATGTTCCCGTTTGAAATGCGTCTGTCTCTTGTCTCTTTCTTTTTTTACTACTAGAAAATATCATCGGTGTCCAATCAGTTTGGTTTGCTAATTGTATGTGGGGACATAGCTCGGTGGTGGAGCATTCGACTGCAGATCGAGAGGTCCCCGGTTCAAATCCGGGTGTCCCCTGTGCGTTTTTTACCTACCGACGGTTTGTTTAAAAACAAAAGTAGGGTATCACTCAGCATTCCACTGCAGATGATAATTTCCCTTGTTTTTGTTTTGTTAACTACTGAATAATATTATCGGTCTAAGTAAGTTTGGTTTGCTAATTGTATGTGGGGACATAGCTCAGTGGTAGAGCATTCGACTGCAGATCGAGAGGTTCCCGGTTCAAATCCGGGTGTCCCCTGTGCTGTTTTTTCTTTAAACCATTTATATAATTATAACCCTCAGGTAAGATTAATTTGCTAATAAACGTAGGGATGTCGCTGAGTGGCACTGCAGACCATGATGTTCCCGTTTGAAATGCGTCTGTCTCTTGTCTGTTTCTTTTTTTACTACTGGAAAATAACATCGGTGTCCAATCAGTTTGGTTTGCTATATGTATGTGGGGACATAGCTCAGTGGTAGAGCAGTCGACTGCAGATCGAGAGGTCCCCGGTTCAAATCCGGGTGTCCCCTGTGCTGTTTTTTCCTTAATCCATTGAGATAATTATAATCCTAAGGTCAGATTAATTTGCTAATAAACGTAAGGATGTCGCTGCGTGGCACTGCAGACGGTGATGTTCCCGTTTGAAATGCGTCTGTTTCTTGTCTGTTTCTTTTTATTTACTACTGGAAAATATTATTGGTGTCCAATCAGTTTGGTTTGCTAATTGTATGTGGGGACATAGCTCAGTGGTAGAGCATTCGACTGCAGATCGAGAGGTCCCCGGTTCAAATCCGGGTGTCCCCTGTGCTGTTTTTTCTTTAAACCATTTATATAATTATAACCCTCAGGTAAGATTAATTTGCTAATAAACGTAGGAATGTCGCCAAATGGCACTGCAGACCATGATGTTCCCGTTTCAAATGCGTCTGTCTGTTTATTTTTTTACTACTGGAAAATATCATCGGTGTCCGATCAATTTGGTTTGCTAATTGTATGTGGGGACATAGCTCAGTGGTAGAGCATTCGACTGCAGATCGAGAGGTCCCCGGTTCAAATCCGTCTGTCCCCTGTGCTGTTTTTTCCTTAATCCATTGAGATAATTATAATCCTAAGGTCAGATTAATTTGCTAATAAACGTAAGGGTGTCGCTGAGTGGCACTGCAGACCGTGATGTTCCCGTTTGAAATGCGTCTGTCTCTTGTCTCTTTCTTTTTTTACTACTGGAAAATATCATCGGTGTCCAATCAGTTTGGTTTGCTAATTGTATGTGGGGACATACCTCAGTGGTAGAGCATTCGGCTGCAGATGTAGAGGTCCCCGGTTCAAATCCGGGTGTCCCCTGTACGTTTTTGACCTACCGATGGTTTGTTTAAAAAAAAAAGTAGGGTATCACTCAGCATTCCACTGCAGATGGTAATTTCCTTGTTTTTGTTTTGTTAACTACTGAATAATATTATCGGTCTAAGTAAGTTTGGTTTGCTAATTGTATGTGGGGACATAGCTCAGTGGTAGAGCATTCGACTGCAGATCGAGAGGTCCCCGGTTCAAATCCGGGTGTCCCCTGTACGTTTTTGACCTACCGATGGTTTGTTTTTAAAAAAAAGTAGGGTATCACTCAGCATTCCACTGCAGATGGTAATTTCCTTGTTTTTGTTTTGTTAACTACTGAATAATATTATCGGTCTAAGTAAGTTTGGTTTGCTAATTGTATGTGGGGACATAGCTCAGTGGTAGAGCATTCGACTGCAGATCGAGAGGTCCCCGGTTCAAATCCGGGTGTCCCCTGTGCTGTTTTTTCCGTAATCCATTGAGATAATTATAATCCTAAGGTCAGATTAATTTGCTAATAAACGTAAGGATGTCGCTGAGTGGCACTGCAGACCGTGATGTTCCCGTTTGAAATGCGTCTGTCTCTTGTTTCTTTCTTTTTTTACTACTGGAAAATATCATCGGTGTCCAATCAGTTTGGTTTGCTAATTGTATGTGGGGACATACCTCAGTGGTAGAGCATTCGGCTGCAGATGTAGAGGTCCCCGGTTCAAATCCGGGTGTCCCCTGTATGTTTTTGACCTACCGATGGTTTGTTTTAAAAAAAAAGTAGGGTATCACTCAGCATTCCACTGCAGATGGTAATTTCCTTGTTTTTGTTTTGTTAACTACTGAATAATATTATCGGTCTAAGTAAGTTTGGTTTGCTAATTGTATGTGGGGACATAGCTCAGTGGTAGAGCATTCGACTGCAGATCAAGAGGTTGCTGTTCAAATCCGGGTGTCCCCTGTGCTGTTTTTTCTTTAAATCATTTATATAATTATAACCCTCATGTAAGATTAATTTGCTAATAATAAACGTAGGGATGTCGCTGAGTGGGACTGCAGACCATGATGTTCCCGTTTCAAATGCGTCTGGTTTTTTTCTTTTTTTACTACTGGAAAATATCATCGGTGTCCGATCAGTTTGGTTTGCTAATTGTATGTGGGAACATAGCTCAGTGGTAGAGCACTCGACTGCAGATCGAGAGGTCCCCGGTTCAAATCCGGGTGTCCCCTGTGCTGTTTTTTCCTTAATCCATTGAGATAATTATAATCCTAAGGTCAGATTAATTTGCTAATAAACGTAAGGATGTCGCTGAGTGGCACTGCAGACCATGATGTTCCCGTTTGAAATGCGTCTGTCTCTTGTCTGTTTCTTTTTTTACTGATAATTTCCCTTGTTTTTGTTTTGTTAACTACTGAATAATATTATTGGTCTAAGTAAGTTTGGTTTGCTAATTGTATGTGGGGACATAGCTCAGTAGTAGAGCATTCGACTGCAGATCGAGAGGTCCCCGGTTCAAATCCGGGTGTCCCCTGTGCTGTTTTTTCCTTAATCCATTGAGATAATTATAATCCTAAGGTCAGATTAATTTGCTAATAAACGTAAGGATGTCGCTGAGTGGCACTGCAGACCGTGATGTTCCCGTTTGAAATGCGTCTGTCTCTTGTCTCTTTCTTTTTTTACTACTGGAAAATATCATCGGTGTCCAATCAGTTTGGTTTGCTAATTGTATGTGGGGACATACCTCAGTGGTAGAGCATTCGGCTGCAGATGTAGAGGTCCCCGGTTCAAATCCGGGTGTCCCCTGTACGTTTTTGACCTACCGATGGTTTGTTTAAAAAAAAAAGTAGGGTATCACTCAGCATTCCACTGCAGATGGTAATTTCCTTGTTTTTGTTTTGTTAACTACTGAATAATATTATCGGTCTAAGTAAGTTTGGTTTGCTAATTGTATGTGGGGACATAGCTCAGTGGTAGAGCATTCGACTGCAGATCGAGAGGTCCCCGGTTCAAATCCGGGTGTCCCCTGTACGTTTTTGACCTACCGATGGTTTGTTTTTTAAAAAAAGTAGGGTATCACTCAGCATTCCACTGCAGATGGTAATTTCCTTGTTTTTGTTTTGTTAACTACTGAATAATATTATCGGTCTAAGTAAGTTTGGTTTGCTAATTGTATGTGGGGACATAGCTCAGTGGTAGAGCATTCGACTGCAGATCGAGAGGTCCCCGGTTCAAATCCGGGTGTCCCCTGTGCTGTTTTTTCCGTAATCCATTGAGATAATTATAATCCTAAGGTCAGATTAATTTGCTAATAAACGTAAGGATGTCGCTGAGTGGCACGGCAGACCGTGATGTTCCCGTTTGAAATGCGTCTGTCTCTTGTCTCTTTCTTTTTTTACTACTGGAAAATATCATCGGTGTCCAATCAGTTTGGTTTGCTAATTGTATGTGGGGACATACCTCAGTGGTAGAGCATTCGGCTGCAGATGTAGAGGTCCCCGGTTCAAATCCGGGTGTCCCCTGTATGTTTTTGACCTACCGATGGTTTGTTTTTAAAAAAAAGTAGGGTATCACTCAGCATTCCACTGCAGATGGTAATTTCCTTGTTTTTGTTTTGTTAACTACTGAATAATATTATCGGTCTAAGTAAGTTTGGTTTGCTAATTGTATGTGGGGACATAGCTCAGTGGTAGAGCATTCGACTGCAGATCGAGAGGTTGCTGTTCAAATCCGGGTGTCCCCTGTGCTGTTTTTTCTTTAAATCATTTATATAATTATAACCCTCATGTAAGATTAATTTGCTAATAATAAACGTAGGGATGTCGCTGAGTGGGACTGCAGACCATGATGTTCCCGTTTCAAATGCGTCTGGTTTTTTTCTTTTTTTACTACTGGAAAATATCATCGGTGTCCGATCAGTTTGGTTTGCTAATTGTATGTGGGAACATAGCTCAGTGGTAGAGCACTCGACTGCAGATCGAGAGGTCCCCGGTTCAAATCCGGGTGTCCCCTGTGCTGTTTTTTCCTTAATCCATTGAGATAATTATAATCCTAAGGTCAGATTAATTTGCTAATAAACGTAAGGATGTCGCTGAGTGGCACTGCAGACCATGATGTTCCCGTTTGAAATGCGTCAGTCTCTTGTCTGTTTCTTTTTTTACTGATAATTTCCCTTGTTTTTGTTTTGTTAACTACTGAATAATATTATCGGTCTAAGTAAGTTTGGTTTGCTAATTGTATGTGGGGACATAGCTCAGTAGTAGAGCATTCGACTGCAGATCGAGAGGTCCCCGGTTCAAATCCGGGTGTCCCCTGTGCTGTTTTTTCCTTAATCCATTGAGATAATTATAATCCTAAGGTCAGATTAATTTGCTAATAAACGTAAGGATGTCGCTGAGTGGCACTGCAGACCGTGATGTTCCCGTTTGAAATGCGTCTGTCTCTTGTCTCTTTCTTTTTTTACTACTAGAAAATATCATCGGTGTCCAATCAGTTTGGTTTGCTAATTGTATGTGGGGACATACCTCAGTGGTAGAGCATTCGGCTGCAGATGTAGAGGTCCCCGGTTCAAATCCGGGTGTCCCCTGTACGTTTTTGACCTACCGATGGTTTGTTTTTTTTAAAAAGTAGGGTATCACTCAGCATTCCACTGCAGATGGTAATATCCTTGTTTTTGTTTTGTTAACTACTGAATAATATTATCGGTCTAAGTAAGTTTGGTTTGCTAATTGTATGTGGGGACATAGCTCAGTGGTAGAGCATTCGACTGCAGATCGAGAGGTCCCCGGTTCAAATCCGGGTGTCCCCTGTGCTGTTTTTTCTTTAAACCATTTATATAATTATAACCCTCAGGTAAGATTAATTTGCTAATAAACGTAGGGATGTCGCTGTGTGGCACTGCAGACCATGATGTTCCCGTTTGAAATGCGTCTGTCTCTTGTCTGTTTCTTTTTTTACTACTGGAAAATAACATCGGTGTCCAATCAGTTTGGTTTGCTATATGTATGTGGGGACATAGCTCAGTGGTAGAGCAGTCGACTGCAGATCGAGAGGTCCCCGGTTCAAATCCGGGTGTCCCCTGTGCTGTTTTTTCCTTAATCCATTGAGATAATTATAATCCTAAGGTCAGATTAATTTGCTAATAAACGTAAGGATGTCGCTGCGTGGCACTGCAGACGGTGATGTTCCCGTTTGAAATGCGTCTGTTTCTTGTCTGTTTCTTTTTATTTACTACTGGAAAATATTATTGGTGTCCAATCAGTTTGGTTTGCTAATTGTATGTGGGGACATAGCTCAGTGGTAGAGCATTCGACTGCAGATCGAGACGTCCCCGGTTCAAATCCGGGTGTCCCCTGTGCTGTTTTTTCTTTAAACCATTTATATAATTATAACCCTCAGGTAAGATTAATTTGCTAATAAACGTAGGAATGTCGCCGAATGGCACTGCAGACCATGATGTTCCCGTTTCAAATGCGTCTGTCTGTTTATTTTTTTACTACTGGAAAATATCATCGGTGTCCGATCAATTTGGTTTGCTAATTGTATGTGGGGACATAGCTCAGTGGTAGAGCATTCGACTGCAGATCGAGAGGTCCCCGGTTCAAATCCGTCTGTCCCCTGTGCTGTTTTTTCCTTAATCCATTGAGATAATTATAATCCTAAGGTCAGATTAATTTGCTAATAAACGTAAGGGTGTCGCTAAGTGGCACTGCAGACCGTGATGTTCCCGTTTGAAATGCGTCTGTCTCTTGTCTCTTTCTTTTTTTACTACTGGAAAATATCATCGGTGTCCAATCAGTTTGGTTTGCTAATTGTATGTGGGGACATACCTCAGTGGTAGAGCATTCGGCTGCAGATGTAGAGGTCCCCGGTTCAAATCCGGGTGTCCCCTGTATGTTTTTGACCTACCGATGGTTTTTTTTTTTTTTAAAGTAGGGTATCACTCAGCATTCCACTGCAGATGGTAATTTCCTTGTTTTCTTTTTGTTAACTACTGAATAATATTATCGGTCTAAGTAAGTTTGGTTTGCTAATTGTATGTGGGGACATAGCTCAGTGGTAGAGCATTCGACTGCAGATCGAGAGGTTGCTGTTCAAATCCGGGTGTCCCCTGTGCTGTTTTTTCTTTAAACCATTTATATAATTATAACCCTCATGTAAGATTAATTTGCTAATAAACGTAGGGATGTCGCTGAGTGGGACTGCAGACCATAATGTTCCCGTTTCAAATGCGTCTGTTTTTTTTCTTTTTTTACTACTGGAAAATATCATCGGTGTCCGATCAGTTTGGTTTGCTAATTGTATGTGGGAACATAGCTCAGTGGTAGAGCACTCGACTGCAGATCGAGAGGTCCCCGGTTCAAATCCGGGTGTCCCCTGTGCTGTTTTTTCCTTAATCCATTGAGATAATTATAATCCTAAGGTCAGATTAATTTGCTAATAAACGTAAGGATGTCGCTGAGTGGCACTGCAGACCGTGATGTTCCCGTTTGAAATGCGTCTGTCTCTTGTCTCTTTCTTTTTTTACTACTAGAAAATATCATCGGTGTCCAATCAGTTTGGTTTGCTAATTGTATGTGGGGACATAGCTCAGTGGTAGAGCATTCGACTGCAGATCGAGAGGTCCCCGGTTCAAATCCGGGTGTCCCCTGTGCGTTTTTTACCTACCGACGGTTTGTTTAAAAACAAAAGTAGGGTATCACTCAGCATTCCACTGCAGATGATAATTTCCCTTGTTTTTGTTTTGTTAACTACTGAATAATATTATCGGTCTAAGTAAGTTTGGTTTGCTAATTGTATGTGGGGACATAGCTCAGTGGTAGAGCATTCGACTGCAGATCGAGAGGTCCCCGGTTCAAATCCGGTTGTCCCCTGTGCTGTTTTTTCTTTAAACCATTTATATAATTATAACCCTCAGGTAAGATTAATTTGCTAATAAACGTAGGGATGTCGCTGAGTGGCACTGCAGACCATGATGTTCCCGTTTGAAATGCGTCTGTCTCTTGTCTGTTTCTTTTTTTACTACTGGAAAATAACATCGGTGTCCAATCAGTTTGGTTTGCTATATGTATGTGGGGACATAGCTCAGTGGTAGAGCAGTCGACTGCAGATCGAGAGGTCCCCGGTTCAAATCCGGGTGTCCCCTGTGCTGTTTTTTCCTTAATCCATTGAGATAATTATAATCCTAAGGTCAGATTAATTTGCTAATAAACGTAAGGATGTCGCTGCGTGGCACTGCAGACGGTGATGTTCCCGTTTGAAATGCGTCTGTTTCTTGTCTGTTTCTTTTTATTTACTACTGGAAAATATTATTGGTGTCCAATCAGTTTGGTTTGCTAATTGTATGTGGGGACATAGCTCAGTGGTAGAGCATTCGACTGCAGATCGAGATGTCCCCGGTTCAAATCCGGGTGTCCCCTGTGCTGTTTTTTCTTTAAACCATTTATATAATTATAACCCTCAGGTAAGATTAATTTGCTAATAAACGTAGGAATGTCGCCGAATGGCACTGCAGACCATGATGTTCCCGTTTCAAATGCGTCTGTCTGTTTCTTTTTTTACTACTGGAAAATATCATCGGTGTCCGATCAGTTTGGTTTGCTAATTGTATGTGGGGACATAGCTCAGTGGTAGAGCATTCGACTGCAGATCGAGAGGTCCCCGGTTCAAATCCGGGTGTCCCCTGTGCTGTTTTTTCCTTAATCCATTGAGATAATTATAATCCTAAGGTCAGATTAATTTGCTAATAAACGTAAGGATGTCGCTGCTTGGCACTGCAGACGGTGATGTTCCCGTTTGAAATGCGTCTGTTTCTTGTCTGTTTCTTTTTATTTACTACTGGAAAATATTATTGGTGTCCAATCAGTTTGGTTTGCTAATTGTATGTGGGGACATAGCTCAGTGGTAGAGCATTCGACTGCAGATCGAGAGGTCCCCGGTTCAAATCCGGGTGTCCCCTGTGCTGTTTTTTCTTTAAACCATTTATATAATTATAACCCTCAGGTAAGATTAATTTGCTAATAAATGTAGGAATGTCGCCGAATGGCACTGCAGACCATGATGTTCCCGTTTCAAATGCGTCTGTCTGTTTTTTTTTTTACTACTGGAAAATATCATCGGTGTCCGATCAGTTTGGTTTGCTAATTGTATGTGGAGACATAGCTCAGTGGTACAGCATTCGACTGCAGATCGAGAGGTCCCCGGTTCAAATCCGTCTGTCCCCTGTGCTGTTTTTCCTTAATCCATTGAGATAATTATAATCCTAAGGTCAGATTAATTTGCTAATAAACGTAAGGGTGTCGCTGAGTGGCACTGCAGACCGTGATGTTCCCGTTTGAAATGCGTCTGTCTCTTGTCTCTTTCTTTTTTTACTACTGGAAAATATCATCGGTGTCCAATCAGTTTGGTTTGCTAATTGTATGTGGGGACATACCTCAGTGGTAGAGCATTCGGCTGCAGATGTAGAGGTCCCCGGTTCAAATCCGGGTGTCCCCTGTATGTTTTTGACCTACCGATGGTTTTTTTTTTTTTTAAAGTAGGGTATCACTCAGCATTCCACTGCAGATGGTAATTTCCTTGTTTTCTTTTTGTTAACTACTGAATAATATTATCGGTCTAAGTAAGTTTGGTTTGCTAATTGTATGTGGGGACATAGCTCAGTGGTAGAGCATTCGACTGCAGATCGAGAGGTTGCTGTTCAAATCCGGGTGTCCCCTGTGCTGTTTTTTCTTTAAACCATTTATATAATTATAACCCTCATGTAAGATTAATTTGCTAATAAACGTAGGGATGTCGCTGAGTGGGACTGCAGACCATAATGTTCCCGTTTCAAATGCGTCTGTTTTTTTTCTTTTTTTACTACTGGAAAATATCATCGGTGTCCGATCAGTTTGGTTTGCTAATTGTATGTGGGAACATAGCTCAGTGGTAGAGCACTCGACTGCAGATCGAGAAGGTCCCCGGTTCAAATCCGGGTGTCCCCTGTGCTGTTTTTTCCTTAATCCATTGAGATAATTATAATCCTAAGGTCAGATTAATTTGCTAATAAACGTAAGGATGTCGCTGAGTGGCACTGCAGACCGTGATGTTCCCGTTTGAAATGCGTCTGTCTCTTGTCTCTTTCTTTTTTTACTACTAGAAAATATCATCGGTGTCCAATCAGTTTGGTTTGCTAATTGTATGTGGGGACATAGCTCAGTGGTAGAGCATTCGACTGCAGATCGAGAGGTCCCCGGTTCAAATCCGGGTGTCCCCTGTGCGTTTTTTACCTACCGACGGTTTGTTTAAAAACAAAAGTAGGGTATCACTCAGCATTCCACTGCAGATGATAATTTCCCTTGTTTTTGTTTTGTTAACTACTGAATAATATTATCGGTCTAAGTAAGTTTGGTTTGCTAATTGTATGTGGGGACATAGCTCAGTGGTAGAGCATTCGACTGCAGATCGAGAGGTCCCCGGTTCAAATCCGGTTGTCCCCTGTGCTGTTTTTTCTTTAAACCATTTATATAATTATAACCCTCAGGTAAGATTAATTTGCTAATAAACGTAGGGATGTCGCTGAGTGGCACTGCAGACCATGATGTTCCCGTTTGAAATGCGTCTGTTTCTTGTCTGTTTCTTTTTTTACTACTGGAAAATAACATCGGTGTCCAATCAGTTTGGTTTGCTATATGTATGTGGGGACATAGCTCAGTGGTAGAGCAGTCGACTGCAGATCGAGAGGTCCCCGGTTCAAATCCGGGTGTCCCCTGTGCTGTTTTTTCCTTAATCCATTGAGATAATTATAATCCTAAGGTCAGATTAATTTGCTAATAAACGTAAGGATGTCGCTGCGTGGCACTGCAGACGGTGATGTTCCCGTTTGAAATGCGTCTGTTTCTTGTCTGTTTCTTTTTATTTACTACTGGAAAATATTATTGGTGTCCAATCAGTTTGGTTTGCTAATTGTATGTGGGGACATAGCTCAGTGGTAGAGCATTCGACTGCAGATCGAGATGTCCCCGGTTCAAATCCGGGTGTCCCCTGTGCTGTTTTTTCTTTAAACCATTTATATAATTATAACCCTCAGGTAAGATTAATTTGCTAATAAACGTAGGAATGTCGCCGAATGGCACTGCAGACCATGATGTTCCCGTTTCAAATGCGTCTGTCTGTTTCTTTTTTTACTACTGGAAAATATCATCGGTGTCCGATCAGTTTGGTTTGCTAATTGTATGTGGGGACATAGCTCAGTGGTAGAGCATTCGACTGCAGATCGAGAGGTCCCCGGTTCAAATCCGGGTGTCCCCTGTGCTGTTTTTTCCTTAATCCATTGAGATAATTATAATTCTAAGGTCAGATTAATTTGCTAATAAACGAAAGGATGTCGCTGAGTGGCACTGCAGACCGTGATGTTCCCGTTTGAAATGCGTCTGTCTCTTGTCTCTTTCTTTTTTTACTACTGGAAAATATCATCGGTGTCCAATCAGTTTGGTTTGCTAATTGTATGTGGGGACATACCTCAGTGGTAGAGCATTCGGCTGCAGATGTAGAGGTCCCCGGTTCAAATCCGGGTGTCCCCTGTATGTTTTTGACCTACCGATGGTTTGTTTTAAAAAAAAAGTAGGGTATCACTCAGCATTCCACTGCAGATGGTAATTTCCTTGTTTTTGTTTTGTTAACTACTGAATAATATTATCGGTCTAAGTAAGTTTGGTTTGCTAATTGTATGTGGGGACATAGCTCAGTGGTAGAGCATTCGACTGCAGATCGAGAGGTTGCTGTTCAAATCCGGGTGTCCCCTGTGCTGTTTTTTCTTTAAACCATTTATATAATTATAACCATCAGGTAAGATTAATTTGCTAATTTTCATGCTTCTTCGCTTCGCTCATACGCATGAAAAACAGTTTTGTTTTACAGAACGTCATTGAATAAGGAGAAGGGAGACGGCAAAATGCATTTCAGAATTTATTAAATGTACATCATGGGGGCTGGCCTGCGCACGGGCACGCAGAATGTCCATCTTCAAGTTGTACACAGCATCTGCTTGTATTACACAGAGATCCGTTTCATACACTCCATTTTCAAATATTGGTTGTATACTTAACCATGTATACTACTCTCATCTGGGAAATCACTTTTAAAGCAAACTATAAATGTTTAGTTACAAGAAAGGAACAAACAAAATCAGTCGGAATTCACATTAAAAATAAAATATTAATAAATACAAAATACTATATATACGGTATCTGCTTGATTTGTATACACTCAATTTATCAATATCGCCTGCTTGGCCAACTTACAGAATCTACCATCTTCCAGCCCAAGGGGCTTTTCTACTCCCATTTGGGAAAGTGTACTCTTCAAACAAAAAGTACCAGTCTTGTTACAAGAAAGAAATAGATTACTTGTCATCTGACGCAAGACAATGCTGAGCAGTGGTGTCGATAATGATGCAACTATAACAAAACAGCTTTAGCGACGGATAATCGCTGTTCCATTTCCCGTTTTATATATAATTTGTTGGCGAGGTGCGATGCACTAGCACCTGACCGTTTAACAATATCTAGTCAATTACCGGGTCACATTTGCTGCAACAGGCGACCGGACAGAGAAATAACTTGCCTTATTACAGAGTGCACATTTTTGATTGTATAGAAAGGCGAATTATTCAATAAATGCATGGAGTCCATAAGGTTTCCAGTACGCTTGTCAACTATACCTTTAGAATTCCCTGAGCAGAGTCCCAACACATACCGAACCACACAAGGGACGCTTGAGGTCATCATGTACTTTTGGTTACATTATAAATACATCTTGCCTTTAGTAGATCGAACCTAACATGGTCCGAAACTAGTGCAACCAAATCTACCATCAAGATAAACTACAATTAAAACTCCACATGACTACCAGTGCGATACAGGATGTTTCAAGATTTTCGTAACAAATATGTGGAGCAGAGGAGATGCCAAATGGTAGAACCGTAATTCAAAATATCTTTCCTCGCTTTGTATAGGCTACACCAAGAAAAACCTAAATATTGTTGATGTTGGGGGCAATTTGGATATGATAATAACAGGATATTAAGATCGAAAGGGAACAACAAAACGCGTGGGGAGAAACGTATTGTAATCCAATTTTCCAATTATCTATTTAAAAAATGCTCCTGTTTTAACGAATTTATTCAAGATGTTAGGTCCAAAATCAGCCTCTTTCTGCCGTCATTCTGATGTAAAAACCATGGATGGTGGGTGTTCGTTGAAAGATATAAAATAACCCTGGTTAATAATGGAAATGACCAAATCTCAATGTAAAACCTCAACCTTCCATTGACAAAAATGTCATCTCATGTCAAATGAGGGCAAAATAGTCTTGCAATGTACCTGAATAATACGGCAAATTTATCCTGGATACGAGAATGGGAATGCTCCTGGTTTAAGCGGTTGGGTCGGTGGCGCCCTTGGACAGCTGGGTGGCCGAGCTGGTAATAATGGGGAACCAATGTCTGGGTGTCACGGTGACCTGAGGGACTTGACCAGTTCTTTCTGTGAAGCCAAAGGGGGCAGATCTGGATCCCTGATTGAACCATGCTTGCCCGTTGGAGACGTTGAAGAGCAGGTTTTTGGCCAAATGTCCCTGCATTCCGCAGGTGTAGCAACTGCTAAAAGCCGACAAGCCTGTTGGAGAGAACAAACAGGGAAGGAAAGCATCATCTCGTTCTCAAAATATATAATCCAAGTGGGCGGGGGGGGGGGGGGTATATGTACTCTACGGTGCTAATAGCGTGTGGACATAAAGCGTGGGTGCCAGAACCTGAAGTGATTAAACTATCACAATGCGAGACTTATATACATTTCGGAGAGTGAACTGTGGCATGTGAAAGGAATGCACGGTATGGCATTACGTAATACGCACAATGACTAACTTCCAAACAAAACTACATAAACGTAGGGATGTCGCTGAGTGGGACTGCAGACCATGATGTTCCCGTTTCAAATGCGTCTGGGTTTTGTTTTTTTTTACTACTGGAAAATATCATCAGTGTCCGATCAGTTTGGTTTGCTAATTGTATGTGGGGACATAGCTCAGTGGTAGAGCACTCGACTGCAGATCGAGAGGTCCCCGGTTCAAATCCGGGTGTCCCCTGTGCTGTTTTTTCCTTAATCCATTGAGATAATTATAATCCTAAGGTCAGATTAATTTGCTAATAAACGTAAGGATGTCGCTGAGTGGCACTGCAGACCGTGATGTTCCCGTTTGAAATGCGTCTGTCTCTTGTCTCTTTCTTTTTTTACTACTAGAAAATATCATCGGTGTCCAATCAGTTTGGTTTGCTAATTGTATGTGGGGACATAGCTCAGTGGTAGAGCATTCGACTGCAGATCGAGAGGTCCCCGGTTCAAATCCGGGTGTCCCCTGTGCGTTTTTTACCTACCGACGGTTTGTTTAAAAACAAAAGTAGGGTATCACTCAGCATTCCACTGCAGATGATAATTTCCCTTGTTTTTGTTTTGTTAACTACTGAATAATATTATCGGTCTAAGTAAGTTTGGTTTGCTAATTGTATGTGGGGACATAGCTCAGTGGTAGAGCATTCGACTGCAGATCGAGAGGTCCCCGGTTCAAATCCGGGTGTCCCCTGTGCTGTTTTTTCTTTAAACCATTTATATAATTATAACCCTCAGGTAAGATTAATTTGCTAATAAACGTAGGGATGTCGCTGAGTGGCACTGCAGACCATGATGTTCCCGTTTGAAATGCGTCTGTCTCTTGTCTGTTTCTTTTTTTACTACTGGAAAATAACATCGGTGTCCAATCAGTTTGGTTTGCTATATGTATGTGGGGACATAGCTCAGTGGTAGAGCAGTCGACTGCAGATCGAGAGGTCCCCGGTTCAAATCCGGGTGTCCCCTGTGCTGTTTTTTCCTTAATCCATTGAGATAATTATAATCCTAAGGTCAGATTAATTTGCTAATAAACGTAAGGATGTCGCTGCGTGGCACTGCAGACGGTGATGTTCCCGTTTGAAATGCGTCTGTTTCTTGTCTGTTTCTTTTTATTTACTACTGGAAAATATTATTGGTGTCCAATCAGTTTGGTTTGCTAATTGTATGTGGGGACATAGCTCAGTGGTAGAGCATTCGACTGCAGATCGAGAGGTCCCCGGTTCAAATCCGGGTGTCCCCTGTGCTGTTTTTTCTTTAAACCATTTATATAATTATAACCCTCAGGTAAGATTAATTTGCTAATAAACGTAGGAATGTCGCCGAATGGCACTGCAGACCATGATGTTCCCGTTTCAAATGCGTCTGTCTCTTGTCTGTTTCTTTTTTTTACTACTGGAAAATATCATCGGTGTCCAATCAGTTTGGTTTTCTAATTGTATGTGGGGACATAGCTCAGTGGTAGAGCATTCGACCGCAGTAACTTTTAGTCGCTTTGTCTGCCGGTGAAACTTCAGGCCACTCCGGTCGCTTATTTCTTGTTTCTTTCCACTGCATTACTCGTCCAATCACTGGATCATTAAGTTGTGATTTCCTCAAGTCCTTTGCTGTCCAACCCTGGCTCAGTTCTGGCCATGTCAAGCCTCCTCTCGACTTTTCTGCTGAAACATCACCATCTACATCTTCATTCAGTTCTTTGTCTGTGTCAGTCTCAGACCTCATTTGAGAACACTCCAGTCCACATCTCAAGTTTACGGCTTTACATCCCTGGCTATCCTCCTGTAGCCTATCATCATTTCCGGACTTGTACCCAGGGCTATTCCTGCCCTCACCATGGTCCCCAGTGGTAATTAACTCGCCATCTTCAGATTTATCTGCAGGGTACCTTTCGCCCTCAGTCTTATCCCTAGTGGCTTTACCATCTCCGGACGTTTCAGTCAAGTCCCCTGAACTTTTATATCTTTGGCCCTCTTCTGGCCTCGTGCCGTTCTCCAACTTTTCTCCTCGTGGATTCCTCGTGTCCTCCCCTTTATACTTCTCCCTATAATGTCCAGTGGTTACAACTGCACAGTGCACTTGTTGCAATGTTGCTCCTTCGGCCTCTAATACTTCAGTGAATTCAGTCGTCCTTTCACTTGACACTCCCTCTAGCTCACCGTGTCTTTGATAACTTCTCATGCTTTGGACGTTAGACTCTTCTCTTCCTGCGTTGCGCTCGATACTGCTACACTGTTGACACTCGTCACATGGTCGGCGAGATAATCCATCTGCGTTACCGTGCTGCCTCCCGGGTCGGTGCTGTATGTCAAATGTGTAGGTGCCTAGTATCTCTAACCATCTTGCTGTCTGGCCCTCCGGATTCTTAAAGTTCATCAGCCATCTCAGCGCTCCATTGTCGGTCCGTATCAAAAACTTATTACCATACAGGTAATGGTGAAAGTGCTTCGTTGCCGCCACCAGCGCTAAGAGTTCTTTTCTTGTTACACAATATCTCCGTTCAGCTTTAGTAAGTGTCCTACTGAAGTACACAATGACCTTTTCGGTTTCCCCTTGTACCTGTGATAATACTGCGCCAATGCCTAAGTTGCTAGCGTCAGTATCTAAGACAAATTTATCAACAGCCGTCGGATAGGCCAAAATCGGTGTCGATGTGAGGGCTATCTTCAATTGACTAAAGGCCATTTCGCACTCATCAGTCCATCTGAACTCCCGTTGTTTCTCCGTCAGTCTGTGTAAAGGCTTTGCAACATTAGCAAATCCTCTCACGAATCTTCTATAGTAGGAACATAGGCCAAGAAAGCTTCTCACTTCAGTTACATTCCTCGGTGTCGGCCATTCTCGAACTGCGTCTGTTTTTGTCTTGTCGGTGGCAATTCCCTTCCCTGGAACAGGTGACACTTCTTTGGACTCAGCTTTAACCCGGCCGTCTTTAGTCGAACCAGCACTTCTTCTAGTCTTCCGAGCACCTGCTCGAAGTTTTGGCCATACGAAACTATGTCATCTAAGTACAACACGTCTGCCATTGAAGACCAGCTAAGACACGTTCCATTAACCTCTCAAATGTCGCTGGCGCATTATAAAGTCCAAATGGCATGACTTTGAATTGGTAGAATCCAACTCCCGTGCCGGTTACAAACGCAGTCTTGTCACGATCCTCCTCTTCTACAACAACCTGCCAGTACCCACTCTGTAGATCGAGAGTGGAAAACCATATAGAACCCGACAAAGCGTCGAGTGAATCATCTATCCTTGGAAGTGGATATGAGTCTCTAATCGTCACCGCATTCAGTTTTCTGTAATCGACACAGAATCGGGTTGTTCCATCTTTCTTCGTCACTAATACTATGGGCGAGGCCCAAGGGCTGCATGACGGTTCGATGATGCCTCTCTTCAACATCTTGTTGACTTCTGTGTCAGCTTCCTTTTTCTGTTTCATTGGTAGTCTCCTTGCGGGTTGTCTTATTGGTTTCGCCCCACCTGTGTCAATCGTGTGTTTGTATACTTCAGTTCTTCCAAGATCGTCTGGGGATGACGCAAAAACTTCTTCATGCCGTATTAAAAGGGTTGTTAACTTCTGTTTTTGCTCAGGGTTCAAGTGTGCACTGCATCTGGTATACAAATCTGCTAAGTGTTCTGGTATAGTGTTTTTAGCCTGCTCACTGCTTACTGCTGTTCCATCTTGGGTTTGGACAACTGTTGTACGCAACTTCTCATCGTTTTCTTCAGTAGAAACTACTTCTAGAATCGGCTCGCACGTTGCTATGTTCGTTCCCTTATACAATCTTGAAGGTTGATCACTCAAATTAAGTAGACGCACTGGAACCTGCTCTTGGCTTGCATCAACCAGTACCTTGGCAACCATCAGATCATCATGTTACTGGGTAAACTTCTCAGTCGGCTCCATTATAGCAAAGCCAATGCTATTTGGATTTACCACGATCGTCCCGGTAGTAAAACTTCTCCCATCGGTGGTATATACACATTCGTATCTGCAATAACTCGGCAACATGAAGGTTTGAATCTCCCCGTCATACATTTCACAGATTCTTGTTCGATTTCCATCACGCCTTTCCCAATCTCTAGGTTACAGGCGTACTTGTGAAGAAAGTCATACCCCAGGATACCTTCAAGTTCGATGTCAGCAATCCACACTTTATGGTGTACTTCCTTGCAAACGTCGTCACCAATGTTAATTAAAAAAGTCCTTGCCCCTGAAAAGAAAGTGGTTTTCCATCCGCCATTACCATCTCAATCTTCTCGTCCTCCAGTAGTGGCCGTTTACTCTTGGGTATCCTGTAGTACACATCAGGTCTCACTATGGTTATGTTCGCCCCTGTATCAACTAGAAAAGTTACGTCTACATCTTCTACACAACCTGTTACGTATAGTCCATCTATACCTGATGATAAGGAACGTGTTCTTACTGACGACTTGTGGTCGGGCCCGGGTTGTTTAGTCGAACTCTGGCCCGATCGTAATTCGACTGTTGTCCGTTTCCCTGCTGAAACTGCTGTCCGCCATCATGGTTTGGAAAACTGGGTCGTCTTGGCCGACGTTCTGGCTTCGGACAAACTCGTCTTGTGTGGCCAAACTCATTACAATTCCAACACTCCAGTTGGCTGCGATTTCCTTGTCGGTCCCATCTTTGTCCCGTTGTTCCCGCAACTTGACTACATGAATTAAAATTCTTCTTCCCGTTGTTGTCATGTAGCTGTTTCTGCAAACTGTTAAATCCTTCCACCAGTGCTCTTTCAATATTTTCAGTCAATGACGTCATTTGTCCCTGTAAATTCTGGTTTCCCTCGGTGCAATTTCCGTGACCTTGTTTTCTGTCATCTGCATTTATCATTCTTGCCGTTGGTCTTCTCGGCCATGTACGCTGTCTATCTGCAGTCTGGAATGCCTCCAATTCCACGGCGACTCTAACTGCATCTTCAAGACTAGTTGGTCGTGACTGAAATACTCGCCATCTGATGTCAGCATCATTTAGTGCATCGATGAAATGTTCCTTGGCCAGTGTTTCTTGTAGTAGTCTGCACTCGGATATGCCTGTCTCGTCAAACGTCTAATGGCTTGGGCTAATTCCGGTAGTGTTTCATCTCGTCCTCTCAATCTGTTCTTCAGCTGAACTCTGAATAACTCAGTTTGATTTTCTGGGCCGAACCTCTGCCCTAAAGCACTAGTTAGGGAACTGTATCGACGTTCTTTCTTCATCTAAATCTCCTAGTACAGACTCTGCTGATCCGCGCAAACTTGCAGCAAGGTAGATTGCTTTCGCTGATTCTCCCCAGCCATTCAGCTCCGCTAGTAGTTCAAACTGAACCCTGTAGTCTGTCCAAGAACCTGACCCATCAAAAGTTGCTGGTCGAACACGCGGCTTGTCTAATTCTGCAAATGGACTTCTGACTGGTCTCATCATTAATTTATCGGGGATCGACTGCACCTGTGGGTTTTATAATCAAGGAAGGATTGGGGGAGGGAATCTGTACAGGGGTTAACAGTGGGGGTAAATCGCATTTCCTCAACGCCTCAAGTTGTCTTCTGAAATCATCATTTTCCTGCCTCATTCTCACTATTTCTTCACGTCCTTCCTCCAAGTGGAGTGGAGTTGACGCATCGCCTCCTGCCTTCATCGGTGATTCTGTAATGGAACCTTCTTGGGCCGTAGTGTTGCTCACATCATCACTTTCCGGTAGTCCCTCTGGAATGGGTCCAAATTGAATCTCAGGGTCTGAATCTTCCATTATTCCTCCTTCTCTTCGTAGTAGCGTAGTCTAACCTTTAGAAATCTTCCGCCGATTTTGCAACCAATGTCACAATCCCGTAACCGCTTATCTCAAATCAATTAAATCCCACCGCTGCCACCAAAAATGTAACGGGGATATACCGTAGGGGACTCGATCTATACCCAGGGAGGTAGAGCGAATCCCTAGAAACCCGCCGGGATTAATCCGGAGATATCGGTGATGATGTTTGTCGAGCTACCCGGGCAGTGTTTGACCAGGCCTGGACCAGCGATGAGGTCACCGTCAACCTGGCTCAAGTAGGGTTGGTCTGAAGGCGGAGCTTGGAGTTGGAGGGTAGCGTCTTTTTACGAAGCTCACTTCTTGGATAGGGGAAGGGAAGGGTTGGATTATCTGATTTGGCGCGCAAACGCACGATAAAAGGCAAGGCCGGGGGCACTGGGCATAATTTCAGTCTGTCCTAAAGTCTATCCCTAAAGTCTGTTCTAATAAACTCAGTGAGGCAGTTGAGGCAAGTGGATAGAATAAACAATGAAACTTCTGGTTTATTTACATTCTCAAATAATTATCTTTAAGCGCAAATATTATCTTAATCACAGTCTTCATCAGTTTGGGTCACTTAGATTGCATACGCAAATTAATCCTAATGCGCGCAATTATTTAATCCTAATCATTGTTTGGACTGGTAGCAAGTCTAATGCCGATTCGCATAACGTTGAACGTGTAGTACACACAGTAGATACAACGGTATACTTCATGCATAGGAATCCCCATGCATAGGCACATCGGTTTATTCGTCGTGTTTTAATTCTTCTATCCCTCGTATGAGGCGCCCTTTATGACTTTATTATTGAAACAAATATATAGAGGATCAAACAAATAATATAAGACCAAACAAATATATATAGGTCGAAACAATTATATATAAGACCAAAGAAATATATATAGGTGGAAAAAAATTATAAGACCAAACAAAAATATATGGGTCGAAACTAAATATATATAAGACCAAACAAATATATATATATGGGTCGAAACAAAATATTATAAGACCAAACAAAAATATATATTATAGGACAAAAACATATATATATAAGATCAAACAAATATATATGGGTCGAAAAAAATATTATAAGACCAAACACATATATATACAGAGCGAAGAGTTTCAATTTTATATTAAACGAAGCGCCACCAACGACGGCGGGTTGCAATATTTATAGAACGAAGCGAATTCCATATAAGGAAGAAAAAGTGATAATATATAATTCGAGTTTGCAAATATATAGGACGAGTTTGCAAATATATACGACGAAGCGACCTGGCAGAACCTAGCCCGCGATTCAACACGCGATTCAGCCACTGACCTCTACACCTGGACGGACCATTGTCCATATTCTGCTGTGCTAACACTTGAAGTCGGCGCGAACTGGAAGTGCAACATGGCGGACCCGAGACGTCACTGCTGTGAGCCAATGAAATGTCCAGGTGTGGAGGTCAGCGGATTTATTCTGTACATTTTGTATTTATAAACATTACGTAATACGTATCGTACCAACACCTGGACATTTCATTGGCTCACAGAGTCACGTCGTGGGTCCGCCATGTTGCACTTCTCCGCATGCCGACTTTAAAATGAATCAATGATGATCTGTCCATGTATAGAGGTCAGTGGATTCAGCCCGCGATTCAGCTGGCCGCAGCTGTTTATAGAAAATTATAATCCATGCGACAAAAGGAGGTGCTGATTTGAAACTAGATTTACAGATTAGATCAACGAATTTTCGAAAAAGGTACGGAAATTAATCCCCAATTATAGATTAACTTCAACAATAACTACCAGCAAGACTATAAATAGTATTCTTAACATTTTTCCTCCAAAATTGCCATTATATTAGTCGATTCCATAGAACCTAATTTTTAAGCGTTTCCCGCAACATATTACTTTCGAATCAATAAAATGCCGTCTTAAAAACATGTTTTGTAAAATTCATATTTTTACTTCATAATCGTAATTGTCACCTTCCCGGGCACACTTAATTTCAGCAAGGGCGTATTCCAAAAAGCCGATCCGTTCCAAATAGCCTCCCAATGAAGCAACGTTTTCGACAATATCTTGAAATTGGATGATTTTTACTTGACAATCTTAATTATCACCTTCGTTGGCTCGTTCCAATAAGGCGATATGCCCCAACGTAGTATTGTGTGCTTTTCTTCGGATCTGAATCAAATTGAACGTTTTTGCTTGAACCTAATAAGATAATTGAAGTTAATTGGTTAATTTAATTATCGGTGTATATTTAAGTTTTGGTAAAGTCTATCCCCAACACTAGTAGGCCTATCCCCAGGAAATATTTAACTAAACTTGTGTTAAAATGTTGCTTACTCAACCTTTATATAGTGCAGTATAAGACGTGAACAAGAGGACAGATATGTAATTAGTGAAAACATCTTTACTGATTTTGTTTGCAATATCTTTGTTGTAAAAGTTTAAATGTTTTGGGGAGCATCATTAATATGGACTTGGACTTTTGTAGAAGGGCTGTATGCAGCCGATTAGTACTACCCACCGTCGTTAATAATACGGTACACTTTTTGTTAAGACGGCGTTTTACTAGAAACCTCAAATACCGCATTTTTTTAGATGTTATCGCAAACGTTGCTTCTTTAAGAGGCCGTTTGGAACGGATCTGCTTATTGGAATACGCCCTTGCTGAAATTAAGTGTGCCCAGGAAGGTAACAATTACGATTATGAAGTAAAAATATTAATTTTACAAAACATGTGCGGTACACTTTTTTTAAGACGGCATTTTATTGATTCGAAAGTACATGTAATATGTTGCGAATACTATTTATAGTCTTGCTGGTAGTTATTGTTGAAGTTAATCTATAATTGGGGATTAATTTCCGTACCTTTTCAAAAATTCGTTGATCTAATCTGTAAATCTAGTTTCAAATCAGCACCTCCTTTTGTCGCATGGATTATAATTTTCTATAAACAGCTAGCTGCGGCCAGCTGAATCGCGTGTTGAATCCACTGATCTCTATAACTGGATAGGTCGAGCGGCTCTGCACGTGAAGCCATCAGCGGCCATATTGGGATATTAAAAACATTGCAGGCGTACACACGTTTGTATAGCGCAAGACCGAGAAAACGAATGTAATATCACAGGAAACGAAGTTAACATCACAAAAACAATCCAGTTTGATCAGGAAAATTAAGTTAAACATAATAACACCCAAGAATTACATGTATACGCCAAGTTTCAATGTTAAATAGGCCTATTTTTAGGAAAAGATATGAGACATTCGTGTGAGACGATGCAATGCAGTACAAAGTCTATGGGATATGTCGGACAAGTATTTTCAAGAATTTCCAACTTCTAAACTTGTTTTTTTTGGGGTTGTTGGGGGGGGGGGGGTTTGGGGGGGGGGGAAGAATTCCACATCATAACCTTATGCACAAACCATAGGAAAAGGCAAAACGAGTTTTTTTGGGATTAAGGAAATTCTTGAAATTGTTGGTTTAATTTTATATCCAGACACTAAAAAGTGCGTTTTATGATAAAATCAAAAAATGTTGAAAAAATGGAAAAAATGTCAGTGTGTTTCAGGAAAATTTAATTGGCACATCATGGTTTGTTCGTGGGGTTTTAAGGCAGTGTTCAGATTTGGAATCAACCTAATGTTTAGTAATTTTTTTAGAAAGGGTCCCAAAAATTCTTGCTGGACAAGTGGACAAAAAAAAATTATGTGGTTTTGAGCTTAAACCATAGAGCTGTATAATAAAGATACAGCTCTATGGCTTAAACTATGAACTTGAGAACTTGAAATAAATCACAATTAAAAATATCAATCACATGTGTAAATAATGACATAAGTCACACAATGGATTCAATTTTGCTTAATGCTTTTATTTTACATTGATACACTACATATAACATGTAATAACTACTGCCATATTAACAATATGCTTATTATGTATTGTTTACTGGTGTTATAAAACCAAATAAAAAACAATTAACCCCCGACTGTTTATGAATTTAAAACCAAAACAAAACTTGCGATGTCATTTTAGAATAATAATTGTTGATACTATGCAAAGATACATTTGGCAGCATTCTTCACAGGCCAAATTTTAATAGGACACCCTTGTACGGCTTTAACTTTGAATTGTGAGTGTTTCTAGATATTTGTGCGATATGAACACAATATTAAAGATTTGTACACCACAATTTTTGTTTTGTAACAAAGCAAAATAAAACCATGATTGAAAAGCAACATTTGACCGGGCGGCATAACATTTTAACAGGGCAGCATAAAAATATGACAGAACAGCGTAACATGTACACAGGGCGGCCGCTACCCAGTGATTGCGGAGAACACTGACTGGGTAAATCCATGTCATTTTAACATCTGTATAATTTGCTTTGAATATTAACAATACAATTTTAACCAGATTTGTCAGTTTTCATAAAACACATGTTCAATATATTTCCATGTTACAAAGATAGGTTTGTGACTGTTGCGACTGTTTTATTATCTGTACTTATATTGTTGAAACATGAAATGCCAAGATGCAGAGTTCTGCAATATTTGCAGCACATCTATAGGGATGTGGAACACCGAGATAGCTTATCTTGGAAAACGTAGTTGGTCAATTAAGCTTCCGTATTTACTGATGGTTAAACAAAATAAGTTTTGACATTCGCTGTCATCTGTTGTCCCTCTGTCATAATGGGAGCAGTTCGTCCTATGACTTGTCCTTGTCCAGCCGTAATAAGCTGTACAGACTGACATCTTAGTAGCAAGAAGTGGACTTGGGTAAACCAATTAGCTGTAGTGAACAAAGAAAGAAAATATACAGGTATAAATTAAATGCCAAGGAAAGAATGTTGTAACATGACGCTACATTTATTTGGCATACCCATTTCTTCAGAGAGTGAAATTTCATTTGAGCACTGTAAGGAATGTCATCAGGAATACGTTTTTAAGAGAGATTTGTGGGCGAAAATGAAATTGTTCTGAAGTATTGGAAATACGTGTCTACATCCTTCCACCATGATAGCCTTGGCCTACACCATGCATTTAATAATACTATTATTATTATTAATAGGTGGCTGTGATCATTGCGATATTGGGATAATTCTACAGAACATTAAATTTATGCACGTCAAATAGTTCATGAAACAATGTTGTGTACGAATGTGTACACAAATTACCACCATGAACTGTTTGACGTGCAAGTCAACGGGACAGTCTTCATGGAATGGGTACAAAATTAGTCTGAAAATACCTGTATTGTGGATTTCAATCATATTGTAAGGGTATCCTAGACTAACTGATTCTTCTACTGTTCTTTCGAAATATCCCAGTTTTTCTTTCAGATAAAATGATGGATAGGACCACAATATGAAAAAATCCCGCTGGAATTCATGTGGAAACGAAAATATCGTTTTCGCCCAACAATGTTCTCCTAAATCTCTCTTAAAACCGTAGTCCTGACACTTTTTACAAAGATAGATACTGATCGCACTGTCTGCGAGTTTATTTAATAAATTTACTTATTTACAAAGGATTTTAATGCATTTTTACCCACCATCGCTGCTGCCACTGTCTCACTCTCGACGTGTCTACGCGTCTTTTGCATGCACGAAGGCAATGTTTTGAATACCCCAACATGGCCGCCGGTGACTTCACGGCTCGCTATCCCATCAATGTACGCTCGACCTATCCAGTTATAGAGATCAGTGGTTGAATCGCGGGCTAAGTTCTGCCAGGTCGCTTCGTCGTATATATTTGCAAACTCGTCCTATATATTTGCAAACTCGAATTATATATTATCACTTTTTCTTCCTTATATGGAATTCGCTTCGTTCTATAAATATTGCAACCCGCCGTCGTTGGTGGCGCTTCGTTTTATATAAAATTGAAACTCTTCGCTCTGTATATATTATTATGTGTTCGGTCTTATAATATTTTTTTCGACCCATATAATATTTGTTTGGTCTTATAATATTTTTTTCGACCCATATATATTTGTTTGGTCTTATATATATTTTGTTTCGACCCATATATTTTTGTTTGGTCTTATAATTTTTTTTCGACCTATATATTTTTTTCGACCTATGCATGTATATATATTTGTTTGATCCTCTATATATTTGTTTCAATGATAAAGTCATAAAGGGCGCCTCATACCCTCGTTTGGATACTTCTGATCATCTGGTTCCTTCATCTTCGGGTTGTACTTTATTCCTCATGTACTTAATTCTTTGTTTTCCCATCGTCAGAGATCTTCCCACAGGGCTAGTTCTGGAGGCGAACAGAGCAACCAAATGCTGTTCCAGCTCGCCTTTTATAGACAATCGGCAGGGCTGGATCTGGGTCACGGTCAGCGCGCGCGGTCTCATAGGCTAAGTGCGCGTAGCGCGTATGCAAATTAGTCACCCACCCTAATGTTGAAATCACAGTTGCATTAGTAAAGTACATGTACATGGTTAATATGTGTGCAAAGTCACTAATACGCAAACAATGGGTACATTCAATAACACTGTCATGACTAGATAGACTGTGCGTGCTACATTATGTCTTGCGTAATATAAAGACTGCATACAAAGTAAGTACCTGAAAGAAACTACAGCGTAGAAAGCATTAGCAACAAAGTTATTAGTCTAGCCCTAGAACCTTGTGTTATTTCGGCGCCCACCACGCGCGCAGATTCGTTAACGCGCTGTCTCTTTTTTCAAATCCCGGCTTCGTGTGCGTTCTGGTCTCACGCATGCGTAGTTTACAAAATGCGGCTGGATCCATGTTCGCACTGGAGCCGACGTTTGACAAACGTACATGATTTTGGATTCCCCTAAGGGTCTAGCACTAGTTGGCAATCAATTGTTAACTTTAACCTTAGTTTTCGACGATTCTCCCTCGCTTTTCCGAGGGATCCAATCAGCGACCGAGTTTGAGCCTCATCATGAATTATTCATTATACACAAATACAGGATATGACTGGGTATGTGTACACAAGACAGTGTACATGTAATGTACATTGTACATGTACAGTGTATGTGATGGCGACTGTATGCACGTATAGTATGCATTGCGCGAAATGTGCAGACTTAATAGCATGCATTGTGTGGCCGATCATCCGGGGCAGTGCTACTAGTGCAGCCGCCAACCGGCGCGGCCTGGCCGCATTGTACCCGTACCGATCTTGTCGAGTCCCGCTGCAGCATCGCTTCAGGAGTTAGTAATGTGGTGCCGCGGAGAAGGGACGTTTTGTTTTATTCCAGTGTATGGAACCATAGAGAAAGGAACAGATCGAACGTACGTCATTTTGGCTACGTTTCCCTGAAATCAAAGGAATTAAACATTATCATTTCGTGGTTTCACTCATCACAAATTTAAACACCAAAGACAAATACTTCTGCACCCGCAGTCACAAATAAACGCCGGGGCAGCCATAATTTGCTGTGTCGATGTATAATGTACATTGTACATGTACATGTACATGTACATGTGTACACAGGTCAATCGCGGCGAGTCTTAGCCTTGGTCAAGGCGAGTTCGTCGTTATCCGTCCGTCGTTATCCGTCCAGAAATACGCTGTGCGCGCGCCCCGCATATAATGCTAGCTTGCGCTAGTGGGCGCGTCCTTTCCGATCCTAGCCTTGTCTTTTTGTTTTTTATACATCGCGCGTTCGATCGAATTCGTGTTCCGAAAAATTTAGGAGTGCGCGACCGGCCCGCCCGGCGCGGTAGATGTTGGCCGTACCATTGTAGTAGGAGGGAGGGCAATTGCGTTGAATATTTTACTACACTCCTATTCTTACACTCGGTAGAATAATTCTGCAACTTGTCCTTGATATTAATTGAAACAATTGGCTTTGGTTCTTCTATTTTATTGGATTTATTTACGAATTGCATTGTCTGATATGTTCATACATAAACAGCCCTACAGAAAATGGTATACACTATAGTTGCGTCACTCCAATGACGTATTTATCCGTCATGTTCTATTTGTCAACAAAAAACTGTTTACAGGCAACTGTTTACATTTCTTCTGACAGTTCTGTGCATGTGATCTTGACTGAGCCAGACCGATATTTCGCGTTTATTATAGCGCTACAAATTGTTCCGAGTTTGGTATTTTCATTGGCAGTTGATCGAAATCGCTCTTCATTCCGGTGAGTTTAATTTCCAGATTTTCCTACAAAGGTCATGCCGATTAAACTTTGTTACCTGACCTCGACCTCGTGCATGTCATGCAATTATCATGTCGGGAAAGACGGGAATGTGCTGCCAAATAATTTGACAAACGTTATCTGCCGTGTGCTTGCTTTGCGCTGCATGCTGGTTCATTCTTAACAATTTCAGCGCCGTAAAATTTAACGTTAACACGGTTAACGAAGTTAACGCTAGGGCAGCTGGGCCTGGGCCGAAAATAAAAAAAACGCTGGCGTCCGGAAATTTGGGACACTAATCGGCTGACTGATGAGTGAGTGTCGTACTCGTACATGTACGTGGCGCACTTGCACACATCAATAATTATATTTATAACCACCCACTGGGCAAGTTGTTACCGGTTACCGATATGATTTGACTAAGTCCAAATTTTACCAATATTACCGTGTTATTACCCAAATGATATTACCTGTGTGATAATGAAATTGTTATAAATTCCTTAATATTTGGTTTTTTTAATATAAGGATTGGATATAATTGATCCTTGAGACCGACAGGATCTGTTTCTGATGAGAAAAACTCTTGAAAAATGGTACACCGGTCTACCAAATTTCAAAGTCCAAATATAACCGTTCTTACCCTGTTGAAACCAACATTTTACCGAGTAACAACAGGATAACACAGGTAATGTGGGTAATGGTGAAAGGCTTGAATTGGTTATAACATTGGGAACTTGAGTAATAACAGTAAAATTATAGCAATCCCAGCAACATTTTCAAGTTCAAATATTACTGTTATTACCCTGTTGAAACCGACAATTTACAGAGTAACAACAGGATAATACAGGTAATGTGGGTAATGGTGAAAGGCTTGAATTGATTATAACATTGGGAACTTGAGTAATAACAGTAAAATTAGTAGCAATTCCAGCAAAATTTTCAAGTTCAAAGATTACTGTTATTACCCTGTTGAAACCGCCATTTTAGCGAGTTATAACAGGGTAATAAGAGGTAATGGGTAACAATTTACCGAGTTAATAACATGAAAATGCCAGAAATATCGGTTACATTCTGATCTCCCTGGTAATATTTGGTAAATGGGGTAATATCAGGTGGTAATAACACGGCAATGCCAGAAATATCAGTTACATTCTCTGATATTGGGTAAATAGGGTAATATCGGGTGACCTCAATTTACATGTTGACCCCAAGTGGGCGTGATAAACCTTGGTGAAACAATTTTGTCACTTTTTTTCTACATGAACGTTATGTTTTGCGTAATAGCGATACGTTTGGGTGTTTTCGTAGAGATAATTGTGTAATATTTATTTACTCCAAGTCTCAAAGAAACAAATTTGCCAAAAAAACCAACACACAAATAAATTAACAACAAATTAATTGCAAACTAGCTGTGATTACAGACAGCGGTGATATTGGGCACATATATAGCATTTAAGTACACGCTAAGATTGTAGGCTCAGAAGAGTCATTGATGTTTATATGTATGTGCATTGTAGTATTGTTCCGGTAGTATCATAATATTAGTATTAACCAATATAATCAACAAATTTACCAATATTGGGTAAATGGGGTAATATCGGGTAGTAATAACGATGCAATGGATGATCGGTAACATTCTCCATGGTAAAGGGGGTAATATCGGGTGGTAATAACGATGCAATGCCAGAAATATCGGTAACATTCTCCCTGGTAATATTGGGTAAATGGGGTAATATCGGGTGGTAATAACGATGCAATGCCAGAAATATCGGTAACATTCTCCCTGGTAATATTGGGTAATATCGGGTGGTAATAACAATGCCGATGCCAGAAATATTGGTAACATTCTCCCTGGTAACAGTGGGTAAATGGGGTAATATCAGGTGTTAATAACGGGGAAATATTTGTCTACTATTTCCCCGTTATTAATTACCCATAATAACTAGCGTTACAACCCGGGTAATATCGGTACGTTACCCGGTAATAACTAGCGTTATTACTCGTTACAACCCGGGTAATATCGGGTATGGACAGTGCCGTGGAATGGTGGGAGAGGGGGCATTTGATCAGGTGACTGCAGTCCGTTTGCCCGATGACACTGTAGCTGCAGCCAAGGTCCTGCAGGCACAGGATTCGGAGGGACCACTTTGGCAGGAGATTAGAGCTGTGGCAGCCATTGGAGAGCACCCCTCGTTCCCCAAGCTGTACGGTGTGTTGGAACAGCGGCCCCTCCGGACGATGCTGTATGAGTTTGTGGGCGATAAGAACACCCCGTCGGTAACAACTCTACAGGATGCTCTGGACTGGAGTGGCACCCCGGGAGCACTCTCCCACAAGAACTGGCTGCAGGTTGTACGGCGTGTGTGCGAGGGCTTTATGACATTAAACCAGACAACATACTTGTGTAAAAAGCAAATAAGGACAGGAAGACAAGATGGCTTGCCAAGATTATTGATCTTGGCAATGCATGTCTTGAGGTGGCTGGATCCTGGCTCCGTATCCCAGAGCATCTCATCCACCAGATGTACCTGGAGTGTCCCCAGAGGTTATGGAGGGGGACTCGCCCTTCAACAAGCCTGCTGAAATATATGCATTGGGAGACCTGCTAATCAACATCGGAAAGGCAGCAGGAATTCGACGATTGCGGCAAGTTGGAAAAAAATGCCAGAATGTGGATTTTAGAAGGCGTCCAACAATGGCAGATATTTGTAAGATGATGTCCAAACACTGGAAGTAGGATATAATTTGAATGCAGGGTGAGGTATTAAGAGACAAGATACTGGAAGTTAGAACTACCTTTTGAGAGCAGTACTGTAGAAACAAATCCCAGCAGCCTCTGCACCTCAAGAGTATCTTTTTCCAGTGTTTGTGCTCATGCAGTTTGCGAGTTGGGTGAACAAAATAAGCAGATTTAATGCTCCAAATGTGGTTACACTTCTCAACATGGTTCAATTTGTATCAGTTTCTGTTGCTAAATGACCACATCTCAATTTCACCAAACTGATTATCAGCGAGCGCAATTACATTTATCAGTCCAAATAAAAACATCATGCAGGCTCAGTCCGTTGCTCCAAGACCTTTTCCTTGCCTTTCCAGCAGCAGGTCTCCTCCAGCAGTTAGCGGTGTCTTCTTGTCTGATGCATTAACCAGTATGAAGAACAAATATCTATCCCACCATGAAACAAAACCCCCCATCTTTATTCTTTGTAATAATTAATCCTGACAAATATAGTGAGTGAGTGAGTTTTTAGGGTTTAACGCCGTACCAGCATCAATGGCCATATTCACGGCGGGAACAAATTTCATTCAACAATTTTTTATTTCATTCAACAATTAATGTGAAGAAGTTACAGTTTTAGAGGTGGGAGGAAAACCCCAGAAGAATATCCTGGGGAAAAACCCACGGAGTCAGGCAGGGACTGAAAACCCAATCCACATATTGGCCCAGGCCGGATTCGAACCCGGGTCATAGTGGTGGAAGGCGAGGAAAGAACCGCTACACCAACCCGACTCCCCTACAAATATAAAAATCCCGAAAATACTTCAAACACATACATTTATCAACGAGCAGTTTTATAGTTGGCCATTCTTTTTGTGCTTAATACTGAAGATTGATATCCTGTGCTTCAAATAGTAAATCAGATAGGAAATTCATTATAAAAGCAATCGAAGGGGTGATTTTTATTATAGGAAAGTATAAGAACGATGAGAAGCACAATTCCTTTCAAATCAAAACGGTCGTTACTTGTTATGCCGTTCATTTCCTTTCAGTTACCTCTCATCACTTTACATTGTCACTAGAGTTTACACAACTCACGTTGGTAATTACAATACATGTAAATAAATGATGTATTAAAACATATTAATCCTGAGCAGTTTTGCGGAAGAAAAGTCTAAACAAAATCTGCATTTGCTTTTCATAGTGGGAAACAATTTGTTGGCTTATATAGTGGATGTGTGACTGGTCTATTACATTGGAAACCATTTTCTCTCTAGCCCTTTTGCAAATGTATCAAGTGCATTTACCTTTTAACAAGTCACAACTGCGTTTGAAATACAAACCGTTCCATGTTTTATTTTACCAGTGTTGCGTTTCTGTATGAATAATTGGTTTTCCTATTAAATTAGCAGTGAAATACACTTCATTATTGCAAAGGATAGGAGGTCACCAGGGTAAATGTGTGTCTTTTTTTGCCACTGTCAATCCTGCCATTTATTTATTGAATGTGTGGTCTTCTTTAATGTTCTGTACATTTACATTTACTGAATAAAGTTAATTCATGAGGTTTTCTAAACCAAATTTGCTTAGTCTTCGGCCCCGAATTTCGAATCACTGCATGAGAAGCAAATCAAAATACTGTGAAGCAAATGCTTATAACTTTTGGGTTCATATTAATTGATTGAGCACAACATGCACCAAAATATGGCTGGCATTCCTGCAGTTGAGAGTTTAAAATCCCCTTCAGCCAAATACCAATTAGGCCAGGGATTTGAAAATACCTATTGTGTCAATAAACCTACGTGAAAGCCATGTTTGAACATACGGGTCTAAAGCCCTGTTCGCACTGGACTTAATTTGGGCAAACTAACCGAGCCAATGGGTAACTTACCCATTTCAAGTCCAGTGCGAACAGCCTGGGTAACTTTCCTCACAGGTAACTTACCCACACCGTGTGGGTAGTTTAACCGAGCCAAAGGTGCCCAGGAAGATTGACCAGGTCAGTTTAACCGAGCCAGAAAATCGCGACGTCTCGGTTAAATCTTCCATCACCCGGTGATGGAAGATTTAATGTCGAGCTAGCGTCGGGAACAGACGATCCGGTCGTCAAGTCGCGGTCATAGGTCACACAGGGCGCCCTCTTTATTGTTTTGGAGCCAGCTCGGTTAGTTTACCCATGGTCTCGGCAATTCTACCCGCGTCAATTAAATCAAAGTGCGGCGGTGGGAAGATTAACCCATCGGAATGTTAGCCGGCGTCATGGTAAAGTTACCCAAAATGTTTATCCAGTGCGAACACGGCTTAAAACATGCACAGTACAAAATAAAGTAAATGAAACTGTTAGGTTTTTAATGTTTAAACAATAATTTAAATACAATAAAGGAACTTAAATATCGCAAAGAATTCATAAGAGATGCATAGCATGTCTGCAAGAAACGGGCAGGAAAACCTGAAAAGACATTAGATGTGTTTGCTCATCAATGCAAACATGTATTAATGGGGTTTCCTGGCCCTGTCAATTTTGTTATGGCCAGTTTTGTCTAAATTGTAGGTCAGGTAGCCGCTGGCAATAAAAATAAACTCATCACAAAAAGTATCGAGACACTTAAAAATGAGTCTAAAATTAACGGCCCGAAAGGGTATGGATTAATCAAAGCAAATAACCCAGTGCATAATTTTGTTACCTCGATTGTTGAGATACAAATACGATGTTGCGGAGCGGAGTTATTGTATTTCAATGGTCGTAGATCCAGTTTCAAACGCGACAATCATCCCTATAGAGAAGCAGGTTTGTATTGATCATGTTCATGTTAAATGATCCGCCAATCTCTACATATGCCCGCCTTGTTCTTTTGTTCTTTATATGACACTATATCAACATGAACAAAAATATTTATTTATAGAATTCAAAAATTTATCTATGTTTCTTGCCGTCATAGGCCGACACCAAACAATGGTTGAAAACAGTCCTGGTTTTAGTGGCCCGCGAAACTATATGATGCCATGATGCAGATGCACCTCGAGTCGCATACTTAAAAGGTCACAACTAGGGCTGTGCATCAGAACCGGGTACTCGAGTACCCGACCGTTATGTCAGGGAACCAATTCCTGAAATCGAGTGCCCGTAGCTAATTTTACCAACTGCATAGTAAGTTTGAATGTCATTTGTTGGGAGTTTTGAAAATGAAACCAGTCTACATAAACAAATATATATATATATATATTTCAAATCAATGACGATCATGAATAACGCAAAGCTCACTGTAAGGGTAAGGTTTCTTTAATGGGTATCTGGGTACCCATGTGCTTTTGTATTCGGGTACCCGGTTCTCAAACTACCCGTAAATGCACACCCCTAGACTCACAACATATACATTGTGTCAACGTTGCGAAAGATCAGACACCATGCCAGACATTGGGGAGGGAGGGGGGGGGGGGGGGGGGGGGGGGTACTAATTTGATACCATTATGGAAAGATGCGGGGAAAAGGTTGAAAATACTATTTTACCGGGGGGGGGGCACATTTACCGTTGAACAGGACGACTAAAAAAAACTAGACGGGGATAGATTTGCCTTGGCAACCTGATAAATCTGTCCGGGGAACACATCGGGGAGGGGGGGGGGGGGGGGGGTGGTGGGGTGGTTACAGAATTACATGCTACACCAGCTTTGGCTTTAAATAGGGATATTTCGTCTTGTGCTGATTTTTATGCAAAAAAATAATTGGGTCCAAAATGGCGCCATTTAGCCATAAGCCATTTGGTGAAGGGATACGTTTTCAAAATGGCTACTTTTCCAGCTTGGGCGAAAATATCTTTAAAAAGTCAATGATCAACCCACCAAAAATTTGTAAGAAAAATAAAGAATGACATGCCGATTATCATTTTTCTGTAGATCCAGAACACCTGTGAGAGTACCGAGTATTTTAAAAAGATTTTCAGTTTATGGGCTTTTTATTACTGATTACTGAATTTTTATGCAAGGGTGCACTTTAGCTGGAGGGCTGATCTATTTCATTTTGAGCGTCTAATTCCTCTGCCCTCCACACAGTTGATCGAAGACCATCCATGATAGTTGGCACATTTCTATTGATCAAAAATTTAATTTTCCATTACATGGATTATTAATAGTAAATTTACTAAACTATCATACTTTAGTGATTTTGTACCAACAAATTGAATCGTTACAGCACCCAATCAGGAATATAACTTTGTCACTCTATTCTGGTTATGTCATCTGACAATTCCCAGGCCTTTGACCCATAGGCCCATTTAGGACATAATGTAGCAAGATATGTAAATGCAACTTACCAAGTTTGGCACTTTTTTGATCAAGAAAAAGCATTTTGTAATTTTGAAGAAAATTACCCTCACTGACTTTATTAAGCGACCCCAGGCTAAATTCTGTTAACTTTTAGAAGGCTTGGTCCAGAGAATACTGACCAAGTTTGAAAATAATCGGACTCTTATTTCCGAAGATATTAGGGCCAAATGTTTTGCTTGAAGAAAACGTGTACAAATCCTTATATGGTCATCATGACAAATTAATTTTTTGGGACCATCTATGTGTGGTAGTCTAGCGTGTGCCACGTCTGAAGTCGATCAGATTCAACAAAGGGTCAAAGTTTATTGGTGAAAGTAAAAAACTGCCTCTTTAATGTGACGTAACATGACACCCGATGACATCATCATGACGTCATCTTAATTTTTGTACTTCTGGAGACAGAGGGTCTTGGAAATTTCATCTTTAATTCAAAGTCACATGACACCTGATGAAGTCTTCGTCACAAGCATTCTTCTTAGACCATTTTGTGGGATGTGGTATAGGAATGGGATAAGTCTAAAGTCGATCAGATTTACCAAAGTGCCAACAAGTATTGGTATAAGAAAACGTGTACAAATCCTATGAAGAAAAT
Source organism: Crossaster papposus (assembly GCA_037893245.1). NCBI lineage: Eukaryota > Metazoa > Echinodermata > Asteroidea > Velatida > Solasteridae > Crossaster > Crossaster papposus. The sequence continues at coordinate 1,109,299 of JBAIAA010000246.1, forward strand.
CTTTAACCAGTTCGCGCCGGAGGACGTATACAGGGTGAACCTAAAAAACCGAAACCCACCGGAAAATGGCCATAATTCCGAAAGTATATATTTCATGGAAAAACTGAAGTCAATATCAGAAAGTAGGAGCTACAAGCTTTCTTCTGACACCTACATCGCAGGCCTACGGTCACTGGTAACCGAGTACCATTGTCTTAAAAACCATAGGCAGATTTCAGAAATGTCCAAATCAGTCTGTGGTGGGCCCAAGATGGTGCTCCTGCCCATCGACTTATCGCGCAAAGTTTTCCCCAGATTCAAAACGGATGACGCATAACAACGTCACGAGCAAGGCCGGAAATGTCTGTCAGCAGCGAGCAAGGCCGGAAATGCGTGGGTGTGCTTCCCCGGTACCATTTGCCTGAACCCGCCTCGGGTCAAGTTTTGTTAAAAATAATCCCGCACCTCGGTTCAGTGATGTTAAAATAATCTTGACACGAACTGGTTAACGTGACGTCACAAAACACTCGATGACATTATTATGACATCATTACCACATCCCTGGAATAACTGCATACCAAGTTTGACCCCAATCAGACTTGTACTTACAGAGATAGAGGATCTTAAAAACTCGCTTTTAATGTGACGTCACCTGAAACCCGATGACGCCATTATGACGTCACCCCAATTTATACTTTGCATACCAGGATTGAACCCAATCAGACTTTTTCTTCCGGAGATAGAGGGTCTTGAAAATTACACCTTTACTGCGACACCCATGACGTCATCGTAAGAAACATTTTTCTCAGACCATCTATGCAGGCCCGTACGCAGGATTTGTTATTTGGGGGGGGTGGGGGGGGGGGCTTTGGTGCGTAAAGGTTTTAGTTGACATTATCGCCTAAGCAAAGTCCATTTGCGTTACGGGCCTGCTGTGGGATGTGGTATAGGAATGTGATAAGAGAAGCATTTAATAATTTTTAAGAAAATGACCTCTACTGACCACCGACCTCTACACATGGACAGGTCATCATTGTTTCACACTTGAAGTCGGCGCGAACTGGAAGTGCAACATGGCGGACCCACGACGTCACTCTGTGAGCCAATGAAATGTCCAGGTTTAAGGTTCAGTGGGTACGGTACGTATGACGTTATGTTTATAAATAAAAAATGTATAGAGTAAATCCACTGACCTCTACACCTGGACATTTCATTGGCTCACAGAAGTGACGTCTTGGGTCCGCCATGTTGCACTTCCAGTTCGCGCCGACTTCAAGCGTTAGCACAGCAGAATATGGACAATGGTCCGTCCAGGTGTAGAGGTCAGTGCTACTGACCAATAGGTGACCATTAGCAAAATTAAGCTTACACCCTAAACGAGGTTTGGTCCGTCCAGGGATGCAACTGACAAAGTTTGACAAAATTTGGATCGAGACTTTTGAAGAAAATGATTCCTACTGACCATTGGCATTAGGTGACTACATTATGTGAACAGCTTTTATGAAGTTTGGTCCATAGATGGTCCATAGAATAAGATGTTAATGACCAAATTTGAAAATAATCGGACTCGTACTTCCGGCCGGAGATATAAGGCCAACAAATTTCGTATTGCTTTTAAAAAATGTGTACAAATCCTACGGGGGGAAAATATCACCTTTCAGATGACATCACATGACCCCTGATGACATCGTCATGTTTTTCTTTGGTGCACTAGGTCCCCGGCCCCATGAGGTCTTCAGTTTTATGGGAAGAAGAATAAAAAATAAAAAAAGAAAACCAAAAAAAAAAGGAAAAAAACACTAACAAAAACAAGAGCCGTTTCGGCTGAAAAGCCGAAACGGCTAAACAAAAAACTTAACTAAAAAAAAAATTACAGCAAAAAAAAAATGGGAGGAAATGCCGAAACAGCTAAAAACTAAACTATGTCTGTTCGAATAACAGAACATAGGGCTTTTTCGAATTTGAAGTTTTTCATATTTCTTTTTTCAGAAAAATGTTGAAAAATATTTATCTACAGTACAAGTCATCCTGGCATACCTACCTTGAAATAGGTACATTTAAGATGACATCACGGACCCATTATGAAGTCATCATGGCCTCTGTCTGCAGTGCTGGGTATACACTAAAGCGTCTTCACCACTGATCTCTACAAACATCGGTTATGCTTTATGAAAATATACGACTATTGTTTTCTAGTAAGCTCATGAAATTCTATGTATCATTCCATATAGGACACATGACAGTCGCGCGCGCCGTACTGAAATTTGAAATAACTGTACATGTTTGACATTGCTTTATGCCAACACTTACGGTTTAAAATGCCAGCATTGAGCAATGACAGTTTTACTCTACGTGTCGGTGCATTGTATGTCAGATAAGGCAGGCAGGGTATCGCCCGTGTTATCTGTAATACATCAACGTGTGACAAAACCACGGCTGGGTAACAAAATAACGAGGCGGTCCTACGTCGTCTAACAATCAATGCACCGCCATTCAATGGAACGCGTTAGCTGGTCAGGCCAACCCAACAAACGAAACACAGGCAACGCAATGATCACAACAGTTTTTTTGTCGGTCGCACGTACAAGCCTACAGAAACTAGCTGAAAACTGTAGAGCTGGCGGTCTTCGAAAAAAGACGATATGGGTTAGGGTTAGATGCGAGCTACCACGCCCGCGTGTGGCTCGGTTGGTTGCACTGAGTCGTTTGATTCGAAACTTTGCTGCTGTGCGCTATATATAGTACATGTGGAATGTATAGCATGCATTATAACACCTCACTCACAGATTCTGTGTCTTGATTGGCCGAGAGCGCGGCACGTGTCACTTGCTATTTTTACTATTTTTTACTTGCGCTATCCAAAAAGACTATACCACGCAAAAAGGACTATGCGCATAGCAACACACGAACGATGCGCATAGCAACGAAAGCGTGACTGAAACCCAGACGTGTGTTTCGGTGCATTGCGTAAACATTGCTCTATCACCTTCATCAAGGCAACAAAGTACGATCGAGAGACGTATAATTCGGATTTTTTTTGTCATTACTATACTTTCAGGGAGCTTAAATTGTGCAGAATCTGTGAGTGAGGTGTTATAAAACAAATATTGACTGCTTTATTTCGCGGTATAGTAAAACTAGCCTCCCTCGGTGATCCATGGAGCATTCTATTTTCCCTCGGCTTCGCCTCGGGAAAATAGAATGCTCCATGGATCACCTCGGGAGGCTAGTTTTACTATACAACTCAAAGCAGTCAATATTTGTATAATGTGCAAGCGATATCGAAGCATGAATGGTATAGTACGGTGCACGTGTACACGTGCAAGCTAGCTGGGATGCGCGCGCGCGTTCTGACCTTAACATTTTAATTTGGTACGTGTAGATGGAGTGTGGAAAGGTGTTTTTGTGTACCTGTATTATGGAATGCACATCATGCATTGAGCAAGTTTCGACTGACTGACTTGACTCTAACATTAGTCAACTAAATCTAGTTTTCACTCGAACGCTGTGAGGTTTGACTAATAGTGGATCAACCTAGCCAATGGTTTCTCTAGTCACTCGCGAGTTAAGTATGGGAGAACAGAGAGATGCTTAAATTTTCCTCTGAATATGGACCCAGGGTAAAGAATAAATAAACAAACAAACAAACAAACACCCCAAATTGCAAGGTTTCAAGATGGAGAAGTAAACTGATGAGGCAAGCTTTGCAAAAGTTTAGGATACATTTCTCCAGTGATGATAACTCTTTGCAATAAGATAATTCTTTATTGCACTAAATTAAGTTGAGAAAATAATAGAAATAAATCTTTAACAAAATTAAAAAAATTACTTGCCAACATTTTGCTTGGTTAACAACGTGATAGCCAGTGTCATCTGCTGACATACTTGTTTGACCTAGTCTAATTTTGACCTGGCACTTCTGCTTGATCCTCAATTCCTCCCATTAGCCTCTGTCATGAAATGACGAAAATCAACCGAAGAGGGCGTTTTGCGGAAATTTGTCAATATGGCTTCCGAGCTCTCGCGTAAGACTAACGTAAGTAGCTATACCATGGAGGAAAGACAACAGATATTTAGTGAATTGCGGGGAAATACTTAATAAAAAATGGCCAATCATAAAACTAGATTTTCTTTCCTGCACTTGAAAAGACCCGCCGTGTATTTATGCTCCTTAGAAAACCGGTTAGGCCCAATTAACATTTAAACAAAACAAAAAATTCAGTGGCACTGAACTGAAGCTTTATTTGAAAGCCATATTTGAATGCCATACAGTAAACAAATTCTGGGGCCAATTCATACAACTTGATACATGTACAAGCAATATTATTTTTGTATTTTTAATTATTTTTTGACATCAAATATAAATTTGGGGCTTTACACACAAGCACTTGGTTCACATAATTACTATATGGACGTTAAACCTCAACATTCCTAATCCTGCAATGTTAATTTAAAAATCAGTTTTAAATACTGTCACATTAAATGTACAGACGCCTGTGAAATCTAGTAATATTTTACCCTTTTATTGACTGAAACCTGACATTAAAAGAAGTTCGTAAATATTAAACTTGAATTTTTCAAGAATTATTCAATTGCGCCACGACCAATTAGGGAGCACTCGGTCAATTGTGTGCACAATTTCTGGACGCCACCGTTTTGGTGTTTTTTTCGGACTAAGCTTACACCTAAATTGTTAACAGAGGGTAAATAGCAAGCATTAATAACATTAACATGGTAAAGGTACAATGAATTTGCAGTTTGTCAACAAAGAAGTATGGCAACATTGCATGAGGAAAGTCGGCCCAACATTAACTGTTTATAAACAATGTAAACGTCGAAGTACAGCTATAGCTCTCCCAAAGGTCGAGTTGTCTCAACGGGCGAGTTGTCTCAACGGGCGAGTTGTCTCAACGGTCGACTTGTCTGACATCTGCTAGCTACGCACGTACGTATATAGCGCAGCACGCTTTCACAAACTGACCATTTTTTCAGTCGCTGTTTCTTTCTCTTTCGTAATTTTACGGTTTTGGATGACATTTAGCCTTATGCCTACGATTTATCCTTTCGAAATAACCACAGCCCTTAGAGCTCCGTCGTAAGCCATAAAGTTCTGACATCGACGACACACGTGTTGCTGTTGGTAAGCGCCGCCATTTTGACAATTTTCCTCGCGTTGACCTTTTAGAAAGGTCATGACAGAGGCTAATGGTATATACGTGACACCAAACTTGGTAGGCATACTCAGGGGTGGAGATTTCTTGTTACATGTGGGGGGCGGGGGGGGGGGGGGGGGGGGGTGATTTTTGTCCAAGATGAAACATGCTAGCGCGGAGCTCGAAGCCTTTACGGTGTGGGGTCCGCCCGCTTAAGGGCCCCGAAAAGTTTGCATTCTAGATGCTCTGTGATGCAATCTTAGGCCATTTAGAGGCATAATTGATGAAGGAAAAAGAAATGAAAAACTTCAAAGTTTGAGTTGTAGAATGTGGGCCTTTTGGATTTGGGCAATACTTTTTAAATGTTCATTACAAGTCAGTGCTGTATCAATTAAAAAAACATGCAACACAGTAGTCAGCATTATATGTCTTTCAAAATGCATTAATTACATCAGGGCAAAAAAAGAAAGAAAAAAAGTTGAGTTTCCGGTAAAAACGCCCCCAAAAATGATCGGTCGGTTGGGAATTTTCATACTGAATTTTCAATGCGGTATCTCCTGTGCATCAATGCAAGTATTTGCATACATAATATTTCCACTGAGCTATATATTAAAATGTTAATTATAAATATACATAGGTAATAAATAAATATACATAGGTAATACCAAACGGTAGAAATATCGCCGAAAAGAAAGTCACGAAATGTTGAGCATTTTCACAATTTTTATCGTTTAAAAGGTATTTATTAAAGGTAATAACAGTGCGAGAACCCGGTTATTACTGCGTGATAATGACCGGGTTGGGGGATGACCGCTGGTAATGGATCGAGCCGAAGGGGTCATGTTTTATGCATGGTACCCAGTCTCTTCAATATGTGTTGTTATTATAACCCATACTTTGAGAACAGACTAGCTGTACGCACAAAATAAAAACGTTAACATTAACGAACACGTTAACATTCGCGATGTTTGAATGTTTTCGAGAGAGCTAATGTTTGACTTCCATGCAATGGAAAGAATATTCAATCCACTCGTCTTTCCCTTGTAGAACGGAACATTCCATCCTTCACCTAATGAAATGATTATTTGCATAATTATTATGTTCATGTGTAGGATTGCACTGCCTTATTTTAGACCCAAATTAGCATAGGCCCTAAATTGTAAGTTTGCAACAGTTCATTTGAGACGAGGCTTGACAATATGGAAAACACACACAAAATCAGTGAACTCACTTATCAAATTCTTGTCGTGATTTTTATTAGAATGTACAAAGCATTATCTTCTCAGAATAATACAAATTTGGTCATATAAGAAATAATTAATAGTAATTCAGTTTAAAATAAATGTCATACTGTTCGAAAATTCCCCCAAAATTTAAATTTTCGTTGAATATATAACAAAAACGAACCAGCCGCTCGTACACGAAATGAAATTCAAAAAGAAATTCAAAATAAAACAAAATTTAAATTGTCAAATTGTAATAAAAACATTCAAACTTCCCAAATTTAATATCTTTCTTTTCTTAGCGTATTTGTATATTCTTTGCAATATTTTTCCAGAAGTCAGTACCTGCAAAGGTACTTTGGAAAACAATTCGCGAAAATAATACACATTTCACTTTGGAAAAACATTTGTGAAAAACAATTGTACTTGTTCTTTTGTACCATTGTATTTTGAAGGCACTTATGGGTTTTCAACCTATACAAATGTCCATAAAATAATCTGTATTTTAATCATAAAAAACATGCATAGTTTTGCCTTACTGCCTGCAGAAAACAAAACAAACTAAAAGTTTAACTCTCTGTACATATTTCTTGCACGGAATCTTGCATTTTTTTCCTTCACTTTTTGTTACAAAAAGCAGGAAGCAATTTTGTCTTTGTTCTCAAATTACTAATCAGCATGCAGGCTATATTTAACCACTACTGGTGGTGATATGAACATTTACAACATTTAGGCTAAGAATTTCCAAGGCAATATTACAGGCTATTAGTTTGTACACGCACATCAAAATATGAACACAGAAATATATAAGGCACTTTTATTGGTCTTGTGTCCTCTCATCAGGTTTCTTTTCTATCGTGGACCCACCAACAATATGTACAGTGAAAGCTGCAAACATTCCGAATATTAAAGACCGTTTCATCCCTGCAGTTAATACAGTCTTCAATTTTCATGAATAAATTGTGAATAGAAAAAGATCGAGTAAATAAACAACTGATGACACCTGCCTCAATGCAATTGATTCTTTATAAACATAATTTGGTATTAATCCACATTTTTCAATACCTGTTTTAACAACGTTCACAATTTTGCAGTGTAACAAATCGTATATAAAGTTGAACACAAAATTAGTAGAGAGTTGTATTCGAGTTCTTGCAAGTTCATCACAAGTCCTTCAATCTCAAGTCAATTAAGCCACTAGCTGTTCAAATGTACAGCTATAAAAGCAATCCTTGTGACTGGCTTCATGAAAGGACTTGCAGGAACTCGAAAATACAACTCTGAAAATTGATTAGTCAGGAGCGGGATTTGAACCTGCGACCTCTAGATTACTAGTACAGTGCACCTGGTCAGTTTCCCTTTGTGGCTTGTGTGAATATATCCTAACTCTAGAAGAAAAGTAAAAGTCACTTTACACTTTTTTATGCTGATCTGTGAACTTTTCGTTACGAAAACAAATATCTAATCATCTGATTTTTTAAAAATACTGAATTTTCAATGCGGTATCTCCTGTGCATCAATGCAAGTATTTGCATACATAATATTTCCACTGAGCTATATATTAAAATGTTAATTATAAATATACATAGGTAATAAATAAATATACATAGGTAATACCAAACGGTAGAAATATCGCCGAAAAGAAAGTCACGAAATGTTGAGCATTTTCACAATTTTTATCGTTTAAAAGGTATTTATTAAAGGTAATAACAGTGCGAGAACCCGGTTATTACTGCGTGATAATGACCGGGTTGGGGGATGACCGCTGGTAATGGATCGAGCCGAAGGGGTCATGTTTTATGCATGGTACCCAGTCTCTTCAATATGTGTTGTTATTATAACCCATACTTTGAGAACAGACTAGCTGTACGCACAAAATAAAAACGTTAACATTAACGAACACGTTAACATTCGCGATGTTTGAATGTTTTCGAGAGAGCTAATGTTTGACTTCCATGCAATGGAAAGAATATTCAATCCACTCGTCTTTCCCTTGTAGAACGGAACATTCCATCCTTCACCTAATGAAATGATTATTTGCATAATTATTATGTTCATGTGTAGGATTGCACTGCCTTATTTTAGACCCAAATTAGCATAGGCCCTATAAATTGTAAGTTTGCAACAGTTCATTTGAGACGAGGCTTGACAATATGGAAAACACACACAAAATCAGTGAACTCACTTATCAAATTCTTGTCGTGATTTTTATTAGAATGTACAAAGCATTATCTTCTCAGAATAATACAAATTTGGTCATATAAGAAATAATTAATAGTAATTCAGTTTAAAATAAATGTCATACTGTTCGAAAATTCCCCCAAAATTTAAATTTTCGTTGAATATATAACAAAAACGAACCAGCCGCTCGTACACGAAATGAAATTCAAAAAGAAATTCAAAATAAAACAAAATTTAAATTGTCAAATTGTAATAAAAACATTCAAACTTCCCAAATTTAATATCTTTCTTTTCTTAGCGTATTTGTATATTCTTTGCAATATTTTTCCAGAAGTCAGTACCTGCAAAGGTACTTTGGAAAACAATTCGCGAAAATAATACACATTTCACTTTGGAAAAACATTTGTGAAAAACAATTGTACTTGTTCTTTTGTACCATTGTATTTTGAAGGCACTTATGGGTTTTCAACCTATACAAATGTCCATAAAATAATCTGTATTTTAATCATAAAAAACATGCATAGTTTTGCCTTACTGCCTGCAGAAAACAAAACAAACTAAAAGTTTAACTCTCTGTACATATTTCTTGCACGGAATCTTGCATTTTTTTCCTTCACTTTTTGTTACAAAAAGCAGGAAGCAATTTTGTCTTTGTTCTCAAATTACTAATCAGCATGCAGGCTATATTTAACCACTACTGGTGGTGATATGAACATTTACAACATTTAGGCTAAGAATTTCCAAGGCAATATTACAGGCTATTAGTTTGTACACGCACATCAAAATATGAACACAGAAATATATAAGGCACTTTTATTGGTCTTGTGTCCTCTCATCAGGTTTCTTTTCTATCGTGGACCCACCAACAATATGTACAGTGAAAGCTGCAAACATTCCGAATATTAAAGACCGTTTCATCCCTGCAGTTAATACAGTCTTCAATTTTCATGAATAAATTGTGAATAGAAAAAGATCGAGTAAATAAACAACTGATGACACCTGCCTCAATGCAATTGATTCTTTATAAACATAATTTGGTATTAATCCACATTTTTCAATACCTGTTTTAACAACGTTCACAATTTTGCAGTGTAACAAATCGTATATAAAGTTGAACACAAAATTAGTAGAGAGTTGTATTCGAGTTCTTGCAAGTTCATCACAAGTCCTTCAATCTCAAGTCAATTAAGCCACTAGCTGTTCAAATGTACAGCTATAAAAGCAATCCTTGTGACTGGCTTCATGAAAGGACTTGCAGGAACTCGAAAATACAACTCTGAAAATTGATTAGTCAGGAGCGGGATTTGAACCTGCGACCTCTAGATTACTAGTACAGTGCACCTGGTCAGTTTCCCTTTGTGGCTTGTGTGAATATATCCTAACTCTAGAAGAAAAGTAAAAGTCACTTTACACTTTTTTATGCTGATCTGTGAACTTTTCGTTACGAAAACAAATATCTAATCATCTGATTTTTTAAAAATTTATTTATTTATACAAACTGAAATGCGTTTTCCTTTTGAGCTCTGATAAAACTTTATATCGAGTGAAGTCGGAAAGTAAAATGCTCTTCTAAAACCAGAATATTGGCAAGATTTGAAATATTGCTTTTAACCTTTTTTATGGTAACAAAAATGTAATGACCGACCCTTGGCAAATCAACCTAACCAGTTCGCGCCGGGATTATTTTACAATCACTGAGCCAAGACGCGGGATTATTTGTAACAAAACTTAATCCGAGGCGGGTTCAAGCCGATGGTACCGGGAAGCACACCCACGCATATCCGTCCTTGCTCGCTGCTGACAGACATTTCCGGCCTTGCTCGTGACGTGTTTATGCGTCATCCGTTTTGAATCTGGGGGAAACTTTGCCTGTATATACGTCCTCCGGCGCGAACTGGCTGTGGCAATCATGCTGGTTCAGGTGTAAAAGCCGCTAATTGCCACTTCCATGAAAAATGATTTAAACGATATCAAGTAAGAGCTTTCAGTAACTAGTATACGATAATTACACTTTTGTTGGCTGGCGTTTAGCACCTTTTGCTTATGAACTCTTCAATTATAGTTAATGAGGATTTAGATTGCCAAACTTCAAACAAGATTAAGTATTAAACACATTTCTTCAGTGACTTCACTTTTATCAAGCCTGCAATATGAATACGGCCCCAAAATCGGTCGTGTATTGCTTATCAGATACATCCCCCAGGTTCAAATCCCGCCTGGGCAAATTATGTGGATTAGGTTTTCAGTCCCTGCCTGGTTCGTGGATTTTCCCCAGGATATTTTTCTGGGGTTTTACTCCCATCTCTAAAACTGTAACTAATTGCTTCACATTGTCTTCTCTTTGCAGGTTTCTTCAGGCTTAAGAATTACAGTTCCGAGAATGCTTTTGTGGGATCCCTGGTTTCATGACCAACAAGTATTAATAACAATACGAAACGAAGTATTCACTGGAACTACACTAAAAAGTTCATAAAACCATTTGCTTTTTGGAAAAAAAATGTGTGTTTTTTTTTAGCACCAACATTGCAAAAGTATGGTGCGTAACATCTAATCTGATAAACTTCCAGCTCAGTGGATGCTATACAAATATTGAGAAAATAGAAAAAACAAATCTGCACAAAACTGCAGCTAACTTATTGGCACAGAACCACCTTCAAAGTTTAGGTTTCTTCCACAAAATACCATTTCAGATGGAATAATTGAACAGGGTGTCTGATAACAGCCCTTTCATAGTTTAAATCATAGTTTCCGTCAGGCAAAATTGGTAGATACAAATAATTCTATGTGGCTGTAAATGCAATTTTAAAATAACTTAAAATCACCAATTGATGGCATTTTCACAGTACAAAGGTTATAAACAAGTATTACCACGTTGGATTAATATGTGGCTGGTTTTAAGAAGACACAAATATTGTCAAGGAAACCCAACCCAATACAGATTTTTTTAAAGGCTTAATTGCACATTCCCCATAAAATCTCTTTGTTGGAATGGAACGAAATACATGTAAGGAGGGATAATTATATTACATAATACATTACTACATCAAATGTGTGGGTAAATTCAAACAAAACAATGGGCAATCATCGTTACCTGCATACAAACTGACATTTTTAAAGTTTACAACTGAAATACTGCGCACGATATTCGCACTCTAACCTACATTGTGTGAATGTAAAGTGTATTACAAAATAATTAGTATTTATTTAGTAGCCGGAATAACAAATGTAAACTGATAATACGTCTACATGCAACGTTCATACACAGGGTGTCTCTAAAAAAAGTATACCCATTTTCAAATTCATATTATTGCAAAACTACATGTTTTTACTTGTGTGACAACGCTCAGACAGGTGTTTGTAAGGACAAATTATTTTACGGTTTAAACACATTGAAAAAGCAATGACTGGGTCGATGAATCATTTTTTCTGATCCTTTTTGTTGTTGTAGTACACTTATCTGTCAAATTTAAGGTGATGTACCCTCCACGTGCCCACTATTCCTGTTAATGCATAGCTGGCATCTTCGTCTCATGTATCTCACTGCCCGCCTTATCATCCCAACTTGTGCTGATTTCAGTACCTTTCATAACTGTCTTGTTTGTTCAGTCATTCATGGCAATGACATAATGAACCATACCATTGGACAGAGGGCATTCTACCCTTTCAACAGACATTTTTATTTTTCAGAAACATTCAGTAGTTTTGCAATAATATAAATTTGAAAATGGTTATACTTTTTTTAAAGACACCTTGTATATGTTGCTGCTTGGAATTTTAAGCATAGTATACCTTGTCACTGAAACTACCGTATTGTGGAAGATTATATGGATATTAATGAATATCATCAAGGACATGTACATTACATTGTATTTTTGCATATGAAAAAATACAATTTCTTTTGTAATGGCAAGAGGTTATACTGTAAACACATATCTACATGTACTTCAATGACAAATTTCGGCAGTAACAGTAAATACAAGTGTAGTGTACATGTTATGTTCATGTATAAAAATATAACAAATAACATATTTGTTGCAAGATTAGTTTTATGATTTTTTTTCTTTATGATTCAAAAGTGCACCGTATACTTAGTTTCCCCTATTAACCATGGTTTCGGCAACTGAAACTTTAGTGTGGAAATAGATAATATTTTAAGGAGTTATACATTTCTTTAATCTTGGGGGTCTATATTTTCAAGTCAAACATTTCTAATACAAACAATGTAATAGTAAAATGGCAGTGTATATAAGGCGGTTATTGAGGTAGCATTCCTGTACTTCAAAAATATACTTTATTAACATGATTTTATTGAGATGAAGTCAGATTAAAAGAGATGAGGATTACATAAACCTCACACACACACAAAAACACAAAAATTAAAAAAAATTAAATTTTTTTTTAACCCTGAAGGTCGGTTCATACAATTTGTTGACGTCACACAAAATTGTTATGCTGCAAATTCGCAAAAGGTGAACACATTTTAAATCTGGGGAAATTTTGCAGCGAATGCTTGGTGATGTCAAATTCGCATTGCATTTTTTTCTTCTAGCGACTTGCAAACTAGCCTTAACCAGTTCGCGCCGGGATTATTTTAACATCGCCGAGCCGAGGCGCGGGATTATTTTTAACGAAACTTGATCCGAAGCGGGTTCAGACTGATAGTGCCGGGAAGCACACCCATGCATTTCCGGCCTTGCTCGCTGCTGAAATACATTTCGGAACTTAGTATTATTTTAACATCGCCGAGCCGAGGGGCGGGATTATTTTTAACGAAACTCGATCCGAAGCGGGTTCAGACTGATAGTGCCGGGAATCACACCCATGCATTTCCGGCCTTGCTCGCTGCTGAAATACATTTCCGAACTTAGTATTATTTTAACATCGCCGAGCCGAGGGGCAGGATTATTTTTAGCGAAACTCGATCCGAAGCGGGTTCAGGCTGATAGTGCCGGGAAGCACACCCACGCATTTCCGGCCTTGCTCGCTGCTGAAATACATTTCCGAACTTGAACTTGGCGTGTTTATGCGTCATCCGTTTTTAATTTGGGGAAATTTTTGCCTTTATATACGCCATCCGGCGCGAACTGGTTAACAGCGCTGAATCTATACCAATACAAACTTTTACACACCCAAGGGGCCGGGAGTTATAGTTAACCAGTTCGCGCCGGGATTATTTTAACATCGCCGAGCCGACGGGCGGGATTATTTTTAACGAAACTCGATCAGAAGCGTGTTCAGGCCGATAGTGCTGGGTAGCACACCCACGCATTTCCGGCCTTGCGCGCTGCTGACATACATTTCCGAACTTGAACTTGGCGTGTTTATGCGTCATCCGTTTTGAATTTGGGGAAATTTTTGCGTTTATATACGTCATCCGGCGCGAACTGGTTAAAGCAAATATAATTATATTTGTGAATTAAATTGGCAATTGCTTGATTGTATATTAACATATAAAGCTTTAAGGCTCAAACTATTAGTTTTCTCTCGAATTAAATAATAAGGGAAAAAATGCATTCATGTACAACTTTAACTTGTGACCGACTCTTGACCAACTTGTTACCAACTTGTGACCGACTTGGGACTGACTTGTGATTGTCTTGTGATTCCCAAAAGAATCAAGCAACAATGAAAACAGCTTTGCTGTGTCAGCAATGAATATCACTTTTATAAATTAAACAAAAAAAATAATAATAAATCGGAATACTCAGAAGTGAACAGTAACCACTTGCATCACCTTGTTGTACTCCGGTGGCGGTTCGTCCTCATTGGCATCTGAGATGTAACCACCCGAGCGAAAGCCGCTGGATGAGTCCGACGAGACCGATTCCTCACTTTTACTGTTTCCCCGGCTCCGGGTACGGTGGTGATTGCGGTGGTGATGGTGGTGGTGGTGAAATGATGCGTCTCTCCCAGACTCCAGCCTTTCCAGTTCCGCCTTCTCCAAGGAGCTCAGCGAGTCCCGGCCCTCTTCAGTCAACTGCGTCTCCTCGCTCGCCCGGCTGTCATTCGGGCTGTGAGTCTCACTGCTCACCCCTGCGGCCTCAACCCCTGCGCGGCAGGTTCCTTCCCGGATGTTGTCCTCATCTGCACCGGGTTCCTGCTCTTCCCCGATGAGCAAGATGCAGTGGGAGTCGGGCGCATCCTGGGTGAGTCCGGCGGGCCTGTTCTGCCCATCGAGGCTCGGACATGCAGGTCTGGGATCGGGAATCTCCTCTGCCATCGGGCTGGCGTCTCCTCCCGTGGCTCCTGGTTCTCCCTCCTCCGTTACGTCGTCGTGCAACTGGCTCACTGACTGTGGGCTTTCCTCATCGTTGCCGGCTTTCTCCGATGCCATCTCGGGAGGGAGCAGCACCACCGGTTCCATGCCCTTCTCAATGTACTGGGTAGAGGGCCGGCTAGCGTTCTCAATTTCGAAGGGGATGTTTAGGTCCAAATATTCCTACAGGGGGAATCAATCAAGTGATATACGTAATTTCACACTCACATTCTCTCAAGAATGGGCTTAACTTGGTTAAGGGATTCATGTCGCTATTGTAATTCTTGTTGACAGATTTTAGCACTTCTACTCAGAGTACACATTATAGTCTACAGGGCCAGGCCAAAAGCTCACCAAACAGCAGGCTGACTTCAAAGGCAATTTACCAACCTATGGGTACTTGCAAGCATTAGTACATCTTAGTACAATAACACAAATTTTATAACACAAATTTCAGACAGAGTTTAACACTGTTAAACATGGCTGTAAAATTGGCTCCTAGATTTTGCAACATGAAAATCTTAACGTCAAAGGCTGAGGTAGAATCTCAATTATATAAGAAGGCAGTGGCATGTGAAACATGCACCAGTTTCTTTTAGAGTTTGGGTGCGTTCGAGTAGCTCACCCAGATCGACTCGGGTTAGCCCCGTGCCGTTCAGATCCTACCACAGATCCTAATCGTGAAGCGGATTCACTGGTGGAATACGTCGCACACATGCATTGGTCATTCCAGATAAATATGGCAGCCAGACAGCAGATAAACTCAAGCGGGCCTAAAAAGCAACTGTATTGAAAGTCTAAAAATATTTATTTATTGAGCTTATTGCAACTTTACAAACTTTTATACTAGCCTGACATTGTCACTTGATTGCGATTAACTGAAAAGTAGTACATCTCAAAGAAAGCCTCAGTCTGAAAATGGTGTTTTGTCAATAGCTACGACTGCGGCAACGAACATCACATGAGGATCGTGAAGGCCCACATTTTAGCATTCGATTAGCACGGCAATCATGGCTAACCAGTCTGTTGATCCAGGTGAGCTACTGGAACACACCCTTTCATTACCACAACTGTTTTGCCAATTGTTAAACATCGCTGCGAAATGGGCCTCATAGGTTTTGCGATGTGAAAATCACTGCTACTTACTTGAATAACGTTTGCCTCCAATTGATCCCCCAGCTTTATGACCAGATCGCTAAAGTCTGGCCTGTCCTTGGCCTCTGTATTCCAACACTCCAACATAATGTGATAACTGTACAATGGGAAAACAGTTAACAAAAATACATCAATTTCACCGATATATTCCATTTGATTATTTGTAGCCCTGTTAATACTTGTAAGATATTTTGGAAGAAGGAGATTTGAAGGCAAAAACTTTAAAGAAGAGGGATTGATCACCGCACCTACACTGACACTCTATCAACTGTGCCAATAGTCTTCCAATTCTGTCTTTGCTAATACATTACAGAAGATGAAAGTTGTGAACTAATTTGCCAATAAACAAATTGTTAAAAGATTGCTTTTTAAAGGGACAATATACCATTTGTCGGTTGTGCATTTTTATTGTTTGAAGCTTGACAAACAACCAGATGAGGTTATCAGCTCTTTGAATGCTGCATATTCTAAAAAAACCATTTTGATTTAATTTCAAAATTTGCTGAGTCACAATTGGAATTGCAACCACAATCTGCGTTAAGGGCGTGTTCTAAGCCAGCGGAATGCAGCTACTCACGTGTCACGCACTGAACAGACCAATAGTAGCGCCAACGCGTGCACTACGTGTCGTTCAAACACTTGCGTGCACTAGTTACGTAAATTTCCAAAAGTGCGTCTCTGAGACGCATATTTGAAAATGGCATTCTTTTATTATTTTCTTCAAAATTACGCAATGCCAGACAGAATAATTTCACAGAGAGTTTAGAATTATTAATATCTTTACAACAACTAAGCCTTTCGACAGTATTTTGTTTGGTTACTTTTTGGATAGCTGCAAAAGGTAAATGCAAATGGAACAGTAAGCTGCCAGTTGAACTACAACAAAATTCCTCATTACAATCTTTCAAATATTCTTGTTTTTTCACCTCTCATTTTTCAGTTTGATAATTTATTTTTGGGTTGGTTGTGTGAATCTTGGTGATATGCGCCATTGTGAGCATCGTATGAGACAGATATCAGTGCTATACAAGTTTTCATTTTTAAAGTAGCAGATGTACACGTATAACACTACACCCACAACCAAGAGTTGTGCATGACAAACGTTCGCCAGCGAACAATCTATTATGAATGTTTGTGATCCTGTATATCAACAATCATTGACAGACTTTCTCAAAATCAAACCTGCGAAAAAACGAATTTGACTGGATTTGGGTTTACACCTGTGACTCCAGTGTTTAAATGTGAACTTTGTTAGGTTCCCCTTAATGTTTTTTTTTTGCCGATGATGATGATAAATGATGATTAAATATAAGAAAATGTTTTGAGAAATCTTGAAAGATTTCTTGCATGTGCTCTTCAGTTGTGTCAATTTCGATGAGACGAGAGTTCCACAATGTTGCGCACATAAACTTTACACTTCTCAAACTTTACACTTTACATTATCTCAAAAAGCGATTTTAGCATGTCTGCGCTACTAAGGTGTTTTTTGTTCTTTGGTACACGGGTGAACATTTTTGTCTTTGAAGTGAACCGGTTGATGGCAAAAATCTTTAAAAAATTGAAAAAAGAATTGTGAAATGGGGGTTGGACTTCTTTTTTTAGGGAGGGGATGAGGGCGAGGCAATGAGGAATATTTTCGGTCGTTTCATGCCACTGAAACTGGATAAAAACGCTGGCCATATTGCGTTGTGACAGACTTTACCTAACTTCATTTGCTGTAGTTATAAAGCCCTGGGTGACATTCAATTAAAAATGGTCCAGCAAGGCCCCTCCCCTCTTCTCCCCTTCCCCATCCCCCCAAAAGAGAGAATGAACCACACTTTCTTACATTTCTTGAGGAGCATGTTCAGGTGCACACATGCGGTAGCCGTTCTTTAACCGGTTGTAGAACTCTTCGTCTACAGGCACGCCCGGGTATGGGGTTCCACCAAGCTGAAACACCTCCCACATGAACACCCCAAACGACCACCTGGAAAAAGAACGGCAAAGTTGGCAAATCAATCGTTGGTAAATGACTATTGGAATATCACACAAATTGTTAATATCGATGTGAACAAACATTGGGCAGGTATTTACATTACACCTAAGAAAGGATGATGAAATCTTCAAAGGAATGTTTAAATTGTTGAAATAGCATTTCTAAATATCTGAGACAGTTTACTAATTCATATTGGTCGAGAAGCCTTGGTTACTGAGTTTTAAACCCCCTGTAAAACATTGCTGCCTTCTGCGCAGAGTTTTTTGTGACTTGAGTCGAGTCAAGTCATTTTAAAGAAGTGACTCGAGTTGAGTCATTAGGTCAACAAGGTCGATTCGAGTCGAGTCACAATGTGTACTTGAGTCGAGGTGAAACACAAAGTGGGAGTCCATGACACAGTGTATGTTTCTTGTATCATGAAGGAATGAAAACAGACGGCCGCAGCTGTATATATGTATACCATGTATAAACATAGACGTGACGTGAACAGAAACCGGCAAAGTTTTGCTCTTATTTTTGGAACTCGAGTCTTATTAGCCTTTACTTGAGTTGAGTCGAGTCATTCTGATAAAGGGGCCTCGAATCAAGTCGAGTCATTTACCAATCGGAAGTCGAGTGGAGTCGGCAAAAATTGTGACTTGAGTCGAGTCATGGACGAGTCATTACAACTGTGGTTCTGCACCAATTTTCAAATAAGGAGTTTTAGCACTATACGCACCAGGCACATTCATAGACATGGCCAGAGGGGTGTTAAATTATAAAACATGAGTTAAAATTGTGTCCAGGCCCATGTCTCATATGTTCACTAGCCAAGCACTTATGTGACCGGCTCTACAAAAAGGTGTATTAAGTCGCGCTGTGCACTATCATGTAATGACCCGCTCAACGTTGAGAGGGTAAACATTTCATCAAAATGTGATTTTTGTTGTTGTCATGAATGACATCTTCAATACCTACAGTTTAAGGTTTCATTCAAAGAAATGTTGATTTTAATGAATAAAGTGGACAAAACTACCATTTTGTGTGCATCGTTCTGTTGTAGTACAACAGAGCCGGCTATTTCAAAGCCTGTTTTCTCAGTTGTGTAATTTGAACTCCAAGGAAGTAATCAATATGTAAACACGCCATATCTCCATAATAAGAGGGGCTATGGCTCTATTATATACCAAATGAAAGCTTACGTTGTGGGCTTTTCAACCATGTATATAACTCAATTTTTTTATTTGCGACATAATACACCTTTTTGTAGAGCCGGTCACATATGTGACCGTCCACGACAAAAAGGCTGTAAAGTAGGCATCTTGACATTTTGAGATATTTAATGAAATGAAATTTACAAGAAATAAGCTTGTATTATAAGACATACATGTACCGGTAGTTGGTATTTATGGTTAGCTACAACAACTAACACTGAATATGAAAATGTTTTGTTTTGTATTATTTTTCACATATTCTAATGGTCCTTTTCTCAAAATAAGCTCTGGCGACTTTACAGCCCTTTTGTCGTGGATGGTCACATATTTTATCACCTATAGCACTGCCCAGATATTTTTGCCAATGCCAGTGAGCCAGATAGGTACAAAAAGGTGGACACTGCACT
Source organism: Crossaster papposus (assembly GCA_037893245.1). Classification (NCBI taxonomy): domain Eukaryota; kingdom Metazoa; phylum Echinodermata; class Asteroidea; order Velatida; family Solasteridae; genus Crossaster; species Crossaster papposus. The sequence goes on from JBAIAA010000246.1 coordinate 1,128,824, forward strand.
GGGATACCGGGACCGGCAAAAATAATTCAGTTACTTACACATCACTGTATGACGTGTAGACTTTGTCAAAAATTGACTCCGGTGCCATCCACTTGATTGGAAGACGACCCTAACAAACAAAAAACAAAACAAAACAAAAATCAGAAAAACAACTAGAGGAGTTTGTGGACAATTAAGAGCGCTCGTCTGTAAATATCGACCAAGTCGCGAAATCCAAATTTTTTCGAAATCCTCCAAACTTTGCCAAATTGTTACCCTAGTGGATAAATAAGCACTGTGTAAATTTAACTTCGATCCGATAAATATTTTAGGAGAACGGGGACCTAGTTGAATTATCCGACTGACTGCCGCTTCTGAGGCAAATTTTAGGCCATTCTACCACACATCAAAACTCGCTAAAAATCGCGTAGTTGCGCTTGCCATTCAAAATAAAACAGGTTTCTACTTAAAGATAAGACATTCCTTGGCAGTCCGAGTGAAGTTTCAAACACGTAGGAGCAAGATAGAATATTTGACAGATTTTTAAATATTTTCAATTTTCTAACAGTTATTTCGAAGGTCAAATTTGATGGCTAATATCTCCCCGTTCGACGCGGAAATCGGCTATTTTTAAAATCCTATACGCGAGAATAGTTCTTATAGTCGGTATTTGTGAAAAAATATTTTTGGGCCGGGCAAAATAATACCTTTGAGAAGGCTAATTACGAGCGCTGCTGGAAGTCAATTTGTGACACTTTCCAGACACCGGCGATCACGTACTCGTGACGCTGAAAATCACCAGAAAGCGAATACTTGCACCAAAAATCACAACCAAATCAATCAAAACACATTTATTGTGGCTCTGTATAACTTACAATTTGAGTAGTCCTCGTCGATATGAGTTTCCAGCTGAAAATTGTACAGGAATTTGTCCATCTAACGACTCCTATGACAGTCAATGACAGGGCAAACAACATCAAATCATGCAAACTCGGCGCGAACAGGCTGAAATTTCCATCAATACTGGCTCGTGCTTGAAATTTCTGGACCACTTTCAGTTTAAATAGTGCTTCAAAGGCAATATATTCTGTTTCCATCTTGTCTCGAGGCAGCTAAAACAGAAACTAAGGCTATACAAAACATGCGCGGCAGACCGAGCAAAACCAGGAGGTCAAATGACAATATGTGACAAGTGGAAACCCCCCACCCACCCACCTTAAAAAATCAAATGATTGGTCACGCTTTCCACTTGTCACATATTGTCATTTGACCTCCTGGTTTTGCTCGGTCTGCCGCGCATGTTTTGTATAGCCTTAGTTTCTGTTTTAGCTGCCTCGAAACAAGATGGAAACAGAATATATTGCCTTTGAAGCACTATTTAAACTGAAAGTGGTCCAGAAATTTCAAGCACGAGCCAGTATTGATGGAAATTTCAGCCTGTTCGCGCCGAGTTTGCATGATTTGATGTTGTTTGCCCTGTCATTGACTGTCATAGGAGTCGTTAGATGGACAAATTCCTGTACAATTTTCAGCTGGAAACTCATATCGACGAGGACTACTCAAATTGTAAGTTATACAGAGCCACAATAAATGTGTTTTGATTGATTTGGTTGTGATTTTTGGTGCAAGTATTCGCTTTCTGGTGATTTTCAGCGTCACGAGTACGTGATCGCCGGTGTCTGGAAAGTGTCACAAATTGACTTCCAGCAGCGCTCGTAATTAGCCTTCTCAAAGGTATTATTTTGCCCGGCCCAAAAATATTTTTTCACAAATACCGACTATAAGAACTATTCTCGCGTATAGGATTTTAAAAATAGCCGATTTCCGCGTCGAACGGGGAGATATTAGCCATCAAATTTGACCTTCGAAATAACTGTTAGAAAATTGAAAATATTTAAAAATCTGTCAAATATTCTATCTTGCTCCTACGTGTTTGAAACTTCACTCGGACTGCCCAGGAATGTCTTATCTTTAAGTAGAAACCTGTTTTATTTGGAATGGCAAGCGCAACTACGCGATTTTTAGCGAGTTTTGATGTGTGGTAGAATGGCCTAAAATTTGCCTCAGAAGCGGCAGTCAGTCGGATAATTCAACTAGGTCCTCGTTCTCCTAAAATATTTATCGGATCGAAGTTAAATTTACACAGTGCTTATTTATCCACTAGGGTAACAATTTGGCAAAGTTTGGAGGATTTCGAAAAAATTTGGATTTCGCGACTTGGTCGATATTTACAGACGAGCGCTCTTAAGCACTAGCTGTTTTGGCTGTTATGACATGTGTGCCGTCACAAGACGCCAGATGACCGCACTGTGACAAATTTCTTCTAGGACCTTTAATATGACATCACATGACACCCGATAACTTGTCAACATGACATTACCTCAATTTATACCAATATAACAAATCCCGAAATACTTGCATATCAAGTTTTATCTATCCAAAAGTACCCGGATGAGAAGCAGGGGTCAATGGGGCCATTCCCATTAAAATGGGAATGGCCTTGGAATGGGAATTGGAAACAGAAGTATTTAAATTTTTAATTGTTGTCCTTATTGCATGGGGCAAAGTACAAAAGTGTGGCCCACTGGATTGGTCTATTATTAATTGATTAGCAGTGAGGAGTAGTCCAGTGCCAGCGTCTATTTGTTACTCACCCCTCCTCGAGTTACATAGTCAGGATCATGGTAGATGTCCCGAGACAGACCAAAATCACAGATTTTCACTATGTTATCATCGGCCAGGAGGATGTTGCGTGCCGCAAGATCCCGGTGTATGCACTGTTGGACAGTAGAGGTAAAATTGGGAGAAAAACAATTCAAATTTGCTAAAAGAAGGATGATCCTCTTGCAGTCATATAATAATTATTATTACTATATCTCATACATATTTATGATCGATCGAGCCAAATAAGCCATTTGCGCGTGACCCCGAATTAAATTTGAATAACATCTGGTGCACTGACTTGCTCACACAGCTTGGCACAGTTTAACTTTAAATTCTCCAGACCAAAGACTCTGTTGCTATATCACGTGATTCGGGGCAAGCATTCTGCTAGCAACCCCCAGCTCTGGAATGGTCTGGTGTCTTTTTGCCATTCGCACCCATTGTGAACAATGTATTGGTGCTGAGCGTCTCTTACATAACTATGCAAAAGCTTGCCCCGAATCACGTGATATAGCAACAGTGTCTTTGGTCTGGAGAATTTAATGTTAAACTGTGCCAAGCTGTGTGAACAAGTCAGTGTACCAGATATTATTTAAATTTAACACGCAAATGGTCAATTTGTCACTGGTCCATTCACCATCAAGCCAGCTGCAATTTTTAATGTTTGCCAAGCGCACACGAGTTTTCACACACAGGGTGAATAAACTTGCGAAGTAGACTAGCGCACAGGTTACCCGTGTGCTAGTCTACTACGCATGCACTTTACAATGCAATCAAGGAACTAGCAAACAGGCGTAGTATGCAGGTGCGAACATCGCCAAGAGAAATGTCACTTAAAGTTAAATGTGTGGAAGGTATTCTCTTGCTGTCTTCTTAAATTTACTTCTGAAATAATTATATTATATTTATTTGTATAGTGCAAATGCCATCATAAAATATGCTTTTTGTGTAAAAATTCTTTCAAAATACACAAAATACAAATGTGTGAGTGTGCTTCCCAGTACTATCGGCCTGAACCCGCTTTCAGATCGAGTTTCGTTGAAAATAATCCCGCGCCTCGGCTCGGTGATGTTAAAATAATCCCGGCGCGAACTAGTTAATGGTAAACTTTAAAAAACATGAAACTCTGAAATTACTGGCACTATACCAAAAACAATGATCAATACACTAATAAACATATACTAACATCCAACACTCAGATTAATCGAAAACAGAGACTTAAAGTTATAGTATACCATTTGTCAGCTTAAAATCTAAAGAATAGTACTTGACGACTAATCCATCAATGTTTTAGCTCTGTGAATGCTGTAATGTATATTTCACGAAAATAATATTCTAAGATTTAAATTTTGAACCAACTATTAATAGGAATTTCCAAAAATGCATCTCAAAGCACAATTTTGGACTTCTTTACATCAATTAAGTGAACAATAATTTGGTTTGTTACTTTTTGGATAGTTCTAAAAGGTACACTATCCCTTTAAACCAACCTCTATAGTTTTTGTTATATAAATACAAATTTGCTTATTTTGTCATAAAAGGAGAACCTTTACAGCTTTTGTTTGTGTACATCGTTTGGTATAAGCTACCAACCTTTTTAGACGCCAGAAACTCCATGCCCCGAGCCACCTGGAAGCCAAAGCACAGCAGGTCCTTGAGCGTCAGGGGCTCCTTCTTCTCCACAAAGGTAAAGACGTCGTCATCTTCTTCCTCCTCCTCAGTGTCCAGCGGCAGGCCGGGGCTGTCCGGCTCAGCGGAGGCCCCCGTGCTTAGCACGCTGGCGGCAATCAGCCGCTGATGGTGGAGGGGGAGCGGCTGGTGACGGGTGTCCCGGGACTCCACCACAAAGTCGGCGCGCCGGCTGCGCAGGTAGTCCGACAGGTTGCCATGGGTGCAGAACTCCACGATGATCAGGAGGTCTGGCACAACAAATTGGGATCGGACCTCGTTTATTATAGGCTGAACAAAGACTATCATCTAGAATTTGGGCTATCATCTAGAAATGTCTTATACGTACCCAGTACTTCTTAGGCCCCTCTCTGGATGAATCTCAACTTATCTCAACTTCTTAGAGCATATTAAGGAATAACAATCCAAAGATGAGGCTTACCTATTTTTGTGCATGCCCCCATCAAGTTGACAACGTTTAAATGAGGCCCAATGTGAATCAACATCTTCAGCTCAGTCATCAGTGCTTTCCTCTCTACATCAGTGGCATTTTCTTTGGCAAAGTAAACAGAAAGGTCTCAAAACTTAAAAACCACATTACCTCAAATCTTCAATAACCAACACATAATTGTGACCGGCTCTACAAAAAAGGGTATTAAAGCTAGGTAGGATACACCATTGGTAATTGCTTGAATTATCATGAATAGGTGTATTTGGGGGGTTGTATTTTATAGTAAATATCGTTTAACTGACCTGTCCGAAGTTTTACAATCATGAATGCCAAGAAAACAAATGGCGTTCGTTTTCAACCGGCATCGGGCAGTTGTTCTGGTTTTTCTTTCTTTTTTCGCGATCGCCGTTCGGAACAGTTACAGGATATTTAGGGCAATCGTTTTTCTGGATGCATAGAATACTTATTTACTTTCAAATAAGTAAGATAATCCTTGTTAATTCGGTAGTAAAAATGTTCAATATTTGCAAATGTGTATCCTACATTGGACCTTTAAATATTACTGGTTGTCTAAAACAGCGTATCTGTTTAATGTAGAACTTTTTGCCTTTTTAACTAATAGGTGGTCAGGGGGAAAAGGTTGTTACCTTTCAGCATCTTGACAGCTACTGTGGTACATGTCTGCGACTTATCGATTCCAAAAGCTGCTGCTTTGACGACCCTGCCAAACGCCCCCTGCCCAAGGATGGAACCTGTGGATCAATAGATACATTGTAACCATCAGTAAAATGATGATGTAATTTCCTTATATAAAACAATTGTAAATATACGCTGAGTAACTTGCCCTCTGCAATAAGCCAATTTGGCATCTCGGGCGCGCAATTGTGGAATAGAAATTAAATAAACAAACCCACGTGTGGGCTCGTCATTTGTGTTGTGGCTAAGCGTACTGCAGTGGCAGGGGCAGGAGCTACCAGAAAACTTTCTACTATCATCGTTTATTTTTTTAAAGGATTCTGAAATACAGTTCTGTGGAATATATAATTTAAATATCAATTACGTTCAAATATTGCTGATTTACACCATTGAATATGAAGAAATCCAAGATAAAAATGAACAAACACGTGTCCAAGACGTGCGTTGCTATCGGGCAGAAAGGTTTGTTTATTCTATCAAAAATGACGTCTTGGCAAGTTTGCGCATGCGCGAGCGAAACATTAAACCGGCTTTATATTTGGAGTCACTGCTCATCAGTGGTTTAGTAGAAACGATACCAGACATTGTACGTGTATTCCTGCACAGACGTGCAGAGTATTTATTATTGCTGTGCCACAACTTAGGCAAATAGTGTTTCCGTAGTTAGTATATGCTTACTACTTGTCATCTTGATACCGAGTCTCCAGTTTTGGGTGCACACGTCACAATTAAGCTCTCAAAATCAACTGCAGCAACAATTACCTTATTAGGGCCAGTTCATACTCGGCGCAATAGCAAACGCGAATGTGTGACGTCAGGGCAAAAATTTCAAGTTGCGAATTCGCCAGAGTTGAACACGTTTCAACTCGGCTAATTTTCGTAGCAAATGCTTTGTGACGTCACTTTTGCATCGCATTCGCTTTCGCATGAAGTATTGAAATGAACCAGCCTTTGTTGTCTCCTTATGCAAGTCCTTTTACAAGTGAAAGGGCAACCCTACTTTAGATTTCAGCTGTGATCGTCTTGCGATTGACTTGAGATGGACTTGCAATTGCCTTGCGATTGACTTGCGATTGACTTGCGATTGACTTGTGATTGACTTGCGATTGTGATCGACTTGTGATCGCCTTGCAATTGACTTGCAATTGACTTGCAATTGACTTGCAATTGACTTGCAATTGACTTGCAATTGACTTGCAATTGCCTTGTGATTGAGTTGTGATTGAGTTGTGATTGACTTGTGATTGACTTATGACTGCCTTGCGATTGAATTGTGATTGTCCAGTAAATGATTGGTGAATGACTTGTGATAAGCTTGTGACAGACTTACCCAGCTTGAGTCTCTCCCTTGGGAACTCCCACTTAGGATCGTAAGGCAGGTGGTCACAGATGTCCTCCAGGTCAGCCACCTGACCCAGCGATATAGGCAGCAGCATGTCGTCACCTCCTGCTATGTACTTCTGCTGTGTGATCGCAGGGCAATACACAATTATAACACTTCAATGAGCCAGTTAAAGAGTATAAGCAACTAATTGTTTTAAAGAGGCACATGAAGCAACTAATTGTTTTAAAGAGGCACATGAAACATGATTGTTTTACTTCAATTCTTTTTCAAAGGTCTGGTTGAAAAGAAACTAAACTAATGCTATACTGTTCCGAAGAACATCGCTTGTGTTACAATCGTTAACTATAAGCACTTGGAAGTACAGTTGCAGTACAACTACACCGAAGTCCTTTATTGTGTGATTTAAACATGAGTGTGTAACACTGTTATGAAGAATATTCAATAAGATTTCATAATTTTGAGTTGTTGGATAAAAGGTAGGAGAGAGTAGGAAATAGCAGGAATTTTGAGAAAAACAGTTATGAAAAGTACGGGGGGGGGGGGGGGGGGGGCGGTAGAAAACTAGAAAAAGTAGGAAAAGTAGGGGCAAGGGATTAGAAAACTAGGAAAAGGTAGGAAAAGTAAAAATACTTGAAAACCTACAGGTAAACAAATATATAAGACCAAATGGATGGATGTGACCGTTTTCCTCACCTTCTTCCTTCGGATTCGGAAGACGACAAGTATCAGGATAAGGAAGATCAAACAGGAACAGACTGCAATGATCGCAATGTCTCGGGGCGAGGAGGCCATGTCGTAGGGTGCCTGCAGGGATTTATCTGAAGATGAAAGCACGAAAAAAGCAAAGTGAGAATTGGTAATGCCCAGCGATAACAGTAAGGAAAAGCCCCCATTCTGCATAGAATAAGAGCAACTCCACACTTGAAGATTTTCACACCCACTGTAAAACATTTTTAATTTTGTGAACGTGTTTTGGGCCATTTTTAGTGATTTATGTATTTTACAGCCAAACGTGATTACACTATGAACCAGGAATGTCTGAAACGCTTTTGTTAGTGTCAAACATTTCTGAAACATGAACAATGTAGCCTATTGTTTCACGTTTCATACATTTTGACACTATCAAAGGCGTTTCAGACTTTCCTGGTTCATAGTGTTATTGTCCCGTTTGGGCCTTTTTTGGTCAATTATTTTACTTTTTTAAAACCTAAACCGCCAGGGTTTAAAACAATTTTTGGCGTAAACCAGTTGATATTTCTAGCCTCGCTCACTGGTCGCTGACAGATAATCCCGGCCTTGCTGGTGACATATTTATCCGTATTTTGAATTAAGAAACAAATTGTGTATTTACGATATCCGACACGAACTGGTTAACAGCCAAATGGACCTACATAGACCATAAAAGTGGTTATTTACACCCATTTTGGGGTATGAAAAATACAATGAAAATATTCCCCCAAAAAAGACATTTTGACTGTTTTCTTACAAACAAATTATAAAATTTGATTGATTTTAGGGCGTTTTAAGAATGCCTAGTCACTTTCTGATATTTAAAAAAAAACTAAAATGGCCACTAACTCTAAGAGCATGGCTGTTTTTCCACAAATTGAAATGTTTGGCTCTACATTAACTGACCTTATGAAATTTGATGAGTTTGAAGCTACTCGCATGTCACACACGATGCACTATACCAACCAATAATAACACGCCCAATTCGCAGACTACAAACAGACTAAAAATTGTAATAACAATGTGCAGTGCTTATATAGTGCTTTATCACCAACAGTATCCAAGCGCTCTCACATTATTACCCCGGTCATTGGGCCCACGGACCATTCCAAATACCATCTTAGCTCCCTGGGGAGTATACAGCTCGATGCTGCCATTTCGGCGCAAATCAGCTAAATCAACCACAATAACCATCTCTGCCCTCACATTTACTCCTGGGTGAAAAAAAGCAATAAGTGACAAAGTGCCTTGCCCAAGGGCACACGTAACATAGTCCGAGGCCGGACTCGAACCCACAAGCTGCAGCTTTAACTACAGATCACAAATTCAATGCTCCAAACCACAAGGCCACGGCACTCCACAACTATTATTGAACATCATTTTCAAAAATCCTGTTTCTGAGGCACATTTAAATTTTCTTAAAAATGACAGCATGCCAGAAAGAATAATTCCATCAGCTCTTTAAACAGCATTTCAGTTGGTTACTTTTTTGATTGTTGCAGAGGGTATGATACAGCTTTAAATGCTACACAATTATAGCCTCACCTAGCTCAAGAGTGATCTTCCTAGTAGCCACACCCAGTTTGTTACCGGCCGTGCACGTGTACACCCCAGCGTCAGCCTCCTTGACTCCCACCATCATCAGCTCCGCCTCTTTGTTGCCGTACATCCCCTTGGACAGGGGCGTGGCCGCGCCGCTGATGTTGTGCGACCAGACCACGGCGGGCTTCGGCGTGCCTCGCACCTTGCAGGACAGGGTCAGGTTGCTGCCTGGCTTGGCTTTGACCACCGCGGGGAGGTTCTTGTCGAACTTGGGCTTTTCTGTGGAGGGGGTGTTTGGGGAAGAGGGAAAAAACGATAACAAAATTGGTGAAATCCTATATTCGGTAGCAAAACTGCAACTCGTCGGGGATGCAGTGGAGTCTATCCATGTAGAATGCCATGGCATAGTGCTTACGGTGTTCGACTCATGTACGATGGTGCATAGGTTTAAGGGGAGAAGGGAAGCATGTCCTTTTTTAACTCACCCTGAACGAAGACTTCCACGGTAATATTCTGACTCCCCGAGGGGTTCCTGGCCAAGCAGATGTAAGAGCCGCTGTCGTCGATGATGATGCGGCCCCTGTACAGCTTGAGGATGCGACTCTGGCCGGCCTCCTCCAGGTGGAGGTCCGTGGTCAGATTCCGGCCGTCCTTAAGCCAGCTGAGGGTGGGCAACGGGGCGCCGGTGGCCCGGCACTGCAGAGAGATCTGGCCCTCATCCTTGTCCACTTCAAGCCGGGTGGGTTCTGTCAGGATCTCGGGAGCCTGGCGCTCTGCGATGATTTGAAATGTGATGCGATAAAGCAAAATTAGCCTGAAGTCGGAAATTATGATTTTGAGATATGAGCCAGAATATTTGACCAGTTCCTACAAAGTAGCAAAATTTGAAAAAACCACAAGCATTTGATTCACATTAAATATGAATGATGGGTGTGCTTTAAAGGGTTCGAGCACACGTTTTTGATTATTTATATTTTTATTTTTTTTCGCTTGCTGCCTGATCCAGGGACCCCAAAACTCCATAATCCGAGTTAAAAAAAACACAGCCTTCTTTGTATTAGAAATCCCTTGCGTATTAAACAGAATCAATCTGCACACTTACACTTTCAGGCTCTATATAAAACTAGTATTCCAAGGCATAAACACGACGAGATGAGTTCTGCAAATGCTCAGGATTCCGTCTTACCCTGAATCTCGACATCAACCTCAGCCACTCTCTTGGCGTGCCCCTTCTGCTTTAGGGCGTGGCACTGGTAGCTGCCGGTATCTGCAGAGCCGACGTCGCTCAGTGTGAGCACAGACAGCTTGGTGAAGCCGTCCTGTCGCGTACTGATCTGCCGTCGGTCCTGTGACGGCACAACGCGGTGCGTGACGTTCTCGGGCCCCACGTAGTGCCACTCGACAAACTTAAAGACGTAGGTGCTCCAGCGGCAGGTCAGGGTGACGTTGTTGCCTTGATAAGGAGACGGGTCATCGGCTGTTACCTCCAAGCCTACTGATAAGTCTGAAAAGTAAAAAAACAAAAACAAAAAAAGGATAGTTCTTGAACCACGCATTTGCCTACTTTTAAGATTACCCTATTTTACAACTTGATCTAAAATAACCTTTGACCTCAGTATATGTTAGTTTAGATAGTTTAGTTTATTGTTTTACACTTGTGGCCAATGGCCAAATTACAGTAAAAATTACAATTGTGAGAAAAAAATCATGTAAACCATGGCACCCAATTTTGACACTGTAACCCTGGACATCGCTCCTCTTTTACCTGTCATTTTAAAGTGGATGTCCTGGCAGGCGTCTAGTCCCGGGAACTTCGGGGAGTCGGCGCAGCAGCGGTAGATCCGGGCCTGCTGAGGGGAGGTCACCTGCAGGAGGGCCGGCCGCCCCAGCTCCTGCTCCGCGCCGCTCCGGCCGCCGCTGCCACCTTCCAGCGGGGTCCAGCGGCTGCGCGGCTCGCTCCCGTTGCAGCTGATGGAGTTGTTTAGGCAGGTGATGTACTTCCAGCGGATGGTGGGGACGGGCCGGCCTGTTGTGCTGCAGTTGAAGAGGTAGTCTTCCCCGACCATGTACAGGGGTGGGTCGGTGTTGGTTGGCAGGGGCCAGGAGGTGACGACCACGACAGGCTTGACTGCAGGACAGAGGAAAAAGTTAATTGCCGTGTTGACATTGGGCTTAAATATTCTTGTCGTTCTAACTAAAATAAGTCCGATGCAATCAGCCGCAGACCTGAGATTAGCAAAAAAGTCTTAAATAGACGCAAGCTCTAAAAGATTGTATGAAACATAAGAACATAAACAGTAAAGTTGGGTTGTGAATATCCACACACAAAAAATGCTTGTTTCAGAAAAATCCTTGATCGTTCAAACTTGAAGTAACCAAATACTTGCAAAATTTAACTAAATTACAGAATATATTTCTCACCCACGACAGTGACAATCATGCTCTTGCTGACGGTCACGTCCTCGTTGGTCGCGACCAGCGTGTAGTTGCCCGCGTGCGTGTCGGTGATGTGCCTGAACTGCGCGCGCGCAATGTCGTCCCGGACCTGCAGGTTGTAGTCGGTCAGATTGCTCTTGGAGAGACTCTGGCCATCCTTGTACCAGCGCAGCCGGGCCTTGGGGAAGGCCTCCACCCGGTAGACAATGCGGAACTTGGCCTCTCCCCGCACCACATCCATCTCCTTGTTCCTGTTGTACTTGTTCGGGAGGAGATCCAAGTTGATGTAGCCTTGTTCTTTTTTGGTGGAGAATAAAAAGGGGGACTTTGGTATTTTTATCTTTATTTAATAAAATCTTTGTGGCAAAATTGTTGTGTGTACGTGCTCAGCTGCTGATTAAACAAACAAAAATGTGTCGCCTATATGCCTTGCATAGGACTTACGCAACAAATTTGTTGCGTAGCTGTGCAAACAAATTACAAACGATTCAAATAAACTTGCAGAAAACACGTCACGAGCAAGGCTGGGAACAAGTTTTTCAGTGACCAGCCTGCAGCATTAAGCGAGGCCAGGAATATCAGGGTGTGCTACCCACAGATGCTGGCCTGAACCCAACTCGGATCGAGATTTGTGAACAACTATCCCACGCCTGGGCTCGGTCAATGTCAAAAGAAATCCCGACGCGAACTGGTTAAATGCATGTAAGGATTGTGGTGTATGTTTGCCATTCTTCTGCTGAAGTGGGCGGACTTTATCAATGGTATCTGTGGGATATTTGTTAATACTGCATATATACATGTATCAAGGGTATCACTACATTTCTCAATTTACCCAGTACAGTAATGTTGATGGAGACGGAGGCCGGGCCCTTTGAATTCTCGGCCGTGCAGATGTATTCGCCGTTGTCGTACAGCGTGGGCCGCTCCACGTGCAGCACCATGGTGTACAGCCGGTAGCGGCGTGTGTGGCTGTTGGATTTGGTCTCTTCTTCCTGGGAGTTGTACTCTATGCGGTAGTTGGATTCCGGCTGGCCGTTCTGAGGTGGGCAGAAAGAAAGTAAATGGGATAGCAGGATAATAAATGGTACGTAGCTCATCTAACCCCTAAGGAAGTCGGATTGGGAAGAATACCATGCCCGATCGCCGCTTATACGCTATCAAATACAAAAATGTGCACATTACCTTATTCCTTGAAAGAAGTACAAGCATATTAGGTGTTCTAAAACATAAATCATCCAAGGAAAGATATGTCTCTTGACTATTTTCGGGGGTACATTTATCGTTCGGAAATCTGTCCGTCTCGACAGCCATCCGAACATATTGTAAAGTGTGCACGTGATGAAGATATGAATAAACAGCATACGTTGTTTGACCATTTTTTGTGGGGTACTAAGGTAATCTTTGTGCTAGGTGTTAAAAAAGGTGCAGAAAAGTTGCAATCAATAAGATACCAGAACCCCCTCGATACACGTACTTTTGACCTGAAATTTAAATATAATATAAAATTGGGTATACACATTTCTGATGCTAAATTAGGGCGCACCTTTTTAAATTTCTTTGGTTCTCATTACCGATTGACTAACAAAAACAATTCAAATGAAGAAAAAAAGAGATATACCAAATTCCAGGAATGCTTTATTATTTTGTTATTTCGCATAATAAACTCACTGCAATACACAACCTGCAATCTAAACCTGTTGAAACCAGTAGATTTTGTAACCAGTAGATATTTTAACCAGTAGATATTTTAACCAGTAGATATTTTAACCAGTAGATATTTTAACCAGTTTATATGTTAATCAGTTGATATTTTAACCAGTTGATATTTTAACTGGATTCCTACTGGATTTTTTGTTTGTCTGGGATATAAATCTACGGTTTTCCGTTAAAAAACCAAGGCATGAAATAGGGTGGAGAATGATGAAGAGATTTACCCGCTTTCCCGGATAGGACCAGGTCTTTTTCATAGACGTGCTGAGAGGTGCATCTACCGTGCAGGTCACATTAAAGCCCTCCCGACCCTGGCGAACCTGCTGCTTGCTGGCGGTAACTGTAGGAGTGGGCTTGACGTACAATTTAGCTGCAGAAATAAGTAATAATAATATAATAACAATAATTCAGGGGGCTAATCACCCTTACTCACAGCCGAGGAGCTGAATTGCTAAAGACACGGCTACAACATGGTCGAGTTGATGGCATGTAGCTAGCTGCCATATGACCTACATGTACATGTATGTCTTTCCACAGTGCACAGCCAAAGATCGATTGATTTTGCTTATAATTATCATCCCTGTTCATCAGGAAACGAGATCACTTCTGCAGCTATCAGCTCGAGATCAGCGCATGTGGTCTCTCTACCTTCACAGGAACTCATTTATATTCCCTGAGCGAAGAGAGGCAAACAAGAACATAACGTACACAAGCACCGTGTTCTCATCAGGATTCGAACCCGTGTACCATCACACGAGTCGAACAGCATAACCATTAGACCACAGTGCCCCACATGAGGAGTTATCCAACATAATGACTAATATATGTGCGTCCAGCCATACAAATAATGATTTCTGTTCTTTGCATGACATTTATCGTGTTGGTCTGAACAAAAGCTATTGTTTTTCACAAACTGAAAATACAACCAATAGATTTTGCCAACCCCATAGAAAATTGTACCGGGATCCCGGCGGGATCCCGGCGGGATCCCGCCGGGATGGAAAAATCCCGGCGGGATCCCGGCTTCTTACCGGGATCCCGTTTTAGTCAGAACCGGGATTCCGGCGGGATAATGTTTACAACCGGGATCCCGGCGGGATAATTTTCACAACCGGGATCCCGGTTTTAGTCGGGACCGGGATCCCGGCGGGATAATTTTCACAAGCGGGATCCCGGCGGGATAATATTCACAACCGGGATCCCGGTTTCTTACCAGGATCCCGGTTTTAGTCAGAACCGGGATCCCGGTGGAAAAATTGTTCACAACCGGGATCCCGGTATAATCAACCGGGATCCCGGCGGGAATTTATATGTTTTTCCACCGGGAATTTTCTTTGAAAGGTTTAAACATTTTATATTTCTAAAACACTTAATATCGTGGCTGTTTTTGTTGTACTTATGTCTTAAGTAATTTTGTTGCCTATTTTGTTTCTATTTTCTGGGACTTAGAGATTTTACAGAAAATCCAAGGCTATTTTGTTTCTATTTTTGGGACTTAGACATTTTTTCTGAAATTCAAAGACTATTTTGGTTTCTATTTCCTGGACTTTGAATTTTTTTCTGAAAATCAATAATTATTTTTTTCTTTTTCTGGGACTTAGAGATTTTTCTGAAAATCCAAGACTATTTTGTGTCTATTTATTATGTTTCTATTATCTAGGAATTTGCGCAAGATAATGCCAATATGTTAAACAAGTGAAAACTAGAGGCCAGTAACTCGATATCACGATAATAATATGGAGAGAAAAATCAGAAAAGGCAATTCGCGTCCGTAATCTGGGCCGCGGAGCAGTAAATGTTAACGTTTGATAAATCATGTAAATGTATATGCCTAGTTCAGTGTCGTCACACATTTGTTCAGGCGACTCTTTTTATCTTATCTCTCAATCTGTGAAAGTTTCAATCTATTATAAGCATTATTAACGACGTTACAGAGGGAAAAAATCACCAAATTCTGTGCGGCTGTTGTTTTCCGAGCGAGAAGAAACTTGGTCCCAGTCAACTCGGCCCCAAATCAACTTAGCCAAAAGTCGAGACAACTCGACCGTCCAGACAACCCAAAGTCGATGTGTACATGTACATGCAGCGCGTGTAGAGCGTACTATTGGTGCGCCGTTCGCTCGGTCCCCCTATATCCCACCAATATTTTTGGTGGGAAAAGTTAAATTGTCCCGACGGTCGAGCTGTCTCGGCTTCGGGCCGAGTTAACTTAAGGCCGATTCGACTTGGGGCCGAGTTGACCTAAACCTTAACCAGGTATGGTTTGCTCTAAGGGGTCGTATAGGTCTACCACTGGGAAAATACAATTGGTCAAATGAAAAAGACCGCCCAAGGATTGAAAAAATGGCAACAAAAATAATAATTCATTGGCATATTTAATTATATCCATCCAATATTTTCTGCTTAGTTGCGTTTTAATATTAAAAAGTGATTTTTGGGGTGATTTTCTGTTAAAGAAAGTCATGCGTACACCCCTTAAAAAAATGGTATGCTCCGAGCCGATCGTGTAATTTTTTTTTTACAGCGATTCTTGGTCAAGTTCCCAGCCCTAATTTGCGCTGAGTAAATACGCGTTTCCGTATTAGGTACCTGACTAAAAATGTGTTCACTTTTTGAAATCGAAGTTCGTAACGGTTTTCATCAGGCAAGAAGCGAGCCCATAGTCTGGATGAATAAGAAGACGGTTTTGTAACTTAATTTTCTTACTTACTAACTTACTTTTGTTACTCATCTGCTCATAATGGTTTGGAAAGAATCTTTTCGAGATTGGGAGACATCGAGAAGTTTGACTTTGACGACGGCTGCACCGCAATTAGTTCTGGCCGGGGCCGGGCAACCAAGACAGTGCCAAGTCATGCAAGTGGGACACACACGTGTGTAACGTACGTTACGGTCGTAATACATACCCCATAGAAAATTGTACCGGGATCCCGGCGGGATCCCGGCGGGATCCCGCCAGGATGGAAAAATCCCGGCGGGATCCCGGCTTCTTACCGGGATCCCGTTTTAGTCAGAACCGGGATCCCGGCGGGATAATGTTTACAACCGGGATCCCGGCGGGATAATTTTCACAACCGGGATCCCGGTTTTAGTCGGGACCGGGATCCCGGCGGGATAATTTTCACAACCGGGATCCCGGCGGGATAATATTCACAACCGGGATCCCGGTTTCTTACCAGGATCCCGGTTTTAGTCAGAACCGGGATCCCGGTGGAAAAATTGTTCACAACCGGGATCCCGGTATAATCAACCGGGATCCCGGCGGGATTTTATATTTATATGTTTTTCCACCGGGAATTTTCTTTGAAAGGTTTAAAAATTTTATATTTCTAAAACACTTAATATCGTGGCTGTTTTTTTTGTACTTTAAGTAATTTTGTTGCCTATTTTGTTTCTATTTTCTGGGACTTAGAGATTTTACAGAAAATCCAAGGCTATTTTGTTTCTATTTTCTGGGACTTAGACATTTTTCTGAAATTCGAAGCCTATTTTGTTTCTATTTTCTAGGACTTTAAATTTTTTTCTGAAATTCAAAGACTATTTTGGTTTCTATTTCCTGGACTTTGAATTTTTTTTCTGAAAATCAATGCTTATTTTTTTCTTTTTCTGGGACTTAGAGATTTTTCTGAAAATCCAAGACTATTTTGTGTCTATTTATTATGTTTCTATTATCTAGGAATTTGCGCAAGATAATGCCAAAATGTTAAACAAGTGATAACTATAGAGGCCAGTAACTCGATAATAATTAATATGGAGAGAAAAATCAGAAAAGGCAATTCGCGTCCGTAATCTGGGCCGCGGAGCAGTAAATGTTAACGTTTTACGGTTTGATAAATCATGTAAATGTATGCATATAGTTCAGTGTCGTCACACATTTGTTCAGGCGACTCTTTTTATCTTATCTCTCAATCTGTGAAAGTTTCAATCTATTATAAGCATTATTAACGACGTTACAGAGGGAAAAAATCACCAAATTCTGTGCGGCTGTTGTTTTCCGAGCGAGAAGAAACTTGGTCCCAGTCAACTCGGCCCCAAATCAACTTAGCCAAAAGTCGAGACAACTCGACCGTCCAGACAACCCAAAGTCGATGTGTACATGTACATGCAGCGCGTGTAGAGCGTACTATTGGTGCGCCGTTCGCTCGGTCCCCCTATATCCCACCAATATTTTTGGTGGGAAAAGTTAAATTGTCCCGACGGTCGAGCTGTCTCGGCTTCGGGCCGAGTTAACTTAAGGCCGATTCGACTTGGGGCCGAGTTGACCTAAACCTTAACCAGGTATGGTTTAATTGCTCTAAGGGGTCGTATAAGTCTACCATTGGGAAAATACAATTGGTCAAATGAAAAAGACCGCCCAAGGATTGCGAAAATGGCAACAAAAATAATAATTCATTGGCATATTTAATTATATCCATCCAATATTTTCTGCTTAGTTGCGTTTTAATATTAAAAAGTGATTTTTGGGGTGATTTTCTGTTAAAGAAAGTCATGCGTACACCCCTTAAAAAAATGGTATGCTCCGAGCCGATCGATTTTTTTACAGCGATTCTTGGTCAAGTTCCCAGCCCTAATTTGCGCTGAGTAAATACGCGTTTCCGTATTAGGTACCTGACTAAAAATGTGTTCACTTTTTGAAATCGAAGTTCGTATTCGTAACGGTTTTCATCAGGCAAGAAGCGAGCCCATAGTCTGGATGAATAAGAAGAGGGTTTTGTAACTTAATTTTCTTACTTACTAACTTACTTTTGTTACTCATCTGCTCATAATGGTTTGGAAAGAATCTTTTCGAGATTGGGAGACATCGAGAAGTTTGACTTTGACGACGGCTGCACCGCAATTAGTTCTGGCCGGGGCCGGGCAACCAAGACAGTGCCAAGTGGGACACACACGTGTGTAACGTACGTTACGGTCGTAATAGTTTTGCTGTTCTGGATATCGGGATCGCAACAAATATTTAGGCTGCTTTCGGATCGGCTACCTAGGCCAATTATCCTCGAAAATCAAGTGAAATGGGTTTGAGTGATAACACATAAAATAGACATGAAGTGGCAAAAAAAAACTGGCATGATTGATGAACTTGTTCACTGGAGAGTAGGCACTAAATTTGTTTTCCATAAAAATAAAAAAAGCTTCTCTATAAAGTAAAAAGTTCTACTTCTATTTTTGAAAATACATGTTGGCCTAGGCCAGGGCGCCTCGACGAACTGACATCGCTTTTCATGCTTTTCCTGTTCCGGATCGCTTGAAAAACTGCTTTGTACAGTGTACTCTACTACTACTAAGGCCCTAATTTAGGTTGTTTATAAAAAAATAATATTTACAGCGGGAACTAACCGAATCAAGCAGCCTTTCTGATAAAATATTTAGGCTACATCCATTTAGCCATAGGCCTAACCGAATGCCTAAAGTTTAAAACAAAAATTGCACAAGAATATGTTTTGGAAATGTTTGTCTTCAGCGCGCAACGTGGCCATGCATGGTGCAGCAAATCGATAAACTTTGACCCACAGAACACGTCACTTAAAATCGCTTGTGCGTGTATACTCTACATACTTTACTCATTATCCGGAACTAGGAAACATTATGATATAGGCTAGTCCGAGTTACTGGAATCTAGTTATCGCTTTTTTAAACATTTGGACATTATCTGGTGCTAGTAGTACTATCGCCTGATAATTGTCCAAATGTAAAAAAAACGATAACTACTAGAGTCCAGTAACTCAGACTAGTAATGCACTTGTCAATTGTAGTCCCGGCCCTGGGGGACCCGGGACTAGCGGGGACGTAGCCGGGGATGTACAATTGGCCCAGCGTGATTGTCCCGGCCAGTCCCCGCTACCGCCCGGCAGTGCGGGGCACTCGGTTTTTGTACATTCCCGGCTATACCCCGGCCCCGGCATGCGGGGCATTTTGCACAACCCCGGCACGATCCCGGCCCCGGCATGCGGGGCAATATTCGACAACCCCCGCACGATCCCGGCCCCAGAATGCGGGGCATTTGTCACAACCCCCGCACGATCCCGGCCCCGGCATGCACAATCCAGGTTTAAACGGTCTCACCTATCCGGTGTGCTGACTTTTCTGGCGGGGAAATTTCGCTTCAGCACGCATGCACGAAGTTGCGCAGTCATAAGAGTTGTACTGGTACCCGTTAGATCACCAGAAATAAATGTATATGTTACAGGGTACCAGTAGCCTCGTGGGGCGCGTGCTGACGGCGTACGTTAGTCCAGGTTGGACTCCTCCGTTGTGTACAACGCAACGCGATGGAGTCCAAGGTATATTTTGTATCAATTTCTCCTGCCATATGCTTCTCATGGTTGGAGGCTGTTCCACCTATTGCACACGCTGCCGCCTGCCGGGCAAAGGGCAAACCCTCCATTCAATTTGTACAGGGATACGTGTTTTCTATATTTTTTTACAGCAATAAAAAATGATTTTTTTTTTCTCGGTGTATCGTGAGAGATTTTGTTACTTTATGAAACAATGAAATTTGGAAATATTTCGGTGTAATGTTAGACAATAATTAATTATTTAGATTTTGTTTACATAGACCACAACACTATTCATTGCTACTCATTCCCCTTTTAGACCAGAGGGGGTGATAACTAACAGCCACCAGAGGCCAGCTCATCAGTCGCATACTAGGCCAGCGCGGCTGCCGGGTAAGCGTGCACGCACGTAGAAAGTTCGTACACGATGTTCATGTCGAAAAGCGTCGATTTGCAATTTATTTTCTGTAAATAAGTAGCCCAAAGACACATTTGCTTTTGTAACTCATGACGATCTGTGATTCCAGACACAAGAAAGATGTTAACGAAATTACAGCTTCTTTCATCGGGTAAAAATATGAAAAAAATTGGTTGTAAATTGTTTCGCGATGGCAGGATAAATTGATACCCTGGACGTCAGTCGTAAATGCAATGAAGAACGTCGTTCGATCCAACCTGGTCAAACGTGTGCGAATGAGTTTGTGCATGCAGTGTGCACATTTCGTACATCCCGGCAAAGTCCCCGCTATTGTCCCGGTAGGGCCGGGCAACAAGATTGTACAACCCCGGCAAAGCCCCCGCTACTGTCCCGGTACGGCGGGGCAACAAGATTGTACAACCCCGGCCAAGTCCCCGCTATTGTCCCGGTACAGCGGGGCAATAAACTGTACAACCCCGGCCAAGTCCCCGCTATTGTCCCGGCTAGCGGGGCACGTTTTTTTGGACATCCCCCGCTATGTCCCCGCTACTTTGTCCAAAGTCCCGGGTCCCCCAGGGCCGGGACTACAATTGACAAGTGCATAATAGGCCTACGTTTAGTCTTTGTCTGATTTTTTTTGTATTTGTTTTTAACTTTTAAAATTGTTTTTAATAATGATACTTTTTGTTTTAACAATTTTATTACAAGTAATACTGCAAGCTTTCTAATATTTTTGTAAGGGGCTGGCATGCATTAATTATGTGAACCCGGGATCCCGGTTGACTGAACCGGGATCCCGGTTGATTGAACCCGGGATTCCGGTTGAGTGGAACCACTCAACCGGGATCACAGTTGAGTGAACCCGGGATCCCGGTTAGATGAACCGGGATCCCGGTTGGATTTAACCGGGATCCCGGGTGGATTTAACCGGGATCCCGGTTGGATTTGGATTTAACCGGGATCCCGGTTGGATTTAACCGGGATCCCGGTTGGATTTAACCGGGATCCCGGTTGGATTTAACCGGGATCCCGGTTGGATTTAACCGGGATCCCGGTTGGATTTAACCGGGATCCCGGTTGGATTTAACCGGGATCCCGGTTGGATTTAACCGGGATCCCGGTTGGATTTAACCGGGATCCCGGATAATCCCGCCAAAAAATCCCGCAAGTTTTTCCCGCCGGGATCCCGGCGGGATTCCCGGCGGGATCCCGGCGGAATCCCGGCGGGAATCCCGGTTGTTTTTTCTATAGGGTAGTTTTGCTGTTCTGGATATCGAGATCGCAACAAATATTTAGGCTGCTTTCGGATCGGCTACCTAGGCCAATTATCCTCGAAAATCAAGTGAAATGGGTTTGAGTGATAACACATAAAATAGACATGAAGTGGCAAAAAAAAACTGGCATGATTGATTGATGAACTTGTTCACTGGAGAGTAGGCACTAAATTTGTTTTCCATAAAAATAAAAAAAGCTTCTCTATAAAGTAAAAAGTTCTACTTCTATTTTTGAAAATACATGTTGGCCTAGGCCAGGGCGCCTCGACGAACTGACATCGCTTTTCATGCTTTTCCTGTTCCGGATCGCTTGAAAAACTGCTTTGTACAGTGTACTCTAGTACTACTAAGGCCCTAATTTAGGTTGTTTATAAAAAAATAATATTTACAGCGGGAACTAACCGAATCAAGCAGCCTTTCTGATAAAATATTTAGGCTACATCCGTTTAGCCATAGGCCTAACCGAATGCCTAAAGTTTAAAACAAAAATTGCACAAGAATATGTTTTGGAAATGTTTGTCTTCAGCGCGCAACGTGGCCATGCATGGTGCAGAAAATTGATAAACAGAAACACGTCACTTAAAATCGCTTGTGCGTGTATACTCTACATACTTTACTCATTATCCGGAACTAGGAAACATTATGATATAGGCTAGTCCGAGTTACTGGAATCTAGTTATCGCTTTTTTAAACATTTGGACATTATCTGGTGCTAGTAGTACTATCGCCAGATAATTGTCCAAATGTAAAAAAAACGATAACTAGTAGTAGTACTAGAGTGCAGTAACTCAGACTAGTAATAGGCCTACGTTTAGTCTTTGTCTGATTTTTTTTTATTTTTTTTTAACTTTTAAAATTAATTGTTTTTAATAATGATACTTTTTGTTTTAACAATTTTATTACAAGTAATATACTGCAAGCTTTCTAATATTTCTGTAAGGGGCTGGCATGCATTAATTATGTGAACCCGGGATCCCGGTTGACTGAACCGGGATCCCGGTTGACTGAACCGGGATCCCGATTGGATTTAACCGGGATCCCGGGTGGATTTAACCGGGATCCCGGTTGGATTTGGATTTAACTGGGATCCCGGTTGGATTTAACTGGGATCCCGGTTGGATTTAACCGGGATCCCGGTTGGATTTGGATTTAACCGGGATCCCGGTTGGATTTAACCGGGATCCCGGTTGGATTTAACCGGGATCCCGGTTGGATTTAACCGGGATCCCGGTTGGATTTAACCGGGATCCCGGTTGGATTTAACCGGGATCCCGGTTGGATTTAACCGGGATCCCGGATAATCCCGCCAAAAAATCCCGCAAGTTTTTCCCGCCGGGATTCCCGGCGGGATCCCGGCGGGATCCCGGCGGGAATCCCGGTTGTTTTTTCTATAGGGAACTGACAATGTTTATGAAAGCCTTCACTTCTGACACTTTTAAAATCCTCGGATTTGTTTATCTCTAAAGCCCTGTTCGCACTGGACTTAAA
This sequence comes from Crossaster papposus, assembly GCA_037893245.1. NCBI lineage: Eukaryota > Metazoa > Echinodermata > Asteroidea > Velatida > Solasteridae > Crossaster > Crossaster papposus. The sequence goes on from JBAIAA010000246.1 coordinate 1,151,496, forward strand.
ATGATAAAACGTACCTAGACGATGGGTCCTTTTCCCATTTTTAGTCCAGTGCGGACAGCCTAGGACGTTTTCCTCTCAGGTACTTCTCCCGAGTCCAGTGGGTACTTCTACCGGCCAACTGCTGCCAGGGAAAACGTCCCTGGTCACTTTTCCCTAGACAATAAGTCCAGTGCGAACAGCGCGACTCGGTAAAAGCGTCCCAGGAAAACGTTAATCCGGCCCGATCCAGTGCAAGGTCATGCTACGCAAGACACCGCGCATGCGCTCTTTGCATTGTTTACATGCGGGCACACTGCGTGCATGCAAATCGCATCGTGATCACATTCGCATGTGGTTCTGCAAAAAGATTACGTAGAGTTGGGGTTCTTTTGGTCAATATTATGGAAGATATTATTATTGATACAGTCGGAAGTTTGATTGGTGCTACCAGTGCATCATTTCCAAATGATAATAAAGAACGTCAACGTGCCTTACGACAACGGATGCTTCGGCTAAAAAACGACGATGGCGTCAATAATGCGATCGGACAAAAAAGCGCGTGCGCGCGAATAGATATGGGTACACCGGGGTCAATGCAGAAAGGTCACTCAAAGCGCCCTCACGAGTCATTATAATGGCAGCTCGGCTACTTCTCTCGCGGTCTCGGTAACATTTTCCCGTGTCGAAAGTCCAAGTGCGAACAGCGGTAACATTTGACCATTTTTTATTTTACCATCGTCTCAGTAAAACCTTCCCAAAAAAAAGTCCAGTGCGAACACGGCTTAACAGTCTTACACTGCAGTGTTTGTTTTTTTCTTTTTATTCTGCCCTTTACTTTTTTGCACACACCGCAATGCACCGAAACAATGGCAGACGACCCACCGTGAGACACGGCAAAATACAGTTCTAAATTGTTGTCGATTGGCTTCCAGGACGCACTGCGAAAAGTGGACTTTCTAATTTGTTTGCAATTGGACTTCAGTTTTGCATATAAGAGCATTTTTTCAAAACTTTTACCAAAATGACAAATACAGACTACCGGTACGTACGAACTAAAGTACGGACTATGTACAGACGGACTATGTACAGAAATAGTAATTGCGTCATCTCTTTCTGAACTTTATTTAGGTGAGACCAAAAAAATTAGGAAAAGTAAGAATAATAGTACTTTAATGCCCAGTAAAATCCTATTAAAAAACTGTTAGTGTTATCCAGTTTGTGTTAAAAGACGTGTATACAAAAAAAAATCGTCACGAGCAAGGCCGAAAATGTCAGCAACCGGCTCAAAGCAAACGAGGCCGGAAATATTAGGGTGTTCTACCCACAGATGCCGGCATGAACTCATCTCGGAATCAAGGTTCCTGAAAAAACAATCCCATGCCTGGGTTCGGTTAATGTCAAAATAATCCTGGCACGAACTGGTTAATTACGAAATTACTGTGGTACAGTGCGAACCTACAAGAACACTGAAGGGTTTGGAGGTGTAATACATGCCGTACATAATTGAGAGTTAAAGTTGGAGTTAAAAAAAATGCATTTGTTGTTGTTGCATATTTATCCATTAAAGAAAACAACTGAAGCCCATACCCTCAAAAGTGGTGACGAAATACTGCTTGGTGTAGTTGGCCCCATGGTAGGCTGTGCAGAACAGCATGCCGCTCCACTGGCTAGACTGGACCTTGAAGCCAACCTTGGGGTCGTAGATGGCCCCCACAGTCCGCCCCACCTCCGTCTGGTCCTGGAAGAGCTTGACGGGAACCGCCGGGTTGCTGATGCGACAGGGAATGACAAAAGGCTCGTCCTCATAGATGACCAGGTGGTGGGAGGAGAAGTCAGGCTGGCGCAGGAACAGCTTGGAGGGATCTGTTGGGAGAAACAAAATTGAGACATTGACACATGCTCTACGGAATACAGTTCAATACAGTTCAAATGAAGTTTGATTTGATTCCATTACAAAATTGGTGGAAAAGCATTCCAGTTTTGGCTGATGAAAACAGCTGAAGATATACAATGCACTTATAAAGACAGCGAGAAATGGTAATGCCGCACGATAACAGTAAAGAACTGCCTGGCCCTATACCGTGCCTATATACAATGTACATGCACTTAAAACTCGCATCCCTTTTCTACAATTCTCGCATCCCTTTTTTGGCCTGGTCCTAACGTGCATATGTATATGCACTGAAAACTTGCATCCCTTTTTTGGCCTGGCCCGTACGTGCCTATATACAATGTATATGCACTTAAAACTCGCATCCCTTTTTTAACCAATCTCTCATTCTTTTTTTTTACCTGGTCCTACAGGGCCCTACCGTGCATATATACAATGTATATGCACTTAAAACTCGCATCCCTTTTCAACAAATCTCGCATCCCTTTTTTGGCCTGGCCCTACCGTGCCTATAAACAATGTATATGCACTTAAAACTCGCATCCCTTTTCTACAAATCTCGCATCCCTTTTTTCCCTGGTTCATACCAGGCTCTATCGTGCCTCTATATACAATGTACATGTATATGCACTTAAAACTCGCATCCCTTTTCTACAAATCTCGCGTCCCTTGTTTACCTGGTCCTAGCCTACAGGGCTCTACCGTGCCTCTATATACAATGTATATGCAATTAAAACTCGCATCTAGTCTTTTTTCTACAAATCTCGCTTTTCTTTTTACGTGACATGATGAAGTTCTTAGGAAGATTTCAAAGGAAACTAAAACGATTAAAGTTGGGATCGAGTCGAGTCCGTTGTATCATCAACAATTATATAACTGACATACAGATCCTTGTTATTGATTGGTGGAACTCACACCACGTGACATTCATTATTGGTTATTTACCTTTTTTTAGTGGTTATTTACCTTTATTTTGGGGTATGAGAAATTTAATGAAAATAGTTCTAAACAAAAATGTGGATTTCTTTTGGGTGCATTTAACAGCCGAATTTACCTACATGTACATGTACCTATACCTCCAAACAGTCTTGTGATGACAGGCAGAGCATACTGTCCAAAATGTTGAGTTCCCTCCGGTTCTTTACAGAACCACACGACTCACTAAAGATATTTACTACATGGTGTTTATGCAAACTACTTTATCTGAATCCCCCAAAAGTGGTTATTTACCCCCATTTGTGGGAAGGAATTCGATGATGAAAACAAAAAATGTTAGTTTCCAGTTTCCAGTTTTCGCACTATGCACTTCTCCATGGTGCGTTCCTACTGGTATGCAATGAACATCCAAACCAATTCTGCTTGCGGTATACAAAAAAAGACCTACCATTGCTGCGCACAAAAATGTACACTCCCGCTGACGTGTTGGCGTTAAGGTTCTCTGAGAAGCGACTGTACACGCACTCATAGACGTTGGTGTCGTTGAACGTCAACTTCTCGATTCTCAGCACGCTCTGGTAGCGCAATGCCGGCGGGCAGGTCGGGCAGGCTGTAGAGGTCGGCGTGACCTTACGGGCCACGGTCTGCGGGTAGAGCCACTCCAAGGTGTAGGCACCCGTGCAGGTTATTTCGATACTGGAGTTTTCGTTGGTCAGTAGGTGCGGGCCGTCCACGTGGATGACGGGAGGCCCGACCAGATGCAGGCTGGTGTCTGTAGGAAACAGAGCACGTAGGTTATAATCACATTATAAAATTAGTATACAACATTTGCAGCTCAAACGACTGCATTATTTTTATTAAATACTTTACTTGGCTGTAAGTGAATTTAGTCTGAAGCATCCTGTGAAATCATAGCACCTGGTGTGCTGTCGTTCTCATGAAAAATGGAAATTTTTAATCAATTTGAATCAACGATGGTTAGCCGCATACCTGATTATTTCCAAATACTGTCCCTATGCATTGTTGAATTTACTGGTAGTTAGTCCACATTTTGTTTGAAATTAGTTACACATCACATTCATGCAAGCCAGTTAGTCTGGTTCCTTAACCTGGTAAGTCCCCGACGTCTATAAATTGCCCCCCTGTCTGAAGTGGGGTCAGAGAACCAGACTACAAGAACAGGTTTTTTTCCCTCTGGTATTTCTAGCATATATGAACCCAAAACGTTGAACAGGCGAGTGAAAAATACAACAAGAGCAATACTACCTTTAATAGCACATCCCTATTTGTTAGGACATATTGTAAGCATTTTGAGTACCACTATAGTCCATGCAATTAGTTTCTAATCTCTGATCATCTTTGTTCAAATTCTCACCATTGCTGGTCACAGCTACGACCACCTGGGTCGCCGTGCCATTGTTAATGTGATTCATGTAGCGGCTGTAGATGCACTGGTAGCTGCCCGAGTCGCCGTAGCCGATGTTCTCCACGCGGAGCACACTGGCGTGCCGGTCGCGAGGTGCGCAGGTTGGGCAGGCCCGGGAGGACAGCATGACATGGGACTGGACGCTCGCGGGGTAATCCCACTCCAGAGTGTAGGCACCCTCACAGGTCAGCTCCAGGGGGTCTCCGTCGATGACCGTCAGGTTAGAGGGCGTGTTACGCAGGCGGGGCGGGCCCATCTCCTTGAGCTGTGCACCCGCTTTAAATGGAAAAATACACCTATGAATCATTTAGGGCACATATTGTGCAGCAAAGTGACCTATTTGCACAGGTATACGGCAAGTTCATACATCACGTAAAGGCCATGCGAATTTGACATCACAAACAAATTTGACTTCACAAAGCATCTTTTTGGCGACAGTTTTGCTATAAATATTTATATATATTCTCGCTTGTTACAGTTTTGGGTTCATATGAAAACTTTAATATATTTATAATATATTTATAATCTGCATAATTCCCCTTTTTATCTCCATATAATCTTGAAAACTTTTGCTAAAGAAAAGAGAGGAAAAAGGCCAGGAATCGCCTTAGATTGCACCACAAAGCATATAGAATCCAAAGTTTCACGGGGCCCTTAAGCGGGCCCCGGACCCCACGCCGTAAAAGGCTTCGCGCCCCGCGCTCACATTTTACATTTTGGGGTGTGCCCCACATTCATCAATAAATGTATATGTATTATATATTTATATAAATATAATCTCCATAATTCTCAATTTTTTTCTCCATATATTTATTTTACATTTTCGCTAAAAAACAAAAAAACTTTCCAGGGCCCTTAAGCGGGCCCAAAAACCCCACGCTTCGCGCTCCGCCGCATTTTCAAGTTTGGGGTGTGCCCCACATTCATATATAAATTTATATAGTATATATTTATTTATATATTCTCCACTAAAATCTCCAGAATTCTTCATTTTTTCTCCATATCATTTTAAAAACTTTTGCTGAAAAACTCAGAGAAAAGATGCCAGGAATCGCCTCAGATTGCACCACAAAGCATATAGAACCCAACATTTTTCGGGGCCCTTAAAACGGGCCCCTGGATCACACGCCGTAAGGGCTTCGCGCGAGCATTTTCAAGTTTTCGTTGTGCCCCCCGTCTAAAAAAATTCTAGATCCGCTATGGCACTTCTATGCATAATATTGGCAGAAGCAATGATGTCTTGCAGTGGACTAGTTATCCATCCCAACCCTATTCTTGCTGTGAAGAGATCGTTTGTCTTGTTTCAGGGCTGTTTATTTCACACTTTCCTCTGTAGCCCACACCTTGATGAGTCGCCTTTGGCCTTGTGATAAGTGATTTGAGTATAAAATAAAAACCTGGTGATGAACATTTTCTATAATTTGTCCCTTTGTGGGATCATACTTACGGATTGTGTTGATGCGAATCTGAGAGGAGATGCTCTCCAGGTTCCTCTGTGCAGTGCAAATGTACTGCCCGGCGTCGTGCTCGCTGGCGTTCTGAACCACCAGCCGGTTAACAAACTTCTGATAGCTGCGTGCCGGCTCGGTGATGTGACGGGATGTCCTCTCCTCGCGGTAATTGGACTGCCACTGTGCAATCTGGCAACACAAAAAAGGCAATTACATGAAACAAACATACATATGTATATTGATGTCATAACGACAGAGGATCCTCTATTGTGTTTTCCTTTGTTTCTGTACTACAACCAATTCCCATAGAATTAATATCGTACACTTTAACGACTGAGGACCAAATTTAACACAAAAAACGTCGTCCGAAACCTCAAGTAGTTTTCTTGTCTGGATCATTTTAACATTGACCGGGCCCAGGCACAGGATTGTTTTTTTACAAACCTCGATTCGAGACGGGTTGAGGCCAGTATCTGTGGATACCTCACCCTGATTTTCCCGGCTTCGCTCGCTGCGAACCAGCCGTTTTCAGATATTTCCCACCTTGCTCGTGATGTGTTTATCAGTCATCGGTTTTGAATTCCAGAAAAACTTTGCGTGTATACACGTCATCCGACGTGAACTGGTTTATTACTCCTAATATTTTGTTTGTTTTTGTTTTTGAGGCGTTCTGGTAAAAATGAGATGGTAACAGGCTAGTTGAAAAAAATGCAAAAACAAAAAGGGGGTGATTTGTTATCATTTTCATTCTTATATTCTTAGAATTTTCATTCTATACATTTTTTTTCCTGAAACAAAATTGTTTCTTCACATTTTTGTTTGTTTTGTGATTACACAAATTTAAATTGAAAAGGCCTTTTTATGAGTAACTTTGTTGTGTATTTGTTGTGTATGCATATTATGCACTAAACAATGCTAGAGCCTACCATAGACAATTAGGAAGAATGAAGGTAGGAATTTACATTCTTCTTAAAACAGGACAGATTATAGGTTGGGGGGAAACAAGTGCCGGGCAAGGAATTCCCAAGATTTGAATTTGAAAAAATACACGTAAGAAGAAATAAATCATAATCGCAGCTATTTTCAGAGCCCTTCATTCACCCTTTTTTAAGGTAGAATACACCATTAGTAATTGCTTCAAATATCAGTAGATGGGTAGAATGGGTAGATTTTGGGGGTTGTATTTTATAGTAAATGTCGTTTAACTGACCTGTTTAAAGTTTTACAATCATGGATGCTGAGAAAAAAACCAAGAAAAACACAGCGTTCGTTTTCAACCGGCGTCGGGCAGTTGTTATTGTTGTTCCGTTTTTTTCGCAATCGCTGTATAGCTATCAGACGGTGAATTGACCTTTTACTATTCAAAAGCATTATTCATATCTTTGGCTAATATATTTAATGTTTTTCCTAAGGAGAATGAATTGAGAAGTTCTAAATTTAATCATTTCCGGTATTTATTTTTTGTTTAATTTTTTAATGAAATCCAACACCCACTCAAATTGAATCATCTCATCCTTCCAGCCTGTTTTAGCCGGATCCCTTGTGTACCTTGGGAACAAAATAGGAAATCAAATGAATCGAACCACGTCTAGCCGTAAACTCATCCTTCTTCCAGGATGGTCTGGCCAGCCACGTGGGAGATAAAAACCAGACTATTCAACATTTTCCAGACACGAACAAAAAGCTGTCTACAACTTCGCAACTGGAAAGTAAAAAAAAAAGGGGGGGGGACATTTGTGTTGGGGTGATGTAAACTCAATATTGGGTTTTGCCCTTTAACAACCTATTTGTGACCTGGCACCACGGAATGGGTGGAAAGACATTATTACATTTCTAGAAAGAAGAAGTCCTTAGCTTTCAAATGATGTTGCTGTTATACTCTTTTGAAATAGCTGAAGTCATGCTCCCTTGTTTTGAGAAAACGGAGTTCAAAGTTTGTGAACTGTGCCAACTAAACTACCAATCAGTACAATTCAGACACAAAAAAACACACTTTAGAGTTTTAATTGAGCTATAACATTTTGGGATATGATAAAGAAGGTTTTTTTTGTATGTAAAAACGTTAACAACTCCAAAACGACCTCCCATTAAAAAAATGGACGTTTCGGCCAATAACTCGTTTTGGCAATGTGCGACTTTCCGCCCATTTCGTGGTCACATTTTATAAACACTGTATACTTGGTGCTCATCTAAGAGTTTTTATTAGAAAACAAAAAGATAGCTCGATGATCGAGTGGTAAGACGTCTGCACTAAAACAGCAGGAGGTTGTGGGTTCTAGTCCCACCTGGGTATTTTATTTTCTAATATAATGTTATATGTTGGTTGAAGGGCAAAACCTAATTATTGAAAATTCAAAGCTTTACGGGGCTTTATACAGTATTTTTTTAAATTTGTAATGGTGTAAAAGTGTATGGTTTGTGCCCATTTCCGTCTCATTTTGCCAGAACACCTCACAGATTTCTCCCCGGGCCTTACCCCTTTCGCTGGGTAGTCCCACGTGAGCTCCAGGCTGCTCCTGTGTGGCATATCCACCTCGCAAGTAGCCTCAAAGCCCTCCCAGCCCTGGATCACTTCGGTCTTGCTGGCGTGTATCTTGGGCTTGACGAGGGGGCTGTTCACTGCAATGATTGAAAAATTGAATTGAATGAATGGAAGTGGAATTTTGAAATATTGCTTTCAATAAATAAAGCTACATAGCTAGTGCCAGCTTTTTTTGTTAAAAAAATCTCAAAAAATTATTCCTACCACTGCACTCACAATCATTTATACTGAAGTATTCAATAAATCTTTGCCATCTGATTGGTCAGAGTGTGACAAATGTGCAGTGGAAGTTCAATTCACCATTAAATAGAACTTCTATTTTTGTGGTGCAGCAGCTCCGTGCCGTGAATTGGGAAGAATAATTTAGTGCATGTGATCAACGATTAACTAATCAGGGACTATTCAGGTGTTGTACAATTAGATCTATGTTGTAAACCTGTACACTGGCAATCATATGCAATGGTGATCATAATGTGACTTGCTCCAACAAAACCAGGACAAAGTTGACAAAGTTTTCTTAAATTTTGCTTTTTTCAAATTCTCTAGGTTTTAAGCTTTAAAATGATGTATCATTTACATATGTATACCCTCACCCTATCTCCACTGGGTGAACTGGGATTTGGTGATAAAACCCTGACAACCTAATTATGAGATAAACAGCTTTGAAGTTCAGAAAAGCGTATTATTTCTATACACAATTGTTTCACAAGATCGACAAAAACACACTTCTAGGTGACGGATTATAGGGAGATTGTAGATTATTAGTTCGTGATTCAGAAAAATCCAAACCCCCAAAAATGTTAAAATAAACCCCAGAATGACTTTACAAGTAAATTGTAATAAAACACATTGTGCGACTTTTTCCGGGTTTTGTTGGAACAGGTCACATATATTTTAGAAAAGTACCTTCATAGTTGACAGTGTAGATCTGCTGCTGCTGAATGTTGCCCAGCTGCGCTTGACAGCGCACAAGCCCATCAAACGTCTCCTGGTTGGCCGTCACGTTGAACCCGACCCTGGGATCATAGGTGACGGCGGGGTCGTCCCGGTGGCTGACCTGTGACTCGTAGCCGACGACCAGCGAGACCCGGATGTCTGGGTTGGTGGTGGTGCGGCAGGGAATCACCAAGGGGGAGGAGTTGCCAGCTACGAGGACGTGCTCCCTGGCGGGCAGGAACAGCATGTCTGGATCTTGTGGGCAAAATCAGACATTTCATTGAATGAAAGAGAGAACCCTCAAGATCAAGGTCCCCCAAAAAACAACCAAGGAGAAAACAATCTATCACTGACTCCAAAAGTGCATTATTATTCGACATCATAAAATAAGATCATAAGATATAAAAGAAGCTGATATAAATATGAATACCTTAAAGAGATCGTATACCATTTGTCAGTTGTGCAAATTTGGACGTCCATGAAATCTGGTCACTTTACACTTTTATTGGTTTGAAACCTGCCAAGGCATGCGCAATACCACAAACAAGTCCGTATTTTAGAGTCCTTAATTTACGCTGTACCAGCAGATTGTGTTCTGCTTAACAATTGGCAGACCTATCACGCGAGCGAGAATATATTCGTGGAACATATACCATAAACGTAGCTAGATGGGTGTTTTACACACACAAAATTAATGTATAAAGTACAATTCTTTAACAAAATTGTCGGAAACTTATACTTTTCAACTTTGTTTTGATGTATTTTACCAAAAGGTATTTATGATTGGGAGTACATATGTAGTTGGCCGGTATTAAACGTACGTTTAAAACTGGCTCAAGAGCCTGGACGTTGTTAACGCGTCCTGCTTCCTGCGTCCAAGCCCATAAACCGGTTGTAAAAGTACGTTTAAAACCGGCCAACCTAAAGGCGAAATGTATACTAAATGAAAGATATACTCTATCAATTACTCCCCCCTCCCCTATCCTACCTTCTTCTCGGAACCCAATGAGATACATACATATATGGTTTCAACCATTTGTAATTAATCTCTAAACTTGGAAAGAACAACTTGGTATAATCAGTCTGCAAAAGCACTGGACATTGTTTTCTCAACAATCTGAGATTTTCGTAAAGGCAATCGAAAGGATTCACTGAGGTTTTTGGGTTTTTGTTTTTTGGGTGAATCTGTCAAAAAAATTGGCTCGTGATGAACTTGGTTTAAAATATAGTACACTGACATATTTGCAAGAGTTCCAGATATAATGTCTTTAATTAAATGTTACCTAACACATGGACAGGTATTGCGGCGGATTGCTGATGGTTGAAGCTGGATGCCGTGCATGTGTACAGGCCGTTGTCTTGCTTGGTCACATTATCCACAGTCAAGGAGCTGGAGTGATACACCAGGGCGTGTCCTATCTCCTCAGAGACAGTGGTCTCCTGGAAGCGGGAACTCGGCTGACCAGTCTGTAGCTTGTAGAAAATAACAGAGAGGTTTTGTTTAAGAACTGTGATTGTTAGTACACAGATAGGTCATCGGTCTGCTGATGAAACATGGCCATGTGTATACCAAGGGCATTTCTAGCTTGAGTAACTCCAGCCTTAACGCTCGTAAAGGCAAATTATTTAGTTAAGTCACAGGGAGTTTTCGCACTGGAAACACATTTTCACAGCGAATGCTTCATGGCGTCGCATTCACATCGCATTCGCTTTTGCGTAAAGTATGAACCAGCCTTAACTCCAGCTCCTACGCTCATGTTTTGGGCTGGGGATAAAGTGATAGTTATGATTTTACTTGTTTGCAAACAGTCTGGCTATTTCAAGTCTTTTCTGCCACTATTTATGACAAAAAACTCCCGGTGAAATTATTTCTTCTGGCATGCTGTCATCTGGATGAAAATAATAATTTCCAAATAATGCTTCTTCAAGATGCATTTGTTATGTGGTGCACTTAATGAGTGAGTCACTAGTGCACTTGGGCTCCATTATTGGTCAGTTCAGTGCGTGACACCCGCGTTGCTGCAATGGCTGAATAAAAACACACCCCGAACGCTGATTGTGGTGGTAATTCAAATTGTGACTCCGTAATAAATAATGATTTGAGATCAAAATCTTGGAGCATTATTTTCTCAGAACATACAGCAGTAACCGAGCTAAAACTTCGTCAGGTATAGTTGTCAGGCACCTTTCTTTATATTTTGAGGCACTTTCGCTGCTTCAAATGATAAAAACTCACAAATGTGACCGGCTCCACAAAAAAGGGTATTAAGTTGTGCTATGCATTATAATGTAATTGCCCACTCAATGTTAAATTGTGATTTCCTTATTTGTCATTAATGACATCTTTAATATCTACAGTTTCAGGTTTTGTTCACAGAAATGTTAATTTTGATAAATAAAGTGGGAAAGAAAAACCATTTTGTGTGCATCGTTCTGTTTTTCTTTAATGTAGCCAGCTATTTCAAATCCTGTTTTCTCACTTGTGTAATTTGAACTCCACTGAAGCAATAAATAGGGGATATAGAGCTCTAATATATACCAATGTTATGTTGTGGGCTTTCCAACCATGTATATAACTCCATTTGACATAATACTTATTTTTGTGGAGTGGGTCACAAATGATACACTATACGCTGTCACCTGTTTGGCTGGGTAATCCCAAGTCAGCGACACTATAGCACCCAGTGGAGCCTCCACCTCACACGTCACATTGAACCCTTCTTTGCCCTGCAGGACTTCCATCGTGCTTGCGTATACTATCGGAACTGGTGTGTAAACTTGAGCTGGAGGGATAAAAAAAAGGTCAAGTAATTTACACCATTTACTTTTGCTATAATTTTCGAAAATATAAATGTTTCTAAATGTATGTTTAAATTAAACCTCCATTAAACTGAGGTCATGCAAAGTTGCATCCCTGATATATAAAAACTAAAACCTAATCTGTTGAACATTTTACAACAGCATATAACTTCACCCACATTGTCTCTTTTGGTTAATTTGTATTGCAAAAACCTCATTTTGCGACGACCGAAAGTTTTCGACATGTTTTAAAGCTGTTGTAAAAAAACTTACGACGTGTTAAAAACATCGTAAGTTTTGTGAAATGGACCATAAGACATTTTGCAAATTGTGATGAGCTGCACATCACAACTCAAGTTGTGACACGTACGTGCAAGTGTTTCGTGAAATTCCTTGCTGAATTATATTTAAGTTCCCCAAATGTTCCCATAACAAAGTTATCTGTTTGTAAACAAGACTCCATTGTAGTAGTAATCCAGGAAAATTGTTCAGACTCTTGCAACCAATACCCGATACAGCGGCATATTGCGGATTTAACAGCATATCCTGGATATATATTGATACAGTAGGGGTGTACCCTGAAGGTATGCACAGTGTGAAAGCAAGAAATAATAATCTCATTGACAAAGAAATAAACACCAACAAAACAAACAAAAACAAGGAAATTCAGGTACAAATTCCTGTTATCCCAAAATGGAGTTAAATAACCATATTTGCATAAATCACTTAAAATGGCAACAAAATACCACCCAAAACACCCAGTTTCACATTACATGTATCTAAAATCGCTAAGCTTTTTTTCACCATTGTGTAGAGTTGCAAAAACCTTATCTTGGGTGTGAAGATTATCAAAATGATTGTGTGGTGTTTTTCCAGCCTAATGTTGCCATTATTCTATGCAGAATGGGGGCTTTTCCTCGCTGTTATTGCTTTTCTTTATCACTCCTAATCCTCACCTTCCAGGATGAGTATAAAGGACTGCTTCTCCCACGCATCTTCTGTTTGGGCGTGGCACACCGCCCGGCCGCTCCACCCCGCGAGCGGTATGGTGAATCCCACCTGGGGGTCGTACCACGCCCCAGCAAGAGACTGCTGCTGGTCGTTGAGGGTCAGAGTGACGATGGCCTGGGGGTCGGTCAACCGACAGGGGATGACGAAGGGTCGATCTTCTAGAATCTCTAAGAAGGTCTGAATGGGCTGGGGGAGAAACAACTTGGTGGCATCTGTAAGGAATAGAATGTCCAGTGTTTAAAGAAAATAGGTTGGTGTCGGTTTAAATTATATGTGACCGTCCACCACGAACGGGCTGTAAAGTCGCACATGTTAATTTTGCAGGAGGGACCAAACCCTCAACAAATCTATATAATATGTTATATAATGGAATTGGCAACTTTGATAAACTACAACTTTGAATAGAATTGTCGAACAAATATTAGTTTTGGTATCATTTTAAAGCTGATGATGTACCCTTTTAAAATTTATATCAACCTCCAAAAGTGAAGAATTAGACTTTTAATTACAGCCCTTTTGTGGTGGATGGTCACATACATGTATATATATCACTTAGCAGTTTTAGGGTGAGTCCTAGAAAGACATCGTAATTCAATTGCAAGTGGATAAAAAGTCATCAAGTCCCATCTGTTTATAAACTGCAGTCAAGGACATTCCTGGTATTTATCTTACTTGTAGGTAAACTTATGAGTGGGCATGCAATGGACTCGTGATGAACTTGTGATGTACTTGTGATTGGGCATGTGATGGCTTGTGATTGGACTTGTGATGGACTTGTGATTGGGCATCATGTGATGGCTTGTGATTGGACTTGTGATGTACTTGTGTTCGATTTGTGACTAGGCTTGTGATTGGATTTGTGACTGTAATTGTATTATGACTTGTGAATGGACTCGACTACAAATCGCATGATGAATGTGAAAATCAAACACAATGAGGATTTCAACATGTGCAGGACACTCACTCTTGACAAAGATATAAATCCCAGTGGAGGTCTCATTGGTGATGCTGTCTAGGTGCCGGCTGTAGACGCACCGGTACAACCCCGTGTCCTCGTACTCCATCTGATCGATGCGCAGCACGCTGCGGTACCGCAGCGACTGCGGACAGGTCGGGCAGGCCGTGGACGTGTGGACGACTCGGGGCGCCACGCTGGCTGGGTACAACCACTCCAGGGTGTAGGCACCGGTGCAATTCAACTCCGTGGTGGTGGTGTTGCTCTCGGCGATGACCAGCTCGGAGGTGTTGGCGTGGATGTGGGGTGGGCCGACTTGGAGAAGACGGGCATCTTAGTAACATAAATTACTTGTACGTGTTAATGGGCGTATAATGCCTTGGTCCAGTGGCTACGGCGTTATGACTCCTGTACGATGGTGCGTGGGTTTGATCCCTGCCTGGAATATGGAGTTTGTGCCCTTGGGAAAAATGCTTAACTACAATTGCCTCTCTCCACCCAGTCTATGGTAGGGGATACAGCCACTTGCTATTGAACCGTGTGCATTTTCAAGCAGCAGCCAAGTAATTGCACTGTCAGCATTCCTATAGGCTTGCTTGGTTTTTAAAAGAGAGGGGCTATTTTCCTTTTACACAAACTTCTGAGTCAAAGCCCTAGACTGGCCTCTAAGCCTATAGGTCAAGGTGACTCTGACGTCTTGGCTAATTTTGTAAATCCCCTGCCCGGGGCACTGTTATGATTAGGTATATTTTTGTATGCTACATATATACACTGATTCCATTTCTTCTCAAATCAATCATCAAAAGAATCATTCCGTGTCAACTCACAAAATCCGGGTATCTCCCATATGACCCAACTCAAATTTTTCTGGAAAAATTTATAAAAATACCTTGGCACGTCACAAAAATCAAGTTTCAGCGTCATACCTCTAATAGCCTATTAACCAGTTCACGCTGGGATTATTTTAACATCACTGAACCGGGGCGCGGGATTATTTTTAACGAAACTCGATCCGAGGCAGGTTCAGGCCGATAGTACCGGGAAGCACACCCACGCATTTTCGGCCTTGCTCGCTGCTGACAAACATTTCCGGCCTTGCTCGTGGCGTGTTTAAATGCGTCATCCGTTTTGAATCTGGGGAAAACTTTGCATTTATATACATGTACGTCCTCCGGCACGAACTGGGTAAAGTGTTGGTGTGATGACCATTTTTTGCAGCCGCAAATTGCCAGTTTGATTTGGAGCATTTTTGAAAGCCTATATGTTTTATTCCAACAAAAATGAAAAGCTGATAATTTGTGTCTAGGCTCATTTTTGGCCATATTTTTAGATTCTGCAATCAAATATTGATTACCTCTTCAAATATACAGGTACTACTGAAGTTAGGGACCCCTGCAATCGTCATTTTGTGAGCCGTTCAACATTTTATTTTTAGATTTGGGGGGTCCATATCAACATATATATTTTTGCAGGTATATTGATGTTTTTTTTCTCAATATATGGGAACTTGACTGCATATGCATCGAAAATGTTTTGCGGTGATCAGACCCTCAGCGGAGGTATGGTGAGGGCCTAAACATGGTACAGCACAACAATTACCTCTAGGACCCCCCAATTCAGGCCATTGGTTGACCCCTATGGGTACTGGATGGGGTATTTAAGCTTTTGACTATACTTTATCAAAATTTAATTTGAAAGCAAGACAAACCGTGATCATTCAGGTCCTTATGGATGAACTTATTTTTTTGGGGGGGGGGATCCGAGTCATTTTCATTATCTTTTTTTTGCCATTGCTACAATTGTGATCTAAAAATAGTGATCTGAAGACGGTTTTGGAATGCTTAATGGTGCCGTTTTACAGATTTATATGTTTCAAAAGCCACGCCCCTTTCTGGGGGTTTTCAGCATTATAATACATTAACATAATGAATTGGCACGGGATGACCCAAAATCTAGAAAACGAAACCCGACAGTGACATACACCCAAAAAGATGACAAAATTGATCTGTTGTATATTACCGTGGCCGGTGACACGCACATCGACTTGGACGGCCGTGCCGCCATTGATGTGATTCATGTAGCGGCTGTAGACGCACTGGTAGCTGCCCGAGTCGCCGTAGCCGATGTTTTCAACGCGGAGGACGCTGGCGTGCCGGGCGCGTGAGGAGCAGACGGGGCAGGCCCTGGACGACAGCATGACGTGGGACTGGATGCTCTTGGGGTAGATCCACTCCAGGGTGTAGGCGCCGGAGCAGGACAGCTCCAGTGCTGTGCCTTTGGCGATAGCCAGCGGAGACGAGGCGGCATCGAGATGCGGTGGGCCGACTTCGTAAAGACGCGCCCCGGCTAAATTAACAAAGAGGTGTAAAAACAAAATGAACGTAGAATAAAAGTAGGACATTTGCAGATTTTGAGTAGCTTTTATTGAACCTTGCCTATATTCACAGCACCCTAAGCCTAATTTTTGTGCTCAAAAACACTTGAGCTTTTAGGGGTTTCAACCTGCGACGTTCAGGTTGCCTTTCAGTGCTTGCACCCGGGAAAATGGTACAGTACTTTGTACACCAATTGCCCCAAAACCATTGATTAAAATTAGTCACCTTCTTTCAATAAAGCAAGTGACATATCTTAAGGCCCTGTCACAATTTGCGTATATCAAGTACTTATGAGTTACTTATTAAAAAAATTCAATACGCAGCCGTACGCTCAAAATTTCAAAATGTTTCGATTACTTTGACTTATATGCGACGCACACCTAGCGTATAAGTAACGAATTCAGTGCATCCATGGTGTATGAGGTGCGTATGAGTTGCGTACGTATGCAGTGCGCAACACTATTTTACTGCTGCGAATAGCTGCGTATTCAGTGCGCATGCCGAGCGTATTCCAGACGCACCCTACCTATCCCGACCGCATGCCTGACGCACTTCCGACGAATGCCGAGCGTATTTCTATCGCATGTCCGCCGCTCGCCACGCGTTATAAAAAGGCGGCGGCTTCCCGCTGTTGTCAGTACCAGTGCAGATTCCATAGCGTGAACATCAGCGTATCACCGCGTATGAACCGCTTATCCCCCACGAACACATAGCGTATTTGTACCGCGCTCGTAGTTTTGTGCTTGCCCAAAACTATCCGGCGTACTGGGCCGTACTGTGCGCGGGCCGTACTGTGCGCGGGCCGTACTGTGCGCATGCCTACGTACATAAAACTTACACAAAACGATTGAGATGCATATGAGGTGCATATTGTGCGTATGAAAAAAATGTCAATGCGCAAATCATAAGGAATTAGGATACGCAAAAGTGTGACAGGGCCTTTACATAAGACACTGATAATAATTGGGGAGGCTAATCATTCTTACTTGCAGCTGAGATGCTAAATTGCTATGAACGCGGCTACACGTGGTCCAGTTGATGGCACGTAAAGACGCCTCTGGCAACCGGCCATACGAGCCATATTTAACCACGAAGCACAGCCAAAGATCGTAAATGTGAATTTTTGCAAAGGTAAGAAAATCGGGAGACCCAGAGAAAAACCCTTGTGGAACAGAAGAGATCCAATGACTAACTCTATTCACATACGTTCTGAGCCGGGAATCTGAAACCGGGCCACATTGGTGAGAGACAAGTGCTTTTACACACTTGCCACCCACGCTAATATCGGATGTGACGAAACTTGACTGGAGCAGGGTTTGAACCTCTCCAGATTGCTATTAAATTGCTCGGACCCCGAAAAAATGACAATGTACAGTGACCCCATTACCTCAAAGAAAAATACCAACTGGTTTTCATTTGACATCTTCTTTCAAGAAAGCAAATGACACCTTACACAAGACACAGATGTCAATGTCGGATGTGACGGTCTTGTCGCCGGCCCGGACGATGCAGACGTAGGTGCCATTATCGTACTGGGTGGCGTTGAGCACAAAGAGAGAGCTGCTGAACCTGCGGGAGACACTGGAGGGCTCTGTGATCTGCAGGGAGGTCCTTTCTTCTCGGTAGTTAGGCTCCAGCTCCACAATCTAGGATCCGAAAAGAATTGATTCGTTATGATGAGGTATAAAAGTTGTAGGAAACTTTAGGCATACATATTTCACTTTCTAGACAAAAGCGTCTGTGACAAAAACCTGCCCCCTCAAGTAGATATGTTCTTTGCCGTGCTGTCGAGAACAGCGGCTCTGCTAGCAAGAACCGTGGGCCTAATTAGCACAAAGTCAACAGCCCCATGAAAAAAAGGGCTTTGAGCATTTTGCTGAAACATGTCTATTTTAAATGCGAGCGCGAATGTAAGCCAAAACTGTAAACTGCGAGTTTTGTATGTGTTACACTGTGCCTGTATCACGCTTTTTATATAAGGAACCATTACTCTGGTTTTAGATTATATGTCCCCCCCCCCCCCCCCCCCTCCCCAAACAAAAAGAAGT
This sequence comes from Crossaster papposus, assembly GCA_037893245.1. Taxonomy (NCBI): domain Eukaryota; kingdom Metazoa; phylum Echinodermata; class Asteroidea; order Velatida; family Solasteridae; genus Crossaster; species Crossaster papposus. The sequence goes on from JBAIAA010000246.1 coordinate 1,169,845, forward strand.
GGGGAGAGTAAAAACGTAACAATACAAACATAAGAAGAGTAAAGATCACTGTTGTATAATCAATGCTACATGTACTTATCCTGCACTGTAGATTTGAAGAAAAAAAGGCAATAAATAAAAAGTCAAGAACCCAGTCCTCCCCCCCCCCCCCCCCCCCCCCCCCTTAAAAAACAAACAGTTGGTTGTGGATCCGCCCTTCGTGATAATTATGGACACATTGTGACGGACTCTACAATTCTGTGTATTAAGCATGAGTCATCACAAATAATTCCAGTTCATGATTGCGGAACTACGTCCCAGCTTACTCCTTTTCCTGGATAGTTCCAAGTGAGCTCCAGCGCGCTCCTCAACGACGGCATATCCACCTCGCACGTCACCTCAAAGCCCTCCCAGCCCTGGATCACTTCGGTCTTGCTGGCAAACATCTCCGGCTTGGCCAGTGGTCCGCTGACTGTAAGGGAGGAAGGCGAGAGAGGGGAATATTTATTTATGGTGGGCCTATTGAGTTGTTGATTCAATCCTACATCACAACAGGTGGCAGATTTTTTTGTGGGTTTTTTGGTTGATCAAAATTTTAAGTAATCATTTGTCGATCATTTTCCCTTTTGTTTACACTTGAGGTTTAGTCCATATTCAAAAGTGACGTGAAGCGTATTAAATGTCATAAAACACAGGAAAAACAATTAGCAAAGTTGTTAAATGTTTAGCATTATGTGTTTAAACTTAGTAAATTCTAAGTGCAAAACTCTGGCTTGTTGAAATGTCACAGCTTTAATTACCTTAACCCCAAATCGTGATTTGGTCGGGAGAAAAAAGGCCTCATTCGCTGGAGTACACAGTACACAAAAGTCTGTACAGTGTTAGGGAGGGGGGGGGTTAAAGCAGTTACCGTGATACATGTACATGTAGGGACATTAATAAATGTGGGAGGGTGCTGTTCATTTCATGACTCATTTATCTATAATAAAAAAATTACTATGCATTTTTATGAAACTTTAAAGAAGGAATTGTATAATGATGGAAGAAACATATTTAAAGGTAGAATACACCATTGGTAATTGCTTGAATTGTCTTGAATAGGTGGATTTGGGTGGTTGTATTTTATAGTAAATATCGTTTAACTGACCTATCCGAAGTTTTACAATCATGAATAACGAAAAAGGCATGAAAAACAGCGTTTGTTTTCAACCGGCTTCGAGCAGATATTCTTATGTTATTTGTGTTTTTTTCGCGATCGCCGTTATATTTTTTAATAATTCGGTAGTGAATTTGTTCGATATCTGCAAATGGTGTATCCTACATGTACCTTCAATAACAACAAATAATCCCTACTTCATTTAATTTTTCTTTGCAGAATCCAATAGAATCAAAACTTGAATTAAAATGTTACTGATGACTTTCTCTACAAAAGTACATGTAAAAACAAATAATAGACAGTTTATTTGCAACAAATTGTATTAACTTCCCGGAAAGGTGATAAGGTGATTAACAAAGCAGGGCGGTTTTGGGCATAGTGCAGCAACAGACTAAATACGATGGAAACATTAATCTTTTTTAAAATGACACCTAGTACCTCTAAAAATGATAAAAAATCTGGTAGTCAGGAAGTCGTAATCCAAAAGATTGGCTGCGTAATAGTGGGTTTGGTGCCGACACTGTGACTTAAAGTGACCTACGATTACTGCTTGGCACATGCCTGCACGGGGTATTTATTGTTCTGCGGGTTTTTTGATGCAACAAAGCAGACTCCAGGAATTTCCCTTCCGGAGGGGCAGGATCTGCAGATATAGATCCAACCGGCTGTAATTACCTCCTTCCTCTTCCCTTTGTTCCTATCACTGATCTCTTTTTCTCCCATTCATTATAACTGTTAGCGATGCTACTGCACTTCCTATCACTTTGAAGTAGGTGCACACATACACTGTGGTGTGATCTCTATTCTTTGGGGATTTTGTACAGTGTTTGACTGTTTTACTAATTCTGAATGAGTGATTGATATTTTGGAATAGCTAATAATAGGGATAGTGCTCAAAAGTACATGTACAAGGCAAATACATGGACAGCACCCCAACAGTGTACTTTTTTACCAATGATGAAGAAAACATACAATAAATGCTGTAGTTTAGTTTACGCAACAACTAATTACAAATACAAATTTACATGTAATATTGAATTGATATGGCTTTATTAGCAACATTGTCAACTTCAAAACAAAAGCGTCCAAAATTATCAAACCTAAGGTACTCACACATCATGAACACGTGTTTTTTAGCTCAAATTTCTTTATATTGTATGGTGTGAATCAGCAATTGTTTTATATAATTGATAGGTAAATGAAATATTCCACAAAATTATATTTCAGAATCCTGTAAACAAATAAATGATGACAGAATGTTTTCTGGTAGCTCGTTCTGCTCTTGCCAGCTTGCAGTACGTTATGCCACAATATGAATGGCGCGCCCAAAGTGGGTTTGTTTATTCAATTTCTATCCCACAATTCCGTGCGTGCCCGAGACATCAAATTGGCTTATTTACATCCCCAAATGCAGATAATCCATCAGACAAAATATTGAGTGATAACAAACCTTCGTAAGTCACAATGAACATCTGCTGTTGCTGGACCTGCCCCAGCTGTCCCTCGCAAAACACGTAGCCGTGGAACAGCTCCTGGTTCGCCGTGATGTTGAATCCCACGCCCGGGTCGTAGGTCACGGTCAAGCCGTCGACGTTGACCAAGGTGTTGTACTCCACCATCAGGGACACCTGGGTCCTGGCGTTGGTAGCCCGGCAAGGAATAAGGAGTGGCTCTGCGTTGCTGGTGACAAGGTTCTGGTCGCGGGCCGGGAAGAACAGCCGTTTTGAGTCTGCGGGAGGCAGACAGGTTTTTAGAAAGTGGATATTTAAAGTAGCTTTCCCCATTTTCACTTCTGAATGAACGAGACATCGACCAATAAAAATGTGCCCCCGTTTGGTTACAGAATTATTAGCATGTGTCACATGTGCAGACTATTGTGTCGAATGTTGGACACTGAGACTGGATAGTGATGGTGTTCAAGAGTTACATTTTAGGATGACTTGTGGGGACCCTTTGTCTATGGCCTGTACCAGCCTAAATCATCCTGGTAAAAAAAACTTATACCTAGCTTCCACAACTACCCAGTTATAGGAACAAATAGAATGTCAATCAATGTGATTTATGTGCAATATAATGGTAGGACACATCCCTGATGCCACATTGGTGAATCAGGATTAGGTGTGTAATCAAGGACATCCTCGATCCAGATTCGTGTACATGAGAGTACAAACAGAGAAAATCGTGGAAGGAAACAATTTTTTTTTATATACACCATAAACAAACGTGGTGGTGAACACATTTATTGTTTATTGTATTTTAATCTAAAAATTAAATTACCACGGTATCCACGCAGAAAGGCTGAAAAGTGGAAATTGTATGAACTATTCTAAACTACGAGCAAATGCCACATAACATTAAAGAGGAAATAGAGATCCCTAACTTGGGTGATGTGCTAATGACATGTCAATTGTGATCTTTTGATGTATTTAAAGAGTTGTTATAGTGTAGACCAAAAAACTTTGTTTAAAACAATAATTTGCACTATAAATGTAAAATTCCCTTCTAAAATATCACGTTGTTTATTTTAATCTCACAAATCAAATGCACTGACAAGTTCAATTGATCAAAACAAATCACAGCAAAATAACTTGATAAACAACATTGCGTATAAAATAAAAACATTTTTAACTAGAGAAAGGGCACTTCAGTTGAGCGCAGACCTCTGCCCCAACTGCACAAACGCGCCCTAACTTCACCGGTTGTCTAGTACAGCGCCCTCAATTTATAGCAAGTGTCGTCCATCCGCAAAACAGATGGATCTCCCAATGCTAAAAAATAATTCAAAGTGATTCAAATTCCTAATCCTGATCCAGATCAATCTCCTCCATAAAGCTATCTACCCACCAATTTTTGTGAAAATCCCTCCAGTACGTATTATGTAAATATCAATTATTATTAAAAAATCAGACAGACAGACAGACAAACAAACACAGCCAAAACATAACCTCCTGGGCGAAGGTACCGTAATTTCCTGCGGTAAAGACGCGGCAAATCTGACTTTCTAGACCACAAAAACATCGCCGCGCCTTATCTTTCGGTGCGCCGTATATGATGTCGCTTGAGTTCAAAGTGATGGTCTTTGTGTGAAGAATTCTTTGAACGCCGCAATCTTACTCAATAATGCGGTCAACCAATTAGCTCAACTCTCCGGACATTGTGACCGTGTTCCATTAACAATGCCACGATGTGTTGATCCCCCTACGACCGTACATGTACGTACATGTACATACATACATGTGATTTAGCACTCGGCAGCGTGCGTAGTCTTGTTTGCAAGACGATCTTCCCGATGCGGGGCGCCCTCTAACGTACGCCGCATCGGCGGCCTACGCGCGCTGCATATACCGCGATTAAGATCGTCTTGCAAACAAGACTACAGCGTGCGCTGCATGACGCGTACAATTACAACAGCGATAAAAAGCTGGCCTGTACTATGTGGCCTTTTTCTAAACGTTTTTTTCGTCTACGTTCCGGCTTCATGCAATTCACCATCCGAACTACACAGCGCGGAGCATTCGCAACGACTGGAAAAAAGACTAGGGGGTGTCGCAATTAGGGATACCCAGCACGCGATCGCTGCATGTGATGTACATGTGCATGTGCATGTACACGCATGCAGTTTATACTGCAGTGATACATGATATGTATAAACCTCGTGCGATATTGTGACTACTGGTTTGAAGTTTTCATACATTGTTTGCGTGCCAGATAAACTCAAGTACTCAGCAAATTCTTGCTTGGAATAGTGGGATCGTTCTAAGGCAACAAAATGACCCCTTTGTGGCGATGTACCTACACCGGGTGGCGTCTGGTGTTCTTTTGGGTGCGTTCAAGCATGCGCTTTATTCTGCGGTGCGCTTTATCTGTTGACGTTTGAAAAAAAATTGGGTGATTTTAGGGACCTGCGCCTTAACCGCCGTGCGGCTTTACCGCAGGAAATTACGGTAATTAACATACCTGCCAAATGGACTTCAAATAGCTGTATCTGCCACTGGTCGTCCGTATTCCCCTTGCAAGCCACTACGCCATCCCAGTCCCTGCTGGACACCGTGAACCCGGTCTGGGGGTCATACACCACCCCGTTTCCCTCCCCTACGCTCACTGCGTCTTGCTCGTAGGTCAGCATGACAGTGGTTTCTGGATCCGTAATGCGGCACGGTATGACAAACGGCTCGTCTCTGAAGATGACCACGGTGTTCTCATCGTCGGGAAGTGGTAAAAAAATATGATCTGGATGTGGAGAAAATTGTCACAAACAGATCTCGGTAATCCTATAAATTTTAGAATTCAATAGTAATTTAATTGTAGCAAATAAATACATTAGCGTTTCATAATTCCTCCATGCATTGTAAACCTATCAAAACTCACAAGCAAAGTTTTCGATTTGGTAAAGCCTTTGTATTCTTTAAGATGATTTTGTTTCCCATTATTTTCTTCTGTACCTGTCCCATTGCATCTGACATCTAGGATTTTATAATTCTGATGCCCTACCCAATTCAGTTGTCCTCCAAGACTAGCTGTGAATAGCAAACTACCTACCTCCAAATAAAAATCATTCTTAATGATACTGTACTTCTCTGGCAAGTTACTAAGTACCAAGATAACAAGGGCAGAAAAAAACATTTCACACTTTGAACTATAAATTAATAGAATGGCCAATCTACTTTCCAATCAGTAATTTGCAATGTTACCTTTTTCTGTAAAATTCTGAGCGAAGACTCAAAAAATGTGACTCATTACAATAATTTAATCACCAATTTTGAATATCTTTATACATGTAAACACTTCGGATTTATTATTATTGTGCACATTTGTTTATCATCATGGAGCAAGTTTGATTTCCGATTCAACTTCACGCATGCGTGGTCAGTTTTTCACTCGAACGCGTCTAGTCGATCGATGACGTCAAATCTAGTTTGTGCACAGACGACAGGCTTCCACGTTGTTAACACAGCAAAATGTTGGCACGTAATTTGTATTTTGTTTTCAATTTATTTATATAATTTTTTTCTACTTAATTTAATGCAATAAATATTAATCTTATTGCAAAGAGTTGTCATCATTGGAAAAATTTATCGTAAACTTTTGCAAAGCTTGTACCAGTTTACCTATCCGCCATCTTGAAACCATGACGTAACTTGCGACTGACTAAAGAAACCATGGGTTGGGGGGTAGGTTGATCTAGTTGGACTAGGTAGTCAAACCACACAGCGTTCGAGTGACAACTAGATGGACTATGGTTAAGTCTAGTTGATCTAGTCGCCCAACCGAACTTGCTCATGTTCAAATCAGACAGTCAGCAATGTTTGCCTTGAGAGCCAACATTTACAAGTAAATACAATTTCTGTGTCCGACGGAAACGTGTGCCAGATATGTATGTTGGCCAAATGCCAAATTAGTCACTATTGCATGTATAACTAAATTGTTTGATCTTCAGGACACATAATCTGAGTGAAAGACATTTGTGTCACTTCACGGGTCTTAGATTTTGTAAAAAGGCACATTTGGCAAGATTCTCAAAAATATAGGCCTACCCGTATTTCATGTTTCTGATTATTTACTGACCTAGTTAAAAGTTCGCGTAATGTCTTACACATACGAATAAACAACTTTTCGAAAACTTTACATCCGACGCCGCAGTGGTTTTTGGACTTGTCTGTGTTTATTTCAAGCAAGAATTAAAGCTTCTAACAAAGCTAGGCAAGCTTCAGACCTTAAATTTATATTTGCCACAAATGGGTTGTCCAAAGTAACCTACAGGGTGTGGGAAAAGACAAGACAGCCTCTTTTTTTGACTGAAAGCTAAAGACAGGTGATAAAATTGAGGGGACTTGACAACAAATCTAATAACAAGGGAAATCTTTCAATGGGCAACATGCCAAACTTTTGAATAAAAAACTCCTTGAAAAGAGAAGTTATAGGGTGACTCACTCAGGCTTTTCACGTAAATGTAAACATCCGTTGCAGTCTCGTTGCTGATGCTATCTGAGTGCCTCCCATACACACACCGGTAAAGACTGGTGTCAGTGTACACCACGCTCTCAATGCGCAGGACGCTCTTGTGCTGCAGTGCCCTTGGGCAAGTGAGACACGCGACGGAGGTGGGCTTCACGCGGCCGGCCACAGTGGCCGGGTACAGCCACTCCAGGGTGAAGGCCCCCGTGCAGCTGACCTCCACAGTGGTGTTCTCGGCCGCGACGAGGGCGGGAGTGTCAGTGTGGATGAGAGGGGGTCCGTCCTGAAAAAGGCTGGCATCTGCTGGGGAAAACGACACGGACAATTTAAATGTCGCAAGTACAGAAATCTTGACCGGACCTCACACATTTAGGTTTTAAGTGCAATCTTGCTGCCATCAAAATAGGTACCCGGGACCTCATATCCCCTGACAACAAAGTGCGCTTGATGCTCTTCCCATCTCTCCCGAAGAAAAAAACCAAGAAACTCATAACCCGACTTTCAAAAACAGCCTTAACTGCATAATTTGTTACTCTTAATATACAACCAACTGGATCGACACAGACGAGTAAACACCTTCTTGTGCTCCAACACCAGACAGTTGACTTTGTTTTTCCTTGGTCAACTAAGCAGTATTGCCCTAATTTGCAGACTAACTTAACTTACACACATTGTGTTGTTGTTTCCATATTTCTATGTCTTGCTTTAATGTCTGTTTACATTGTGTTCCCTTGGAATCGTGTGTCTTGATATTAATGTCCCAGGTTTGTTAATGTTACATGCCTTGAATATCGAATAAAGACTAAAGAATTAATAAACACGTATGCGGCTCAAGAAAAAAAGGTTGCTTGTTGAATTACCATATTGTTATTTCATCTGGCACACTGGAGCATGTGACAAACAGTATAGTTGAGTACTTTCCGAGTACCAACCTAACCACCAGATATTAAGATGGCTTGGTATAGATAGAGCTGCCTAATAAAGACACTTTGGACAATCAGAATCTTGAATTAATGCTTTTAAGACAAAAGCATTCATTAAGTACTCGACCGAGTACTTTCCGAATACTTTACCAATACTTCTGTCCCAAAACTTTAAATAAAAAGTATTTGTAAGCATAACAAGTCCCAAGTAAAATTTTTCTCTTACACTGACTTTAGTTGTTGTCAGCTGTCAATGTTTGTCTCACTATGTTCACCACAAACAGCTCAATATTTGGCAGTAAATAAAGTACTTGGAAAGTACGAATACAACACTGTTGGACTGACCTGTCCCAGTCACAGACACATCCACCTGGGTCGCTGTTCCGTTGTTGATGTGATCCTGGTACCGGCTGTAGATGCACCAGTAGCTGCCCGCGTCACCGTAGCCAACCTCCTCGACCCTCAAGATGCTGGTGTGTCTCGAGGCGGGCGGGCACATTGGGCAAGCCCGGGAGCTCAGAACGACGTGGGACTGGATGCTCTCAGGGTAGGTCCACTCCAAGGTGTAGGCACCCGAGCAGTTCAGCTCTAGCATGTCGCCCTCACTGAGGTTCAGGTAACGGGGGAACTCCGAGAGGTGGGGCGGCCCATTCTTGAACAAGTGGTCTCCCGCTGGGTTTGAAGGCGTGAAATTATATTTAATACACTGTCTGTCTGTCTGTCGGGCTGTGTTTGTTTGTTTGTTTTTATCCATAATTTGATTATCTCTTAAGAACCAGGCACTGTTGAAAATTGGCAAGTGTATTGCTCACGACCCAAGAATTTGCTAATATAAAGTTCAAAGTTGTTTGGATGAGCCCTGCGCTTCTCAGAAAAGCTGCAAACAAACCAGCAACATTGGAGGCACACAAACGTGGTAATATAGACTGCCACGCACTGCTGTATTTTAGAATAGAATAGAATACCGGAGGCCAAGCAATTTGCCCGTTCCGACATGGAAATTTCTTAAAAGTGCATTATTTGTAATAGTTTTAAGAAATAAATTGACCCATCTCATTATTAGTTATAACTTGTCTCAAGTGATCTTCGGGTGTGAAGACATGTGATGGCTGTGAAAAATTTCCTGACATCACATTCACTTTACAAATGCATTCCCGTGAAGTATAAATTGGCCGAAAGTATAAATTACAGTGTCATTGTTCATTTCAACAGTAATTTAATTTGAAAAATTAATTTCGTAATTTTTTGTGACCAGTTTTCTTTTAAATGTCCTCAAGTGTGTGCAATACATGTAGTACCAGTGGAGCATGAATTTCAGACTTAATAAAATACAAACTCATTGGTGGTATTGCGCATGCTTAAAGTGAAGATAATTTAGCAGATTTACTACTGGTCACGTTAAAGAGGATTTAACCAATAATAGGAAAAAGATTTTCGATAGGGCTATACATGTAAATGGGTAATAAGAATAGTAACAAAACCTTGTGAGCTTTCTAATAATTGTACAAGTACAAGTACCGGTACGTTTTGTACCTTGCCATTGATTAGGTTTAAATGTTGATGCAACAAAAATATTTTACTTCACACCTCGAATATGAAACTTGCTGTTTTTTTAAATTTCTTGTTGTTGTATCAAGGCCTGATCAACTTACGCAAAACGGTGATGTTCACTTCTGCAGACGAGCTGGCTAAGTGACTGGTGGCCACGCAGACAAAAGTCCCATTGTCGATGACAGTCGCATTTGCTACTAATAACTTGGTGCTCATCTTGCGGTGGTTTCTGTGCGGTTCACTGATTTGATGGGAGGACTTCTCTCTGTAGTTTGATGCTAATCTGGCAATCTAAAAGGCAAAAAACAAGACTCGTTTTAGGCCAGCTTATGCTACATTGTACTTGTTTAGGTTTATAACTAGTGTAATCTTGATACAAATCCCCTGTCACTACAGCGAGAAATGTTTAATGACGGGAGGCTCAACAAATGTAGCCACAAACCCCCCCCCCCCCCCCCCCCCCCCCCCCGCCCCCCTTTCAGCCGGCTGTAAAATTAAGATGAATCGGACTGAGACCTACATGTATGATTTAAGGGTAGGATACACCTTTGGTAATTGCTTAAATTATCATGAATATGTGGATTTGGGAGGTTGTATTTTAAATATCATGTATTTGAAGAGTTGTAGAGTCCTTGCAAGTCCTTTCACAAGTCCTTTTATAAAGCCATTAAAAAATTTAAAAACTTTTGAAAACAGTTTCTTTGAAATAGCTGAAGTGACTTGACTTGAGTCTGAAGGACTTGTGATTGACTTGGGATGAACTTGGAGGGACTTGAATACAATTGTAACGGCGCTTGCATGCATTTACCAAACTAAAACCAATTGTGTTGATCAATGTACATGTAGGCCTACAACACCGCAATTTAAGGGAAACATTATTTTGTTTCCATTAGGCCACCCCTTTTTTTTTCTGTGGTTGTCATTTCCGACCGCCCCTATTTTGGGCTCCCGACCCAAGGGAAAAAAAGGCCTTTTTTTATTACCGCAAACCTTATCTGGAACCCCATCCACCGAGAACATACCAATAAGCAAATAAAAAGACAAACAAAATTTAAAAATCATGCAACCCAGCAGCTCTGTGTTATTTGAAAGCTGTTACAAAATGTTTTTAGTTTTAATATACACAAAATATGGCATACAACAACCTGTGGAATCCCAGAATATAAAACGGTGCATTATCATGTTGCCTCTCATCATAATGGTATACCTAACTGGTATGTCATGACTGCCACTTCAGCCAAAACATTCGTTATCTGCATTGTGCAGATAACGCAAGACTTCTAGACAAACATTATTTGTATGCAGTGATAAACTTATGACAAACTCACTGCTATAAACAAAATTGGAGATAATACACACTTCTCATCATTTATTTTACCCATCTAATCAGGTGGAACTGTACTTTGTTTTCCTTCAAATTTAATATTTTTTTCTTCGACCGACACAACCTAAAAATGCAAACAAATGAGAACCATATAGAAATAAAAAGGGACACCCTAGTTACAGCAAAAAAATAAAACGTGACAGACCTTGTGTAAAGGTCAAGACAAAGGTGAAGGATGGTATTCATCTTCATTCAGTTTGTTCCCCTTGAAACATTTGTATAGTCTCAGCTTATTAGTAACATCCTTACATAGGCTGATGGTACTTCCTTGAAACTAAACTACTTGTGTATCTGATGCAGGGAGGGGTGTTGCAATGAAGAGGGTGATACAGTGGGGTAAGGATGTAGGGGATTTAGATTTGAAGTCAAGGCAGCCACTAGCAAAATGTTGGCAGAATGGAGTGCTATTCCAAGTCATATCAAACTGCACTGTATCATGTATACATTAGACTCCTCACACACTATTGAGAGCTACCAGTAGGTACATGTACATGTAGTAAACAGTTGTGACAGTAAACTTGTACCAATCCCATTCAATCCTGTGCTCCTACATGTACATGTAGGAGTACATCTGCAGGAGCTGTATGCCATGGTCATTTTGCTGATGATCACACAATGCTACGGTAATTTAACAGGAAGTGTCCAGTCATTGTGAGTAACACAGGCAGTGGTATTACTTTAGGAGGAGGCCCCTACCCCCCCCCCCCCCCCCCCACCCCCCCCCCCCCCCCCCCCCCCCACCCCCCTAGGCCCCCACCCTTAAAGTGCCAACTTTACTTATCTTTGGAGGCCAAACTGATTTTGTATTGTTAAAAATTATAGTGAGTTCCTTCTTCCTGAAAACGAGGCCCTAATTAAGTCCTCCCCTCCTTTTTTCTTCTTGCAAAAGTGCTGCACAGCAATTACATTCTCATTCTCACTGAATAGTCTACAATATACAGTACACTATACTCAATATACAGTACACAGAATCAGTACAAAGTGTTTTACATGTACATGTACCTTAGAAAGCTAACAACCAATTATATTGCACAACTCATTCAATTGTTGTAATCCAACAAAATTTAAAATTTAAAAAACTTGGTTAGATCAAGGGTGGAATTAATACAGGATTCAAAATTCAATCCTAATATTTCAGGTTGGGTTTAAAATTCAAGTTAGAACTTCCACCCTTTGGTATTAAAGCAGTTTCCGCTTTGTTCAAATGTTTGATTAAACTTTCGCATTGTTTTAACTCTTAACACTTTTCTTTTCAATTTTTTCTACACAGATTCTCAAATATTTCAATTCCAACATAAAAAAGTATTTATCAATTGATTTTAGACATTCCAATTTGATAAGCATGCATGCTACATGTACATGTACATCACAGAAAAAATGAAAAACAGATTCGCATTGTTGGTGTTTAGTTCCTTGTCTGTAGCCAGAATCCACAAAATATTTTGTAATAAAGTGAGTTGTGAGATAATTTGGCATCTAAAAGAATACTGAGAATTGTCCTTCCAAATGTGGCTTGCTATAAACATATTCAAAACATAGTTTGTTTGCCCTCTTAAAGAAATTCTTTGAATGTTAAACAATATTCCAGGAGGTATTGATGTTTTATAAATGTGGTTTTCTGGCTTCAGAATAATTGAGAAGCCATTGGGAAAATAGCAATGGCCAACTAAATACTCTTGACAAATGTACCACAACCCGGCATGGTGTGTGAACATTATTTTAAATTGATTCATGGAATTTTTTGCCAGGAACAAAACATGGAACCAACATGCAGAATCTAGAGTTTCCCACAGTATTAGGGGGCCTGAAATCTTCTACACAGATTGAAATTAGAGCATAAATGGCATTTAACTTGAGGCTTTACAATGCTAGCGCCAAGTCCTTACGGCGTAGGATTCTAGATGCTCTGTGGTGCATTATAAGGTGATATCTGGCCATTTTCACTTGGTGTTCTTTTTTGACAAATTATTTTTAAGATTACAGGCAAAATGTTGTGTATTTGTTTAGAATACAATACATACAACATTCCATGTCAATTCTACATGCTTTTAGACCTGACCTTCACAAAATGAACAAAATGTTTGGTGACGTGTTATGATTGGCCTAGATATGAAAAATCCCCGGATCTGATATTTAACCAGTTCGCGCCGGATGACGTATATAAACGCAAAGTTTTCCCCAAATTCAAAACGGATGACGCATAAACACGCCAAGTTCAAGTTCGGAAATGTCTGCCAGCAGCGAGCAAGGCCGGAAATTCGTGGGTGTGCTTCCCGGCACTATCGGCCTGTTGCTTTGGATCGAGTTTCATTAAAAATAATCCCGCCCCTCGGCTCAGTGATGTTAAAATAATCCCGGCGCGAACTGGTTAAAAAAAAAAAATTGGGCTCATTAGTTTGGAGATATGAGTCAGCGAACTTTGGACTAATTAACATGACCTCTAAACTCTAAATACCTACATCTCTAAAAGTATAGCACCTAAAAGGCCACGTTGTACATCATTTGAAAACTCTTTAAATGGTTTTCCATTTTATAAAATAAAATTTAAATCTTAGCATAAAGCATAGAGAAAATACAAACCATAATGTTCGCAAAAATTAGTTTGTGATGTTTAATAGCAACAATTTTGTGGTGGACACTAGAAGGGATCGTATACGTTTGGTAATTACTCCAAAAATTTATGGCAATAAAAACTTACTTGGTAAGAAGTACAGCAGCTTTGGATAGTATAATGCATTTTTAGAAACTTTTCACTTCGAAGTACTGCGGGTATGGAAAAAGATATCACTTTTTATCCCCAAGAATTTGAATCTGAGAAGCGTTACTGCAGTGATGTTTCTCAGACTGTGTATTCCAATGCAGATTATTCTTCCTGCGTGGACATAACCGCTCCAGATTTTTGGCAATATCTATAAATCGCTACCACCTTTTCAAATGAAATTATTACAGGTTAGTTTTATGGTATACAGTATATATCTATAACTATATAGGATTGAAACAAACAATGGGTTCCAATTACCGAACGTATACGATCCCTTTAAACTGTTTAATCAGGAATCGAGATCACTTTAAATTCCAGCATCAAATTCACTTCTCGTTTGCATTCGTTTGAAGCATTTACCACCAACAGTGGCATTCAAAACCAGCTTGACAAGAATCAAAAGGAAATCTCGTCCTCTTTACAAAACTGCTATCCCCACTTTGACCTTGAATTGCTGAGATACTGATGAGAGGTGCTGAGAGGCCTTTAAAAAAAAAAAAATTTGTGTTCTATCTTCAGGCAATACGAACAGTTTTAGGGAAAGGTGTTTTCCAAGCAATACATACCGGTACATACCGGTAAACCTAAAGCCCAAAGAATGATCTTTATGTACATGTACATGTAGTCATAAACCACATAACGACTGAGGATAGCCATTTATGTTTCCTTTATTCCTGTATTGTAACCTAAACCAGATTCACCTAAAGCTACATGTACCCGAGCGACTGAGGACAAATTTTGACAAAGAAACCACCATTCGAGGATTCTTTGACTCTGTTATATCTTTTGTTCACTTTTGTGTCTCAATCCTTGGTCATATTTTACAAGGTACATGTAAGAGCATATAAACCTGCAACCCCCGGGATTCATTCCATTCTAAAAAAATACAGGGGTTTTAGTGAGAAAAAAATGGGAGCCCTGCTTCCCATGTTAAAGCTCTTAATTTTTGAATAAGCAGATATGTGACCCGCTCCATCGTAATCGTGAATAAGTCGCTGGGGCCGTTTTACACAATCGGCCGTTGAAGTGAACGCATGGGTAAAAATCGTGACCAAGTCGATTTTCGGAACATTGTATTTTTAGGAAGTGTAGTTATCACAGATTATTGTCATTAATGTCTTTGTATGTAAAAACGATCAATAAAGATGAAAATAAAGAGGATTTGTGTGTGCTGTTCGTATGATTTTGGTCAATTTTGTTCATTTCAAAGCTGTTTTTTCTCAGAATGTGGATTCGGCAAATAAATATACACCTGTCATCTTCATCAGACCATAACTCATTAACCTAAGAAGATACACACTTGTGATGGGTATCATTAGAAAGCTTATGAAATTCCCTTTCTCACCATGTGCATATCTCAAAAAGTAATTTCGAGACTTATTCCTGATTTCGATGGAGCGGGTTACATATGTGCTACAAATTTGGTTTTATCCTAAAAATATAGAATTTGTGTTGATTTTGTTTTTCTAATGATTTACTTTTAAATGCGACTTTGGATAAAAAAAATTAAGGAGAGCAACTTTGGCATGCATAATTGCAGCTCAAATCTTGTATTTAGGCCTATGACTAACTTCTCAACTGGATTGGTCTAAGGCTAGAAATAAGAAAGTGAGTCTTACCCCCTTTCCTGGGTATTCCCAGCTGAGTGTCAGATGGCTTCTGGATGGCACGTCCGCCTGGCATGTCACTTCAAACCCTTCCCAGCCCTGGATGACTTCCCTCTTGCTGGCAGTGATCTCCGGCTTGATCAAGGGACTTTGAGCTGGAATCCAACGTCAAAGGGGAATGAGTTCAGCAATTTTATTCCTATCATTTCAAATAAATTAACGTATGCACAGGTGCAAGTGCGAGATTGAAGCCAACAAAAAGCCGTTGAAAGGTGACGTAAATGTACTGCAAAACTGTAATTTTTTACTAAAATAATTACAAGAAGGTGTCACTACATGGTTGGTCGGTTGAGAGTCATACAAACATGTTTTTTATGTTGTGTATAAGTTGCTCTTAGACATTCAACATCATTTCTTTGAGTTACTGAGGCTAATTAGTTATCTCATGAAAAAGAAACCGTCGATAGTAAAATTTGCAATAGTCAATACTCTCAATGATTCACTGTCAATTATTTTCAATATATACTGTTTATCAATTATACCTATGTCAAAGTTCAAGACAATAAAGACGGCAATACTGTACAATGAAACCCGCTTGCATAACGCATCACCAGCTTTGGCATTATGCATCGCGTGATGAGTTAATCTTCAGATTTTGGGAAATTAAGCCGTGAACCCTAAACACGGCAGGTGGCATCAGCTACATGTACGTGACTCTCTGCCCTTTAACTTTGCAAGTAAGAATCAAGAATGGCTTTATACTTTGGTTCTTGAGGTCTTTAAAACACTGTACGGTACTTTTGGGTTCTTTTGGTTCTTTTGGTTTCTTTTGGTGTTTACAGGCCGGGCCGCATTGATGTAACACTTTAGTGCGACATTTTTCCAGTAGACGAATTTCCTGCTGGTTTCTCAAAGGTCCTAATGCGTTAATTTATATGCAATGCTGCCGAGTGCTAGATTAGCTTAACGATATGTCGCCTCCTTTGACTAAATATTCACAATTGCCACTAATAGAAAGCATGTTATCAAGAAATCTGCGGTAAATAGCTGCTAATCTGAACACTTTAGTATACTGCATAAGGTACATTGTATTTAAAGGTAAGATACAACATTTGTGGATATTGAAAAAATGTACTACCGAACTATTAGGAAATATCTTACTTATTTAAAAGTAAATATTGATTGTAGGCATCCAGCAAAAAGATTGCGCTAGATATCCTGTAATTGTTCCGAAAAATTTAATTCGGCGATCGCGATAAAACAAGAACAACATAAGAACCACTGCACGACGCCGGTTGAAAAGGAACGCTGTGTTGTTTTTCTTGCTTTTCCTAGCATCCATGATTGTAAAACTTAGAACAGGTCAGTTAGTTGATAAAATACAATCCCCCAAATCCACCCTGATAATTCAAGCAATTACCAATGGTGTATCCTACCTTTAAAGTCCTAATAAAAGTCCTCAGGATAATCTTTTTGTACAGGAACAGTCTGTGTCTTCCGCGTGTCCTGATCAGCTTGACCAGTACTACTACTAGTAGTAGGCCTACGGTATCCGAGTTTTTGCCAGGCACGAGCACACTTTGGCAGTGGAGGAGTATTTCATTTGCAGCAAATGTTTAAAACCAAGTAAAAAATACGGGGTATTTATTTGGACAATTATCTAACACTTTTGATATCATTCCCCAATATCTAATATTTTGATATTATGCTATTTATGTTATCGTTATTATAGATATTAAAGTAACATAATTGAGTAAATATTGATATATCGACAGACCCTACTTGAAAAAAAACATTACCGTGTACATAATGTGTACGTGCTGACATATTTTCAAGTAGATAGGATTATATTCGTGAATGTGCACTAACTCCGGTGCGATAATTTAACGGATGCTTAGAAAAGGGCAGATGAGTAGACCGTTACATATGTGACATGATGTCAAAACCAGGCGGATTTGGGCAGAGCTACGAATGGAGAAACAGCTGCAAAATGATGTGGTGTGATTTTCAGTCATTTTTTTGTGGTGCTATTTATGTTTCAACTGTTCTATGTACAAATAAATTAAAACTTCATTGACAAAGCATTTTGTTTAATACAAAACTCCAACTTTAAAGGTATATTTCTCATTTGAAAGAGCAAACATTTTACTAGTATTGCAGAAACTTAAAATTGGCTTCTTGCCTAAAAGTGCCTGATTTTGACATACCGCGTCACATATGAGTAACCAATGTAAAGGTGAACTGCCCGTTTGACCAGGGATTGATTTACCCTGTGTAAATTGGATTTTTGCTAGTATGCGTTTCCTTTTTCAAATGACACCTTCATCATCTCTACATGTTTTTGGTTGACTGAGCAGTGAGAAATGTTGTGCCAAGGCTCAGGTGAGGACAATTGTGCAAGGGGAGCTATACAGGTACATGTATCATATGCAATATCGTTTTTATTAATACCGGTATACATACCGGTACTTTTAGTTATAATTAGCTGTATCTCGGTTTCAGGTATTTTTTCGACCCCATCCCCCCCCCCCCCCCCCCCCCCCAACCGACAAGATAGCCGCCACTGATAAAATTCACTGGGCATGGAGTTTGGTCCATATACTGTCCGAGTCTGGGTACAAGGAGTTCTAAACCACTGGAGTTCGAGTAGATTTATCGAATCCGAAAAAATGGAGGCTGGTCGACTCAAGTATGTCCTCTAACACAAGAGAAAAACTTATAATTAAACTTAGTCTTGCCTTGTCAGAAAAATGAACCTTTTTTTGTAATGGTCATTAAGTCCGACACCTCATAGGTGCGACGCCATGTTTGTTCGACGTCTGACTTATGAGGCGTCAAATTTATAAGGCGTCAGAGCTATGAGGCCGAATGCTTTAAATCCGACGCCTCATAATTCTGAAATTTCAGACTTACGGTATGAGGCGTCAAACTTACAATATCGCCCCCCTAACTACATTGTACCGGTACACACCTTCATACTGCACTGTGTACACCTGCTGTTGCTGCATATTACCCAGCTGGGCCTGGCAGGTGACTAACCCTTCGTATAACTCCTGGTTGGCGGTCACGTTAAATCCAAGTGTGGGATCATACGTCAGTGTTCGGTCCTGGTTCATCAGGGTATTATATCCGTGGAATAAGGAGACCTGGGCCCGTGCGTTGGTGACGCGGCAGGGGATTGTGAAGGGTGTGACACTTTGGATGTAGATGGTGTGCTCGGTCACTGGCAAGAACAGCTTTTCACGATCTGGCGACAAACATAATAAAATGGATTGTTTACACTGTGAGGCCCAAAGACGTGAACACCTTTGTTGGAACGAAAAACGTGGAAAATAAACAATATGACCCCATTTTACTTATTAAAAAACGTGATACCGTACATGTATGTGTAAGTCTCATTTTTATGTCTGAAAAAGTATCACTAAATCACGTTTTAATACGTGAAAAGGAGGCCTATTGTTTTCCGTTCCAACAATAGATTTTCACGTCTTCAGGCCTCTGAATATTATATTACAATATGCGTACTGTGCTTTGTGACCACTTTGGCCGAGTTCAGGCGGTCTGTTCTTGACACCCGAAACTCGATAATTCTCGCACTCGAACGGCGGGACCGCGACCCAAGAGCACTGCACTAAGAACATGAACACACATCACCTATCTATCAGGGTTTTGCAGGAACAAGTTTTGTGTGTCAAGAACAGACCACCCAAATCCAGCCTATGTGACTCCCCAAGGGGAGGAACATATGTGACCTGTTCCATCGAAACCCGGACAAAGTCGCACAATGTGTTTTGTCACAATGTACTCCTGAAGTCATTTCGGGATGGATTTTACCAATTTGAGGTTTTAGGTTTTCCTAAGTCACTCACTATTAATCTACAATCTCCTCAAATTTGAACAAAATCCGTTTACCAGAATTGTGTTTTTTTGTCAATTTTGTGAAACATTTGTGTATAGAAATAATACGCTTTTCTGAACTTCAAAGCTGTTTATCTCATAATTAGGTTGTCAGGGTTTTATCACTAAATCCAGGCCCCAGGGAAAATAGGGTGGGGGTACATACGGTATGTAAATGATACATCATTTTAAAGCTGAGAACCTAGAGAATTTGAAAAAAGCAAAATCTGAAAAACTAAAAAGTCGACTTTGTCCGGGTTTCGTTGGAACAGGTCACATATTGATAGCAGATTCATCCATGTATTAGCTACCGGTAAATTCATGCAATATAGTAACCATACTTGTGTGTATGTGCCATGTCGTAACGAAACTCACTTACCATTATTCCCAAAAATGCTTCTCTGAGACACATCTTTGGCAATGACCTTCTTTTTATTATTTTCTTCGAAATGACATCAAGCCAGAAGTCAATATTTCACATGGAGCTTAGTGTCATAGCTTTTACAAAGTAAGCTTTTTAACATGAGATAGACCATCTTGTAATGTATACAAAGTAAGGAACAAGAATTGTTTTCAGTGAGAACACCTGTGTGAACTTACCATTGCTTGCGACATACACATAAACATCTGTGGCAGTTTTGTTGCTGAGGCTGTCCATGTGTCTCTTGTAGGCACACACGTATTGTCCCGTATCCTCATAATGCGACACGTCGATTCTCAGAATACTTTCGTGCTTTAACTCGGGTTCACAACTTTTACACCCAATTGATGTAATTCTCACCCGCTCCCCTACACCATTTGGATAGATCCACTCCAAGCCAAAAGCACCATTACACAAGATTTCCAACGTTCTGTTTTCGACAAACGTCAGTTCTGAGCCCTGTGGGGTGAGGGTGGGGGGACCAACTTTGTTGAGTCGTCCGGCTGAGAAAAAAAAGAACGGAATTTAAAGTGGGTGGTAGCATAAAGACAAAGATTTAACACAAATTCAAAATTAACTATTCGTACGGTAGATCAACACATATTAAATTTCAAATGATAAAAAAAAAACCAGCATTTAACAATGTGATAAAAGTATACTAGTAGGAAGATGTAAACAAGTTCGGAGGTTTGAATTTCGAGGTTCTGAGGTTTGAATTTCGAGGTTCTGGGGTTTGAATTTCGAGGTTCTGGGGTTTGAATTTCGAGGTTCAGGGTTTGAAGATCGAGTTTTGAGGATCGAGTTTTGAGTTTCTACATGTATGCAACTATTTAACTCTGAAATTGATCTTAGAAATTGTGATGTTTGGGTTTTAAGTTTAAATGCGATGTTCAAAATTTCAAGAAGTTACTCATTCAAAATGTTAAGTTTAAACTCGATGTTCAAAATCATAATTTTGAACTTTAAACTTGATGTTAACATTTTCAAGTTTAAACTCGATGTTCCAATGAGTTTAAACTGGAGGTTAAAAATAACGACTGGACAGGACAGTATGTACATGTACATGTTCATAGATAATCACCAGTGCATGTAGGTTCCTTTTTCCTTCCAACCTCAAAACTTGAACCTTGAAAATGTCAACCTTGAACCTTAAAGAAATTTATCACTAAATTAAATTATTGCTGCACAGCTAAAGTTGTCTGAGATTATACTTTAGTGTGGTGTTCTAAGAACACGTCATGATTTATTGGTTGTTTTGCTTATAATTATCTCAACAAAAAAAGTGTACTCTAAAAAGACACCTGCAATGAAAATATAAAATTTATAGCTGGATAGTCAACTGTGCTGAGGTTTTTCCATTAGTTTTTTTTAAGTTTCTTAGTTGATTTATCAGCAGCCAGTGGCCAAAAATAAAATTAACAAAATGTCTGCACAGTCTAGATCAGTATACTACAAGTTCTGCAAGTAAGGATGATTTGCAAGTAAGGATGATGTCATCACTCATCCCACCAAAGACTATTAACTGCATGCTGCTTTAACAATTCAGCAAACTTGTACATGTGTGACACCTTCTGGTCTCGATCAGTCAGTGTCACCACCTCCCCTCATTTTTTTTTTAATGTCGGTTCTGATGACCTGACAAAAGTGGCATCCAGGTAGAGATATTTATTGCTAGTGAACCAGCTGCCCGGAAATTGATTCAGACAGATAGATGATATGAAGCTAGTTACGTGTCACGCACTTTGTACGGTATGTATAAGCACGCTGAAAACTCTATTCATTGTTAAGCCTTACATGTACATAGGTATACACTATTTGCTTAAATTTGCTTTAATTTTCAAAATTGGATGGGTTAGGACTGGTTGATCTTAGTCCTTTCAACATTTTTAATTTCCGACTTGATTTTCTTCTCACATGACGAAAAACTCGGCCCACCAAGCAATAAGGACACCGGTTTGTTACATGTGAAAGTTTGTGACTTACATGTAGTTGTGCCTTAATTGTGTTGGTTTTCATTGAAAATGTATACAATTCATATATTATATAAAGCAGTAAAGATACTTGTGTCTGTTATGAAAATTTGAATATTTAGTGTAGCTAATTTAGTGACAGGCTTAAGAAATACAGTATAGGGCAAATAAGTTACTAGATTCACGCTAACAGGGACAAAATGTCTGTTACAGTGTAAAACAAAATATCTTGTTGTGCCACATGTACCCCTATGTAAATATATTTTTCACATAAAGCTAATAATTACACTTATTATTCCAAAAAATTCAGTTATTTCAGATGGATACATGTATATTGCACAAAACAGTGATTATTTCCCTAGTTAGAGGTTGGTGTCCCCGTTACATGTGAAACCATGTATGTATGTGTAATGTGCCATATATTTTTATTTCATTCAAAATGTCTGCATTTCTTTTAGTATATAATCATACCAATTTCTTTATGAAATAAATTAATTTCAAACTTGTTTTATTGTAATTATGCAGATCTATGTTTATAACAAAAATACGTAATGTAACTACATGTAGGACACCAATTTTGGTGTCCCTGATACATGTTAAACAATGTTTTTCATCATGTATGAAGAAGATAAATTTGATTTGTACGATTCTGCTTCAATTTGATTTGAAACTGCAAAGAGTGCAACAAATATTTTATGTACAAAGTTATGCATAAAGATGCATTGGCCCCCTTATTTATAAAATTTGGTGCATACTATCCATACATTTAAAGAGCCTTTAAAAAAGTTGGTCTTGTTCTAGTTCCCTCATCAAGAGCCAGTCGTGGGTAGTTGATGATATTTCCTGCGATTTGAGCCTAGCAGTCGCATTGTAAGACCAGTTGTACGACCTGTAGATGACTTGTTGCCGACTATAGCACCACGAATCGCACGACTGTTGCATGACTACCCAAGACTACACGTATACAGATGGTAAGTTCCTGCTGCGCAACTGGCTACAACCAATCGTGCGACAGGTGCCGACTGGCTGCATCTGCATTAAATTTAGGGAAATAAAATCCAATATTGGACCAATTGACAAATGTTTTCTTTAAAAGTGAATAAAGTTTAAGAAAATAAAGCAAATTATTTTGGGATAAAATTTAATTACAAATAGTATGAACTGTACATCTTTTATAAGCTGCTCTGTGAAAGTATTATAAAAGTATTGAGACTGTAATTACATGTACCGGTACATGTACGGTATGTCCGTTACTCCATGTACATGTACATGGGGATGTACATACACCGTAACAACCCTAGAAGCATCCTTCCCACCGTATTATATACATGTAGCTCCTTATACTGCCCCCAAACTTTTTAGAGATTTGTAGATCTATAGTACATGTACGCTAAATTGTAGTAAAATGGATACAAGTTCAATGGCACTTATGGTACATTTATGTACACAGTACATGTAAGTTATAACACACTTTGCATGAACTACTATAGAAACTTGTGCAATTTCTTGATACACATTTTTAATAAACCAGAATAAATAAACACTTCTATACATTTCTTTGAAGGTTTTTGTTAATAAAGATCTGATCTGGTACAATGGAGTGTCGTGGCCGAACGGTTAAGAGCTGGGTTTTCTGTTCCGCAGAGCGTGAGTTTGAGTCCCGGTGTCGACACGTGTGTCCTTAAGCAAGGCAATTAACCACTATTGCTTCGTCTTTCGGATGGAACGTAAAGCCGTAGGTCCCGTGTGTGTGTATACATGTATACATATGGTACCTGGACACGCACGTAAAAGAACCCAGTCACACTTATCGCTAAAGAGAAGGGGTTCGCCCCGGTGTTTCTGGCATTTCGTTCATCCTCCTACCAGTTTCTTCAGGCTTACGAGCTACATGTACATGTACAGTGCCTTGGGCGCTTTTGAGGAATCCTCGGTTTCATTACCGAACAGAAATAATAATAATAATAATAATCCTCAATTCATCATCCTGTCTTCATACAGTTCCGGTATTTCTCAAACAGCTTTTAGTACCGGTATGAGTTATTTAAAAACGTGAAAATTTACGCAGATTTCACGGTGATTTATTCATACCTTATAGTGTTTGGGGCAATTCCACGCAAACAGTGTGACACTTTAGAAAATAATTTCCCATTTCAAGTGCAAATAACACACAAGTTTATTGTTTTGGACTTTTTTAGTTAAAGTTCTACTTTCTACTACATGTACCGGTACCTACTACCGGTACTGACGTAACAACTTTTAAATACAGCAAAGAACATTGTTAAGAACTAATTAATGTGCATGGTGACATGAAAAACAATAAAAGACAATTTTGTTTGTAGCTTGCTTATAATTTGCTAAAACCCTGTGAATAAATATGATATGGTACATTTTTCCAGTTTCCGATACATGTATAACATCACAGTGAAAACAAAAATGTAATCGTTTTCATGATTACAAGAAATGCCTTGCATGTATCTTAATGATGGTGGGCGGTACATTAACAACATAATACATAACATTGAATACAAAATTAGCCTTAGATATTAAAGACTAAATTGTACTAAAAATTTACACTAAATATTTGAGTGTGCGAACCTCCCCAAACATTGCAAACTCACAACACACTCATTTTTTGCAGGTTAAAATGAGACACCAAAATGACTACCTATAAAAAATGGTTTTAGTCCCCAATCAATCTCATTGGCACTCCGCCCAAATTATGAAAGAAATTACTGTCCCCTTTAATTTAAAACTGATTTGTTGTCGTAATGCTTGTAGTTGTTCACTTTTCAGCATTGTCCACTTTTACACGGATTGCCCTTTGACGCATTACAGGGAATGGGTGTGTCTGAGTATTGTTTCCTGATATCCAGACATAGATTACACTTTGAAGATGCAAAAATTAGGCAAACTACACAAGATATTCTTTAGGAAATACATATGATACAGGTTGTATTCTTTTGCCCCTTGTAGCGGTGCCTTTTATTTATGGTATTTTAAATGTCAGGAAATTTCGCTCATGCCCTACACGGTTTAATAGGAACCTTATGTAAAAAACTGTTTAAAAAAAAAGAGAAAAAAGCAGGCCATATCCTGTATGGATTGCAGGTTACAAAGTCTTCCTGTCTTCCTGTATGTACAAAACAGGTTACTAGAAGGAAAACAGGTCTCACTCTGTAGGCAATGGTGTTTTGCTTGGTCAGGTTGGTTGTGGAATGTATCAATTTACTGTTTTTATGAAGAGAAAAAAAGTCTGTCAGCAGAGTAAAAAAACATTTGAAGTTGGTTTTGTTTTGCATCGAACATTTCGCTGTAAGTTGGCACTAAGACCTAACTAAAGAAATCATTTAAAACAGCTTAATTAGTAGTGAAGCATTGTATTGTGAAAACACTAAAATGTGTTCGGCAGCAGTTTTGCCCCCACAAAATGAATTTTGCCTCTTTGTAAGTACAGAATGCAAAATACGCGCTTTAAAGTACGTGCAAAAATCAACTTTGCCTGTTAGTGAAAATGGTAAACTTAGTTTTGTTCACTGTACGCGCATAGTATGCGCAAAGTACACGATATGGTACACGCTAGGGTTAAGTTAACCAAACCCTCCGTTTATTTTTTTGGATTTAAACTGATTTAAACTGATTTTGACAAAATAACTTTGGCAGAATATTCGTTGATACAAGTTTACTTTTAATCAATTTCGGCCGAAAGAAAAAAAATGAAAACAAAAAGAACGATATTGGCTCAGAGGGCCACTTATTTTCTTTCTTCATGAAAATTGTGACGAATTACATGTATGAAAATTCTTTTATTTCTCATTTTCGAGAAATAGAAGTAGTTGTAGGTTTTAATCTCATAGAAATAGTATTTGGTGGCTTCGAGTGATACAAGAATATATTCACAAGATTTTTATTAAGTCCAAGATATCATCACCTGGATGAATGCAATTTTTTATACAAATTATATTGTCCTCCTCCTTGAATAACAGAGAGTGCTGTAATTGCACCCACTCTTCTTAGTTTTAAAATCTAACTAAGAACACAAATAGGTTTATAATGGGGCAAAACTGTCCCAACATTATTTTTGCATTGACCGAGCTTAGGCGCTGGATTCTTTTTCACGAAACTCGATCTGGCGGGTCCAGGCCAATATTAGTGGGAAGCACACCTGGCCTCACTCGCTGCGAACCAGTCAGCACCCTCAAGTTGCCATGATTTCGGAGGATTTTTTTACTATACACAAATAAACCAAAAGGGATTTATTTATATTTGCAAATTACATTTAGGTTCAAATAATGGTAGTAAGTTACCACTACATATCGAAAATAAATCACTTTATACATACATGTACTAGCAAAATGGTTGCACATGTACCGTTATATAATTTGCAAATCCTAAATTTTAGAGTGCCACATGAACAATGTACATGTACTATCTATCATAGCTGAAGTGTTTTAAGACCTCTCAACAGTTACAAAGCAAGAGTTGGAAAAGATCACCGAGATGTATTGCTGTCGCATCTTAGGCGCTCATGCAAGCATGTTTTTGTGCACCTCCCAATTTGTTGGCTCTGCTTACCATTAGCAAAATATCCGTGCTTAGTGTGGCAGAATATTATGTGCTTACATACGGTAAGCGTATTTCACACGTTCAGGCCCGTTTGAAGGGGGGGTGCGACGGTTGCGTACGCACCTCCACCCACAAAAATTACCAAAAGGTCCACATTTTCCGGGGTAAATAATGGTATTTTGATGTAGAAATAACAGTACTGGCACCAACAATTAATGTTTGGTCCCATTGTTGGTCGAATCAAGTACAAATTTGCACCCCCCCATAAAAAAAACCTGCGTACGGGCCTGACGTTAGCGAGGAATTTTGGCTTTTGCGCATGGATGCGTGTTATCCCGTACGAAGAATTTTGTGCTTACGGCATGGTAAGATAGCACAGATTTTTTTCTGCTAGCATGGTAAGCAAAAAATGGATCCTTAACGCAGAATTCTGTGGTTAGCAGAGCCATGAAATTGGGCCCAGATTAGCTTGTCATGCATACTTCGCGCAATATACAAACGAACCAGTATGCACATGTGGTGTGTCAAGGGTTCAACCGGGCCTCTCAAAAGTGCTCACAAAAAGCACTACATGTCTAACAATATGATGTGCAACATGTATTTGATCAACCCCCCCCCCCCCCCCCCCCACATAGTAAAGACACACAGTGTACTCAGATTATAATGTCCTAAAAATATTTCATCATTTTTCTAACCATAAAAACAACCCTCAATTATTGTTTCTTAATTAGAGTAAATTCTTCTAAATATATAATATCTGATAAATGGAATATGGCCATCTGTGCTGCTTACACCTGGTCCATGGCTCCTTGCAGCAGAGACCGCATAAGTTAATTTTCTGATGCAGTCATGGGCGAACAGGACCTTGACCCAATGATGACAACTTCAGATGTGCAAGGAGTGTCTTGACCAAACACAGTGTACATGTACCGGTACATGTACTTGGCTAATAGTTTCCCTCATTCTTTTAATGCCTGGAATCGCTCTGCAGCCGATTTCACGAAACCTTACGCAATTTCGTAAGCCCCCTTGCGCCACAATTTATTGCGTAAGCTGCGCTACTTTTGTTTGCTGCGCAACATTTCGCTTAAGACAGTTTCACGAAAGTTGGACAGTGCGTAAGTCCGCGGCTTACGCAACAAATTATGGCGTAGCTTGCGCAGTCAATTTAGGTGGCGTAAGATATGGCGTAGCGACTGAAAATGCCCTTTTTTACCAGCAAATCGTAATTGACGTGGAGTCCGTCATTGCTCAACTTATTAAGCTTAATAAAAGACACTCATAGTTCCATGATTGAAGTAAAAGAATCACTATTTTACCCGTGACAAAATTGTTAATGTTGCCACGCGATTTCGCGGAAAGTCGGACAAAACTATTTTCAAAATGGTGGGCGAAGGTGATACAACGACGATTTCGTGAAAGAACACAATAATACGCAAACAGTCGTCGTAAACGCTGTTTAAAACGTTGCGCAGCTACGGCAAGTTTCGTGAAATGCTCCGTAAGGAAATGGCGTAGCTATGCAACATTTTTGTTGCGTAAGCCTTACGCCAATTTTAAAAATGGCGCAAGCTACGCACTTTTCGTGAAATCGGCTGCTGGTCTGCATTGCTCTTAATAAAGAAAAACGTGTCAAGTTATTTTCCAGGTCGGCTTGGTGCATGTATGCAATTTTTTACTTGAATTTCCAAGAACAGAACAATTACCAGTCCAGCAATGATGAGTTTACAAAATAACTGTTTAACCTAATACATGTATGTACGGTATGTCAAGAATCAAATTATAAAATGTAAAAAAAAATGTTTCACAAATGTAATTCATTTGATAGTTCATGAAGAGTTTGATGCTTTTAGTTTAAAGGGCTGAGAAATGTATAATTTTCCTTTAAAAAAAATTGACTACAAAGATATCATTTGCTTTTTATTTTTTTAAATGTTTCACTTCGAATCCAAAGTCAAATCCATAGCTGATGTTTACTTTCAGCTAAGTGGATATTACACTTTTCTATAAAAAAACAGTAATAAAAACAACATCTCAACTTTTTAACATACCCTTTAAATTCTAAACAAATCACTGCAAATTTATGACTCAATGACTGCATCATTGGAAATCACCTACATTTCGCAAATATTACTTGCCTGTCTGTATGACACATGCAGTACATATACCGATACCTAGTACATGTATGTACCACATTACATAGAAACTCTAAGATTACGTGCATAATGTGCCAATTTTAAGCAGCAAAGTATTATTACTTCATATACTATGTATGTGGTTAGAGCCACTTCTTTTTATAAATTAAAGATTGAAATTTGGCAAAGTCATTAATGGAATTATAACTTTTGCCCACATGTACCGGTACACACTTTACATGCTTGCAATCACGTACAGTGTATTCGCATTTTTGTATCACTGTGGAGACATGGCTTTGTTCTCGTGTACAAAATGGTTAGAAAGTCGAGCACGTTTTTCAAAATGCTCCCATTTTAACCATAATTGTTTTCCTGGGTTGAGATTTCGACCCAATATACCGGTACCCTATATTATACCCTAACCCAAACACTAACCCTAACCCACATCCTAATCCTAGTTTTTGAGTAATTTAAGTAAAATCCAAAAATCTAATTCGTGAATTTCCCAATGGAGACCTATTCAGGGGGTACCGTATTTCGGAACATACACACCAGCCTTGGGAGGTGTATAATTGGATTATACCTAATTTATTTATCAAATTATGCATTATACAGTCTGCTTGCAATCAACAAATTATAAAGGATGGGAATCCTAGCAAAATGTGGGTTTAATAATACTGCTGAAGAACTACGGATGGGAAGTGATGGAGATCCGCATTGTTTATTTGGGTTTATATTGCGGATATTAGTCTCCGGCCAATTTTGCCAACTTCCTGGCCCTTGTGGTCAAGATCAAAATCTCTCTTATCCATGCTGCAGCTATCAAGACTAGTCTGGAAATAAACATCAGACCTACAGTTCCTAAAGTTCCCCTTCCCACTCTAATCAATCAAGAGCCTTAAATTGATTTCCTTGTACTTTTTTTGCAATTCACTTCTTTCTTTTTTTATACAAAAAAAAGCGGTCTAGGTTAAGCCTAGTTACAGAATAACTAAATGGAATTTTGAATTATATGCAGCCTGACAATAATTCAGACGTATTTTCTGCATTAAGGGTGCCAAAGCAAGCCAAAATAATAGCATATTTTTAGAGGATAACAAAATGTCTAGACAAATCATATTGTAAGGACATAAAAGTGTAGACCACTTGACGTTTTAAATCTTGAAAAATACTGTAGAAAGGCTATTCTTGCAGTTATAAAATAAAGTACCAAATTACAATTTAGATTGGCTCCCCCCAACAAATAAATCAATGGCATTATTGGCAATAATTTCATTAATGCCTGAGTTTATCACCAAGTGGGATACAATTCACAATTAATATGCCATTATTCCCACTTCTACCATAACAAAATGTTGGCCACACACATGGAAATTTCATTCTGAAGTCATTTTATCCCAGGAGAAGGAAACTCTTGAACTCAAGTGTTAAAAGCCCTGGGCTGAGCTGCAACTTTGGCCCTCTTGTGCATCAAGGGACAGAGTAAACATTTCATCAAGAGGGAGTTGTAATCCCAGCAGTCTTTTGGAGCTTCATGTATAAGAATAGATTCTTTTTCTTAATTGCTATTTTTTTTTTTAGGAATACAAACTCACTTTTGAATGAGATCACAGTCCGAAGGTGTGTATGGGTCTTTCTATAAATGAGGGTACCAGGGGATTTTCACTGACTTTGCAAAGTATGACGCAAAATTTCAAAGATTAAATAGAACACAACAATTTCAGTATATCAAGTACCAGTACATGTATGTCAATATACCCTAACATGGCTATAAATGATATGTAAATTAAATTGTCAACTTTTATAATTTTTGAGTTACAGATTTAGTTTGCATTCATGTGCCCCATGATTTGTGCGTACTAGCTGTGACATTTAAACATATGAATTAAAGTTATCTGGAAGATTATTTCCCTTGTTCTGAGTTCCTTGGTTCTTTTATAGTAAGTATAGCAACACTGCCAAAATAACAATATTACTGTTGTACCCAATTTTTAACACCATAGAAAACTACCTACCCAACATAACTATTTAGTTTCCCCCTATAATTACCGGTATATTGGTTTTCTCATTTATTTTGCCCAATCTTTTACAATTTGGTAAAAGAAATTATGCCAACTCTATCGAAAAATAGCAAATTTAGAAAAAGTTAACAATGATAAATATTGACATACTTTTGGTGTCCTCCCTCAGCGTGTTAATTATGTTGGCAAACGTTTGATTGTTCATAATTTGCACAAAAGAATTAATTAAAAGAAAACAGAAAAAGAAAACAACTGTTTTATGGGAAAATAATCTATTAATTTATTATGTATTCTCTCAGGTTTTACAGTGTATTATACACAATCCCTGCAGAATGTGAACATTAAATAGTTGTGGTTTGTATATGTTTTTAAACCAAATGTTAAGTTTTTACATTGTATACATTTGTAGAGTGTTTTGTCATTATCAAATGAAAAAAAACTGAGAAATATTGAAAAGTATTTTTTTATAATATGTTGTCAATTGGTAAAATTCTATGTAAATCACTTGGCACAGATTAGTGACCATAAAAAGTCCCTACATTTTCAGAATGTTTTTTGGGGGTTGGGGGAGATTGTGTTGTGTGGACTTTTGGGGGCCAAAGCGCACTAGCATACGTGATGCGTGCTACAGTATATACTGCAGCAATGTCGTTCGGACTAGATGCACACCAATGACATGAAACTCTCATTAACTTTAACGAATGCAGAGCCGTATTTCTGCCGTTTTCTACAAAGCCACTCCCAGTCACACAGTGTTGGAGGGCATAGAGAAGACATGTCATTCTCTGGCCTTGGACTTTCCAAGAGCCATGTGCGGACGTTTGGATGAAAAACCATCATGGATTGTTGACAATCACGTACCGTATATTTTTGACAATGTTTAGTCCAATGCGAATACAGCTTTAAAGGATGGGATGCACCATTTAGTAATTGCTTGAATGATCACGAATGGGTAGATTTGGGGAGTTGTATTTTATAGTACCGGTAAGTATCGCTTACATGTGTATCTGACCTGTCTGAAGTTTTACACCCATGGATGCTCAGGCAGTGGTTCTTATGTTTGTTTGTTTTGTTAGTTTTTTCAATAAAATTCAATTTTTTGAAATTACAGGATATTTTGCGCAATAATTTTGCTGGATGCCTACAATCGTTATTTACTTTCAAATAAGTAAGATATTTCTTAAAAAAATAATTCGGTAGTATGGTAACTTTTTTTCAATATCTGCAAATAATGCATCCTACATTTAAACTACACACTTGAATGCCTTAGGTAAACCATAACAGATGCACAGCACTGATACGGCGGAACTGTTTTAAGGAGGAACTATTAACCAGTTCGCGCCGGGATTATTTTAACATCACCGAGCCGACGGGCGGGATTATTTTTAACGAAACTCGATCCGAAGCGTGTTCAGGCTGATAGTGCCGGGAAGCACACCCACGCATTTCCGGCCTTGCGCGCTGCTGACATACATTTCCGAACTTGAACTTGGCGTGTTTATGTGTCATCCGTTTTGAATTTGGGGGAATTTTTGCGTTTATATACGTCATCCGGCGCAAACTGGTTAAGCTATGTGTAGTAACAAACAGAAAGCAGACTGGAAGATGAAGATCTTAGACAATATTGATTCTGAACAAATCAATTAGTAGTACCCGTACTTTTAGTACATCATATTTGCTTTCATCATGAACACACTTCTCTTGTTTGTACTGCTCTTCACACTGAGTTGCAAATTAATGTGCTTGTAATAATAAAGAGTTTCAGCTTTTAGGCTTTCGGAGTTTAGGCCTCAACAATGCATTATTGTAGCACTGACGTTTTACATATTTAGTATGTTTATGCCGGAAAACGTTCCTCAAAAAATTGTCTGAACTCCATGGCTTCCATGGCGGCTGGAAACTCAGGCCGACTGGAGAGTAAATCACACTCTATTTAATTTATTTCATGTCCATGTTTTGGAGTTTGTTGTAAATAAACTTTATATGTAATAAACACAAAGGTTACAATTCCGGGACACACATCCCGTATGCACACGGTATCCATATGGTGGAGAAACCCAAGAAAACAGGCGAAAACAAACTGTCTTTCCTGTCTTTATGACAACAACCACGGTCAGCAAAAACTTACCAAAGGCTGTCTCCGCAAAAAGTAGACATGTGCACTGCAAGAAAAGAAGCAGTGCTTGTATTTGCACGGCACCGAGTAAGGCACAACCGGCCCTCCAAAATCTCGCGTAAAATCCCAGCATTTTCGGTAAGTAGGGTATTCCAATCCAAGAGAAACGTCAGCAAACAAATATTATTCCATTTAAGAGTGGTTTGGTGTCAGTTATTTCCCGTTTTGGAAGGCAAACACAGAAGAAAACATCAAAGATGTGTAACTTTTCATTGCAAATCCATGCCCGTTAGTTTGCGTACGTAGCGCGCGGGCCCGGGGTCGTCTGAAATTTGCAGCGGAAATCATGGCAGGTTGGCAAACAAGCCGCAAACTCGAACACTTTTTTGCTCATTAGCATAGTGCTGTGCTTTTGATAGTAGTTTCTCCCTCTGGATAAGGGTTACTGTACCCTCCTCTACACAGCCAGATATTGAGAAAACAAATTATGACGACAATTTATCAAAGATATTATATTGAGTTGTGCTTAACTGATAAAACTCGATCTTGAGTTGGGGATACTTTCCAAATGTGTGTCGATTGTTTGGTTCTTCCGAACCTCAACCGTTGTGAACGGTAATTGCGTAAAGTGGGCGGAGTTTATCGTCCTTGCCAATAAGGTAAGCGCGTCACGCACGCGTAGGACGTGTGCGGCGCGGCGGCGGGCTGCCAAACTTTTCCTGACAATAAACTGACAAAGGCAACCCATCAATCACAGCCAAACTTTTGGAGGCTGACAGGATTTGCATACGGCTGCACCGCCCAAGAAACAGTGACACGTGCCAAGGTACATGTACACGCTGAGACAAGCAAATCTACTCAAGATGATGTCTGAATAAACTACATGTTGCGTATGGGTATAAGACACGACCCGTCTTATTGTTGATGCAGGACGTGACCAGGCAAAAGGCCCAAGAACGTAAACACGACATAATTATATCCAACATTCATAAATACATTAGACAGACCAATTCCTATTGGTTGAGAGCCCGACACGTGGCCGGTTTTAAACGAACGATAAAACCCCGGCCCGTTTTAAACACGTTTCCGATGTCACATGAAATTTGGATGAATGGTATACGTCGAGTGGTGTAGTAAAACTAGCCTCCCGAGGTGACCCATGAAGCATTCTGTTGACCCCGAGGCGAAGCCGAGGGGAAATGGAATGATACATGAATCACCGAGGGAGGCTAATTTTACTACATCACGAGATAAAGCATTCAATATTTGTTATATAACACCTCACCCACAGATTCTGCTTGGTTTTAATATTTTTCAAATTATCTAAATCTAAATACAGTTAAAATTTACTTCGATTTCAATACAAAATCGGTGGTAAATGCCTTTGCTCTTTTCTAAACCATGTACCTCTTTACGAAATGTTTAGCTCTGTAGCTGGCTCTTTGTAACAATATAATACGCGCTACGCGCAACGCGCAACGCGCACATCTGCAACATTAAAAATACGCGCCATGGGTATAGTAATTTGGTTGCTAACAGGGCCCAATTTCTTGGCTCTGAAAAATCCCTGCTTAGCAGAAAATTCGGTGCTTACGGTAAACGTATTTCACGCGTTAGCAAGGAATTTTGGTCTCTGAGCATGCGTACATCCCGTAACTAAGGATTCTGTGCTTACCGGGTGAGCAAATAATTGTTATGCTAGCGCGGTTAGCGGAAAATGGTGACCGTAAGCGAGGAATTCTGTGGTTAACAGAGCCATGAAATTGGGCCCAGTATAGTACTTTATTTGCTAAATAGTATAGTACTTTTGGCCCGTGCACATAAAGATAGTACGCATTTTAAATACCATATGACTAGCTCTCGGCCAATCAAGACACATAATTTATGGGTAAGGTGTGATAAATATATATGGAGCAGCATTCAGTTTCTACGCGTACATTATAGCGCGCAGTATCAAGATTTGACGTGTCCTTGTTACAAGTTACTGAAGAACTGTTGCACTCGGCCAATCATTGGCTTACATAATGCTTGGTTAATGCTGGTTCAGGGAACATTTATTCGCTTCTTCTTGAAAGCCGGGTTATTACTACATAATAATCCACTCCGCGTGATCGAGTCTCGACCAATCAGAAGCCAACATGCAACTCTCATTTATTAGTCCCTAAATAATAGTTGCACGTCTATACCCGCATTGAAATTTGCGGTCTTTAGGCCACCATCTTGCAGCAAATTGTTGGCAACATGCCACCGTGCTAGCTGTGCATTGAAGTTCATTTTCTTCGAACTGCGGAAAAGAACTCCGCTGATGCTCTGAACTCTTCCAAGTACATGTACAAGTCAAATGCTTAGATCTGCCCATCGGATGCATTCAATTTGGATAAATTAAGGTCAGAAGATTTAGAACAGCTGCTCGCATGCAAAGTGTGGTCACGACTTCTTTTTTTAAGTGCGGTATTTTTGCAAGTTCATTAACCGCTCCCAAATGGGGCCTGTATTGACAAGTCTGCTGAGCACCATACTCAGCAGGGTTAGTTTAAAAAAAAAGTGACCCGGATTAAAAACAAATCTTAAAAAGCAATCAAATTTGAAACACCAATGTCTTAAAGAGCATGTTCTCTCACTCATTTGAAGAAAAAAGAACACCGAAATTTGATTTATGCAGAAATTGTTTTACAAAGGAACTCATTTTTAGAGGAAGCTAATGAGCTTAGTGAGAATTCAAATACAAATGAGATTCTAATAATTGAAAATATAAGACTGGAAACCATTTTGTACGGTCTGATTTTGTGTTTTCAAAGCGAGGAACAAGTGAACTCATTTCCCCCGAAATATTAATGGGGGCCATGTTTTCTTTTGCAAGTTCTTATTCATTAATGAAGGTGGGGAAACGTCATATATGTTTCATTGTACTCAATGGGTATTCACCAGTTCGTAAAACGGTAAATGATCAGTGGTGGACAACCAAGGTTTGTGATCGTGAATAGACATAACTTAGGAATGGAGTATGCAAATTACGTAAACTTTTCACAAATAAAATGTCAATAAAGTACTTTATAACCACAGTAAGAAATGTTGTCGGATACATTTTTGTTTTATACAGTTTAGAATTAGTTAAACTCGAGGTGGGATTTGTTTTTAAATGAACAATGAAAGTAAAACAGATTTACCCATTGCGATATATAATCGTCACCCTCCAATTTCGACCGCCTTAAAGTTGATATACAACTTTAGTTACCGGTATTTTTTGTAATTTCCAGACATGGACACATTCGGGGTTATTATGTTGTTACACCGACCGGTTATTTTTTTTTAAATTCTTCATGGATGCCAGAAACACACGAAACAAATGTTGTTTTTGTAGTCTGGTTCACTGACCCTATTTCCGTCAGACGAAACAGAGCAATTCATAGACATCAGCAAATTGTCAGGTCAGGGAACAAGCCCAGCTGGCTTGCATTAATGAACGAGTAACCA
Source organism: Crossaster papposus (assembly GCA_037893245.1). NCBI lineage: Eukaryota > Metazoa > Echinodermata > Asteroidea > Velatida > Solasteridae > Crossaster > Crossaster papposus. The sequence continues at coordinate 1,205,761 of JBAIAA010000246.1, forward strand.
ATTGCAAAAAAAATATGTGGTCTAACTACAGTTGGTAAATTTAGGGCATCATTAAAAAAATAGTCATTTTTCCAACGATAGTCGGCCGACCATTATTTGTAATGTATGCAAAAAATGCATTTTTCTTGAAAATGACAGCATGCAGGTGCTATAATTTAACAGAATGAGACTATCACTTATTTTATAAGGTTCGTAATAATTTTTTTTTTTTTTTTTTTAATGTTTGCAAATGTTGAACGTTATACCCTGTTATTAACGAACAAGGTATCGTTGGTTCAACTTCGAGTAAAATGGGTATACATAAATAAAACAAAAAACGAATAGGCCTATAGACGCAGTCACGTTACATAAATAAATTTACAGTTAAGGCGGCAACTTACACGCGATCTCTCCCTTTCTCGTGCCAGCCACGTCACGGTTGGGTAATGACGTCAGTTTACTCTAATTTAGGTCGCCAACAATAATTTGTGGTTTCATTGAAAACAGTTTCTTCCTTACTGACCAAAGCCACATCCAAACTACAGTTTCCCGTCAAGCGGTTTGATAAGGTGAATGGTATTATTGGCATGTTTTCGAAATTCCCAATATACATTTTCACCCTATATATAATAGTATAATATGATAATTTATCAATGACTGAGGCTCGTGAGGCGGATGTCAATTGCGGCCCCATTGAAAATGTGCAGGTGTCCAATCATTCAGGTAATTTTCTATCAATTTGTCCAAGATTTCTCGTTTATTTTCTTGAGAGATGCCTTTAAAATTCCTGAGATTCCGGGAACACAATGGTCAACACAAAAGAGGAGGGGGCCGGGGTTTCTCTGCTTCATGTGCGCACGATGTCAAGGGAAATTAGCAAGGCTCCTTTTCGCAACAATGTAAAACAAATACCTATACGTGCAAGTCTGGGTATCAACATCAAATCAAATCAAATTTTGAGCTGATTCGCGACGCAGCTACATTCAGTGCATAGTCGGTCGCTAACTTTCTGCAATTCTATATGGTTCTGGATTGTTTTATTAGAACCTTAAAAAACATTTTCTTTTTCCGTAATTTTTGTTGTGGGTAAGGCATATCGTATAGATTTTTTGCCACATTTCTGTGTGTTTTTGTTTGTTTATTTTTTTTGTCTAGTCATATTTCATATCGTGCATTTTATTGTATTATGTGACACGATCAAGCGAAATCAGTCGGATGTTGGCCCCGGTCAAACAATGAGTTTTCATGTAGTTTCAAAGAGGGCATCTGTACGTTTTAAAAACTGAAAACACCATGTTGATACGATGTTTTGTTGTCGAGTTATGTAAATTTGTTTAAATACCAACGAAGAACACAGTGCTTTTGGGGGATTCCCCGACATCCGACTGAATCGGCTTGATCGTGTCACATAATTATGTAAGCCTCTTGACTGATAATAATTGACTGTTTCTCGTGAGACCGGTTTTTTACTGTTTTTTACTGTTTTTTCTGTCTTTTTGATGTTTTTTAGCATAATTGTTTGTTTTCATGCAGTTTTAATTGCTTATTTTTAATTGCTTGTTTGTTTTGTCGTCTTGTTTAGTTGTGTGCTGTTTTTGTTGTTGTTTTTTTCTGTCTTGTCTTGTTTTATTTTGCAGTATATTTTGTCTTGTAGTATATTGTCTTTTTATATTGTCTTGTTTTATGTTTTGTTGCCCATGTTGTCATGTATTGCCTTGTCCTCTTTTGTTTGTTTGGTTTAGTCATTAGTTGTGTGCTTTGCATGACTTATGAGGCCTTGTGTCGTGTCTTGTGTTGTTTTTTGTCTTGTTTTGTTCAATTTTAGTTTGTTTAATATTTATAAAGTCTTATATAATGTGCAATGTATAAATGTTTTAATTTGGATTTTATAGTTTTATTTTCACAATTTGATGTGGGAAGACAGATATTTGACCATAGTAATATCTATTACTTTTGTTTTCCCATTGCTCATCTTTATTGTGATGTAGTTTTATGGCATGAATAAAATAATAATAATAATAATAATAATAACCGAAAATGGTACATTTGGGGGACCTCTCCATAATGACGTGCACAACATTTTCCATTCTTTATTGTAACCTAACCCGTTTTTACTATAGAGCTTTTTCCACGAAATTTCATATTTATGCATTTTGGACCCTACTCTCTGGACTGTTAAATGTTTTAAAATGTATCTCCTTCCTGTAGTTGGAACGTTAGGGAGACCTCGAAATGTCTCCCTAATGACCATGGTCTCCCTAATGTTGTTAAAATTACCCAAAATGGTCTCCCAAAGGGTACTTATTCCAAGATAACTACACCGCGTATCGCTATACCCAGCACGATATGTGGCAGAGGGGTACCCCCCTCTTATCCCTATACTTTATACGCACTCAACGCTATTGTAACCTAACCCACCCCCCCTTGAAACCTAAAAGGAATTCCTGAGATTCCGGGAACACAATGGTCAACACAAAAGAGGGGGGGGGGGGGGGGGGGGGGGGGGGGGTGGGGTTCTGCCACATATCGCGCTTCATGTGCGTATCGCCGCGACGTTGCTTGGTGGATGGTACCTATAGGCCTACCCCGAATCACATAGGTATATTATTTTGCACTCGTGCGGAAAGGATCCCTGCTATTTTCACTTGACATCGTGAACACGGGAGGAAACATATATTTACATTTTTATTTTGTACATCCCAAAGAAATTATGCTGGATAGTTTTAATAATGACACTCTTGTAAAGGCTTCTTTCAAGAAAAAAGCGAGAAACCCTTGACAAAATGACCCGAATAATTGGACCCCTCAACGGGCCGCAATAAGCCATTTGCGCGTGACCCCGAGTTAGATTTGAATAACATCTGGTACACTGACTTGCTCACACAGCTTGGCACAGTTTAACTTTAAATTCTCCAGACCAAAGACGCTGTTGCTATATCACGTGATTCGGGGCAAGCCTTACGCGTCATACGCTAGCAACCCCCAGCTCTGGAATGGTCTGGTGTCTTTTTGCCATTCTCACCCATTGTAAACAATGTATTGGTGCTGAGCGTCTCTTACGTAACTATGCAAAAGCTTGCCCCGAATCACGTGATATAGCAACAGTGTCTTTGGTCTGGAGAATTTAAAGTTAAACTGTGCCAAGCTGTGTGAACAAGTCAGTGTACCAGACACGCGCAAATGGCTTATTCACTTCCGCCTCACGGGCCTCATTTACATAAATTACCATAAATTATTAGGGTGAAAAGGTCTATTCACGCGTGTATGATGGACCTTATTCACGGGAAGCCATTTTGGTCGTGTTCCCTTATGCATTTTACAAATTGTGAACTTTTGAATGGGACGGTGCCTGACTATTTTTTGCAATCTAGCCTCACCACCAAACAAAAATGTCAAGTAACGATGCAGTCGGATTTTTCGTCTAAATAATGAGACACAGTGCTGATTGACAAAATCCTATTTCTCGACAACGACCCCTCCCATATTTACAGGCGTATTTAGATCGAGTTGAATCAGTTATCGATAAACGTTTATCTCCTGTTAAAGTTAAACCTGTAATAGGAACAACACTATGTAGAACAAGGCCGATGTAGAACTTGAGGGGGAGGGGGGGGGGGGGGGGGGGGGGTGGGGGGGGGGGGTGATAACCAATGACATTTGGTATAAATTTTCATTCAAAATATGACCACCCCTAAAAAGTAGTCCTGTTGCCATCACCATCTTTTAAACAAAATGCTTACGCTCCCCCGCGAATTAAAGCACTTATAGGGCCCAATCTCAATTTTACAGTAACACAAGCTGACAGTCCTGTGCACGGCTTTCACCTTTAAAGCTTTGCATGGTGGAGACTGGATCTCTTTTGAGAAGAGGTATAGGGTGGTTCTGATAAGAACCGGTGGTTTAACACGACGGTTCGACCAGTATTCTCTGGGGCCAATTTCACGGAGCTGCTAAGCACAAAATTTTGCTTAGCATGAACATTTGTCCTTGGTAAAAACAAGGTTACAGACCAAATTTTCACGTGATCTTTATTGTTTTTGATTGATAATCAGCTGTTTTTTTGCCTGATACCTTGTTTTTAATGAGCAAGACTTTTTTGTGCTAAGCAAATTTTTGTGCTTAGCAGCTCAGGTTTCAGGTGGGGAAGCAATCCAACAATCCAACACTTCCCCACCTGAGGACGACCAGAGCATACTGATCGAAACGACGCGTCGTGTTATCAGAACCACCCTATCTCTTCTCAAAAGAGATCCTTTCACATGGTGTTACCGCAAATCTTTCTAAGTCTTTCACATAGTGTTACAGCAAATCTTTCTAAACCTTTTTTATTAGAAACCCTCAATTTCATTTCCTACAAAATGCTCTGATAGCAAACAAATCGACGGCATACAAAATTGCAAATCGTGATTTGGCCCGCTTTCGGCCTATGTAATGGTCTGCACCACCAATGACAATGAGGGGCTACACTGACCACGCCCCTAAAAGAGTATGCGATAGAGGGGCAACGTGTATATAGATCGTGAGTCGTGACCCCTTTGAAGGTCACTCTTGGGTCAGTAAAGGGGGTTACAACTAATTACTTAAAAACACATTTTAATGAGACAAACGAGAGGATGATTTCCTAGTTGTTGTCACACTCATCGTGCGTGAGTTAACAAATATTGTCGGACAAAAATCAGTGCCACAAGTGTCAGTGGTTGACTTGTCCATCAAGTAAACTGTACGCCCGCAAACGACGGCATACGTGCGCGTGCGTGGCACGTGTAGTCTCACGCAAGGAAGATTATTTGGCACGTGCAGGGTGCCGGGTACTTGTATGTGAACACAGCATGTGATTAGTTGATGTTTCTGTTTACATGTTGGACTGCATGCTGAGGCCAATTTTATGGAGCTGCTAAGGCACAAACAATTTGCTTAGCACAAAAAGTCTTGCTCGGTAAAAACAGGTTACCAGCCAAAACTCCATCTGCTTTTCATGCTTAGCAAAAACAAGCAAAACAATATACCATCACCTGCAAATTTGGTCTGTAACCCTGTTTTTGCCAAGAAAGAATGTTCGTGCTAAGTTGTGCTTTGTTGTGCTTAGCAGCTCCAAGAAATTGACCCCTGGTGCAGATGATGTCACACATTGTTTGCCGCAATGCATTGCGAGAATTTTGTTTGACTATTTCTGGTAGTACATGTATAATTCTGTGCATTCGTTTATCTCACCGGAGTCGACACGGGTAAGTCACTCGGGTTAGACACAGGCTAGCCACGAGAGCCGTGCTAAACCAACGCTCAAACGCGGGCCATAACGGTCCTCACGGTAATATACCTACGGCTACCTGCGGCTGTAGCCATTGACAAAGTGCCCATTACGGACTAAGGCTTACCTTCAAATACCGAGCCCAATTATTAATTTGTTATATTTCCAATAAAGTAGATTTGTTGAGCCCTTACTTGAAGTTATCCGCCACCCATTCGCCACTGTACGTTGCTTAGAACATGGAGGAATTACGAATTACCAGTAACTCTGAAGTGGGGTCTGTAGTAGCTGACCAACGGCCACGTTACCAAAACTGGAGAAATTCCTTCAGTTTCCAAAAATTATGTCCGATTTTTCCGAATACGTGTTATTAACATTATAGTATTATAGTTAACGTCCACGATGGTCAAGTGTTTTAGTAAAATGTATTGTAAGGTGGTTGTGTAGACGTTTATGCATGCTACTTTTAAAATGTCGTGTTCGTTTAAAACGCGTTTTGTAGCCCAATTGGGCTCATTATACCTTTAACGACTGTGTGATTTATTCCGATTCGGAAGAACAACAAATGGACTAAGGTCCAATGGAATCCAGTTAGCTAATACAAGTTAGTTTTTATACGCACCATCGTAAATGTTCTTTAAGAAATGTTATAACAGATAATATGCATGTGGGTCTTCGTGTAAATCCATAGCTGATTTCTGAAATTCATTTTCTCATAATTATATTGTGCATATAGCTTTACCACCAACGGTCTCAAAGCACTTAACATTATTATCCCGGTCATTGGGTTCATGAAACATTCAAAATACCATTTCCCTGGGGAGTATACAGCTCGATGCTGCCATTTTGGCGCAAAGCAGCTAAATTCAACCACACTGAAAAACATCTCTGCCCTCACAGGTATATACCCATTTACTCTTGGGTGGAGAGAAGCAATTGGTGACAAAGTACCTTGCCAAGGGCACAGACATCATAGTGCCAGGCCGGACTCGAACCCACAACCTCAGCTTTACCCACAGATTACAAATACAATGCTCCAGACCACGAGGCCACGGCATTCCACGGAAACTTCATAACTAAGGGAGTAAGGACCCCTTTATACACTAGGGCTGCGACCTTTGTGCCACAAAGTTTGGCCAGGACGCCCAATGGTCGCCTAAACCCAGAAAACCCTCTTTCTATAGACGATGTGCCCTCTGACGTCACGTGTTTACATCTGTATTCAAATTTGCCCGGCAGTGATGCGCACCCATCGTGTTTTATATAAAATTTGCTTAAAGAGTGACGTCGAAGGTCAGATCGCCTTTGAATTATGTGATCTCTGATGTCATCTCTTAACCAAATTATGTAAAACATGATGCGTGCGCATATTGACGGGCACATTTTGAATACAGATGTAAACAGAGGCACATCGTCTATATAACTGCTCCAGCGATACTTGTGCCTCTAGTCCCTTGAACCACCAAAAATGCAACTTAACCACGGCAATGCCTGAACCTCCCTTCTGCCTCCTTTGAGCCACCTTTGAGCAACCAATTCCTCGGCGACCTTTGTGCGACTGTTTTGAACATGTTCAAATATTTACGGCGGCCATGGCGTTCATGGGGATGTCTGAACCTCCTGTGTACCACCTTTGAACGACCTAGGCAACCATTCTGCCTCTTTTGAGCCTCCAACGGCGACCTGGCAAATTGGATAGTATGGTCGCACAAGGGAGGCACAAAGGTCGCCATCATGTGTAAAGAGGCTTCAAATGGAAAGACTACAATTTCTCTAAATGTAAAAGAAAACATCACTCTCTAAAGGAGTTAATCCGTTATGAAACCAAGAGTGAATCCATTATAAAAAACACACATAAAAACAATCTAAAAGAGTAGTACACTCTTACGAAGAGCCATTAAGGGCATAGTCTAAAAAATAGTGGTCCATTATAGTTTATCGATAGCGATAGGCCAGGGTGAACATTTCAATTATTTTAAGTGGTTTTAACTCTTTTTAGAGCGGTTTTTATAAAAGGTTCACTCTTGTTGAATGTTTTTACAAGGGATTCACGTTTAATTTGAGTTTTTCACTCGTTTACATCTCAGTTTATGTCCCTTTGTTAATGCTGGTATTTTATTTTTGTTTAAGCAGAACATGATGGTACTGCGGTAGTGTGAGAATCCAAGTTTTTAAACATTACCGAAAATGTTTATTTACCTAAAACGACCTCGATAAAAAATAAACATGGAAAGACGGCAAGACAAAAACAACACCATCATAAATTATCCCATGAGATTTATATAAATGTTTATTGTAAAAAAAAAAGGAAGTACAAGTTGTCTCCGTGTTGGTCCATTCACGAGGACTGAAACTCGACAGGTTGTATACGATTTTTGTCCCCTCTCACAAACTCTTTTAGAAAAAGATAAAGGCGCTTCCGGGAACATTTTGGGTAAGGTGAGGTAAGGGTAAACATATCTGAGCCGCGGGAGACCAATTTGAGCGGATGGCACGAGCATAAACGTGACTTGGCGACCTGCCATGCATGTGCGGTTTCTCTTAATAATACGCACGTGTTCAAACACCCCGGCGGATCTAGCTTTTCAATTATTATTACATGTATATGGTTGTTTGGTTGTTGTTGTTGTTTGTTGTTGTTTGTTGTTGTTGTTGTTTTGTTTTTTGTGTGTTTGTGTTTTTTTGTTTTTTTTTGGGGGGGGGTGTTCGTTCTCATTTCTCCATGATTATACCATTCAAACTTGACCCGGCGGCGAGCGCAAAGCGCGAAGCCAATTACGGCGTGTGAGAAAATGTTGGATTTAGATGCTATGTGCGATGCAATCTGCGGTGCAATCTGAGGTGATACGTAATTGTACAAATATACACGATACTACTGATGTTCGAGAGTCCCCCCCCCCCCCCCCCCCCGCGCAATCTATTCGCCACTGTGAAACACCATTACAAGGTATATATCGCAGTTTTTTGGCTGGATGCCTACAAATCATTACTTACTTTCAAAAAGTAAGATATATCCTAATAATTCGGTAGTAAAATGATTATGCAATAATAATTTTAATGTGCGGTTCTTTTTTTTTACAGCTTTCAACACCGGCACCGTGCTAGCCTTGAGTGCAAGGCTGTGCTGTATTTACATGTGATAAGTGTGGGCTGCATTGTACATACTGTACATGTGTACTGTACTCGATCGCCACCCATATGGAGTCTATACAGAACATAAACGTATTCACAAGATACTATGGGCCTTTTTGAAACCGTTGCTTCGTCTTTGGCTTTGGCTTCGCCTCCGAATTCCGAAATACTGAGAAGCAAATAGAAATGGAAGAAAATTGAAATAGTCTAACTTTTGGGTTCACATCAATCGAGTGAAAGTTTCTGAAGTACAACAGGCGTAAGATTAAGAATGTGGCTGGAGATCTTGCAGTTGGGAGTCAAAAATCGCCTTAAGCCAAAGACGAAGACGAAGCCAGGGATTCGAAAAGGCCCTATGGTGCAGCCCTTATGCTAGCACCGTGCACGCGCGCATTCAACTTGGCAGCAAGAGCTACAACGAGTGCGCATGCGCAGTGAAGTGTCAACAGCAGAGGTGAGTGCTCGTGCATTTTCTTTAAACAAAATCAGTTTTTGCCCTTCAAAACAATCTTTTCTTTGCTAAAACATGTTTGTGGTAAATTTTTCCACGATAATAGATTATAAACAAATTGTTTATTTGTATAAAAAGCTTTGAAAATAAGATTTTTCTTTCCTCAAAATATAATCGGTGCGCTCAGGTTTCTCACCATGGGCGCCGCCATTTTGGTTTTGTATATTTTTGGCCTTGTCATGCAGCGCATGTCAATCCTGTCTGATCGTGCATGGTTGCCCGCTTTGTATTTGTACATTTGTCAACTGTATGTAAATTGGTTTCGTACTAGTCCGAGTTATAGACCCTAGTTATCGTTTTTTAACATTTGAACATGATTTGACATATTTTTTCAAGAAACTTATAATTATTTTTTTGGTCATCAATTCGATTTCGACCAAGTAAACAAAATATTATGGTCAGGAGAAAATTTAAATATTTTATAAATGTCACGTCTTCACTTCAGTTTATGTTCTTTATTTACATCACCACTGTGAGAGGAAATTGGCCAACACGTTCCCTGACCCTGTCAGTATCACATACTGACATAGTGTGGGTGTACAGGTGTACGTGTGCATGGACTACCCCTAGGGGTCTCCCGACGTCCGTAGGGCGGAGACCCATAGATAGAGAGGGTTTTTACAGGTTAACCGCCGTTAAACAATAGAAACCATGCACAAAAAGCAGGCAATAACTCCCATACTGCCGCACGGTCTACCCCCAGAAAAATTTGTATGAGCACTTTATCAACTCGCCCAGCCGCTGCCCACCAAAAACCGGTCGAATCTCGGCCAATTTCTGTAAAAAAGGTGAAAACTATCCCCGTTCCGCAAATGCGACCGGTTCGACCGGTGTTTGGTTTCTGGGGGTAGACCGTGCGGCAGTATGGGAGTTATTGCCTGCTTTTTGTGCATGGTTTCTATTGTTTAACGGCAGTTAACCTGTGAAAACCCTCTCTATCCATGGGGCTCCGCCCTACGGGCGTCGGGAGCCCCATAGTTCTAGGGGTAGACTGACCATCACACCACCACATGCGTCCATTGGTGACAGTCATACGGACAATGACGTTGTTTTGCTGGATCACTTCAAAAATAATAATTAACACCCTGCCTAAGTTAAAATACATTCAATATTTTTTTTAACGGAAAATGTGTGAGGAACATTTGATAGTTTTAATCAGGTTTGTAAGGCAGACGGTCGCAATGACCCCTGGATCATTTACCGGGAGCTAATCATACCCTAATTTAGCTCTCTTTTTTTATCGGCTCCCGCCTTAAAAGGAATCGGGTGAACTGTTTCACAGTACCGTAGGACGCTTGGCACTCCCAGCGTCCAACGTATACGGTTATCCAGGCACCTGGATACCGGCATTGATATCCGGTTTTATTTTTCCGGTTCGGGCACACACAACTTACGCTGAAAACTATATGTCAATGGTCAATTTAATCCATTTTCAAATTCCAACTTTGTTCCGACCCGAAAGAAACGAACAGTCTGGCATTTTTTTTTTTTCAAACAACGCCTCAACCAAAATGCAGTAAATGAAAGGTATCAACATTGTGGCCGGCCAACACTCGGTAGTCTGTCAATGGAACGTGAATTGCGGTTCCGCTCTGATGAAACTCTGTGGTATAATCAAAGAGCGGCCTCGATCGTTGATCTTAACCAGTTCGCGCCGGGATTATTTTAACATCACCGAGCTGAGGCGCGGGATTATTTTTAACGAAACTCGATCCGACGCGGGTCCAGGCCGATGGTACGAGGAAGCTTACCCACGCATTTCCGTTTTTGCTTGCTGCTGATTAACATTTCCGGCCTTGCTCGTGACGTGTTTATGCGTCATCCAAACTTTGCGTGTGACGTCCTCCGGCGCGAACTGGTTGAGTGAGTGAATATGGCTAACACACCCAGGCAGATTTAGTGGGAACCTTTAGCCGTATTAGGCCCCATGGGTATACGTTATAAGACAATAAACGGCTTGCTTTGAGAACAGGCAGGCATCTGTGGGAAGCACACCCTGATATTTCTGGCCTTGCTTGCTGCGAGCCGGTTACTGACAGATACTTCTAGCCTTGCTCGTGACGTGTTTATCTGTCATCCATTTGAAATCCCGGAAAAACTTTGCGTGTATACCAGAACTTGTACACTAATCCGATGCGAACTGGTTAATTTGAAGCCAAATTTGTTGTGATGCTTGTACTAGTTTGGAAGATCCTGTACATTTTCCACTTTTCAGCCATGCCCTCTTGTGTGGGGAATTGTTCAATAACTTTTCTGGTTTCCGTAACCGATCTCTGCTATTACTTGCAGGTACCTGTTGAATCTGTGTAATTCTATGTTCTCTTTGTTACTGCATACACAGGTACCGGTACCTGTGGGTTGGATGACCTTGCAAGTTTCCTTTTTTGTTTCACTGATTCCTGAGACATTTTGATGGATAGTCTGGGCAGGAAATTGGCTGGGCAGACTTCTAAAGTAAAGAGTGTTTTCTCCTTTGGGGCTTTTGTGCAGGCTCATTGGATTTGCTTGGAGAGTGTTACAAAGGCAGCAATCCGTGAATTGGCAGAATGTAAAAATGAGACCGAAATCACCGAATCACTCAAAATGAGCCCTAAGGAAGAGTTTCTAGGTGCAATTGGTTTCACATGCAGTAGAAAGCATTTTGCTCCTATGCTGAGGTTGACATATAAAATAGGTGTTATTTGCGTGAAAACATTAATTGCTTTCATTGATTTCTATATTGTCTACAATACTGTTAAAAGAAATTTACTCAAAAGTAGCTCAGGCAACTTGTAACTCATTTTGTTGGGTTGGTTCATATATTTATGGCTAGCGTGGACATTCTTTTGGTTAAATCCTGCAAAATTCTCCAGCTCTATTGATAATGTGCATAGTATATGTTACAAATAAGTTGAACCCTCCAAAATCATCGTTTGGATAAACACCCAAGTAACCTCAATCCTGCAAAATCCTCCAGCATCAGATTAGGCCCTATGACCTGGATCCTGCATTTTCCACTTGTGGCAAAAACTTCTAACGCCCTCAATCCTTCAAATTCCTCCATTTTGCAAAGAGGATTTGGGATAGTTAGTAACAGTGTCTGACATGTGTGCCTGAATTTATGGAATTGCCCTGCAGAGCTGGATAGCTGCAAAAGGTATGGAACTGCAGCTTTAAAAGCACACTGAGGCAACCATGCAGGAGACATTGAGTGACCGGTCCATCAGCTTTCACTCGGGCCGTCGTCTTGGGACTAGAGGAAGGATGTGGGTGGAGTAGGGTAAGGCGGGCGAGGGGTGAGATGTGTCGGAAGGAGGAGAGAGGATCTGTACAATACAGATATTAAAGGGGTGGGTCCGGGATGGATTAGTGATAGTCAGAGGTGGGGGTTTGGGGCGGGGGCAGCTTTGTGTTTCTGGATAAAAAGAAACTCCAACTGAAGATTTGTGGCGTGTTAAGGCCGAGCGGTTAAGAGCCTGTGGACTCAAGCTCTGGTGTTTCTGATCAGCAGAGTGTAAGTTTGAGTCCCGGTCTTGACACCTGTGTCCTTAAGCAAGGCACTTAACCACTATTGCTTCGTCCTTCGGATGGGACGTAAAGTCGTATATATCCCGTGTGTTGTATAATGGATGTCAAAGAACCCAGTAACACTTATCGCCAAGAGGAGGGAGTTTCCCCTGGTGTTTCTGGCAGTGGCTGCAAAGTGCGCTCCAGCACCTTGTAAAAAACTCTTACAAAGATGCTACATAATGGGATTTATATTCTCATAAACTTCATTAACCTGTCTTTAAAAATCTTAAAGCGCCTTGAGTACTAGTCTTGGTAGATGCGCTACATAAGAACTGCCTATTATTTTTATTTTTATTAATTTAACCCTAACCCCCAAATTTCCCTGCTACATGTAAATTATCCAATTATGGAAAGCTGGAACTGCATGGCTCTTTATTTTTGTAAACATTAGTAACATGTGTGATTGACATGGCAGTTTCTCACAATGTTAAAAAAGCATGCTTGTATTTATGCCAACACAATCTTACATGTAATTTGTGTCAAGAAGCTGTCCATAATCAGTGTCTCTCAAATTGCCATTAAATTTCCATGCATTCAGATCTTATAGACCTCAGTGAAAAGGGCAAGTCACACCCAGTTTCTTAGATTCCCTGAGAAACCTACATTGTGTAGGCCCCTATGTGCCAGTTTGCTCACGTCACATGAAAGTTACTTTCAACCAATTTCTTTTTTTGTAATTAATACATTTTAAACTTGTATTAAAGGTAGGATGTGGATATATACACCATTTGCAGATATCGAAGACAAACAAATACTAGTGAATTATCAAGAATTAACTTACTTATTTGAAAGTAAATAATGATTGTAGGCATCCAGCAAAATGATTCTGCTACATGTACAATGTAGATAATTGTTCCGAAACAATTTGTTTTCCTCTCAATCCAGCTCGAAAACTTCAAGGGCAACTTTAATATTCCAAGAATTTAAAAGTGGCCTCCTTTACATTCCTTCAGATGTCAATTTCGTTGTCATGAACCAGCATCCTTTTTACACCAGTGAACCATGCAATATTGTATAGCATTCTTTCTCTGTGAAGTTCCTGTCATTAACATTCTTACTTCATGGTGTTGGTGTAATTGGTGGACTTGATGGTTGAGGTACATGTAGTGCAGAGCATTTAAGTCTGATTTGAGATAAAGATGTTGGATGTGTGTTTATGCTGACTTTAAAGATACGTGTACGGTAGGATGCACCATAATCAATTGTTAATACTGAATTATTAAAAATAATAAACTTTTTGGAAAGTTAGCAATGATTGTAGGCATATCAACATGATTGTGCTAAATATCCTATAATTGTTCTGAAAAATTTAATTGTTTACAACAAAAAGAACAAGAACAACATAAAAACCACTGCCCAAAGCCGGTTGAAAACGAACGCCGTTTTCTTGCTTTTCTCAGCATCCATGATTGTAAAACTTCGGACAGGTCTGTTAACTATAAATACAACCCCCCAAATGATCCACCCATTCATGATAAATCAAGCAATTGCCAAAAAGTCTGTTGGATGTGTGTTTATGCTGACTTTGAGGCTATTCACCCTTGGAGGAGCATACACCTGCCATACCAAGAACTGTAGAGTAGTGCCTTTGGAGTCTGTAGTCTTTGGTCCAATGGTTGTGGTGTTTGACTCGTATGCCGTGGTACACAAGTTCGAATCCTGACCTGTAGGAACATGTTGCTTGTGTTTTTGTGCAAGATATGTTACTGTGTACAATTGCCTCTGTCCTGTAAAGTGGTGACTTTGGATCCAGTGCGCCATGGTCCAGTGGCTGCTGTTTTCGAACCCTGATGGAAAATGTGGTGTTCTTGGGCAAGACACTTTACTACAATCGTCTCTTTCTTGTAAAAGTGGTGACTTTAGATTCAGAGTTCTGTGGTCCAGTGGTTTCGGTGTTGGCCCCATGAGCCATGGTACATGTACATGTACATGGGTTCGAAATCCTGACGGCGATTGTGATGCTTGGGTTCTCGGGCAAGACACTTTACTACAATCGTCTCTTTCTTGTAAAAGTGGTGACTTTGGATCAAGTGCGCCACGGTCCAGTGGTTACTCTGTTTGACCCATGTTTCACAGTACCGGTATGCTCCACTGTTCTATTTGTCGGATTGTCTTGAATTAATAAAAATATAAACTAAACCTTTCTGCGGTACAGGTACATGTACACATGTACATACATCTGCATTTTCATGTCGTTTGCAAAAAAAGGATGCCATAAAAGTGAAAACATATAATTTTTATCCCAAAACCCATTAAAACAAAACAAAAACATTGATCCACATTTTACACACATACTTGTACCCACACTAATGCCGTGTTCGCACTGGACTTTGTTTTGGGAAGGTTTTACCGAGATGATGGTAAAATAAAAAATTGTCAAATGTTACCACTGTTCGCACTTGGACTTTAGACACGGGAACATTTTACCGAGACCGCGGGAGAAGTAGCCGAGCTGTCATTATAATGACTCATGAAGGCGAATGTGATCACAATGCGATGTGCATGCATGCATCAGCGCGCGCACGTAAACAATGCAAAGATCGCATGCGCGGTGTATTGTGTAGCATGAAATCCCCCCAAGGGGCCGGATGTACGTTTTCCTGAGCCGCTTTTACCAACTCGGGCTGTTCGCACTGGACCTATCGTCTAGGGAAAAGTTACCTGGGAAGTTTTCCCGGGCAGCAGTTGGCCAGTAAAAGTAACCACTGGACTCATGAAAAGTAACTGAGAGGAAAACGTCCTAGGCTGTCCGCACTGGACTTAAAATGAGAAAAGTACCCATCGTCTTGGTAAATTTTATCAAAAAAAGTCCAGTGCGAACAGGGCTATAGTCTGCATATAAATATCTTACAGATACAGCACTCAAATCAAAGGTATTTTCACCCCCCCCCCCCCCCCCTTTAATTTGATTAAACATTTGAGGTTCTGGCCTGCTTTTCAGCCAGAATGTCCACTTGTGCATGGAATTGACTTTATCTCATCACTCAGGCAATCATTTGGTTTCAATTACATTGTGAGCTTACAAAGAAAACCACCAAGGATACAAGTATGTTTTTAAGAAAAGGAAGAAGAGTGAACAGTCTGTCAAAACAACTTTTAATCTCAACTGAGTAATTATCCCTAGTCCTTGAGAGCATCTAACAGTCTGTGCATAAATGGCCCTAGTGCCCCTTCATTTTGTGCTTGAGATAAGGTAAGAGGATGTGGTGCACTCATTTCTAACCACATTTAATTGGCCACCAAGGACACCAGGACTGTGTTAGGGCATGGGTAGTGGTAGTGCCTAGTGCAATGCAACTGAAGAAGACTTTGTGAAAGATTGGTTTGGAAGTAGGGTAATTTGGTTTTAAACAATATTGATACCTGGTGTAACCTAATAATCGAATGAAGCCCAATGTTGACAAATGTTAACTTATGATGATTACTCATTCCAGAAACCCATAATTTATCAGGTAGACTCTTGAAGGTTAGATTTGGTCGACCATTACAAATATCTCGGGTTGGTTATTTCCAGAGATCTTTCTTGGAATCATCATGTGAATTTTATTGTTTCAAAAGCAACTAGAATGTCTGGTTTTGTAGGAGACTGGTTAATGGCAAAGATAGTGCCATTTTAGGTTTACTCTACAGCAGTCTTGCGAGGCCTATTCTTGAGTATGCATCCCCAGTTTGGTGTCCAAGTTATTTTTCCAAACTAACATCTTTGGAAGGAGTTCAAAGAAGATTTACTTGTTCTAGGCCGTATGGTGTAACTGAAAAGATGCCTAGAAAATGAGTTTTGTTTTGACCCCCATGGGTCTACTTTTTGAAGGCATATATAGTTTCTAGTAGCTATTTAAAATACTATGCTAAAAGTTCTCCAAAAAATATCCAGTCGAACTTGAGTTATTCACTTTAAAAATGTAATGGGGCGAAACTAGCATAGGGCGAGTTGGTTTTTCTCGCCCTATGTTGTAAGCTTGGGCTGCCATACATACGGTAGCTAATAGGCTTCACTTTTTGGCTGTTGGTTTTAGCCTGTAGTGAAATGCATTTACAACAAATTTGATATCGACTTTAAAAACTACATCAATTTTAATGATAGACACCTTGATGAATAGAAGTTTACCCATCATTATTCTAGAAATAATGCTCTCCATGACTCACTTTGAAAACAAAGGAATTTTCCGAGAATATGATTTGAGAAACAATAGCAGGCTTCCAAGTATTCCTACATGTACTTTTCAAAAAATGTTGTGCTGCCTATTTTATAACTTTTGGGGGAACTAACCAGTCATACATTTTGTATGACCGTTTTACCTGTAGGGTAAAATTCTCCGTACATGCATGACCGTACCTTGTACTTTTTCTCTAGATCTCGTCATTCACAGGTATGTTAAAGGTTTTTAACAAAGATACTGATAATTTGGGAGACCGCCAACATAGGGCAAAATACGGTACCGGTAGCTCGTTTGTAGAGCGCCGCTCCGGTATTCCGGAGTTTGCAGCATGGAGGTAGAATCGCAGTTCGAGTCCTGCTTTGCCGATTTCTTTGTTCACTTGGAAATTTGAAAGTTATTACATGTAGTTAAGTTTTTGGAGAAAAAAAAAGAGGAAAACCTGTGGAGTTTTAATGAATTTTGACAAAATTTTGATGCAGTGACCCTTTGGTGGAAACTGACGCTATGCTTCATCGAATTATTGCAGTCAAAGGTCATGTAGGGTTCATTAGAGGTCATGTTAAAGTTTCAGGTCAAGTTTTCAGAAAAAAAAGTAAACTTCTACAGGATTTTTCTGAAACTTGGATGCAGTGACCCTTGGGCATGGGTGGGAAGACACAATTCTTCATTGGATTGCTCAAATGTCTAGAACAACAAAAACAACTGCCCGACACCGGTTGATGACGAACGCTGTTTTTCTTGCTTTTTTCTCGGCATCCATGATTGTGATTGTAAAACTTTGGACAGGTCTGTTAAACAATATTTACTATAAAATACAACCCCCCGAAATCCATCCATTCCTGATAATTCAAGCAATTACCAATGGTGTATCCTACCTTTAAATGTCCTAAACCACAGTAGTCAACAAATCTATTCACAAATTGGTAATGCCATTAACTATGTGACCTGTCATAAAATGAGCGTAAAGTCGGCAAAATAAAAAATTGAGATGGGTATTTCTAAATTCTGTGGAAACAGAGCTTTCCAATGGTATATAACACTTGGAGGTTTGATACTCAATATTTGTTTTCTTTTTTAGTCTGGAGTCTTAATACAGAGATTATAAGAAAACGGGCATTTCTGGCGATAAATGGTGTGAAAGGCATAGAAAGGCATAGTCAAAAATGTCTCAAAAACTAATTTTGTTTTTAACTGATCGTCCTGAAAAATTGGGAATTGATTGTTGGGGATTTAGTCTTTAAAAAACAATATAATCTCAAAATCGACCCCCCTTCAAATGTTGACTTTGACTGGCCATACTGGGAAATCACTCCGTGCGACTTTACGCTCATTTTGTGATGACAGGTCACATATCTGGTACATGTTCTACAATATCAATGACGTCAGTTTTTTTATATCTACCAGCGGGTACGTAGAAGTTAAACTTTTTGGGTTGATCCCATAGTCAAAATAGGTTATGTACATGTAGGTAAAATTCTTTTAAAAAATACACACATTTCAGGACTTCAGAACAACAAGCCTGGTTCCTGTTAGCGTTTGTCAGTTTGTGTACCAGATAGTTCAAGTTGACAGGTTGGCGTTGGGTCAAAGGTCATCCCCCTGGAGGATTCTTCTATTCTGCTCTGGGGTATTTTTACAACAACAGTCCTAAGGCAGCTGCAGAGATGAGACTTGCAGATGGAGGAGTCTGCTGCTGATCTGGGCCAGTGACAGCTTGAGGTGGTTGATATGACACCAATTTATTATTTTTTTTAAAAAGTTGTCTGTCTTGTGGTTGACGGATCTACAGGTACATGTACATGTGTCTACATCATAAGGAAGTCACTAAAAACTAACCAGTGTAGTGGTTCTTTTTGGTTTTTTTAAGGCACTTAAAGGTAGGATACACCATTTGCAGATATCAAAAATATTTACTACCGAATTATTGAGAAATATCTTACTCATTTTAAAGTAAATGTTGATTCTAGGCATCCAGCAAAATGATTGCACTAGATATCCTGTAATTATTCCGAAAAATAGAATTTTATAATGAAAAATTCACGATCGCCGGACGGTGATCGCGAAAAAAAAAAGATAACTAAGAATAACTGCTCGACGTCGGTTGAAAAAAAACGCTGTTTTTCGTGCTTTTCTCGACATCCATGATTGTAAAACTTCGGACAGCTCAGTTAAACGATATTTACTATAAAATACAACTCCCCAAATCTACTCATTTATGATAATTCAAGCAATTGAGTGATAGATCTCAAGCAGTCAACATAAATGGATGTTTATCTTCAATCCTCCCGCTTCTCTTCGGTGTCCCACAAGGCTCTGTTCTGGGCCCTCAATTTTTCACTATTTACTCAGCTCCCATTGCAAATATTGCACGTAAACATGGTTTACTGGTGCACATGTATGCGGATGATACGCAACTGTATTTACCATTTGATTTGTATGACAACGAAGATGAACTAGCTACTCGCAAACGCATGGAATCATGTATTGTGGACATAAAATCTTGGATGACTTCTAATAAACTGAAATTAAATGACGACAAAACTGAGCTCATTATAGTCACATCAAAATACCTTCAATCCAGAGCCACAAACAACTCTATTCAAATAGTGTCATCACCCATTCATGCTTCGCCAAGTGCTCGTAATTTTGAAATTATTTTTGACAACACGCTATATATGGAGGATCACATCAAACGTGTCTGCAAAGCTACATATTTCCAAATCAGGAACATTAATCAAATTCGTAAAGTTTTGGATGACGATACAGCAGCTACTTTAGTCCATGCTTTGGTAATATCGAGATTGGACAATGGAAATTCTCTATTATATGGTATAAATGAACAACTACTGGCAAAGCTCCAACGTGCTCAAAATGCTGCAGCACGCATGTTAACCCGCACTCGTAAATTTGATCATATTTCGCCAATTTTGAAACAACTACACTGGTTACCAATTCGTCAAAGAATTCAATTTAAGCTACTTTTGCTCACTTGGAAATCACTTAATGCTATGGCACCAGTGTATATTAATGAACTTCTTTCTCCATATATTCCAAAACGCACTTTGAGATCTGCTGACAAAATTCTTCTGACTGTCCCTAGAACTGTTTCGTCGTATGATGATCGTGGATTTTATGCAGCTGCTCCCAAGCTTTGGAATGCCTTGCCATTCGAACTTCGCAGTTGTAGTTCCATCAATGTTTTCAAAAAGTTGTTAAAAACTCATTTATTTGAAACTGCTTATAATATTTGATTGTTTTTGCAAAACATTTTATTGTGATTTATGTACTCATTTTAAGCTTTTACTTGATGTCTTTAATGTGATTTCTGGTATCGCATTGCTGACACATACCTTAATACATGTATGTTCGGCCATTTTTTTTCTCATTTTGGTCGGGCAGGAATCAGTTATTGCTGTTAAGTTGTTGTAACTGCTAATTCTGGTCTTCTCCTCTGTTTGCTTGTTTGCCATGTGCAGCTGGGCAGTGTGTGTTGGTACTGTGATATCCTCTTTGATCTTGTAGGGCCACATTATTGATCTTGAATTGCCTTTATGTTTTATTTATTGTTGCATTTTATTTTGGTTCATTATTTTTCCTTTGTCATGTTTGTGTTTTATGTTGCGCCTCGGAATAGGTTTTCTCTAGATAGATGGCGCATTATAAATGCTTTATATTATTATTATATTATTAATTACCAATGGTGTATTCTACCTTTAAAGTACCCTTACCTGATTGTCCCTTAAACCTTGTTCTACGGTTAAAATAACCCATACTAAAATTTGTCGAAGAAAAAGACACGATAACGATAGTCGGAATCGACCCACAGACCTTACGTTGTGTGTTTATGCTAGACACCTGATGATGTCATCATAATGTCAGATCAAAATTTCTCTACAATACATCCCCCTCTATGTGCACACCCAATATTAACTCAATTAGAGCTACAGGTGAGTAGAGATTTAAGGCTTCAAATTATCACCTTAATGTGATGTAACTTGACACCCGTAATCGCAACGAAAATCTTCTGCATACATGTACATGTCAGGATGGTTGCCTATATGCCAAGTCTGAAGTCGATCAGATTTACGGAAGTGCCAAAGTGTATGGGTAGAAGACAAACACAATCTGTTTCGTGTAACTTTTGTGTTTGTAGCTTGTGACCTGTACTTTTAGAAAATATTATAAATTTTCACATTTTGCTACTTTACGCCCATAAACAGTCACATATAGCAAGGTTGTTCCTGTTTACTTTCTGAATAAAAAAAGCTTCAACTTTGTCTTGCATTATTCATCCACATAAATCTCACTTCCTGGAGTAGGAAAATAGAAAAACAATTCCCAATACGCACCCAACCCAATGTGCTTAGTTGAAAACAAAAGAAACATCATCCCCAAACTACCGGTACCATTGTAATCACTTTAGGATTACTACCAGTAGCAGGCCATTCTGTTAGTTGCCCCCAACAGAAACCACCCCCTCCTCTGTCAAAAAAACGATAAATACAAAATTGCTGCACACTTTGGCAATAAAACAAACAATTTCTTGGGCATCTGATGGCTTTTGCAGGTGGGGTACACTGGGACCTGTGCTCTCCTCTGGGACCTGTGCTCTCCTCTGAGCTGTACCCCCAACAACTGCAGACATAAATCTGACAGGAGCCTGACTATTATAATAACATGCACAGGTGGATACAGCAGTTACCTTGGGATGTTTTAGGTTGTGTTTTTTCTGCCCATTTTTTCCCTCCTTTTGTTTTCCTCTGGGCAAAAGAGTATGGGGGAGGGGAAGTAAGAGTCAATCTCTGTCACTTAATATAGATTCTTATTTGATGCTTAAAGATGCATTTGACATAAAGCTACAGTAGTACATGTACATGTACATGTACATGTACATGTACAGTGTACACCATTTGCTTTTATTGTAATTTTGGATGGCGCACAGTTGTTATGAGTCACTGATTTTTGTGTCGCGAGTTGAGTCGAGATGGTCAAGTCGAGTTACGTTGATGGTGTGGAGTCGAGTCGAGTCGAGTCTAGTCGAGTGACAGTGTGGAGTCAAGTCGAGTCATGGTGCCGAGTTCAGTCATGATGGCGAGTTCAGTCATAGTCGTGGTGTCGAGTCGAGTCATGGGTTGAGTCATGGTGTCGAGTCAAGTCACGTCGCGTCGAGTCGAGTCGAGTCGAGTCACAAATATTTGAATATTGTAATAAATAAACAGACACACAATATGTTTCAGACACACAATATGGTTGTCTATGACATGTATGTTTGTTGTATCATGGAGGAAGGAAAACGTATAAGCCACTGTATAATATACGGTACCTCATATTTACATGTATGTACTTATTCGCTACCATCCAAGAGTTTACGGCTGAACGCCTCTAAGTCGGAATCTCTGCCGGTGCGCTGCGACGCCGCAGGCGTCCCGCCCGAGGGCGGCCCGCGTCAGCGCCTCACCACGATCTTACCGTGGGGGGCCGGGCCGATTCCGCCGACTCCGCGGCCATCCGCACAAGCCGGCAGGCCGGCGGCAGCAATTTGGAGCGGAATCCCGTCCGCCGTTTCGAGAGGGACGCCAGATCACTTGCAGACGACTTGGGTATAATTATTCGCTGATATAAACATGACATGAACATAAACTGGCACTGGCGTTTAGTCATTGCAAAGAAAATCAATAGTTTTGCTCATATTTTGGGAACATCAGTCTCAGTAGCCTTCACTCAAGTCGAGTAGAGTCATACTGATGAGGGACTCGAGTCGAGTCGAGTCATTTGCCTGCAGTGAGTTGAGTCAAGTCATTTGCCTATCGGGACTCGAGTCGAGTCAAGTCTAAAAAAAATGTGAGTCCGAGTCGAGTCGAGTCATTACAACTCTGGGGTTAGGGGGTTCCTATTAGTAAATATTGTGATGTTGACCTGTTTTTAATTTTAAATTTTTGTGTTCACAGATGCTGGAAAAACCAAGAACACTAATGCTGTTTTTGTAGTCTGGTTCTTTGACTTCCTTCAGATGAAACATGTGTAATGTATAGCTGTAAGGGAATTATCAGGTTAGGAAACCAGAATATTTATGGCTGGCACCCATTCACAGATGTGTAACAATATTATAAATAAAATTTGGACTAATGAAATTAAATTGGGGGCAGTTTTGAAAGTAGTCTGGTATTTTCAACGATTGCTAGAGGCCGGAAATTGTTTGAAAATACTACAAAATTCCACTTTTGAAAATCACAGCACACTAGATGCTGTGATTTCACATGATGCTTGAGACTGTTATTTACTTAGACAAGTAAGGTGATTTAGTAACAATTCAGTAGTATTTATTTGTTGACTTGTGTATACTACCGGTACCTTTAAAGCTAAGTGTACCATTTGTCATTTGTGCATTTATATCGTTTGTAATAGCAAAAGTGCTTAAAATCTAAAGAAAGGAGCTTGACAAATAAGGTTTCATTTTCAAAATTCTCCCAAAAATGACATTCAAAACCTTTAGCTTTCATCGTCTGAAAGGTTACTATGTAGTTTGGGTAAAATTGGGTACGGGTACTCGATTCCATAATCTGGAATCGGTTCCTGACATCAACGGTCAGGTTCTCATGTACCTGGTTCTGATGCACAGCCCTACTGTACACTTTACATGTAGCAATTTACAGATGTTGTGGAATTATTGGATTCAGTGTTTGCTAGTGGTTAGGTTATTTCAACGATGATCGGCGGACCATTGTTGGTAAATTCAAGCAAAATAATCCACTTTTGTTCTTAAAATGACAACACAACTGACCTGCTACAAAGAGTTACGAAGAGTAATGCGTCATCTCTTAACGCATCATACGATCGATTTCACAAAACTTGCGATGTGTTTAATAAACACATCGCAACTACCGGTACCCTGACAACGGTTTAAAGGTATCATTTGCAGATATAGAAAATATTTACTTCCCAATTAAAAAGAAATATCTTACTCGTCTGAAAGTAAATATTGATTATAGACATCCAGCGAAATGATTGCGCAAGATATCCTGTAATTATTCTGAAAAACAGAATTTAATAAAGAAAAAACACAAATAACATAAGAATAACTGCTCGACGCCGGTTAAAAACAAGCGCTGTTTTTTGTGCTTTTCTCGCCATCTATGATTGTAAAACTTCGGACAGGTCAGTTAAACAATATTTACTATAAAATACAACGCCCCATATCTACCCATTTATGATAATTAAACCAATTACCAA
The DNA here is from genome assembly GCA_037893245.1 of Crossaster papposus. Lineage (NCBI taxonomy): Eukaryota > Metazoa > Echinodermata > Asteroidea > Velatida > Solasteridae > Crossaster > Crossaster papposus. Next base: position 1,229,570 of record JBAIAA010000246.1, read on the forward strand.
TGGTGTATCCTACCTTTAAAACACGTCGTAAGTTAAGACGTGTTTTGGGGTCTTTGTAAAATAAAACTCGTCTTTTATTAGCCATTTTTTTGCCATAAAAATGAAATACACAAGACTAGAGTACTCGGGCAATGTGTGTGAAGTTGTAAATTAAACATTCATCATAGTCAAATGAATAAATCTTTATCAGTGCACTTGAATAAGAATCTGTATTAAGTGACAGAGATCGAGTCTTAAGCCCTGTTCGCACTGGACTTATTATGATAAAACATACCTAGACGATGGGTACTTTTCCCATTTTAAGTCCAGTGCGGACAGCCTAGGACGTTGTCCTCTCAGGTATTTCTCCCGAATCCAGTGGGTACTTCTACCGGCCAACTGCTGCCCGGGAAAACTTCCCTGGTCACTTTTCCCTAGACGATAAGTCCAGTGCGAACAGTGCGTGTCGGTAAAAGCGGCCAAGGAATACGTTCGGCCGGCCCTCCAGTGCAAGGTCATGCTACACAAGACACCGCGCATGCGCTCTTTGCATTGTTTACGTGCGGGCACGCATGCAAATCGCATCGTGATCACATTCGCACGTGGTTCTGCAAAAAGATTACGTAGAGTTGGGGTTCCTTTGGTCAATATTATTATTGATACAGTCGGAAGTTTGATTGGTGCTACCAGTGCATCATTTCCAAATGATAATAAAGAACGTCAACGTGTCTTACGACGAAAGAAAGCACGACAACGGATGCAATACCGTACCTACGATGGTATGGCGTCAATGATGCGATCGGAAAAAAAACCCACGCGCGAATGGGTACACCAGGGTCAATGCAGAAAGGTCACGCAAAGCGCCCTCACGAGTCATTATAATGACAGCTCGGCTACTTCTCCCACGGTCTCGGTAAAATTTTCCCGTGTCGAAAGTCCAAGTGCGAACAGTGGTAACATTTGACCATTTTTTATTTTACCATCATCTCAGTAAAACCTTCACACACAAAAGTCCAGTGCGAACACTGCTTTACTTGAAATCAGCTACAGGTCCACGGCAAGCTTGTTTTTCTCTAACTGCATCATACGTCAGCCTTTAAAAAAACGTTTTTGAAGCTTTCCGAGTAGAGATTCGACGACTCTTTGCTGACTACGAGACAACTATTTACTGTGCGTCGAATAAGTACTTAGAACAGTCACTGTTTTGTGCCATAAATACACCTACCCATGATGCACGACGTACAATGTGTTTAGTGAAATGGATTTCACGATGCGTCGCAGCTGCCACGCGTCGTAGAGATACGACGCGTCGTAAGTTACAAAGAGTTTAGTGAAATCGGGTGCATGTGCCATGATTTCACGTACACTACAGGCAGTTATTGTATTACCTAATAATTAGGAATAATGGAGCCAACCTTTGTATGGTTTACAGCTTGTAGAATTGTTCAAATCTCTGTTTTTACATGGAATTAGCCATTGCATGTCAGTGTATACACAAGACTTTTCCAATGACTCACAAATGTTGTTAACCTTTACTAATTTTGTTTCATAGTAACACCGCACCTGTATCAATGAACATTTGTCAGTTGATAACACAGGTCCCCTGCGGACTACAAAGCCTTCTCCAGTTGCAAAGTATAGGAAGTGACTCAGAATACTCCATGCTTCTGACTGGAGGAAGTTAGGGGAGAGACTATAAGTATTAACTGAAGTCAATGGAAAAATTATCTGAGAAAGCTCCTAGTCATCCTATGTTTAAACATGTGGTGCTTGTAAAGGTGTATGTAGTATACACCATTTGCAAACTTAAACAAATCCCAAACTACTGAATTATTATGAACAAATCTGTGAAGCGGTGTAAGCCACGTGGTTTGGTATCCTGACCTAGCAGTAGTTCCCTAAGGTCTATAAATTGCTTCCGACCATTTCATGTGAAGTAGAGCCGGGGAACCCGACTACAGCAACAGCATTTTTTTGTTCTTGGTTATTCCAGCATCTATATGATTGAACACAAAATATCCAACAAGTCATTGTAACAATTGGCGTAAAATACGTACCCCCAAATCCATCCATTTCTGAAAATAATGACATACATGTACATGTAGGCAATCACTATCTCCGGAGTTTAGTCATATCAAATGGGGGGATTAATGCTCATGGTGATGTTTGGCAAGATATGCACTTCTGTAGTTGAAAAATATATGATAGCGTGACAGTGGTGGCAGTTTGGTATTTTTCAATGGCCGCCAACATGCTAGTTACCGTATACAATTATTCTGGTAACAAGCATATAAGCGGACATTTTGAGAGAAAAAATTGACAAAAGTGATACAGTGAAACACCGCTATACCCAACACCTGTACTTGGATCTCGTTTTTGTGTGTAAACAAATACCCAACACTGTTTTTGAAAAAAAGTGTCAATGGATTTAATAACAAATTCCACCGTCCTCCGATCGTCGTGTCTAAACATACTAAACATACTTGTTGAAAATATGTCAACAGATTTTTGGGCCGTTTTTAATCACCAAACGTCCCTATGGCTGGTGCTTTTTGTTAAAAAGTGACTGGTGGCTATTGTGTCGGACGCCATCTTGAAAAAAAAGGTACATTGCACCCGATGGACCGGCGGCTGATAATCGCTATACTGAGCTATCGATATACCAAACAAAATCTGTGGATCCCGTGATGTTCGTTATAGCGGCGTTCCACTGTACCACACAAAAAGCTGCCACTACTCACACTACAAATGCTATCACACATTTTCCAACTCTAGATGTGCATACCTTGCCAACAATTGCTATAAAAATAAGCATTACTTCTCTCGATCATTTGATACCAGTGGTCCAATTTTTAAAGGCTAATGGACTAAAAAGCAAAAGTTGCACAATGTACATACATGTACATGTACATATCTTTAAAAATACTACTAATCTCTAAAACAAGACCCAGTTTTGTTCTAATCAGTGGTATCTACATGTGAGTCAACCTTGTCTTCCCCCCTTTATAGTTTAAAACACGTTTTCAGTAAAAACACAAGTACATGTCCTACCTGCGTCATTTAGTTGCCGATAGCAACCCAGCAAGCTTGCTCTTGATATAACTTTGCCACCTGTTGCCAAGGTTGCCTGAGCTCTGGTTTTGAATGTCTGAGAGGCCCAAGTGGTAAATCCATTAGACCCCCTTAGCCCAGCTCCAAAATAATTAGTGATCAAATATGTTTTACAGAAGATTACTGAGGTAAAAGGGGAGAAGGGTGATGGATATAACAGAGAGAGAAAGAGAGAGAGAGACAGGTTGTGACTTGAAGGGAAAGGTGGAGTTGGGGGTTGAGTTGGTAGAGGAAAACAGTTGTTTATGGGAAACATTAAAGGTAGGATCATAGGATACAGCATTTGCAGACTATATCGAAAATTGTTCCAACCGTATTATTAAGAAATATCTTACTTTTTTAAAAGTAAATAACGATGTAGGCATCCAGCAAAATGATTACGCTAGATATCCTGTAATTGTTTCAAAAAATTGAGTGAGTATAAGAAAACATTCTCGATCGCCAGACTGCAATCTCGAAAAAAACAAGAACAACATAAGAACCACTGCCCAACGCCGGTTGAAAACAACGCTGTTGTCTTGCTTTTCTCAGCATCTGTTATTGCAAAACTTCGGACAGGTCGGTTAAACGATATTTAAGTACAACCCTCCAAATCCACCCTTTCGTTATCATTCAAGCAATTAATACCAATGGTGTATCCTATAAAGAGAAAACAATTATGAATTTCAATATCAGTTTTCCATTAAAGTTCGTGTGTTCGTGTTTTTTTGTCGTACCACCCTGGAAAATAGATTTTCGAATTAAATTGATTATTTTCTTGCGTTTCCTCTTGTTATGAGCTTTCAAATCAGTTCACGCAGCAAAAGGGCTCAAAATCTAAGGAAATTGTGCTTTAAAGGTTGGATACACCATTGGTAATTGCTTGAATTATTAGGAATAGGTAGATTTTATTTATTTTTTTAATTTGTTTGGAGGGGGGGGGTGTATTTTATCGTAAATATTGTTTTACTGACCTGTCCGAAGTTTTACAATCATGGATGCCGAGAAATATTAGGAAATATCTTACTGATTTTAAAGTGAATAATTATTGTAGGCATCTCGCACAATGATTGCACTACATGTAGATATCCTGTAATTGCTGCAAACATTTTATTTGACAAAATCATTGCAAGATGGCTATCGCGAAAAACAACATACCGGTAAGAACCACTTTGCCTTTAACTAGGGGTGCGCATTTACGAGTGGTTTAGGAACCAGGTACCCGATTACAAAAGCACTTATGCCACATCATTAATCTACATGTAGTACCAGTCCAGTACAACAAGATATGGATGTTTACAGTCAGCTTACACTCGGTTCAGACAGGTGTTCCACAGTGGCGCCGAACCAAATTGAAATCAAGTCGCTCCTGAGTCGCTCTAACAACTCCCCCAGTTGATCGTTCGCTGTCTGGCACGCCTTGTCGTTTCAGACATCGGACTCAATTCACTCATTTGGTTCGGCGCGACTGTGGAACGCTTGTCTGAACCAAGCGTTAGCTGCAAAGGTGTTAACTGCAAATTTACAATCGTCATCGAATTTGAAATAATGTATATTTGTTCTTATGTAGCCTGGTTTCATTTTTAAAATTCCCAACAAATGACATTCAAAACATTTCGCTTTTAACATCTGGAATGTTACTATGCAGTTGGTAAAATTAGCTAGGGGCACTCGATTTCAGGAATTGGTTCCTGACATAACGGTCGGGTACTCGAGTACCCGGTTCTGATGCACAGCCCTACTTTTCACCATGCAAATCTTTAAATCTCATCTTGTTTTTTTTTGAGGTGAGGTTTTTCTTGAGGTTCGGGGAGGGGGGGGGGGGGGGGGGGGGGGGGGGGGGGGTGGTGGTGGTTGTAGAGTTGGTGGGTAGAGTCAACTTCATATTGCTTTGAGTTAAAAATAAACAAGAGTTCACAGAGAGTGATCCCCTGGAGACCCATTTTGCAACACAGCAGGGAAAGTCAACCGGAAATTGTCATTGGCTTGTAGTTATGCCTCATGCCTGTACTGATAGACTGAGGTGATTCAGATTGAGCAAGCCACCCTGCCCCTCTCTAGGGGTTTTCAAAACCTTTGCTTCGTCTTTGGCATCGGCTTTGTCTTCGACTTCGCCTCCAAATTCTAAATAACTGAGGAGAAAATCTAAATAGAAGCAAACGGTAATATTCAAACTTTTGGGTTCTTGGGCTGAATGTTTCAGAGTGTGTCTGGAGTTCTCAAAGATCACAGCTTAAAATCACCCTAACCCAAAGACGAAGACGAAGCCAGGGATTCGAAAAGGCCCTCTGAGTCTACTCTCTATCTGAGTCTATCCTCTCTAGGGGTGGGGCGTTGCCCGACCATTTTGTAAGGGGGAGGGAAGGGGTGGTACATTTGTCCACTGACCCACAAAAAGACAAGGACATTTTGGTGTTACCTCATAAAACAAAGTTTTAGGGAGACATTTTATACCAGTCCTACATTCTGGAGCAGGTTCCAGTGTGAATGACTCTGTACTTTACTTACTCTGTACTGAAAACAATGTACTTTACATCAGAAAAATAAAATGTCAACATGATATTTTCATTTTCCGGTATTTACATCGTAATAGTGTTTGCGTATTTTAGGATATCTTCCCTATAACCATTTCTTTTTGATAGTTGGTAGGGCTGTGCATCGAAACCTGGTACTCAAGTACTCATGTCAGGAACTGGTTCCAGATTATGGAATCGAATGCTCGTAACCAACTTTACAAACTACATGGTAACCTTTCAGACGATGAAAGTGAAAGGTTTTGAATGTCATTTGTTGGGAATTTTCAAAATAAAACCAGGCTACATGGGAAAACAAAATATACTTCAAATTTATGATTTTGCAGTTTACACCTTAAGCAAAACTCACTCTTGCAGTTTTAACTCACTGATGTCGTAGTATTATAGTGTGGAACTTTTTGAACATGCTAAAAATTAACTTTTTTGTGATATAAATTGTGTGGTTGGGTTTCTTTAACGGGTATCCAGGTACTCGTGTTTTATATAATCGGGTACCCGGTTCCCAAACTCCCCATAAATGCACACCTCTAATACATGTAGTTGGTCCCTGCCGCACTATGCCATATGAACCTTTTGATATAAATAGTTGAATAGCGAATAGTTTGCTACATGTTGACTATCGTCCAACCATCGTCGACAAGCGTGAGTTTGATCAGAGTTCCTTGATCGAACTTGATCTTGTTTTGCCAGTGTGAGTACATGTACATGTAGGATGTTTTTGGCGCCACGAAAGTTCAGCCACTAGTGAAATATTGGCCCTTGATCAAACTTGTTCCTGTATAACCGTACATGTACCTCCAAATGATCATTGTTTCTCTCCACATTTCCCGAAAATGTAACCCACATGGCAACATACATTAAGGGGGGGGGGGGGGGGGGGGGGGAGGAAGAGGAAGAGGAAGGGGAAGGGGAAGGGGAGGAAGAGAGGAGGTACGCTGTCCTATCATTAGCACCAAATTGTCGTAAAAAAAAACATGCAGTAGGGAACTGACATTGAGTAAATGTGGGTGTGTCTTGAAAGTACATTGTATATAATTTATGAGCACAGTTTAAATAGATAATGAATGAGCCTGTTCTTCATTAAAAACAGGGTGGACCTGCAAGTATGCACATGGATCGGTGGATATATATCGTCACCGACACCATGAACTGGCACCCTCTGCATCACATGTGTACACAAAATTTATTGCCGAATATATCATTTTGTGCCATGGAGTATAACATGGCAAAGTTTTTTTTTTCTTAAATCATGTTAATTTGCTAATTTTTATTGGGGAGTTTTGCAAAAATTAGTCCATTCTGTCGTTTTTCGGTTCCACGAAGTGACACTGCACTCGGTGTCAGTTTGTGAAACGAAATTGCGGGGGCGTGCTGTGAAAAAGATTTCACGAACTGGCACTGTCTATACAACGTACCCAGGGCAATGTTGTATTACGCCGTGTATACGTATCACGTTTGTCTACGAAATAAATAGAACTGGATGTTGTCAACACGGCGGCACCCAAGCACTGTGTGCGCGCACTTCCCGAAAACGCGACAGTTTTCGTTTTCACGAACTGACACTCACTCATGTACAGTATGCGCGCACTCCCCGAAAACGCGACAGTTTTCGTTTTCACGAAGTGTCAAACCTTTAAAAGTGTTTTTCCCCGAATTGTATTTCTGTAACGGCGACCACTGGGTGTCAGTTCGTGGTGTCGGTGACGATATGTGAGCTGCTCCAACAAAACTCAGACAAAGTTGATTTGGGAAGAGTTTAGTGATAAAACCCTGACAACCTAATTAAAGGATAAACAGCTTTGAAGTTCAGAGAATCGTATTATTTCTAGACACAATTTCTTTACAAAATCGACAAAAAACACACTTCTGGGTAACTGATTATTTACAAAATTTTTGAGATTGTAGGGCCTAGATTAAAGGTAGTTGACACCATTGGTAATTGCTTGAATTATCATGAATTTGTAGATTTGGGGGGTTGTATTTCATAGTAAATATCGTTTAACTGACTTTTCCGAAGTTTTACCATAATGGATGCCGAGAAAAGCACGAAAAAAAGCGTTTGTTTTCAACCGGGGTCGAGCCGTTATTCTTATGTTATTTGTGTTTTTTTGCTCTCGCCGGACGGTGAGAGCGAATTTTTCTTTATAAAATTCAATTTTTCCCAATAATTACAGGATATCTAGCGCAATAATTTTGCTGGATGCCTACAATCATTATTTACTTCAAATAAGTAAGATATTTCTTTATAATTCGGTAGTAAATATTTTCGATATCTGCAAATGGTGTATTCTACCTTTAATAGTTAGTGATTCACGAAAACCAAAAACCTCAAAATAGTAAAATCCACCCCGAAATGACTTCAGGAGTACATTGTTATAAAACACATTGTGCGACCTTGTCAGTGTTTCGTTAGAACAGGTCACATTATGTAGGGTGTTGGCAGGACGTTGAAATCAAAACAGTCCAGTGGATAGTAATATTTTAAAGGGTAAACTGTCGTATGAAACATTTGCTTTTGCTGATTTTTGTTAAATGGATGGATTAGGCATGGGGATTCTTAGGCAATGTCCAAATTGCTGGCTTTGGCTGTGACTTCGGCCGTTGCTATACTGTTGCTATGGGCGGTCATTGGCCGCCCTTAGCAACAGCATAGCAACGGCCGAAGTCACAATTCAAACATGGTCTTATTTTAACACGAACCTGTATAAAATGTTGTTTTCACAGATGCTAGAAAACTAACTAAGTGAAATATGTTTGAAATATGCTTGAATACTGTCATTTCATTGGCCGAGAGCGACCACGTGTCCAGTCTGTAGAGATGCACGTTATATGGCTGAGCCCTTGTGCAATGTGCGTTGCAGCACGCTTGCATGAAGCACCTGCACGCAACGTGTGCTTGCGGCTGGGAACTTATACAAACTTAATGCATCGCTAGCAGTAAGTCTCATGCCAGTTTTATCAAGGGTTGCACCACAGTGTAATAAGTTTAATATGTAGCAGTACATACCGGTACTTCGTATGTCACATTTTTTTGTGTGAATGGGGTTCCAGATATGGTTGGCAATAAACAAAAAATAGGTTCGGTCGGAAATGAGAACCAAAGAAATAAAAAAGGACGCCATGATAAAACAAAAAAATGATGCCACCAGACAACATAAATTAATTTATATTTCCTGTGCCAAACCCAAACCCCTCAAAAAAGAAGACTTTTTGTGTGTTTCTTTCGATGACCCACTTTAGTGACCTAGTTTAAAAGAAGTGTTGAAAGAAGGCTTGGGATTAACCTTCCCACCTCCTCTAAACTTCATGGAAGCTCCGCAGTGTCGAGTGATCTTCTAATTTGATCAAGCGTTGATTATATTCTTGATTATTCCATTCAAATGGAGGCTGGTTGAGAACAGCTGTTGTTGATGAGGATGTGCCACTTACTTGTCACTGGGATGTGAGACGGTATTGGTTCCATTTCTTTTTAAATAAAAATTGATGCTTCGCGAAGCAGCTGGGGCTCTCGCTATTAGTTATTGAACAATAGAAATGAAGTTTCAACCTTAAAACACTGTAAAATTTCACGAAGATTTCACAGTGATTTAAGGGTGAAACTGCATAAATTTATATTATTCAAGAATTCATAGTGTCTGCTCTATAGGGCTTGGTGTTGTTTCTTCTTCTTTCTCTTCTTCTTCTTGTGCCAAATCCGACACCCGGGACCTTCTTGGTAAATCTCAAATCTGGCCCATTCATTCTGTACACGGTCACTGCATACAATTTTGCTATTTGCTGCGAGGCCAGTTTTCTCCTATCGTGCTCAAATTTGTTCTGGTCTGAGGCATTACATGTATGTGGTCACTGAAGCTGTCTTTTCTCTAAATTTTAGTCTTTTCTTTAAAGGTTTAACTGGTCCTTTCACAGACCATGGAGGGTGATCGAAGAAACAACATATATATACACTGACAGACCAAATACTTTACAATAAAATACACACTCAAATTAATCCAAGGGATATACAAGAATCCCCTCCTGGCATAAGGACAACCCTTTAACCAGTTTGCCCCGGGATTATTTTAACATCACCCTTATGGGGACACAAAAATGTCACAACAACTCGGTCAGATTTTTTCAAACAAAAGAAAGTGTCCCCATAACTCGGTGTGTGCCTACCTACCATGACAACTGATTAAAAAACAATCTTGAGTTAAAATCATGTTTTCTTATTAACATGGCTGCTATTGCTCATTAGATAGGGGCCTATTTGTAAAAGAGAGTGGTTTACAGCAACATCTAAAGTTGAGTATTTGGTTTTAACTTTCTCTATGGTTTTAAAGACAACCCAAGCTTCAAAAGAATCTGTTTTTTCTCATACTCCTACGACTCTGTGATTGATTTCTTTTTAAAGTTCAAGAAACGTGACATATAGTTTTTTCGGTCGTATGTATCTTGATAAATTAGCTTGCAAATAAATCTGGTTTGCATTTTGTGGGGCACGCAAGTCATGCGGTCTAAGGCTCGAGGATTAACTCTCTGTGGCAGCGAGCGAGGGCCACCATCTTAGCACTGCCCCTAGAGGAAACCTTGTCATGTGACCCATGAAATGAGACATGTATGAATACACCCTGCATGTATGTATAGCATGTCAGTTTGTGCCTTCCTGGTAGTCAGGGCTAGGGGTGCAGTCAGGGGTGTTGGGGATATTTTGGTTCAGATTTTTAGAACACAAATGTGAATCACTCTGTATTGCAAACAACACAGTCGCCATTTTGTGTTGCGTTTATTCATCTTCATCATGATTTTACCCCAAATATTTCCCCCAAAAATCAAAATCCTTTCCTCTATCTACAATGTACATGGTTTTTAATGGCGCAAGCTACTGGTCATTTGTAAGTCCACTAACTTAAACGTGGATTTTGTTATCTTGTGTAGGAACGGGTCCCATGATTGAAACAATAACTGGCTCAATGCTCTAGCCATTGAAGTGGCGGTCCAGATTGGTCTGTACAGAAAACTGTTAACTATATCGTTAGTCCTTAACTAGTTCGCGCCGGAGAACGTACATGTATGCATGCAAATTTTTTACGAGATTCAAAACGGATGACGCATTAACACGCCACGAGCAAGACCGGAAATGTCTTTTAGCAGCGAGCAAGGCCGGAAATGTAATGGGTGTGCTTCCCGGTACAATTGGTCGGAACTTGCGTTAAAAAAGACCCCGCGCCACGGCTCGGGGAATGTTACAATTATCTTGGCGCAAACTGGTTAACCCTAACCCCTATGCAGTATTCTTTAAGCACCCTGCCAAATGCAACAGAATGCAACACAGCTGAAATAGAACCCTGCTAAATGCAACAACATGCAACAGTAGACCATGGGATGAACATGAAATAGGCATTCACATTTTAAGAATTGTGACCCCCCTCTAGAAGCTACCTGATATTTTCCAGAAATACAAATATGATCCTATTGAATTAGAATATCAGGTTCGCCAGAGAAAAAAATTGCACATTAATTAGGCTTAACCAATTAAAATATCAAGCTTGAAAATAGCGCCCTCTGTTGGTCACTTCGGGAGAGGTGTGTACAAAACCTATGAGGAATTGAAATGTACACAAACAAATGGCAGGGGGCGATTTGAGCTCGTCTGGACAGAAATGACTGCTGTTTTTGTTTTCCCGATTTCCTGTATATTCCTTATTTAAAGAAATATTCCTAAACCAAGATTGTTATAGTTTTTTTCATGTTGTCAACAGTTCATTTTTTGTTTTCATAATTTTTTTTCTTCATTTTATCAACCGAATGTTTGTTTCTTGCCTGTGTTTCTTTTTGATTTTGGGACTCCCCCCAAAAAACAAATAAAAACAAAAAAAAACACAAGAACAGAAGAAAAGAAGAAGAAACAGTTATAAGAAAAATGACAAATATTTATTATACATTATTGCAAATTTTCACAATAAAATAAACGAGAAACTTGTTTTGATAAAATACAAATTTTGTATCATTATTTTTGCAATTTTTTTAACAATATCAGAACTTCATCAAAAACCTTTTTAAACGCCACGTGATTGACAATCTTCAACCAATTGTTATCCTGAAAGATACGGCAATATTGATTATTGCTTTGTAAGTTATATCTGTGCAGTAATTGTAATTCAATGATATTTTAAAGTTACATAGTCCTGCAGATTACTACAATAATATTGCATTTAGTGATACAAGCACCAAAATTGGCACACATGCTCATTTTTGGTCACTTTATACAAAAACCCCGTTAGCCAAATTAAAATCCAAGATGGCCGCCATTTTTGAAGATGGCCGCCAATGAAGGCCAAATGTCACCGAAATATTGATGTACGGATGGATAGAATGGTAATACAAGCACAAAACTTGGCATTTAACATCTGTTTGGTCTCCCTGTTGTTGGTATATCCAAAACAGGATATTAGGCACTTGAACATTCAAGATGGCCGCCATTTTCCAAAATGGTCGCCACTGAAGGGCTAGTAGTAGTGTTACCAAGGATCAAACAGTAATACAAGGACCAAAATAGGCATTTAATCTCCATTTGAATCCAATATTATGCTAAAATTGTCAACCACTTGGTAATTCAAGATGGCTACCATTTTTAAAGATGGCCGCAACAAGATGACTCAGCCTAGGCCTATATGTTACAAAAAGTGACACATAAATCGTAACATATCTTGTACAAAGACATACAACACACTCTAAAAACAAATTGGTTGAAAATAACCAATATATTGGTCGATTTCAACCAATCCAGTTGGTAGATATGTGGATAACCAAAATATTACTGTTATTACCCTGTTGAAACCGACATTTTACCGAGTAACAACAAGATAATACAGGTAATGTGGGTAATGGTGAAAGGCTTGAATTGGTCATTACATTGGGAATTTGCGTAATAACAGTAAAATTATAGCAATTCCAGAAAAATGTCCAAGTCCAAATATTACTGTTATTACCCTGTTGAAACAGAGTTTTTTTGCGAGTTTATAACAGGGTAATGAGAGGTAATGGGTAACATTTTACCGAGTTAATAACATGGAAATGCCGGAAATGCCAGAAATATTGTTACATTCTCCTTGGTAATATTTGTTAAATAGGGTAATATCAAGGGGTAATATCAGGTGGTAATAACACGGCCATGCCAGGAATGTTAGTTACATTCTCCCTGGTAATATTGGGTAAATGAGGTAATATCGGGTGACCCAATTTACATGTTGACCCCAAGTGGGCGTGATAAACTTTTTCTACATGAACGTTATGTTTTGCGTAATAGCGATACGTTTAGGGTGTTTTCGTAGAGATAATTGTGTAATATTTATTTACTCCAAGTCTCAAAGAAACAAATTTGCCAAAAAGCCAACACACAAATAAATAACAAAAAATTAGTTTCAAACTGTGATTATAGACGGCGATGATATTGCGCACATATATAGCGTTTAAGTACATGCTAAGATTGTAGCAGTGGCAAGCGTCATTGATGTTTATATGTGTATATATTGTAGTATTGTTCCGGTAGTATTAAATTAGTATTAACCAATATAATTAACCAATGGGTAATATCGGGTGGTAATAACAATGCAATGCCAGAAATAACGTTAAATAACGATTACATTTTCTCTGGTAATATTTGGTAATAATAATAGGTAAAAGGTGAAATATCGGGTGGTAATAACAATGCAATGTCGGAAATAACAGTTACATTCTCCCTGGTAAATGGGGTAATACCGGGTGGTAAATAACAATGCAATGCCGGAAATATCGGTAACATTCTCCCTGGTAACGGGTGGTAATAACAGGGAAATATTGGTCTACTATTTCCCCGTTATTACCCAGTAATAACCGTAATTACTTGTTACAGCCCGATAATATCGATATGTTACCCAGTAATAACAAGCGATATACTTGTTACAACCCGGGTAATATCGGATAAAATGCCCAGTGGGTTGGTTGCAAGCTCAACCAATATAACTAGTTGGAGGATAACCAATATATTGGTTATGAATAACCAATAGATTGGTTAATACCTTGGTTACAAGCTCAACCAGGACTGATGAGATCGATTTGATCTGTGCATGGGATGTTAAAACACAGACTGTAAGCATCAAAGGCACGCTAAGTATGCCTTCAAATGTTCAGTACCGGTAACGCAAATACAAAAAAAAGAGTTAATCTTGGAAAGCAATTACAACAGTAATGGTAAGAATCTCAAGTCAGGTCGCAATTCTTGTAACCATTTTCTTCTTTACTGACACCCGCTATTGTTATAAATTGGTATTGTACGTACGTGTTGGCCGCCATTTTGAAAAATTGCGGCCATCTTTGATTTCCAGTGATTTATGATTTGTTAATTATAAATGACCAACGAGAGGTAAATTGCAGCTTTATTGTATGACCATTTGGTTTCTTTTGTAAAATAACCAATGTATGTCATTCAATAAAAGCAATCTTGGAAAACATGGCCGCCATCTTGAAAAAATGGCCGCCATCTTGAATGTTTAAGTTGTTTCTATTTTTGAAAATGATAAGGGGTACATTTAGTGAATAGTTGCAACTGTTGGTGCTTGTATGACCAATTAATTCAATGTAACATTAAGTGTTACCATTTAGTGGCGGCCATCTTGAAAAAAATGGCCGCCATATTGGATTTTAATTTGGCTAACGGGGTTTTTGTGTACAGTGACCCCAAAAGAGTAGTTATGCCAATTTTGGTGCTTGTATCATCAAATGCAATATTGTGGTGAAAACAGTTATTAATCTGCAGGACTAACAACAGATTTGTGTAGATAATTATGCTTAAATGAGTTACAGGTAAACCAGCACATCAGCTTCCATCAATGTGAGCAAGTGCTTTGTTTCAACATCTGAAATTCATTTTAAAATTTTGTTATGATGCTTCCGTAAACAAAATTATAACTGCATTTATATACCTGTAAAAACAAAAGGATTATCTTAATCTGAGGTGATATTGAAGTAGTGATAATTAAAATACGAAATTATGTGTCGCGATAAGTAATTATTTTTGAGGGCAAGACTTTCACTTTTACGACACTGAAAATTAGTGCCATTTTACTTATGTAAATCTTCTCAAGTTTTTTAATTTACATACTCCCATAAAACATGCTATGAAATAAGATAAGGCAGGTAAATTAAACCAATTTTGATTGGATGAGCTTCTCCATTCTTGAAATGACAGTTGATAATCTTGCTGCACAGTGTCATCATTTGCTTTTGACTTGTACTCCCTAGCTACATGTACTTAGGTGTACTTTGGTAACATGTACGGTGGTATTTTACCTCTATTGCTACTACATGTACATGTAGATCCCTACCCTGAATATCAAGTAACAGTAGCTCACCCTGCCTAATATTTGCTGCTTTAAGCAATTTACCATCCTGCATTGTTTCGCAATTAACTAGCCGTTGCACCTTACGCTTGTGCGTGCGGTTTTTTTTGTTAGTATATATCTTTACAAATGATGCACTGAACAGGCAAGACATGTTTTCTGCCTGGAAGTGGTTGCACGTGTTGGTCACCAGAAGTTAAGGAATGCAGACCAGCTTGAACAAAGGCTCCCAATCTTGTTTGTCTGCTGTTTTCTTCTTCAGCAGCTGAAAAATAACAACATATTACATAAATAAACTACAACAAGCTTTAATTTTAACTTGTTATCTATTTATCCACTCCCCCCAAAAAAAATTACATGTACTTCATCTAAAACCTCTAATGAAAGTGGTTAAGAATACATTTTTTTTGCCTTTAACTACAAAGTAGTATGCATGTTTTTCTATTATTTTATACTATTTTAATATTTCCCCCCAATTTTTTTTATGAATCCTCAGTTAATTTAAAGTTAGGATACATCATTGCCAATTGTTTGAATTACAATGTATCAGAAATTGGTAACAAAAATGGGGGGCAGTTGTTGTCTTTTCTTTCGCGATCACCCGAAGACTATATTGAATTTTTGGTAATAAAATGCAAATGTTTGAACAATTATGGGATATCTAGCGCAATCATTTTGCTGGATGCCTAGTATCATTATTTACTTTCCAATAAGTAAGATATTTTCCTAATAATTCAGTAGTAAATATTTTTGATATCTGCAAATGGTGTATCCTTCCTCAAAGTCCTATATTTATATTTGAATCTATTTATATTTACATACAAATTACATTATAAAGCAGATGCCAAATGCTATTTTGTGCTGTTTTATTTATATAAGGGATTTTACTACCTTGTTCTATTTCTCTCTGGTCTGCCATTTTTTGTCTGTCTTCAGCCTGTTTGACTTGCAGAAGTGGTGGAGATGATCCCTCGGATTGTCGCTGTGTCTCCTACAGAATAATAATTTAAAACTGTTAGTACAAACTATAGCCCAATGCTCAACGTAAAAACACCAAGAACTGGAATTAGTTTCATACTCGGCCACCACCACATTTTATGAACAATAAATAACTTTCTAAAAAGGCTTGAAAAAGTGGTGACATTTGGGGAGTTTTAATTTATGAAATAAAATGCGGTGGCCAAATACGGAGTTCTTTCCCCATAGAAAAAATACACTATTTAGTAAGGCCAAGGAACACTTTGTTGTACACAGGGGTTAAGAACCCAGCATCAGTCCCCGCTTTGCATAGAATAAATACAAATTAAAACAATGGCCACTGACTTGAAATCGAACCTTACAACAATGATAAGGCCTGTAACATAACATTAACAATAAATTAACCGAATATTTGCCATGTTGTCCCATTCCTCCATGGCTGTCCTAGCCACAATATACACAATCTTACCTTCTTTGGGTAGGTCCACGGTCCTGGAAAGCACTTGAAAGAGCAATGGGGTGGCTGGCGTCTTCACTTCCGAGAGACACGGCTTGGCCTCTAATAATAGCTTACCCGGCTTGCCGATGCCGAATACCCTCGTGCGTGGTCTATATCAATGAACGACAACGTACTACTACGTAGTGGCAGTTTGGGGCAATTTAAAGCTTTGCCATAGCGTACAACACTCTCTGAATTTAGCCTAGCTCTTCACGCTGAATTGTATTACTTTAGATTTGGAATAAGTTGTGTGCATACAGCAATACAAAGGACTTTCGTCGCATCCCCCTTCATTCAGCTAAATTCGCGTCCGATGAAGACGCCATCTTGCACAACTTGATCGCACCGACTCTGCTGAAACAAGTCGTGACATTGGTCAACGTTGCATGAGAAACTAGTTGTGATTGGTTAGCAGTAAAAGTCATCGATTTATCTTTACATGGTTCGGGAGTATTTTTCCAACTCAAATTAACTATTACTTGATTAATGCGAATGTTTTAGGCTTGGCGAGTTTTAGGGTGATGCAAGACGGAATTTACACGAATTTTAAGCCCAAAATGTAATAGCTTCTTGAGGGGGGTCACAAAATCAACGAATTTGTGAGACCATGCTGCGGCCTACAGTGGGTTCTGTTGCATTGTGTAGGGTTGTGCTGGTATACTGACCAGCAAGCCTGCTAGGTGCCACAAAACGCATAATATCATTGGAGCATTCTGTTGCATTTAGCCGGGTAGGTGAATCATTTTTGTTGGTCGGTGGCATTTTTTTAAAGGTGTCAAGTCATACCTTACCAAGCCCCATTGTTTTGAAAGCATGGCCTAGGCTGTTTTCCAAACCTAGCTGGCTTTTGGTTTGTCTCTGGGTCCAGCCCATTGCTAAACTGCATGAATGAAGCCGGAGACGAAGACGAAGTTAGGCTTTGGAAAATGACTCTATTGTCTTAATACCCGGAACTGTAACAAATATGTTTTCACACACCATTTTTGGAAGAATGTGGCTCGGAGAGGCATACCTGGAAGAATGCCACATTGTATCAAGGTATCATTTGAAAGCATTTTGCTGCTACTTTAATGGCAAACAAAAAACATGTAGTCATACAGCACACAGTTTTTTTCAAATTGACCCTTAATTTGGGGATTATATTTTTTTCTAGGACAACATGCAGTACAGCATAATACAAAATAAGGTATCTTACTTGACTAAGGCATAAAAAAAAAAATGTTATGTTGGCGTAACGGGCCCCAAAAAATAGGGTAGGTAGGTCGGGATTTTTTTTTTTTTTTTTTTTTTTTTTTTCTCCCAGCAATGAAAATGATATGTTGTCTAATTGTTTAAGCCGGTAGTGATACACGATAGCGTGTCCAGGTTCAATATTTTCACAATCCACACACACAACAATGAGAAACGGTCAGAAATGGTTTCAAACGTATTTATAACTAGATTTATATAGATTTTAATCATTACATTTCGTCCCTTGAAAAAAAAATGTCCAGGGTCGGCCGTATTTTTAGGGTCGGTCGGGTTACGCCAACATAACATTTTTTTTTTTTATGCCTAAGTGTATTCTCGAGTATCCTGTGAAATCACGGCACCTGTTGCGTTGTCATTTTTCAAGAAATTTTGAATTTTGTATCAATTTAGCCAACCATTATTGGGAATGGTTTTTTTTTCTCTCTTCAAATACTGGCCCTAATTTACCAAGCTTGGTAAAAAGAAAAAATTCAGTCGGTTACATGTTGGCTAGTCTGGTTCCCTGACCTGACTGCTGACATCTCGGCAGATCTCAGCATATCTCAGCACAGCCCACTTTAAGTTGCTGCCTGCCAAGATAATTGCCCCTTGCACCTGGGAGTGGCTCAGTCCAAGCCAACCCTCCTCCCTCCCCTCTGCATGGCTCAAGCTTTCTAATTTCTTCTGCTAGCTCTGTGTGATGCATCCTAGGCCTTTGGGAGGCTGTACCAAAGCAAGGGACAGAAGGAACTAGATAAAAGAACAGCCGTTTTGTTTCTTGTTTTTTTTTTCCCAGCATCTGTGAACACAAAACTTTAAACATGTCACCGTTACAATATGTGACCCACTCTGCAAAAATGAGTCTGATGTGTTAAAAATCTATTTTGCAGTTGGTCAGAAAAAGCAAGAAATAAGCTTTCATTTGATATGGCACAACTCTGTAGTATATGCATTGGTCTTTTACAATTTTGGGAAATTTGCTTTTTCTCAGTTAAATTCAAAATGTTTTTTAAAAGAAATGAAGATTTACAATTGTAGTGCTTCATCAGATGCTATGGTAAGAATGACAAAACCTGTGAGTCAAATGAGTCAAAACAATCTTTTCATTCGATCAGATCTGAAAATACAGGTGTCGAAGAAACCAATTCGCCTTAAAACAAAAATATTATTTGTTGAAAGAAAAATCACCTCTGGGACAATAAAATGCCCTTTACGTAAAAATGTATTTTGCGACATCAGACTCATTTTTACAGAGCGGGTCACATATTTACTTTGGGAAGAACAGTGTGAGGACTTGGTCTTCCTTTGTAATAACAGACCAGGTTGGGGGATGGCCGCTGTTAACGGACCGACCCGAAAATCTTTTTAACAGAACCGTTTCAACAAAATAAACAGTTAAAATGCTTCAAATTGTATAACTTTTCTTTCAACGATATTTTAAGACGTTTGTGTTCATGTTCAGAGGCCATATTTTAGCTTTTGTGTGGTTCTCTGTTTCTTAAATGCATTGTTATTATTACCCATACTTTGAGACCAGACTGTAAAGCTCACGAATCAAACCCATGCAGGCACACATACGCGCATTGTTTTGCAAAATGCCGTGCTTGGTAAACGTTCTACGCCCGCGCAATATCAAGATTTGACCTCCCCGCCCCCTTTCCTTCTCCCCTCCCCCCTTCCTCCCCCCCCCCCCTCCCCCTTCCTCCTCCTCCTCTGCCCCCTTTCTCCTCCTCCTCTGCCCCCTTTCTCCTCCCCTACCCATAACTGGGTTTAATATTTCATCGGATAATGTGAGGTTTCCCTTGTGACCCTGAGTGTAGACACTTGGCTTCCGGAATACAAATAATACATTTCTGCACCCTAATGAAAATTTCACGGTTCCTCCGAAACGAACTCATCAGGAACATTTCAAGCTAAACTTAGCCAAAAAAATGAAAATACATCGTACGTGATCTTTGCTTTATTCTTCGTCGCGGACAAGGAAATCCTTTTTTCTTTCGTTTTGGAACGGTAGATGCCAAGGATCTGTTCAATTAGGTTGCGGCAGATGCGAAACAGGTGGCAAGTGGAGTGAAACACAACGGTAACTCGGCATTTATAAAAACTTGGGGGATATACCGGTACCATTAATTGATTTTCTTGTCAAACGGAAGTCCGCGCTAAGTCTAGTGGAAATTCGGCCCGCGGGAATATTGAACCCCCCCACCCCCAAAATGGTAAAATGGCGTAATACATGTAATGTGCCGGTACAGTGTGTACACAAGTACATGTACACTGTATGTATCTTGAAACCCTTTAAATTTTTCTCTTTTCTTTTTTCTGACTTGTAAAAAAAAGAAAAGGGAAACTCATTTTCGACAGCAATTGACACACTTGTTAACGAGTTTGCGCCCGGATTCTTGTAACATTCACCAAGCCAAGGCGCGGGATTATTTTTATCAAAACCTGATCCGAGGCGGGTTCAGGCCGATGGTATCAGGAAGCACACCTACGCATTTCCAGCCTTGCTCGCTGCTGACAGACATTTCTGGCCTTGCTCGTGATGTGTTTATGCGGCACCCGTTTTGATTCTCGGAAAAACTTTGCTTGTACATGTATGTACTCTGGCATGAACTGGGATTTCAATTTGATGTTTTATACTAAAATATTGAAATAAGTGAAGAAAAAAATGATTGTAAATGCTTATTTTGTCTAGGAGATATGGTGGTTTGTGCCAAATCTGTTTATCCACGAACGGCAGATTTAATCCACTTGACAGTCAGAGTTGATGTAAAAATGCACGTAATATTTTTAATTGTAGGAAATATTCCCATGGAACATGGTAAAATCTTGTCATGTAATATCTGTACTTTAACTTAAAGGTAGAATACAATATTTGCAGTAATCAAAATATTTTAGTACCAAATAATTAAGAAATAAATTATTTGTTTGAAAGTAAATAATGATTCTAGGCATCTAGCCAAATGATGGCACTAATAATCCTGTAATTGGTCTGAAAAATAGATTTTTATAAAAGACCATTAAAAAAAACACCAAGAACAACATACCGTTAAAAACAACTCCCCGAACGAACGCCGTTTTTCTTGCTTTTTTCTCTCGGCATCCACGATTGTAAACTTTCGGACAGGTCCGTTCAACGATATTTACTATAAAATACAACTTCCCAAATTCACTTATTCCTGCTATTAAAGCCATTATTAACGGCACCTTTAAATTCTTTATAATGAAATTAAAGAAACGCATGAAAAAGATAATTCAGTTAAACATTCTTGGTTGAAGTGTACATGTAGTGTGTTTTTTTCTTCAAATCAAGCTTTTGCTCAGTGAAGCAGATGGAATCTGTCATCTGTGGACAAACAAGTTTGGCACATATAATCTTTAAACTATCATTATACAATTGTTGCCTGCTGTGACATGGTCCATGGCGTTTTGTACACCCGAGGGGGCAAATGGCACCCGAAGCCGAGGGTGCCATTTGCCCCCGAGGGTGTACAAAACGCCATGGACCATGTCACAGCAGGCAACAATTGTTTTGTTATACCACGGTAATAGATTACAGCAGGCAAGAATTGTTTGTTATTTAAACCATAGAGCAAGAACCATGGATTATGTTCCGTGTTTTTCTTCGTACTGGCGCTGTCTTGCTCGAAAATCAAATTTCTGATCTCCTTTTTTGAACGAGACAAAAATCGCTTCTTTGGAGGTGACTTAATGCTGTCGTCTGCCGACATTACGGAGAAAATAAGGCAAAATTGGAACAGAATAAAAGCAGACGAACAGCATAAACAAAAGCCAGTGTAAACAACAATGGCGGTCGTCAGTCGTTGCCGAAAGTGCTAACTTCACTGTTCCCTGTTTACATCGCACAGGAACATACATCAATTTACGTAGTACCAGCTAATATAACACAGCGCCATGTCAAAGGTTGCTAGACTCTAATATCAGTCGCTTTCATGGTATTTATCACAGAAATGGCCGGCCAGGCTATGCGCTAGCGTGTACAAAAAAATTCCGCGGCCTGGAAAAAGAAAGTTCATGTACCCCGTGGGGTACATGAACTCATGTACCACGCGTACTCAGCGTACATCACTCATACCATGCTCATACATCACTCATACCATGCTCATACATCGGCACACTCGGATACATGCGTTTTTGTGGCATGTCACGTGAACGCTTCTCGACCAATCAAAATTCACAATCTATTGCCGTGGTATAACAAACATACATGTATCTCGGAGATAAAAAGTGCGTATAGTTTACAATCATTTTTTTTCACTTATGTTTAAATTTCAAAGTGAGCAAAGAAATTAGCAAGGCAGGACTCGAACCCGCGACCTCTGGAATACCGGACCAGCCTATCAACTGAGCTATATTGCCCTGTGTTGGTGGTCTCCTAAATTGCCAGTATCTTTGTTCGAGGGTGCTTGTCGGAAGTCAAAACCACCAGAATGCTGTATGGCCAGTGATGACGCCCAATGTTACAATAAAACCATTGGAACATTAAGGGAAAGATACGCCATTTGCATATATCGACAATTTGTACTACCGAATTATTGAGAATTTTTTTACTTATTTGAAAGTAAATAATGATTGTTGGCATTCAGCAAAATGACTGCGCTAGAAAGTTGTTCCGAAGAATTTAATTTTATAAACAACAACTTTACGATCGCCGAACAGCGATTGCGGGGAAAAAAACAACATAACATAACATTGCCCGATGACTGTTGAAAATGAACGCCTTTTTTCTTGCTTTCATCGGTATCATAATTGTATTTAACTTTGAAAAGGTCAATTAAACGATATTTACTATAAAATACAACCCCCCAAATCCACCCCCCCAAATCCACCCATTCATGATAATTTAAGCTAATTACTAATATTGTATTTTACCTTTAAACTTGTGTATGAAGGTCATTGTTTTAGTAACATTAACTTCAGTTTTTTTAAAAGTAATTACAACATTTGCAATCATCAAAACACAAAACAACTAAATTACCGGTAGTATAAAATACCACCCAATACTCAACTGTAAGTAAAATAATAGTCTCAAGCATCGTGTGAAATCCTGGCACCTGGTCTTTTGTATCAAAAACTATTCCTGAAAGCCACTATTTATAAGGATTTTGTCCTGCAAATCTCTACTTTTGTACTCTAAATTACAAATGTTGTCCTATTTTAATTTTTTTATTTTGATTCTACCATTCTACACATGTACTTTGTCACTTGGGTCTGCTTGAAAGCCTGCAATGCTTTACCTTGCACAGGAGTTTGCTCCCCTGATTCAAAGCAATAAACTCTATTTCAGGAAACCGTTTGCGGTTGATGAACGATGGATTAATGGTTACATACTACTTCCCCCTCCCACTCCCTATATGTATACCCCAAGGGGGACAGGGGAAGGGGGGTGGTAGAGGGCATCAGTGTATGACCCTCTTGGAAAGACGGTGTGTTAGTTCGGTCGCACGCAAGCGATGTTTGGCAAGTCGCAGGTGCGTCTCGGGAAAAGTGTGACTAATAAATGTGCCCCTCGCAAATCAGGAAAGGAGGTTCCAATGACATTCGGCACGGCTGGAAATTGGCAACAGCTTTTTTCGTTTCCCTCTGGAATTGTTTTTCTTCTTCTTCTCTTTTTTTATTACTTTTTGATTTCCTTGGAAGTTTGTCATTATCAACTACGCAGAGGTTTGCTTCACGGAAGAATTGTGAGCGAACAGTATTTTAGGCAAAATCGGAGTTAAAACTAAAAGATTGCAACCCAAATCTCATATGATAAATGTACCTAAGTGCGGAAAGACTTCCATCTTGTTTGTTGGGACAAACCAATTTCTTCCGTCCGTCTCTCCAAATATCAATCCTTATTCTGTTCTCACAAGGACAGAGTATACTTTCTGTAATATCCAGAAATAGTCTTTAATATCAGCAGATCTTAAAGAACCAAGCAAAATAATTGCGCTTGATATCCTGTAATTGTTCTGAAAAATCGTCCGGACGGTGATCGCGGAAAAAACAATAACAAGAACAACTGCCCGACGCTGTTTTTCTTGCTTTTTCTTGGTATCCATGATTGTAAAACTTCAATCAGGTCATATACATGTAGGTCGGGGCGGACATACGTCACAGGTTGGTAGTCACGTGATGACAACCAGCGCGCCGATGAAAACAATGCATAACGACACTGCACTGCAGCATGCAAGACTGCACGCGCGAACTTCATTTGTGCGTTGTTTTCATCGACGCGGTGTATATGTATGACGCGTGAGAATGAAAGTTCCATGATGTCCGCTCCGACCTTTATTTACTATAAAATCTAACCCCCAAATCCACCCATTCCTGATAATTTAAGCTATTACCAATGATGTACATGTATCCTACCTTTAGGTTAAATTAATTGTGGAATTTATAGTCTTGATTTTGAGCTAATTAGGCTCTTTACTGACACTCTTGCGTGTAAATATATCACTTTACTTTTAAAAATGACCTTTTTGAGTTGAAATACAATTCCTGCAAATGTAACTTGGATAAGTGTTATGTTGACCTTGATTGGGTCAAATTACAAAAATCTGAACCAGAGTGGGTCAATTCTAACCCTGGACCTTTCAGAGTGTATTTACTCAGTATTTTCCGATTTATTTTCCGATTTATTTCATTCTTATTCTAAAGTATAGAAAAAGGTGTTTGACAAATAACCTGATATAACCTGTTTCAGCCCTGCGAATTGCTGCATATTCTGAGAAAAAAAAGATTTTTGATTCCAAGATTTCCATTTCTAAACCTGCTGAGTCACAGTTTGAATTGTGGCCACAGTCACTGTCCGCGCTGCGTCCTCATTCAGCCAATTGCCTCTCTGAGATGCATCTTTGGAAATGACATTCTTATATTTTTTTCTTCAAAATGACACCGAATCATTAGAATTTTTAATATCTTTACAACAAGTAAGTATAAGGCCGTGTCCGAAACGGGTGTCTAGAGCTACAGCTACGGCTATTGTCTGCATCTGGAATTTTGTAGCGCTGTCCAAAATGCCGTCTAGAGCTACAGCTACGGCTACAACGTCACAAAAATCTAGTTGTAAAAGAAGTTGTCTAGCTCAGGAAAAACAAAATGGCGGCAGCACTAACGTTAATTTTGAAGCAAATTTTCCTTTATTTTTCAATAATAGTGCATTGAATTGAAACCAACAGATCGACAAATACGTCAATATCATCAGGTATTTCGACCGGATGTAAACAAACATTGCGTAACATCTAGCAGGCGATAATTGTTGTAAATTGTTACATCGTAATTTTGCAAACACTAATTCAAGCATCACTTGGGGGCGCATTAACTAGCCGTAGGCTCTACCGTAGCCGCGTCCGAATTCCATTTGCCTTGGCGCCTACGTAGACGTAGCTGTAGCTGTAGACGTAGACCGTAGCTCTAAACACTCGTTTCGGACGCGGCCTAAGTAAGTAAGTAACTGTATATTGGTTGGTTACTTTTTTGGTTTTGGATAGCTGCAAAAGTTATACCGCAGCTTTAATCTAGTTCCATTTTTTGCTTTGTTATATGTCTGCAGAACAAAGAATAACAAAGAATGGCAGACCAAGGATTCAACGCCCAGCCAGTTGGAGCTGTAGAAGTAGCACATGACAACAAGAACTACGGGGTACCAGACCTCTTGCTAAATGGGTAAGTTTGTTATCTCTCCTCGTATTTAGTCCTCATTCGTGGACCCTATTGTCCTCTATTGTTCCACATCCACTATTTTTGAATGCGGATACAAACTCATGTAAACACCGGTGATCTTGGACCCTTATTGTCCCTCTTTTGTTTGTACTTTAACTTGTTCGGAAGGCCTCCAATAGGTTTTGTAAACAAATTGTCAATCATGGACGATCGGTCAATCATGGACCCTTTGTTTATGCCCTAACCCAATTGTCCCTAGTCCACGATTGCCATTGTTTACATACTGGTACTCATCCTTCCTCCCACCCCTCCCTCCACTCTCCCACCCCTCCCTCTCCTCCCACTAACCCCCTTCTCCTTGTTAGTTGTATAAACCCAATAACGTACTTTACATGTATCATGAGAATTGTAGTAGTGGATGATGAATACTCCTGTACTCGCGAGTTGCTAAACCAGCACTGTACACCTAGGTCTTTGAAGTTGCTGTTTTGTTAAAGGTAGGATGCATCGTTTGCAAATATCGAAAATATTTACTACCGAATTATTAAGAAATAGCTTACTCATTTGAAAGTAAATAATGATTCAAGGCATCCAATTGTTAAACAGATTGTTAAACTTTGGGCAGGTCAGTTAAACGGTATTTACTATAAAATACAACCTCCCAAACCTACCTATTCATGATAATTTAAGTAATTACCAATGGTGTCATCCTACATGTACCTTTAACACCCATTACCCATCAACAGTTGACAAGCACACTGCATGCCTGTCTTGTGTCACAGTCTGGGGTAGCAGGGGACTGTTTGATGGGCCACATCCTAGAACAGGTGTGCTATGAAGTTATGACTGGATTGATCAAACCCATCATTCAGTGCACCTTGTTTGTCAATGAAATGGCATAAACTAAACTGGATCCTTTAAAGGAACAGGATTTCCAACTTGGATTTCCACTTGACCTTCACATAACATGATTTACTACTCATCAAGTCAGGCCCCTGAAAAGCTTAATACCATCATACAATGTAGTTAAAGACCCACAAGTCCTTTTGTGTTATTTGGAGTTTCGCCCTGAACAAAAAAGTAATCAAATCTTTTAGTTGCTATCTTTAGCAAAAGTTATTCACTTTTGAACGAGATACTGAAGTCTACATACTGTAGATTCAAATCACTTCTTTGCGAAATAATATTGTAAAGCGACAGGATTTCCAACTTAAATTTCCAATTGACTTTCACATAACATCCATGATTTACTACTTATTGTCAGGCCCCTGAAAAAGCTTAATACAATCGTGCGAATCTCGTCGTGCGAATCTTCCAATGACGTGCGAATCTTCCAATGTCGTGCGAATCTTCCAATGACGTGCGAATCTTCCAATGACGTGCGAATCTTCCAATGACGTGCGAATTTTCCAATGACGTGCGAATCTCCCAATGACGTGCGAATCTCCCAATGACGTGCGAACCTCCCAATGACGTGCGAATCTTCCAATGTCGTGCGAACCTCTCAATGACGTGCGAATCTTCCAATGTCGTGCGAATCTTCCAATGACGTGCGAATCTCCCAATGACGTGCGAACCTCCCAATGACGTGCGAACCTCCCAATGACGTGCGAACCTCCCAATGACGTGCGAACCTCCCAATGACGTGCGAACCTCCCAATGACGTGCGAACCTCCCAATGTCTAGAACAAAGCTGGAGTTACTCATACTACGGTAGGTACCGGTACATGTACCTTTAACTACCGGTATGATCAACTGCAGGGTATCAAGTTTCCTTAGGAAAAAAAGGGGGGGGGGGGAGAGAGGCGGGAAGGGAAGTGAGGTGGGGATCTTTGGACTTGCTGGTATCACCTGGGAGGGAAACAAAGGTTGGCCAGTTCTGGTTTCCTGAGGACCCTTTTTAAGATGAATGACTGTGCTTTTGACAGTTTGCAAGCAAGAAAGGAACATGTACAGGAAATCAGGGTTACACATTGGGAATGGGGACATAACATTCTGTGGGCTGCTGTGGTAAATACCATATCATGTGATAGTTGGCCTACATCTGTAGTTGTGAGTTATCCATTGCTTTTGTGTACTGTATGTAGACTTAAAGCTAAAGTATTATGTACAGTATTATCTTTTGTAGCTATTCTAAAAGTAACCAAGCAAACTATTGTTCATAAGCTTACTTGTTGTTTTAAAGGTAGGACCATTTGTAGGTTTAAACAATTTATATTACCAAATTATTAAGAAATAATCATTCTAGGCATCCAGCTAAATGATCCTGTAATTGTTCCGAAAAATTGAATTTTATACAAAAAAATATGAATCCTGGACAGAGGTTGATAAAAAAAACTAAACCAAAAAAAACAAACAGAGCAACTGCCCAACGCCGGTTGAAAACAGACACCGTTTTTATTCCTTTTTTCTTGGCATCCATGATTGTAAAACTTCGGACAGGTCAGTAAAACGATATTTATAATAAAAAAAACTTCCCAAATCCACCCATTCGTGATAATTCAAGCAATTACCAATGGTGTTTCCTACATAGTATGACACCTTTAAACAGAAAATATTGACTCTAACTAAATTCCCTGTGAAATTATCTCTTCTGGCACGGTAATTTCGAAGAAAATAATAAAAAGAATTGTCATTTCCAAAGATGTGTTTCAGAGATGCATCTTTGAAAATGTCCAGTTGGTTTGAGAGTGTGCGCAAGCATTGGAACGACACACATTGGTCGGTTTTGTACGTGTACAATGTACAGGAGCTGCGATTGGCTGAATGAGCATGTACTCCGAACGCTTATGGTGATCACCATACAAATTGCGAGTCTGCAAATTTTGATTTACCGGTAAAATAACAAACTTAGAATATGGTTTTCTCAGGAATATTACAACATTTACTGAGATAACATTTCATCAGGTTGTCAAGCACTTTTAGAAAAAGATTTTGAGCAACTTTTACTTTTACTTAATACATGTACTTTTCAAAGATTGTAGCTCAAGCCTGCATGGTATCCACCTTCATTTTGATAAGCCACTTTGAATAATGTGGCTACAGCTGGAAATAGCACACACCAGTAAGTGGCTGCTTATTGACACGTGTGTAATTTCAAGTCTAGCCAAGTGATATGGACACAGCCCAAATCTGCTTGTAACCAGAATCACAAAAGTGGGACTGAGTGAGCAAGGTGCGGGCAACACCCTCCTTGTCCCTGTTACTCGGTCAATGCCCGAATACCCATATCACTATCTCCTTGCACAGATGGGATACCCATAGCCGGTACCTCACTTTTGCCCTATTTTACCCCCTCCCCTTTCCATCCATATCAGCCCAAAATATCAAAAATCTGTTGATCCAGGGGATTAAACATGTAGCTGGAAGTAGTTGATGTGCCAGACTTGGTCCATGAGGATTTGAGGTCTGAACTTCTCACCCCCTTTCCATTTCGTTGATGTTTTGTTTTGTTTTTCTCCAACTAAACATCTGTATTTTGTATAAACTCCCAGATTTTGTTGTGGGGCAAAAAAAAAGTCCCAAAAGATGAACTTTAGCCTCTTGTGCAGTGGTCCAGGTGGTACAGCTGTACAACTCGTGCATAAAGCAGATCTTTACTTATGACAAGTCATTTACAGCTATAGCTTTGCAGCTATAAGTAATAACAAAATTAACAACTACATGTAAAATACTGTTGAAATGCTTACTTGTTGTTAAGAAAATATTCCATAAAATTATTCCATCTGGCATGCTGTCATTTTGAAGAAAATAATAAAAAGGTCATTTCTAAAGATGCGTCTCAGAGGCGCATTTAAAAAAATTGTTGTTGGTAGTATGTTTGTATTCCCGGAATGGTACATGCAAGGATTAGAAAGGTGCACGCTAAATGGGTACAATGCTGACTGAGGGTGCAATTCAAATTGTGACTCTGCAAATTTTAAATTGAAATTAAAATCCTAGAATGTTGCTTTCTCAGAATATACAGCATTTACAGAGCTTAAACTTTATCATATTAATTAGTTGTCAAACACCTGTCTTTTTTTCAAAGCACTTTTGATGCTTCAAATGATGAAAGCAAAAAAAATAACAAAACAGCTTTAAAGTCAGAAATGGCCACCTTTCAATTCACCAGTAACCCATTAACACATACAATGTACAAAATCTAGTTTCGCTGACCAATTTCATGGAGCTGCTAAGCACAGAAATTTGCTTAGCATGAAAATTTGTCCTTGGCAAAAACAAGGTTACAGACCAAATTTTCACGTGGTCTTTATTGTTTTTGATTGATAATCAGCTGGTTTTTTGCTTAGCATGAAAAACACTTAGAATTTTGGTTGATAACCTGTTTTTAATGAGCAAGACTTTTTTGCCCTAAGCAAACTTTTGTGCTTAGCAGCTCTATGAAATTGGCCCCTGATAATTCCCCGACGTCTGTAGGACAGCTCTGTTTCAATTGAAAACCAGACTACAAGTGTATCATTTTTGTCTCTTGAGTTTTGTTTCCAGCATCTAATAAACACAAAACTTTAAATAGGGCAGTGTTACAATATTTGCTACAAAATACTAATCTCCAAATCCGTCTATTTCTGAAAATTACGCCAAAAGAAAACTTTGTATCAATACATGTACCACCTTTAACCAGTTCGCGCCGGGATTATTTTAACATCGCCGAGCCCACGGGCGGGATTATTTTTAACGAAACTCGATCCGAAGCGGGTTCAGGCTGATCGTGCCGGGAAGCACACCCACGCATTTCCGGCCATGCTCGCTGCTGACATACATTTCCGAACTTGAACTTGGCGTGTTTATGCGTCATCCGTTTTGAATTTGGGAAAATTTTTGTGTTTATATACGTCATCCGGCGCGAACTGGTTAAGAATAGTTGTATTTGAGTCCCTGCAAATTCTGTCACAAGTCCAGTCACAAGTACAAGTCCAGTCACAAGTCCTTCATAAAGCCAGTCGCAAGTAACTAGTTGAACAATGAAAAAGAAATGCTTTTGTTAACAATTCATTTAAATAGCTAGTGACTTGACTTGAGACTGAAGGACTTGTAATAAACTTGCTGGGACTGGCAGGGACTCAAATACAACTCTGCCTTTAAGCAACCTCACAACATTGGCTGTAGACCCGCATAATTTGCATTCAAGCAGTCTGTCTGAACACAGAATCACCATGAAGACTCTCTTCTGTCAACCACTAGACCATCTTCCCCTTGTTCCCCCTTCTCATCAACACCCCCTGAGGGATAGGCTTTAGCAAGACACACACTGCAGCTTGTCAACGGAACCATGCTACTGAACAACAGTAACAGGTGGGAGCTAGACCCAGTGTATCCAGGCGTCAACCAGACATCACACAACATATAGATTATTGCTTACATCCAACAGGGGGTGCACGCGATGAAGCTATTTTGGAACAAGCCCCGACAGCTTTTTTTCTGCCTAGGAAGAGGAAAAAGAAGGGGAAGGTATTACCAAGGATATATGGGACAGGATGCTGTTGAATGTCCTCTTGTTGAAAGCAGTTGAACAAGATTTTTAGATTTTTGCCCTACGGACCCTTTGCATCATGAACACTAGATGGCGCTTAGCGACCGCATTTGAGTGCCCCTATGGGATAGAAGCACATAGTGCACTTACTGGTTCGTGACAGTACGGCTTGAAGTACATGTACGCATGACTAATTCATTTTAGTCAAAATTATACAAACTCATAGCATTGTTGCGTGAGAGCATTATGTCTCATCCAGAGAGCTTAAATTACTCGAGCGCTGACTCAATGTGCATGATGCATGCTGGGCGCATCCATGTTTGTGCACACAGATGGAAAACTAAAAATTGTGTACGGCTATTAGCATGTGTTCTATACAGGTGCGTTATCTAAGCCGATACGCCCAAAATCAAAATGCTATAGTTAGCACAACTTTTCCGCTCTTACTGTTAAGCAAGCAGCGCCATAAAATGGCCCCAGATGATCACAGTTGATCTTGTCTGATAACTTATTAGCAAGAGCTCAAGCTGCGGGTACATGTATCGGTACCATACAATACCATACGGGGATCTTGAACTACAAGCAAACAAAGGCTTTTGACAACATTTAAATCTTATTTTTATGTACAGGTATGTATTTAAAGCAATTATCTGGGAAGCATTTGCTTGCAAAAAAAAGATTTTTGATTTTTGCTGAAAAGATTAGGATACACCAAGTTAGGATACACCATTGGTACATGTAATTGCTAGAATTATCACGAATGGGTGGATTTGTTGGTTGTATTTTATAGTAAATATTGTTTAATTGACCTCTCTGAAGTTTTGCAATTGTGGATGCTGAGAAATGCAAGAAAAAAACAGCTTTTGTCTTCAACTGGCGTCGGGCAGTGGTTCTTATGTTGTTGATAGTAAATTTGTTTTTAGAAAATTCCATATTTTTAGGAACAATTACTTGATATATCTAGTAAAATTGTTTTGCCGGATGCCTACGATCATTGTTTACTTTCAAATAAGTAAGATATTTCCTATTAATTTGGTAGTAAACATTTTGGATATCTGCAAATGGTGTATTCTACGGTACCTTTAACAATTTCTTGTTTTTATGTATAAATGTGAGCAAAAGCTTATAAAAAGCAATTGCTAGTTTTTATGTATTTGCCTTTGGGTCATAACCTCATGGAATGACCCATATGAACAGATTTTTCATCTCGCACACTTTACAATTTCACTGTAGTTATCTGTTGACATCTGGTGAGGATGACAAGTAATCTGCCAAGTTGCCCAAAGGTTAAATATGATATTTACGGTGCATTGGGGATTTTTGATTTTGTATTTTGAGAAGCCATCTCTGCTTTAAAGTCTGACAGATGGTCCCATTTGTGGCATTGAACCCAGATTTCCAAAGGGATTTGAAATTTGAAAGACTCTAGTGGCAGGGGATTCAGAGGATGGACAATTGATTCATGGGCTTTTCTCCCTTAGTTTCTAGGAAGACTAACCAAGCATATTGGTTCCTTCTTGATCTTTTAAAGGTTGGATACAACATTGGTAATTGCTTGAATTATCAGGAATGGATGGATGTGGGGGTTGTACTGGTATTTTATAGTAAATATTGTGACCTGTCCGAAGTTGGAAACTGCCCAGAGATACAACATGAAATGTAATACAGATTCACAACACTGTCGCTTTTAAGGACCCCAGGTTTCCAAAACAACGCCTAGGCAATACTTGCACTACATGCAGCATGGGGCACTACTATGTCAACAAGTAATAGATGGTTTTATTTGTATCCTGTTTAAAGTACCTGTTGCTAGTTTCAACAGTGCCATCAGGCAAACTGACACTTCTTGGATGCTCATAAACTACAATGTGTCATGGACAGCAGGGCTCTAGGGGAACAAAGGAGGTAATTTTCAACTTCCTCAGGTTAGAGGTCACTGGCTGGAGGTCCCAAGTGAAGGGAGTAAGTGCACTGGATGGATTTTTTTCCTCAAACAGTTGCAGCTTGGGATGATTGTTTAACTTGGAATGACCTGTTTGTGTCAGTCATAATAATCTCCCTGTGTTGGCTATTTGATTTGGTGGAATTGTTCCCTGTGGTAATAAACAGTTTGTTGGGGAATAAAATCTCTTAACAGCCTAGGGATAGTTGATATGACCCTCTTGCTAATCAATTTAGAGCTCATTACTTTAAAGGTATAGGTACTGGTAATATCTCTATGGCAATATGTATGGTTTTACTGTAATTTTAAGAAAGGATGAATTTTAGGGTTAATTATTGAAACACTGACCTCTTCGAAGTTTTGCGTTCATAGACTGATTCGCTGACCCTACTTCAGATGAAATGGAAGGTCAGGAAACCAGACTTTACATGTACATGTAGCTGTCTTGCACCCATTCACTGACGTGTAACTGATTGGAAGGAAATGTGGAATACCGGTACCTTAAATATGATAAGTTGGAGGCAGTTTTTGTAAATAGTCGGTTGATGGTCGGCCGACCATCATTGGAAATTGGAAACACACCAGGTGCCATGATTTTACAGGATGCTTGAGACTCCGGGCTTTTTTAAAAATCCGTGGCTTCATCTTCGTCCTTTGGCTGAAGACGATTGTAGGCTTCCAACTGCGAGAATGCCAGCCATATTTTGCTGCCTGTTGTGCTTTAGAAACATTGATATGAACCCAAAAGTTTGAATATTACCGTTTGCTTTTATTTGCTTTTCAGTGATTTGGAAGCCAGAGGCGAAGCCAAAGACAAAGCAAAAGTTTTGAAAACCCCCTTTTAAATTAAAATAAGGTATTTTGTAATAATTTGCTAGATTTTTTTTTCTTCAATCTTTGCAAACGTTGTATCTTACCTTGAACTCGGCATACAATAAATACACAAAGTTCTACCAGTGCATAACGCAATGAAACAAAAGCACATGCCTCAACAGTGGCTCCAGTGCAAAACAAATAATAGCTTCAGAGGGAGTAGGTGCACTTACTTCACCCACTGCATTGTCACCCAGATCCCAGTCCTGGGTCATTGTTCCACAGTGGCAGTCAGGCTGTTCCGGTCATTGGCCGGGGCCCCTAAGGATCTCCATCCTGTGTTTTGTGTCCACTACTAATTGCTCTCTAATAGCACCGCTGGTCTTTCCCTGTCTGTTAATTTCCTCTATCGATCAAGTCTTCCTTGTTGTTTTAATAAGGCGACTTCCAAAAAAAAAAAAAAAAAAGAAGATATTTTTAAGGTTTGGTTTTTGAAAGGAAGGTAAAACTTTATATATTTTGTTGTCAAGTGGGATGTGTGTTTGAGGTGTAACGTCTCCCACACTATGGCCTAGTGGTCTGGAGCATTGAATTTGTGGTCTGCGGGTACTAGTTCTGCAGGTTGGGGGTTTGAGCTGGGCCTAGGCTATGACACTTCTACACATGGTTAGAGGCTGATTATTAATACCTTGCTGTGGACTAGTATACCCATCCCAACCTTATTCATACTGTGAAGAGATCAGATTGTCTTGTTTCAATGTGAGGAGCTGGTTGTTTCAAACTTTCCTCTGTAGCCCAGACCTCTTTGGCCTTGTAATAGGCCATTTGCATAACAAAAAAATGAAACTGAAACTGAAATGCCGCGATACAGCATCGTGATACGAAATCGCGATACATGGAGGTCTGAAAGAGGCAGAGGACAATAGGCTGAATGAGCCATAAAATATGCAGTAATAATGTTGAACGTGCAAACCAACTTCCCATGCGTGTGTGCATAGAACTCAAAGGTAGTTCTACACAAGATACGACAGAGTCGACTAGTTGGCCTTTAATTGAATTTTGTAAATAATGTTTTAAAAACTATACACACTTATCAAAAATTGAAACTATAACTTTAAGCCATCTTTAAAGGTAGGATACACCATTTGCAGATATCAACAAATTTACTACCGAAAATATTAAGAAATATTTTACTCATCTGAAAGTAAATAATGATTCTAGGCATTCAGCAAAATGATTGCGCTAGATATCCTTTAATTATTCTGAAAACGGCGATCGCGAAAAAACACAAATAATATAAGAGTAACTGCTCGACACCGGTTGAAAACAAACGCTGTTTTTTGTGCTTTTCTCTGTATTCATGATTGTAAACTTCGGACAGGTTAGTTAAACGATATTTATTATAAAATACAACCCCCCAAATCCACCCATTCATGATAATTGAAGCAATTACAATGTACCAATTGTGTATCCTACCTTTTAACAAGAAGATAATGCAATGATTTTCAGACGATATATAATTAACTGACGCATTAATTAGATAAGATGACCCTCGAACCGTTCTTAACCAGTTCGTGCCGGGATTATTTTAACGTCACTGAGCCGAGGCTCGGTTTGTTTTTTTACGAAACTCGAGCCGAAGCGGG
This sequence comes from Crossaster papposus, assembly GCA_037893245.1. Classification (NCBI taxonomy): domain Eukaryota; kingdom Metazoa; phylum Echinodermata; class Asteroidea; order Velatida; family Solasteridae; genus Crossaster; species Crossaster papposus. The sequence goes on from JBAIAA010000246.1 coordinate 1,264,781, forward strand.
TTTAACACATGCATTTCCGGCTTTGCTTGCTGCTGATAGACATTTCCTGCCTTGCTCGTGACGTGTTTATGCGTCGTCCGTTTTGAATCTTGAGAAAACTTTGCGTGTATATACGTCTTCTGGTGCGAAAAGTTAAGATGAGCTCAGCCGCATTGCTAAGGAAGTTGGGACGTGTTGAACGCGTCTTAACTTAGGTGAAATCAAACCAGGGACGAGCCCAGTCACACCGGATCATACGATTTCTGGATCATGCCATTGGTGGCGATTTGGCCGAGGGACGACCAATTAGCAATGTTGGCTACGATCTCTATTATTAGCAGTCGCATATTGCTATTGCTCTTTAAGACTAGTGGTACCTGTAGGTCATCCTACGATTGGGGGTACTTTCTACGATTTTCTCACGATTCCAACATTTTTCGGTCATTCTAGAAGGTAGTGACCTGGTCGCAGGCCCAGTGTGACTGGGCCTTTAGACAGGTCTTAGCGTTTCGTGAAATTAGCCCCTGGATCCCCTACTGTCCTTTTAACCCTGCATGGTAACACTAATAGTTGCAGTTGATTCATTTGTAGTCACACCTGTCAGAGTCATTAGGGGTTTGTTGTGCAGCAATGGTAGAAAAATTGCAAGTTGTACCAGTTAAGGCCAAGTACAAATATAAACCAGTTTCTCATTCAATCCTGTTTTTCTTTTTTCCACCTGCCTTTAGAAATCACATTGTTTCTTTGTTAGTTAGTTAATACAAATGTTAGTCTGGGGTGTGTTCCACTCACGCCAACATTTGTCAACGACTCGAACAATGTTCCATTTGATGTGCCCAAAAGAATTCACGAACGGTGGCGAATGTTTACATTGTTTGCGTGAGTCGAACACAGCCCAGATTCCAGTAAGTAAGTAACACTTACCGGTACCGCATTAGTTTGTAGGCAAAACCTCCAACGTCTCTCCGTACATTTTTTAAGCATTTAAAGTATTTTCCTTTTTTTTGTCGATAGCTGCCCGTTTCACTCTAGAATTGAGAAAAATTAATAACAATTTTTTCTTAAAAAGCTTACACATGTACATACCAGCGCGCGATTAGGTAAGTAGTTTCTTGGGAGAGTTTGTGTTCTGTGCACGCGCGCACGCGGAAAGTTGGTTTGTGCTTTTCTTTTCAACGACTGTTTCTTGTAGCGGTAAAAACAAACATGAAACAGCCATCAAATTGGTAGTTGCGATGCGTCTTTCATAAGATGGGTTTTAGTAAAATCGATCTTAGAACACGTCTTGGCCGAGATTGATCTTTGAGCAGGGATTCGTCCTAAAAAGTCCTAAAGTCGTAAGATAAGACGAGTTTTGTGAAATCGGCCTCAGGACTGGAAAATTCATTAACTTGTTTGTTGATGCCCATTCCTTGCTTCCCCCTCTTTTTCGTGAATGCTAGAGGTTTTAACCTAGACCTGGACTGTGATGATTTGATGAAGTGTGACTTGTGAACTCCAACTGCACGTGTGTACTTTTGCAGGTTAAACCTGCAATTTGTTTATTTGTAACACACACAGTTAGTTCCACCCATAAAATACATTTCCATCTCTAGACCCGATGCGCCCACTCCCGTAATTCAGGAAAAATACTTACAACTCTTCAAGCTTATTTCCTCATCTTTTTAGTTTTTGTAAACATTCAATTTGTTGTGTGTGTGAGTATGTAAACATCTGCAATCATGGACTAGGGACAATTGGGTTAGGGTATAAACAAAGGTTCCACGATAGACCGACCGTCCACGATTGAAAAATTGTTTACGAAACGTATGGAAGGCCTTCCTAAAAATTTGAAGTTCAAACCAAAAAAGGACAGCTAATGCAACTTGTGCACTTTATCTCAATAAACATCAAAGTTGTACAGTTCTTTTGTATAATTTATAGTGTTTTTCTCTGTTTTACAAGATGAACTTAAAAACTATGGGTTTTATTTGGGTGGTTTCTTACGACAATTTCTTTTTGACAGTATAATTAATATAACAATATATTATGTCAAAGACAATGCAAAATAGCCGGCGATGATGACGGCAACAGAATCCAAAAAGCATGTATGGCCCAACAGTACATGTAAAATTATCCCAAACAACAACATTTACACTTTAAACAAAAACGTGCCGGAGGGTTTTAAATTTTCCCAGGTGGGCTGGCAGCCTCAGCGATCAAAACAGGAAAGCCCACAAAGCAACAATCGAAACCTGTAACACCCTGTAAATCTTTAAAGGCATCTAGATAAGACATCCTGCTTAAGGGAGGAGTTGAACCTTCAATCATCAGTGTGTCTGTAGTCAAGGGCTGTGTTGTGATTGCTAACAATGACTCTGGACTGGAGGGAGGTGGTGAAGACAGGTCTTTGGGTGTAAAGCAGAGTTGTAATGGAGTACTTTCACACTACCAGCTTAAACCAGTTCACCCGGGATAATTTTAACATCACCGAGCCGAGGCTCGAATTATTTTTTACGAAACTCGGTCCGAAGCGGGTTCAGGCCGATGGTTCCCGGGAAGCACACCCATGCATATTTCCGGCCTTGCTCGCTGCTGACAGACATTTCCGGCCTTGCTCGTGACGTGTTTATGCGTCATCCGTTTTATAATCTGGGGAAAACTTTGCGAGTATATACGTCCTCCGGCGCGAACTGGTTAATTACCAGATATTAGGATGGTTTACTTATTTAATATTCAACGCACAGTAAATAGTCGGTTGATATTCAGCAAGTATTTTGGTACTTTTTGTCAATAGCTGCCAGTTTCACTTTAGAATAGAGCAAAAATCGAAACAATTTTTTTTAAGGGCATACATGTGTAACACACGACAAAATCAAAAAATTATTTTAGAAAATTAAAAATGGCGCTGTCCGAAATGTGCACACTAAATTGTTCAATCTCGTTGACCCGCAGCTTCCTAAGATGTGGTCGAGCTTGCCATTGTACTGACTCTAACAGATTCCAACGAAACATGCAGTTGGATGTTGATGGGCTGGGGTGGTTATCACTGTTGATACCCCAGTACTTGAAGGCTTGGAGCTATTACTTTGTAGAGACTAGAAAAAAATTGTATTCTCCCCCCCACAAAAAAAAAAAAAAACAATTAATAATTTCTCCATTGCAAAACACCATCCTTCATCACTCCAATCTCTCTGAGTCTACCTGGACTTCCTGTGTTTATCAGAATGTGCCCAGATGTGATCAAAGATCAGTAATGTCATTAGAAGTGAAAATGATTGACTGGTCAAGCAGAGATAATGTCTTTGTTGTGGTCATCAGTTGCCCAGACCTGTTGAAAGTTATTGATGAGTGATGGATTGGTTACTGACCCTGGTCAACCAACAGATTTGTGGACATCCTTGGGGGAAAAATGTCTGTCAAGTAGCTCACCAGGCTCTTGTTTATCTCTGGGTTCTGGTTCTATATGAAATGACTGAAAAAGTGGTGTGGTCAAGCAAAATAAGAATGAAGAGGGGGAATTCTGACATCTGGGGTTTGGAATATTCAATATTGTTTGTTGTTTTGGGTCCAAAAGTAAAAGAAAAACTAGTTCCTTTTAAAGGTAGAATACACCATTTGCAGATATCGAAAAAATTTACTACCAAATTATTAAGAAATATCTTACTTATTTGAAAGTAAATAATGATTCTAGGCATCCAGCAAAATGAGGGCCCTAGATATCCTGTAATTGTTCTGAAAAAAATTCAGAACAATTGAATTGTATAAACCAAAATTCATTATCGCCGGACGGCGACCGCGAAAAAAACAAAAACAACATAAGAAAAACTGCCCGACTCCGGTTAAAAACGAACGTCGTTTTTTTTGCGTTTCTCAGCAACCATGATTGTAAAACTTCGGACAGTTCAGTTAAACGATTTTTAATATGAAATACAACCCCCAAAATCCACACATTCCTGATAATTCAAAAAATTACCAATGGTGTATACTACCTTTAAAGGAAACAAATCTGAAATTCAAAACTGAAAAGGAACAGGTAAACATATTGCGAGTTTTAAAAAGTTCGTGCCAGGATATTTGTTCACGAAATATGTTTAGGCCGGCCTCGCTCGCGTGCCAGTCGCCTCTGACTTTGCTCATGTCGTGTTTGTCCGTCATCAATTTTGAATTCCGAATAAACTCTGCATGTATACACGGCATCTGACATGAACTGGTTAAAGGGAATGTACATGTATTTCATTTGCTTTTGCTGTAATTTTCAGAAATGGATGGATTTGGGGAGGGTTGTTACACTGACTTATTTGATGTATGGGGTTTGTAGATGCGGGAAACACCAATCATGTTGTTCTTGTAGTCAGGTACCCTGACCCCACTTATGATAAAACAGAGTAATTTGTAGACGTTTGGCGATTGTAATGTCAGAGAATCAGTTGTACCCCTTCAAAGAGGTGTTATCAATTGCAAGGAAAATGTGGAATAACTAAATACCGGTACATGTACAAGTATGAAAAAATTAGGGCAGTATTTGAAAACAAACTTGGTTTTTCCAGCGCTGGTTGGCTGTTGGAAATTGATACAAAAATACCACTTTACTTGAAAATGTCAGCACACCAGGAGCCATTATTTTACAGGATGCTTTAGACTGCCATTCCAGTCAACCAACAGTCCAGTAAAGTATTTTATGATAATTTGGTCATTTATTTTGTTGATTTTTGCATCTTGTTCCTGTCTGAGTTTAATCATTGCCCAAAATTGAAAAATGAAGTCCAGAAATGGACGTACGTATACACTACACATATGTGACGTACATGTGTAGTGTTTGTTGATTTTTATTGCCATTTTTTTATTTCACACACCAAAGTTGCTAAGAACATTTTTTTGTTCTTTGTTTTGTACTTAAAGTGTGCTTTTCAACGACTCAATTAAATCATAGAGAAAACTACTGTAACTAAAAATCCTAATTTCTTTTCCTTCTTTGCAATGTGTCACTATCTAACATCTAACTTTTATACCAAAACTCTTATCAACATGAGGTTTTCACCTTGTTAAAGCTTAGTGTCCTTCAAATAAAATTGAGGTCAACTTCAGACTCATTTTGCTTGATCACATCCTATCTACATGTAGCAGTATTCCTCCTGGGTGCATGGATGGCCTGTCCATTGCAGTTACTCCCCAGCTTATAACCATACTCCTGGGTGGAGTATAGGAAAGTTGGGGACGAAGTGACATGCCCAAGGACACAATCATATGGCTAGCAAATGGATTTAAACCTCTGACCCTTTAATCATGAGTCGCCACCCCTAATCACTAGGCCAACCCCCACCCCACCCCACCCAGGCACCCCTCCAAAGCACCCCTCCAAAGCACCCCTCCAAAGCACCCAAAAAAAAACACTTTCAAAAACCTCTCCCAGAAACCCCTCCCAGACACACACCTCCCAGACACACCCCTCCCAGACACACCCCTCCCAGACACACCCCTCCCAGACACACCCCTCCTAAACACACACAGCTTTACCTTACATACGCACTGTGGACATTCCTTTGTCTTCGTGTAGTTAACAAACTTTGACTAAATACTCATTTTTCTCGCTTCCCCAAAACAAATTTACCCTCAAATTTGGATTATGGGCCTCTCAGCTGTCCCTTCTATCTTTTCTATATATAACCCTAACCCGTTTTGCCTCTAGCGCTCTTTTTCGGAAACTGAAAAACGGATTGTGGACGTGTGCAAGTCCACAAACCGTAACCTCTTCCCGCATCGTGTGGACCTATATTGTTCGGAGGTCCACAGTGCGTATGCAAGACTAACTCACCCCTCCCAGACACACAGTCATGTATAGACCGGCAATCGTGGACGGGGCATTGTCCGACCGTCTTCCCTCTTTTGTTTATACTCTAACGTTTTCGGATGATCGCCATAGGATTTGTACACGAGAAAAGATCGTGGACGTTGTGTCAATCGTGGACCCATTGTTTGCCTCCCAATTCTTTTGTCCGACGACCACGATTGCCGGTCAATACAAATGCAAACCCCCTCCCTGACACAACCCCTCCCTGACACACCCCCTCCCTGACACACCCCCTCCCTGACACACCCCCTCCCTGACACACCCCCTCCCTGACACACCCCCTCCCTGACACACCCCCTCCCTGACACACCCCCTCCCTGACACACACAGCTTTACCTTACATACATACTGTGGTTAAAAAAACGTTGACTAAATACTCATTTTTCTCGCTTTCCCAAAACAAATTTACCCTCAAATTTTGATTCTGGGCATCTCAGCTGTTCCTTCTATCTTTTCTATATAACCCTAACCCGTTTTTCCTCTAGCGCTCTTTTTCGGAAACTGAAAAACGGATTGTGGACCTGGGCAAGTCCACAAACCGTAACCTCTTCCCACATCGTGTGGGCCTATATTGTTCGGAGGTCCACAGTGCGTATGCACTACTAACTTACCCCTCCCTGACACACCCCTCCCTGACACACCTCTCCCTGACACACCCCTCCCTGACACACCTCTCCCTGACACACCCCTCCCTGACACACCCCTCCCTGACACACCCCTCCCTGACACACCCCTCCCTGACACACCCCTCCCTGACACACCCCTCCCTGACACACCCCTCCCTGACACACCCCTCCCTGACACACACAGCTTTACCTTACATACGCACTGTGGACATTCCTTTGTATTCGTGTAGTTAACAAACTTTGACTAAATACTCATTTTTCTCGCTTCCCCAAAACAAATTTACCCTCAAATTAGGATTATGGGCCTCTCAGCTGTCCCTTCTATCTTTTCTATATATAACCCTAACCAGTTTTTCCTCTAGCGCTCTTTTTCGGAAACTGAAAAACGGATTGTGGATGTGTGCAAGTCCACACACCGTAACCTCTTCCCGCATCGTGTGGACCTATATTGTTCGGAGGTCCACAGTGCGTATGCAAGACTAACTCACCCCTCCCTGACACACCCCTCCCTGACACACCCCTCCCAGACACACCCCTCCCAGACACACCCCTCCCAGACACACCCCTCCCAGACACACCCCTCCCAGACACACCCCTCCCAGACACACCCCTCCCAGACACACCCCTCCCAGACACACCCCTCCCAGACACACCCCTCCCAGACACACCCCTCCCAGACACACCCCTCCCAGACACACCCCTCCCAGACACACCCCTCCCAGACACACCCCTCCCAGACACCCCCCTCCCAGACACCCCCCTCCCAGACACCCCCCTCCCAGACACCCCTCTCCCAGACACCCCCCTCCCAGACACCCCCCTCCCAGACACCCCCCTCCCAGACACCCCCCTCCCAGACACCCCCCTCCCAGACACCCCCCTCCCAGACACCCCCCTCCCAGACACCCCCCTCCCAGACACCCTGATGAGTTGGTACCCCTAATGTCTTATCCTTGCTTTGGGAAGGCCCTGTGCTTTAAAATGTTGGCCCTGTGCTAAAACTTTGGCCCTGAGACTCATTGCAAGGATTTATGGGAGGGGTGGCAAACTGTAATTAAGAGATTTGCAGGGAACAAGGCTGCTTGAAGGAAACGAGGCAATGTTGAGTGACTACTTATTTAAATAGATCTTAGGTTTTTGACAGCAAGGTGAGGAAGAGAGCATTGCACATAATGTACATGGTACCAATCATATACATGTAGTACTAAGGCAGTGTTCCGGCACCACATAACGACCGAGGGGCGAGACACAAAGGAGAACAAAGGAAACAAAAGCCTCTCAGTCGGCGGTATGAATGGAAAAATTCGGTCCTCGATCGACGGTGCAAGCGCAAAGCAATGGGGATTGGGTATAACATAGGAATAAAGGAAAACACAATATCGAGCCTCAATCGTTATGTGGTTCACGACTATGTGTACATGTATGTGTTGCTTGTAATGTACCTTTGTAGTCTGTAAAGGTAGGATACACCATTGGTAATTGCTTAAATTATCATGAATGGGTAGATGTGGGGGGTTGTATTTTATAGTCAATATCGTTTAACTGACCTGTTCAACGTTTTACAATCATGGATGGCGAGAAAAGCACGAAAAACAGCGTTTGATTTCAACCGGCGTCGAGCAGTTATTCTTATGTTGTGTGTTTTTTCGCGATTGCCTAAATTTTCAGAATAATTACAGGATATCTAGCGCAATCATTTTGCTGGATGCCTAGAATCATTATTTACTTTCAGATGAGTAAGATATTCGGTAGTAAATATTTTCGATATCTGCAAATGGTGTATCCTATCTTTAAAGGTAGTATACACCATTTGCAGATACCAAAAATATTTACTACCGAATTATTAAGAAATATTTTACTCAACTGAAAATAAATAATGATTCTAGGCATCCAGCAAAATGATTGCGCTAGATATCCTTTAATTATTCTGAAAAATATAATTTTATAAATAAAATTTCTCGATCGCCTAATGGCGATCGCGAAAAACACACAAATAACATAAGAATAACTGCTCGACACCGGTTGAAAACAAACGCTGTTTTTCGTGTTTTTCTCAGCATTCATGAATGTAAAACTTCGGACAGGTTACTTATTTAAACGATATTTACTATAAAATACAACCCCCCAAATCCACCCATTCGTGATAATTTGAGCAATTACCAATACACCATTTGCAGATATCGAAAATATTTACTTCTGAATTATTAAGAAATACCTTACTCAATTGAAAGTAAATAATGATTCTAGGCATTCAGCAAAAGGATTGCGCTAGATATCCTGTAATTATTCCAAAAAAATGAATTTTATAAAGAAAAATTCGCTCTTGCCGTCCGGCGAGAGAGAAAAAACAAAGCTAACATAAGAATAACTGCTCGACCCCGGTTGAAAACAAACGCTGTTTTTCGTGCTTTTCTCGGCATCCATGATTGTAAAACTTCTGAAAAGTCAGTTAAACGATATTTACTATGAAATACAACCCCCAAATCTACCCATTCATGATAATTCAAGCAATTACCAATGGTGTATACTACCTTTAAGTTTGACAGTGGTCCATGTTTAGAGTTCAAAGAAAAGCAAGCGCAAATTGTTATGAACAATGGAAGCTGTTATTGATCATTTGGCCCTCCTGTTGATGCAATGTTTGTTTGAATTAGAAAAACTCCCAAATAACTTCAGTATTTTTGCCAAAATTTGCGAAGCCCAGCACCTGTGCAATGTCGAGGACCCAGCCATAAGAAGAGAGCGGTGTTTATGGGGAAAAAAGCTGCCTAGTTCTGCGTCTGTGTTGATGTAACCCGTTTTCTTGGAGGAAGTACTTGAGACAAGTGGGAATGTAATCTGTGGAAGATTTTAGGTTGTCAGTGGCAATAAGGACTGGGGAGTGTCACAGTAAAAAAAATGCTTATAAAAAACACCCAGGGTCGCTGCACAGAGAAAATAAATTGTAAAAAAAAAGTGAACCTGATGGTACAGTTTCAACTTTGATGAAGTTCAGAACAACATATGTTGTTTGAATTTGTCTTTTCTTTTTTTGGAAATGGGTGTTGAAAGATACATGTATGATGGGACATGTGGAGAAGGATCTTTAATTGTTTGTATGATTTTATTTATTTGTATAATTTTTTTTAAATTTCTGTTTTTAGGGGGGTGAGTTTTTATAGAGGACACCTGTTTTTGTCTGATACTTGCTCCTCGGTTGGCTGAATTGTAAAGGTAGGGGTGTTTTTCTTGTGTTTACCAGTGGCCAATGTGAAGGAGCTTGTTAAACAAACAGTGGGGGCTAGGGAACAAATGTCTGTAAAATTAACAGTAGAGGGCGATATGTTGGCTTTGTGGAACATGAAGATTGCTAAATTTGGTAGCATTGTGGTTTCTCAATAGTCTTGGTTCTAGAAGTCTGTCACTGTACGATGCAGGGGTTTAATGGGCTGTATCGCAATTCACCAAAGGGGGCGGGGATACACTGTGTTCAAGTAAATTATCTGCCAAGAAACCTTCCACTTAAACAAGAGAAAGGTTAGGATACACCATTGGTAATTGCTTAAATTGTCATGAATGGGTGGATTTAGAGGGGGGGGGGGGGGGGTATTTTATAATAAATATCATTTAATTGACCTGTCTGAAGTTTTACAATCATGGATGTAGAAAAAAAAAAGCAAAAAACAGCATTCGTTTTCAACCAGCGTCGGGCAGTAGCTTTTGTTTCGGAATCGTCGTTTGGCAATCAGAATTTTGTTTCATAAAATTGAATTTTTCGTGACAATTACAGGATATCTAGCCCAATCATTTTGCTAGATTGCCTAGAATCATTATTTACTTTCAAATAATTAAGATATTTCTTAATAATTCTGCAGTAACACTTTTCGATATATGCAAATGGTGTATACTACGAATGTACATTCAACAGCTTTTTATTCCCTATAGGCTATTTTCATCAGAAAACAAAGCATGGTCATAGGATGTACATGTGAACAAATAAAAATAGTTCAATTACCCCATGAGCTTCGATGAGTCAGACTGAAGATGATGTGATTTCCAATTTGTTTTAGTAGTAATAATATCCCTGTGGGGTCCGATATGTGTAATTTTTTAGGAGGGTTAAGGGTAATTACCACAACTGGGCATATCTAGACCACACAAAGTGAAAGCACTTTAGTTCTTGAAGCCTTGCTTTCCCTTTAAATTGAACTTAAATCTTGATTCCTGACAATAAACTTGGAGACTAAAAATATCGTAATCGATGAAAAATGTGCATAGATGTGTTTTAAACCTGTGATATGATCTGTAACTCAACTCGCTATCTATTATGCTGAGCTGTTGTGAGAGGTCAACAAAAGCCATTTTTGTCTTGCCTGATTGAAGTTTAGTCATTATTTCTGTACCTACCGGTACTACCGGTAGTACACGTCATTTTGGTTAAAGGATACACTGTTGGTAATTGCTTGAATTATCAGGAATAGGTGAATAGGGTTGTATTTTATAGTAAATATTGTTTAACTGACCTGTCCGAAATTTGACAATCATGGATGCCGAGGAAAAATCAAGAAAAACGGTGTTTAAATTCAACCGGCGTCGGGCAGTTCTTGTTTTTCTTGGTTTTTTTTCGCGATGGCCGATTTTTAAAAGTTTTATTTATAAAATTCAATTTTTTAGAACAATTACAGGATATTTAGCGCAATCATTTTGCTAGATGCCTACAATCATTATTTACTTTCAAATCTATTGCAATCAAACGTGGGTCATAGATGCAATATGGAACTTTGCATGTGATGGTAAAACATACTGAGGTCACATACTGAGGTCAAAGGTCATTTAAGGTCAAGTTATATAAAAGGGTAATCGCAAAAGTATGTGAGACACGTAGTTTGAGAACCACCTTTTTTTTTTACAAAGACTTCAACCCTAACAGTTTAAGCCTCCAAATCATATGATTTTGCACGCACCCTCTATACCGGTAATACTCTCTAGGGTGTGTGCAAAATCATATTGATTTTGGAGAATTCGGGAGGGTAAGGGGTACCCTAACCCTCCCAAATTCTCCAAAATCAATACGATTTTGTACTGATACAATGTACGGTACACATGTAGGCCTACATGTACATGTACTATAACATGTTGACTGAGTAATAACAACGTAGTGAAGGCGTTGAGCATAAGGTAAGATACACCATTTGCAGATATCGGAAAATTTTACTACCGAATTATTAGGAAATATCTTACTTATTTGAAAGTAAATAATGATTGTAGGCATCCAGCAAAAGGATTGAGCAAAGTCAACTCCCTGGTGTGTCATCTTCACATGATCAATTACAAACCCTTGTCCCTCCCTAGTTCAGGAGGGGGGGGGGGGGGGGGGTCGCGTGGGTGTATGGTCTAGTATACTGGTACAATGTACCTTGCCCCACCCATGGGGATGGATTCTGTACATGTACCTCCTTTATTCCCTAATTGGTAGGAAGGAAGGCCATTAAGCGCTTGTGCTCTTATTCATTTGCACATCCTGTTCTCCTTTTTTCATCCCCATTTCTGTTTTATTGGAACTCGCCCAGGGGAGTCATTGATCAAGTTTTCCACAAAGACGTGTCACTTTTCGTTCTTTGCTGATTGTAACACCCTTTGGAAAGCACCTGAGGGTAGTTTTTTCAGGGATGGTTATCTATGTTGAGCCTCTTTTACAGATATTATGTTGGTATCGTAGGTGCTCCAATGGACTTTCAATGGCTGTTCCATCCAACCGTACCTTTCGCTGCAACACATGTTTCTCTGCTCAATCACATCCACATACAGTAGTTGTTCCCAGGGCAAATACTTTGAGATATTCTTCCAGTTTCTTCCCAAGTAGTGCCCATTCACTTTCTACATCTTGCTTCCCATCGACTTTATCCCAATTTAAACGTAATATTAATTGTCATTTTTTTACCCTATTAGTTGCACTTGTTTATTTCCTTTTTTTATGTAGCCACCACCTTAAGTGGCCTGTTGTTTGCCTTGTAGTTGGCGACTCCCATACAAAAAGGAGTTGACTCAAGTGACTTACTGGTACCTGAAAAGTTAATGTACCAGGTAGCACTTGTATTGAAGTGTTATGTAATAATAACATGTACCATAGCAAGAAGTGTTACGTAATTTTAGTTAAAGGGACAACCATAAGTTGTGCATTTTTATCGTTTGAAGCATCAAAAGTGCTCAAAAAAATAAAGAATGGTGCTTGACAAACAACCTGATGTTTTTAGCTCTGTACTGTGAATGCTGCATACTTCGAAGAAAACATATTCTAAGATTTTGATTTCAATAAAAATAATTTTGCGACCACAGTCTGTGTTCAGGGTACGTTCTCATCCAGCCGATCAATCGCAACTACTCACATGTCACAGACCAAAAATAGCACCCATGCGTGCGCCGTGCATTGTTCAGACGCTTGGGCGAACTATTTACTGAAAACTTTAAGATTTCAGGACAATGAGATCTCAGGACAAGTGTTTAAAAATGTTTCTAATACTGGTACTTGCCCTAGGCCATGGAGGTAGGGCTAAAATACTGATAGTATGACACTTTTCACTGCTACATTAATGCAATGGACACTTTAACAATATGATGGCCTATATTACATGGACTATGGAATACATGCATGTACTTTGTAGAATTGTCTATGCATAGACTGATGAGTGAATTTTCAATTTGCATTGATCAAAAAGAGTTTACTAGGGTAATACAAATTAGAAAACACCTGTTGGAAGAGTGCTGAATGCTTTGAACTGCTAATCAATTTATTATCCCTGCCACTATTCAAGTTGGTATAGTGGATGGGCCAGCATGCCTGCATGTGTTAAGTGATGACATATGTCAGGGTTGCTTATCTGTAGGAAACATCAGTCAGTTGTTCATTATTAGAAGTAGGCATTGTGTGGGGTGGGGGAAGGGGGGGGGGGGGGGGGGTTAAGACTTTGTTAAAATTCACACAGGGCCAAAGTGCCTGTTGGAAGTGGTTTGAAGCAGCAAAAGTGCTCAAAATCTAAAGAAAAGTGCTCAACAACTAAGCTGATTTGGTTTTATCTCTGGGAATGCTGTATTTGTTCCCAGAAAAAAATATTTCAAGACTTTGATTTCAATTCAGAATTTGCAGTCACAATTTGAATTGCGACAACAACCAGCTTTTGGAGTAGCTTGAGTAACTCCAGCTCGAAGTAAAGGCATGACATTGGGAGATTTAAAATTAGAGCTGGAGCCACAACGTATACTTACATACGTGTACATATACTTAAAGGCCGCGAAGTCCAAAAAAACAATCGGCCTCTGCAAAATTGTCAGTTGAAAATCAAGTAATCAAGAATCCTACAAATTGCTGTTAGAGTCAAGCGCATGATTTTATATTCTAAATTTTTCACACACAAAATTGAGAATCAAATTTTGTGAATCAATTTTTGAAATTTGTTAGAATAGTGTGAAATATTAAAAAAATCTAAAAGTCTGCTACATCATGCGCTTGACTCTTGCAGCAGATTTTTTGTTTCTCGATTATTCGATTTTCAACTGACCATTTTGCAGGGGCTTGTTTTTTGGGACTCCGGCCGATAACTAAGTATACGTTGTGGCTCTCGCTCTAAATACAAATCTCAGTATGTCACAAGCTTATTTAGAGCTAAAGTTACTCGAGCTACTTTCGGAGCATGTCTCATTCAGCTGATTGCAGTAACACGCATGTCCAGCAATAATCCGGATTAATGAATGTTTTGAAAAAGTAGTGTCTTTAAAGAACAATTAAAAATTTACAACAACTCCGCCTCTCTCCGATCTACCCGGAGGCTTTCTTGCTGGATTTTGAGAAAGAAAGCCGGGTACGATCAGAAGATGAGCAAAGTGGGTGTCTGTGGGAATCTGAAGCACTGAGTAACTGAATGAGATTAGTCAAGTAGTAATGCTTGAGCATTCAGACACTTGTAAATTAATGTAAGAATCTTAAATGAAATCTGCTGCTTCTCATGAAGCCAGTGAAGCTCTACCAACAGGCCAGCAGATAAAGAGCTCTAAAGGTAAAATGAGGTAGGGTTTAATATCATTGAATTATCACTGACCTGTTCAAAGTTTTACAATCATGGATGCCGAGAAAAGCAATAAAAACGGTGTTTGTTTTCAACCGGCGTTGGGCAGTGGTTCTTATGTTGTTATTGTTTTTTTCGCGATTGCCGTCCAGCGATCGCAATTTGTTTTAAATAAAATTGTACTTTTTTGAACATTTATAAAATATCTAGCGCAACCCATTTGCTGGATGCCTACAATCATTATTTAATTTTAAAAAGGGAAGATATTTCTGAATAATTCGGTAGTAAAAATTTTACAATGTCTACAAATGGTGTAATCTACCTTTTAACTACACAAAATCAAAGGATTGTACACGAAAACTTTAGGTCAAAAGAATGTTTAGAGTTTGAGTTTAGAGAGTCCCCATAATGTGCATTGGTGTGCAATTATTATTATTAACATCCCGCCAGGAATAAACAGCCATATACTTGGCAACATTTACAGCAGGGTTTTGTTTAGTGTGGAGGAAGTCAGGGGACTACTCCTGGCGTGATAGGGTTACCAGCACAGGTGTGGCGCAGCCTTCAAAGCGGAAAGTTTAGGTCCTGTATTTGGGAAAAGGGAAGAACAAAAATGAAAGCTGACCAGTTGGACTTCAATGAATGCAAGCTGTTTGAAAATGTTAGGCGATACATAATACCGCAAATTATTCCCAAAAAACTTGAGACAGGTGTTAAGTTACTTTCAGTGGCAGACAGAATATCCTTTTATTTGTGCGAGTGCAGTGACTCCGCTTTTTCCCAGCTTTTTAACATGTTGCATGTTGACAAGCCACGTTGCGAAATTGTTCCACAGCTCAAAATTTAGCCTTTCTCACTTTCTTAAATGTAGGGTACTGGTATAGCTTGGGTTTCAGACTAAATTTGTAGAAGTCATAGGTAGGATGTAATATTAACACTTGCTATTAGTCTCTGTACGTTAGGCCAGTTTATATCATTGGCTTTTGTACAATCGTTCTAGTTCTCCTCGTATTCGTTCTGCTTCGTTCTGCTTCGTTCTGCTTCGTTCTGCTTCGTTCTGCTTCGTTCTGCTTCGTTCTTCGTTCTTCGTTCTGGTTCATTCTGGTTTGTTCTAATTCTTTCTGGTTCATTCTGATTCGTTCTGTTTGGCCAAGGCAGTCGTAGTGGATCCCATAAGAATAGCATTGTGAATTGAGAAGATCTACCGGTACTATGAGTCACTCCGAGTTTATAGTGCATACTTAACTCGCATTACCTTGATCAGGTCGTTCTAGTTCTCCTCGTCGAGTCCACGAGTAAGAGCGATATGCAGAGGACATCGTAACACGACAAGACAAGAGAAGATGAAGAATGAATAATGAAGAAATAGTACAACTTTATAAAGATAAATAATAAAGATCAACTACCACCTGTAAGCATAAGAACAAAGCAATAACAATGCAAGACGGCATACATGTAAGAATATTGCAAAGAGATCATATACCTTTAATGTGTCCCAAGTTTTGCCTTCAAAAATCTGGCTGTCAAACAATGAAAAAACTGACATAGAAACCTGATGTGACATGTTACTCAGTCCAAATTGTTTAGTCTGGGACGAAATCAATATCTGACACCAACCTGGTTGGTTTATTGATGTCAGGACCCTGTCCTAAAAACATTTGTATACTGGAGTTTGTAAAAAAACAAAAAAACAAAACGTCTTTAATGAAGAGGAAATGACAGCCCTGTAAATGGCTAAGGTTGCCAGGTGGTAAAAACTTGATAGAAGCTCATGAGTGTGGTTGGTCGTTACCACCTGTTAACATTCATTGACTTTATCTTTTATTCTCAAATAAGGAAAATGTACCTTAAAATGGGGGTAACTTTGGCAGCTACATGTAAATTCCAACCAAACAAAATCAGTTTTATGTGTATTTAAGTGTTATTTATTGATCTAAATGATTAAAAAAGAGTTGAAAAATAATATTAAACTGGATTGTATGTGATATTTTATACATCTCACAAAAATGTACCCCTCAAATGATCTGACCAAATATTTGCCCCGTAATTGCAAAAGTCGCCCTGTTTTATGGTACTAGAGGATTCAAAAGTAGAAGAAATGTTCGCACTCGTTTTGTCTATGCATAGTGCGTACCAAAATCAACAAGGTTCCAATGTGAGCGTCCCGGAAGTCTTTTATTCAAGACTGGATTTTGGATTTTGTTTTCCAATAAAATTGCTGCCAGTCTAATAAGGGTCTAGCGCCTTGCTGCGCTCTACACGCCTTGCCATGGTATGATTGCAATCCTATGGGATTTGTGTTCAGTAGTTGGATGGCATACCATTCCACGTATTGCCCTGGTTGGTGGCTTGTTTTGGACATGATAGCCTGTGTCCTTCGGATTGAACTTAAAACTATCCAGGTAGGGTCCTACTGATTGTGTAATGCACATAAAACACCCAGGATACTTATCGTGAAAGAGAAGTGGCTTGCCCTGGTGTTTCTGGATTGGCTGCATAATGCACTCTCTCTGAGCATGTTTGAGTATAGTCTATGTGATGAGCATTTGATCATATTCATATGGAATTCGCACAATATAAATATAAATTATTAATATTTTTGGTCCATGCGCACAATGCACAAAGTGCGCACAATGCACAAAGTGCGCACTCTGCGCATTGTGCGCACTCTGCGCATTGTGCAGAGTGCGCACATATGCACAAACTGTGCACAATACAAAAACTGCGCACGACTGAGTTTGTTTGATGCTGTTTCTGGAGATCGCCGATTGTACGGTAGCCCCATAGCATGACCCTTTTCCAGAGATTTATTTAAGTCCCTGCAAGTCCAGTTACAAGTCCTTTCATAAAACCAGTCGCAAGTAACTGGTTGAATAATGACAAATGAATGTTTTTGTTAACAGTTCGTTAGTATTGCTAGTTACTTAACTTGAGACTGAATTACTTGTAATGGACTTGCAGGGACTCGAATACAACTCTACCCATTTCAAACTTTCTGTGTAATCGTTGAACTGTATGCAAATTCAGTGAAAACTATACATACATTTACATTTACATTCTACCAAAGGTAGGATACACCATCGATAACTGCTTGAATTATCACGAATAGGTAGATTTGGGGGGTCGTATTTTATAGTAAATATCGTTTTGACTTACCTGTTCAAAGTTTTACAATCAAGGATGCTGAGGAAAGCAGGAAAAATATTGTTCGTTTTCAACTGGCGTCGGGCAGTGGTTCTTATGTTGTTTTGGTGGGTTTTTTTTGCGATCGCCGTTGAGCGATCGTGAAATTTTTTTAAAGTCAATTTTTAGGAACAATTTATTGCTGGATGCCTACAATCATTATTTATTTTCAAATAAGTAAGATGATTCTTAATAATTCGGTAGCAAAAAAATTCTGATATCTACAAAATGGTGTATCCTACTTTTATATAGGCCTCGAACTTAACAATTGCCCCTTACAGACCTACATGTACATGTTCCAAGAAAGAAATGTTTCTCACACCAACCAGTTAATTTCTGTTATCAACCCAAATTCTACATTTCCCGCTTGGTGAGTTACCTGTAGACTCGGATCCAACCAAACAAGTTTCTAGTGCACGACATTTTCAAGTACATGTACTTGTAGGCAGCATTTGTTTCATCTCTATAAACCAGCTTGTTCATCTCTATACAATGTAGATCTGTATTTAAAACATGAAATGGCATCTCCTACCCATCACGTACAGTGTAGGTTGGCGAACAGAATAAAAACACCTGTGTACAATTTACTATACAGTGCAATACCGCTATACTGAACACTGCTAAACTGAACATTCGGCTTTACCGAACACCATCACTGGCTTCGTTTTTTGTGTACAAAAATACTAATTGTTGTTGAAAATAGTCAACAGATTTAACAAAATCCACCGTCCTTTGCTCCCGATTTTTTATTTATTTTATTTTTTAAATTTTGTTCTCTTAAAATTTAGTAAACATTTTTATTGAAAATATGTCAACATATTTTAAGAAATCCACTTGCTATATCAAACGCTATTGTGACAATTGTAAATGTCAAACTACCAGTGTTTTATGTTAAAGATGGCACCTGATGGACCGGCGGCTTTAAATCGCTATATTGAACGATCGATTTACCAAATAAAATCTGTGGCCAACAATTGTTGTAAAAACCTGACTATTTTCAAATACTGCCCCCAATTTATTGAATTCGTCTAAAAGAAGTCAAAGGAACCAGACTGCAAGAACAGTACTCTTTTCTTGGTTTTTTCAGCTTCTATGAACACAAAACGTTAAACAGGTCAGCGTCACAATATTTACTATAAAATCTGAATCCCCTTTCCCATCCATTTTCGAAAATTACAGCAAAAGCAAATGGTGTACATGTACATGTATACTACCTTTGAACAAAAAGGTCAACATTCATTCTATTTTTTATCAATAATTTATATTTTGTTCTTTTGGTCTTAGGCCAACCAGTGTTAAGGAGAGCCTGACGTCTTCACATCCACTTGAAGATTCCGAGAAATATGTAAGTTGGCTTCTGTCCTGAACTCTTCTACGTAGTTTCTTAAACATTTCGCTTGGAACCATCTTACTGGGGTACTACCTATTGCCTTTTTAACATGATCTGGTGACAGTAGGGTCCGAAATCTATGCAACCCAAGCAAACAAACAAATAGACCAACAAGCAAACAACCTATATTTTTTTTTGGGGGGGGGGGGGGGGGGGTAGTTATTTGTTATGCTTCAACTCCCAGATTGAATTCGCCCCGGGGTTGAAACTCTTGCCTGGGTTCAAAATAGTACATGTATATTAACTTAGCAAAATACCAGTAGGCTCTGTTTGAACAAAGCCAGTCAGTGTGAAACGATGCGGGAGTTGAACGTAAGGTTGGAAAATCCAAATCAACTGGAGTGGGGTTTAAACCAGCGACCTACGGATTGCCGTTGCAGTGCTCTACCAAGCTATCCAGCCCTGTGTTGTCAGTTCCCCAAATTAGTCAATGTCTTTGTGTCAGGGGGCACAAGTCTCAAGCCACAAACCTGTTATTGCCATGTGGCCAGGGATCACACCCAAAGTCACAATTATACTGGTAGCAACATTAAACCATCCGATAAAGGTAGGATACACCAAATTATTAAGAAATATCTTACTTATTTGAAAGTAAATAATGATTGTAGTCATCCAGCAAAATGAATGCGCTAGATATCTTGTAATAAATAATTGTTCCTAAAAAACTTTGATCGGCGAACGGCGATCGCGAAAAAACAAGAACAACATACCGGTAAGAACCACTGTAAGCCGCTGGTTGAAAACAAATGCCGCTTTTCTGGCTTTTCTCAACATCCATGATTGTAAAATTTTAGACAGGTTTAGTTAAACGATATTTACTATAAAATACAACCCCCAAATCCACCCTTTCTTGATAATTCAAGCAATTAATAATGGTGTATCCTACCCTTCAACTATGCATTTATAAGGGCTCCATTAAGCTATAATTCTTGTGTTTTGGGCAGTTTCTTATTTCTCTTGAGCAATTTTTTGTTTACGATTTATATTATTAGAACTGGGTTTAATGTATTGAGTGCAGCACAGTTTAGCATTCAACCGATTTATTAATACCATATCTGGCCCCAGACGTGAAGACAGATAGGAGGTTTCCTCCGTAAGTGAAACGACCGCAAACTGCAGTAGCCACCGCCTAATTGAAAACCCTGTGTGACATCACCAGAATCCTGTACCACATAGGATGTTCAATTTACTCTTTGTCTTAACCCAGAGTTATCAGTGCGCATTCTGAAAAGAGTGGGAGGAGAGAGAGGGGGGGGGGGGGGGGGGGAGGGGGGAGAGATGGGGACTAACTTCATCCCACAAAAGTATAATATACTTCTTCCCGTATAATGCTGTCACATCTACCCGCTCCCACTGCAACCTACATTGTACATAATATGAAAGCGTGAGGGAAAGCGCAGTAAAGTCTCTGAGAATGATTTGGTGACGAGTCAAGGACGGAAGAGGATCACCATAAGCTACATGTGTACATGTACATGTACAATGTAGCTTAAGCACCAAACCTCGGTGCTTGTTATGTGCATGCTCAAACAAGCGAAGCGTGTCAGCGACAATGCAAATAAGCGCCTTGGGGTCGCATAAATCGTCCCCTACCGGTTCGTCTGGTGTGCGACTTCTGTACGCTCATTGGGCTCACATTGGTTCCCCCCCCCCCCCCCGTTCTTATTTCGCCGTTACTGCGCTTCCACTACGCTACATGTATATGGGCTTGTTTCCGCTCATTCTTTGTCCACACTGCGCTGCCACTGGGACTATGACGCTCGTAATACTTCCAAGGCGTTGTTCCGACGTTTGCAATAGGTTCACAGTGCGTTCTTATTACGGTCCTACTTCCACTGACACACCCCCCCCCCCCCCCCTCCCCCAACACACACACATGGCATTGACTTGTATCACGGCAGAGTCAGGTTGACTAGCAGTTCTTTCCTCGCCCCCCACCACTGGTGACCCTGGTTCAAATCCCGCCTTGGACAAAATATGGATCGGTGTTTAAAGCCGTGTTCGCACTGGACTTTTTGGGGGGAAGGTTTTACTGAGACGATGGTAAAATAAAAAATGGTCAATTCTTACCTCTGTCCGCACTTTTACCGAGACCGCGTCATGAGGGTGCTTTGCGTGACCTTTCTGCATTGACCCCATGTACCCAAGCGCACGCGCCTTTTGTCTGATGTTTCATGCTATTGTCGACGTTACTACATGTACTCACGTACGTGCACACGCTCTTTTTTAGTTCTGGTTCTTCTTTTTGTACGACGTGCTACCAATCAAAACCAATCAAACTTCCGATTGTATTAATAATAATGTCTGTCATGATTTCAACCAAAGGAACAACAACGCTCCTGATTTTTTTGCGGAATTACCACATGCGATGCAGCATGCCGCAGTGCGCGCACCTTGCAAGGTAAACAATGCAAAGCGCATGCGTGGTGTCCCTGCGTAGCATGACCTCGCACTCGGGCTGGATAAACGTTTTCCTGAGCCTCTTTTACTGACTCGCGCTGTGCGCACTGAACTTATCGTCTCGGGAAAAGTTACCTGAGCAGCAGTTGGCCGGTAAAAGTAACTGCTGGACTCAGGAAAAGTAACTGAGAGGAAAACGGCCAAGGCTGTCCGCACTGGACTTAAAATGGGAAAAGTACCCATCGTCTCAGTAAGTTTTACCAAAATAAGTACAGTGCGAACAGGGCTCAAGTCTCTGCCTGATTCCGTGTTTTTTCTCCATAATAGTCTTCTGGGGTTTTTCCCCCACCTCCTAAAACTTTTTTTCATTGTCTCCTCTCTCTGCAGGTTTCTTCTGCAATCATTTTCAAGTTGCGTAACTCAATCAATGATTCTGAAGCCAATTTATGGGACTGATTTTGCTCAAAATTGACTACGAGTGACTAGTCAAGACATGATTATAACATAGCTCTAAAGCTTGGGATTTAGTTAGTTAATAGGACAATTTCCTGTTAGGAGTATGGTACTCAACACAGTGTTGCGGTTGTTTTGAGACACGTACATCGTTTCAACCCAATGCTGTCGGACATTGTGTACATGGCGTTTGATTTTTTCCAGGTCATCATTCCTTTATCAGAAAAGGGGAGGGGGGTTGTGTGGGGGGAGGGAGGGAGGGGTTGTGTTGGGGGGAGGGAGGGGTTGTGTTGGGGGAGGGAGGAGTTGTGTTGGGGGGAGGGGGGTTGTGTTGGGGGGAGGGGGTTGGGGGAGGGGGTTGTGTTGGGGGGAGGGGGTTGGGGGGAGCGGGGGTTGGGGGGAGGGGGGGTTGGGGGGAGGGGGTAGAGGATGAAAGAGGGGTGAAAGAGGGGTGAAAGAGGGGTGAACAAGAGGGGTGAACAAGAGGGGTGAACAAGAGGGGTGAACAAGAGGGGTGAACAAGAGGGGTGAACAAGAGGGGTGAACAAGAGGGGTGAACAAGAGGGGTGAACAAGAGGGGTGAACAAGAGGGACACAATTAGGGGCAGCATAGGGTAACTGGAGGTCGTTCGTTATTGTTGTCACTCAATCCAGCGTAAACAATTCGAGTGAGCTGTCTCTGAGCAGGATGCCACATAATTTGGAACATAATAACATTCATCAGCTGACTCGTGACTCTTGTCATCTGTAATAATGCCTGGGTTTCTGCTAGTATTTTCTCTTACTACTCAAGGAAAAATCAATTACAAGTGACATTGGAAACATACACATGTACAGGCAGTTCTGTAAATTTGGACGTACATGTACCTGTACACGTATCTCAGACACTTGGGCATTTGAAAAAGATCATAATAACCAGTTCGCGCTGGAGGACGTACACACAAGCAAAGTTTTTTCAAATTCAAAACGGATGACGCTTAAACACGTCACGAGCAGGGCCGGAAATGTCTGTCATCAGCGAGCAAGGCCGGAAATGCGTGGGTGTGCTCCCATGTACATACATACATACCTGTACCATCTGCCCGATGAACCCACCTCCGATTGAGAGTTTCGTTAAAAATAATCCCGCGACTCGGCTCGCTGATGTTAAAATAATCTCGGCACGAACTGGTTAAATTCAGGACTGTCGGGGTTAAAGGGAATATTCGTACATTATTTGCTTTTGCTGTAATTTTCAGAAATGGATGAATTGGGGAATTAGTATTGTATAGGAAATATACACTGACTTGTTTGAAGGTTTGTGTTCATAAATGCCGGAAAAACCAAGAAAAACAATCGTACGTTCTAGTTCCCTGACCCTACTTAAACATCAGGGAATTGTACAGTCAAGGAACCAGTCCAGCTGGCTTGTACATGTACCTGTACCTGTTCATAATAATTGCTAACAAAATTCAGACAAACTACATGGTAAATTGGAGGTAGTATTTGAGAAAAAAAAAATCTTTAAAAATGCCATAATTTCATTTTTATTCATCAACAGTCCAGTATTAAAGATATTTCATAATAAATTGTAAATGTTGTACCGGTATATATTCCTTTAACCAGTTCGCGCCGGGATTATTTTAACATCGCCGAGCCGACAGGCGGGATTATTTTTAACGAAACTCGATCCGAAGCGTGTTCAGGCCTATAGTGCTGGGTAGCACACCCACGCATTTCCGGCCTTGCGCGCTGCTGACATATATTTCCGAACTTGAACTTGGCGTATATATTCGTCATCCGTTTTGAATTTGGGGAAATTTTTGCGTTTATATTCGTCATCCGGCGCGAACTGGTTAACGCTAACCATTCCAAGTCCTCCAGAATACTCATTTTGCAGGAATGAGGGCACTTGAAAGTTGATGCATTAGAGGATTTTGCAGGATTGAGGGTTTTGGCCACTTAAGGGTAATGCAGGATCCAGGTCATAAGGCCGAAACTAAAGCTGGATAATTTTGCAGGATTGAGGTTACTTTTTTTTGTTTTTATCAAAATCAGGATTTTGGAGGATTCAGCTTATTTGTTAGTTTGTACTTTCACAATGCTCAGATGAATGCTCTATGCACATGCGATCACCAGACAGCAATCACGATTTATACATTTTTGTATTAACATTTTTGTAACAATTAAATTATATCTAGCGCAATCGTTTTGCTGGATGTTAGAATCATTATTTACTTTCAAATAAGTAAGATATTTCATAATAACTTGATAGTAAAAATTGTCGACAACTGCAAATTATGTGACCTGTTCAAACGAAAGCAGGACAAAGTCACACAATGTGTATTATTTACAATGTACTCGTTAAGTCATTTAGGGGTGGATTTTAAACATTTTAGGTTTTGGGTTTTCCTGAATGATGAACTATTAATCTATAATCTCCCCAAAATTAAACATGACCCGTCACCCACAAACTTGTTTTTTTGATTTTGTGAAACAATTGTGTATAGAAATAATACGCTTTTCTGAAATTTAAAGCTGTTTATCTCATAATTAAATAAAATAAGTTAAGAGGGCCTAATATTTAAACAAGATCTTCTTCAGAGACATGATCGAAATATTAGGCCCTCTTAACTTATTTGATTTGTATATTTCAGGTCATTTCAGCCAGTAAGCAGTTTTCAGCAGTTTTAATCTTATTCTTATTCATATCTCATAATTAGATAGTTTTATCACTAAATCTTTCCCCTGGGGAGATAGGGTGGGGGTACATGTATGTAAATGATACATAATTTTAAAGCTGAGATCCTAGAGAATCTGAACAAAGGAAATCTTAAAACAAAAATTGTCAACTTTGTCCGGGTTTAGTTGGAGCAGGTCACAAATGGTGTATCCTACCTACCTTTAAGTACTTTTTGGGGTCTCCTCATGTGTAGTATTGGGAAAGACAGCAGCAGCAGGAATTCCAGATGCTGAGGAAGACTCAAGGTCTGCACGCCCCCCTCAAACTAAAGATGGAACTACAAGCGGCAAGTCAGGTTGGTACAGTTTTAAGAATCATAACTCTTTTGTACCAAAATATCGACCGGGCAGGATATTCACATGACGACGGAGAAGAGTTTTGCAAATGGGTTTTTTAATTAGTGAAATTCAATCTGCAATTTTTCTTAAATTTGACCGCAAGATTGATAGTCAAGACATGATTGTAACTAAGTAATTAACGTGTGGCCACGGTACTTTTACAGGGCGAGGCTGTTCTATGTTTCACATTTGTAAGGGGTTCTGGCAAAATGAGACAGAACTGGGCAGAGGTTGTCATTAGGTTTCTCAGGTATTAGAAAAGAGGATAAAATTCTCCTTGCAATGCTGTTTCTTGCATTTCAATCGGACACGTATTCCATTAACAAGTTATGGCTGTTTAAAATTTGCATACTTTATCAACATATCGCTAAAGTAAAATATTTAGAAAAAGGCCTTTGAAGTTTTGAGTTTTGTACAGGTGATATGGAAAAATGCCAATTGTTTTTCTTGAAAAGAAATATTTATTACACTGCTTGTATACTAGTTCTTAACACTTTGACTGCTGCCATTTTTTACACCGTTACCGCCCACGGTGCTGCAGTTTTTTAGAGAACTACAAATAAATATGTTTTTACCCCCCGTCACTCCCTATTATGCTCCCCAATATAAAAAACATTTAAATAAAGGGTTACCACAGCCTCTGCCAGGGTTACCACGGCCTCTGCCACGGTTACCACAGCCTCTGCCATGGTTACCACGGCCTCTGCCACGGTATTACCACAACCTCTGCCACGACCACGGTCCGAACCGCTAGATTCACTATGTTCACTAGCACTGTCGATTGCCAAAACTTTGTCGTCGAGTATCGTCTAATTCCTCCGAATGATTAGATTCACTTCCAACGTCACTGGTATTACCTTCCTATTCTATAGTATCAGAATCATCATCTCCTCCAAATTCACTTGCTTTAGAGTCGCTATTTGCAAATATTTCATCGATAACATAGTCTAAACTAACGTTTCCTGGGCGCCGCCATTTTTAAATCCCCAAATACAGAAAAATGTAAACACCCCGGTACTTCGCAATCGTTGGTACCCGCCCAGTGGTCAAAACACGGCCGGAACCAGCCGCATATGATTCCGATGTGTACGTTAAAAAATGTCAAGACATGTTATACATGAAAAGCATTTTAATTCTTGATCAACAGAGGGCGGCAAATCGTTGTACTGCTAACCCGAGAAATCTCGGGCTTAGCAGTTACGGTGGGGTAAGTTTATCCCGAGAATTCTCGGGCTTAGCAGTCAAAGTGTTAACAAAATACAGTTAGTAGGCATGCAAGATTACAAATATTAATAAATCTAAAAATGTAAAAAAATTCAACAATTCACTCTTTTACAGTTTTCTCCACATAGCCATGTGCCCAGTTCCGTCTCATTTTGCCAGAAAGCCTCACCTTTCAGTGTCTATTATACATTTATACTGCATGCAGCTGAGTGGAAACTTTCTGCGAACTGGTAGTTTTACATCACTGCCCTGGTACATTGACAGGGACGTCAGTCTACCTCGCATTCCCATTTGATTAATGTTGTCATTTTACAGAAAAGTCGCGGCACATTAACCAAAAGAGTCTAAAGGGAACACAGCTATAATTCCACAAATTAGGGTCGTGGAAAATTTCCCTGAGGAGTATGGAGGTATAACACTGGCCAGCCCACTGCAAGATTTTGCAGGATTCAGGTTACATGGAATTTAAATGCTTTGGAATTGCAGGATTTTGCAGGATTCGGGTCCTGTCTGATTTTCTATAATTTCAGTCAGGTCAGGTCAGTTCCGGTTTTGCACTTGCAATTTTCGGGTCAGGTCCTGTTGGTGTTGAAAAACCTGAAATAAACCAAAATCATTCGAAACAATTTGGACATTTGCGGTACTGGTACAATAATCTTTGTGGGATCACTGTGCTCACTAACGCGTACTTACATACCGTTAGTCACCACGTCAACCCACCGCGTTATTGTGCATGTTGTGTGCGTTCTTTTATGAACAGCCCGTAACACAGAGCCCCACTTCATCTTGTTATTATTATATGGTATACTAGTACATGTAGCTTTGGAGGGAGATGCTGTGTCTAAATCGAAAGAGGCAATTCATTCAGTTAACCAGTTCGCGCCGGAAGACGTGTATACCTACCGTAATTTCCTGCGGTAAAGACGCGGCTTATCTGACTTTCTAGACCACAAAAACATCGCCGCTCCTTATCTTTCGGTGCGCCGTATATGATGTCGCTTGAGTTCAAAGTGATGGTCTTTGTGTGAAGAATTCTTTGAACGCCGCAATCTTACTCAATAATGCGGTCAACCAATTAGCTCAACTCTCCGGACATTGTGACCGTGTTTCCATTCTAACAATGCCGCGATGTGTTGATCCCTACAAGACCGTGCTTCCCTTCCAACAATGCCGCGATGTGTTGATCCCCCCCCCCCCCCCCCCCCCCCCACGACCGTGCTTTTATTCCAACAATGCCGCAATGCGTTGACCCCCTTTTTCTTTGTGGCCGTTTTTTCATTCCAAAAATGCTGCAACAGAATTACTTAGACGTTTGGAAATCGCATTCACCCAACCTCTATTGTGTGAACGTTGAGGGTTTTTTATTTTATCTTCAAAGTCTGCTTTAGACCTAATGTACTATTTAGGATAATATGAAGTACCGGTACCAATGTTTATGGTAAACATACAAAAGGCCTACATACGAATTGCACTTTCGTTTGTTTCATTAAACGTTCAAATCGTTTATTTATTTATTGCCTCATTTTAGATCTTTATCTTTATCTTTATTTCATTTTTGTTTGTTTGAGAAAGTATTATGGGAATTTAACGTAATATTATCTTATTATTCAGGGTGACTGAGTGATGACCCGACCAAGTTTCTTGAAAAGACCAACATCAAAGCCTTAGCACCGCTCACTACTTCCCCAATGAAAAGATCGTTATCCAACCCTGAAGTCCAGTTAAAACCTCTTCATTGCCATTGGGTGTTGACGTTCTCTCAACTCTAACTGCTTCTCAAAGAATGTTGTCCCGGCCCGCTTATCTCCAACAAAGATACATTGTATTTACTTACACTAACCCTCGCCTGGCAGTTATTTAATTTATTTAAAAGGCGTTGGTCAGTGTATTTCTCGAGCGAATTTATTTATTTCGCCAGATTCGTTCCCCTATACGAATCTGGCGATAATTAAGGGCGCCCTCAATAAGCCCGGATATATACGGACGGCGCGCCGCGGAACAAATAAACGGCTAGTTTGGTCTTGGATCAAGTGAGCAGTGATGTATTAAACAAATATCTTATGAACGTGATTAACAAATTATAGGTTTGAAATAAAGGAAAAGAACTTTATTTAAAAAAATTCCCCGTAAAAATCCCTTCCATATATTAAGTCAACTCTATGTTGTCTGATTACGTTGTCTGGAAAAAAACTATATCACTGACTGACTGAACTTAGGGCCTACTACTGAATTAATTTACAATCCCACAGACCAAAACATTAAACGTGGTTTTGAAACCCGATATCTGCGGGAGAAGCACCATGTATCGGCTTCCATTGTATAAACTCTGCAGTCAGGAACATCTGGGGTTTGGGATTGTTGATACATTTCGTGTCGGCTCACTCAAAGGGTTAGTTCATTGAACCTTATTTCTTTTGGAAAAAGACGCACCATTGTAGGGTAAGAAACCGCAATCATGCACAGCGATGGATGAAGGTTGGTATCAATTTACTTGTCTTTTCTTCATGGCTCTACACATGTGACTAGCCCATGGGGTTACGGTTTAATTCATGCTTGGAATAGTGGGATCGTTCTAAAAACAAAATGACCCCTTTCTGGCGATGTACCTACACCGGGTGGCGCCTGGTGTTCTTTTGGGTGCGTTCAAGCATGCGCCTTATTCGGCCGTGCGCTTTATCTGTTGACGTTTGAAAAAAAATTGGGTGATTTTAGGGACCTGCGCCTTAACCGCCGAGCGCCTTGTGCGCAGGAAATTACGGTAGATTCAAAACGAATGACACATAAACACGTCACGAGCAAAGCCGGAAATGTTTGTCAGCAGCGAGCAAAGCTGGAAATCAGCCTGAACCCGTCTCGGATCAAGTTTCGTTACAAATAATTCTGCGCCTCGGCTCAGTGATGTTAAAATAATCCCGGTGCGAACTGGTTGAATAGAACACCTACATCATACCCCAGTATATGTGTGCCTTTTTCCATAATAGCATGCATTTTGTTTTAACCCCGTCCTTTGAGTTTCTTTTGACCCTTCTCTCCATCTTTGTTTAGATCAAGAGAGCTCCGTGTCTCCCCAGCTCCAACGCCAGCCTCGATACGCTCCTCGGCCGTGATGAAACCATCGGCTTTGAAGATTATCTCAACGGTGAGTGAGAAAAGGCTATTCCTAAAGTCTAGCATCTACGGTACAACACAAAACTTTAAATTGGGTCAATATCACAATATCTAATACCGGTACATTAAAGAGCAAACTCCTGTATCTGTGGATGTACATGTGTGTCTGCATTTTACTCCGACATCGGTGGCCTTACAGCCTTCATATTTTGGCACAATATCGGCGATTAAGTGTCAACAAAAATAATAATAATAATAATACACTGTGTAATTAATGTTACTGATAGCGTGTGCAACAGTATTGATCGAGGACGGTGTTCTTTTCAGGCATAGTAGTATTAAACTTGAGATTTGAATTCAAGAGATTTGAATTAAATGTCTATATTGTTACGTATCTGCCCTATTTCAATGTCTGTCTTTTTTTCTTTGAATTAAACATATTGTTTTAGAACTGATTAGTGCAATAACAATTCATAATCGCTCTGCATGAAACCACAGTGTTGACATGCGGTCATTAGCCACTTGATCGTAGCATTTTTGTAGTGATGCCGTTTTCATTGCATGATGAGCGCTTTAAAACATTGACTCCACTCGCAGAATGGGCTTTGGTGAAAATGTCTACATGTCAGACCTAGACCTAGTTGACAGACCTACCGGTAGATGTACCATCACACTTTTCCACTCCCTTCCTTAGACATGTGGCCACTTTCCTTAACCAGTTCGCGCCGGGTTTATTTTCAAGTTACCGAGATCACTGGCCAGATTATTTTTTCATAAAAAAACTTGATTTATTAGCACCGTTATTTACATGTTTTTACCAAACATTCTGTTGCCTAGGGCATTACGTCAACCGCTACCCCCCCCCCCCCCCCCCCTCCCCCCCCCCCATTAAATCTGACACGTGTGTGTATATATGTCATCCGTGGAACTACACACAGGGCAGGGGACAATTGATCTGAAATTCGGTACCCTCTGGAGACCTGAACACAATGTGTATAATGGAGACAAAAGGACGCCGGAGGGTAAATTTCTATAGATGAATAGGTCGCCACAGGGAATTTCACGAATTAGATTTTTGGAGTGTGCCTCAAATTACTCAAAAACTAGTTTTAGGATGTGGGTTAGGGTTAGTGTTTGGGTTAGGGTATGATATAGTGTATATTGGGTCGAAATTTCAACCTAGGAAATTAATTGTGGTTGAAATAGGAGCATTTTGAAAAAGGTGCCCGACTTTTTAAGCAGTTTGTACACGAGAACAAAGAGATGTCTCCACTAGGATACAAATTTGAGAGTCGATGTACGCGGTAATATATATACAAATATTTGCAAGCCCAGCGGAAAAGCCGGCACCCTTTCAAGAATTTCAAAGGAAACTAAAAAAAAAATGTTTGAATGTAAAGAAATTACTGGACGCAGCTGATAATCCTCGGCTGTATGAATTAAATGGAGACAATGGAACTAGGGTGTTAAATAGGCCTAATTACTGAAGCGTAATACCACGATATAGCATATACACGTCCACAGCATCAACGAAGCATGCTTGGCAACGTCAACGAATATTAACATCCACCGCGTGTATGCCATACATGTCAGTCGTGTATACCCGTCCTCCACAGAGCTTGCGGGTAACTTTTGGCGTAAATACACGTCAACCGCAACAACCAAGGAAACTTTTGAAGCATACACATGTACATACACGACACGATCTCTGCGGAATTGAACTGCTGTGCCTGACGAATTAACGCGTCATCCGTGGATAGAAAACATTTATTCGTGATCCGTTTTGAATCGCGGGAAATTTTCTCGGATATACGTCCTCCAGTGCGAACTGGTTAAGAAGAATACCAGCTAAAATGACTAAGCTGACTTTCCGTAGGTAATGCCATGATACACCGTATTCACAATAAGGGACTACCCCTGGTACGTATCATGCATGCTCTATACGTACACACAACACATTCGCTTAGGTCTTGGTTGGTTGAATCCACTCTTACAGCTGAACAACCTCCCCTAGTATTATACACTTTTTGTCCCGCATGCTGGTGGATATTTTTAATTGTTCGATACGCTAGTAGAGGTTTAGCATTTTCCAATACATTATTTTAGGTTTACAATGTACCTTTGTTCTATAAACCAGTAAAGGTCTAGCATTGTCCAATACATTATTTTGGGTTTACCATCGTTTGGTAGGTCAGTAGAGGTCTAGTAATGTTCGATGGGACCATAAAGGCTGGCAATAATAGGAGGACAACTTCTCATTGTAATCAATCGCTACTTCCAGCAACTTTATGCGTCCTACACAAAATATCAATCACTAACCCATCCATTTTGGGTGTATCTTTAAGAAGTGTTGTATGTCTGGTCCTAAATGATTATTTTCTTTTAAATGCTATGAGTGATTTCACAATGGCAATTTGACTTGATCTTGTCCATGGTGACCAGCTATGGAGTTTATTGAACTTGATGTCTGACCCACTGTTGTTGTTTTTCTGGTCAAATGAGACCTAATCTGGTTACAGCGTGAAGCCACCATCTGTCTGCTGAGGAGGATGTGAGATCCAAACTGACCACAATTTTCACAGAATCACAGCCTAGTTTACAAAAAAAAAAATAGTTTTATTAAAAGCTGTTGAAGTCATTATGTCATTTTGGGGGTCAGTGGTTCAGGGTTGTATTTCAGGATATGGTGCCTTTTATTTTTTTCTTATCCAGGTTCTTGGGTGACATGCAGTACACCTGTTGTTGACAAGTACATGTAGAGTTGCTTCTCTTTGTGTGTTCAATCATTAGGTTTTGACCTTCAGGGACATATTCTGTAAACACTGTATAGTATAGTATAGAGTTTATTACTTGGGTGGGACTGGAACCTAGAGTCCTACTTTCTTGTGCCGATATCATACCACTCGACTACCAAGTTACATGCTGTCTTAGGACAACATAACACTGTACAAAGTATGTAGTGTTTATAAATTATCCTCCTACAGTACATCACCCTGCCACACATTCCATGAAACATCAATTTGTGTTGTACACCAATGTCATTCCATT
Organism: Crossaster papposus; assembly: GCA_037893245.1. NCBI lineage: Eukaryota > Metazoa > Echinodermata > Asteroidea > Velatida > Solasteridae > Crossaster > Crossaster papposus. The sequence goes on from JBAIAA010000246.1 coordinate 1,297,121, forward strand.
AACACTGTACAGGGTGGCCCATACAAAAATAGACAAGCATACTTCCACTACCCTTGGCCAAAACTACCTACACCAGTACCAATGAATGGAGAATCTTTCTCGAAGAAAAATGATACCAAGATATTTTGATTTGACTTTATTCTATTTTGTGAAGCACAGTCGAGGTCCTAAGAATTAACTAAACCGCACTTTAACATGACACGGTTTAGTTATTCCTTGGTGCAAAAGGACAGTTCCCCTCACTTCACAAAATAGCAGCTGGATGTAAAACTGCTGGTTCAAATCAAGATATCTCGTACATCATTTTTCTTCTAGAACGATTCTCCATTCATTGGTATCTAGTCTTGGCCTCAGGGTAGTAGTGGAAGTATACAATGTACTTGTCCATGTATTTAAGGCCACCCTGTTTAATCAGTGTTGAGGATTTGAGAGGGAAAATCACAGGTATTTGGGTGGGACTGGAACCCATGACTCTCTGATAGCGACTGCAGATGTCTGACCTAGAGTGTTGTTAGGCTACTGTAAGGTGTGTACTGTACATGTACATGTATGTAGTTTAATAGAATGGGGTCTTACTTGTACATGTATTGATCAGTAGTCTTTGTAAAGATGAACCGTAAACCGGTGTAAAATTGGCAGGTTTTTACATATAATGCATTATTACTTCTAAACTAAAACTCCATCAGTTTCTGCTTTGCATCATTTAAAACTGGAGGCTACTCTATCCCTTCACGTTAAATAAAATATGTAAAAGTAGTCACATTTTTTTCAAATTCCTCAGAAAATAATTTTGTTGTTGTACTATTGACCTTCAATGAGGTCAAGGGACATTGGACATTCCTTGTCCTTTGACCTCTTACCCCTGATATTATTTTGAATGTTCTCACCATATCCTTTAAAAAAAAAAAAAAATTGCATTGGACATTTTATACATTATTTTGCCACCCAAAATAGCCAAATATCTCCCTGTATAAGAATTTTGTAGACTTTTTCAAAATTTTCCAAAAAGGTTATCTGCCAAAGTTATCCCCTGCGTGCCAATGTGTTACCCCAGTTTACCATAGTGGTCAAAAGAGAATAATTTGTATAGACATAATAACAGTCCTTAGTCCTCCAATTTTTAATATGATTTTGGACACGCCCTAGGGAGTCGGGGCTAATAGACAAAGGAGGCAAAAAAAGGCTCAAAGTATAAAGACCGTAAAGCAAAGATAAGAAGTACTGAATGGATCATTGCTGACAGGAGATAAAGTCGGATCCCACCAAATGAAAAGGACAATATGACCTTGACTGTGAGTCACCCAGGGATCCATGTCTGAAGGATTAGATATGCTTCACAAGGACAAGAAAAGACAAGAAAAATCAATTAAACAAACTTTAGATAGGACCTCAATGACCTGTAAAGTAATCCTTTCCCATAGGAATACATGTAATTGGTGGGGAAAAAAACGCCCAATTTCTTTCTGTCCTGGGCTGGTTTAGATGCCAGAGACTCGGCCTGCAATTAATTTCCCTAGCCTCAGTTTTCACCTTTTTGTGGCCAGCGGTGCTTCTTTTTTTTTTCTGCTGACAACGCCCTGTCAGTGTAATTGCTTTTAGCAGGCATTACTGGGTGGATTTATTAGGCGGATTTGAAGGGGACAAGTAGGCCAGCATCCTTTAGGGTTCAAGCATCCTTTCATAATGCCTAATCGTTTTGTTTTTACGTCATATCAAAAGAAAACCCCTGTTCATGCCTATTATATCCCTAACTCCCTACGGGTAGGGTGTGTACAAATTCATATGTATAGCTTAGGAATTTAGCACTGTAGTGTTAAGGGTAGGATACACCATTGGTAATTGCTTGAATTATCATGAATAGGTGGATTTAGGGGGTTGTATTTTATAATTGTTTTATAGTAAATATCGTTTGGAATGTTAAGTCATGGATGCCGAGGAAAGCAGGGTGGAAACCATAGAGTGGGTCCAACAATCTGTGCCATATATGTCCATCAAATTGTTTGTTCCAAAACTACTTTTTGTTATTTTATGTAGACCTTCACCTCCAGACTGTTCCTCCTTTCTATTCTTGGGGATGGTTAATTTATTAAATCCGGCCGATAAACCCTCCCCTTTTCCTCACCGGCCCTCGGTCTTCCTCTCTGCACAAGAGCGATACCGTCCACACCCCTCTCAATACCACCCACGCCCTGTCAACACCCCTCTCAATACCACCCACGCCCTGTCAACACCCCTCTCAATACCACCCACGCCCTGTCAACCCACCCCCCCCTCCCAGTCAACCCCCCCCTCCCACCCTGTCAACCCCCCCCCCTCCCCGCCATGTCAACACCCCCCTCCCCGCCATGTCAACACCCCCCTCCCCGCCATGTCAACACCCCCCCCCCCCCCCCCCGCCATGTCAACACCCCCCCCCGTCAACACCCCCCCCCCCCCCTCTTCGCACCAACACCAGCCCTGTTTTGGCTTGATAAGACCCGCACGGGACCGATTGAAAACAAATCCAGTTTATCCTCCAAGTTTTTATCCTGAGGGTGAGAAAGCCAACCCTTAATATTATGTGAACTTACTTTCAACGATGTCAGTCTCTGGCTCAATTCTCTATGATTGTACCCTCTATTATTATTGTTATTCTCTTTCATGTTCCCAATATCCTGTCATATACCCCCTGTGTGTTAACCAGTTCGCGCAAAGTTTTTCCCCAGATTCAAAATGGATGACGCATAAACACGTCACGAGCAAAGCTGGAAATGTCTGTCAGCAGCGAGCATGGCCGGAAATGCGTGGATGTGCTTCCTGGTATGCGTCGGCTCAGTGATGTTCAAATAATTGCGGCGCGAACTGGTTGACTATATTACACCCATTGTGCTCGGGTCTCTACAAAGTACCAAGTTTAGAATCATAATTATATGTTATACACATAAAGTAATATACCGGTATATTAAACATAACCAAAGCAAATTTTGTCCACGAACACATTTCTAACTAGTGATTTTTTGGGTGGTTCCCATAATGAAGCCAGTTCTGAACCTTGGTCAGTATATCCAAGAAGTAGAGGGCAGCAGAGAGTGATATCAGCAAGATCCAGTCTTACATGTACTGGTATGCAAGAATTTGCTCAATATTAATGTATGCATGTGTGAAAACACTGGCGTTACCGGTACATGTACATGTACATGTACATGTCCATGAACATGTACATGTACATGTCCATGAACAATGTATTTTTCTCAAACCTACACAAAACCTCTAAGAAATTCTTCGTCCAGTACGATAAGATTTCTCCCAATTCTTGCAAAAACAATTTGGAAAATTGAACAAAGAAATTGACCTCCGGATTGCCGTTCCGGTGCTCTACCAACTGAGCTACATTATCCAGCCCTGTGTTGGCGGTTTTCCAAATTTGAATTTTTCAGTAAAAGTAGGGCTGTCTGAATATTGGAATATTTAAAGGTAGGATACACCATTGGTAATTATCATGAATGGGTGGATTTGGGGGTTGTATTTCATAGTAAATATCGTTTGACTGACCTGTCCGAAGTTTTACAATCATGAATGCCGAGAAAAACACGAAAAACAGTGTTTGTTTTCAACCGGCGTCGGGCAGTTATTCTTATGTTATCTTTATTTTTCGCGATCGCCGTCCGGCGATCGCAATTTTGTCTTTATAAAATTCTACTTTTCGGAATAATTACAGGATATCTAGCGCAATCATTTTGCTGGATGCCGAGAATCATTATTTACTTTCAAATGAGTAAGATATTTCTTAATAATTCGGTAGTAATTTTTTTCGATATCTGCAAATGGTGTATCCAACCTTTAACCAGTTCGCGCCGGATGACGTACGGTACATATAAACGCAAAGATTTTCCAAAATTCAAAACGGATGACGCATAAACCTGCTTCAGATCGAGTTTCGTTAAAAATAATCCCGCCCCTCGGCTCGGCGATGTTAAAATAATCCCGGCGCGAACTGGTTAACAGAATATTCTAATAGCCTTTTGTTGGTAAATACAGCCCATGTTACATGTATTAAACAAAATCTAAAATATACACTTGCATGCACACACATGACTGTTATGTTACATGTACAGTACATTGTACATGTTAACCCTAAACAGTCCTGGGCAAACCAATATCAATATGATTTGTACACACCCAATGGAATGTGTCTGCAAAAATGTTAAGTTTTAAAAAAAAAATCATTTGCTCTTGAACTCAAATTTGTGGTTTATTTGTATATTTATAAATTTGAATAGTCATGCCAAATCTAACCTGAATTTGTTAGTATTTATTATTCTTTTTACTTAATAGTGAGCCTTTTAATTTGATACCGGTACCATTTAAAGTTGATAAATTTGTTTCAGTGCCCAAAATGTGTACATCACAAGATATGGGTCGTGTTTACAAAATCAGACATTTCCATGGAAAATATCTGATTTTGTTTAAAATTGAATTTCCTGTTTGTCATCAATAAACTAGAAAGCTGCCAAAAGTTTAGCAGGAAATGGTTTGGTTTTTTTTGAGAGAGAGAGAGGGTTATAACAGAAATCAGTTAATCTTCAATTGTCTGGATTTATGAAGTGTAGTTTAGGAGCTACATGTAGCAACAACTTTGCATACTTGAGAAGTATATTGTAGTATTGGGTGATGTGATGGTTAACCAGTTCACGCCAGGATTATTTTAACATCACTGAGCCGAGGCGCGGGATTATTTTTAACGGAACTCGATCCGAGACGGGTTCAGGCTAATGGTACCGGGAAGCACAATCACGCATTTCTGGCCTTGCTTGCTGATGACAGACATTTTTGGCCTTGCATTTTTGGCCGTGTTTATGTGTCATCTGTTTTGAATCTGGGGAAAACTTTGCGCAAACTAGTTAACACACAGGGGGTATGACGAGATATTAGGAAAGTGAAAGAGAATAACAATAATAATAGTGGGTACAATCGAGCCAGAGACTGACATCATTGAAAGTAAGTTCACATAATATTAAGGGTTGGTTTTCTCACTCTCGGGAAAACCTTGCGTGTATATGGGTCATTCCATCAGGTTGGGACACAGAGTGTGACATTACTGACATATGAGTAAAAATTTCAAATTGCTTGCAAGATTACTATTTTATCATTATGGTATCATATACTTATGTACATTCAACATATAATATTTTTATTACCATATAATTAATCATTTTTTTCATAATGGCACCGTAAGGTAGTAATGTCAATAATTTTGTGCAGACGTAACATGGACACCAATTTGAGATTAGATTTTTAATAATCAGCTTGATCACATTGTATATTGCCATATCTTAGTCAAATTGATAGAAACCATTAAGTTTTTTGCAAATAAGTAAACTTTCTTATACATGAATTCTACAAAGGGTTGAAAATCACAACAACAAAATCGTAGCAAATTACTTTTCTCATCGTGTAATTAAAACAAGAAAACTTATACAAAACTTGAATTAACAACAAATACTGTGCTATAAGTAGCATTATATTAGTTTAGTTTATAGACTTGGATAGTATAAATTTAATTTTAGTAGCTATGTTGTACAATTTGTCTTAAATCTTGGGAATTGCATCTTAAAATGGTGTGTTGCAGACGTAACATGGACACCGTGCCCATGTTACATCCTGTGTCAAATATTGAGAACAATCACCTATGATATCATGAAAGCAATGAATTACATGGCTCTAAACTTAGGTGGTCAGTTGTTTGATATGATTATGCATAAAACAGGTAACTAAAACCTAACACAAGAAAATGCCAAACAAAAGTAGCATATTTTACAGTGCAGACGTAACATGGACACGGTGTATAATTATTAAATCACTCATAAATGTTATGCATTTTGTTAAAACAAAAATCTTTTCATATTTAAATATCTGAGCATGTCACCATATTCTATTTTTATTGTTTATAAGTTGGTAAATGTTTCATATTGTGTTCAATTGCAACATGTGTTACCAAACCACAGTGCAGACGTAACATGGACACCACAAATCTAAAATGGAATAATTCACACATGAATGAAATGCAAGTCTAGTTTGTGTATTTTGTGTATCTGTTGTGTCCAGTTATTTGGTACAACGTTAGTTCCACACATCCTATTGAGCTTATTTACCAGTTATAGAAACAAATAGTTTTAAATTGTTCAGACGTAACATGGACACCGTACCCCAAAATGACCTGATTTCTCGTCATATTTGAAAAAGTGAAACTATTTTCCAACTTTATGAATAATTTTCTCATAAATCAAGTCAGATGTGATGAATTTAAGTCATTTTAGACTTGCTTTGAAGCAAAGGGAAGATACTACACCCCCAAACAAAATGTTACAAAAGTGGACACCTTGTGTTACGTCTACACTACTCATTTTTGGTGAGCTCTAACAAAATAAATGACGTAAACAAGAAAGATATGACTTACAATTACTATTTCTCATGTTCTTTTATGCTACTTTATTAGCAAAGGGGTGTTAAATTATGTATTTATTAATGTGCAAGTTGCATACTTAAAACTACTCAATTTTTGTCACACATGTTACGTCCTAACTAGCCTTGCACGCCACCATGTTTTATGAAATATCTAAAAAATAAAATAACTAATGTCACCAAATTTGGTATCATTCAATAGGTCTTTTTGTAACTCTCTAGTTTCAACCATCATTGACAAGAAAAATAGTTCATTCTTCCCAAGAAAACTAAATCTTATAGGTGAAATGGCAAAATATGCACGTGTCCCAACCTGCTGGAATGACCCATATACGTCCTCGGGCGCGAACTGTTAACCAAGTTTTTTTATAAAGTCATTTTTAATTATTACTTGCATGGTAAATTACACGTCGGTTGTAACTAGGACACCAAAAAAACTTCCCACTTTTGGACCCCTTATATGGACTAACCCATGTAAAGTGGTAATTTTGTTTTAATGTGCGCATTGTTTTCACAAGTTACATGTACATACCATTGATTTAAAGGTAGGATACACCATTGGTAATTGTTTGAAATAGTCATGAATGGGTGGATCTTTGGGGGTTGTATTTAATAGTAAATATTGTTTAACTGACCTGTTACAATTTTACAATCATGGATGCTAAAAACCAGCGTCTGGCAGTTATTATGTTTTTCACGATCCCTGTCTGGCAATCGTGAATTTGTTTCTTGTTCAATTTGATTTTTCGGAACAATTACAACTGTACTGGACATCTAGTGCAATAATTTTGCTGGATGCATTGAATCATTATTTACTTTCAAATGAGTAAGACATTTCTTAATAATCCGGTAGTAAAAATGTTCGATATCTGCAAATGTGACATCCTACCTTTATATCACCGTCAACGCTTGCCAACCAAAGAAAGTATCAGTGAGAAGTCTGACCTTAGAAGATGTGACGTGAAGTCTCGTTGTTTGTATTCAATTGAGATTTTTGGGTCAAACCTTTGGTTGGTTACCTCTCAAGTAAAACAAAAACTATGTGGGGATATCGTAGAAATAACATGTATTTTCTTTCACTCTGTCTTCCCTTGTGTCGCTGTGTCTCGTCTCACTTTGACTGATAGTTGAGAGTTTTGGTTGCAAATCCAGTTTGTTTGGTGTGTAGACTCCAAACTTATTTGAGAGTGTATAGCCATCAATTCTTTTCATATGTACATGACGTTATGGAGACAATAGGGTTCATGTGCTGAGAGGAATCTCTCTAAATTCAAACTTTTCAACATCACCCTAATTTGTTGTCTTCTCCATTTTCTTTCATTATACCCTAACCCAAATTCCACCTCTAGACCCCTTTACTGAAGACCCAAAATGCTATGGGGACCAAAAAATGTCCCCACAACTCGGTCAGCTTGTTCCAAACAAAAGAACCTATCCCCACAAATAGGTGTATGCTATAACACACTGTCTAGCTGCCTCCATCACCAAATGTATGACAATCGAATCTTTTTTTTTTCGCAAGGAAAATCCATCTTGCTGAAAATCCAGTGACAAAGCTCATAAAAACATGAGCCAAGGCAAACGGTTGTGGCAAGTCGTCCAAATGGATCCAACTGATTTGCATATTGTACTCTAGCTACATGAGGTCGCTGGTCGAGCTTTGTGTACAGTACGTGTAAATGCATGCATAGTACAGTCAATATTCATTGGAGTTTTCAGTTTATTCATCAAAATCAACATTTCTGTGAATGAAACTTGAAACTGTACGTAAATATTAAAGATGTCATTCATGACAAAAAATTAAAATCACATTTGGACAAAAAGTTTATCGTCTCAACGTTATGCGGGTCATTACTTGATAATGCACAACGTGACTTAATACCCTTTTTTGTGGAGCCGGTCACATTTTATTGACGAAGAGTCGGCATCATTTTCTGTGATTGTCCCGTTTGAAAAGATCACGTCTATTTTTGTGTTAAATCTCGTTTCATTTGATTTACTTCAACAGCTCCTGGTGATGCGGAAGTCATGGGCAACCCACACGCACTGATGGAGAGAAACCTCGGCCTACTCTGATGTAAAACCTTGTTGAGAACATTTGTTATTAGTGGTAGTTAAATATGTGCAAAAGCATTTTTAGTAAACTTAATACAGCTAAAAATTAGGCCAATTAAAAAAAAACCAATAGTTTCTTTGATGCATATACATACTTTATTTCAAAAAATTTGCATTTTTGTACAACACCTGAATATATCCCTCTCATTTGATTGGTGGATCACGTTTGCTGACCTATTCGTTCAATTGGCACGGCACGGCCGCACCGCACCGCATTGCAAGAAAAGATTATATTCAATGGTTTACAAATAATGAATGTTTGTAATTGCATGAAGTGAAAGATGGGATGTTCCATTCCATTAGGCGAAGCGGAGTGGAATGGAACATTCCATCTGCCAGCGAATGAATCGTATGAACATGGAACATTTATTATTTTATATAACACCTAACTGGATCCTTGTCATTTAATAAACATTATGAGAAACTATACTGAGTGTGGTCTGTTTGTTCCGGGACGCGCATCGACTTCATGATTCACTATTAACGGGACAGGAATTTGTCAAGTTCTGACAGCGCTTCGACGGCAGCTGGAGTTGTCCCAGCAAAAGATGCATGCCTTGGATCGGCTGACAATGTACTGAACTTGTTTTTGGTGCTGACAGTGTCAGAACTGTCCACAAATCGTCGTCCAAGTAAAAATGTTGTTTGTCGTCGTTCATGTCACTGTGTCAGTGGATGACGCATACGCATAGGGCATACGTACGGTCAACATTGAAATCTCATACTACTGGCTCCGTGTGCCACGGGACTAAACGAATGGAATGAAAATGGATGATTAATGGAACCAAATTGCACAATGTATTGACGTAAATCATGCGATGGAATATTTGTCAATGAAATGGGGAAAATAATTCAATGTCATTTGACCAAATTCCACCAATCGAATGACAAGGGTCCAGTTCGGTGTTATATAATTCTATATTTTCAATGGTAAATAGAACTTCATTGCACGGTCACGCTCTGACCAATCAGATGGCAAGGATTGATCAAACAAATAATAAATGTTTAATAAGTGATGAAAGAATAAATTTATTCAGTGACGGTTTGAATGTTCCATTCCACTCGACTTTGCCTTGTGGAACATTCCATCTGTCACCTCATTAAATTATTCTTACCATTACACTCACAAACATTCATTTGCGTAGTGTTACCTGATAATATTATTACTCCATGCCAAACTAGGCCTACTACACTCCGAAAGACTGCAAGTTTTGATGTAAAATTGACTTGGATTGTCGTCATTTATTTTTATGAAAGAAAATAGAAAACAAAATTTTGTTTATGCAGCATACAAAAAGGATGCACACGAGAACTAAAAATGTTATTCTTTTTTATTTGGCTGTATTATAAAGTATGTGTGGTGCCCTCTACTGGTATATATAGTGTCTTAACAAATATTCAAACATTTTCTTTTAATTTGCACCTAATTTTTAATGGGGGAACAATTGTATGATTTATCAGTATATCCCTATCGGTTTATACAGTATGTTGCTATTGCCATTAGAGTGTGTATTTCATGCAAATAAGAAATCTGGTCTGCTGCTTGGTCATAAGAGGGCGCACTTTCAAATCCATGGCTAACAGGTTCAGACCAGTAATAGCCTCCCATAGACCTCGGTGATAAATACCCCTACTTCTTTGGCTGAAGAAAGGTGTTGAGACACGTATTTAATTAAAGCTTAAGGGAAGAACGTTGCAACCTGATGCTGTTTTTGGCTTCCCGTACATGTATATCATCTCAATCAGTGCAAAAATATTTAAAATAGTGTCAGGATACTATATTCTTTTTAAGATTATTTCATAATTTTTTTAATTTGTGTTAATTGTCTGGCTTTTGGGAGAAATTTTCTTCCAAAGATGATTACCCCTGAAAATAGTTGAATTTTAGGGCCCAATTTCATCCTAATTTCACCAAAATGCAAGCTGGCAGCCACACTTTGTGTTTACTAACGGACTGGGCAGAGGTTGAAATGAGATTTCCCAGGTATTAGAAAAGAGAGGATACGATTCTCATTGCAATGCTGTTTGTTGCACTTTAGTCAGACATTCCATTAACAAGTTAAGGCTGTTTAAATTTATCAACATGCTGCAAAAGTAAAATGTTCAGAAAAAGGCCTTTGAAGTTTTGAGATTTGGAAAAATGCCAATTGTTTTTTCCTGAAAAACACTTATTACACTACTTGCATACTAAAGATTACAAAATCAATAAATCTGAAAATAAAAAAATCTCCCTTTATTCATTATCTTGCAGTTATGTGCCCAGTTCCGTCTCATTTTGCCAGAACGGCCGCTTATATGTACGAGGCAAACTAAAACTTTTATGAAATTAAGTTATATTTGATTGATGAGTTCAGGTGCAAAAGCCACTATAAAACAAATCTATCTGGTATCGTTAAAATCATTCTTTATTTCTATATGCAGGGTCTTTACGCAAGACTACAAACAAAAGTCTCTTGTTACACAGCAATTTGGTTCGGTTTATTTCTGGAACATTTGATGAAATACATATTCTCATAATCACTTTGGGGGATGATTTAGAAGTGATTCAATAATTAGTGTCATTACAATATACTTTCATCTAATTGGTACTGTTTAAGGATAAAAATAGAGTTTTCTTTGCTTTAAAATAACTTTTTGGATTGATATTTTTTGAGTATATAATAAGTTCAAAATAAACATCTTGGACCTGATATCGCACGTATACATGTACACCTTGAATGGTGAATTTTTTGTTTTGAACCTTTAAAATTGTATGCAGCGCATCTGAGCCACTTTACAGATTTCTGTGAAAGAAACGCCTGGCATTCTGGGTAGCGTACCAATGACCTTTCGAATTGTATGCTGCGCATCTGAGCCACGGAATTGATGACAACAAAGTTCACCATGTGAAGGGTTTTTCCCGATCAAATCATATTTAAGCAAATACAAACTAATTGTTCATGTTACACAGGGCCCCAAGAAATGTAATTTTCAAGGGTGTTTTTATGCTAACAAATATTCATATTCGTTAACAAAACTGTGGTTACAGTACAAAAAGTTGCGATAATTCTCTATATTTTGATGTTTTGGGGGCTTGGCGATTCGTTGTCAGTACATGGCAAAAAGCCAATGAACTAGTTTTGAGATCACAATTTTAACAGTTGACCGCTGAACAGTGTCTGTCTGAAATTATATCACAACAAGACTCTGAAATGTTTAACCAGTTCGCGCCGGATGACGTATATAAACGCAAACATTTTCCAAGATTCAAAACGGATGACGCATAAACACGCCAAGTTCAAGTTCGGAAATGTATGTCAGCAGCGCGCAAGGCCGGAAATGCATGGGTGTGCTTCCCGGCACTATCAGCCTGAACACGCTTCGGATTGAGTTTCGTTAAAAATAATCCCGCCCGTGGGCTCGGCGATGTTAAAATAATCCCGGCGCGAACTGGTTAAAGAGGTGCACTTTTCAACAAAATTAACCAAAAGGTGATGCTAGATACATGTAGTTCCACAAAATATATACCATAGAAAAACGAACAAAAAACATTGTGTAGCCCCTTAAACTAATTACGAAATCACATAAGATCTGTTACTACCTATTACAAACTTAAATGTTTACTAGTATCAAAAATAAATTCAATTTTGTTCATTCAAACATGCTCAGTGATGGTTATATATAAAACAAATATATTACATGTACATGCAGAGTACTATGATGTTAAAGGTAATATACAACATTTGCAAACACTTCTAAATTATTATGAAATGTCTTAACCAGTTCGCGCCGGAGTACATGGGTGGGATCGAGTTTCGTTAAAAATAATGAGGTTAAAATAGTCTCGGCGCGAACTGGTTAAGTGAATAATTAAAAAAACATGACCTTTTCAAATTATGAAATATCCAAATTTTAGTCCATATTTTGTTTGCAAGCTAGGTCTTCTGTGTCTATAAATTGTTTTTCGTTGTCTGAAATAGGATCAGAAACAAAAATGTTATTTTTTTTTCCCGCAACATCTACGAACACAAAACTTTAAATATGAACCATAAGATACTGACCCAAAGTCCATCCATTTATGAAATGACAGCAAAAACAAATGTTGTATATTATCTTTAACCGAGTATTAAGCTATTCAAATGAAATAATTGCTCGTCCTGTTTCTTGTTACCTAATTGTAAATTGCCTTGCGATTAAATATGCATACATTATCGACTGACAGAACTATATAAATTTACCAGAGTGCTGCATGTACAAGTACAACTACCCTTGCAAATTTGACATGAAATACCGTATTGTTACATGAAAAACAAATGCTGCGATTTCTTCGCAATGATTGGTTAATTAAGCAGCGTCAACATGTATCTCATATAATGTGCTTATACATGATTCTAAAACGGGCAGTGCAATTTTAGATGTCATTACATCCAGGGAACGATACCTTCATAATAACATTAAACTGAAATCAATTTGAACCTGACAAAACATTCGGATAAAAACCTGACCCGAACTGACCAAAATAAATCTGACCCTCCCTTTCCCCCCCCCCCCCCCCCCCCCCCCCCCCCAAAAAAAAAAAAAAAAATCTGGCTTGGGTAAATCGTCCTATACACGGTGGTCACAAAAAAATTCAGTACCCTCTGACCAAAAAAACTACAAAAAATCATACCAAGATTACCCGATTTGGTCCAGTAGTTTTCAACAGTTTTTAACATAAGTGTGACGGCAATGAATAGGCTTTGTTAGAAAGGGGGGAGGGGTAATGCTGAAGAATAAATCAGTCCAATATGCAATTGTAATAATACAATTGTATTTTCAAACTTAACATCAAATGGCACATCTTGGCTAATTACTCGCATCTGTTTTGTTTTGAAACGTATTTGAAATAAGTATCCAAATCTTGCATGTTTCATTACATTTTATTGCAAAGTTTACAATCTACTGTCTTGCAATGCGTCCCTCGACATGAAGTCCAATGGTGTTAAAGTATAAGATACACCATTGGTAAAAGCTTGAATTATCAGGAATGGGTGGATTTAGGGGGTTGTAAATATCGTTTAACTGACCTATCCGAAGTTTTACATTCATGGATGCCAAGAAAAAAGCGTGAAAAACGGCATTTGTTTTTAACCAGCGTCAGGCGGTTGTTCTTGTTTGTTCGTAATCGCCATTCGGCGATCGTAAAAACTAAGGTTACAATTAGGGTTAGTATAATATAGGGTATATTTAATCCAAAATTCAACCCAGGAAAGTAATTATGGTTGAATAGGAACATTTTGAAAGTCGACAGTAATGCGTTACCGGGCACAGTGATTCTGCAATATTATTGTACTATGTAAATTTCCAGAAAATATTTCCGGATTTTATTTTGGCTAATTTTTTTTGTTCTAACTCGACATGACAATTGAGTCAGGTTCACATGTTACTGTTGTGAAATGAATGCTGCTGTCTGTGATCACAAGTGAGGTACCTACATATACATGTTTCGTCAAGAATATAAATCAAGTCTTGGAAATATCGGCAGCACTACCCAGGATTTATTTTAAATTTTTAATAAATCACTCTTCCTCCTCGTCCTCACTCAGCAGGTGAACTTTGATCTCCTGGTCTTGATTCTTGAATCCTGGCTTGACAAATCGTCGCTGATAAGGCTTGCCGTGGGGTATCGTGAGGTCCTCCAACTCTAAGTCTCGCTTGGTGGTCCCCCTTCTTCTTGACAACAGCCCTCCCAACCGGGGCAGGTCTTTCTGGGCCATCTTCTTGTAGTCTGGTTTACGATATCTGCCAATCACACAAACAAAATAATACATTTGTGTAATTCCGAAGTTTTCTCAGAGTGAAACTGCATTGAGTATTTTAAACCAGTTCGCGTCGGAAGACGTGTATACACGCAAAGATTTTCCGGAGTTCAAAACGGATGACAGATAAACATGTCACAAGTACCTTGGAGCGAGACCAAAAATATATGTCAGCGACCTGCTCACAGCAAGCAAGGTTGGGTGTGCTTACCCACAAATGACGGCCTGAATCAGTCTTGAATGTTCGTGAAAAAAATCCTGCACCTGGGTCTGGTAAATGTCAAGCACGAACTGGTTAACAAGACAACCTACCCACCAGTCACAAACAGAACTACCTAAAAATCTGGTTTGCCAAGAGAGAATTTTCATGCTAAGCAATTTTAGGTAGCGATGCTAGTTCTGAAATTCTCATCAATGTTCCACTTTACAGCCACGTTCGTCTTTGCTTGAAAATTCCCATGAGTTGAAAACACCTTTTTGTGCAACTTACCGTTTCAGTAGAAGTGATGAGCTGACAACGGTGACACTGGACATTGCCATGGCAGCCGCTGCCATCCACGGCGGCAACGCTATACCCCAGCTCATGAAAGCACCTCAAGCAAAATATAAAGGGAACAAGAGTTATGATCAAGGCAAGTCTGACACAAGTCAATCAATGGTCAAATCGAGACACTAGTCAAGTGACGCAAGTCCTGAGTCAATCACAAGGAAAAGTCACTGGTGCAGTTCTTCACAAGTAAAGATCACAAGTCCACAGGTCTAGTCACTAGTACAATGACAAAGAAACGTCTTCAAATGGCTTGAGACTTGACACTAGTTGGCTTGTAAAAACTGGTGCTTGACTTGAACTCACGAGGGGAAACTACAAAAGGCATTAGGAAAACGCTCCATTAGAAAATTCACTCATAATTTTCAACATAGTGGGGAGTCCTTACGGTATTTATATCAACTTATATCATGGTATTAAGTTGTAACATATTAAGTGGAATCATTTAGGCAGGATCGCTGTCACACATTATCATAGCATTAGCGCTGATAACATCTTAACCCTTTGCACTCAGCCCCGCGCTACATCTGACTTATAAGTCCCTTTACCAGTTCGCACCGGGATTATTTTAACATCGCCGAGCCCACGGGCGGGATTATTTTTAACGAAACTCGATCCGAAGCGGGTTCAGGCTGATAGTGCCGGGAAGCACACCCACGCATTTCCGGCCTTGCTCGCTGCTGACATACATTTCCGAACTTGAACTTGGCGTGTTTATGCGTCATCCGTTTTGAATTTGGGGAAATTTTTGCGTTTATATACGTCATCCGGCGCAAACTGGTTAAAAGCTTCTGGGGGTCCAAATATTCCTCCAAAATATAGCCCTATTTGTAAGCTTTCCAATGATACATAATTATATGGGATTTGTACACTGTAAATGATATTTGTATATACAAACTAGCAACACGTACAAAATCTTTGAAAACGGGCCTGAGTTTAAAGGGTTAATCCTCTGGGGCATGCTGTGAATTGCCCCTTTAGAAAAAAACCACAATTATGAATGCGGACCCGACTAGAGTATAGGGTTGGTCGGGCTGGCTTGTAAAGGGATGTATTCTTAATGGAAAACCTTGTAGTGACAACTTAACAAGTTTACCCAGTTAAGTTTCAATTGCAGTTAAGTTTCCAATTCACATGGGACTTTCACGTACCTGTCTAAATCCATGCGTGTTTTTCCTAAAAGTTAGTGTTTTTTCCCTACCTGCTGCGATGGGTATGGCAATGATGTTGTAGAAGAAAGCAAAGACGAGATTCAGCCTGATTCTATTCACTGTCTTGTGCGATAGGTCGATAGCGGTGGGCACGTCTAGTAAATTATCCTGAAAGGGTATCAAAATAAGCCATCATGTCATTCTTTGAAAACAATTGTTGTAGGAATCTCAACACACTATCTCGTTGTCAGTTTGAAAACATTAGAGAGGTTAAGTAACGATTTTTAGCAAGAATGTGTACATCTGAAGGCCGGTTCATAATTTGGTGTTGGTTCACAATTTTGTGTTGTAGGGGCAAGAGAATGATTAGTGTCGTCAAATTTGCATTTACATGAAGTAGGAATCGGCCTTAACCAGTTTGCGCCAGGAAAACTGTAACATTCACCGAGCCAAAGCGCGAGATTATTTTTAATGAAACTCGATCTGAGGCGGGTTCAGGTCGATGGTACCTGAAAGCATACTCATGTCTTTCCGGCCTTGCTCAATGCTGACAAACATTTCACGCCTTCTTTCGTGACATGTTTGTATGCGTCATCCATTTTGAATCTGGGGGAAAGCTTTGCGTGTATATGTGTAAACTGGTCAAGACCCGCATTGTCTCATGAATATGTACGTGAACATCATGTTGCATTTCAACAACTGATGCCTTGCCGTACACAATGCCACAAACGAGTGAAGACTTCAGGCACAAAAGTTGCTGAATGCCGCTTCCTTGTAAAATTAGATAACGATATCAAGTGAAAGCCGTCAGTGCCTTGTATAGTATACTGTATACTACATGTATACAAGGTACCGACAGGTTTCACTTGATATCGTTTATCGCATTTTTCATGGAAGTGGTGTATAGCGGTTTTTGTGCCTGAAGTCTTCAAGTAATTTTAACATTCCTTGTTACTCAAAAAGAGTTAAAACCCATTACTTTTCACGCAATGATTACTCAAGTGTAATAATTACCCAAGCATAATGATTACCCAAGAGAAAGGTAATTTTCACTCAAGCATAATGATTACTCAAGCATTATGATTGCTAAAGAAAAGGGTAATGATTATTCAAGGGTAACGATTACTTAAGTGTAATGATTACTCAAAAGAAGGGTAATGATTACTCAAGTTTAATAAATACCTAGGAGAGTTGAAGGCTTCTGATTGGACGAGACTCGATCACATGCAGTGCATTATATGTAGTAATATCATGGGTTTTCCAAGGGCCGTTTTCTAAACCCCGGCTTTGGGCTGCATTCTGTCCACATTACAGACGTTTTCCTAGTTCCGGATTGCAACAAATATTCAGGCTGTTTTCGGCAAGTATAATCCTCGAAATTTAAATGAAATAGGTTTAGTAGTTTACCTTAAGTGATGGAGAAACTACAGTTTTTGTTTCGATATTTATGCTCTTCTTTATTTGAAAATACGACGTCAAATATACCGACATCCCTTTTTCTAGTTGCGGATCGGTTTAACCAATTCCGGAGCGAGTAAAAAACTGCTTCGTACATGAAAAATTATCACGCTAGAACCAACCCGAATCAAGCCTATATTTCTGATAAAGTATTCATTAATTTATATAAATACAGTTTAAAATAAATTTCAAATACTTTCACTTCCAATAAAGTTTAAAAAGAGGACTTGCAAGGAAATGCTTTGAAATGTTTTGTCCGTGTACGTGTGTGGCGCGCGGCAACGAGCCGATAAACTTTGTCCCACAGAACACGTCATATGAAATCGCTTGCGCGCGTGTAGTTGATGCATGTATTTTACGAGCGATCCGGAACTAGGAAAAAATGAACGTTCAGTCTTTGGCAGATTTGTTTAATACCAGAGACTTTTAGACTTATTTTTACTTATGTATCAAGAAGCTTGTATGTTTCTTTTCAAAATGCACTTCATCTAAACAAATAGTACTGGAGACCAAGCCATAACAAGGTAGGTTTTTATTTGAAGCGATCCGGAACTAGGAAAAATCCAGAACTAGGAAAACAACTGTACCACTGCTAAACTACATGAACAAAGCCAAAATACGAAAACGAAGCTGCGTTTGTAAAACGTCGGCCTAGAAGAAGTGTAACGATTACTCAAGTGTAACGATTACTCAAGTGTAACGATTACTCAAGTGTAACGATTACTCAAGTGTAACGATTACTCAAGTGTAACGATTACTCAAGTGTAACGATTACTCAAGAGTAGGGTATCGATTAGTCCGTGCAATGATTACTCAAGTGTAAGGATTACTCAAGAGAAGGATAATGATTACTCAAAAGATGGGGAATGATTATTAACAAAAAAGGGTAAGGATTAGTCAAGTGCAATTATTACTATTGTACTCATTACACAATCATTGCATTCAAACATTCATCATTGGTACACTAAATGCCTGGCTGCATGACCATACCTTGATTAGCACTATATTAGCAGCCTCTATAGCCACATCTGTTCCTGTCCCGATAGCCATGCCAATGTCTGCCTGTGCTAGCGCTGGTGAGTCGTTGATACCATCGCCCACCATGGCCACTATCTGCTTCTGTTGCTGCAGCTCACGGACCTTGTCTACTTTGTGTTGCGGCAGCACTTCAGCAAACACCTGACCAATACCGACCTGCGGACGTATAAACAAAATTTGGTGGCGCAGTAAGTGAATGGGTTCTATTGACTGATTTCTGCAAAGTGACTGAACAGTGTGTAAAAGTTAAAGTCAATGGGCCGCCAAGAGCCGTTTTGACGAACAAATATTGTTAAAAATTACATAACAGAATTGTTTTACATTCACTCCAGGGCCATTTTCAAAACCACGGCTTTGTCTCTTTGTTTAGTTTCATTCATGCAGTTTGGTAATGGTGATACGGAGGGAAGGCGTGGTTTGGAAAAGGGCTACAGCTTAATGATACAAGCAAGTAGCAAACGACACACTCAGCAGATGACAGCATTATCTTTTTGGCTTTACCCTAACCCTCTTAAGTTTTGGAGGATTTAGGAATGAATGGCAAAAAGTGCTAGTTAATTTTCAAGGATGCAATAGGTCGAGGTCAAGCCGTGCTTGGTAATTTTTATGTTCAGCCATGCATAATGCAACCCAGCATTAAGCCATGTTCATGCGAATGCGTATGCAAAGCAAAATCGTAAGGTACCGGTACAACGTCACAATTAAACTTAAATTGTTGACGTCCTGAAATTTTAAGTATGAAGTACAAACCAGGCTTTATGCTGGATATTATCCGCACTGCTTCTTGTGCAATTGGTACCCAGACTCAACCAATAGCAGTACTTACAGGAGAATTTTGGAGGATTGAGGTCTAGCCACCCCTCTACTAAACACATTCAAGAAATAACAGATGATTTGAGTTTTGAGGACGACTCCAATTTTTACACGATGACAACATGATGACAGGATTGAGGATGGTTTTTAGCCAAAAGGGCCCAGGTGTTAGGGTTAATCAAGTTTAAAGTAATTTTTCAAAGTGACTAAAGAAACCTGGCAAGAGCGGGATTTGAACCTGCGACCTCCTAAATACTGTACCGGCATCTTGCCTATGTTGGCGGTTTTTCAAAAAGCAAGTTTGAAGTAGTGCTACATTGACATATTTTCACTATTTGCTCTACACAATTATATTATTAATAGTATATTTTCCAAATAAAAATATATAAATGCTAGATTTTGCACAGACCTAAAGACTTAATCTTGCATTTTGAAGTAAAAATCGAATGAACTTTGTGACAATGCATCCAAGGGAATGTGTCTTACTTGTCCAGCGATAGCCTGAGCCGTCTTGTGGTTGTCCCCAGTCAGTAGTACTGTGTTCAGCTTCATCTTCTTGAGGATGTAAACGGCTAAGGCCGCCTCCGGCTTCACCGCGTCAGCAACTACAATCATGCCCACAATCACGTCTAGAATTAGAAAATCGAACACAAAGTTAAATCCACAAATAAACCACAATGGAAAATGACTAGGTAAATTTGCATAAATTAAAAAGTGAACCAAAAATTTGGCAAGGCAAGACTTGAACCTGCAACCTCCGGAACACCGGACCGGCGCTTTACCAACTTAGCTATCTTGCCCTAGGTTGGCAGTCTCAAAATTTGTCAGTATCTTTGTTCAATAGCGCTAGTCAGAAGTCATAAACACCAGAATAACGTGTGGCCAGGGATCACGCTCAATTTTACGATACAACCTGGGAAGCGACATTGTGGGGATTACTCAATAGGGATACGACTTTTTATCTTATAATACACAAATAAACCACAAGCAAAACTGAGGTAAATTTGCATACATTTCAAAGTAAACAAAGAAATTGGCAAAGCGGGACTCGAACCTGCGACAATATATATATATCATCCAATATACAAAAAGGAAACCCATTAGAGGAAAGCTCGGTGGTCGAGTGGCGAGACATACAGTATCTGCACTGGTGAGCAGTAGGTCCAGCGCCAAATATAAAAAATATTCAAGTATTTGTTCATCCACCGAAAATTCAAATAGGGGTGAAACATGCAGAGCAAAGCTGTGTAGTGATATGTACGTACGTGTATGTATTAGTACTGAAATTGCCTCACAACTGTTTCTGGACATATATGCAATAGGGATGCTGTGTTCCATTTGAGTGGAATGACCCATTTTAACCAATTCGTGCTGGAGAACGTATACACGCAAGGTTTTCCCCATATTCGAAACGGATGAGGCATAAACATGTCACGAGCAAGGCCGGAAATGTCTGTCAGCAGCGAGCAAGGCCGGAAATGCGTGGGTGTGCTTCCCATATCATCGGCCTGAACCCATGCCTTGGCTCCGTGATGTTGAAAAAATCTTGGTGCGAACTTGGTAATATCATTTTGTATGGGTTTACAAAAATCCTGTTTGGCTTTCAATTTAATTTCTGACCAACATATGCAAAGTAAAATCTGATCAGCATACTCTGAATATTCAAAGTTCTTGATCAAACAAAGTTGCAAAATCCAATATTGAAATTGCCTTCAGATTATAACACATTCTTTCACTAATTTACAATGCACTAACAATTAAATTTTTCAATTTATAGTACACGTATGTTCAGGTATGTACATCTATTTCTAGTCAGAAAATGTCTCTTGTCAAACAATACAGAAAACACAATGAAAGGTCTCCACAAAGGAATTATAAGAAGGATGTCTCCACAAGAAGTTTTTCGGAAGGCTTAAAAGTACAGTAACAAAGGAAGAATCAATGACATGTCTCCAGAAGGATATACATTTAAAAAAACATTAAAGCCAAGAAAAAAGGAGAATACAATCAAATTTCCTGCAATGCATATCTTTTTCACTGACCATTAATAGCAACAAGAACCGCAGTTTGACCTCTCTCCTCATGGTCCCGCATCTCCAGGTCAATCTCCGTGGTAACCCGACAGAAGTTCCTCTGCATCCATTCCCGATTGCCGATCAGCACATTGTACAGACCGTCGTCGGGCTGTTTAAGGCTGGGGGGCAATTGCTCTAGATTGAAAGAGAAACACAGACAGTTTTAAGCGCCCTTTGAATCACCAGGATTTTGTGTATTGTGGCATCGTCTCACAAATTGCTTCTTTTCTTAAGTTCAGGACAGACCCCAGGAGTCAGGCTTCTACTTAATCCGAGCCTGACCACTTTGGAGGGGAGTCCTAATTCCTCGC
Organism: Crossaster papposus; assembly: GCA_037893245.1. Taxonomy (NCBI): domain Eukaryota; kingdom Metazoa; phylum Echinodermata; class Asteroidea; order Velatida; family Solasteridae; genus Crossaster; species Crossaster papposus. The sequence continues at coordinate 1,318,847 of JBAIAA010000246.1, forward strand.
TACGTACCAGTAAATGGTATACCATAGACACCTAATATGACGAGAGGCAACATCCTTTAATCTTCTGGGATTCCACTGGTTGCTATACGCGCCATACCTTGCTTATAAATTATTTTCAATAGCTTTTCAAATAACACAGGGCCGGATTGTGTGAAATTAATATAAATTTGTGGTTATTTTTCAATTATTTTTGGTGAATTGGGTTCTACAACACATTAGGGATGGCTTTTCAGGGGTTTCCCTTAATTTTTTTTTTCAGTGGCCCGCTGGGCTACCTAATTAGAGTTTTCAGTGGCCCGCAAAAATTTTCAGTGGCCCGCAAGCATTTTCAGTGGCCCGCAAGCATTTTCAGTGGCCCACGTGTGCATTTTCAGTGGCCCACTGCATTGTCCGACCTTCCGGTAACGAAAGCGCGCGCGTGCGGGAAAATTGCCAAAACGCGGAACGGCACGGCACGGCACTTTACAGTCCACTGCTTGTTGTAATCGCTGATCTTGCGGGAAATTTAATTTGCATCCGCCACAAAAGCTATCAAAACTAAACCTCACCTGTGACAACAAAACTGGCGGAGTTATTGTAAAAGCATATTAAATGTTTAAGGTTGAAAACTTTTTGGGGGAAAAACCGGAGAATGTTGGCCTAAATCTTTCACACGATGAACGCCGAGCTGACCAACACAAGCGTAAACTGAATGCAGGAAACATGCCGCGGTAGAACATTTGGCAGAAACACGCTACATCGCTCAAGAAGGACGAGCGTTACTACCTCGAAAGAAATACATTAAAACAGAAAATACAAAAACAGAAAAGGGCGACCATGATCTGATACTTAACCTGCAGGATATGACTTTCTTCATAGACGTTTGTTTGCCGGCATTTTTACATCTTACAATGTCAAATTCGACCATTTCGCGTAACGAAAAAATACATGCATGTCGGCCATGGACTGGTTTCTGTTCTTAACTTTGTCCGTAGAAGCGTGCGGCGGAAACCAATCCAACAATGCGCCTGCATTATGCATGCTTTGCATGGGGCGAGCACATGGCTTTTTGGCACCATCACCGTACCGTACCGTACCGTACCGTACCGCACCATACCCATACGGGAAGTATGTACATATGTGTGTCGCGCAGGCCATGCGCGCCAATGTATGCACTAGCTATATAGCACTAGCCGGCCATTAACATCGCGAATCTGTATGTACAGGAATGACACGATCCTATATCTCTGCAATGCATGTGCGCGTGCACTGTTGTGTAAAGGTACTGCTGTACATGTACTGGTAAACAGTTGATCTGGGAAATCACATGTATAATAATGTATTCAATATTTTAACTCGCCGGCCGGACGACCGAGGGAAGTGTTTTGAGTCGTCCGTGGCTGTTTTGGGTCACATTTGGCGAGCGGGCGACCGCTAAGGGAAAACCCTGCTTTTGTTTTCTTGTGTCGGAAGCCCAAAGTAGAGTCGGTCCGAAAAAAGATCAAAGAAATAAAAAGAGAAGCTTGTAAAGAAGTGTTTACAAAAACAGGATCATACCCTTTTCACTCGGTGTTATGATTGGCGGGCAGCTGTCAAATACGTCTACAATCTGCCGGTCAATCTCCACAGTGACCTGAACACTCTCCACCTGGGATGTGATGTCGCCGACCTCCATGCTCCGGTGTGCAAGCAGACGGTCCGTTTCCATGGCGCTGATGCTGCACTTCAGACCGCAACCCGAGACAGTCTGGAAGTCCGAGCACTTGGCCAACGTGTCCCTGCCAAAAAGCTGTACAGGCAATTTGTTCTTGCTTGTTAAGAATTTTTTATTTTTTTTACAGGGCTTGGTAGGGAGAATGGAAATGAATGGATAGGTACATTTTTATTGCAACAGGCAATTTTGTAGTGCATTTATTGTGTCAATTCTGTCTTGAGTAAAAGGATAGGAGACCATTTGTCAGTTTTGCACTTTTATTTTTTCAAGTCGCAAAGTGCTCAAAAAACAAAAAAGTGCTTCACAACTGATAAAGTTTTGGCTCTGTGAATACTATATGTTCCGTATAAAACAATTTTCTAAGATTCGGATTTCAATTTATAATTTGCCCAGTCACATTTGTTTATTGTAGGGGAAACCGAGCTAACTTTTAAGCATGCCGTGAAATTGGGCCCAGGTGATTAAACCCAGGGGCCCAGGCTGGGAGACATGTTTCTGACCTCTTTAGCAAACTTGGTGATAGCTGACCCGATGGGATGCTCGCTGTTTGCCTCGGCCGAGCCGGCCAGGGCCACCAGCTTCTGCTGAGGGAAGACCGAGTCTGGGAGAAACAGAAGCACTCGTACAACTCTAGGGGCACCCTGGGTGATGGTCCCCGTCTTGTCAAATATCACAGTTTTTATCTACCAGTACATTGACAAAAAAAATGAAAAACGATTATGGCGCAGATTATGGCGCAGATTATGGCGCAGATCATGGCGCAGATCATGGCGCAGATCACGGCGCAGATCACGGCGCAGATTCATTTGATATTCATCATAAATAGTGAAAATAGGATTATTGTAAAATTCACTATTTTTAAGGAAACTCGATCCAAGGCGTGTTCAGGCCGATGGTATCCGGAAGCACGCCCATTACATTTCCGTTCTTGCTCACTGCCGACAGACATTTTCGGCCTTGCTTGTGGCGTGTTTATGCGTCATCCGTTTTGAATATACCTTTCCGGCGCGACTTGGTTTAAAACAAACATGGTACAAATTGTCATTATCTCCTCTAAACTTTTTTGAAAGAAAAAAACAATATATATTGAAAAATGTCATTGTTTTTTTAACCTTCGGTTTTTACCGGCACAGCCGACATCAAATGCTTCTGCATTACAAGAGCCCCCGTGATTGCGCAGCAACTGAACCGGTACATGTATTAGTCTAAAAAAAATGACACAAGCAGACAATGTCAAGCCTCACCTTGTGCGCAATTTCCAACGGTCCCCCGCCCTTGATGAGTATGCCATTGATGGCCCCCACCCCGGTACCAACCATGACAGCGGTAGGGGTGGCAAGACCCAGGGCACACGGGCAGGCGATGGACAGCACCGAGATGGCACACTGAAAGGAGTACTGCCACACCATCTGACTACTGCTCATGTTGTGATTGGTCTGTATGATGAAATGGGATATGATTAATTTGAAGGCACATGTATACATGTAGGAATATTACCGGTACCCACCCGTTACATTCTCTCATTGCCACTTGAAATGTGCAAAAAAGCGAAAAATCCTGCACAAATTAATAAAAAATGAACTGAATCATTAGACCCCTGTACATTTTTAATGGGGCTGCAATTCACTTCCGCATCACGAGTCTCATTTACATAAATTACAACCAGATATTCGTTTTTCCAAAATAATAATAATAATAATTTGGACAGGGAAGTGTTTTAGGTGTCCTGTGTGTCCAAACTTCTTTTTTTTAACAAAGGTTTTCAGCGTCTTTTCGACTGCACGAAAAATGCACAGAATACGGATTCAGTTACCAACGTTCCCCATAGCTTTGCATTTATCTGCCGCGTTTATTCCAAGAGAATAATTGTTGAATCTTGTCGTGCACATGCACAGTTGGTTGAATAATTGAAAGGCGATATCACCCTTTTTTATCTTTTCTCTTGAATTTGAGTCTAATTTATGAAGCTTGTATAATGAGTGACACTTACAATTGTATATGTATTATTTTTCAGAGTTGTAGTCGAGTCACCTGTGTCGAGTCCGAATCTCAAGTCATTTGGTCAGAGTCCGAGTCACTTGGTCTGGGTTCGAGTCCGAGTCACGAGTCACTTGTTTGAATAATTAAATAGTTAGAATACTTCAACCAGTTCACTTAAATGACTGGATCACTATTGATTGCAAACCAAATGTCGTAAAATAAGAATTGGAAATGACAAAATAAAACACATTTAATTTAAACAGAGTTCTGTACCTGCAGTTTAAATTTTATTTTAGGTTTTACCAATACTTGCTTCTTCTCCAGAATATCTTTTAATAAATTTGTTTTCTTCAAAATAACCAATTATGTACTGATTTATGTATTTCAGAAAGGTAGCCCTATAGCCGACAAGTTTTATGGTTTAGAGAAACAAATAAAAAATGGTAGGTAAATCTGTCATCTGTATTCATGGAAGTATGTTTAATTAAGTCACCGTGCAGCCATGAGTGATCATGTTGGTACCGTACATATGTATTCAAGTTGAAATCTTATTTTCAAATGACTGCTGCCATATTTTTGTTAATATTAAATGCTGGCACAAAGCCATTTCGGTGCAATATGCAGGCGGTGTTTTACAGGTACCAGACATGCCAGACTTCGGTCAGCTTCGGTTGCATCTATGGCTAGATCAGCGCGTAAGCCGCTTGTGCTTTAACATTAAAGATTAGTAGCGGTATAGCTGATATGCATCAAGCAGTGGCTATTGTGTTAATGTTGACAGAATACCAGCCTTAATATTGGTGTCGTGCACAGTAACGCTTTTTAGTCAGGTTGCTTAGGTCCAAATTTTGACGAGATCGTGACCGACTGGCCCAAAGCACCAAACTTGGTAGATATATTCTTTTGGTCCTAGAGAAGATATTTAGAAGGGGTGACACCTGAAAATTATCTTGGAAGGGTACCTAATTTACATAAATCTAATTTGGTGCCTAATTTGCATATAAAATCTTTTTAAAAATTATGTGGCGATTTTTGTCTTCAGTTGAGTGCTGTATTCAGCCCTATATTAATTATTGATAGGGTTCGAGTTATGTATGTTTTACTTTAAAGTCAAAGTAGACTGATGCTTATAACTTATTATCACTAATTAAGACTAATTACAACATAATTATTAGTGATTTGATGAATAATTCATTTAGAAAGATTCAGTGTACAATTTTATATATTTGTTTTATTATTTGCACCTACAATTTGGAGGTGGGCTTCAATTTGCCAATTCAAAAATTGTTTTTATCCTTCCTGTCGTATGTTTGGAAAAGTAATTCTCTTATCGCTAGGGGAGATTATCTTTCTTTACTCTCGACCCAATATATTACCTTCTTTTCAGTTTCCTTTCCTTGACAAAAACAGTATTAATATTTGGTGTAGCCCTATTCCCTAAACTCACAAGAAACGAATATAGCTATTCCTCACTCCACACATCTCGAAACACCATTTAACCTTAACTATAAAAACAAGGTTTTATTTTTCAACAGCTTTACTTAACACAATCCTTTTGTTTGTAAAACTAAAAAACTAAAAATATCTTAAAAAGAAGGCACTCTTGTTGCACACGTTTAATCAGGAATCCTAATAAGGCGCCCTTTTCAGCAGAACCTCCCCCATTAAATACAAAGCAAACAAAAAACAAAAGAAATACGGGGTTAATTGTGGTGCAACCGACACGTGCACAAACCCCCTTCTTATCCTTCTTCAAAGGATATCTCTTAATATCGGCCTGCACACACCGGTTTCTACCACTACTCTTAAAAACAAATTATTATATAATTTAATTTTTTTAGAGATTGCTTTATTATTTCATTCTTTTTGATTACGACACTATTCAAAAAAGAAGAAAAAAGTTTGAGCTCGAAATCCACGACACATGTTCTTGTAATTATATCTCTTACCTATTGACTATCACCTAACGAAAAAACCAATATGTGTCATATGCCCCACTTAGGGATACCATAGGGTGTACACAACATACACTCATCAATTTGATAAAGGCCCAGTCCCATTGCCAATGACGCATAAATCACGCATAAATCACGCATAAAATTGGTTTGTGCGTGATTGTTCGTGGAGAAATTGGTCATTTTCTGGGGTTGTGCGTGGTCAGAATCACCGATGAATCGCGTATAAACTGCGCATGTATCACTTACAATCACTGACAAAGAACATTCCACGCACAAGCCCAAACCCGATACAATTTCTGACGTTTTGGTAAGTGATTGTAAGTGGAACATACGTGGATTGTGCGTGTTTTGTAAGTGATATGTGCGTGTTCTGTAAGTGATTCGTCAGTGATGTGCGTGCTAGGAGCCAGTTCCTGACGCACAAGCACTGACGGAACACTGACAGAACACGGACATATCACGCACCTTCCACGTCCAAACTACGTACAAACTGCGCATAAACTGCGTATAATCGCGCACGTTGTGCGTGGAAATTTTTTTGAACCGTTCAAAACCGGCGATCGCGCACAAACCCGTCTCCGCGTACAATCACTTACAAAAACTGATGCTCCACGTGTGAAACACGTGGGATTTACGCACATCACTGACGAATCACGCACGAAGAAAATTTTATGCGCAATTCATGAGTAATTCGTGCGCAAGTGCAGTGGGACTGGGCCTTAAAGGCCGCGGTGTGTGCGTCCTTAAAAAACAAGACTACATACGTGAAGGGACACGACAATTAACAGGCCCCCACTATGAAGAAATTAACATGGACCTGACCGATGAAACCGCGGAATTAGTCTCTCAAGCCATACGCCAACTCTACGTGGACGGACTCATATCGAAAGACATAGGCCTATCTGAGTTTCTTAACCCCCGCAACCACGACATTAAAACACCTTGCCTTTACCTCCTACCGAAAGTTCACAAAAAAGTACCAGAAGGAACGCGGTTCGTGGGGAGGCCAATAATTAGTGGTTGCGGAGGACCGACTCAATCCATATCCAAATACATATACTATTTCTTACTCCCAATTGTCAAACAGCAAAGCACATACACACGCGATTCCGGGCATGTGCTTGAAAAACTAAATAACCTGACATTGGAGCAAGATAACTTATTGATAACACTGGATATAGTATCCATGTACACTAACTGCCCACAAGATGAGGCAATTGAATCAGTTTGTGACGCACATTTTGCAATGGCCGACGACAGACAATACGCAATACCCAAGCCCACGACAGACCACGCGCGAAGTCTCCTTGAACTCATTATGCGTCGAAACACGTTTGAATTCAATGGCAAGTTTTTCAGACAAATAATTGGCGTGGCCATGGGCAGCGAATGCAGTCCGGAGATTTGTGACATAACCCTATTCAAATACGAACAAGACAAAATCCTCCCTCACAATCCCTCAATTGTGAGCTACATGAGATATAGAGACGATGTTCTTATAATCTTTAACGGAAATGAAAAGCAGGCTGCTGACCTAGTGCAATCACTTAATAAAATTCATCCCACGCTGAAGTTCACGTCTGAGATCTCGCACCGCCAAGTCACTTTTCTCGACCTTATTATCTACGATCTAGGACTAAATCATCTCCACAATCCAACCAAGAGGAACAAAATCTTGATGAGGAGAATCTCCAAATTCTATTGGAACTATTGAAAGAACAAAACAATGATCAAAGAAATGGATCTCAAGACTAAAACAAAATAAATAAGTCAAACCCCACCACCCCCCCTTGTCCTTGCCACGCGTCATATAAACCGACACACAAATAAAAACAAGGAAAGGAAAATGATAAGAAGGTGACTGATGAAGTGCATGATATAGCACAGAAAATATGCCCTGCTCCCCTTCCAAAAAAGGGGAAAAAAGAGGGGACGGCATATTATCACTGTGTGAACTAAAAACAAAGGGACCACTGTTGCAATACACAAACCAGTCATCGCGTCGCCAAAACCCGAGACACGGTTTGAAACTCCCGCTTTTAGGTAATGTCTAACCCAATTGGCCTGCAGACGTTTGATGTATTTGCCCATCCACGAACTCCAACCACGGACTGTCATCTAGCAGAGATAATGTGGCTAGAACTGACCCCCAGATGCGTATCTTACACAAAAAAAGAAAAGAAAGAGTTAAGAACTACGCTCTGGAGAGACCAGTCAAACAACCACTTTCTAGCATACCCACTAGTTAACGTACAATTACAGATCTATCTCTGTATAGACCAGTCACAAATACAATCCATATGATACTTGTCAGCAGAACCTTTTCCGCGTCTCAAAAAAATTACGAAAAGCACGGAGGGGGTTCTTTTGAAACTTGTACAAGAAACCCCCCCCCCCCCCCCACCCCCCCCCCCCATTCCTACAGACTGCAATCTCGCGAAAAAAATGTGGTCTGAACTGACCTCCCATGAAGCGTATATCACTAGCAAAAAAACCCTTAAATTAAGAATTACGCTCTGGGCGGGATAGTTACGCAACCACACTGCTGGCATACCAGCACATCATAAATTATACAGATCTATCTCTGTAGACCAGCCACACACCTACAATCCAATGATACTTCACGCAGCAGAACTGCTTCAGCATATCCCAAAAAAATAACGAAAACGATGAGAAAAAGTTCTGACTTGTGACAACTCCCATAAACACCCTCCCCTTCCCACATAGAATGAGTTCTGATTCACTGCAGCTAACTCTAGAATTGATAAAAAAACCAATTTTTTTTTACTGGTCATTCCTTGAAGTATGCCTGCATACACCGGTTTCTCTGAGCTATACCTTCTTGCAAAAGCACTCCATTAGAATTAAAAAACCTAATAGCCTCACAGAAAAAGAAAGAAAATTCCACAAAACCCAGTATTACACGTCCTTCACGTTAATGTCCTTCCCAGGTGACCGAGAATCGTTCTAAAAATTAAAAAAAACGGTGAGTGACATGTATGATTACGCTGCTTCCCAATAAACACGATACTTAATTTATTATTATCGTGGCCATCTTGGATTTCTGACTAAACATAATTACCTAGGCACATCATCAGCTAATTAATGTTGTTTAAGTGCAGAATATGTAAACAAAACCACCGAAGTAAATATTTCAAAATGACTTTTGCTTTCAAATGATAAAAATGTACCGAAATTAGTGCTTAAGTATAGGATTTTGCAGCCATTTTGAAATTATGCAAATTAGGTACCTTCCAAAAATATTTTTTGGTGTCACCCCTTCTAAAATTTATTTCTGGGGCCTATAGAAGGTACCTACCAAATTTGGTGCTTTGGGCCAGTCGGTCACGATTCCATCCCTAAGCTACCTGACTATTTACAGAAATATTAGTCCATGAGCCAGCTAAATTATCGGTACCATTTTTGAGGGAAAAATTCTAATATGATTTTTGCAAAGGGGACAAATATGAAAAGTACAGCAAAATATGATAGACCTTCTAAAACGGTAGCTTATGACTAGTTTTTGAAAGATTTTTAACGTAAATGTTTAAGTTCTGACAGCCTCTTACTTTCACGCAACATTTGTGGAATCTGTCAAATGTTGCACAGTATAGTTTCATGTGTTGAAGAAATTAAACTAGCCAACAGTAAACAGTAGTAGTTCAACATGTGCTGTGTCCGTGACATGTTTACGTTGAGCAGATGAGAATGGTTGAGATGGAAATACTCTCAAATGCCGGAGTGTTTCATGATAGATTGAAAGGTTCAGAGTATACAAGTCAGTGATGGATTTGGAAGTATTTAGGGCTTGATTGGGTGTGCTTGTATCTGGTGTACTTGATTGTATAAATTTTGGCATAATTTTAGTACCATTGGAAAGAGCTCAGAAAAAGCATTGCAATGGTATAAATATTTTGGTTATGGGTTAATTATTTAATAGATTTAATTGACGGGCTGGATTTGGTATCGTTTTAACATAGAAAACAAAACAAAAATCAGGACCTTTTTGGTAAGTTCTGAACTAAAAAGTGCCATACTTTTTGTATTACCCAACGGATTTTAATAAAACTTTCAATAAGAAAAGCTTTACTAAAAGCAGAACATTTTGCAACTGTTTTTACTTATTACAAAGGTACAACAGTTAATGTAATTACTGATATTGATTAAGCGGCTTGATAAACAATACATTTTTAGTAACAAAAGATTGGCATCGACCAATCACGCTGCCAAAATTTGGTCGGGTGACATTTGGATTGCGTATGCATTTTAACAGAAAAAGCACATATCAAAATCCTTAATTATCGTTGTCTGTAATGCATAATTTTCACAAATCTTGTCAAATATCAATAGTAGACATTCATAAATATCATTTTAGTATGTCTTTGATAGTAACTGACATAAACGTTCGCCAGTATGAAATCCATCAGTGACGTCATAGAAAATGACATTTCTACATTTCTGGGATTTTTTACCCCACCAACACCCCAGCAACCATTCACACTAGACCCATTTGGTAACTCCCGGGGACACTATTTCCCGGGAATATGCACGGTCGTTTCACACTGGCCATCAAACCCCGGGAAATGTGTAAACTGAGGGCGCGTGGCATGGGTCGACGATAATACACGCTGGGCCACGCATCATGCGGATAAGAAAATAGAAGACTGGTACCTAACCACACGGGACATTATAAATACACGTACACGAGAAGGAAGCTAAACACAGTCTTATTCACGACACTTCTTTTATTAAATATTAAAACCATTGATTTTGCTCATATTCTTTAAAATTAAATTATTTGTATAATTTTTAAACGTTATTATTTGTCTTTTGTACTTAACTGTAAATATATTTACGAAAAGTTTGAAAAGTACTGATAACAATACCAAGTCACCGCGCGAATTATTTGGCGCGCTATTTGTGACCCTGTGACCTTTCGAGATTACCCGGTACCCGTGGAAGTAAAAAGGTGGGGTAAGTTCAAACCCTGCGACGTTCACACTAGTTGCTTTTCCCCGGGAAAAACGTTAAACCCCGGGGATTTCTCCTTAAACCCTACTCCCGAGCAGGGGTAAATATTTCCCGGGGAAAAGCAGTTTCCCGGGGATTTCTTTGGCAGTGTGAACAGACCGACCGAAATTCGCCGGGGAATTGCCGGGGAAATCGTCTAGTATGAAAGGGGCTTATCTGGGCTTATTGAGGGTGCCCTTATTTATAAGGGAGACTAGCTTGCTAGGCCAATAGCAGGGTGCAGAAAAACGCTCCCCGCAATTTCCGACTCGTGATTGGCCACCCAAAAAAGTTATCAGATCAATGGAGGGTTACGTCGCAAACAACCAATAGGCTGGGGCGGCATGGCCGGTTTCTTTTGAGATTTTACTGTGCAAGCGGTCGTGAACTATAGCGGCGGGCCGCGGGTGAAACACAAAGAACATTTTCACAACCGCAGTTGGTCGTCAAATGTTTTAAGCTACAAATAAAGACGGCAGCTTTTAAGCCCTGAGATTTTCTGGATAATCTGACACTCTTTCGGTGTTTTCGATATCATTTAGGAACATCGAAATTTAGATACATCAAACTTTTGATATATCGAAATGTCAATATTTTGATATGATTAAAAAAGTGACTATCGAGTCTTTGAGTAATATCTATAAATAGATGGACGTTATCCGGTTATCCTAGTGTTATTATGCGTATTGAACCATAGAGAAAGGACCACAGAAGGAGTTTGAACTTACCGGGCTTCAAAGCGCCTCACGTTCGTCGCCGCGCTGATAAAGATCTGTGGTTTTACGACCGCAATTAGGCTAGTGTAAACATTGTCGGTCACTCAGCGAGTGCTGCACTCTGACCTTTACTTTCGCTTGGTCAGCTTTATGGGTACTGCGCATGCGTAATTATTACAACTATTATTAACACACTGCTAGTGCTGGCTCAGAACGACGAGATTTAATTCTTCAGATTACAATAAGTTATCTAATTATTGTTGATTGATCAAACAAAATTATTGCAAGACTTTGAAATTGAGCATTTTACAACAGTCTATGTGTATCAAAAATGTTATTTTGTAATCCATCAAGGGATCAAATTAAACGTAACTTTTTGTTCCATCAATAGATTGTCCTTTAACATGTTTAAGTTAACAATACTATAGTAAATACGTTAAAATTTTAATTTGAATTAAAATTTCCATACCTCTTGGAAATCGCAACAAATTATACTATTTTCGACATGGACAAAATCATTTCAAAGTTGCTTTGTATACAGTAGGAATGGTCATGCTGATTTGTGCCTTGTTTACAAAAAAAATCGTTAAAACTTAAAATATTCGCGATTTTCAAGTTTTTTGTTTACAGTTGGGTAACACTGGGGAACATAATGGCATACATCACAAGAAAGCCCATTTCATGACAAAGAACATGCACTATTTCGTTAGCATGCAGGGTCATGCATTTTCATGAAAATATCATATTTAATAACCTATCCCCTAGGATTGATTTTTTTCATAAATGGACCATTATTTACTGAAAACTTGGCCGATTTTCGCCGAACAAACGTTGAAATATACTGCTTCGAATATAGAAACTGCACATCGGTACTTCACGTGGTATGAGTCACCAATAAACACTGTGCATGCGTTAAAGCTTCGCTTGTTCACAATTTTTTCTCTCCAGAAAGTGGGAAATCGCTGCAGTGAAGTGACGTCAGCGTTGAGTTTTTCACCATACAACGCATAGAACGTTACCGATTACCAGCTAAAATGTCGGCGACGAACGTCAAAGGAGGCTTGCAGTCAGTGGTCCAGCTTGCGGTCGTAGTGCTTTAGCAATGGGCATACCAGGGGGTCTGATAACAGTAATTGGCTTAAATTTTATCGCCCAGGAAGTTCAAACTCCTTCTGTGGTCCTTTCTCTATGATTGAACATACTGTACATGTAATGTACATAGCCACTACACAATAATCATTAACACTATTACTTGCATTAACACTATTACTATACAACAGTGTAGTTTATTTCGTGTGCTAAACGGTAATATTCTTCATGTGCATGACGATCAGATCATCAGAATTGTTCTTAATATTAAAATAAAAAGTATTGTTGGTGAAAATACGTGACTCGCGAGTCACGAGTCCTCGGGGTCAAGTCCCAGCCATGATAGTCGAGTCCGAGTCTTTTGCCGAAGTGACTCGAGTCAAGTCCGAGTCACCAAAATTGTGTGACGGACTCGAGTCTGAGTCTTGGACTTGAGTCCTACAACTCTGTTTTTTTTACCCTAAACACTCAAGACTAAAAAAACATTGAGTTTCAAGAAAACGGGTCTGGGAGCTAGATTTAACAAAGTGTAAGCAATTCCCTGATGTCCGCGCCCGCCTATTGAATGACGTTCACTTTAATGGGTGCCTAATTGTGCAATAACATATTTATTAACAATCCATCAACCAGCTATGACAGCCTAATAATGATCAATAGAAGTTAGGCTATTAGAGAGTCAGTTTTCATTACATGTTTCAATGCACCAAACACTATATTGCTAGGATGCACACAAGATGAACGTACCAACCATGCTACATGTATCTCATTCCCATTTGCGCAAAGGACCAGCTATCAGCAAGGTGTAGATTTATTAGACTGGGCCAACTGCGTCTTGCATGTCTGAGGTAGGCAAGCGACACAATCTACTGAACCGGCTCTAAAAGCGATTTGAAATGCATGTACAGTAAAATCCTTTATTCGACTTGGACACAATTTACAGAGAAAGGTGTCCTGCTAGCTCTGTGAAATTTGATTCTGAAATAAGAATCCAATCGGCTTGAAACAGAACATGGAGAGCATTTTCACCTCGTACGCAACAGCCAATAATGAGTCGGTTGCTGATGAGGATTACTTGGATTATAACAATCCATATGGCATATTCATTACTATTCTACTCATCGTCAATCTCTTGGTGTTTCTATTTGGTGTGCCTGGTAACTGCCTGATTCTCCGTGTCTACTGGACCAAGACTCGTAAGACCAGCACCGACATTCTGATCAGAGCCCTGGCCTGGGCTGATCTGGCCGTCTGCTTGCTAAGAATATCAGATATATTCTTCATTTCTCATATTTTAGTCGGAAAATATAATTTTTACATCAAATCACTTGATTTTGTTAACATGACATTTACTGGAGTAGCAATAGCCCTGTCATTCGGCATCACTGTGGTGATTGCGGTTGAACGCTATGACTGTATATGCCGTCCGCAAAAACGTATGTTCAATGCCCGACGGTCCAAGATAGCGGTTTTAGTCGTAGTGTTGTTTGCAACTGCTATTAATGCACTGAGATATTTAGTGCACTGGAATATGCAAGAAACTATAGTAGAAGCGGTTTTATTTGCAATCGGGTTAGTGACAATGGGTGCATGTTACGGGAAAGTTTACGCCACCATTCGTAAACACGTTAAGGTTGGACCTGCCCAAGCTCCAACTGCACGAGATGAACACACGCTGAGCAACCTGAGAGTCGAACGTCAAGTTATCCGTCCGACACGATCTCCGCATGAGCTAAACACACGTGAATCAGTTGTCGACAAGGTTGTCGACAAGGCTGTGACGAGGTTTAGAAATCCACCGTGCACAAACTTGACAACTCACCAGACGAAACCCAAAGATGCATGTACTATCGCTCACATTGTACACCAGGACTCCTCTGGCCCTAGCCAAGCTAGCCAACCCAATGTGATCCCCAAACCCAAATCTAAAACTGCGCCCCAAGACAATGCCCCATTACAGAGGCCTAGGGAGGGCAGTCCACAGCCAGGACACGCCCCTCAAAGGGTCGGTGCTGCCAAACTACAGTGTAAGACAACCAGAATGCTTTTTCTCACCAGTGCAGTGTTTCTCCTATCCTGGATCCCCTACTTTGTTGCAGTTTCGTATGAGTTACTTCTGTACAATGAATTTGGTGCGACAATAATCAGGCTTGTTTCACTGATTTTTCTGTTCAACAGTGTAGTTAACCCGCTGATTTATGGAATTGCAAACAGACGATTCAGGAAAGACTGTAAGGAGGTTATCCGCCAAATCAAATGCTTTAGGTGTTGGTAGATTTACAGGTATATCTGTATTTTACTCTTGTACAAGAACGAAAGTTACTAAGAAAACTGTTCCACTGTTATCGAACTAGAAGTAGTGAATGAATGGCACCTGAACCAGCTTTGATCAAGCATTGTGTACGCCAATGAATGGCCAAATATATACGGCAACTTGCAACAATACAGCAATCCGTGTGTACATGAATAAGACACGCGTCAAATCTCGATACTGTGCATGTAGAACATTTGTATCACTGTGCGCAGCATTTGTCAACTGTATATTTTGTTTTAAATGTATTCATTAAGAGGGAATAACAGTACGAGGACCCGGTCTTCACACTGTTATTCCCTAAATGACATGACATCACAATGAGGGGCTCTTACTGTTGAGTGCTTACACAGTGAGCCAAAAGTATTAAACATGCATTATAATTTTCATGAATTAGATTACGTCTTTTTGCAGGTAAATTTAATAGCAAATAGTTGCTACAGGCGTGGTTCACCATTAGCTCGGTAGAACTCGGTCGCAGTGCTCCGAAAACTACGCAAACAAATGGGTTTGGTGCGGCCAGGCACTTTTTTTTCAATCAAAATGTGGATATGTACATTTTTTCTTCCCGTTTCCAAAACCAAAAAATAATTTGCGAAATAAAGGTTTGAGATGGATTAGCGTACATTAAACTTGTGTAAATGGCCACATCCTGATTAGAATGGGGCCAATTAATACACAAGATTAATGAACAATGATTGATTGACAGCCAATAACTACAGGTAAGGTTTTGTTTGATGTGATAATTACATGTCGTTAACTTGGGCTTTGTTAGAAGTGATTGACATCCACTACAGTGCAAATAGTGATTGACTGGTACAGAAACTTGTAATAATGCTACGGTTATTAACAATCTGTCAACCAGTCATGAACAATGAAGAATATGCCAGTTGGGTATTCCAATTCCAGCCTGGGATTGATAAATTGAATCGGACAGTTAAAAATGCATCATACATTATTGGAGTTAAGCTAGATGACAGAAACAATCTTTGAAACGAGAATGAAGAAGCGTGTCAAGAATATTGTTAGAGACACTTTACCACCCAGCTAATGAATTATTCCATCTGCTACCTTTAGGAAAAGGATGCAGTCAATTTGTGCTAAAACTAACCGGTTTAGAAACAGTTTTATACCACCCGCTGTGCACATTATTAACAAGGGAAACCTTTAATTGCAATTGACAGGTTTTAAAAAAATTGTATAACGATTGTTTTATTATGTGTGTAAATATGTGTTAAAATATACTAGTTTAGTCGTTGTTTATTTGTACGTATTTTGGGAGTCCAACGATACAATTTCCTGTGATTGTTTTTTATCATTGGTTGAATAAATCTATCTATCTATCTATCTATTTATCTATCTATCTACATGTATCTAACTGCGTATATTTGCAAATGAAGATTTGACCATTTTTCTTTTGACAGCGGGTAGCCGGGTACAAGCAGATTGTCGTTTTTAAAAAACAAAAAAATCTTGAACAGGTAAGTTGTTTTCGGTGTCTTTTCGAACAAAGGTTTACATCGTCTTTTTGACTGCACGAAAAAATACATATACATGTAATACGGATTCTGTTACCACGTTCCCCATATCTTTGTGTGCATTTATCTGCCTCTTTCTTTTGAATTTGAGTCTAATTTTGAACCTTATATAGCGAGTGACACTTACAATTTACATGTACTTACTTTATTATTTTTACCCTGAACACTCGAGACTCAAAAACCATTAAGTTTCAAGAAAATGGGTCTGGGAGCTAGATTTAACAAAATGTAAGCAATTCCTTGATCTCCACGCCCGCTTATAAAAATGAATGGCGATCACTTTGATGGGTGTCTAATTGTGCAACAATATTTATATTTATTAACAATCCTTCAACCAGCTACTACAGCCTAATAATTATCAATTAAAGTTAGGCTATAAGAGAGTCAGTTTTCATTACAGGTTACCTAGGCAATGCACCAAACACTATATTGCTAGGATGCACACAAGATGTACGTACCAACCATGCTATCTCATTCCCATTTGTGCAAAAGACCAGCTATCAGCAAGGTGTAGATTTATTTGTCTGGGCCGACTGCGTCTTGCATATCTGAGGCAGGACGGAATTGAACTGGCTCTAAAATCGATTTGAAATGCATGTACAGTAAATCCTTTATTCGACTTGGGCACAATTTACAGAGAAAGATGTCCTGCTCAGTGAAACTTGATACTGAAATAAGAATCCAATCGGCTTAAAACACAACATGGAGAGCATTTTCACCTCGAACGCAACAGCCAATAATGAGTCGGTTGCTGATGAGGATTACTTGGATTATAACAATCTACATGTAGATGGCATATCTAATAACGGTACTATTCTACTCATCGTCCATCTCTTGGTGTTTCTATTTGGTGTGCCTGGTAACTGCCTAATTCTCCGTGTCTACTGGACCAAGACTCGTAAGACCAGCACTGACATTCTGATCAGAGCCCTGGCCTGGGCTGATCTGGCCGTTTGCTTGCTGAGATTGCCATTTATATCCTTCATTTCTCTTGTTTTGGCTGGAAAATACCATTCACACATGAATTTACTTGATTTGGTTATCGTGACATTTACTGAAGTAGCAATAGCCCTGTCATTCAGCATCACTGTGGTGATTGCGGTTGAACGCTATGACTGCATATGCCGTCCGAAAAAACGTATGTTCAACACCCGACGGTCCAAGATAGCCGTTTTAGTCGCAGTGTTGTTTGCAACTGCTATCAATGCAGGACAACTAGTGCACTGGAATATACAAGCAATAGTAGAAGCAGTTTTATTTACGATCGGGTTAGTGACAATGGGCGCATGTTACGGGAAAGTTTACGCCACCATCCGTAAACACGTTAAGGTTGGACCAGCCCAAGCTACAACTGCACGAGATGAACACACGCTGAACAATCCGAGAGTCGAACGTCAAGTTATTCGCCCGACACGACCTTCGCATGAGGTAAACACACAAGAATCAGTTATCGACGAGATTATCAACGAGGCTGTGACGAGGTTTAAAAATCCACCATGCACAAACTTGACAACTCACCAGACGGAACCCAAAGATGCATGCACCACCGCTCACGTTGAACACCAAGATTCCTCAGGCCCTAGCCAAGCTAGCCAACCCAATGTGATCCCCAAACCCAAATCCAAAATTGCGCCCCAAGACAATGCCCCATTACAGAGGCCTAGGCAGGGCCATCCACAGCCAGGACACGCCCCTCAAAGTGTCGGTGCTACCAAACTACAGCGTAAGACGACCAGAATGCTTTTCATCACCAGTGCGGTGTTTCTCCTATCCTGGATCCCCTTCCTTGTTGCAGTTTTGTATGAGTCACTTCTGGACAATACATTTGATGAGACAATAATTAGGCTTGTTTCGCTGATTTTTCTGATCAACAGTTTAGTTAACCCGCTGATTTATGGAATTGCAAACAGACGATTCAGAAAAGACTGTAAGGAAGTGATCTGCAAAATCAAATGCTTCAGATGTTGGTAGATTTACAGGTAGATATCTGTATTTTACTCTTGTACAAAAACAAAAGTCACTAAAAAAACTGTTCCACTGTTACCGGACTAGAAGAAGCGAATGCATGGCCCCTGAACCAACTTTCATCGAGCATCATGTACGCCAATGAATGGCCAAATACAACAGTCCTACGGTAACTTGCAACAAAAACAACAATTAGTGCGTCAAATCTTGATACTGCGCATGCTATATACAGGGTGTATCAGAAAAAATGATACTCTCGGAAAAATCATCATAAAATTAACATAGATTATAGTTCTGTAAATGTGGGCGTAAACCTTGGTAGAGGGGGTCATTCTGCTTCGAATGATACCAGTATCTTGGTTTACGCTTCACGCTCCAGTGAGCACGGATGCTTTGAATTTTGAAGAATTCAAGTGTTTTGCGCACGGGAATGCGAGGGTTAAAATTGGATTCGTCACATTGAATTAAAATGATATCTTTTATGAGTGGATCGTAACATGCAATTTAAGTGGCCGTGAACAAGTGAATCAAGCTAACAAGCATCATTCAGTGGGTGTGTCATTTAATTATTCCATAATCACATCATGTCTTACTTCTTACTTCTTAGTTTCTTCCTTTCATCACACAGACAATGGTCACAAATGCGTTTTGTTATGCGTTTTGTTAAGACATGATGTGATTATGGAATAATTAAATGACACACCCACTGAATGATGCTTGTTAGCTTGATTCACTTGTTCACGGCCACTTAAATTGCATGTGTTAACCCTTTGGTTACGATCCACTCATAAAAGAGATCATTTTGTGCCGAGGCTAGTATAGGGGGTGATAGGGTTAATCATTCAAAAAACGCCTTGGCACACTGGTAAAACCCTGTCTAAACTTTTAATTCAATGTGACGAATCCAATTTTAACCCTCGCATTCCCGTGCGCAAAACACTTGAATTCTTCAAAATTCAAAGTATCCATACTCACTGGAGCGTAAACCAAGATACCGGTATCATTGGAAGCAGAATGACCCCCTCTACCAAGGTTTACGCCCACATTTACAGAACTATAATCTATGTTAATTTTATGATGAATTTTCCGAGAGTATCATTTTTTCTGATACACCCTGTATAACGAGAAAGTGGAAGGCCATTCTAAATAGTGTTATTGTTTTTCTTGTCGACTGTTCCCTTCCTTACTATATTGAAGTCTGTTCAAACAAAATCTGATTCAAACTTCGAAGAGTTTTTGTAATGATTGTGTTGTAAAACCCATACCATCTACTTTTAGCATAATGTCATACGACAACTTGCAACAATACAGCAATTCGTGTGTACATGAATAAAGCACGCGTCAAATCTCGATACTGTGCATGCTATTTGTACGCGGGCATGTAGAACATTTGTATCACTGCGCGCAGCATTTATAAATTGTTTATTTTGTTTAAAAGATATTTAATGAAAGGGAATAACAGTACAAGGACCCGGTCTTCACACTGTTATTCCCTAAATACTCATGATGTCACAATAAGGGGCCCTTACTGTCGAGTGCTAACGCAGTGAGCCAAAAGTATTAAACATTATAATATTCATGAATTAGATTACGTCTTTTAAACAGGTAACTTTAACAGCGATAGTTGCTACAGGCGTGGTTCACCATTAGCTCAGTGAAACTCGGTCACAGTGCTGTGAAAACTACGCAAACAGATGGGTTTGGTGCAGCCAGGCACTATTAGTTTTCAATCAAAATGTGGATATGTACTCTGTCTATGTTATTAGTGTGGTGTATTGAGTTGTTGAGCCTATTAATAATTAAATCTGTAGGGTATATCAAAAGAGGGCGCACTTCACTTTTACTGGTCTCATAAAATAACTACACGTTTAAAGTTGTGAAAAGAACAAACCAAAAACATAGTCCTTAGGTCAATCTGATGTTTATTTAATGTTATATTCGTTTCCAAACCAGCAATAATTACTTATAGTCATTAGGTAATTATTTGATGTACATTTAACTTACTATATAGTATGACTTTCTTTATGTAACAAATACATCACTGTCAGGCGTAGTAATATATATCAAGTTATATGCCTGGAGTAAGTTCCGCGGGCCTTTCTCTTAGACATGTCAAAGAGTACAGATGTGAGGAAAAGCATGGAGTAGTTTTAACTCTTTTTAGGACAATGGACCCTGGACATGAACACCTACGATAAAGTGTTAATTTAGAGAGGGTTACTGGAGGCTTGGTTGGTGAGTTTGATGTATTTTCGGTCATATAGAGGGTGTATTTAATGATGTTTTAAATGTACTTGATGTCAGGACAACATGACACGAATCTGTGTGTGACTATGTAGTGTATTGATTATACATGTATGCACATCCCCTGTGCTGTGTGTATTAATACAATATCCGTTGATTGAGTGACATTATAGGCAGGGTTCTAGCTAGGAAAAATGTATAGGGTAGGGGCATTTCTGAAACGTGAAAATTTGCGAGCGCGAAGCGCGAAGCCTTTACGGCGTGTGGTCCGGGGCCCGCTTAAGGGCCCCGGAAAATTTTGAAGCCGTAGATGCTCTCTGGTGCAATCTAGGCCACTCAGAGAAGTTGGTAACCCTATAAATTAATCTGAATTATTTTAAACCCAATGCAGAAACTGCCTTATTATAAGTTAGTCCACATAATATTTTGTGACTCTTTTTTTTGTGATAACAAATCTGTAGGCAAATAAATACAAATAAACAACAACATTTTCAGTTGGTCATCAGTGGTTTTATTGTATTTTTTTTTTTTTTTTTTTTTTTTTTTTTTAATATTTTTTTACAAAGAAATTACAGGGATGGTTTTACAAAATGAGAGTGTTAATCAGTTACTAAGAAAACACTCAGACTCAGAGTACTAATTTTAATTTTGTTTTGGTGTTTTATTTTATTTAATTGGGCCTCGGTAGAACAAAATGCTCAACCCATCATCCCCGTCCGCCTTTATTTCCCTGTGGTATAGATAGAATTGACATCCTCCCTAAAACCTCCTTTTTTTTAAGGATTCTCTGTTTTGGATCTATTTAGAAAAATAAAATGTTCCCATTAAAAATTGCTCCCGTCCGCCCCAACCCCCTCCCCTTCCCGTCCGCCCCAACCCCCTCCCCTTCCCGAGTCCCTTTCCCCCGCTCTCTCAAACCATGCCAAATCGCCGGCACAGCGCAACAACAGCGCCCATGAAAAAAATCCCAGATTTTGACTGGTGCTTGGCCGATTTTCAGTGGTAACCTGATTCACGACATGCAGCCAACCTGCACCCTCATGGCCATGTGCATTATCTGTTATGTCAAAGATGTATCGCATGTGGGGGTTGTGTGAGGCAGCGCGCGTGTATGTGTACATGTACATGTACATGTACATGTACATGTCGAGTTGGGCAACTTGCTTGCTTGTAACCACACACCGATCGTAATCGTTTTGCTGTGTTGGTGACGACTTCGGCGTGATTTGGTAAGCTGACTTATGACGTATGGCATCGCGCTGCACAATGTTTTGTTACAATATGAAAACAAATAATTGATCCACAATTTAACACAGAGAAATCGTTATAAAAAAAATTATAAGTTAATATTTTTAAAGCGTATCGATAGCGCGTCGGAACTTTTCGATAGCGTGTCGGCCCGGCACACTATTTAATGCCTAGCTAGAACGCTGATTATAGGTGTATGTACATCAAGTTCAAGCATACACTGCTCATTTAAAAGATTTAGGTTGATTATAGATCATTGCTATTTTGAAACAGAATAGACATGAATATGTAATAATATTAATGTAACGTTATGTTGATATTTTATTTGTGCCAGGTTTTTTTTGTATGTGGACTGAAGAGAAATAAAACACCATGATCACTGATGCACCATAGCTCTTGTTCCCCAATGGCGTCAAGTCATTTCATGTCGTCAGACATTTGAAGAACAATATCACTACAAATTTGGTAACACGGATGGGGTGACTGAGCTGTTACTATGGTGGGCTGAATACGACCACTACTACCGGACTACCCCCTGCCCCTCGATTGAGGATCCTTGCAGAGCTTTGCGGAGTCAGAATTAGCTGGACTGTGTGAATCATCTTGGATTTTGGAAAGAATCAAGATTTGGTGGACCTGGTTGCGTAACAGTAACACTGCATCGATGAGAAATTGAGTGGAGGAATCAGGTGGAGCACACGATCTGCCAAGATTTCCTGTGAACATTCTGACCTAACCAGCTGTCAAGATTTTCTGGGAACATTCCCATCTGATCTCGGAACTAGCTTTGGAGACGGGTAGGCCGGCTGTAGTATTATTTGTTTGCATAGATTGAAATATTATTCTGTTGGAGTAAAACAATTTATAGAAAAAAAGAAAAAAAACAACCAACGCCTAACGTTAGGCCTAGTTCTAATTTAGGGTGATAAATTTTTAGATTTGTGCTGTCAATACAGGTTCGTAACAATTTATTGCAGTAATCAGTGCGGTCCCTAAATTGTTATCGTTATTGTGATAGGACTAGATAATTATGAGTACTGAGGAGACTGATTTGCTGACTCGCCTAGTGGCTGGTTTAACCACTGCCCTCAAACAAGATAGGCCTAAAGGCAATGGTTCAGAGGCCGATAAAATTAGCAAAGTTTTCTGGCACGCCGTAAGGTGGGAGACCCCACCATACGGGAATGGTTGGATGAGGTTGATATTTACCTTGAACAGTGTTACATCCCAAAAGATGATCAAGCAAAAGTAGTCATAAATCATCTGTCTGGGGTAGCACGGGAGGAAATTAAGTGTCAGGGAGATGAGATTAAGCAAGATATTCAGGCATTAAAAAAATTGCTTAGGCGAGCATTTGGCGCAGACGAAACGGTCCAGTCCCTGCAAAAGACACTCTATGAACGAACACAAAGAGACGACGAATCTCTTATGGATTTTTCGAGATCACTCATGCGACTTTACGACCGCATTCTTGAAGTCGCATCTGATAGTGAGAAGAGCGCCCTCAAGGGCCTACGCGACAAAGTGCTTATTGGGCAATTTGTGGCTGGTGCAAGGAACCAAGCAGTTAGGCTTGAATTACGGGGACTTGAGCTGGCACATTCAGCTCAAAGTTTTAGCGAGATGCGTGACGCTGCACGCGAGCTCTTCCGGGATCTCGAGGGGACTTCGCGGCCAAAGCGCACTCAACAAGTGCACCAGGTGTTAACTGAGAATTGGTTACCAGAATTTGACGATAATCGCGAAGTAAGCGTAAATAGTCTGTCTGCTAATAAGGAGAGCACTCCATTACAGCAGGTATTAGTGCAGCAACAGCAGTTGTTGCAGTGCCTACAATCACAGCAGGCAGCATTGCAGAAACAACAAGAGCAGATTGGCGCTCTGGTGCAACAAGTCGTTAGTCAGAACGGGTCTGGACCTAGTAACTCTGGTACCAGGGCAAGCAGTTAATATGCTTTTACTGTAAGAAACCGGGGCACATCAAGGCTAACTGCTACCTTAGATTACGCCATGAAGCTGCTGCATCCCAAGCACCGGTGCAGCAAATTGACCCAAAAGAGCAAGATAAGCATGGCTCAGTTGAATCACCAAAAGGGGAGGGGTTAAACCAGTACACTCCACGGCTGTAGGGCAAGTTGTAGAGGGCAAGGTCAAAGAGGCCTCACCTTTGCGTAAATCTCCCTGTGAGAAGATGTCAGAGTCATCTATTGACAATATATTATCCAAACTAGTGCAAGGTAGCCCTAAGGCTAGTATAGATTTGGCAGGGGTTCAAACTATGTGTGTTCTTGACACTGGGGCAGAGACGTCTCTGATAAGTTCAGCTTTTTACAGAGAGAAATTAGCTAATAAAATGGGCGGTGTAAAGCAGATAGGGACATACTTGCGCGTGTTTGGTGCAGGTGGATCAGAAGTTCCTATTGAGGGATATGTTGAGGCCCCTTTGCAGATTTACAACTCCACAGTTGTGGCCCATTTTCTGGTGGTGAGGAACCCTTTAAAGAACGATTCAATAAAGCAGAGACAATGTCCAGTGTTGCTAGGGTGTAATGTTTTACGCTTGTTGAAAGATCTTGTAATAGATTCAGAGCACAGAGACGCCAATGCGTGGTCATTAGCATTGCAGTGGTATAAAC
This sequence comes from Crossaster papposus, assembly GCA_037893245.1. NCBI lineage: Eukaryota > Metazoa > Echinodermata > Asteroidea > Velatida > Solasteridae > Crossaster > Crossaster papposus. The sequence goes on from JBAIAA010000246.1 coordinate 1,343,232, forward strand.
ATACTAGGGAAGTAGGTGAACAACCAATGCATTCTAGTGATAACATTGCAGAGTACGAGCAGAATGTTTCTGTTCGTACCGGTAGACACAGTGTAACTATTTTACCTAGGCAGGTATGTAGTACGTGTACCATGTTACATCAGGGGTCAACTTGACAGATTTAAGGGGCAAACAGTGCTAGTTGAGAGCCAAGCAAGTAATGTAGACTGTGAGGTTTATAGTTCTTGTGAAGTCACAAACGGTAGAACTGTCAATGTTTTGATTGCAAATATAAGAACCCACGCTCTTGAAATACCCCCACATACAAAATTGGCTATACTGAACAAGGTTTCCCCCAAACCTAATGTCGAGTTAGAAGAAAATACAGATGGAATTAAGGTCTCGGTTAACAATATCCTTGTTGAATCAATGGGGTGCCAAGAGATTGGACAGGCTCAAGTGCATGATGGTGACTCTGAATCGGGCAAGGTTGACCTACCCCAGACAGGGGAATTGTATATTTTTGAGGACGGTTCCGAGTACACATTGCCCAGTGGGCTATGTTTAGATGGGTGTACGGAAATGAGTGTTGAAGATAAAGATCAGATCGTGAGACTAATTCAAAAACATGATGCCGCTTTCTCAAAAAGCTCCATGGATTTGGGATCCTGTGATAGGGTACCTCACAAGATTGTGACTTCTGATGATAGATCAATTAACCAGCCATACCGGCGGATTCCTCCGCACCAGCTTGGAGAGGTTAGGGAATTAATGCGGCAATTTCTTGAGCAGGGTATTATTCAGAAAAGTAGTAGCCCTTATGCAAGCCTAATTGTTCTTGTCAAAAAGAAAGACGGGTCATTGAGAATGTGCGTTGATTATAGGAAGCTTGATACTAAGACCATACGGGACTCTTTTCCGTTACCTCGTATAGAGGAGTCTCTTGAGGCCCTTCGTGGGGCGCGATACTTCTCTTCATTGGACTTGGCCCATGGATATCACCAGGTGGTGATGGATCAAGAATCCATTAGTAAGACTGCATTTCGAGTTCCATTTGGATTGTATGAATATACGAGAATGCCCTTTGGCTTGGTAAATGCGCCGGGAACGTTCCAGAGAGTGATGGAAATGTGTCTGGGGGACTTGAACCTATCGGAATTGTTAATATATCTAGATGATATCTTGGTGTTTTCTGCTTCTATACAGGAGCATATTGATAGGTTGGATAAGGTTTTCAGCAGATTGACTGAGTTTGGGTTGAAGATAAAAGGGGCGAAGTGTCACTTGTTTCGCAACGAGGTATCGTATTTAGGGCACGTAGTTGGTCCGGATGGTGTTTCAGTGGATACTGATAAAATTCAGAAGATTAAAGAATGGCCTGTACCCCAGACAGCTGCCCACTTACGGTCGTTCCTTGGCCTGGCTGGATACTATAGGCGTTTTGTGCGTGGTTTTACAAAGATTGCAGCGCCGCTACATGCTTTGGTGCCCTCACAGGCTAAAGGCAAGGCAAAACATAGGGCGAGCATTTTTGGTTGGGATTCAAAGGCACAGGTTTCTTTTGATACATTGAAGCAGGCATTGACTCGTGCGCCAGTTTTGGCTTACCCTGATTTTGCACAACCATTTATTCTGGAGGTAGACGCTTCCTTACAGGGGTTATGGGCATGTTTAGTGCAACAGGATAAGGATGGAAGGCGGCACCCAGTTGCGTATGCCAGTCGCGGACTTAGAGGAGTAGAGGCAAAATACCCCGACTTTAGCTCTTTTTAAGTTGGAATTGTTAGCGCTCAAATGGGCAATTGTGGATAAGTTTAGAGATTACCTGCTGGGCGCGCAATTTACAGTACTAACGGACAACAATCCTTTGTCACATCTACAAACGGCCAAGCTTGGTGCATGCGAAATGCGCTGGGTTTCACAACTGGCTGCGTTTTCATTTGATGTTAAATTCCGGTCTGGAGCAAGTAATCGCTGCGCTGATGCATTGAGCCGCTACCCAGGCCACACTGCGGCAGAAGTTGAAGTAGTTTTGCAGTGTAAGGCACACACGACAGTTATCCCACTGAGAAGGATTGAGGCTTGTCAGTTCGTTGAATTAGGTAGCGCTAGCCAACCCCCAAAGGTTACTGGTCCACCTGGTATTTTCCCATCATGGACTCCAGAGCAACTTTCCAAACTTCAGAAGTCTGACCCTGCCTTAAAGTGTATTTGGGAGCGTTGGGATAGACATTGGAGTCCTGGTGAGATGTTTCAGACAACACTCAAAGAACCAGCAGAGGTGAAGTTGTGGTTGTGGTTGTGGCCGAGGCTTGTTGAGAGGGACGGTGTTTTGTGTCGGCATGTGACTGACCCTCTGTTGGGTGAGCTTGACCAGGTTTTGATGCAATCTAGTTTGCGAAGTAAAGTAATTGAGGGTTGTCATGATAGGTGGGGGCACCAAGGGGTGGCAAGGACATGTTCCCTTCTCAGAAGGAGAGTTTTTTGGCCCAAAATGACAGCTGCAGTGCGAAAGCACATTAGTAGGTGTAGACAATGCGTCATTGCTAAAGCATCTGAGCCCCAACCACGGGTACCTATGAGACATCTCCTGGCCTTTAGACCGTTGGAAGTGTTGGCAATTGATTTCGTTAAAGTTGATAGAGGCAAGGGTGGTTACGAGGATGTCCTCGTTATGACAGACGTTTACACTAAATTTGTTCAGGCAGTTCCCTGCAAAGATCAGCTTGCTGTGACTGTTGCGAAGGTTTTGAGAGATCATTGGTTCACCAGATTTGGTATTCCGAGTCGTTTACACAGTGACCAGGGTCGCAATTTTGAGGGCGATGTTGTAAGGGAACTGTGCGCTCTGTATGGTGTGAAGAAAACGAGGACAACCCCGTACCACCCAGAAGGAAATGGGCAGGCGGAACGGTTTAATAGGACCCTTTTTGGACTCATCAAATCTATGGATGAGAGTAATCGGTGTAGCTGGCCAGACTTCCTGCCACACCTCGTGTTTGGGTACAATTCCACCCCTCATGCTACCACTGGTGTGGCTCCATATGTCCTTAAATGTTTGGGAGGGAACCCCTTATTCCTCTTGACCAAATGCTGGGGAGAACTGACAGTAACTGGGAGGAAGATTTTGTTCACGAACAATGCAAACTGCTCAGTAAGGCTAAAGATCTAGTATGGGATAGAGTAGCTAAAATTTGTAACCGAAACAAAACTGCCTATGACAAGAAAGCTAGGTCTGAACCCCTTAAGATTGGCTCCCAAGTGTTGCTAAGAAAACGCGCCTTCAAGGGACGACATAAACTTTCAGATGTGTATGAAAAAGACCCCTACATTGTTGTTTGGGCTAATGAGCACAATGACGTATACCGTATTCGCCCTGCAATGGGGCGACCAGAAAAGATAATTAACAGGAAATACCTGCGATTAGACCCATTGGCAGAAAGTGAGTCTGAACCTGGAAGTGAGGCGTCTGATGACGACTCAGACTGGGAAGCATTAGTGAGTGAGCAACCAGATCTTGAGGGAAAACACCAAACAGTAGGCAGTAATGAAGTAGGTGAGCCCCCTACCCTGTGCGGTTCAGGAGCCTCATCGCTCATAAGGTCACAAAGAAGTAACAAGGGTAAACATAGTAACCCATTCCATCTCCCTAGATCAGCAGTACAATAATCACTTGTTTTTTGGTGTCTGGTTGGTTTGTTACAGTGAGTCAGAGGGGTTCACATTGTGGAAAGTCTTGGGGTATCCAGTTTCCACAGTGACCCACCTGATTGACTGGCACAGCCAACCTGAAACAACTTCACTAGAAAAGAAAAGAAAAAATCAATCAATAAAGAAATAAATCAGGAAAAGGTCAGTGGAAAGTCAGTGTAGGCTCAAACCGTAGGTGGCGGTAAAGTAGTTATAACAAAGTTATGCTGTTTAATGTATATAGTTGGTTTTCCCAAACTATTAAGCTGGTTGTTTATTGGCAGAAGGTCAGGGGGCTACCTTTTTGGAAAGTCTTGGGGCATCCAGTTTCCGCAGTGGCCCACCTGATTGGACGTCATTAACAAACATCTTCCAAAGAAGACACAGTTTGAGTTACTGGAACCTGTGTTGTCAGCACTAACTAATTTGTGGTACACATGTCCAGTGTCGTCCTCTCCTAATATTGTATTCTGAAGATATAACATGAGTTATGTTATTTTCGGACACAGTTTTGTTAAGCGTTTAAGATATGGGGAAGGCCCTGTTTTGAATATTGAGTTAAAGCGTAGAATGGTTCCTTTGAAATGTTTGGGAGAAGGAGGTCTCACGCTGAGTAGGATACGGGCCAGACCTACGAAGTACTTTGAACAAATCAGGAGATTAAGCCCAACAGTACTTATCTTGGATTTGGGAACGAATGATTTGTGCTCAAAAGATATGGAACCGGAAAGAGTTCACAGTTTAATGAGCGATTTTGTAAATGAGTTGCCAAAGAGAAATTTAAGAGTTGGCCAGGTTTCGATAGAAGATTTTAATGCACGAGTTGCAAGTTTCAATGAGCTTTTGCGAGAATCTACTTTTGTAGAAGACAGTTTGTGGGTTTGGGACCACCGTGGATTGAAACACCCCCGTTACAACCAGGATGGTGTACATCTGAATGACGCTGGGATGTTACAGTACAAGCGTACATTGCGACAAGTCATTAAGCACTTTGAGTCTCGCATCTGGTAATAATGTGTTAAGAGTTTTTCAATTGTTTGTAGTCTAACTTAAACGATTTATCAATATCGATCAATCGATCCTCAGGTGTGGATCGAACAAGTAGGTGAGATTTGTGGTGTATTGAGTTGTTGAGCCTATTAATAATTAAATCTGTAGGGTATATCAAAAGAGGGCGCACTTCACTTTTACTGGTCTCATAAAATAACTACACGTTTAAAGTTGTGAAAAGAACAAACCAAAAACATAGTCCTCAGGTCAATCTGATGTTTATTTAATGTTATATTCGTTTCCAAACCAGCAATAATTACTTATAGTCATTAGGTAATTATTTGATGTACATTTAACTTACTATTTATAGTATGACTTTCTTTATGTAACAAATACATCACTGTCAGGCGTAGTAATATATATCAAGTTATATGCCTGGAGTAAGTTCCGCGGGCCTTTCTCTTAGACTTGTCAAAGAGTACAGATGTGAGGAAAAGCATGGAGTAGTTTTAACTCTTTTTAGGAGAATGGACCCCGGACATAAACACCTACGATAAAGTGTTAATTTAGAGAGGGTTACTGGAGGCTTGGTTGGTGAGTTTGATGTATTTTCAGTCATATGTACAGGGTGTCTCTAAAAAAAGTATACCCATTTTAAAATTGGTATTATTGCAAAACTACTGAATATTTTAGAAAAAGACAAATGTCTGTGGAAAGGGTAGAATGTTCTCTGTCCAATGGTATAAGATTTATTATGTCATTGTCATGGATGACTGAACGAACAAGACATTTATGAAAGGTACTGAAATCAGCACTGTGACAAGTTGGTTTTACTTGAGCGACGAAGCTCCGGCAGGTGTTTTTAAGGACAAATTCTTTTGCTGTTTGAGGTTGAACAAATTGGAAAAATTATGACAGGGTCTCTTTCCTGACAAATGCAAGGTGGTGGTCACCATTCCTGTTAATGCATAACTGGCATCTTAGTCTCATGCCTGACTTATCGTCCCAACTTTTCACAGTGCTGATTTCAGTACCTCTCATAACTGTCTTGTTTGTTCAGTCATCCATGGCAATGACATAATGAACATTATACCATTGGACAGAGGGCATTCTACCCTTTCAACAGACATTTGCCTTTTTCTGAAATGTTCAGTAATTTTGCAATAATATGAATTTAAAAATGGGTATACTTTTTTTAGAGACACCCTGTAGAGGGTGTATTTAATGATGTTTTAAATGTACTTGATGTCAGGACAACATGACACGAATCTGTGTGTGACTATGTAGTGTATTGATTATACATGTATGCACATCCCCTGTGCTGTGTGTATTAATACAATATCCGTTGATTGAGTGACATTATAGGTGTATGTACATCAAGTTCAAGCATACACTGCTCATTTAAAAGATTTAGGTTGATTATAGATCATTGCTATTTTGCAACAGAATAGACATGAATATGTAATAATATTAATGTAACGTTATGTTGATATTTTATTTGTGCCAGGTTTTTTTTGTATGTGGACTGAAGAGAAATAAAACACCGTGATCACTGATGCACCATAGCTCTTGTTCCCCAATGGCGTCAAGTCATTTCATGTCGTCAGACATTTGAAGAACAATATCACTACATTAGGTAGTTTAAGAAAATAGTAAAATATGCAGTATTTACACCCAGTACTCAAATCACGTTATTTTCTTCTCATTTTCAAAACCGTAAACAATTTATTTGCGAAATAAAAGTTTGAGATGGATTAGCGTACATTAAACTCATGTGAATGACTCCATTCTGATTAGAATGGGGCCAATTACATAATATTAATGAACAATGATTGATTGATTGACAGCCAATAACCACAGGTACAGTTTGTTTTCTGAACTTACAGGCTTATTTTGAAGTGACAATTACATGTAGCTAACTTGGGCTTTGTTAGAAGTGATACAAAAAATAAATAATAATACAAACTTGTATAGCGCTGGTATCTAGACAAATCTATTCACTGCGCTGGGGTCTGAGAAAATGACTGATATACATGAGTGAAAAGGTAGGTTTTGAGATGAGTTTTGAAAGAGTCAACATCTGGTTGTGATCTCAGGACTATTGGTAGACTGTTCCATAGACAAGGGGCTGCAACAGAAAAACTTCTGTCCCCTTAAAGGTAGGATACACCATTGGTAATTGCTTGAATTATCATGAATGAGTAGATTTGGGGGGTTGTATTTTATAGTAAACATCGTTTAACTGAGCTGTCCAAAGTTTTACAATCATGGATGCCGAGAAAAGCACGAAAAACAGCGAGTTTGTTCAACCGGCGTGGAGCAGTTATTCTTATGTTATCGATAGCGAATTTTTCATTATAAAATTCAATTTTTCGGAATAATTACAGGATATCTAGCGCAATAATTTTGCTGGATGCCTAGAATCATTATTTACTTTCAAATGAGTAAGATATATTTCCTAATAATTCGGTAGTAAATATTTTCGATATCTGCAAATGGTGTATACTACCTTTAAGCCTTCAACTTAGAAGATGGAACCACAAGCAAGTGTGCATCACTGGAGCAGAGTTGGCGCACAGGCTTGTATGCTGATGTCAGTTGTTGCATGTATTTGGGTGCTGATCCGTTTATGAACCGGTAGGTGATGAGAAGGAGTTTTAATATTATGCGTTGCTCAATGGGAAGCCAATGTAGTGCCTTGAGGACCGGTGGGATGTACTCAAACTTCTTTTTAATTGAACTTCTTTGTGATTGAACTTCTTTGAACTTCTTTGTGATTGACATCTACTACGGTGCAAATAGTGATTGACTGGTACAGAAACTTGTAATAATGCTACGGTTATTAACAATCTGTCAACCAGTCATGAACCATGAAGAATATGCCAGTTCAGTATTCCAATTCCAGCCTGGGATTGATAAATCGAATTAGACAGTTTAAAATGCATCATACATTATTGGAGTTAAGCTAGATGACATTGAAAGAAATCTATGAAACGAGAATGAAGAACCGTGTCACGAATATTGTTAAAGACACTTACCACCCAGCTAATGAATTGTTCCATCTGCTACCTTCAGAAAAAGGATGCAGTCAATTTGTGCCAAAACTAACCGGTTTAGAAACAGTTTTATACCATCGGCTGTGTGTATTTTTAACAAGGGAAACCTTAAATTGCAAATGACAGGTTTAAATATTTATAATTATTGTTTTATTATGTGTATAAATATGTGTTAAATGTACTGGTTTAAACGTTGTTTATTTGTACCTATTTTGCGAGTCCAACGATACAATTTCCTGTGATTTTGTTTATCATTGGTTGAATAAATCTATCTCTTAACTGCGATGTGCAAATAAAGATTTGACAATTTTTCTTTTGACTAAAAAAGACATTTTATTGTATGCGTGCAAAATTATATAGCGGGTAGCCGGGTACAAGCAGATTGTCATTTAAAAAAAAAGTGTTTTACCGGTAGGTGTCTTTTCGAACAAAGGTTTTCATCGTGTTTTTGACTGCACGAAAAAATGCACATAATACGGATCCAGTTACCACGTTCCCCATATCTTTGTGTGCATTTATCTGCCGCGTTTATTCCAAGAGAATAATTGTTGAATCTTGTCGTGCACATGCATGGTTGATTGAATGGTTAAACGGCAATAACATCCTTTCTTTTTTTTCCTCTTTCTTTTGAATTTGAGTCTAATTTTGAAACTTGTACAGTGAGTGACACTTACAATCTACATGTACTTACTTTATTTTTTTACCCTGAACACTCTATAGACTCAAAAACCATTGAGTTTCAAGAAAATGGGTCTGGAAGCTATAGATTTAACAAAATGTTAGTAATTCTCCGATGTCCACGCCCGCCTATTGAAATGAATGACGTTCACTTTGATGGGTGCCTAATTGTGCAACAACATTTATGTTTATTAACAATCCGTCAACCAGCTACGACAGCCTAATAATGATAAATAAAAGTTAGGCTTTTAGAGAGTCAGTTTTCATTACAGGTTGCCTAGGCAATGCACCAAACACTATATTTCTAGGATGCACACAAGATGAACGTACCAACCTTGCTACATATCTCATTCTCATTTGCCGCCAAAGACTAGCTATCAGCAAGGTGTAGATTTTTTTGTCTGGGCCGACTGCGTCTTGCATGTCTGAGGCAGGAAAGCAAGCAACACAATCTACTGAACTGGCTCTAAAAGCGATTTGAAATGCATGTACATGTACAGTAAATCCTTTATTCGGTGAAATTTGATATAAGTTAATATATACTGAAATAAGAATCCAATCGGCTTGAAACACAACATGGATAGCATTTTCAACTCGTACGCAACAGCCAATAATGAGTCTGTTGCTGATGAGGATTACTTGGATTATAACAATCTAGATGGAATCTACATGTATGTAGACATATCACCGACACTTTATACTATTCTACTCATCGTCAATCTCCTGGTGTTTCTATTTGGTGTGTCTGGTAACTGCCTGATTATCCGTGTCTACTGGACCAAGACTCGTAAGACCAGCACTGATATTCTTATCAGAGACTGTAAGGAGGCGATCCGCAAAATCAAATGCTTCAGATGTTGTCAGATTTACAGGTAGATATCTGTATTTTACTCTTGTACAAGAACGAAAGTCACTAAGAAGTAAGACCAGCACTGATATTCTTATCAGAGCCCTGGCCGGGGCTGATCTGGTCGTCTGCTTGCCAAGAATACCAGATATATTCTTCTTTCTCTTATTTTGGCCGGAAAATACCATTCAAACATTATTTCACTTGATTTTGTTATCATGACATTTACTGAAGTACATAGCAATAGCCCTGTCATTCAGCATCACTGTAGTGATTGCGGTTGAACGCTATGACTGCATATGCCGTCCGCAAAAACGGTTGTTCAACCCCCGACGGTCCAAGATAGCCGTTTTAGTTGCAGTGTTGTTTGCAACTGCTATCAATGCAGGAAATATAGTGCACTGGAATATGCCAGCAATAGTAGAAGCGGTTTTATTTGCGATCGGGTTAGTGACAATGGGTGCATGTTACAGGAAAGTTTACGCCACCATTCGTAAACACGTTAAGGTTGGACCTGCACAAGCTCTAACTGCACGAGATAAGCACACGCTGAGTGAGAGTCGAGAGTCGAATGTCAAGTTATCCACACGACACAATCTCCGCATGAGATAAACACACATGAATCATTTGTCGACAAGGTTGTCGACAAGGCTGTGACGAGGTTTTAAAATCCACCATGCACAAACTTGACAATTAACTCACCAGATGGAACCCAAAGATGCATGCACCGCCGCTCACGTTGTACACCAAGACTCCTCTGGCCCTATAGCCAAGCTAGCCAACCCAATGTGATCTCCAAACCCAAATCCAAAACTGAGCCCCAAGACAATGCCCCATTACAGAGGCCTAGGCAAGGCCGTCCACAGCCAGGACACGCCCCTCAAAGGGTCGGTGCTGCCAAACTACAGCGTAAGACGACAAGAATGCTTTTCATCACCAGCATGGTGTTTCTCCTATCCTGGATCCCCTACTTTATTGCAGCTTTGTATGTGTCATTTCTGTACAATGAATTTGGTGCGACAATAATTAGGCTTGTTTCGCTGATTTTTTTGTTCAACAGTGTAGTTAACCCGCTGATTTATGGAATTGCACACAGACGATTCAGGAAAGACTGTAAGGAGGCGATCCGCAAAATCAAATGCTTCAGATGTTGTCAGATTTACAGGTAGATATCTGTATTTTACTCTTGTACAAGAACGAAAGTCACTAAGAAAACTGTTCTACTGTTACCGGACTAGAAGTAGTGAAAGAATGGCCTCTGAACCAGCTTTGATCAAGCATCGTGTACGCCAATGATTGGCCGAATACAACAGTCCTACGGCAACTTGCAACAATACAGCAATCCGTGTGTACATGAATAAAGCATGCCTCAAATCTTTATACTGTGCATGCTATCTGTACACGGGCATCTAGAACATTTTTATCACTGAGCGCAGCATTTGTCAACTGTATATTTTGTTTAAAATCTATTCATATTAGTACGAGGTGTTACGACCAAAATTCCAAAAAACGCCAGAGGTTCAAAAGTAACCCACGCCTCATGAAAAATGAGGAACAAAAGTTCTAGAACAAATGGATGAACACAAGCCAGTTAAATTATGTTCTATAAATTTAATAAATATAATAATTATAAACAGGAAATTACAATTACCAATTAAATTGTGATGTTGTGATGCAAATTACTAATAATAATGATTGAAATTCACATTTTACTTATGGGTGGGGCGAGCAGCCACAACACAACCGAAAATACCTCAGTCTCCCTTCGAAAAAGACGAATGTCCCGCGAATAGTTTCCGTGGATTGTTCGATTGGACGCGCGTGACTTGAAGGGCAGTGGAGGACAAAGGTCAGACGCAACACCACTGGATACAGTTCGGTCGGCCGCGGTGCTCTCGTACCGTCGTCGCTTCATGCGACCGGTACACACAGGTCAGGCGACATCAGGGGACATGCGCAGTGACTCAAGTCACGAGTCACTGCGCGTTGTGAATGTCTGACGCACCCCGGAGTCTCAGCTTCGCCTCGTCAGCGGGCAAACTCCCAGGTAAAAGGAAACACGGTAGGTGTGGCGGCCTATTGCGTGGTTTCCACAGCGACGACTTCACTTGGTTTCACGGACAAAAAATCCGTGCAGGAACGGCGTAACTAAATGACGAAAACAAAGTTCGACAAAGAAACATATGCCGCTCCCCAACGTGGGACAATCGAGACTTCTCGACCCACGCTGCCACTCTGCAGACCTCCGCCCCAACTGAAGAACAAACAAAAAGTGAGGGGCCGAGTATTACGGCAATCCCACTTATATAGTGAATCCCGAATTCTCGACATCCAGCGAATTACAAAACTGCATTTTTGCACAGCATACCCTGGTGATCGGTGATCGATTATCGATTCATAATAATACAATGTGTGTGTGCTCGCCCGTTTAGATAGGTGCGCTCGCCCCAATACGTTACAAAAGTTTACAGAAAAACACATTTAAATATCTTATAGCACATTCTTGGCTTCAGACTTGAATACTGTACAAAGGTTTAACACAAGATTACAACACTTAAGAATGTATTAATGACCGATCCGTCTGGGCCATAACACGAGGACCCGGTCTTCACACTGTTATTTGCTAAATACTCATGACGTCACAATGAGGGGCTCTTACTGTTTAGTGCTAACGCAGTGAGCCAAAGATATTAAACATGCATTATAATTTTCATGAATTAGATTATACGTCTTTTTATCAGTTAACTTTAATAGCAATAGTTGCTACAGGCGTGGTTCACCATTAGCTCGGTAAAACTCGGTCACAGTGCTGTGAAAACTACGCAAACAGATGGGTTTGGTGCAGCCAGGCACTATATTTTATCAGTCAAAATGTGGATCTTTACTGCGTCTGTGTTTTTAGGTAGTTTAAGAAATGGTGAAATATGCACTAATTATACCCAGTACACGGATCACATTATTTTCTTCCCGTTTTCAAAACTGTAAACAAATCGTGAAATAAAGGTTTGAGATGGATTTAACGTAAATGGCCTCATTCTTATCAGAATTTTGAAGGTAGGATACACCATTTGCAGATATCCAAAAAAATGTACTACCAAATTATTAAGAAATATCTGATAGTAAATAATGATTGTAGGCATCAAGCAAAATGACTGCGCGAGATATCCTGTAATTGTTTTTTTTTTGTGAATTTTAAAAAAAGATTGCGACCACTGGACCACTGCCCAACGCCGGTTGAAAACAAACGCCCATTGAAAACGAACACTCTTTTTCTTGCCTTTCTCAGCTTCCATGAATGTAAATCTTCAAACAGTTCAGGTAAACGATATTTACTATAAAATACAACCCCCTAAATCCACCCATTCAAGATAATTCAAGACAGGCAATAACCACAGGTATGGGTTTGTTTTCTGAACTTACAGGCTTATATTTTGATGCGATTATTACATGTAGCTAACAAGTGATTGGCATCCACTACATAGGTAATAACAGTGCGAGAACCCGGTTGTTACTGCGTGGTAATGACCGGGTTGGGGGATGACCGCTGGTAATGGATCGAGCCGAAGGCGAGGTCCATTACCAGCGGTCATCCCCCAACCCGGTCATTACCACGCAGTAATAACCGGGTTCTCGCACTGTTATTACCTTTAATAAATACCTTTTTAACGAGAAAAATGGTGAAAATACTCTGAATTTCGCGACTTCGCGGCTTCTTTTAGGCCGTTTTACAAACGCAGCTTCGTTTTCGTATTTTGGCTTCGTTCATGTAGTTTAGCACTCAATAGCAGTGGTACAGTTGTTTTCCTAGTTCCGGATTTTTTCTAGTTCCAGATCGCTTCAAATAAAAACCTACCTTGTTATGGCTTGGTCTCCAATACTATTTGTTTAGATGAAGTGCATTTTGAAAAGAAACATACAAGCTTCTTGATACATAAGTAAAAATAAGTCGAAGTAAAAGTCTCAAATCTGCCAAAGATCGACTGAACGTTCTTTTTTTCATAGTTCCGGATCGCCCGTAAAATACATGCATCAACAGCACGCGCGCAAGCGATTTCATATGACGTGTTCTAATGGACCATGGAGTTTATTCCTCCACGTCGGTGGGACAAAGTTTATCGGATCGTTGCCGCGCGCAACACACGTACACGGACAAAACATTTCAAAGCATTTCCTTGCAAGTCTTTTTTTAAAACTTTATTGGAAGTTAAAGTATTGGACATTTATTTTAAACTGTATTTATATAAATTAATCGATACTTATCAGAAATATAGGCTTGATTCGGGTTGGTTCTAGCGTGATAATTTTTCATGTACGAAGCAGTTTTTTACTCGATCCGGAATTGGTTAAACCATGTCTTATTTCTCCATGGTTAAACTGATCCACAACTAGAAAAAGGGATGTCGGTATATTTTGACGTCGTATTTTCAAATAAAGAAGAGCATAAATATCGAAACAAAAACTGTAGTTTCTCCATCACTCAAGGTAAACTACTAAACCTATTTCATTCAAATTTCGAGGATTAGACTTGCCGAAAACAGCCTGAATATTTTTTGCGATCCGGAACTAGGAAAACGTCTGTAATGTGGCCAGAGTGCAGCCCAAAGCCGGGGTTTAGAAAACGGCCCTTGGAAAATCCATGATGTTACTACATATAATGACCGGCACGTGATCGAGTCTCGGCCAATCAGAAGCCTTCAACTCTCCTAGGTATTTATTAAAGTGCAAATAGTGATTGACTGGTACAGAAACTTGTAATAATGCTACGGTTATTAACAATCTGTCAACCAGTCATAAACAATGAAGAATAAGCCAGTTGGGTATTCCAACTGCGCAAATGCAAATGAAGATTTGACAATGTTTCTTTTGGAAAAAAAACACTAAAAAACATGTTTTTGTACACGTGCAAAAGCATAGCGAGTACAAAGTAGCTGGGTACAACCAGATATTCGTTTTTCCAAAAAAATAAAAAATTATAATAATAATTTGGACAGGGAAGTGTTTTAGGTGTCTTGTGTGTCCAAACCTTTTTTTTAACCAAGGTTTTCAGCGTCTTTTAGACTGCACGAAAAATGCACAGAATACGGATCCAGTTACCACGTTCCCCATAGCTTTGTGTGCTTTTTATCTTTTCGTAGCTTTTTATCTTCTGTGTTTATTCCAAGATAATAATTGTTGAATCTTGTCGTGTACATGCACAGTTGGTTAAATAGTTTAAAGGCGATATCATCTATTTTTTTCTCTTTTCTCTTGAATTTAAGTCTAATGTATGAAGCTTGTATATTGAGTGACACTTACAATTTTACATGTACTTACTTTATTATTTTTTAGAGTTGTAGTTGAGTCATCTGTGTCGAGTCCGAGTCTCAATTCACTTGGTCCGGGTCCGAGTCCCTTGGTCCGAGTCCTGAGTCACTTGTTTTCAGTCCCGGGTCACTTGGTCCGAGTCCGAGTCACGAGTCACTTGGTTCGAGTCCGAGTCACGAGTCACTTGTTTAAATAATCATGAACACTATTACTTGCAACACTATACGACAGTGTACTTATTTCGTGTGCTAAACGTTAATATCCTTCATGTGCATGACAATCAGATCATCAGAATTGTTCTTATATTAAAACTGGTGAAAATACGTCCGAGTCATGATAGTCGAGCCGGAGGCTTTTGCCGAAGTGACTCGAGTCAAGTCCGAGTCACCGAAATTGTGTGATCGAGACGGACTCGAGTCCGAGTCCTGGTCTTGAGTCCTACAACTCTGTTATTTTTACCCTGAACACTCGAGACTAAAAAAACATTTGAGTTTCAAGAAAACGGGTCTGGGAGCTAGATTTAACAAAATGTAAGCAATTCCCTGATGTCCGCGCCCGCCTATTGAATGGTGTTCACTTTAATGGGTGCCTAATTGTGCAATAACATATTTATTAACAATCCATCAACCAGCTACGACAGCCTAATAATGATCAATAAAAGTTAGGCTATTAGAGAGTCAGTTTTCATTACATGTCACCTAGGCAATGCACCAAACACTATATTGCTAGGATGCACACAAGGTGAAGGTACCAACCATGCTATCTCATTCCCCTAATTTGCCGCCAAAGACCAGCTATCAGCAAGGTGTAGATTTATTTGTCTTGGCCAACAGCGTCTTGCATGTCTGCCGCAGGACGGAATTGAAGGCAAGCGACACAATCTACTGAACTAGCTCTAAAAGCGATTTTAAATGCATGTACAGTAAATCCTTTATTCGATTCGAGCACAATTTACAGAGAAAGGTGTCCTGCTCAGTGAAACTTGATACTGAAATAAGAATCCAATCGGCTTGAAACAGAACATGGAGAGCATTTTCATCTTGTACGCAACAGCCAATAATGAGTCGGTTGCTGATGAGGATTACTTGGATTATAACAATCCATATGGCATATCCAATACTTTTCTACTCATCGTCAATCTCTTGGTGTTTCTATTTGGTGTGCCTGGTAACTGCCTGATTCTCCGTGTCTACTGGACCAAGACTCGTAAGACCAGCACCGACATTCTGATCAGAGCCCTGGCCTGGCCTGATCTGGCCGTCTGCTTGCTAAGAATATCAGATATATTCTTCATTTCTCATATTTTGGTCGGAAAATATGTTTACATCAAATCACTTGATTTTGTTAACATGACATTTACTGGAGTAGCAATAACCCTGTCATTCGGCATCACTGTGGTGATTTCGGTTGAACGCTATGACTGCATATGCCGTTCGCAAAAACGTATGTTCAATGCCCGACGGTCCAAGATAGCGGTTTTAGTCGTAGTGTTGTTTGCAACTGCTATCAATGCACTGAGATATTTAGTGCACTGGAATATGCAAGAAACTATAGTAGAAGCGGTTTTATTTGCAATCGGGTTAGTGACAATTGGTGCGTGTTACGGGAAAGTTTACGCCACCATTCGTAAACACGTTAAGGTTGGACCTGCCCAAGCTCCAACTGCACGAGATAAGCACACGCTGAGTGATACGAGAGTCAAACGTCAAGTTATCCGTCCGACACGACCTCCGCATGAAGTAAACACACGTGAATCAGTTGTCGACGAGATTGTCGACGAGGCTGTGACGAGGTTTGAAAATCCACCATGACAACTCACCAGATGAAACCCAAAGATGCATGCACCGCCGCTCACGTTGTACACCAAGACTCCTCTGGCCCTAGCCAAGCTAGCCAACCCAATGTGATCCCCAAACCCAAATCTAAAACTGCGCCCCAAGACAATGCCCCATTACAGAGGCCTAGGGAGGGCTGTCCACAGCCAGGACACGCCCCTCAAAGGGTCGGTGCTGCCAAACTACAGCGTAAGACGACCAGAATGCTTTTCATCACCAGTGCGGTGTTTCTTCTATCCTGGATCCCCTACTTTGTTGCAGTTTCGTATGAGTTACTTCTGTACAATGAATTTGGTGCGACAATATTTAGGATTGTTTCACTGATTTTTCTGTTCAACAGTGTAGTTAACCCGCTGATTTACGGAATTGCAAACAGACGATTCAGGAAAGACTGTAAGGAGGCGATCCGCCAAATCAAATGCTTCAGATGTTGGTAGATTTACAGGTACGGTAGATATCTGGTTTTTTTTACTCTTGTACAAGAACGAAAGTCACTAAGAAAACTGTTATCAGACTAGAAGTAGTGAATGAATGGCACCTGAACCAGCTTTGATCAAGCATTGTGTACGCCAATGAATGGCCGAATACAACAGTCCTACAGCAACTTGCAACAATACAGCAATCCGTGTGTACATGAATAAAGCATGCCGCATGCGTCAAATCTCGATACTGTGCATGCTATCTGTACTCGGGCATGTAGAACATTTGTATCACTGAGCGCAGCATTTGTCAACTGTATATTTTGTTTTAAATGTATTCATTAAAAGGGGAATAACAGTACGAGGACCCGGTCTTCACACTGTTATTCCCTAAATGACATGACATCACAATGAGGCGCTCTACTGTTGAGTGCTTACACAGTGAGCCAAAAGTATTAAACATGCATTAAAATTTTCATGAATTAGATTACGTCTTTTTGCAGGTAAATTTAATAGCAATAGTTGCTACAGGCGTGGTTCACCATTAGCTCGGTGAAACTCGGTCGCAGTGCTCCGAAAACTACGCAAACAAATGGGTTTGGTGCGGCCAGGCACTATTTTTTTTCAATCAAAATGTGGATATGTACATTTTTTCTTCCCGTTTCCAAAACCGAAAAACACTTTGCGAAATAAAGGTTTGAGATGGATTAGCGTACATTAAACTTGTGTAAATGGCCACATCCTGATTAGAATGGGGCCAATTAATACACAAGATTAATGAACAATGATTGATTGACAGCCAATAACTACAGGTAAGGTTTTGTTTGATGTGATAATTACATGTCGTTAACTTGGGCTTTGTTAGAAGTGATTGGCATCCACTACAGCGCAAATAGTGATTGACAGGTACAGAAACTGGTAATAATGCTACGGTAATCTGTCAACAGTCATGAACCATGAAGAATAAGCCAGTTGCGTATTCCAATTCCAGCCTGGAATTAATACATTAAATCGGACAGTTAAAAACGCATCATACATTATTGGAGTTAAGCTGGATGACATGAAAACAATCTATGATTATGAAACGAGAATGAAGAAGCGTGTCAAGAATATTGTTAAAGACACTTTACCACCCAGCTAATGAATTATTCCATCTGCTACCTTTAGGAAAAGGATGCAGTCAATTTGTGCTAAAACTAACCGGTTTAGAAACAATTTTATATCATCGGCTGTGTGTATTTTTAACAAGGGAAAACCTTGAATTGCAATTGACAGGTTTTAATTTTTCTTATAATGATCGTTTTATTATGTGTGTAAATATGTGTTAAAATGTACTGGTTTAATCGTTGTTTATTTGTACGTATTTTGCGAGTCCAACGATACAATTTCCTGTTATTGTTTTTTATCATTGGTTGAATAAATCTATCTACATGTATCTATCTAACTGCGTATGTGCAAATGAAGATTTGACAATTTTTCTTTTGACCAAAACACACATTTTATTGTATGTGTTCAAAAACATAGCGGGTAGTTGGTGATTGTTGTTAAAATAAAAATAAAAACTCTTGAAAAGGTAAGTGTTTTTAGGTGTCTTTTCGAACAAAGGTTTTCATCGTCTTTTCGACTGCACGAAAAATGCACATAATACAGATTCAGTTAATACGTTCCTCATATCTTTGTGTGCATTTATCTGCCGTGTTTATTCCAAGAGAATAATCGTTGAATCTTGTCGTGCACATGCATGTTTGATTGAATGGTTAAACGGCAATAACATCCTTTCTTTTTATCCACTTTCTTTGAGTCTAATTTTAAAACTTGTACAGTGAATGACACTTACAATTTACATGTACTTACCCTCAACACTCTTGACTCAAAAACCATTGAGTTTCAAGAAAAGGGTGTGGGAGCTAGATTTAACAAAATGTAAGCAATTCCCTGATCTCCACGCCCGCCTATTGAAATGAATGACGTTCACTTTGATGGGTGCCTAATTGTGCAACAACATTTATGTTTATTAACAATCCGTCAACCAGCTACGACAGCCTAATAATGATCAATAAAAGTTAGGCTTTTAGAGAGTCAGTTTTCATTACAGGTTGCCTAGGCAATGCACCAAACACTATATTGCTAGGATGCACGCAAGATGAACGTACCAACCATGCTACATGTATCTCATTCCCATTTGCGCAAAGGACCAGCTATCAGCAAGGTGTAGATTTATTTGTCTGGGCCAACTGCGTCGTGCATGTCTTTGGCAGGACGTAATTGAAGGCAAGCGACACAATCTACTGAACTGGGTCTAAAAGTGATTTGAAATGCATGTACAGTAAGTCCTTTATACGACTTAGACACAATTCACATAGAAAGGTTTCCTGCTCGGTGAAACTTGATACTTAAAAAATAATCCAATCGGCGTGAAACACAACATGGAGAGCATTTTCACCTCGTACGCAACAGCCAATAATGAGTCGGTTGCTGATGAGGATTACTTGGATTATAACAATCTATATGACATCTACATGTATGTAGACATATCACCGACACTTTTTACTTTTCTACTCATCGTCAATCTCTTGGTGTTTCTATTTGGTGTGCCTGGTAACTGCCTGATTCTCCGTGTCTACTGGACCAAGACTCGTAAGACCAGCACTGATATTCTTATCAGAGCCCTGGCCTGGGCTGATCTGGTCGTCTGCTTGCTAAGAATACCAGATAAATTCTTCATTTCTCTTATTTTGGCCGGAAAATACCATTCAAACATTATTTCACTTGATTTTGTTATCATGACATTTACTGAAGTAGCAATAACCCTGTCATTCAGCATCACTGTTATGATTGCGGTTGAACGCTATGACTGCATATGCCGTCCGCAAAAACGGTTGTTCAACACCAGACGGTCCAAGATAGCCGTTTTATTTGCAGTGTTGTTTGCAACTGCTATTAATGCAGGAAATATAGTGCACTGGAAGATGCCAGCAATAGTAGAAGCGGTTTTATTTGCGATCGGGTTAGTGACAATGGGTGCATGTTACGGGAAAGTTTACGCCACCATTCGTAAACACGTTAAGGTTGGACCTGCCCAAGCTCCAACTGCAACTGTAACTGCAACTGCACGAGATAAGCACACGCTGAGTGATACGAGAGTCGAACGTCAAGTTATCCACCCCACGCGATCTCCGCATGAGGTAAACACACATGAATCAGTTGTCGACGAGGCTGTGACGAGGTTTGAAAATCCACCATGCACAAACTTGACAACTCACCAGATGAAACCCAAAGATGCATGCACCGCCGCTCACGTTGTACACCAAGACTCCTCTGGCCCTAGCCAAGCTAGCCAACCCAATGTGATCCCCAAACCCAAATCCCAAACTGCGCCCCAAGACAATGCCCCATTACAGAGGCCTAGGCAGGGCCGTCCACAGCCAGGACATGCCCCTCAAAGGGTCGGTGCTGCCAAACTACAGCGTAAGACAACCAGAATGCTTTTCATTACCAGTGTGGTGTTTTTCCTATCCTGGATCCCCTTTCTTGTTGTAGTTTTGTACGAGTCACTTCAGAACGATACATTTGATGAGACAATAATTAGGCTTGTTTCGCTTATTTTTTGGATCAACAGTTTAGTTAACCCGCTGATTTACGGAATTGCAAACAGACGATTCAGGAAAGACTGTAAGGAGGTGATCTGCAAAATCAAATGCTTCAGATGTTGTCAGATTTACAGGTAGATATCTGTATTTTACTCTTGTACAAGAACGAAGGTCACGAAGAAAACTGTTTCACTATTACCGGACTAGAAAAAGCAAATGCATGGCCCCTAAACTAGCTTTGATCAAGCATCGTGTACGCCAGTGAATGGCCGAATACAACAGTCCGACAACAACTTGCAAAAATACAGCAATCCCCGTATACATGAATAAAGCAGCATCAAATCTCGATGCTATCTGTTAGTCTTGGTGCAAGACGTTTCTTGGTTAAATTCACGCATGGTATAGCGCAAAAACCGCGCCCACGAGCAACGTCTTGGGCCGTGTGCATGATTGCTCGTGAAATTCCGAGCACATTCCAGCCATGTTGCTGTGGGGCATGCATAGCTCTGACATAGTCAGTATTAGCATAATTTATCACAGTCTGGTATCTGTACATCTTTGGTGTACAACAACCAGAAACAGCTAGGCATCCATTGTACGATGTACATAACAACGACATATTAGAAGGCTATCTTTCTTTATTTTCAAAATTAATGTGCAATTACAAGTTCTCTGCCACAAATAAAACACCATCGAGTCTTGCTGAAGCGGCCTGGCGGCGGTCTTGTGGCCTGGGAAGCCATTGTTATTTTAATCGATTGCAAACTTTAACTTTTCCACCGCACAACAACAAAACGGACGTTTCACCATGGTTCACCAGTAGCTCGGTGAAACTCGGTCGCAGTGTTGTGAAAACTACGCAAACAGATGGGTTTGGTGCAGCCAGGCACTATTTTTTTTCAATCAAAATGTGGATGTACTGTGTCTATGGATTTAGGTAGTTTAAGAAATAGTAAGATACATGTATGCAGTATTTACACCCAGTACTCAAATCACATTATTATTTTTTCCCGTTTCCAAAACCGAAAACAATTTGCAAAATAAAGGTTTGAGATGGATTAGCGTACATTAAACTTGACTTGTGTAAATGGCCCCATCCTGATTAGAATGGGGCCAATTACATAAGATTAATGAACACTGATTGATTGACAGCCAATAACCACAGGTAAGGTTTTGTTTTCTGAACTTGCACGCTTATTTTGATGTGACAATTACATAAAGGGTAATGGCTGAGGAACACGCCAATACCAGCATGATAATTGGGCGAGGCGCGCAGCGCCGAGTCTGATTATTGGCGTGTTCCGAAGCTATTAGCCTATGTAAAATCCAAACTCCCATTGTTAATGAGAAAGTGAACAACAAAGACCAAGTACAATGAGGCTACAATGTAAGTGCACTGCCAGTCACGCAGGCCCGTACGCAGGATTTTGTATGGGGGGGGGGGGGGGGTGCGATTTTTTTTTTTTAGTTGACATTATTACCTAAGCCAAGTCCATTTTTGTGTGTCAATACCGTTATTTCTACATCAAAATATCATTATTTACCCCGAAAATTGTGGACCTTTTGATAATTTTTTTGGGTGAGTACGTACCCCTCGCACCCCCTGCGTACGTACCTACAGTGTGGCTTATTGACGGCACCGCACAATGCCGCAATGTGAACTATAGAGTATATATTCTATGACACACATTATGTTCCATTTGGTTGGCACAGTGATACGGTACTGTTGTGTTTGTTTACTTGATACTGGACAGCAATTGTGTTTGATATCATTGTATTAGTAATGACGATTTATTGTATTAGTAATGATGAGTTATTGTGTTAATAATGATGAGTTATTGTGTTGGTAACGATGAGTTATTGTGATGGTTAATAATGCGTTTCTGTCTAAACAAGCCATTACCGGCTAGTAATGTCGTGCAGGAACAAAAGGAATACGTCACGCCTGGATTTTACATGTAGCTAACTTGGGCGTTGTCAAAGTGATTGTCAAAGTGATTGACATCCACTACAGTGCAAATAGTGATTGACTGGTACAGAAACTGGTAATAATGCTACGGTTATTAACAATCTGTCAACCAGTCATGAACCATGAAGAATAAGCCAGTTGCGTATTCCAATTCCAGCCTGGAATTAATAAATTAAATCGGACAGTTAAAAATGCATCATACATTATTGGAGTTAAGCTGGATGACATGAAAACAATCTATGAGTATGAAACGAGAATGAAGAAGCGTGTCAAGAATATTGTTAAAGACACTTTACCACCCAGCTAATGAATTATTCCATCTGCTACCTTTAGGAAAAGTATGCAGTCAATTTGTGCTAAAACTAACCGGTTTAGAAACAATTTTATATCATCGGCTGTGTGTATTTTTAACAAGGGAAACCTTGAATTGCAATTGACAGGTTTTAATTTTTCTTATAATGATCGTTTTATTATGTGTGTAAATATGTGTTAAAATGTACTGGTTTAATCGTTGTTTATTTGTACGTATTTTGCGAGTCCAACGATACAATTTCCTGTTATTGTTTTTTATCATTGGTTGAATAAATCTATCTACATGTATCTATCTAACTGCGTATGTGCAAATGAAGATTTGACAATTTGTCTTTTGACCAAAACACACATTTTATTGTATGTGTGCAAAAACATAGCGGGTAGTTGGTGATTGTTGTTAAAATTAAAATAAAAACTCTTGAAAAGGTAAGTGTTTTTAGGTGTCTTTTCAAACAAAGGTTTTCATCGTCTTTTCGACTGCACGAAAAATGCACATAATACGGATTCAGTTACCACGTTCCTCATATCTTTGTGTGCATTTATCTGCCGCGTTTATTCCAAGAGAATAATCGTTGAATCTTGTCGTGCACATGCATGGTTGATTGAATGGTTGAATGGTTAAACGGCGATAACATCCTTTCTTTTTTCCCTCTTTCTTTTGAATTTGAGTCTAATTTTGAAACTTGTACAGTGAGTGACACTTACAATTTACATGTACATGTACATGTACTTACTTTATTTTTTTACCCTGAACACTCTAGACTCAAAAACCATTGAGTTTCAAGAAAAGGGTGTGGGAGCTAGATTTAACAAAATGTAAGCAATTCCCTGATCTCCACGCCCGCCTATTGAAATGAATGATGTTCACTTTGATGGGTGCCTAATTGTGCAACAACATTTATGTTTATTAACAATCTGTCAACCAGCTACGACAGCCTAATAATGATCAATAAAAGTTAGGCTTTTAGAGAGTCAGTTTTCATTACAGGTTGCCTAGGCAATGCACCAAACACTATATTGCTAGGATGCACGCAAGATGAACGTACCAACCATGCTACATATCTCATTCCCATTTGCGCAAAGGACCAGCTATCAGCAAGGTGTAGATTTATTTGTCTGGGCCAACTGCGTCGTGCATGTCTTTGGCAGGACGTAATTGAAGGCAAGCGACACAATCTACTGAACTGGGTCTAAAAGTGATTTGAAATGCATACTTGTACAGTAAGTCCTTTATACGACTTAGACACAATTCACAGAGAAAGGTGTCCTGCTCGGTGAAACTTGATACTTAAAAAATAATCCAATCGGCGTGAAACACAACATGGAGAGCATTTTCACCTCGTACGCAACAGCCAATAATGAGTCGGTTGCTGATGAGGATTACTCTGATTATAACAATCTATATGACATCTACATGTATGTAGACATATCACCGACACTTTTTACTTTTCTACTCATCGTCAATCTCTTGGTGTTTCTATTTGGTGTGCCTGGTAACTGCCTGATTCTCCGTGTCTACTGGACCAAGACTCGTAAGACCAGCACTGATATTCTTATCAGAGCCCTGGCCTGGGCTGATCTGGTCGTCTGCTTGCTAAGAATACCAGATATATTCTTCATTTCTCTTATTTTGGCCGGAAAATACCATTCAAACATTATTTCACTTGATTTTGTTATCATGACATTTACTGAAGTAGCAATAACCCTGTCATTCAGCATCACTGTTGTGATTGCGGTTGAACGCTATGACTGCATATGCCGTCCGCAAAAACGGTTGTTCAACACCAGACGGTCCAAGATAGCCGTTTTAGTCGCAGTGTTGTTTGCAACTGCTATCAATGCAGGAAATATAGTGCACTGGAAGATGCCAGCAATAGTAGAAGCGGTTTTATTTGCGATCGGGTTAGTGACAATGGTTGCATGTTACAGGAAAGTTTACGCCACCATTCGTAAACACGTTAAGGTTGGACCTGCCCCAGCTCCAACTGCAACTGCAACTGCACGAGATAAGCACACGCTGAGTGATACCAGAGTCGAACGTCAAGTTATCCACCCCACGCGATCTCCGCATGAGGTAAACACACATGAATCAGTTGTCGACGAGGCTGTGACGAGGTTTGAAAATCCACCATGCACAAACTTGACAACTCACCAGATGAAACCCAAAGATGCATGCACCGCTGCTCTCGTTGTACACCAAGATTCCTCAGGCCCTAGCCAAGCTAGCCAACCCAATGTGATCCCCAAACCCAAATCTAAAGCTGCGCCCCAAGAAAATGCCCCATTACAGAGGCCTAGGCAGGGCCGTCCACAGCCAGGACACGCCCCTCAAAGGGTCGGTGCTGCCAAACTACAGCGTAAGACAACCAGAATGCTTTTCATTACCAGTGTGGTGTTTTTCCTATCCTGGATCCCCTTTCTTGTTGTAGTTTTGTACGAGTCACTTCAGAACGATACATTTGATGAGACAATAATTAGGCTTGTTTCGCTTATTTTTTGGATCAACAGTTTAGTTAACCCGCTGATTTACGGAATTGCAAACAGACGATTCAGGAAAGACTGTAAGGAGGCGATCCGCAAAATCAAATGCTTCAGATGTTGTCAGATTTACAGGTAGATATCTGTATTTTACTCTTGTACAAGAACGAAGGTCACGAAGAAAACTGTTCCCCTGCTACCGGACTAGAAGTAGTGAATGAATGGACCCTGAACCAACTTTGATCAAGCATCGTGTACGCCATTAATTGGCCAAATACAACAGTCCTACGACAACTTGCAACAATACAACAATCCGTGCGTCAAATCTTGATACTGCGCATGCTATATATAACGAGAAAGTGGAAGGCCATTCTGAATAGTGTTATTGTTTTTCTTGTCGACTGTTCCTTTCCTTACTATATTAAAGTCTGTTCAAACAAAATCTGATTCTAACTTCAAAGATTTTTTGTAATGATTGTGTTGTATAACCCATGTACTTTGAGCATAATGTTAAAGACTCTCGTTAATAATGCTAATAGCTAATTAAGTAATTATTCATATGCATAATGTCATACGAGGTATAAAATTGAATATTACTAGAATCAAACAAAAAATCTAACAAATTAAACTTCTTAGTTTAACCAGTTTGCGCCGGGATTATTTTAACATCGCCGAGCCCACGGGCGGGATTATTTTTAACGAAACTCGATCCGAAGCGGGTTCAGGCTGATAGTGCCGGGAAGCACACCCACGCATTTCCGGCCTTGCTCGCTGCTGACATACATTTCCAAACTTGAACTTGGCGTGTTTATGCGTCATCCGTTTTGAATTTGGGGAAATGTTTGCGTTTATATACGTCATCCGGCGCGAACTGGTTAAAGGTAGGATACACCCTCTGCAGATATCAATTTTTTTTACTACCTTATTTTAAAGTAAATAATGATTGTAGGCATCCAGCAAAAATAGTTACAGTAGATATCGTGTAATTGTTCTGAAAAATTGAATTTTATAAAAATAAAAAAACAATTCTGCCTGGCGGCAGTTGAAATCGAATGCCGTTTTTCTTGCTTTTCTCGGCATCCATGATTGTGAAACTTCGGTCAGACAGTACTATAAAATACAACTCCCAAAATACACCCAGTCATGATAATTCAATCATTTTACCAAGGATGTATTCTACCTTTAAAGTGATTACCAAAGTTTAGAAACTGTCTCGTCATGTAAATGTCAAATAGCCCACATTTTAGACATCCCACTTTGATTCCATATGCGACAGCATGTCGTACTTACGTTCAAGAGGAACGTTGGATGCACCATATCAGGGTCTGTGTACCCCTTGATGACGTGGATGGTCAGTGTTATCAGCGTGATGACAACGATCCCTGGTACAAAGTAGCCAGCAATGCGGTCCGCTAGCTTCTGGATAGGAGCCTGAATGCAGAAGGAGAATAATGAATGACTGGATTTGATTCAATCAAGGAGCAAGTACAGTTGGGCGACTAGAACGACTAGACTTAAAGGTAGTATTCACCATTTGCAGACATCGCAAATATTTACTACCGAATTAAAAAAAAATCTTACTTATTTGAAAGTAAATAATGATTCTAGGCATCCAGCAAAAAAATTAATTCACGATCGCCGGACATAAAAATAACAACATAAGAACCAATACCCAATGATTGTAAAACTTCAGACAGGTCAGTTGTACGATATTTACTATAAAATACAACACCCCAAATCCACATATTCATGATAATTTAAACATGTGCCAATGGTGTATCCTACCTTTAACCATTAGTCAATCTAGTTATCAAGAAACACTGTTTGGTTTGACAAGGTATTCCAACTGGATCAACCTAGCTTCGGACCATGGTTTAACTAGTCACTCGCGAGTTACGTCACGGTTTGCAAAAGTTTACGATAAATTTCTTCAACGATGATAACTCTTTGCAATTGGATAATTATTTATTGCACTAAATTCAGTGGAAAAATTAATAGAAATAAATCTTTAAAAAAAATACAAATTACGTGTCAACATTTTGCTTCGTTAACAACGTGAAGGACTGTCGTCTGCTCACAAACTAGATTTGACATCATCGATTGACGAGACGCATTCGAGTGAAAAACAGACCACGCATGCTTGAAGTTGAATCGGAAATCGACGCAAAAGGGACTAGTTTAGCAGCACCCGAACTTGCTCAAGACTGTCCATGGATTGCTTGCGAGGGTGCTATTCACTTTTCGGGGGAAAGTAGATTAGGGGTGTGCATTTACGGGTACCGTAGTTTGGGAACCAGGTACCCAATTTAAAAAAAACACGAATACCCGGGTACTCGTTATTAAATCCAACCCCAAATTTAAATCTCAGAAGTTCCTTTTGAGCTTGTTCATAGAGGTCTGCACTCTAAATATTGCCTCATAATTGAGTAGCAATATAGAAGTGTTTACTTGTGAGATTTTCCTCAATGTGTAAAATGCAAATTCACGAGCGTAATCACTTTAAGGTATATTTTGTTTTTCTATGTAGCCTGATTTTATTTCTCAATAAATGACATTCAAAACCTTTCAATTTCATCTTCTGAAAAGTTACTATGTAGTTTGTAAAGTTGGCTACGGGTCATTCCGTGTCTACTCACACATTTTAGAACCTGACCATCACAGATTAAAACGATTTTTTGTGTTATGTTAAACCTATATATGAGAAACCCCCAGATTAAAACAAATAAATTGTATTTGGCTTGTTAGTCAGCAAACTTGTGGGACTAATTAGCATGAACTCCAAATTTTAAATACTTGATCTTTCCAAAGGGGCCTTCCAAAGTTTTCAACATTTAATAGTCGTACAAAGCATACGACAAGGGGGAGGACGCGTACTACTTTAAATGGTGAATAAAATTATATAATTGGGTTTTGTTTCTTCTTTTTTTATCTCGAAAGAATTTCCAATATTAAAATCAGAAGCGATACAGAGTCCGCTGTTCCAAATAGATTGCTTCGGCAGGTTGTACATGTACCTTGTTAACAGCTATTGTTCAACTCCGAGGCAAAAAATCTGATGCGTCCCTGGCTATGATACGTAGCTGACGAGGATGGGATATTTTTAACACCGCCAGCCCTACACGCCGCAGCGGCCGAGTTGGCAATGATTTTGTATAGCGCAACGTTAACCATGAGGTGTACATACAGTGTACACACATAATGTGTATACAGTGCCCTAGCCCTGAATATTATAGCTTGCGAATGTGCCAAGCGTGAATGAAAAACCTTTGACACGACTGTACTGCGAATCGTTCCCACAGCTGTGCATGGGCATCGTGCACGCAATGCCCCGCCGCGCTCTACCGGTGTTTGGAGTTTGTACACTTGGCACGAGGTTGTCACTCACTGCCAATGATCATGGCGTCGCACTTGTTGCAGTCCGATCGTTTCGGTCCAGAGACCAGCCATGCTTTTTGGATTGTATGTTTAAAAAAAAAAATACAAGTGTATGTGTACATTGTTTTTGACAAATTATATTTTCATCTGATTTTGTTTTTAACTTGCATTGATCATCAGCAACATGAATGACATTGCTAGTAATACTCAGTACAGCACACACATAAAATGTTATCTAAAACATGGGCATCAACATTGAAAAAAGAAAATGTTGAAAAGCACTAATTTGGGGGGAGGGGGGGGGGGCTCTTGAGAAGTAGTACTCTCTGTACGACCTTAAAAATGTTGAAAACTTTGGACGGCCCCTAAAAGTTCAAAGTGACTTTTAAACTTGAATTATGAAAATGCGTCGGCTTCAAATTTAAAATATTTTCTCAACAGTTAGTTTATGATGTTAGCAACATTCTTGAAACATTTTGTGATGGGCACTCTTAAACTTTATAAGTTATGGTTTTTTAAATATATTTTTGTCAGGAAAAAGCCTTTTTTATACATGCATACGTGTACATGTATGTACATGTATGTAAAAGCTCTAATGTACATTTGTATGTCTGGGAGTTTCTCAAATAGGTCAATCATAACACCAAATGTGAGGGGTTCTGGCAAAATGAGACTGAACTGGGCACAGGCTATACAAGAGGAAAATGCAAATACTAAATGGTAGTAATTTTTTTTAATTTCATATTTATTGATATTTATAATCTTTGTTACGTCTACTAACCATATTTCTAAAGAAATAGTAAGAAAGTAGTGGAATAAAAGTGTTTTTATACTAAAACAACATGCCCCGGGTCAAATCTCCTCACACCCAGCCCTGCCCGGGGCTTGCTTTCCTTCATACCTTAAAGCGCCCTTATTTGTGGGCGGAGATTGTGTGTACAAACCTATGTCGAATGTGAAACGCGTGTGTTAACGTAACTTTTAAGAAAATCGAAATAATATACTAAAAAAACATGCCCCGGGTCAAATTGTTAATTTTGCCAATCCTGGGTACCCCTCTATCTCCTCACACCCAGCCCTGCCCGGGGCATGCTTTCCTTCATACCTTAAACCGACCTTATTTGTGAGGGGAGACTGTGTGCACATACTATCTTAACACACAGAAATCAAAATAATCTAAACCCATGCCCCGGGTTTGCCATTCCTGGATACCCCCTCTATCTTCTCACACCCACACTTTCCTTCATATCTGGATCTTAAACCGCCATTATTTAAGGGCAGAGATTATGTGTAGAAACATTATAAAACATCGTTAAATTTTCACATTTAGCGCTCCATAGCTTTATGCACGTGAAGGGGCGCGTTTGTGCAGTCTGCACCGTGTTCACATAGTGCACCCGCGAATGTCGAATAAGTAACCGTTACTCGTTCAATGTCAAACGAGGAATAAGTAACCAACTTCGGGGATAATGTTACCCTTTTTTCTACTACATGACAACCCTCATTTTAATCTCTGCCCAGTTCCGTCTCATTTTGCCAGAACCCCTCACAAATATAATTTCAATCTGAATAATTGGATACCTTTGATGTCTGTGCCTCTTCTACTAGCTTGACGATGTGAGACAGTGCAGTATCCGCACCAACATGGGTGGCCCTAATTAGCAGCATGCCATTCTGGTTAATGGTGCCTCCAATCACAGTACTCCCTAGCATTGTGGAAAAATAAATTAGTATCGAAATTTAAACATGAACATGAATAAGTGTCAGTATACACTAAAGTTTAAAGGTAGGATACACCATTGGTAATTGCTTGAATTATCAGGAATGTGTGGATTTGGGGGGTTGTATTTTATAGTAAATTTTGTTTAACTGACCTGTTCAAAGATTTGCAATCATGGATGCCGAGTAAAAAGCAAGAAAAACGACATTCATGTTCAACCAGCGTCGGTCAGTTGTTCTTGTTATTTTCTTTTGTGATCACCCTCCGGCAATTGTACAAATTTTGTTTAAATTGAATTTTTCAAAACAATTACAGGATATCTAGCGTAACCATTTTGCTGGATGCCTAGAATCATTATTTACTTTCAAATAAGTAAGATATTTCCTAATAATTCGGTATGAATTATTTTTTAAATCTGCAAATGGTGTATCCTATAGATATCGAGAAAATAATTACTACCAAATTATTCACTCGGATGTGTAACCAATTGCAAACAAAATGTTGAGTAACTAAAATTTGGTAAATTGGGACAGTATTAAAAAATAATAAATCAGTTTCCTTTCATTGATCGTCGGCAAACCATCGCTGACAATTGATTAAAATATTCCACTTTTTTGTTATTGACAGCACACCAGGGGCCAATTTCATAAAGCACAAACATTTGCTTATAGTCCGGCAGATATATGGCAGAATTGTGCCTTTGATGATAAAAGCATGAAACTTAGCACACAGTTAGGGCATGTCCCAAGGAAGACTTTTGGCTATAGAGCCATCGCAGATTTGTCACATGGTGCAGTGGCAGCCATTTTCCAAAATGGCCGTCAAAATTACTATTTTTCACATATGTTTGATTGTTTCAACTATTTGAAGCACAAAACCTACCCAGCAGGTCCATCACCACACGTTTAATGTTATTTCTTTAAGAAATATACACATAAGACATGCCAATGCCTCAAATAAGTGCCAAAACAAATGTACGGTGGCCTATTAGTTACACAAAATTTCAAATTTTCTCTGTTTCTTATCAAATGGATTGATCCATGTTGTTAAATAAATACGTGTTCACTTCAATGACTTCTTGATGGTTTAGATCTACTCTGATTGATGACTGATAGATCATAGTTCTAAAGACTGGTAGTCTAGCACTGAGGAACCTGTCCTTGGGATGTACTTAACGTCAACTTATAATTGTGGAGTGTCGTGGTCGAGCGGTTAAGAGCTGGGTTTTCTGTTCCGCAGAGTGTGAGTTCGAGTCCCGGTGTCGACACGTGTGTCGGCAATTAAACCAGTTATTAATTAAACCAGTAAACCAATTAAGCAAGGCAATTAAACCACTATTGCTTCGTCCTTCGGATGGGACGTAAAGTTGGAGGACCCGTGTGTTGTATAATTTATAATGTGTGTATATATCTTTCTCATTATAACATTATAAAATTGTATAATGCAAATAAAAGAACCCAGAACACTTATTGCTATTAAAGAGAGGGGGTTTGCCCCGGTGTTCCTGGCTAACATAGCCTCTGTCTATGGGGTTCTTCTGGCTTATGAGCTACAGTGCCTTAAGCGCTTTTGAGGGATCCTTGGTTTCATTATAATAACATGTAACATGTAACTCGAATCAGACAATTTACCTGTGTCATCTTGTCAATTTGAAATAAGAAAATCGAATGCAGATAAATGAACAATTTTACTAATCTTGTAAGTAACAATCTGGCTAAACAAATGAATTTATTGCTCGGAAATGATAAATGGTCAAGTCTTGGTGAAAATAATGTATTGATCAACTTTTTCTTGTTTTGTTTATTACAGATAACATCTTTGACTGTCGTTAAATTTGCATATATATAATAAATTTATATTTGAATGTAACTGGGCTGAAGTTGCCTGAGAAATAAAACTGTATATTGTACCAAGGATTGTTGTGCCGCCACATTCCTGTTTCCTTATTTTATATATTCTTTGATATTAACCCCACTTGGTTACATATGCTTGGAATGTCCTCAAAATGTTACGGGTTTTTTCGACTCTTGCGTCAAGACTAAGCTTTAAAACAAATTCCGTGACAATCGAGGGCGCCCTCAATAAGCCCGTTTTCAAAGTATTAATGATTAATTAACTGCATAGACAGATGGCGCGCACCGAAAACAAATGAAAAACTTAGTCTTGGAGCAAGATGTGTTTCACCATAATTTGGTAGAATTGTTTTATATTTGCAAATGTTCCTTTCAAATGTACAGTATGCAAATGCAAATGGTCCATAGCACAGTTGAGGCAGAACCAATGATAAACAGGTGCTTATTGCTGAAATCACCCAAATAAATAGGCTAATGTAAATTTTAATACAGTTCAAATTAAAAGGAGTTACCTGTTTTCTTAGTGACAGGCATAGACTCTCCTGTGATCAGCGACTCGTCCACCATAGAAGACCCTTCCATCACGACCCCGTCCACCGGTATCTTCTCCCCTGGGAGCACCTTGATGCGATCGTTGCGCTGTAAGAGATCTATGTCAATCAGCCTCTCTGTGGCGTCCGGCTGGCCCAGCTCGTCGTGGGTGACCAGGCGGGCCTCGGTGGCTTGGAGGGACATCAGCTTGGTCAGGGCTTCTGAGGTCTTGCCCTGCATTCATAAAAGGCAGTGGATATATGGCTGCGGCTCAATAGAAAATGTTAATCAAGCTAGCAGACATGCATTACTCGGCTTTAGCAGTTCGTAGGACCATAGAGAAAGGCTCTATGGTAGGACCATAGAGAAGGGCTCTATGGTAGGACCATAGAGAAAGAAACAGAAACATGAACAGTTGTTACATGAAGTGATGCGAAGTTGCCCCCCTACTGCGGGCTTTTTGCTGTAAAACCCAGAATCAGTATAAAACTGTG
Organism: Crossaster papposus; assembly: GCA_037893245.1. NCBI lineage: Eukaryota > Metazoa > Echinodermata > Asteroidea > Velatida > Solasteridae > Crossaster > Crossaster papposus. Next base: position 1,376,352 of record JBAIAA010000246.1, read on the forward strand.
TAATTTCGTCTAGGGACCATTGCTCTATGAGTGTTGTTTATTGCATGTCAGTGGTACGTGCCAATGCACTCGAGCTGTGTGCATTAGAGGATTAAACACAGGCCTTTTTGTGTGAATAAGTGCATTAGGGTGTATACGCGTGCCTGCCGCACGCTGTAGTGTGGGACTGTGTTTTTAGTATTTTACAACTCAACTACATGTATGCCACATTCTCCACACATATTATTTCGTGTAGATCAATTGTTAGTGAGTCAATGCGCGTTGCACGAGATGCACAAATGTTAAGTAACTATTAGTACTGAACCCAACAGTACCAAACCTGCCAAACTCCAACTGTTGAAGTTTGATTGAGTTGGTACAGATCGGTCAATGCATTGTTCAGTGTTCAGTGTTCAGCATTCGGGCTGTGATGACTGGCCATTGGTGATGTCTGTTGGAGTGTGTTGGAGTGTTCTAGCCTCCACCTAGTTGTGGGAACAGGTTCAAGTAATAAGGAATTTTTTTAAAGTCCCCATAGCGCGTTGGGTCTTCAGTAAAGGGTTTTAGAGGTGAAATTGGGTTAGGGTATAATAACAAATTGTAGAAGAAAACAAATTAGGGTGATGTTGACAATTTTTGAACTTTAGAATGTTCTTAGTTTGAGTTTAGATAGATTTCCCTTAGCACACAAACCCTATGGATTGACCCCATAACGAAATGTACAAAAAGAATTGATGAGTGCACTTACAGTTGACCACGAACTGTGCAGTGACCATGGGTGAGCTCTCCCATGAATAAATGCCTGTGCATCCCCCAAGCTCCAACATTTTTACAAGTCTCATGCCTTTCCGCCCTGAACCTCACAAAATTCAACAGGGTCTCCCTGGGCCTTTTGTACCGAGTCAAACGAAGTCCAACAACAAGTTGCTAATGCTTGGTACCAAACTGCCAAAACCTAGCAAAACCTGCAGTTGGAGTTTGATGGGCTTGGGGTAGTTAGGGTTAAATACAGTCATATGGTCATGCAGAATGTATACAAACCTTAGCCACATGTTCCATCCACCGTCCCAGGGTCACAAATATATACAGCATGGGCGGGGCATCAAAAAATGTCCTGGGACTCGTGGTGGCTCCCGACAAGATGGCAATCAGGAGAATGATGACCGAGTAGACATATGATAGGGTGGTTGCTAAGACAATAAGGACGTCCATGTTGGCTGCACCGTGCTTCAGAGCCTTGTAGGCCTGGACGTAGAAGTAGCGTCCTCCTAAGACCTAAAATGGAGTTGTAATCGAGTCATCAAGAGTCATTAAGAGACACTCATGAGTAAATCACACATTCAACAACAAAATAAGTCACTAAAGAGTCACACACAAGTCACTAGTAAGTCACTAGTAAGTCACTAGTAAGTCACTAGTAAGTCACTAGTAAGTCACTAGTAAGTCACTAGTAAGTCACTAGTAAGTCACTAGTAAGTCACTAGTAAGTCACTAGTAAGTCACTAGTAAGTCACTAGTAAGTCACTAGTAAGTCACTAGTAAGTCACTAGTAAGTCACTAGTAAGTCACTAGTAAGTCACTAGTAAGTCACTAGTAAGTCACTAGTAAGTCACTAGTAAGTCACTAGTAAGTCACTAGTAAGTCACTAGTAAGTCACTAGTAAGTCACTAGTAAGTCACTAGTAAGCAGGGTTGTAGTCGAGTCCCTGCAAGTCCATTCACAAGTCCCTTCATGAAGCCAGTCACAAGTCCTTTCATAAAGGCAGTCACAAGTAACTGGATGAACAATGACAAAGGAATGCTTTTGTCAAAGCTGATTTGAATAGCTTGTGATTGGAATTGGAACTGAAGGACTTGTGATGAACTTGCATGGACTTACAGGGACTTGCAGGGACTTGTGATGGACTCGACTACATCCCTGCTAGTAAGTCACTAGTAAGTCACTAGTAAGTCACTAGTAAGTCACTAGTAAGTCACTAGTAAGTCACTAGTAAGTCACTAGTAAGTCACTAGTAAGTCACTAGTAAGTCACTAGTAAGTCACTAGTAAGTCACTAGTAAGTCACTAGTAAGTCACTAGTAAGTCACTAGTAAGTCACTAGTAAGTCACTAGTAAGTCACTAGTAGTAAGTCACCAGTAAGTCACCAGTAAGTCACCAGTAAGTCACTAGTAAGTCACCCACGAGTCACCCACGAGTCGCCCACGAGTCGCCCACGAGTCGCCTACGAGTCAATCACGAGTCAATCACGAGTCGCCCACGAGTCGCCCACGAGTCAATCACGAGTCAATCACGAGTCAATCACGAGTCAATCACGAGTCAATCACGAGTCACTCATTTAACAAAATCATGTCCCGCGCAGCAATGCCGCATGCGCGTGTAAACGAACAAAATAGTACAAGACAGGACGGTTGCGCGAAATTATTAGTTCGATAAGGCAGACGTCTTTGTCGCATATGGAAACGCGTTCATTGCCTGCGCGTTTTTTATAAATACGCGGACATTTTTGCTCGACCAAATTGCGTATGTGATTCAGGGAGCACGAGCAAAAATTGCTTTATCATGAACAAGGTATATATCCAACTGACCTGTATTGGCGTACACAGGCAGAAGAGAAGCAGATTATGCCATGAGAGACCAGGGAAGATACAGGGGTGAAGGGGATGGGCTATGACGTCATACAGCATCATGCCAAGGACTGGCAGGCCAAAGACCAGACAGAACAGAAACGAACGACGCCACCTGATGAACAAAAACACAATACATGTAAAAACATAAAAAGAACAAATCGTGGTGCCCAATGACAAAAACCTGTCCGTTCTGTGAATCATTAAAGCTATAGTAGATCATTTGTGACCTGCTCCAACGAAACCCAGACAAAGTTGACAATTTGTGTTTTTTAGATTTTGCTTTTTTTTCGAAATCTCTAGGTTCTAAGCTTTAAAATTATGTATCATTTACATACATGTATGTCCCTCCACCCAACAACCTAATTATGAGATAAACAGCTTTGAAGTTCAGAAAAGCGTATTATTTCTATACACAATTGTTTCACAAAATCGAAGAATGGCGGATTATGTTCAAATTTAAGAAGATTGTAGATTAATAGTTTTTGATTCAGAAAAACCAAAAACCTCAAAATGGTAAAATCCACCCCGAAATTACATTAATGAGTACATTTTAATAAAATACCTTGTGTGACTTTGTCCGGGTTTCATTGGAACAGGTCACATTTGTCAGCCTTGCATTTTTATTGTTTGAGGCAGCAAACATGCTCAAAGTATAAAGAATGGTGCTTGACAACTAACCTGATTGTAGTTTTTTTTCTTTCTGTTAATGCTGTATATTCTGAGAAAATAATATTCTAAGATTTTGATTTCAATTCAAAATTTGCTGAGTGACAATTTGAATGGCAGCCACAATCAGCATTCGGGGCGCACTCCCATTCAGTGCTGCACAACTCGCGTGTCGCACAACGTTTAACCAGTTCGCGCCGGAATTATTTTAACATCACCGAGCTGAGACGCGGGACTATTTTTAGGAAAAATCAATTCGAGGCGGGTTCGAGGCGGGTTCAAGCCGATGGTCCTGGAAAGCACACCCAAGCATTTCCGGCCTTGTTCGCTGCTGACAGACATTTCCAGGTATTGGCCGAGACGTGTTTATGCGTCATCCGTTTTAAATCTAGGGAAAACTGTGCGTGTATATCTGTACTCCAGCGCGAACTGGTTGAATATTTCTGCAATTTATGCAAAAAAAAATTAGCATAAGTGAAGTTAAACTACTGCGTAAAGTTACAGCTTTTCGCTTGCGATAGCCACCGAAGGTCCATAATAATAATAATAATAATAATAATAATAATAAATGAATATATTTGTATAGCGCAAATTCTATACAAAATATATTCAAATGCGCTTTACAAAAAATCCTTCAAATACACAAAAAATAAAAGTTAAAGTTAAAAATAATTGAATCTAGTATAAAAATAGTATAAATACGAATCTAGGTCCATACATGTATATAGCCAGTTGAGCACGCACTATCTTTCTGTCAACTGTTTTTATAAAAAAAATAATAACAAATACCAAGTTTTTCCTGTACTCGCCTTCTTATCGTATCCGAGTGGTCCAAAGCGGCAGTCTTGTCCTTGTTGCTACCGGTAATCAGACTTGCTCCAAATCCTGTATCCTGAAAAAATATAGAAAATAATAAGAACAAAATGAATAAAACTAGTGAAAACTGACAGGATGTAATAATTATGTGACCTTTCACCACAAACTTAGCAGAAAGTCAGAAATTGCCCTGTTGCAGGACAATAAATTATAAAGGCAAAAACTTGAATGGGTGGTCAACATTTGTGACCTGCTTCCACGAAATCAGAGTAAAGTTGACATTTTGATATTTTAAGATATTGGTATTTCCAAGTTACTTGCATTCTTATCTTTAAAATGATATAAAATGATATATAGCTTATGCGCTTTGATCATGTTTTGGAAAAGCGCAGTATAAATGCCTGTTATTATTATTATTATTATTATTATTGCGTAGGGTATTTAAAAAAATATATAATATTGGCGTTACACGTCCTTCAATTTAATGTCCTTCCCATGTGACCGAGAATCGTTCTAATAATTAAACAAACAAACAAACGTAAGCTGCATGTATGATTAAGCCCCTTCATAATATACACGTTTTTCATTGCTATTCTCTTGCAAAAGCATTTCATCTTTAACTAGAAAAACCTAATAGTCTGACAGAAAAAAAATCCACATAACCCAGCGTTACACGTCCTTCAATTTAAACGTCCTTTCCATGTGACCGAGAATCGTTCTAATAATAAAAAATGATTATGATTACGCCCCTTCAGAATAAACACAATACTTGGTAGATCGAAAGAAAACATATGTGAAAATTGTATCATGCCAAAATAGTTCCCCCTTCTAGTGACCGAATTATGCCAGTCCATATGTGTTTTATAACACACCTCGGTTCAAAATATGAAATAAGAAAAAAAAACGTCTGATGAGCCTGGCAAACTTCTTGAGGGCGCTGTAACCAGTCAAAAAATTTAAGTCTGTTGCCCGCTTCGTGAACTATTTCCCGCAAATTCACGGTGGCACAAATCTCATGAATTAGCCTATATTAGTTAAACCCCACGTGACCGTGTTTCAGCCAACCAGAATACAGAACTAGCAAGAGGTGTGTTATAAAACTCGATATAGCATAGCGCGACTTTATGCCGTTTTGGTGTGAGCAGATCACATTTATTTTCAGGTAAAACCTTAACCTGTAACTCCGTGCTACTTTTCTCCCATTCTAGAGTTGACTGTGCGTTGACTGTAGCACAACTGCAAGCTTGTTAAATTTTTTTTAAATTCAATATACATTTTTTAAGTAAACAACAATCTATCAGGCATCTGCCCAGTATCTGTAATTCCTAAACGACGTAAACAAATGGCTGAATCATACAAACAAAATTCAAACCGTTGTGTACTGGTTTTTGCACTGTTACAATATGACAATTTCTATGACATTTAGCGTCATTTTGCAGAGAAACGTTGTTTGCAATTATGATACTGATAAACTGCTGATGTTGGACTAATCATTTGTTAGCTTTTGAAAAGGAGGTTTAATCAATAATATTAATAGCCTCCTTCTCCCCTTACAGCTATCCGATCCACCAACTTTAATATCAATAACCCTTGCATGATCTTGATTGCCATTACTTTTGCATGACTTTCTCCTTTTTTGCCCCCTAATTTTCCCCAAAAACATTTTCAGAAAAAACTTTTCTTGCCCCGACTTTCCATAATTTTCCATGACTTTCCATAATTTTCCATGACTTTCCATGACCCGTTGGAACCCTGTTCTAAAGACAAACAAATTAAAGTTGACTGAATTATTTCAAAACTTACTTGTGTAGAAAATACTTACCTCGATTGCCTTGATAATATACCTCGGACCCGTCACTGAGGGCTCAAACTCAAAGCGCCCTCTAGAAGTTGCTAGGGCCACGGACGCCGTCTTAACTCCCGGCTTTTTAATAAGCGCCGTCTCTATCAGGGCCACGCAGGAGGCACAGGTCATGCCGGTAATCTGTCACGAGAAGGTTTAGCAGACAAAAATTGTCAGAGATCATTACAAATCAATCAGAAGTCTTAAGTCACAAGTCATTCTGTCTCACGTCAAGATACCAGCAACAAATCATTGTACATGTATTTGGGTAATTTCACCAAGTTGAAACACAGCATCCCTATGAAACTTATTCATGAAGAAGCAATTTTGGTCGCGTTCCCTGAATGTATTTTATAAATTGTGATAAAATAATAATAAAATTGTGAACTGTTGAATGGGATGGTGCCAGACTATTTTTGAATTATAGCCTTACTTTAATTAGTTTGTTTAACCAGTTCGCGCCGGAGGACGTACACGCAAAGTTTCCCCCAGATTTAAAACGGATGACGCATAAACACGTCACGAGGAAGGCCAGCAAGCAAGGCGGGAAATGCATAAGTGTGCTTCCCGGTACCATCGGCCTGAACCCGCCTCGGATCGAGTTTTGTTAAAAATAATCCCGCGCCTCGGTTGGTGATGTTAAAATAAGCCAAGCGCAAACTAAGGCATATTAGGTATCATCACAAATCTTAAACTATTCATCAGAGAAGACAAGTATTCATTTGTAATTAACTTTACCGTAGGTCATTTCTATCCGCAAGTTCCAAAAATGAAGATTTTACCTCACTTTCAATTCAATATGGCTGACTCATGAATAAAGCCCATAATACCCGACCCTGTTGTGAGGCAATTTCAGTACTTCTACATATTACTACACAGTTTTATTATACACCTCCAGCAACCTCTAAAGCACCAACAAACAAACAGACAAATTAACACCAAGATTAACAAACAAACTCACGTGCAGTTCCAGCAAGCCTTCCCGGCCCCTGCACTCCTCTTCCAACACCGTGGCCTCAAAGCCCATGTCTGTCACCATGGCAGCGACCTCGCTAGGGGTCAGGTGGCAAGTGTCAAAGGTCACCTCAGCCTTCTGGGCCATCAGGGCCACCATGACTGATTTGATGCCTGAATTTGAATAAATAAACAATTTAATAACCAAATTGCAGGGTTTGGAAATAGGGCACAAACCCAGCAAGAATTTCCAAAAGTGGTGCATGAGGCAAATTCCAAAGTGAACACTTGAGAACGTCTTAAAATAAGACAAATTCTGAAACATCATTACAATTTGGACGTTCACATTTCCAACTACATTTCTAACTACGTTTATTTTTCTTATATTTTGGTTCAAAGGGTTCATCGTCCAGTGTAAACAAAAACACACAAAAACTAAGAGTCATAACGTCGAAGGTAAGATATTGATGAAACACCTTCTGTCAAATTTTAAGGAAACATGCAGTCTAACATTTTCAATACGCAATTTTTGTTTTAATTTAATAGATTTATAGTATTAAATGTGAATAAAAAGCAAAACTGGTTCTAGTGTACGTTTAGTGTGGTAATTTGCCGTCCAAAAATTGACCCCCCTTTTAAAATTTCGCGGCCACTAAAAATGAGTGACGTAAACCGAGGCAGGACCCGAACAAATTCTCGATAGTCGGTACGCCACATTGTTGTGTGTTGATGTACCACAGTGTACGAATCGCGAACGCTTTGTGCACGGTAATCGAATTTCACGACGATCGTGAAGTTCTTTCTCGTTTTTTGGTGAATCCGACGAAAACAGTACTGATTCGTCTGATTCGAATCACATTATTTCTTATTCAAACACAGACTCGGGCAAGGATAAAGGTGGGGTCCCTCTAGGCGCTCTAGGTCGAAGCACGACCGCTCAAAATGTTCGCTGCAAAGGGGCCGAAAACCACTAGGCCCGCCCGGACCACTCTGCTCTGGTAAGCCTTACTTTGGCTGTCCAAATCCTCCGATATTTAGGATCAGCCGGAAACAAAAGCCTTACTTCATCCTTAGTAGTTTTGCTACACCTAGCAGCTACACACCTAGTCGGCCTGACTGAAAACTGTTGTATTTTTACCCTGATTCAGAATGAAAAATCATGTAAAGACGGACAGTTTACGATAGGCTGGGAAGCAGCGCGTCGATTCTTTGCCTCGATTTTCGTCATACCACTCGCGAGGCTTTATGTTAATGAGGCTTCCTTTCGAGGGGCGAAGTGGTTTGACCAAAATTCTCAAAAAATATTTTCCCCCATTTATCACAGAAAATAAACACAACCACACACATAATGTTGTTGTCAACATTATACTTTATTGATTTAAGCAAAAAAATATCCCTATTACATGTTTCCTTTAAAGTCAACATTTTGTTCTAGCAAGGCATTTGAGGCAAAAAAAATAAGTTTGTGGTGTCATAAGGAGTTTTCACACTGCGAGTGTGCAAAAGTTATAGTGAATGCTTCATGATGTCAAATTTGCATTGCATTCGCATGATCGAACCTCAGCCCTAACCCTAATCCACCCCAATCATGCAAAATCCTCCCATTGCCACCACGTACAAATTTGACACATCCTCAACCGTCAATTTGACACATCCTCAGCATTACATGTACCTCGGCTCTTCAAAATCCTCCAACTATCATAATGTGTTATGGAAGTGTCCATGACATTCAGAAGCGTACGAGGGATGTCATTGCCAAGCATAATGTAGGGCTCAATTATGCATGGCTGAACGTTATCAATGCAGGGTACATGCTACAAACTCGACACAATGCAAATCAACCAGCACTTTTTGCCATATCAGCTTTGATCACTCCAAAACCGCCTAGAGGATTTTGGTGAATTGAGGAAGGTTAGGGTTTTATAAAGTCTGAAAGATCTCACTCTAGATATATTTTTTTATGTGGGATCTTGTTTCACTATAGGATTTTACTTTTAAAGATTTTCTAGCAAACTAAAATAATTAAACCACTAGATCTTTAAATAAAGACCAGCTCCAAGAAAAGGTGATATACGTCGCGCTATGTATGCGTAATGGCCCACTCAACATTGAGAGGATGGAATATTTCGTCAAAGATTGATTTTTGTTTTTTATTTTCTTGTGTCTTTAACAACATCTTTAGTATCTAAAGTTTAATGTGTTTAATTAACAAAAAGATTCATTTCGATAAATAAAGTGAGGAAATAAAACACCTTTTATTAGTGTATTGCTCCGAGTTTGTCTTAGTTTTGTGTTTTAAATCCCGTTTTCTCAGTTGTGTAATTTGAATTGGAAGCTATTAATCATATCAGCGGAACAGGAGGAGGTATGGAGCTCTACTGTGTACCAAATAAAAGCTTATATCCCGTACATATATCCCATATACCAGTACATGCTTTCATATTTTGCTACATAATATATCCTTTGCCAGGGCGGGTCACAAATGTGCGCCACTCCACAAAAATGGGTATTATGTCAGCTTTCATTTGGTATAGAGTATATTATAATAGAGTATATACAATGTAATAGCCCCTCCTGTTCTGGAAATATGATGTTGGCATATTGATTACTTTCTTGGAGTTCAAAATACACAACTGAAAAAACAGGCTTTGAATAGTTGGCTCTGTTAAATCAACAGAATGATTCACATAAAATAGTTGGGTTTTTTCTTCACTTTATTTATCAAAATCAATTTCCTTTGAATGAAACCTGAAGAAACTGCAGATATTAAAGATGTCATTCATGAAATTCACATTTGGATAAATTGTTCACTCTCTCAACGTTGAGCAGGCCATTAAAATTACATGATAATGCACAACGCGGCTGGATACCCTTTTTTGTGAAATGTCTTGCTGAAATCCTATTGTTGAATCTTATTGTCAAATCCTTACAATGTAGTAGATGTACATTACAACATGTACCGGTATATAACCTCTTTCTCACCTGTTAGTCTGTCCAGTCCTTGTCTATTGTTAGTGTCCGAGTGTACGTGTATTATGTAATAATACATGTACATGTATATGCCGCGCATCAAGTCCTATTTTAGCTTCCCAATTTGGTTCTACATGAACATTCCTCTCTTAGGCCTCAATGCATGTGTAGACTAGGGGCCATGCTTATACATTTTGCTTCATAATGAGCAGGAGGCCCTCCACAATATTACCCATACTTTATGTCCGATTTAATTATATTGTGTAAATTAAAGGTAGTTTACACCATTGGTCATTGCTTGAATTGTCATGAATGAGTAGATTTGGGGTTTGTATTTTATAGTAAATAACATTTAACTGAGCTGTCCGAAGTTTTACAATCATGGATGCCGAAAACAGCGGGTTTTTTTCAACCGGCGTCGAGCAGTTATTCTTATGTTATCTTTGGTTTTTTTGCGATCGCTGTCCGGCGATCGCGATTTTTTCATTATAAAATTACATTTTTCGGAATAATTACTGGATATCTAACGCAATCCTTTTGCTGGATGCCTAGAATCAACATTTACTTTCAAATGAGTAAGATATTTCTTAATAATTCGGTAGTAAATATTGTTGATATCTGCAAATGGTGTATCCTACCTTTAAGACTCCCTTCTGTGTTCTAGATGTTGTAATCTAACGGTATATACATGGACTTTTGATATTATGGAAATAAAATGAACCTTGTAGTGATCATTTTAATACTCGCCTTTCTTCTTGCCCAGTTTGTTTTCTATCAGCGCCACGCAGGAGCTGCACGTCATGCCCGTCACATGCAGGTAGCATTTGCCCACCTCGCCATCCACTAGATCTACCACCACCAGCTCCTCGGCCCGGTCTGGCGGAGGCCTGAAGGCCACACGGGCTCCCTCCAGCGACTTGCGTCTGTCTGGTGGGAAAAGGCCGTCTGGGGGGGTGGGGGGGTTGAATAACAATGGGTCGTATGAATACAAACTAGCAAATGAAAAATTACAAGCAAAAAGTAAAAGAATTTACTTCGAAGTAAAAGCATTAAGGAAAAGCAAATGCTTCAATTCGTATGAATAAAATAAATAAATTTTACTGTTTAGCATTTACTGGCTGAAATAGTAGAATGCTTCTTATTTGCAGTTGATTGCACAGCCGAATGGTTTATAATCAATAGAGTCTCTATTGTGTGTACATGTACATACATGTACGTACAGCCACAAAGCTTGTACGCCGACAGGGCTGTTTGAATAAAATCTAAAACTCAATTTGCTGCGTTGCAGTCATGCTGCCCCTTTCCATCCCCAGAATGTTGCAAGAAATGATCGGCCATCTACATGTACGTCTTATTTTTTTCCCAAACCCGATACAACTGCTTGATTTTGATCCTAGATACTTCATCTTATATACTTTTTACAGCTTTCACAAAACGTGTTTGTGAGAAAACTTACTATAAACATCTTAAACAAAACACGCAAAAGATTACAAAACAGGACAAGTAAGGTTCAGTTGAGCATAGCAACGGCCATGTTCTAATCATTATTTCTTCTTCAAATTGTCCACACGTACAAACTATTGTATAAACAACAAAATATCAAACTTTAAAAACGTGGGATATTTAAGACGATCCGATTTGCATATTTAATTACCGTGTTAATTACACCACTAATGGACTTTAATCCAAACACTAACTATGCAAACGCTACGCAAAATCGCGTAATTTAAGAGGTTTTCGATCATCTGATCTCACCAAAAAATTGCAATATGTAGAGGAGGACTTAAGCTTTCCAAATCCTGCTAATCAGAAGCATTTACTCATCATTATTATTCATACCAAATGGAGCAAATACTAATATTCTAGCGAATGCTGGAAAGTGAAAAGTAAATTATACTTTAAGTCTTTAGCAAATACTTTCCAGTGAAACCTTTGGCTTCAATTTTATTCAAACAGATGCTACCGGTATTAAAAGCTCAAAAATTGGTAGTAAAGCCAAACGCTGTAGCACCTGGATCTGATACACAAAGAAACCATATGTGACCGGCTCTACAAAAAGGTGTATTATGTCGCAAAAAAAGAAATTGAGTTATATACATGGTTAAAAAGTCCACAATGTAAGCTTTCATTTGGTATATAATAGAGCCATAGCCCCTCTTATATTGGAGATATGACGTGTTTACATATTGATTACTTCCTTGGAGTTCAAATTACACAATTGAAAAAACAAGCTTTGAAATAGCCGGCTCTGTTCTACCGGTACAACAGAACGATGCACACAAAATGTTTGGTTTTTTTCCACTTTATTCATCAAAATTAACATTTCTTTGAATGAAACCTGAAACTGTAGGTATTAAAGATGTCATTCATGACAAAAAATGAAAATCACATTTTGATGAAATGTTTACCCTCTCATTACATGATAGGGCACAGCGTGACTTAAAGAGATCGTATACGTTTGGTAATTACTCCAAAAATTAATGGCAATAATAACTTACTTGGTAAGAAGTACAGCAGCTTTGGATAGTATAATGCATTTTTAGAAACTTTTTACTTCGAAGTACTGCGGTTACGGAAAAAGATATAACTTTTTATCCCCACAAATTTGAATCTGAGAAGCGTTACTGCAGTGACGTTTCTCAGACTGTGTATTTGAATGCAGATTTTTCTTCCTGCGTGGACATACATGTAACCGCTCCAGATTTTCGGCAATATCTCAAAATCGCTACCACGTTTTGAAATGAAATTTGTACAGGTTAGTTTTATGGTATATACTGTATCTATAAGTATATAGGATTAAAACAAACAATGGGTTCCAATTACCAAACGTGTACGATCCCTTTAATATACCTTTTTGTAGAGCCGGTCACATATTGGTTGTGTTTCCTGAATGTATTTTATATATTGTAAACTACATTCTAACCAGTTCGCGCCAGAGGACGTGTATACATGTATATGCAAACAATTTCTGAAATTCGAAAAGGGTGACTGATAAACACGTCACGAGCAAGGCTGTAAAAAAAATTGTTTTAGTGAAATTTAGTGAATACTATCCACAGATGAAACATAAACCCGTCAGGCATGGTGGTTTGATTCAGCGGAGGGTACATGTAGGTGGGCACGCCACGAAAGTTTCCTCGATTGTTGCGGTTGACATGTTTAGATGTCAGACGTTACAAGCAAACGTCTCGGACGACACCTATGCACACCCGATGTTACTGGCATACCTGCGGTGGACAATAGCGTTGCCAAGCATGCTTCGTTGACGCAAAAACATGTAAGTAGTTGCATCATCAAAGCAGGAATATTTTACTGAATAAAAAAAACTGGGGGAATGGTGGTTGGTCGGTATCTAATGAGAGGAATAATCATAATATTGCTCATGGCAACTATGGCAAGGTATGCACCCATGTATTTGGAAAATATGTGATAGCATTGCAGCAGTGGCAGCTTTTTGGGTGTTATTACTGTTTTATTTTTTAATGGCTGCCAATATGCTTGTTACCTCATATATGTAATTAATCAGGTAACAAGCATAATGGCGACCATTCTTTTTTTAATTAAAAAGTATTAACACCCCCAAAACAGCCAATAATCACGCTGCAATGCTATCACACATTTTCCAACTCTAGGTGAGCATACCTTGCCAAAAATTGCTATGAGCGTTACTCCTCTCGATCCTTTGATACCGGTGGCCCAATTTAGCCCAATTTAACCCGATTCACCCTAACTCTTACCAGGCTAGACACAGCGCAGTGCATCAGGTAAACATAGTCTGGTGCACTTTGATGGATTAAGCTGTCAACAACAGTGTATAAACAACCAAAGTCTAAGACTACAAGAGCTAATACCCATTGAACAATGACAGAGATGGATCCTGCTGCATTCTGTGACCACAGACTCTGAGGCAGTTTGACATTGAGATTTCGGACCTGATGGATCCTGCTGTACTCTGCAGACAAGTCACTTTGACAAACGGTGCAATCTGAAGCATTTGGCAGGGTTTCTAGCCAAAATACCCTGGAGGGTTAGGGTTAAAGTGTACCTTTCAATGAAGCTTCAAAGCCCATGTCGTCCACAGCCTCCACCAGCTCGTCAGCGGTCACCTTGCTGGGGTCATACTCCACCGTGCCACTGCTATCAGCCAGAGACACCTTGATGGATCTCACTCCAGCCTTTTCCCCAACCATGTCCTCAATGGACCTCACACAGGAGTTGCACGTCATGCCCTGAATGTGCACCCATATAGACATGACAATTTAGAGCAAGTCCCATCAAGGACTGATAGTTCACTAGTTATTAGTATTATTATTACTTATTCGACCCAACAATATAGAATATACATGTACATTAGGTAGAAACAAGACAAACATACTCGAAATGAAAACAAAACAAATTAACCCAACAAATAGGTACATGTACACCAAATATAATAATAAAAACCCAAGACAGAAGACGGTAGACAGGCTTGGTTATTTTGTTGTGAACAATATCAGCTGATGAAAGCAAGATATCGGGAAGATTGTTAGCGTTAAATTCAACATGCATTCGCGTACATTTCATTTTTAACAAGCAAGGCTCACATGCGAATGATTGCACATGTTTGGAATAGTTCTTTGTCCAAGATTTGTAATATTACGAGATATTCAACAGACACTGATTAGACACTGCTCGTAAACGGCAATACATGTACCGGTAAAAGTAGGACTTTTTCTGGATTTCGCGTATTCTTTCCGATAAAAAGGAGGACAATGTACGAGCACGGTAAACAATATAACACCAAATTGAAATACCTAAAAGCCTGAAATTGCCAATGACATGACTGTTGCGGACCTACCTCAATGTTGATGATGACTCTTCCCGCGTCAAGCTTGTCTTGCAGAATGCAACACTCGAATCCCATATCGTCAATAGCTTCCCTGAGCTTTTCCGGATTGGTTTCTACGGGACTGTACTTAATGGTAGCAGTTTCCTCCTGAAGGGACACCTTGATTACTTGCACCCCTGGCTGCGTTGAGACGTTCTCCTCTATGCTCCGCACGCAGGAATTGCACGTCATTCCTTTCACTCCCAAGGTGACATTCTGAGTAAGAGGCGAGACAGAGTTCAGGTCAATCAGGACAAAGTTCGCCGGCAGGGTGGCATCAAACCCCATGTCCTCGATCCCCCGTCTAAGCGTTTCGGCCGCGGTCCTCTTGGGATCAAACTCGATTCTGGTTTCTTTCCGGTCCAGTGAGACGTTGATCTTGTCGACCCCGTCGAACGTGAAGAGCCTGCCCTCGATGGAGCGCACGCAGGAACTGCACGTCATGCCTTCGACATGGATGGTCACAGACGCTCGAGAGCCGATCGGTGGGGTTACTGGGTCCTTCACAGTGGCTTCAAATCCCATGTCATCAATGGCGTCCCGCAGCGCCTCCGGTGAGATGTGCGCGGGTGCATAGCGAATCCGACTGACTTTCTCCTGCAGTGAGACTTGGATCTTCTCGACCCCGTCCACGTCGGAAATTCGTCCCTCGATGGAGCGCACGCATCCGCCATTCAGCGCAGCCTCGAACCCCATGTCTTCAATTTTGTTGCGCAACTGCTCCGGGCTGACAACCAAAGGTTGGTACCAAATCCGCCCCTGCTTTTTCTCAAGGAGAACCTGTATTCCGCAAACTCCCTCAACATCTCCAATTTTTCCTTCGATGGACTTCACGCACGAATTGCACGTCATACCCTGAATATTTACGACGGTCTCCTTGATCCCAGTCTGTAGGAGGTCCTCCTCCCCCACGGCCGCCTCAAAGCCCATGTCGTCAATCCGAACCCTCAACTGTGACTGGTCAGTCCTGGTGGGGTCAAAGGTTACGATGGCTCTCTTTTCATCCAGAGACACCTGCAATATCAGAGAACAACGGTATATTTTTCATTCTAATGCAGAACAAATTATGGTAAAGTGGCAATATAAAGTCAAGAACAGAAGTAATGCAGAAACAAATTATCAATACATACACATTTGTATGTTTTTGAGTTCAATACTGTATATTTTCTGCAGTGCGTGCCATTGTATCAAAACCAATACAAATATGTGAGGGGTTCTGGCAAAATGAGAGGGAACTAGTGCTGGGACAAATCGGAGGTTTTCAAAACCGAATAACCGAATTTGAAAATATCGAATAATCGATCCTCCGAATTCGTTTATCGGTTTACAAAATCCAAAAATGTATTATTTTTTATTTTTAGCTGTTTCGGTTTTTCACCGAAACAGCTTTTGTTTTCGTTAAAGTTTTTTTTTTCTTTTTTTAGCTGTTTCGGTTTTTCACCGAAACAGCTTTTGTTTTCGTTAAAGTTTTTTTTTTTTTTTTTTTTTTTTTTTTCCCACTTTCAGACTTTTTCCCATAGGATTTGTACACGTTTTTTCAGCCAATACACTTTGACACTTTGGTAAATCCGATCGACTTGAGACTTGGCATACATTTAGACAACCACCCAAGGACGGTCCTAGAAGAAATTCGTCGCGATTACGTCACTCAAGGTCACGTGACTTTGCGTTAAAGGTTAAATTTTCCCCATAGGTTTTGTACACGTTTTTCTTCACACTATTGACTTCGACACTTTGGTACATCCGATCGACTTGAAACTTGGCATACACTTAGAACATCACCCACAGATGGTCTTGGAAGAAATTCGGCACGATTGCGTCATTCAAGGTCACGTAACGTCACGTTAAAGTTTCAATTTCCCCCCCCCATAGGTTTTGTACACGTTTTTCTTTAGGCTATTGACTTTGACACTTTAATAAATCCGATCGACTTGAGACTTGGCACACACATAAGACCACCGCACACATTTTGAAAGTAATTTTAGACACTCGAAACAGCTCTGTGTTTGTCCACAAACACATGTCTAGTTTTTAGCTGTTTCGGTTTTTCACCGAAACAGCTTTTGTTTTCGTTAAAGTTTTTTTAGCTGTTTCGGTTTTCCACCGAAACAGCTTTTGTTTTCGTTAAAGTTTTTTTTTTTCTTTTTTTTTTTTTTTTAGCTGTTTCGGTTTTTCACCGCAACAGCTTTTGTTTTCGTTAAAGTTTTTTTTTTTCTTTTTTTTTTTTTTTTAGCTGTTTCGGTTTTTCACCGAAACAGCTCTTGTAATCGTTAAAGTTTTTTTTTTTCTTTTTTTTTTTTTTTTTTTTCCTTTTTTTTTTTTTCCTCTTTCAGACTTTTCTCCATAGGATTTGCACACGTTTTTTCAGACAATACACTTTGACAGTTTAGTAATTCCGATCGACTTGAGACTTGGCATACACTTAGACAACCACCCAAGGACGGTCCTAGAAGAAATTCGTCGCGATTACGTCATTCAAGGTCACGTGACTTCGCGTTAAAGGTGAAATTTTCCTCATAGGTTTTGTACACGTTTTTCTTCAGACTATTGAATTTGACACTTTGGTAAATGCGACCGACTTGAAACTTGCCATACACTCAGAACACCACCACCAGATGTTTCTGAAAGAAATTCAGCACGATTGCGTCATTCAAGGTCACGTGACGTCAAGTTAAAGGTTTAATTTGTCCCCCATAGGATTTGTACACGTTTTTCTTTAGACTATTGACTTCGACACTTAGTAAATCCGATCGACTTGAGACTTGGCACACACATAGACCACCATCCATAGACGGTCGTAGGAGAAATTTGGCACGATTACGTCATTCAAGGTCATGGGGCGTCACGTTAAAGGTTCAATTTTTCCCCATAGGTTTTGTACACGTTTTTCTTTAGACTATTGACTTTGACACTTTAGTAAATCTGATCGACTTGAGACTTGGCACACACAAAAGACCATAAACACATATTGAAAGACACTCGAAACAGCTCTGTGTTTGTCCACAAACACATGTCTAGTTTTTTCTTTTTTTTCTTCAGACTTTTCTCCATAGGATTTGTACACGTTTTTTCTGGTATAGCACTTTGACACTTTGGTAAAACCGATCGACTTGAGACTTGGCATACATTTAGACAACCACCCAAGGACGGTCCTAGAAGAAATTCGTCGCGATTACGTCATTCAAGGTCACGTGACGTCATGTTAAAGGTAAAATTTTTCCCATAGGTTTTGTACACGTTTTTCTTCAGACTATTGACTTTGATACTTTGGTAAACCCGACCGACTTGAAACTTGGCATACACTTAGAACACCACCCACAGATGGCCATTGAAGAAATTCGGCACGATTGCGTCATTGAAGGTCACGTGACGTGACGTTAAAGGTGCAATTTTTTTCCCCATAGGGTTTGTACACGTTTTTCTTCAAACTATTTACTTTGACACTTTCGCAAATTTGATCGACTTGATACTTAGCACACACCTCGACCACCATCTCCAGGAGGGCCAAGGAGAAAATCGTCATGATGACGTCATCGGGGGTCATGTGACGTCACATTAAAGGTTCAGTTTTTAGGACCCTCTATCTCTGGAAGTACAGGTCTGATTGGGATCAAACTTGGTATGCAAGTATTCCAGGATGTGTTACAGACGAAAATTAAGATGACATCATGATGACATCATCGGGTATCCTGTGACGTCACGTTAAAGGTTCATTTTTTCCTCCATAGGTTTTGTACACGTTTTTCTTTAGACTATTGGCTTTGACACTTTGGTAAATCCGACCGACTTGAAACTTGGCATACATATAGAACACCTCCCATAGATGGATGGTCGTGGAAGAAATTCGGCACGATTGCGTCGTTCAAGGTCACGTGACGTCCCGTTAAACGTTTAATTTTTCCCCCATATGTTTGGTACACGTTTTTCTTTAGACTATTGACTTTCAAACTTTAGTAAATCCGATCGACTTGAGACTTGGCACACACTTAGACCACAATACACAGACGGTCCTAGAAGAAATTCGGCACAATTACGTCATTCAAGGTCACGGGGCGTCACGTTAAAGGTTCAGTTTTTCCTCCATAGGTTTTGTACACGTTTTTCTTTAGACTTTTGACTTTGACACTTTAGTAAATCTGATCGACTTGAGACTTGGCACACACAAAAGACCATCACACACATATTGAAAGCCACTCGAAACAGCTCTGTGTTTGTCCACAAACACATGTCTAGTTTTTTCTTTTTTTTCTTCAGACTTTTTCCCATAGGATTTGTACACGTTTTTTCTGCCATGGCAATTTGACACTTTGGTAAATTCGATCGACTTGAAACTTGGCATACACGTAGAACACCACCCACAGATGGTCCTAGAAGAAATTCATCGCGACTACGTCATTCAAGGTCACGTGACTTCGCGTTAAAGGTGAAATTTTCCCCATAGGTTTTGTACACGTTTTTCTTCAGACTATTGAATTTGACACTTTGGTAAATCCGACCGACTTGAAACTTGCCATACACTCAGAACACCACCACCAGTTGTTCCTGAAACAAATTCAGCACGATTGCGTCATTCAAGGTCACGTGACGTCAAGTTAAAGGTTTAATTCTTCCCCCATAGGTTTTGTACACGTTTTCTTTAGACTATTGACTTTGACACTAAGTAAATCCGATTGACTTGAGACTTGGCACACACATAGACCACTATCCACAGACGGTCGTAGGAGAAATTTTGCACGATTACGTCATTCAAGGTCACGGGGCGTCACGTTCAAGCTTCAATTTTTTCCCCATAGGTTTTGTACACGTTTTTCTTTACACTTGACACTTTAGTAAATCTGATCGACTTGAGACTTGGCACACACAAAAGACCACCACACACATATTGAAAGTAATTTTAGACACTCGAAACAGCTCTGTGTTTGTCCACAAACACATGTCTAGTTTTTTCTTTTTTCTTTTTTTTTAGCTGTTTCGGTTTTTCACCGAAACAGCTTTTGTTTTCGTTAAAGTTTTTTTTTTTCTTTTTTTGTTTTTTTTTTTTTTTTTTTTTCAGACTTTTCTTCATAGGATTTGCACACGTTTGTTCAGACAGGGCACTTTGACACTTTGGGAAATCCGATCGACTTGAAACTTCGCATACATTTAGACAACCATCCAAGGACGGTCCTAAAAGAAATTTGTCACGATTACGTAGTTCAAGGTCACGTGACCTCACGTTAAAGGTGAAAATTTTCCCATAGGTTTTGTACACGTTTTTCTTCAGACTATTGACTTTGGCACTTCAGTAAATCCGAACGACTTGAAACTTGGCATACACTTAGAAGTCCACCCCTAGATGTTTCTGAGAGAAATTCGGCACGATTGCGTCATTCAAGGTCACGTGACGTCACATTAAAGGTGCACATTTTTCTCCCATTGGTTTTGTACACGTTTTTGTTTAGACTGTTGACTTTGACACTTTAGTAAATCCGATCGACTTGAGACTTGGCACACACTTAGACCACCATCCACAGACGGCCCTAAAAGAAATTTGGCACGATTACGTCATTCAAGGTCACGGGGCGTCACGTTAAAGTTTCATTTTCCCCCCATAGGTTTTGTACACGGTTTTCTTTAGACTATTGACTTTGACACTAGTAAATCTGATCGACTTGAGACTTGGACGGTCCTAAAAGAAATTTGTCACGATTACGTAGTTCAAGGTCACGTGACCTCACGTTAAAGGTGAAAATTGTCCCATAGGTTTTGTACACGTTTTTCTTCAGACTATTGACTTTGGCACTTCCGTAAATCCGACCGACTTGAAACTTGGCATACACTTAGAAGACCACCCCTAGATGTTTCTGAGAGAAATTCGGCACGATTGCGTCATTCAAGGTCACGTGACGTCACATTAAAGGTGCACATTTTTCTCCCATTGGTTTTGTACACGTTTTTGTTTAGACTGTTGACTTTGACACTTCAGTACACCTGATCGACTTGAGACTTGGCACACACTTAGACCACCATCCACAGACGGCCCTAAAAGAAATTTGGCACGATTACGTCATTCAAGGTCACGGGGCGTCACGTTAAAGTTTCATTTTTCCCCCATAGGTTTTGTACACGTTTTTCTTTAGACTATTGACTTTGACACTAGTAAATCTGATCGACTTGAGACTTGGCACACACAAAAGACCATCACACAAATATTAAAAGACACTCGAAACAGCTCTGTGTTTGTCCACAAACACATGTCTAGTTTTTTGTTTTGTTTTTTTTCAGACTTTTCTTCATAGGATTTGCACACGTTTGTTCAGACAGGGCACTTTGACACTTTGGGAAATCCGATCGACTTGAAACTTGGCATACATTTAGACAACCACCCAAGGACGGTCCTAAAAGAAATTTGTCACGATTACGTAGTTCAAGGTCACGTGACCTCACGTTAAAGGTGAAAATTGTCCCATAGGTTTTGTACACGTTTTTCTTCAGACTATTGACTTTGGCACTTCCGTAAATCCGACCGACTTGAAACTTGGCATACACTTAGAAGACCACTCCTAGATGTTTCTGAGAGAAATTCGGCACGATTGCGTCATTCAAGGTCACGTGACGTCACATTAAAGGTGCACATTTTTCTCCCATTGGTTTTTACACGTTTTTGTTTAGACTGTTGACTTTGACACTTTAGTACATCCGATCGACTTGAGACTTGGCACACACTTAGACCACCATCCACAGACGGCCCTAAAAGAAATTTGGCACGATTACGTCATTCAAGGTCACGGGGCGTCACATTAAAGTTTCATTTTTCCCCCATAGGTTTTGTACACGTTTTTCTTTAGACTATTGACTTTGACACTAGTAAATCTGATCGACTTGAGACTTGGCACACACAAAAGACCATCACACAAATATTAAAAGACACTCGAAACAGCTCTGTGTTTGTCCACAAACACATGTCTAGTTTTTTTTTGTTTTTTTTCAGACTTTTCTTCATAGGATTTGCACACGTTTGTTCAGACAGGGCACTTTGACACTTTGGGAAATCCGATCGACTTGAAACTTGGCATACATTTAGACAACCATCCAAGGACGGTCCTAAAAGAAATTTGTCACGATTACGTCATTCAAGGTCACAGGGCGTCACGTTAAAGTTTCATTTTCCCCCCATAGGTTTTGTACACGGTTTTCTTTAGACTATTGACTTTGACACTAGTAAATCTGATCGACTTGAGACTTGGACGGTCCTAAAAGAAATTTGTCACGATTACGTAGTTTAAGGTCACGTGACCTCACGTTAAAGGTGAAAATTTCCCCATAGGTTTTGTACACGTTTTTCTTCAGACTATTGACTTTGGCACTTCGGTAAATCCGACCGACTTGAAACTTGGCATACACTTAGAAGTCCACCCCTAGATGTTTCTGAGAGAAATTTGGCACGATTGCGTCATTCAAGGTCACGTGACGTCACATTAAAGGTGCACATTTTTCTCCCATTGGTTTTGTACACGTTTTTGTTTAGACTATTGACTTTGAAACTTTAGTAAATCCGATCGACTTGAGACTTGGCACACACTTAGACCACCATCCACAGACGGCCCTAAAAGAAATTTGGCACGATTACGTCATTCAAGGTCACGGGGCGTCACGTTAAAGTTTCATTTTTGTACACGGTTTTCTTTAGACTATTGACTTTGACACTAGTAAATCTGATCGACTTGAGACTTGGCACACACAAAAGACCATCACACACATATTAAAAGACACTCGAAACAGCTCTGTGTTTGTCCACAAACACATGTCTAGTTTTTTATTTTATTTTTTTATTTTTATTTTTTTTATAAAAGTGATTTTAATGGATTAAGTGACATGGAAGTTGCGTTCTCCAATACGTGCTATCAGCTACTTCAAACAGAATGTCTTTCCGCGTACCAGCTGACTGTATCCATGAGTTTATCTAGTGGCTCGTGTTTATTCACGTAACCATTGAATCGATGACAATGGCGCACAGCCAGCCTTGCTCATTAACTTCGCCGCGCTTGAGCGATCGTCTACGGAACCAATTCAAATCAGAATTCCAAAATGAACAACTTTTTTTTCTTTTCTGCCCAGAAATCATAAAAAGAGCAGTCCCTCCTTTTTTTTTTTTTTTTTCGAATATTCGGTTTCCAAATTCCAAACCGGTTTGTGGAAGCACATTCGAATAACCGAATATTCGGTTTTGAGTCCCAGCACTAGAGGGAACTGGGCGGAGGTTGAATTGCGAATTCTTAGATATTAGAAAAGAGAATAAAATTATCCTTACAATGCCGTTTCTTGTTCTTCAATCAGACATTTCATTAACAAGTTAACAAGGTCGCAAAAGTTAGATATTTAGAAAAAGGCCTTTTAAGTTTCGAGTTTTGTACGTATGTGATATGAAAAAATGTCCATTTTTTTTTTTTCTTAGAAACACTGTTATTCCATTACTTTCTTACTATTTCTCCAGAAATATGGTTCGTAAATATACATGTAACAAAGATTACAAATATCAATAAATCTGAAAATTGGAAAAAATAACTACCATTCACTAACCCTAACCCTCCAGGGTATTTTGGTTAGAAACCCTGCCAGACGCAACAGATTGCATACTTTGTCACATTGACTTGTGTGCAAAGTCCAGCAAGGTCAAGCAGTCACCACAGATGCACTGTGCTGGATCTGGCAGGGTTATGTCTCATTTTGCCAGAACGCCTCACATACTGGTACCGGTATACTAATGATACAGGCTTCATTGCCACTCATAGACAAAAAACTATTAATGGTTGATGATTTATTAACCATGTAGCCAGAGTTGATTAAATCTGCCATCACCTTTGGCAGCTTCAATGAACTCCGGAAAATGCCAGGGTGGTTTACCAAGCCTAAATGTGCAGATACTGTACTCCATTTCCTTGTTCGGGGATTTTGAAAAGCAGCTCATCACAAAGAAATAATATACCGGTACACCTCCTGTGTACATGTAGAATGCATGTATTTTTGACACAATACACGTCGTGGCTTAAAGGTAGGATACACCATTGGTAATTGCTTGAATTATCATGAATAAGTAGATTTGGGGGGGGGTTGTATGTAAATATCCTTTAACTGAGCTGTCCGAAGTTTTACAATCATGGATGCCGAGAAAAGCACAAAAAACAGCGGGTTTTTTTAACCGGCGTCGAGCAGTTATTCTAATCTTTGTTTTTTCGCGATCGCCGTCCGGCGATCGCAAATTTTTCATTATAAAACTCTATTTTTCGGAATAATTACAGGATATCTAGCACAATTATTTTGCTGGATGCCTAGAATCAACATTTACTTTCAAATGAGTAAGATATTTCTTAATAATTCGGTAGTAAATATTTTTGATATCTGCAAATGGTGTATCCTACCTTCAACCAGTTCATGCCGGGATTAATTGTACATGTACATGTACGGTACATTGACCGGGATTCTTCTTCACGAACCTTGATCCGAGGCAGGTTCTGGACGGGATCTGTGGGTAGCACACCCTGAAATTTCAAGCCTCGCTCACTGACAGATATTTCTGGCCTTACTCGTTATGTGTATCATAATCGTCATCCGCTTTTGAATCCTGGAAGAACTGTGCGTGTGTATGTACATGGCATCCGACACAAACTGTTTTTTATCAAAAATGACATGCAGGATCCCAATGCTGTGTGTGCTAGGAGGATTTCCTTTATGGGTTATTTTCCAACTATACCGATAAACCAGCAAAAAACCAAAAAGAAAAAAAAAGAAAAACAATTTATGCAAACTCCTTTAACTCCCATACACCATTTGTCTATATCAAAAGAAATAAAAATTTATTACCTAATTATTAATAAATATCTTACTTATTTGAAAGTAAATAATGATTGTAGGAATCCAGCAAAATGATTGTGCTAGATATTCTGTAATTGTTCCGAAAAATATAAAAATTTATAACAAAACAAATTACGCTTGCCAGGCGGCGATTGCAAAAAGCAACATGAGAACAACTGCCCGACGCCAGTAAAAAACAAATGCCGTTTTTCTTGCTTTTCCGCAGCATCCATGATTGTAAAACTTTGGACAGGTCGATATTTACTATAAAATACAACCCCCCAAATCCAGAGATGTACAAATGTAGTCGAGTCCATCACAAGTCCCTGCAAGTCCCTGCAAGTCCCTGCAAGTCCCTGCAAGTCCCTGCAAGTCCCTGCAAGTCCATCACAAGTCCTTCAGTTCCAATTCAAATCATAAGCTATTCAAATCAGCTTTGACAAAAGCATTCTTTTGTCATTGTTCATCCAGTTACTTGTGACTGGCTTTATGAATGGACTTGTGACTGGCTTCACGAAAGGACTTGTGAACGGACTTGCAGGAACTCGACTACAACTCTGCCCGAATCCACCCATTCATGATAATTCAAGCAAATACCAATGGTGTATCCTACCAATAAAACTGGCCAACGACATATTTATTCCCTTAGTATTATATACTTGCCTTGATGTGCTGCACGCCGTCCACTGCCCCGATATGCTGCTCAATGTTCCTGACGCATGAATTGCACGTCATGCCTTGAATACCGATAACACAGCAGTGATAGTCCCTGTTCGGCGCGTCCATTGTCAACATCATCTAGACCTACATGTACAGTACAAAACGATGATCATCAGGGACCATATTTTCTGTACGTCTGTTGGAGACCATCTTCAAAAATAGCCCAGCAGGTTGTCTTGAAAAATATGTCAAGCGGCCATTTTAAAAGGCCTCCTCCTTCCTCTTTTTCAAAAAGGCAGGACGCTAAACATGTTATGTTTTTTTATTTGGCCTAATTGCTATCAATTAATGGTCCTTGTCAAGCACTACTGACTATGACAATTTTTATTATACTACAATAAATTCACATACGGGTACCTGCTCATATGCTTAATACACAAAATATAAAGGCAGGGACATCAATTCTGTTCATACATGACGTTATAGGGACACTCCATCTATAGGGTTCGTGTGCTGAGGGAAATCTCTCTAAACTCAAACTCAGAAAATTCTTTTGACCTAAATTTTTAAACATTACCCTAATTTGTCGTCTTCTCCAATTTTTCTTCATTTTACCCTAACCGAATTCTTCCTCAACAGCCCTTAACACCCAAAACACTATGGGGACAGCAAAATGTCTCCACTTTCCAACTTTCCAGTCTCCAGCTTTTTCCAAACAAAAGAATCTGTCCCCACAACTAAATGTAGTGTATGCTAGAACTCTAGAGCCTTTTCATGGCTCTGCTACAGGGGTGTGCATACACATTTGTTAGTATTTGTTAACAGAATTGGTAGATCATTAGTACTTTTGTATAATTTGTAGTGGAATTGGTAAAGGGCCACGACAGCTGGGCAGTTACTTTATTGGAACATGATCATGCATGTGTAGCAGGTGGACGCGTGTGAAATTTGTTAGTGCAGTGCCCGGCCAAAATGTGCCTGTTCGAAACGTGCAAATTGCTTAGCTAGTTCAGTTTTCAGGCTACGCGCTTTGGAAGAGCTGTTTTGGTAGACTGCAGGCTTTACACATGTACGCATCAGTTTTTTTAATCGTCTACGCATACAGCTATTTCAAACAAACTCAATTTTACAGCTGTTATACACGAGCATCTTGGAACATGCTTAGCGATTAACGCAAAGCGTGGACTATAATAGACTAGTTCGCTGAACCGCCTGTCATGGACCCAGATTCCAATAGGCTTACTTGAACTTCACACGCGTCCACCTGCTACTATGCATGATCATGTTCCAATAAAGTAACTGCCCAGCTGTCGTGGCCCTTTACCAATTCCACTACAAATTATACAAAAGTACTAATGATCTACCAATTTTGTTATCAGGCTTTCTCCAGTTTCATTTTTAACGTTCATCTACATGTATCACCTATCTCCACACGTAGCTTACATGTTTATGTACGGTACAATAGGGACTGTATACGTACAGGATATTATGCAGCTCACAAATTTTCCAACTAATTGGAAAATTGGGCTCCCAACCAATTGTGTAAAATTTCAACAGTCGTAACATTTGTATAACAGATGCCAATAGTCAACCACATAAAATAACAATGCAAAATTGTGATTTCTTACATACAAAGTGACTTTATACCCCGTCCCCGCGAAGCGGGCGAGGTGGCAAAGCTGTCTAGTTTTAAATAACTTTGAAGGCTTGATTCGGTTACACATTTCTCCATGCAGATTCGGATATTTGTTTTAACTTTTACCATAGACTAGGTCTTTCAACAAGCAATGTTATTTAAAACCAGTTCGCACCAGAGAACATATACTGTATACACACATAGTTTTCCCCAGATTCAAAACGGATGATGCATAAACACGTCACGAGCAAGGCTCGAGCAAGGAAAATGTCTGTGAGCAGCGAGCAAGGCTGGAAATGTGTGGGTGTGCTTCCGGGTACCATCCGCCTGAACCTGTCTTGGATCGAGTTTCGTTAAAATAGCCCCGCACCTCGGCTCGGTGATGTCAAAATAATCCCGGCGCGAACTGGTTAAACAGCAAAATATTGTTTAGTTACAACAAAATTGGGAATTCCTTATGTATAATTGAAGTGTTGCCCGTATTTTCAAAATGTTTTAATCATGGTCTTCAGTCCACTACTAGCATAATGACAAATATGATTATTAAAACTTAATAAGTGTGGTTGCAACGAAATTAGGAAATCAGGGCATGCCAGAAAGGACGCCCAGTCGGAGGTTTGTGAATATATTCCTGGATACCACTTGAAATGATTTTTTGTTTTCCTAGAGAATAATAATAATAAAAGGCAATAATAAATTAATAATAACAACATTTGAATAATTTGAAAACCGCTCAATGACCGATTGTTTAAACAGTTCCTTGTTTATGTACTACAGTCCAGGGAGACTGGTAACCACTTTAGTAAATCATGGCGGACACCTGACGACGTATTAATGCTACAGCAGCAAAATTTCCATCAGTGCTTAAGTTAAAGATAGAATAAACCATTTGCAGATATCGATAAATGTTAACGGTAGTATACACCATTTGCAGATATCGAAAAAATTTACTACCGAATTATTAAGAAATATCTTACTTATTTGAAAGTAAATAATGATTGTAGGCATCCAGCAAAATGAGGGCACTACATGTAGATATCCTGTAATTGTTCCCAAAAATTGAATTGTATAAACCAAAATTCATTCTCGCCGGACGGCGATCGAGAAAAAACAAAAACAACATAAGAAAAACTGCCCGACTCCGGTTAAAAACGAACGTCGTTTTTCTTGCGTTTCTCAGCAACACTTCGGACAGGTCAGTTAAACGATATTTACTATGAAATACAACCCCCTAAATCCACCCATTCCTGATTAATTCCAAAAATTACCAATGGTGTATACTACCTTTAACTACCAAATTATTTGAAAATAGCTTACTTATTTGAAAATAAATACTGATTGTACATGTAGGCATCCAGCAGAAGTATTGCGCTTGATATCCTGTAATTGTTTTGAAAAATTGAATTTTATAAAATAAAAATCATCCCGAAAAAATACAAGAACAACATAAGAACCACTGCCAGATGCCAGTTGAAAATGAATGCTGTTTTTCTTGCTTTTCCCAGCATCCATGACTATAAAACATTGGACATGTCAGTTAAAACGTAGACCGAGTTACTGGCCTCTAGTTATCGCTTTTTTAACATTTGGACATCATCTGGCGCTAATGTCCAAATGTTTAAAAAAAAGCGATAACTAGAGGCCAGTAACTCGGTCTAGTTAAAACGATATTTACTGTAAAATGCAACCCCCCAAATCCCAATTACCAATGGTGTATCCTATCAAAATGTTTAAAGTTTGTTTAGCTCACAGACTACATGTATAGCTCAAAATATTGCCTAGACTGGGGTTAAGCTATGGTCACAAATCAGAGCAGCGACCGACCGATCAGTAGCCTGCTCAGTCGCTGCTGGAATTTAGGTATCGCCCAGCGATTTTTGGAGAAGTCGAGCAGGCTGTGGAGCCCCAGCGATGCCTGGGCGGTGACCTGTCAATTTTCCGTCGGTCGCCGGTCTATTTTAGGTCAAAACTGGGCAAAATCGCAGAGCTTTTTCGCATGGTGTCAGTGACCGACCGGTGACCCTCCGATTGCCGGGCGGTCTCCCACCAGACACCGGCTGATTTTAAAGAAATTGCCCGGCGGCCGGCCGGTAATCGATGGGGCATCGACGGTAATTGTCAGCCATTATCGGCTAGACGTCGCGGTGAATGGAGCTGGCGCTGCTGGATGCCGACCGATTTTGAACTCGCCTCCCAGTGACCGATTGATCTCCCAGTGACGACCGGGCGGCGACCGCTCGGCAGCCTCTGATCTAGCGGATTCGATTTTTGACTTAAATCGCTCAGCGGCGAACGCTCAATTAAGTCGGTGACCGGGCAGCGACCACCCAGGCACCGAGCGTATTTTGGGCGGCGAGTGAAAAGTGAGCAGGCGCCGCCCAAATTTTAACTCCGCGCTAAAACTTCAGCGGCAACCGAGCGATGCCCTAAAAACGAGCGGTGCCTGGGCGGCCGCCGCTTGGTGGCCGGGCAGAATTGGTTAACAACTCGCCGCTCGGCCGCCGAGCAGGCTACTTTTGGGCAATGTGACCATAGCTTTAACCTAAAATAAGAATCCTTCAAATAATCCTTGTTTTATACTTTAGTATTGCCATGTGTACGTTGGTTTCTTGAATGGAAAGCAGCACATCAACTTTTTAGAATTTTTGATTTTGTCGGTCTTTTGACCGACAAAATCAAAAATTCAAAAAAGGAGTGAAAAGCCCCAATTATAGGGTCTACACATCAACATGATCAACGCATTAACAAATACGGTGACGAAATTAAGATTTCTACTTGTTCAGTGCAAGGAAATTATAAATCCGTTGAATCCTAATTTTGTTGCAACAGCCAAACTGCACCGTGAGCGTGTATACGTCAATTTAAGTTAAACTGTTGTTAGTGTTAACGGGCATACATGTAGTTGGGTGGGAAGCGCCTAGGAGTAGGAGGGGGTATCGGCACCCTCGGAAATCAATTCCTAATATAAGCCACTTCGACATTCCAACTGCGCATGTGCACAACAAGATTCAACAATTTTTCTCTTGGGATAAACACGGCAGACAAATGCACACAAGGCTATGGGGGACGTGGTAACCGAATCCGCATTTTGTGCATTTTCTTGTGAAATCGAAAAGACGATGGGAACTTTGTTCGAACAAAAGTTTGGCCACACAAAACACCTGAAAACACCAAAACGTAAAAAAAAAATTTACTTAATAACTTTAGAACACGACGATCTCTTTAAATTCGCTGGTACCCCGCTATGCTTTTGCACGCAATCGCTGAAATGTTTATCTCAAATTAAACTACTCTTGTGACGTCACTCTATTCAGAAAAGTGTCGATTATTTTAAAGAATGTACAGTTAACTGTACATTCTTTTAAGAATTAACAGAAAAAGAACGACTCAATGGACACAGAAATTGCTATTGTTATATTTATTACAACTTAGTAAGAGCTATGTTGACAGTTTCTCTAGAGCTTTCAACAGTTAATTGTTTTGGAGGTCTCTTTGCCGTGTCGGCGCGCTTATGCGGTTTCAGCCCGGCTGACTGCTCTCCTATGGTCCTCACTGGTTCTGGCCACCGAAGCCCTTGTTGTAGAGACGAGATGCTGCCATGCTCGATCGTATGGAGTGGTTTGTCCAAAAGCCTTGTTGCACAGATTTGCCACAACCTGGGATATCAACAATAACAAAAATAAAATAAAATGGATGCGCCAAACCGCATGTAACAAATTGCATCAAGGTTTGTCTAAAACATTCGAAAATGAAAATGGCCCAAGAACTTATTACGACTAAAGAAAACAAATGGAGGATAAACCTTTTTATTAGCAAGGTCGAAGCGATGGTTCGCAATTTAAAATATGTACATTTATTGTAAATGGAAATAATTTTCGACGGAGATAGGTCATAGTTATGTCATACGTTCGAAGGTCCTAAAAAATACTACTAATGCACAACTTTAAAAGGGCTGGTATACGTATAACACGTACATGTACTTTACATTCGCTAACTCGCCCATGTTGTCCTGTCCTGTCGTATACCCGTGTAGCAAAAACGGCAGAAAAACCAACAGAAATTTGTTTTGTTCCGAGTCTGGCTTGACATGTGATAATGAAACCGTTCAGGGTTTAACAAAAGGCTGGTATACCTTCGACACGGAATAATGACTACTGGCGCTATTGTTACACCATAAAAAGGGCTAAAATTGGTAAAAATAATAAGCCAAAATGAGCTGCTGATGAGAGCTAGCCAAGTCAAATGTTGGGAATAACAAGTTCTTGTTTCCTTTTCTTGCTTATTTTCCATCATTACCTGATCCGTTAGGGGTCCAAATCAGCCACAAGTAGTAGGAAGTTTCTTCACCTCTGAATTTGCCGCTTTAGTATAAATCCTCATTGGAGTATAAATCCTCATCGAATATGTCCCAAAATACTGGTGTAAATCACCATCAAAATAAATTGGCGAGTCAGTTCTTGAGGTGACACAACATATCTCCCAACGTATTCCTACTCAAAAATATGTACGGATCCTCACTGGAAGACATATTACTAGCGGAGTTAGCAGAGACACACCCGACGCACAACAATGTATGGCATCAAATGACTTCGATGTCGATTGTACTGGGCATTTTAAACACCCTCATTTTACCCAACCTTTATTCAATTGTTTGGTTACGCAACACGGAGACTAGACAGGACAAAGCTTTCACATTCCTTAGTAGCTTGCACCACTGAACAATGGAATTAAATCGTCTCATACTTTAAAGCATTAGTAAGAATTGACACTTGTTGTTCCTTTTAAATATTGACAATGGGTGTAAAAGGGACGTAGTTTAACCCTAACTCCCTACCCATTTTTACTTACACATAACCTGAATCCTGCAAAATCCTCCAATTCCTAAATTGTTAAAACTCCAAGTAACCTGAATCCTGCAAAATCCTCCAATATTGGTCACTGGTGACCATACAGCCTGTATCCTGCAAAATCCTGCAGTCTTGCCCTGGCTGCAGTCAGTAAAAACCCAAGTAACCTCAATCCTGCAAAATCCTGCGATGCATCAAACTCCAAGTGACCTCAATCCTGCAAAATCCTTGTGTGTCACATTCAGCCTGATAACCTGAATCCTCCATATTCCTGCAGGGGTAAAACCCCAAGTAACCTCAATCCTGCAAAATCCTGCAATGCATCAAACTCCAAGTGACCTCAATCCTGCAAAATCCTGCATTTTGCAATGAGGAATATGGAGGATTTGGGAGGGTTAGGGTTAAGTCGGAGAAACGACTCAAAAGGTGGACATTCTTTGATTCAAATTGGGCTCGGACGCTGCGCGTCCTCGCCCATTCGAATCAAAGAATGTCCACTTTTTCGTCATTTCTCCTTAACAGAAAAAATCGTAAAATCTCTATGTGCACACGCGCAGCGGGAATATCGAACTGGCTAATAAAGTTTATGCATATGACGTCACACGCACGTCGCACTTCACGACAGCGCCCCCAATGAGGTCGTAGTCACGGTAATGTACCGACCGTCTGCACTTTGTTAATAATGGCCGCTCGGCCCAGTTGCTACTGCTACTCAGCTAGTGCAATTACTAGCTAGCGCGGTTTCGATCCAACTCGGACCCAAACCAACTCGGCCCCATGCCAACTCGGACCCATGCTAACTCGGACCCACTACCAACTCGGACCCAAAACCAACTCGGACCCACTACCAACTCGGACCCACTACCAACTCGGACCCAACCACTACCAACTCGGACCCATCATTCCATTTGACAATGTTAAGCAAATAATTTATGTACCGAGCTTAATTTGTTCATTACAAATAAATTTTACACATTTGGAATTATTGTACCGAAAGGTGAATGCTTGTACTATTAACAATTGACCCTTTAAATGTTTGTTTTTTTGTCTTTTAATTTTTTTCACATCAGGCTTTCATTTAATTTGTTTTCTTCTGTCTTTTTTAACTTGCCTTCTTTAATTTTTGTTTGCCATTACATGTATAAGCATTTGTCTTGTTCTATGTAGATAGCACTTTAAGTTTCTTTGTAATATTTTTAAGTATTTTATTGCCCAGATTTAGATCTATTGTGGGGCACAATTTGAGTTATTTTACATAATGTGCAATACAATGCATTTAAAAAAATTAATTATTGTTATAAAATAATTGCATCGGTCACACCATTTTTTTCTCAATATAACAACAATTTTGTGCTTGATAATCCAAACTTTATACATAATGAAAACAAAACTATAGCACGTATATTTTAATAGAAAAATTAAATCATAATTATATGAACACTGGAAAAAACACTTCACTTCTAATATTATCTAACAACATTTTCTCTTAAATTTATTAAATAGACAAATTAAAACTTATTAACCAGTTCGCGCCGGATGACGTATATAAACGCAAAAATTTCCCCAAATTCAAAACGGATGACGAATAAACACGCCAAGTTCAAGTTCGGAAATGTATGTCAGCAGCGCGCAAGGCCGGAAATGCGTGGGTGTGCTACCCAGCACTATCGGCCTGAACACGCTTCGGATCGAGTTTCGTTAAAAATAATCCCGCCCGTCGGCTCGGCGATGTTAAAATAATCCCGGCGCGAACTGGTTAAAACATGTATGTAAAAAACTAAAATTGTAAATAATTACGTAAACGTAATTAGCACCTACATGTACATAATAGAACAATTAGTAATTAAAACTGATTGCAGAATAATGTACCGGTACTACACAAGCCAAAACTAGGGGGGGCACCCCCTTTTTTTAAGGGCGGGGGCATTGTTGGGTCCGAGTTGGTATTGGTTGGGTCCGAGTTAGTAGTGGGTCCGAGTTGGTTTTGGGTCCGAGTTGGTAGTGGGTCCGAGTTGGCATGGGTCCGAGTTGGCTTGGGGCCGAGTTGGTTTGGGTCCGAGTTGACCTGACACCCAATACCGCTAGCGCGTACGCGTGTGACGTCAATGAAACCCCCTATAACTAACCAGTGAGCGGGTTAAGGAAAAAACTAATTAGACTACCTTTGGAGCAGCAAATGTAGATAAATTACAGATACATCAGTTTATCTGGAGTCTGGACAGATTAACAGATCATGAATCGACTAAAATCACCAGAGCCAACAACAGCAACACCGCCCATCTTTCAATGTTGTCTTTTGCACGTAATCTTATAGTCTGGTATACCAGTTTAGTCTCCTCTGTAAAATGTTAATTTGAGTCGGGGAACACGACGTATTTTGCTTGGACGTGTTCCCCAGCGTCGTGACATTTATTAGGTGTAAGTGGGAATGAAGAGTCTGGTACCTGGGTACTCGGTAAGTAAAATCCCCGTTTAAATTGCAAACTAACTTCCGTATACTCCTCCGGTCCGATTTGGTCGCCATGCAATCTCGATAATATTAATAAACCACGCCTGTCCACACGTTTGCCAGGTATGTGCTGGTTTTTTTTGATGATCTCTTTATACTGACCGGAAAGCAGTTTTTTGACGACGACGTCTTACTGCATTACGGTTGCAAGACGTCCTAATCGCGGTATGCAGCGGCGCCCTCTAACGTACGCCGTAGAAAGACAACGCCATGTCCATGACATTCGAATAGGTCGTCTTGGCTAACTTAACTCACATAATCGCTTGAAAAATTCCGAGCAGAATTGTGTAGCATTTGCATGCGCGTGTGACGCTGCGAGAATAATCGCATGACGTAACATGCATAATCGCCGACTCATTGGTCAAGTTTTTGTTTATATGTCACGTAATTATGCACGCAATTATGCACGCAACCTCAGATCACACGCCCATGCAAATGCGACACAATTCTGCTTGGAATTTTTCGAGCAATTATGTGAGTTAGCCAAGACGACCTATTCGAAAGTCATGGCGCGTAGTCTGCATACCGCGATTAGGACATCTTGCAACCAAGACTAGGTTAGCCCAAGAGCAAGTTTGGTTGGGCGACTAGATCGACTAGACTTAACCAGCATTAGCCAATCTAGTTGTCACTCGAACGCTGCGTGGTTCAACAAGCTACCGGTAGTCCAACTGGATCAACCTAGAGCAAGTTTGGTTGGGCGACTAGATCGACTAGACTTAACCAGCATTAGCCAATCTAGTTGTCACTCGAACGCTGCGTGGTTCGACGAGCTAGTCCAACTGGATCAACCTAGAGCAAGTTTGGTTGGGCGACTAGATCGACTAGACTTAACCAGCATTAGCCAATCTAGTTGTCACTCGAACGCTGCGTGGTTCGACGAGCTAGTCCAACTGGATCAACCTAGAGCAAGTTTGGTTGGGCGACTAGATCGACTAGACTTAACCAGCATTAGCCAATCTAGTTGTCACTCGAACGCTGCGTGGTTCGACTAGCTAGTCCAACTGGATCAACCTAGAGCAAGTTTGGTTGGGCGACTACATGTAGATCGACTAGACTTAACCAGCATTAGCCAATCTAGTTGTCACTCGAACGCTGCGTGGTTCGACAAGCTAGTCCAACTGGATCAAGCTAGTCCAACTGGATCAAGCTAGAGCAAGTTTGGTTGGGCGACTAGATCGACTAGACTTGAGCGTTAGTCAATCTAGTTGTCACTCGAACGCTGTGTGGTTTGACTAGCTAGTCCAACTAGATCAACCTAGCCCCGGACCATGGTTTCTCTAGTCAGTCGCAAGTTATGTCTCGGTTTCAAGATGGAGGGAAAGTAAACTGAGACAAGCTTTGCAAATGATAACTATTTGCAATAAGATAATTATTTATTGCACTAAATTAGGTAGAGAAAATAATAGAAATAAATCTTTAGAAAAATACAAATTACGTGCCAACATTTTGCTTCGTTAACAACGTGAAGGCCTGTCGTCTGCTCACAAACTAGATTTGACATCATCGATCGACTAGACACGTTCGAGTGAAAAACAGACCACGCTTCGTGAAGTTGATTCGGAAATTGACAAAAGGGACTAGTTCAACAGCACCCGAACTTGCTCTAAGTTGAACTCCAAGTTAGTCCTACAGTTGTGTACACAATGGAGAAGTCCCACCCCCTGGGCCTGGGCTAACCATTAACGGTAAAGTCGTCACATGCACCGTCCAGCATGTGTTGGGCGCGATCGGTTATGTCGGTCAATGTGTTTGTGATCGGTCGATGTGTTTGTGATCGGTCGATGTGCACGTTGCACTGTCACAAGTTGGTGTGATGTTTCCTATGGATGCTTTGCCGACTATATGATACAGATACAGATACAGATGTGCGCGATGCGTTGTCGGTCGATGTGCGCGTTGCGTTGTCGGTCGATCGCGTTGTGCTGTCTGTCGATCGCTTTGCGTTGTCGGTCGATCGCAATGCGCTGTCGGTCGGTTGCGTTGCGCTGTCGGTCGGTCGCGTTACGCTGTTGGTCGATCGCGTTGCGCTGTCGGTCGGTCGATCGCGTTGCGCTGTCGGTCGATCGCGTTGCTCTGTCGGTCGATCGCGTTGCGCTGTCGGTTGATTTGCGCTGTCGATCGATCACGTTGCGCTGTCGGTCGATCGTGTTGCACAAGCAGTTGATCACGTTTTTTCTTCTGAAGAAAGCCTCCAATTTGGTAATTGCATTTATATTAGTGGGTGCATGCGTATGTTACAAATACATAATGCCTACATTTTTTTGTTAAAGTCACTTGAACAGGACGACCCTGTTCTCTTGACTTGTTAGCATTGATCGTATAGTGCTGCGTGGTGCGTCCATGCACAACAAGAAAATTTCGTGCACAGTGAATGGCACCCGCGCACATGCTTTCGATCTAGTTATTTATTCTTCTGATATCTATGTGTGCACCATGTTCCTCATTAAAACCAATACGCGAATGCACTTCAAATTTTACAAAAAAGCTCAACCGGCCTGTTATCACATTTCCATACAAATCTTGTTTGCAACACATTGGCCAAGCCCGTCTGGCGTGGTTTGTTCTGTTCATTTACATGTAGGTTGATTGCTGAAAATATGTTTGTGTGGTCCGCATGGTCCGGGGAGTCTGCGTTATTCAGATAGATACTCGTTATAAGAAGCAACTCAAAAACGGATAAAGCTGTTTTTCCCGACCGCTTTTTACGATAAGTGGTCACACGAGAGTACACATTGGCAAAGTTGTCTCGGAATTCCAAGACAACTCCTGTAGTCCTGTATCCAGTCAGAAAGCCTGTATGCAGTAATTCCACGTATACGCCACTGCGTGTTTTGAGCATTGC
This sequence comes from Crossaster papposus, assembly GCA_037893245.1. Classification (NCBI taxonomy): domain Eukaryota; kingdom Metazoa; phylum Echinodermata; class Asteroidea; order Velatida; family Solasteridae; genus Crossaster; species Crossaster papposus. Next base: position 1,413,402 of record JBAIAA010000246.1, read on the forward strand.
ATTCACGGGCTGCACATGTGTAAAGTTGTTTAAGTGGGTGTGGTTGACTCACACATAGTGATACAACGATTCTGTAGTTACAGGCCCGTTACGATCCACTTAAAACTTTACAAACTAGCTTACACCTGTACATGTACAACATTAATTCTAACCCTGCAGGTTATTTTGGCTAGAAACCCTGCCAAACGCATCAGATTGCATCGTTTGTCAAATAGACACTAGGCTTCAGAGTGCAGTGAGATACATGGGCCAATTTCATAGAGCTGCTTAAGCAGAAAAATTGCTTAAGCACAAAACATTCTTGCTTAGTAAAACCAGCTTACCAGTTAAAATTTTATGTGATGTATATTGTTTGTGATTGGTACTTAGCTGTTGCCAGCTTAGCTTAACAATCGCATGAAATGTTGGCTCCTTACCTAATTTATTAAGCAAGAGTTTTTGTGCTTAAGCAAATTTGTGTGCTTAAGCAGCTCTATGAAATTGGCCCCAAATTGGTCAGAAATCTCGAGGTCAAACTGCTTCAGAGTCTGTGGTCAAAAAAACACAGCAGAAACCATCTCTGTCATTGTTCAATGGGGATTAGCTCTCGTTAAGTAGCCTCAGGCCGTGTCCGAAATGAATGTCTAGAGCTACGGTCTACGTCTACAGCTACAGCTACGTCTACGTAGGCGCTAAGGTAAATTAAATTCGGACGCGGCTACGGTAGAGCCTACGGCTAGTTATTGCGCCCCCAAGCGATGCTTGAATTAGTGTTTGCAAAATTACGATGTAAGAATTTACAACAATTATCGTCTGCTAGAAGTTACGCAATGTTTGTTTACAGCCTGTCGAAATACCTGATGATATTGACGTATTTGTCGATCTGTTAGTTTCAATTCAATGCACTATCATTGTAAACTAAATGAAAATTTGTTTCAATGTTAGTGCTGCCGCCATTTTGTTTTGCCTGAGCTAGACAACTTCTTTTACGGCTAGATTTTTGTGACGTTGTAGCCGTAGCTGTAGCTCTAGGCGGCATTTCGGACAGCGCTACAAAATGGCCGACGCAGACAATAGCCGTAGCCCTAGACACCTGTTTCGGACACGGCCTTAGACTGTGATTGTTTATAATACACTGTTGTTGACAGCTAAATCCATCAAACCAGATTTTTTTACCTTTTTTGCACTTCGCAGTGTCTGGCAGGGTTAGGGTTAAAAAGGACCTTTAACCAGTTCGCGCAGGTTTCTCCAAATTCAAAACGGATGACGTATATAAACACGTCACGAGCAAGGCGGGAAATGCGTGGGTGTGCTTCCCGGTACCATCGGCCTGAACCCGCCTCGGATCAAGTTTCGTTAGAAATAATCCCGCGCTTCGGCTCGGTGATGTTAAAATAATCCAGGCGCGAACTGGTTAAAAACACAGCTGTGTTGGAAAAAGAGGGAAAAGGTTTTGTGTGTGTAGAGAAATGTTGGGGTAAAAATGCTGGTCAGCTGACCAGCGTTGGAAAAAAAAATGTGTCCTCCAGCGCGAACTGGTTAAGGTGACTTGATATGAAATGACGGTACTTAGTATTTTGTAGCACTGGGTATCTCCGTGACTGATGATTGGGTGTGTTCTGACAGAGTACAGATACTGCCAACTACAAAATACTAATAGTGGCAATACAGGTCAGTAATACTTACCTAGCAAAAAATGCAGTAGTCCAGCCTTGACCCATTGCTGTGTCCCAAGTTTCAATTTTTGCTGTAGAGTTTAGAACACGGCTACACAGCATACATGGGCCATGCACACTCAGCAAGCAGAGGGACCCAATGCTAAAAAGTACTACGACTGCAATTAGGGGTGAAGTACCCAATACTAAAAATTACTACAGGCATTGCACACAAGTCAGTGAGAGTACTGCATACTACTTTTTACTACTAGTAGTAAAAAGTAGCATTAGGTAGGGTTAGGGTTAAAGGTGGGTACACCATTTGAAATTGCTTGAATTATAACGAATAAGTGGAATTGGGGGGTTGTATTTAACCAGTTCGCGCCGGGATTATTTTAACATCGCCGGGCCTAGGGGCGGGATTATTTATAACGAAACTCGATCCGAACCGGGTTCAGGCTGATAGTGCCGGGAAGCACACCCACGCATTTACGGCCTTGCTCGCTGCTGACATACATTTACGAACTTGAACTTGGCGTGTTTATGCGTCATCCGTTTTGAATTTGGGGAAATGTTTGAGTTTATATACGTCATCCGGCGCGAACTGGTTAAGGGGGTTGAAGTTTTTATAATTATGAATGCTGAGAAAAGCCAGAAAAACGTTTCAAACCAGCGTCGGGCAGTTGTTTACGGCGATCGCAAATTATTTTCATAAAATTACATTTTTCGGAACAATTACAGGATATGTAGCGCAATCGTTTTGCTGGATGCCTAAAAAAGCCCTATTATTAATATTTACTTTCAAATAAGTGAGATATTTCTTAATAATGTTTTTCAATATCTGCAAATCCTGTATCCTACCTTCAAAGACGCTCCAAACAAATTGAAAACTACAGTATTTCCAATCTACATTCTTGACTTGTGTTTTCTCGCAGGTGCATACATGTACAGTCTAGTCAAACCAATGCTGTTCCTGGCACTGATCAGCCTCCCTCTGGGAGTCCTGCTCTTTTACGCGCTGAGGCGAAGAGTCCAGCAGTTGGGCCGACGTCAGTGCGCTCACCTGAGGGAGGGAGGCCAGGACGGGAGAAAGCCGGTTGTGGTGGGATTCTTCCACCCTTACTGCAATGCCGGAGGGGGTGGGGAGCGGGTGCTGTGGTGTGCCATTGCGGCTTTGCAGGAAAGGTACAATGTAATGATGAATTGTACCTTGTAGATTTAAAGGTAGGATACACCATTGGGTTTGAGGGGTAGGATTTTATAGTAAATATCGTTTAACTGACCTATCCCAAGTTTTACAATCATGGATGCCGAGGAAAAAAGCGAGAAAAAACGACTTTCATTTTAAACCGGCATTTTAAACCGGCATTTGCGATTTTGTTTTTTTTATTCAATTTTTCAGAACAATTGCAGGATATCTAGCGCAATTATTTTGCTGGATGCCTACAGTCATTATTTACTTTCAAATAAGAAAAATATTTCTCAATAATTATGAAGTAAAATTGTTGGAAATGGTGTTATCCTACCTTTAAAAAAAAAAGACATAAATAAAAAAAAAATTACTTACTTGAATTTAAGTCAATAACAGTCTCTAGCATCCTGTGAAATCACAGCATCTGGTGTGCTGTGATTTTCAAGAAAAGTTATATTTTTGTATTTTTCAACAATTGCTGGCTCACTTTTTTCAAAGACTGTCTCCATTTTTTATTAATTTAGTTCGTCCACATTTTATTTGCAATACTGTTAGGCCGTGCCCTAATTTTGAGCTTTGGCTGTGACTTCGGCTGTTGCTATGCTGCTGCTATGCTGCTGCTATGGGCGGTCATTGTCCAACCTTAGCAACAACATAGCAATGGCCGAAGTCACAGCCACATTGTAAAGTTTGCTGATGATAAAACCCTTAAATGGCGATGAATCTAGCTATTGTAATTGAGTATCTTTTCTTGTAAAATGGTGTCATTCCAACATAATGGATTTTCGTAAAAACAAGGCTCATATTAAACCAATTATCATCAATGTTTTAAGTTTCTCGGCACATCCACATCCATGTACCTTATCTAACAATTGGAACGTGGCCTTATACATCCATTAACTGGTGCCAGCCCACTAGTCTGGTTTCCTAACCTGATAGATATCTTGTAATTATTCTGAAAAATATAATTTTATAAAGAAAAATTCGCGATCGCCAGATGGCGATCGCTAAAAAACAAAGATAACATAAGGATAACTGCCCGACGCCGGTTGAAAATGAACGCCGTTTTTCGTGCTTTTCTCGGCATCCATGATTGTAAAACTTCGAACATTTTTACTATAAAATACAACCCCCTAAATTCACCCATTCATGATAATTCAAGCAATTACCAATGGTGTATCCTACCTAAACGATTTTTCAGAATTCAGGCAGTGATCACCAGTAATAATTCGATTTTTCAGAATTCAGGTTACATGGAGTTATAACATTTTGGAATTGGAGGATTTTGCAGCATTCAGGTTATCTGTAAGATAAATGGGTTAGGGAGTTAAGGTTAACACTTTCTTCACCCCAGTGTTTGCAGCAAAGGCAAGTACTTTACTGTTGTCTCAACTTTATTCTGTAGTATCTGACAGGAAGAGCTGATATTCAGTGTAAACGTTCCTTGCAGGTATTCCTATGTGAGGTGCGTGGTCTACACGGGCGACAGTGATGTCCGTGGGGAGGAGATCGTCCGTAAGGCAAAACAACGCTTCAACATCACCCTGACCAAACCTGTGGAGTTTGTCTTCCTCAAGAAGCGTCATCTGATCGAGGCCGAGACCTACCCTTACTTCACCCTCCTGGGCCAGAGCCTGGGCTCTGTGATCCTAGGCTGGGAGGCCCTGACGAAGTGCGTCCCAGACGTCTACGTTGATTCCATGGGCTATGCTTTCACGCTCCCGCTTTTCCGGTACCTCGGGCTGTGCAAGGTTGGCTGTTACGTGCACTACCCGACCATTAGCACCGACATGCTGAGCCGGGTCGCGCAACGGACTGCCACATACAATAATCCAGGATTTGTTGCGAGGAGTCGCGTGCTCAGCTTTCTCAAGTTGGTCTACTACCGCCTGTTTGCGCGGCTCTACGGCGTCATGGGCGCACGCAGCGACGCAGTGATGGTCAACTCGTCGTGGACCAACGGCCACATACAGGACATCTGGCGGGTACCGGAGCGGACGAGCATTGTCTACCCGCCGTGCGACACAGACACGTTCCTCCAACAGCTGCTGACTCCTGAAGCGGGACGGAAAAAGCACGTCATCGTGTCCATCGCGCAGTTCCGGCCGGAGAAGGACCATCCTCTGCAAGTTAAAGCCTTCAACGAGCTCCTACGGCGCTATCCAATCAAAGAACAGCAGAACCTCAAGCTAGAGCTGATTGGCAGCTGCCGTAACCAAGGCGACGCTGACCGCATCGACATGCTGCGCGAGATGTGCGAGGATTTTAACATACGCCCAAACGTGGATTTCCTGCTTAATATTTCATTCGATGATCTCAAGGCTCATCTGTCAGCTGCCACCATCGGACTACACACTATGTGGAATGAACACTTTGGTATAGGTAGGTTCCAAAGTAGTAATAGGCCCTAGTAATTTAGCAATAGGCCCTACTTATATATGTTTTATTTAGTTAATATTTTAACATCCAACAGCGCTATAGCGCAAATTTCAGGATAAGTAATGTAAGAGAAGACATTGTAATCATCACAAAATTCTTGTCATTGAAAAAAGTCTTCAGGCGTAGGTGATGATAAAACTGATCAATATCTCACTTTATGGAGAATTCATCATTCTTAGCCGAGAGGTACAAAGTTAAGACCACGTTGAAGTATTGAATGTTAGGCATTCGTCAACGGCAAATCAAGTGGGATAGTGACAACCAGGTGCTCTTGTTTGCTTGTTGTGCATGCGTTGAGGTGTTGGGAAGATGAAAGTCCAGCAACAGTGAATACAAGTTTCCTACTCTTGATGGCAAATTTACCTAGTCAGTTTCCATCGTGGTTTATTGGTGTAATATAAGATATAAAATTGTTTCCTCATTGAGTGATCCCCACAATGCCGCGTGATCCCTGGCCACATGAACATTGGTAATGACTCTTGTTTAAAGTACGTTTAAAATCAGCCAACCACATTTATATTCTCTCAGTATCATATTTTGTATTATGTATTTTTGTATTTTTTCTTTTTTTTATAAACCAACACAGGTGTAGTTGAGTGCATGGCAGCAGGGACTGTCATCGTTGCCCATAACTCAGGAGGCCCCAAGATGGACATCGTGGTAGGCGTCGACGACAAGAGGACAGGTTTCCTTGCCGATGACGTAAAGAGCTACGCCGACGCCATGGAAACCATCCTCAAGATGACGCCGGAGGAACGACTGGAGATCCGACGAAACGCGAGAGCATCGGTGGGACGATTCTCAGAGCAAGAATTCAAGAGGGGTTTCCTTGCTGCCACAGAAGGGCTGATTAACTAACTACACAAAACAAGCACGAGTTATGTATTGGTCTTGTTTAGCTGCCTTGAAAGCTGATACGACATCCGTTTAACAACTTTCTCGTCTGCAAATCTGGACTATTGGCTAAGGCTTCCGCTAAACTTACTTGGAAAACTGCATGCAACTGCAAATCAAATTGAAAAAAAAATCAGTTAAACGATATTTACTATGCATTTATGCGCTAATCCACCCATTCGTGATAATTCAATCAATTACCAATGATGTATCCTAACTGTAATAAAACCTAAAATCCTAAAATCAAACGAGATGAAATTAAAGTTTGATTAGGATTCTATCGAGATAACCTAAGAACCGAAAGACCACATTAGACTAATATCTCAACAAAATCATAACTTTTAATCATCATTTTATGAAATGGAGACCATTCAAAGAGCTTAAAAGAACTATAACTTGGCCTTGTAGATGTGCAATACTTTCAGAAATATAAGTATTTAAAGTTTGAAGGTCATGCTAATGAATCCTAAGTTCACTGACCTGTATCTCAAAAACCGTAACAAGCCAATTTACTGGGTTTTTTTTACTTCATATAAGCCAATCATGATAACACCAAATATCTATTTAATCTGTGAGGGATCAGGTCCAAAAGCATGTTAAATTGACCTGGAATAACTCTTACGCAGGATAACGTACAAGCTACAGAGGAAAAGCGTTACACCAAAAACAGTTGAGCATACTCTCTACGTTATATTCAGTTCACCTGCTTTTTATAGTACTTTCATTTGGTAATTTTGTTACAACTGGTATTTACCACTCGACTCCACAATCTTATAATCTTATTAAAGCGTTGTTACACCAAACTAACATTAATGTTACATAAATTAATATTCACATTTTTACCATGAAAATTGCAATTGTGTTTTTGAATAAATAAAACTGCTTCTTGGACTTATAATTGTTATATACTTATCTTTTTGACTTGTTTGGACAAGTTTTACCGAAAGGTACTGATAAATGGTATACAAATATTGATTGGCTCAGAGTAGAATGAAAGGAATGTTATTCCGAGGTAAAATCTGGACTTTTCCAGTTCGCAAAATAGAAAAGTCCAGATTTTACTAATTTACAATTTTACTAATGGAAAAGTCCAGATAATATTGCTCCCATTTCACAATTTAAAGCCATATTGTTTTATACACTGAACAAAAATATAAACGCCCCAAAAATGGTTTTATTTGTCTTGATTTGTAAACAACATTCGTGTCCATCTCTGCCAGTGAGGAATTGCTCAATGATGCAGTGATTCCACCCACAACACAGATGTGGCATGTCCAGACGATGCTCTAACAGTGACCAGTACTCAGACACTCCTTATACCAGGGACAATAAAAGGCCACCTCAAAATATCAAATTTCATCAGAAGTCGCCATGCCACAAATGTCGCAAGTCATGCGGGAATGTGCCATTGGCATGCTGGATGCAGGGATGTCCACTAGAGCGGTTGCTGTACAGCATAATGTTTACTATCGGACGATCGGTCGTTTGAGAGTTCCTTTCAGACAGACTGGAAGTACAGCAAATCGACCTCACCCCCGTCGTCCACCCGATCACAAGATCTTCACATCCGGCTTCTCCACCTGTGTGATCGTCTCAGACCAGCAACACGCTGATCTTACCGCTGTTCGGCGTCGGAACAGACTTGCATGGGCAAATGCACACATTCGATGGCCCCTTGGCACGCTTCTGCTTCTGCTGGATACTATGCAAGCACCACCAGATGGTGGTTATAACGCATAGGTCAGTGTGGCGGAGGCGATTAGATTTTGTAATGAGCTTTTTTGACCAGCTCATCCATGTTTATTTGATCCAGTTTCTCTTTGAATGATTTGATGTCAGGTTGGGCTCTAACGTCTGGTGGGAGGATATTCCATTCGCGAGTTGTCCGGGGGTATAATGAGTATTGGTAACAGTTTTTGTTGAATGGTGGGGTTTCTAAGATGTAAGGCCCGGTTTGCAGTCTGGTGGATATTTGGATGTTCTGGCGACAATTGACGTTTGATGGAGTGATATTATGTACTTCCTTAAATATGGAAATTAAGCGAAGTTTGGTGCGACGACTTTCGAGAGATTCCCATTGGAGGTTTGCCAGCATGTTTGTGACACTTGAGTTCCTGCTGTAGTCATTTTGAACAAAGCGAGCAGCTCGGCGTTGGATTTTTTCAAGAGATGCCTTGGTGTTGTTGTGATAGGGATCCCATATTGATGCGCAGTACTCAAGCTTCGGTCTGATGAGAGTTTTGTAGGCTATTTCTTTGACTGGTTTGCTGCACGAGTGGATGTTTCTCTTCAGGAGACCCAGGACTTTATTTGCTTTTCTTGTGATTTGATTTATGTGGCGTGCCCAGTTGAGGTCTTTGCTGATCTCCACTCCAAGGTACGGGTGGTGGTTCACTGTTTCAAGAACACTCCCGTTCATGTTGTACGCATGGACGATGGGCTTGACCTTATGGCTGATGTGCATCGCATAACATTTTGTTGGGGAAGAGTGATGTTCACGGACGAATCACGGTTCCAGTTGTATCGCGCAGATGGCAGACAGCGTGTATTGTTTTCTGACGCAAATGGAGGTGGTGTTGTGGGCAGGCATAACAAGTGGGCAAAGAACTCTCTTGCACTTCATTGAGGGGAACTTGAATGGGCAAAGGTATCGGGATGAGATTTGCATACCAATTGTTGTGCCGTTAATTCGTCCGCCAACATACCGTCACCTTCCAGCAAGACATTGCCCGACCTCATGTTGCCAGAATCTGTATGCAGCTCCTGGAAGCAGAACACATTCCAGTTCTTGACTTGCCTGCATATTCGCCGGACATGCATGTCACCCATAGATGTTCTCGACCGACGTGTCCACGATCGTGTTCCAGTTCCGGATAACATCCCTCAGCTTCGTGTAGCCCTCGAGGAGGAGTGGAATAACATTCCACAGGCCACAATCGTCCACTTTTTCAACTCGATGCGAAGAAGATGTGTCGCTCTACGGGACGCAAATGGTGGACACACATGATATTGAGTGGTGATTTGTTTTAACCTGACCCCCATCGTGTCCACATGCATGTCCATGGTTACCAGTGTTCTAACGGACAGTAATCTGTAGCATATTGAACAACAAAATGAATTTTGTATGATTTAATATATTTTGCAACCCCCAAGGCTCATAAAGGTTAAAAAGTGTTGCATCGGGCGTTTATATTTTTGTTCAGTGTATGACGTACAACCTCTGGTGTGGTATGTTTAAAGCAGCCTCTTGGCAAAACTAAATACTATGGAGATCGATCATTCACAATAGTATGCCCCTCGTCTGTGGAATAGGCTTCCAGCAGCAATCCGATCTGCTGATAATTTTGAAATTTTTAAAGCTAATTTGAAAACTTATCTTTTTAAGCAGTACTTTTTATCACCTAATTTATAGTTTTAGATTACTTGGCGTTTTTATGATTGTTATATATTTGTACAGCGCTTTGGGATGTCTCTGTGACATGGAAAGCGTTTTATAAATGATTATTATTATTATTATTATTATTATACAGATTGCGAACTTTGGCTCATCGCCGGCAAAAATGATTCTGTGTGAGCAACACAAATCGGGTCAAAACGTACTTCCCGGGGTTTCAGAGTGACGGCCAACTGTTCAACAGCCGTGGGAACGAAGATTATCTTAACTGTTGAATAGTAAATCCATTTGCTACGGGTGATCAATGGAACTTTTTGAGCCGCTGCCTGAATCAGAGTAATAATGAATATTACGTGATGTGAGTTCAACCAATCAAATGACAAGGATCTGTATGTCAGTATAAGAATAATGTGGTTGGCTGGTATTAAACGTACGTTCAAAACCAGCTCATGGATGGGCTTGTACATTGATAATGACCTTCGCCTTCGGCTTAGGTCATTAACTCGTCCAGGCCAATGAGCTGGTTTTTAATTAAATTTAAATGACAGATGAGTTTTTTTCTGACACCAGTCCTCCTGGACTCGGTATAGTCCATTATCCTTTAAATACAATGCTGCCTCCAAGATTTCAGCATTATATCAATGCTTGCCTCGTCAACTTGGTCAGCTTCGTCCTTGGTCATCTAGGACTTGGTCATCTAGATCGGTAGGGTCCCTTAAATAAATCTGTACCGCTTCTTCAGATGTATACGTACTGATGACATCCGCCGTGATGTTTCGACTTCAGAGGCTGGGAGCAGTGTTTTTGTGTTTTTTTCCTTTCGTGAATGCTGGAATGATTAATTCCACGCCACGCGTCACTGCAAAGCCATTCTGAAGTGTAAATCCTCTGTCGACAAGAATTTGATCATGCGGCCAGTGCAGTTGGGTGATCTGACATAAGCCCTGAGCGGCGCACGATTTCAACATCTGACACATCTGACAGTCCCTCACAAGCAAGAGACAGGTATCATGCGCAGATCCAGGGGGGGGCGCACCCGGCGCGCGCCCCCCCTAAAAAAATCTCGAGAAGATTGAGAAGATCTCGGCGTTGGGGCTTCGCGCCTCCTGCGCTCCCATATCTTCTCCTAATATATTATGTTGACAATTTTTGGCGCCCCCTCTAACCGAAATTCCTGGATCCGCCCTTGGGTATGTAATTGCACCCAGAGGGTGCAATTAGTACCTTCGCTGTTGTGTGATTCTTGTAGTTGGAATAACTTGCCTAGCAAGCAAACTCCAAGCATTTTCAATGAAGATTTCAGAACAATATGTAATACCTGTACGGCGGGGGTATAGAGCTTTGAATTCTGGTGAAAAAGTGTATGTGGCTGCATCCCTACCTGGCTACTTTACGAGGAAGACCAACTTGGCATACATTAGATCTACCCACTTCCAACAAAATCCATTATCACAGTACTCTCGCCACTTCAAACTGGTAACCCTGGTAGGCCTATCGTCTCGGGTAATGGCTCACCCACTGAACACATCTCCCTGTTTATTGACAGTTTTTTTAAACCCCTTGTCCATAGCATTCCATCATACATCCATGACACCCCGGATTTCCTGCGCAAGCTCGAAGGAATCAAGGACCAGATTCCCAGAACGGCCATCATGATTGGGACCTTTGACGTCTCATCCTTGTACACTAACATACCACACGAAGAAGGTATTCGTGCTTGTTCCATAACAGGACACACGACCCCTCCTATAAGTGACATTCGCGCCCTCATGAAACTTGTACTAACGAAGAATAATTTTTCCTTCCTAGATAAGCACTATCTACAGGTACATGGCACTGCAATGGGTACTCGTATGGCACCCTCCTTTGCATGCCTCTTTTTGGGTGACCTCGAGGAACGCATGCTTGCCTTAGCACCGTGCCGTCCCTGGATCTGGTGGAGATACATTGATGATGTATTTTTCATATGGACCAGTGATGAGGACAGTCTGCTGACTTTCACTAATCACATGAATTCCTTCCACAGGACCATCAAGTTCACATCAGAGTACTCACATCATCAGGCCCACTTCCTGGATGTCACCATCCGCAAGGAGGACAACTTAATAACCACTGATCTGTATTCTAAACCCACAGACACACACCAGTATCTCCACTCCTCCAGCTGTCACCCTAGGCATTGCAAGACTGGTATAGCATTTAGTCAGGCCCTCATACTCAAAAGGATTTGTTCTAACGACTATGATTTCTCCCACCATTCCATTCACAGATACTGAAGAACAACTTGGTTGCCAGGGGTCACAGTTCCCGCCAAGTTCAACTTGCCATTGCCAGAGCCAAAGCCGTACCTAGAAATTTGGCTCTAAAGGTAAAGGCCTCCCAGGCTAATGCCAAACCCATGATCCCCCTGGTGACTACCTTTCACCCCAGTCTCTCTTCCCTTCGCAAAATCACTAACGACAGCCATCACATTCTCTACACTTCAGATCGCCTTGTCCGGGCCATCCCCGACAGCCCTGTATTGGCCTATAGACGCCCTCAAAATCTACGAGACCTCATTGTTCGAGCCGAAGTTCCCAGCTCGGATGCATCTCCCCCCATCCAGCACGGAACTTTCAAGTGCAGTTCTAGATGTGTGGTCTGCCAGATCCACATTCAGGAGTCTGACTCCTTTTCTGGCCACTCTTCTGGTACTACTCAAAGAATTATTGGTAACATCATGCACTTGCAGTACATCAGTGTCATATATCTCATCTCTTGCAGGTTTTGTGGAGTTCAGTATGTCGGAGAGACCAAAAATGCCCTAAAAAAGCGTTTCTACGGTCATCGATCGACTGTCAACACCAAGAAACTGGATACCCCTGTAGGACATCACTTTAACCAGCCTAACCATTGCATTTCTGATATGATTCTTCAGGGCATAGAATCACTTGGCCATCGGAAAGACTCAGTCCGCCTCAGCCGGGAGAAAGTGTGGATGAATCGTCTTCGGACTATTCAACCACATGGGCTTAACATCCAACTAGGAAATGATTAACTTCTATTTTTTTCTCCATTTGTCATCTGTTTCAGATTCATTCCTTGCCAGAATTTTGTTTTTGTTTGTTCTTACTCCTCTGGTTTTCCTCAACCCCCACCTCCTCGTTACTCCTATTCATACTTCTTTGTTAGTTATTCCCTTTGATCTCCACCCTGGACCCCTTTCCTTGTGGCTTTACCCCCTCTGTTTTTGTTCCTACCCCGCCTTTGATCCTACCCACACTTACCTCACCCTTTAATCCCTCAGCCTAACCCTCTTTTTGTTGTTTGTTCCATTGAACTCTGTGCTTTTTTCTTTTGTGTTTTTTCAGTGTCAATGATGTGCATCATGCTGTATTTTGCCCTATATATGTTTGTTTCTTGTACACAGTCATTTAGTCTCTGAAGAAGATCTTGTTAAGATCGAAATATTAGGCCCTCTTAACTTATTTGATTTGTATATTTCAGGTCATTCCAGCCAGTAAGCAGTTTGCAGCAGTATTAATCTTATTCACTTCAAACAACAGTAGAAATCAAATCGAATGACAAGTCCAAGCGCAGTCGCACGAGGGTCACACATAAAACTGGTCGATGACTAAAGCCAGACTCGCGCTGGTTCTGCCTATTACGTGTGTGGCAAGGAGATTGAAAGTTTCCGAGAAGACTGCCTACGTCTTCGCATTATCGTCTTCAATTATTTTGCTTGACAGTTAAACAGTTGAACCTTTTCGTATTTCAGCTTCATTTATTCAAGCTCATGAATAGCTTCATCTCTTTCATCCCTAAGGGTATACACTTCTTTAGGGAGTTATTCAATGATCCTTTGCTCATTGGTCGGATCTGTTTGTGATGAAGCATGCAAAATTAATGTCTCTCCTGAAGAAGGACATGAGGGTCCAGGTCTGGCATTTCTGCTTCTGGACTGATTTGTGTGCTACCAATGTCATCCTTGAACTCCAATTATCGGGCACATGTCCGTTTAGTTGTGGCGTCTTCGTAGCGCTGTGACTTTTCAAAATCTCCTCTGCTTTGCGTTGGCTACGAGGAAGATGCGGGAAGATGAATGGCACATGGTTGGCATTTAAAATATATTTACTTTATTCCCCTGCAAACAGTGACAAGGCGGATATTTCGATACCAGTACTAATAGATATCAAAAGCTATGGTCAGACAGCTTGATGTCTTCCCAAGATTTCGATAGTTATGGTCAAAAGTGTAATCCTATGCCAGGTGGGGAAAGGTTTCCACTTCCAAAAGTCCATTGCAAACAAAGTATCACCGTGGGTGCCAGACCCGCCGGGTGCCCCCCTAGCCCGGGTGCCCGGGGGTTCGCCTCCCTCCACCCCAGAGCGCATAGGAGTTACGCCAAAGTCACATATATAAGAATAAATATGTGGTTTAAAACTAGCTCATGTGCTTGTACCTTGTTAATGACCGTCTCCTTCGGTTTGGGTCATTAACTCGTCCAGGCCCATAAGCCGGTTTTAAAATGAGCCGGTTTTTAGTTAAATTTAAATGACAGAGAAGTTTTCCCTTACATCAGTCCTTCTTGACACAGTCTAGTCCATAATCCTTTAAATACAATGCTGCCTCCAAGATTTCAGCATTATATCAATGCTTACCTCGTCAACTTGGTCAGTTTCATCCTCAGTTAGCGACTTGGTCATCTAGATCGGTAAGGTTCCCTCTTCTTCAGAAGTCCTATATGACCTTCCCAACGTGTATATGGTGACATCTGCCGTGGTGTTTCGACTTCAGAGGCTGGGAGCTGTTTTTTTTTTTTTTCCTTTCGTGAATGCTGGACTGATTAATTCCACGCCACGTGTCACTGTAAAGTCATTCTGAAGTGTAAATCCTCTATCAACAATAATTTGATCACGCGGCCAGTGCAGTTGGGTGACATAAGCCCTGAGCGGCGCACGATTTCAACACCTGACACATCTGACAGTCTCTCCCCAATCAAGATACAGGTATGTAATTGCACCCAGAGGATGCAATTAGTACCTTCGCTGTTGTGTGATTCTTGTAGTTGGAATAACTTGCCTAGCAAGCAAACTCCAAGCATTTCCAATGAAGATTTCAGAACAATATGTAATAGGCCTACCTGTACGGCGGGGGTATAGAGCTTTGAATTCTGGTGGAAAAGTGTATGTGGCTGCATTCCTATCTTGCTACTTTACGAGGAAGACCAACTTGGCATATACATTAGATCTACCCACTTCCAACAAAATCCCTTACTACAATACTCTCGCCACTTCAAACAACAGTACAAATCAACTTGAATGGCAAGTCCAAGCGCAGTCACACGAAGGTCACAAATAAAACTGGTAGATGAAGGCCAGTATCGCGCTGGTTTTGCCTATTAGTACGTGTGTGGCAAGGAGATTAAAAGTCTTCGAAAAGACTGCCCACGTCTTCGCATTATCGTCTTCAATAATTGTTTTCTTGACAGTTGAGCCTTTTCGTATTTCAGCTTCATTTCTTCATAGCCTAAACCTCTTTGTAGAGTTCTTCAATGATCCTTTGCTCTTTGGTCGGATCTGTTTGTGATTAAGCATGAAAATGTCTATCCTAAAGAAGAGCAGGGTCCAGGTCTGGCATTTCTGCTTCTGGACTGATTTGTGTGCTATCAATGGCTTCCTTACAACAAGGCCTCCTTACAACAACTACTGCTAGGACCAACGGCTCCAGGGCGTTTTCTCATGTAGCACCCGAAATGTGGAATCCCCTACCACATCCTCACTTCGGGCTGTAGACACTCTCGGCTGGTTCAAAACCAGCCTAAAATCCCACCTATTTCTACTACTAGCCTATCTACATACATTGTAGATTATTTCGTTATCAGTCACCTTGTAACTGTGTATTTTGTGTAACTTTGTAAATTTGTTTTTTGATAAGCGCATTGAGATTTCTTTCGGTTATGTTTTGCGCTCTATAAGAATGATCTATTATTATTGTTATTATTATTCTTGAACTCCAATTCTCGGGCACATGTCCGTTTAGTTGTGGTGTCTTTGTAGCGCTGGTGACTTTTCAAGATCTGTTCTGCTTTGCGTTGGCTAAGAGAAAGAAGCGGGAAGATGGATGTCACATGGTTGGCATTTAAAATAGATTTACTGTATTCCCCTGCAAACAGTGGCCCAGAGGTTGATATCAGATTTTTTTTTATAAAGCTCCAAAAACCTGGCAAAAATACTCTGTACATGATGGGGACATTGTGTTCTGGATATTGTTCAAAGTTCTGTGTTAAAGGGATCGTATACGTTTGGTAATTGGAACCCATTGTTTGTTTCAATCATAGATATATATACCATAAAACTAACCTGTACAAATTTCATTTCAAAAGGTGGTAGCGATTTTGAGATATTTCCGAAAATCTGGGGCGGTTAGGCCTATGGTCACGGAAGAATAAACTGCATTAGAATACACAATATGAGAAACGTCACTGCAGTAACGCTTCTCAGATTCAAATTTTCGGGGATAAAAAGTGATATATTTTTCCCTAACCGCAGTACTTCGAAGTGAAAAGTTTATAAAAATGCATTATACTATCCGAAGCTGCTGTACTTCTTACCAAAAAAGTTTTTATTGTCATTAATTGTTGGAGTAATTACCAAACGTATACGATCCCTTTAAGAGACTACCGGTACTGCCAACTGCATGGAACCCTCGGGTTTGCATTATTATTGAACAAAACATTTTAGATAACCTTCCTCTTATACTGTCGAATAGATAGATATATTATATATATAGATATCGAGTTGTAGTATAATCATATCAATTACAAATCTAGTAGCGGCATTTTTACCCCTGTAACTTGTCAGTATGTTGATACATATTGTTACCGTCGCATCTTACAGTAATCCACGAATAACCCACAAGCTTCAAGTGAGTGTTATAGTTAGGGCATTATAACTTTTTTTTTAAAAATCTGTGAAAAAATTGCTTACCAATAGCTTTCTTCACCAATGTGTTCAGGTAGGTGTCTAGAAACACCTCTCAATTTATTCATTCCCAAATCCTTGGGGAAAATTCATAATTCAAAATGGCGTCCAAAATGGTCGCCAAAATTGAAAATTAAAAAAAAAATCATATATTGACCAAAAATAACCATTAATATGGGGATAAATCTACAATATATTGTTCTAGGGCCATTGTAAACTCTTTCCAAGCATATCTTCTTGCTTCAAATCCAAGATGGCGGCCAAAATGGCCGCCAAAATGACAAAAATGTGGATAAAGTCAGTTTGGCCAGAAATGTAATAATTAATATGGGGAGGAAACCACAAAAACATTGTTCTAGGACAATTGTGAACTCTTGCTAAGCATATATGTTTTATTATCTTGCTATATATCTAAGATGGTAGCCAAAATGCCGTCTAAAATGCCGCAAAAATGAAATAAAATGTGAATAAAGTCATAGTTTGGCCAGAAAATGATAATTAATATGCGAAATAATTCACAAAAACATTGTTCCAGGCGCCCTGCTAAGTATATTTGTACTATTAACACCTCTGAATTTGTTCCATCCCAAATACTTGTGAAACATTATACGAGCCAATCAAAGTTGGGTACCCGGATGGCTTGGGCGAAACAATGGAAAAATAACAATTTACCAATATGAGCTTGTGGAATGTCTAACTAGGTCTTTTTTTGTTTGGGGGGGGGGGGGGGGGGGGGTGTTCATTCGATTCCAACCATTAGTTTTGAGTACAAATGGCCATAACAAATATAATAAATAGAAATGTATCTCAATTGAAACCTTGGGTAGTTAGTTCTCTAGTTCACCCTACTCATTCTACTCCCCGGCATCTATCTCGTCATCTGGCTGGTTGATGTTCTGGCAAGAGTTGCCATGACAGTTGCCGCAGGTAGAAATACACTTGACTCTTTGCTTTTTACAGCTGCAGCACCTAAGTGTGCTACATTCCCCCTCACAGTTGCAGCAGACTAACTTTAAAAGATAATCCGGTGTGATAGGGTCTGTTGTTGGGACCGGCGCATAACCTTGATCACCGAGTTTCCATCCATAGTCCAGGACACCCAATGATGGAGTTTGCAGCAGCAGCCAATCTCTAGTCTGGAGATAAGCCCGGAGAGGGTGTTGTGCTGCAGCTTCTGTTGTCGGGGGCAGTTTCTCGGGTTTGATGCTTCCAGCAGCAGCCCGCTCGCTAAAGATGTCAAACCTCAAGTCCCCCAAGTCTTCAGATGGTTCCCCGCGGAACATGAGCTTGAGTAGTTCACAGCCGGCTTTGTTGATGTCATCTTTTTCGGCTTGGATGTCCAGAAACACGTCCATGGCCCTCCCCGCTTTGTCAGTCTTGAAGAGCTTGGTTAGCAAAGTTGATTTGCTAAACCCAGAAATCGCGGACACGTTATCGTAGCCTGAAAAGTTGTGCAAGAAAAGCAGATACTTCCGGTATCTCTCTGGGAGGGCCTCCCGGATCTTTCCGACATCATAGGATGTTTTGGGAGCTGTTGTGAGTTTCTATCAAATGTCTCAGCAAGTAGCCGAATGAACTGGGTCTTGTTGCTCTTGTTGTCGAGGAACTTTTCTCTTGGAACGAGGCTTTTAATATCTGGGCGAATTAGAATGTCGCAGCATGCGTTTTTTGTTCGTCTGTGGTGATCATGGTCCTTGGTGGAGCTGCCGTATCTGTCAAAGACCACAGTGATCCCGAGGCGCTGTCTCGCCATGGACTTTAGAAACTGGAGGTAGCTCTCGGCGATGTCCTTCCATGTAAGGTTAGCCTCCCATCTGACGTTGTGCAGGAGCCACCCACCATCAATCACCAGGCTCGTGCAGTGGTGTTGTTCCACGGGTTCCACAAATGCTTTCAGGACCCTTGCTAGGGAGTCCTCGGGAGTGCTACTAAACCCTGTGGAGAAGGATACCAGGGTTTAGTAGCACTCCCGAGGACCCAGTCAACGCTGATCAGGCAGAGGAGGTTGGCAGAGCTATGCAGACCAAGATGGATGTGTAACCGGCGAAATATTTCAATGATGTTTTTCAGCAACCTTGGCTTTAATCTTTAATTTTAAATTTAAGTGATAAACTGTATGTTAGTGTTTTTGAACATTTTACAATTTATTAGCTTTTTGACATATTCTGGATCTATTTTATTTCCAAGTATAAATCGATATTTTCATTATACATTGTACAGGTGCATACTAGAGCCACTGTGAGAAAATCTTATCTTTGCCCTCCCAGGGTCGCAACCACATTCCAATCCTCTAAGTAATCACCATTATGACCATACCCACTGCCCCCAACTCATTATTATTCATTAGGTTTTCTAGTATGCTCTGTTTATTGCCCCTTTGTAATCCCTTGATAGTTGCCCAAGAATGTGAGGCACAGGCCCACACATCCTTGTGGTCAAATAGTTCAGTCTTGAAGTGGCCACTGACACGAACACACATTATTAAAAGTCTTCTGTGTTTAGAAAGTTTTCCACAGCGCTGGCTGCGCACAGCCGCCATGCATGCCACTGATGATGATCATGAAGGACCAAAAACCATGAATTCAAGACTTGAAGAGCCTGTTGTTCCATCTGTCACAGATGGAAAAACTGTTTTGGATACAATGGAAACGAAACACAAGGTCAAATCATTACAAAGCCTCAGAAGTGGACCCAAAGTGAATGGTAAGAAGCTGGTTATTGACTCACTCAAGTTCTTCAACCGCCTCATTATCATCAGTGAGCGTGAAGTCAAGACCAAACACGCCCTGCGATTTGAGTTGACGCCAACACCGATGTCTCTATTTGACAAAGACCAAAGGTTGCGAAAGCCAGACAAGGCTGCCCTAGCAAGGGTCCTGAAAGCATTTGTGGAACCCGTGGAACAACACCCACCCTGCACGAGCCTGGTGATTGATGGTGGGTGGCTCCTGCACAACGTCAGATGGGAGGCTAACCTTACATGGAAGGACATCGCCGAGAGCTATACCTCCAGTTTGTAAAGTCCATGGGGAGACAGCGCCTCAGGATCACTGTGGTCTTTGACGGATACGGCAGCTCCACCAAGGACCATGATCACCACAGACGAACAAAGAACGCATGCTGCGACATTCTAATTCGCCCAGATATCAAAAGCCTCGTTCCAAGAGAAAAGTTCCTCGACAACAAGAGCAACAAGACCCAGTTCATTCGGCTACTTGCTGAGACATTTGATAGAAATGGGATCAGTGTACAGGAATGCCCGATGATGCGGACACTTCTATCGTTCGGGCAGCTCTAGATGAGGCAAGAGATGTTCCCTGTTAAGGTGAGGGCTGAGGACACCGACATCATGGTTTTGCTGATTTATCATCCTGCAGACCACCCGATCTTCCTTACAACAGCTCCCAAAACATCTTACGATGTCGGAAAGATCCGGGAGGCCCTCCCAGAGAGATACCGGAAGTATCTGCTTTTCTTGCACAGCTTTTCAGGCTGCGATAACGTGTCCGCGATTTCTGGGTTTAGCAAATCAACTTTGCCAACCAAGCTCTGCAAGACTGACAAAGCGGGGAGGGCCATGGACGTGTTTCTAGACATCCGAGCCGAGAAAGATGACATCATCAAAGCCGGCTGTGAACTACTCAAGCTCATGTTCCGCGGGAAACCATCTGAAGACTTGGGGGACTTGAGGTTTGACATCTTTAGCAAGCGGGCCGCTGCTGGAAGCATCAAACCCGAGAAACTGCCCCCGACAACAGAAGCTGCAGCACAGCACTCTCCAGATTAGAGATTGGTTGCTGCTACAAACTCCATCATTGGGTGTCCTGGACTATGGGTGGAAACTCGGTGATCAAGGTTATGCGCCGGTCCCAACAACAGACCCTATATCACACCGGATTATCTTTGAAAGTTTGTCTGCTGCAACTGTGAGGGGGAATGTAGCACACTTAGGTGCTGCTGTAAAAAGCAAGGAGTCAAGTGTATTTCTGCCTGCGGCAACTGTCATGGCAACTCTTGCCAGAACATCCACCAGCCAGATGACGAGATGAGTGAGGGAGATGCCGGGGAGTAGAATGAGTAGGGTGAACTAGAGAACTAACTACCCAAGGTTTCAATTGAGATACATTTCTATTTATTATATTTGTTATGGCCAGGGAGTCATTTCTACTCAAAACTAATGGTTGGAATCGAATGAACACCCCCCCCCCCACCCCCCCAAACAAAAAAGACCTAGTTAGACATTCCACAAGCTTATATTGGTAAATTGTTATTTTTCCATTGTTTCGCCCAAGCCATCCGGGTACCCAACTTTGATTGGCTCGTATAATGTTTCACAAGTATTTGGGATGGAACAAATTCAGAGATGTTAATAGTACAAATGTACTTAGCAGGGCGCCTGGAACAATGTTTTTGTGAATTCTTTCGCATATTAATTATCATTTTCTGGCCAAACTATGACTTTATTCACATTTTTTTACATTTTTGCGGCATTTTAGACGGCATTTTGGCCACCATCTTAGATATATAGCAAGATAATAAAACATATATGCTTAGCAAGAGTTCACAATTGTCCTAGAACAATGTTTTTGTGGTTTCCTCCCAATATTAATTATTACATTTCTGGCCAAACTGACTTTATCCACATTTTTGCCATTTTGGCGGCCATTTTGGCCGCCATCTTGGATTTGAAGCAAGAAGATATGCTTGGAAAGAGTTTACAATGGCCCTAGAACAATATATTGTAGATTTATCCCCATATTAATGGTTATTTTTGGTCAATATATGATTTTTTTTTTAATTTTCAATTTTGGCGACCATTTTGGACGCCATTTTGAATTATGACTTTTCCCCAAGGATTTGGGAATGAATAAATTGAGAGGTGTTTCTAGACACCTACCTGAACACATTGGTGAAGAAAGCTATTGGTAAGCAATTTTTTCACAGATTTAAAAAAAAAAAGTTATAATGCCCTAACTATTAGTCTATTTTATGTTTGCATTTTTTTCTAGGACTGATTAAAAGTAGGCATAAATGACGAATGGTGCGTCTTCTACAAATTTGTAATATTTAAATTTTAACAGAGCAGGCTTAGGTCTACCCGTTTTCCTGTTTTCTTGAAGAATGACTTTAAATGGAAGTTTATCTACACCTCTACATTTGTCCAACCATTATTTTTGGGCAAAGTAAAGTGTGATAGACATCTGCGACAAAAAAAAAATGTTTCTCTTTGTGGCGCGTGGTATGATAAAATATTATAGAAAAGGTTGTATCCAACAGTAGTGGGCGTCTCCGCTTTTAACATTTCTTTTGGTAAACAGCAGCAGATCGATAGGCATACCATTGCAGTTTTGTTGACACGTATAACGGAGCTATGATATACCTGTACCTATACCTTTGATTTTACCTCTATTTATTTTTTTTATCAGCCCAAAGACGTTTATCGATTAATTAGTTTTTATTTCTACCCTATAAATCTCACTGATCGACGTGGGAAAATAAATGTCTTAAATTTTTAATCCGTAGTTAGTGTTGTGGGCCGCCTAGCCTATATCGTTGGATGGTCTTCGTGAATCTTGTACTTGTTGTAGCCTATACGGGTGATTTTTTAATTAACCCTTATAAGGTGTGTGCACAATTATATTAATATTGGAAGATTGAGGACTGATAGGGTTAATTCTATTGATCGCTAAAATTAACTTTTTTTTTCTTTTATAAATCGACCTGTTTTACCCGTACGTACAAATTGGCTTTTGATTGTCTACAAATTGTGTTTTGGTTTTGTGGTTACAATATAGGCCTACGGCGGTTTTCGACGTGGCAGCGTTACACTTTTTGAACGTGATGGAGGCACGGTTTTCGACGTGGCAGCGTTACACTTTTGGGCTAAAACGTGAGGGAGGCACGGTTTTCGACGTGGCAGCGTTACACTTTTGGGCTAAACGTGAGGGAGGCACGGTTTTCGACGTGGCAGCGTTACACTTTTGGGCTAAACGTGAGGGAGGCACGGTTTTCAACGTGACATAGGCACGAGTCGACTGATATAGGCCTATGTCTGCTACGGCGTTCCACTAGACTAGTCACCCTGGCGAATTAAGCCGTTGAGCTAACTCCGGTTGGTATTTGAAGACTATAATTTAAATCTTTTAAAGATAAGATTGCGAAATTTCGCGCGTTAAAACTGCAAAAAAAAAAAAACATCGGCCCGGCCGAGGACTCGAACCCAGGCGATTAAACCCCGCAAACGAGGAGCCTAACCACTCGGCCATTCGACTACCGTTCAACATTGTTTCAAATCGATGTGACTTATGTTTAAAAACTGAATTAATAGCTCCAGTGTAGAATGAAGAAAAACAAGTTATGTGGTGTTGACCAAGCATTCAGGGGGTCGAACCCGTGACTTTACTCACTGAACGACCACCCATATAGGACTCTTTTGGGTTCTAGGATTCCCGGCCCACCACACATCCTTCCCTGTCCATGTTCATGTAACCCGTAGGCCACGCTACCGTAAAGGGAGGACTGACGGAGCGAGGCCCTAGCTCTTGCCGCCTATGCAAGCAAACGAGCTCCGTCCCTATACTAAGGTGCGCACCTGAACTCCGCGGACAGTACCAGCCCGACGAATTAAGCCGCTGAGCTAACTCCGGTTGGTGATTGAAGACGATCAATTAATTCTTTTATAGATAAGATTGTGAAATCGCGCGCGTTGAAACTGAGGAAAAAATGACGTCGGGCAGAACGGGGACTCGAACCCAGGCGATGGAACCCCGGAGACGAGGAGGCTAACCACTCGGCCATTCGACTACCAGTCAACACTGTTTGAAATCGATGTGACCTAATAGGTTTGGAAGCTGGAGTAATAGCTCTATCCTACATCTGCTCAAAGGAAGAAGGAGAAACTGTGTTTTCAGGGTTAATGAGCCGCCCACGCATTAATTGTCCGAAAATTCGACCTATTTTATGTCGATAGAGGGCGCGCCACACAAATAGAAGTCACCAGCAAAGCGCGGGCTCAAAGGAAACAACACAAAATCAGACAAACGGCGCTGCCTCGCGACACTCGGAGTAGGTTGGCAATGTATATATTTTTCATTGGAAATTCTGAAATTTAAATAAAATTGTCTTGTTTGCATTGGGTAAGAATTTTTCCAAAAAAAATCATCGGTCAACCCACCAAAAATTGAAAAGAATATGACATGCTGGTCGTCATGTTTCTGTTGTCTCTGAACACGTGAGAGTTCTAAGTATTTTAATAAGATCGTGAAAGTATAGGCGTTTTAGCCCTTAGGTCTATGGGAATTGATTTGCTCCGTTTAACCCAAAGGGCTCTGTGTTAATAAACCCCGGTCACAACGGATCGTACGAAATGTTGTCGTGGTAAGGTCACAACGAACCCACGACGCATTTGTTCCACGACACGACATAAAATTTGGGCAGATCGTGGGTCATCGGGGGTCGTCGCCAGACAGTCCTACGAAATTTCGAGCATCGTGGCATCGATGTACGTGCATGTACGTACGGACGGGTAATGGACGCCTCGATCAAGACTAAAGAAAACTATGCATAGAAAGTTCAAGAAATTTTAAAATCGTATTATTCTCTATTCCACATCTTGTGGAAGTCCAAGGGTGGCATCGAAATGGATTTAGAAATTACAAGTCGATTTGCATGCGGGGGAACTACATTGTACGTTTGCACTTTCAAAAACATAGCATTCAAATGTATTGTAACGTCGAGCGACACATCATGTCAGAGCCAACACACCCCGCTTGCGTACATTGACCGACTCCCACATAGGACTCTTCACCCTGGCGAATTAAG
This sequence comes from Crossaster papposus, assembly GCA_037893245.1. Classification (NCBI taxonomy): domain Eukaryota; kingdom Metazoa; phylum Echinodermata; class Asteroidea; order Velatida; family Solasteridae; genus Crossaster; species Crossaster papposus. The sequence goes on from JBAIAA010000246.1 coordinate 1,437,738, forward strand.
CCGTTGAGCTAACTCCGGTTGGTATTTGAAGACTATAATTTAATTCTTTTAAAGATAGCCGAACCCAGGCGATTAAACCCCGCAAACGAGGAGCCTAACCACTCGGCCATTCGACTACCGGTCAACATTGTTTCAAATCGATGTGACTTATGTTTGAAAACTGGAGTAATAGCTCCAATATAAAAGAATGAAGTAACCTATTCATTACTCCACCACCACCCCCCCCCCCCCCCCCCCCCTTTAAAGTAAATCAAGAAAAATACAGAACGTACGTCTGCATTGGTGGTAAGGGGAAAATGAAGAACAAAAAGTAAAGTGGTGTTGACTAAGCAATTCAGGGGTACGGACCTATGACTGAACACATTGACCGACTCCCATATAGGACTAGTCACCCTGGCGAATTAAGCCGTTGAGCTAACTCCGGTTGGTATTTGAAGACTATAATTTAAATCTTTTAAAGATAAGATTGCGAAATTTCGCGCGTTAAAACTGCAAAAAAAAAAAAACATCGGCCCGGCCGAGGACTCGAACCGGCCGAGGACTCGAACCCAGGCGATTAAACCCCGCAAACGAGGAGCCTAACCACTCGGCCATTCGACTACCGTTCAACATTGTTTCAAATCGATGTGACTTATGTTTAAAAACTGAATTAATAGCTCCAGTGTAGAATGAAGAAAAAAAAGTTATGTGGTGTTGACCAAGCATTCAGGGGGTCGAACCCGTGACTTTACTCACTGAACGACCACCCATATAGGACTCTTTTGGGTTCTAGGATTCCCGGCCCACCACACATCCTTCCCTGTCCATGTTCATGTAACCCGTAGGCCACGCTACCGTAAAGGGAGGACTGACGGAGCGAGGCCCTAGCTCTTGCCGCCTATGCAAGCAAACGAGCTCCGTCCCTATACTAAGGTGCGCACCTGAACTCCGCGGACAGTACCAGCCCGACGAATTAAGCCGCTGAGCTAACTCCGGTTGGTGATTGAAGACGATCAATTAATTCTTTTATAGATAAGATTGTGAAATCGCGCGCGTTGAAACTGAGGAAAAAATGACGTCGGGCAGAACGGGGACTCGAACCCAGGCGATGGAACCCCGGAGACGAGGAGGCTAACCACTCGGCCATTCGACTACCAGTCAACACTGTTTGAAATCGATGTGACCTAATAGGTTTGGAAGCTGGAGTAATAGCTCTATCCTACATCTGCTCAAAGGAAGAAGGAGAAACTGTGTTTTCAGGGTTAATGAGCCGCCCACGCATTAATTGTCCGAAAATTCGACCTATTTTATGTCGATAGAGGGCGCGCCACACAAATAGAAGTCACCAGCAAAGCGCGGGCTCAAAGGAAAGAACACAAAATCAGACAAACGGCGCTGCCTCGCGACACTCGGAGTAGGTTGGCAATGTATATATTTTTCATTGGAAATTCTGAAATTTAAATAAAATTGTCTTGTTTGCATTGGGTAAGAATTTTTCCAAAAAAAATCATCGGTCAACCCACCAAAAATTGAAAAGAATATGACATGCTGGTCGTCATGTTTCTGTTGTCTCTGAACACGTGAGAGTTCTAAGTATTTTAATAAGATCGTGAAAGTATAGGCGTTTTAGCCCTTAGGTCTATGGGAATTGATTTGCTCCGTTTAACCCAAAGGGCTCTGTGTTAATAAACCCCGGTCACAACGGATCGTACGAAATGTTGTCGTGGTAAGGTCACAACGAACCCACGACGCATTTGTTCCACGACACGACATAAAATTTGGGCAGATCGTGGGTCATCGGGGGTCGTCGCCAGACAGTCCTACGAAATTTCGAGCATCGTGGCATCGATGTACGTGCATGTACGTACGGACGGGTAATGGACGCCTCGATCAAGACTAAAGAAAACTATGCATAGAAAGTTCAAGAAATTTTAAAATCGTATTATTCTCTATTCCACATCTTGTGGAAGTCCAAGGGTGGCATCGAAATGGATTTAGAAATTACAAGTCGATTTGCATGCGGGGGGACTACATTGTACGTTTGCACTTTCAAAAACATAGCATTCAAATGTATTGTAACGTCGAGCGACACATCATGTCAGAGCCAACACACCCCGCTTGCGTACATTGACCGACTCCCACATAGGACTCTTCACCCTGGCGAATTAAGCCGTTGAGCTAACTCCGGTTGGTATTTGAAGACTATAATTTAATTCTTGTAAAGATAGCCGAACCCAGGCGATTAAACCCCGCAAACGAGGAGCCTAACCACTCGGCCATTCGACTACCGGTCAACATTGTTTCAAATCGATGTGACTTATGTTTGAAAACTGGAGTAATAGCTCCAATATAAAAGAATGAAGTAACCTATTCATTACTCCACCACCACCCCCCCCCCCCCCCCCCTTTAAAGTAAATCAAGAAAAATACAGAACGTACGTCTGCATTGGTGGTAAGGGGAAAATGAAGAACAAAAAGTAAAGTGGTGTTGACTAAGCAATTCAGGGGTACGGACCTATGACTGAACACATTGACCGACTCCCATATAGGACTAGTCACCCTGGCGAATTAAGCCGTTGAGCTAACTCCGGTTGGTATTTGAAGACTATAATTTAAATCTTTTAAAGATAAGATTGCGAAATTTCGCGCGTTAAAACTGCAAAAAAAAAAAAAACATCGGCCCGGCCGAGGACTCGAACCGGCCGAGGACTCGAACCCAGGCGATTAAACCCCGCAAACGAGGAGCCTAACCACTCGGCCATTCGACTACCGTTCAACATTGTTTCAAATCGATGTGACTTATGTTTAAAAACTGAATTAATAGCTCCAGTGTAGAATGAAGAAAAAAAAGTTATGTGGTGTTGACCAAGCATTCAGGGGTCGAACCCGTGACTTTACTCACTGAACGACCACCCATATAGGACTCTTTTGGGTTCTAGGATTCCCGGCCCACCACACATCCTTCCCTGTCCATGTTCATGTAACCCGTAGGCCACGCTACCGTAAAGGGAGGACTGACGGAGCGAGGCCCTAGCTCTTGCCGCCTATTCAAGCAAACGAGCTCCGTCCCTATACTAAGGTGCGCACCTGAACTCCGCGGACAGTACCAGCCCGACGAATTAAGCCGCTGAGCTAACTCCGGTTGGTGATTGAAGACGATCAATTAATTCTTTTATAGATAAGATTGTGAAATCGCGCGCGTTGAAACTGAGGAAAAAATGACGTCGGGCAGAACGGGGACTCGAACCCAGGCGATGGAACCCCGGAGACGAGGAGGCTAACCACTCGGCCATTCGACTACCAGTCAACACTGTTTGAAATCGATGTGACCTAATAGGTTTGAAAGCTGGAGTAATAGCTCTATTCTACATCTGCTCAAAGGAAGAAGGAGAAACTGTGTTTTCAGGGTTAATGAGCCGCCCACGCATTAATTGTCCGAAAATTCGACCTATTTTATGTCGATAGAGGGCGCGCCACACAAATAGAAGTCACCAGCAAAGCGCGGGCTCAAAGGAAACAACACAAAATCAGACAAACGGCGCTGCCTCGCGACACTCGGAGTAGGTTGGCAATGTATATATTTTTCATTGGAAATTCTGAAATTTAAATAAAATTGTCTTGTTTGCATTGGGTAAGAATTTTTCCAAAAAAAATCATCGGTCAACCCACCAAAAATTGAAAAGAATATGACATGCTGGTCGTCATGTTTCTGTTGTCTCTGAACACGTGAGAGTTCTAAGTATTTTAATAAGATCGTGAAAGTATAGGCGTTTTAGCCCTTAGGTCTATGGGAATTGATTTGCTCCGTTTAACCCAAAGGGCTCTGTGTTAATAAACCCCGGTCACAACGGATCGTACGAAATGTTGTCGTGGTAAGGTCACAACGAACCCACGACGCATTTGTTCCACGACACGACATAAAATTTGGGCAGATCGTGGGTCATCGGGGGTCGTCGCGAGACAGTCCTACGAAATTTCGAGCATCGTGGCATCGATGTACGTGCATGTACGTACGGACGGGTAATGGACGCCTCGATCAAGACTAAAGAAAACTATGCATAGAAAGTTCAAGAAATTTTAAAATCGTATTATTCTCTATTCCACATCTTGTGGAAGTCCAAGGGTGGCATCGAAATGGATTTAGAAATTACAAGTCGATTTGCATGCGTGGGGACTACATTGTACGTTTGCACTTTCAAAAACATAGCATTCAAATGTATTGTAATGTCGAGCGACACATCATGTCAGAGCCAACACACCCCGCTTGCGTACATTGACCGACTCCCACATAGGACTCTTCACCCTGGCGAATTAAGCCGTTGAGCTAACTCCGGTTGGTATTTGAAGACTATAATTTAATTCTTTTAAAGATAGCCGAACCCAGGCGATTAAACCCCGCAAACGAGGAGCCTAACCACTCGGCCATTCGACTACCGGTCAACATTGTTTCAAATCGATGTGACTTATGTTTGAAAACTGGAGTAATAGCTCCAATATAAAAGAATGAAGTAACCTATTCATTACTCCACCACCACCCCCCCCCCCCCCTTTAAAGTAAATCAAGAAAAATACAGAACGTACGTCTGCATTGGTGGTAAGGGGAAAATGAAGAACAAAAAGTAAAGTGGTGTTGACTAAGCAATTCAGGGGTACGGACCTATGACTGAACACATTGACCGACTCCCATATAGGACTAGTCACCCTGGCGAATTAAGCCGTTGAGCTAACTCCGGTTGGTATTTGAAGACTATAATTTAAATCTTTTAAAGATAAGATTGCGAAATTTCGCGCGTTAAAACTGCAAAAAAAAAAAAACATCGGCCCGGCCGAGGACTCGAACCCAGGGGATTAAACCCCGCAAACGAGGAGCATAACCACTCGGCCATTCGACTACCGTTCAACATTGTTTCAAATCGATGTGACTTATGTTTAAAAACTGAATTAATAGCTCCAGTGTAGAATGAAGAAAAAAAAGTTATGTGGTGTTGACCAAGCATTCAGGGGGTCGAACCCGTGACTTTACTCACTGAACGACCACCCATATAGGACTCTTTTGGGTTCTAGGATTCCCGGCCCACCACACATCCTTCCCTGTCCATGTTCATGTAACCCGTAGGCCACGCTACCGTAAAGGGAGGACTGACGGAGCGAGGCCCTAGCTCTTGCCGCCTATGCAAGCAAACGAGTTCCGTCCCTATACTAAGGTGCGCACCTGAACTCCGCGGACAGTACCAGCCCGACGAATTAAGCCGCTGAGCTAACTCCGGTTGGTGATTGAAGACGATCAATTAATTCTTTTATAGATAAGATTGTGAAATCGCGCGCGTTGAAACTGAGGAAAAAATGACGTCGGGCAGAACGGGGACTCGAACCCAGGCGATGGAACCCCGGAGACGAGGAGGCTAACCACTCGGCCATTCGACTACCAGTCAACACTGTTTGAAATCGATGTGACCTAATAGGTTTGAAAGCTGGAGTAATAGCTCTATCCTACATCTGCTCAAAGGAAGAAGGAGAAACTGTGTTTTCAGGGTTAATGAGCCGCCCACGCATTAATTGTCCGAAAATTCGACCTATTTTATGTCGATAGAGGGCGCGCCACACAAATAGAAGTCACCAGCAAAGCGCGGGCTCAAAGGAAACAACACAAAATCAGACAAACGGCGCTGCCTCGCGACACTCGGAGTAGGTTGGCAATGTATATATTTTTCATTGGAAATTCTGAAATTTAAATAAAATTGTCTTGTTTGCATTGGGTAAGAATTTTTCCCAAAAAAATCATCGGTCAACCCACCAAAAATTGAAAAGAATATGACATGCTGGTCGTCATGTTTCTGTTGTCTCTGAACACGTGAGAGTTCTAAGTATTTTAATAAGATCGTGAAAGTATAGGCGTTTTAGCCCTTAGGTCTATGGGAATTGATTTGCTCCGTTTAACCCAAAGGGCTCTGTGTTAATAAACCCCGGTCACAACGGATCGTACAAAATGTTGTCGTGGTAAGGTCACAACGAACCCACGACGCATTTGTTCCACGACACGACATAAAATTTGGGCAGATCGTGGGTCATCGGGGGTCGTCGCGAGACAGTCCTACGAAATTTCGAGCATCGTGGCATCGATGTACGTGCATGTACGTACGGACGGGTAATGGACGCCTCGATCAAGACTAAAGAAAACTATGCATAGAAAGTTCAAGAAATTTTAAAATCGTATTATTCTCTATTCCACATCTTGTGGAAGTCCAAGGGTGGCATCGAAATGGATTTAGAAATTACAAGTCGATTTGCATGCGTGGGGACTACATTGTACGTTTGCACTTTCAAAAACATAGCATTCAAATGTATTGTAACGTCGAGCGACACATCATGTCAGAGCCAACACACCCCGCTTGCGTACATTGACCGACTCCCACATAGATAGGACTCTTCACCCTGGCGAATTAAGCCGTTGAGCTAACTCCGGTTGGTATTTGAAGACTATAATTTAATTCTTTTAAAGATAGCCGAACCCAGGCGATTAAACCCCGCAAACGAGGAGCCTAACCACTCGGCCATTCGACTACCGGTCAACATTGTTTCAAATCGATGTGACTTATGTTTGAAAACTGGAGTAATAGCTCCAATATAAAAGAATGAAGTAACCTATTCATTACTCCACCACCCCCCCCCCCACCCCCCCCCCCCCCCTTTAAAGTAAATCAAGAAAAATACAGAACGTACGTCTGCATTGGTGGTAAGGGGAAAATGAAGAACAAAAAGTAAAGTGGTGTTGACTAAGCAATTCAGGGGTACGGACCTATGACTGAACACATTGACCGACTCCCATATAGGACTAGTCACCCTGGCGAATTAAGCCGTTGAGCTAACTCCGGTTGGTATTTGAAGACTATAATTTAATAATTTTTTTAAAGATCTCGAACCCAGGCGATTAAACCCCGCAAACGAGGAGCCTAACCACTCGGCCATTCGACTACCGGTCAACATTGTTTCAAATCGATGTGACTTATGTTTGAAAACTGGAGTAATAGCTCCAATATAAAAGAATGAAGTAACCTATTCATTACTCCACCACCACGACCCCCCCCCCCCCTTTAAAGTAAATCAAGAAAAATACAGAACGTACGTCTGCATTGGTGGTAAGGGGAAAATGAAGAACAAAAAGTAAAGTGGTGTTGACTAAGCAATTCAGGGGTACGGACCTATGACTGAACACATTGACCGACTCCCATATAGGACTAGTCACCCTGGCGAATTAAGCCGTTGAGCTAACTCCGGTTGGTATTTGAAGACTATAATTTAAATCTTTTAAAGATAAGATTGCGAAATTTCACGCGTTAAAACTGCAAAAAAAAAAAAACATCGGCCAGGCCGAGGACTCGAACCCAGGCGATTAAACCCCGCAAACGAGGAGCCTAACCACTCGGCCATTCGACTACCGTTCAACATTGTTTCAAATCGATGTGACTTATGTTTAAAAACTGAATTAATAGCTCCAGTGTAGAATGAAGAAAAAAAAGTTATGTGGTGTTGACCAAGCATTCAGGGGTCGAACCCGTGACTTTACTCACTGAACGACCACCCATATAGGACTCTTTTGGGTTCTAGGATTCCCGGCCCACCACACATCCTTCCCTGTCCATGTTCATGTAACCCGTAGGCCACGCTACCGTAAAGGGAGGACTGACGGAGCGAGGCCCTAGCTCTTGCCGCCTATTCAAGCAAACGAGCTCCGTCCCTATACTAAGGTGCGCACCTGAACTCCGCGGACAGTACCAGCCCGGCGAATTAAGCCGCTGAGCTAACTCCGGTTGGTGATTGAAGACGATCAATTAATTCTTTTATAGATAAGATTGTGAAATCGCGCGCGTTGAAACTGAGGAAAAAATGACGTCGGGCAGAACGGGGACTCGAACCCAGGCGATGGAACCCCGGAGACGAGGAGGCTAACCACTCGGCCATTCGACTACCAGTCAACACTGTTTGAAATCGATGTGACCTAATAGGTTTGAAAGCTGGAGTAATAGCTCTATCCTACATCTGCTCAAAGGAAGAAGGAGAAACTGTGTTTTCAGGGTTAATGAGCCGCCCACGCATTAATTGTCCGAAAATTCGACCTATTTTATGTCGATAGAGGGCGCGCCACACAAATAGAAGTCACCAGCAAAGCGCGGGCTCAAAGGAAACAACACAAAATCAGACAAACGGCGCTGCCTCGCGACACTCGGAGTAGGTTGGCAATGTATATATTTTTCATTGGAAATTCTGAAATTTAAATAAAATTGTCTTGTTTGCATTGGGTAAGAATTTTTCCAAAAAAAATCATCGGTCAACCCACCAAAAATTGAAAAGAATATGACATGCTGGTCGTCATGTTTCTGTTGTCTCTGAACACGTGAGAGTTCTAAGTATTTTAATAAGATCGTGAAAGTATAGGCGTTTTAGCCCTTAGGTCTATGGGAATTGATTTGCTCCGTTTAACCCAAAGGGCTCTGTGTTAATAAACCCCGGTCACAACGGATCGTACGAAATGTTGTCGTGGTAAGGTCACAACGAACCCACGACGCATTTGTTCCACGACACGACATAAAATTTGGGCAGATCGTGGGTCATCGGGGGTCGTCGCGAGACAGTCCTACGAAATTTCGAGCATCGTGGCATCGATGTACGTGCATGTACGTACGGACGGGTAATGGACGCCTCGATCAAGACTAAAGAAAACTATGCATAGAAAGTTCAAGAAATTTTAAAATCGTATTATTCTCTATTCCACATCTTGTGGAAGTCCAAGGGTGGCATCGAAATGGATTTAGAAATTACAAGTCGATTTGCATGCGTGGGGACTACATTGTACGTTTGCACTTTCAAAAACATAGCATTCAAATGTATTGTAATGTCGAGCGACACATCATGTCAGAGCCAACACACCCCGCTTGCGTACATTGACCGACTCCCACATAGGACTCTTCACCCTGGCGAATTAAGCCGTTGAGCTAACTCCGGTTGGTATTTGAAGACTATAATTTAATTCTTTTAAAGATAGCCGAACCCAGGCGATTAAACCCCGCAAACGAGGAGCCTAACCACTCGGCCATTCGACTACCGGTCAACATTGTTTCAAATCGATGTGACTTATGTTTGAAAACTGGAGTAATAGCTCCAATATAAAAGAATGAAGTAACCTATTCATTACTCCACCACCACCCCCCCCCCCCCCCTTTAAAGTAAATCAAGAAAAATACAGAACGTACGTCTGCATTGGTGGTAAGGGGAAAATGAAGAACAAAAAGTAAAGTGGTGTTGACTAAGCAATTCAGGGGTACGGACCTATGACTGAACACATTGACCGACTCCCATATAGGACTAGTCACCCTGGCGAATTAAGCCGTTGAGCTAACTCCGGTTGGTATTTGAAGACTATAATTTAAATCTTTTAAAGATAAGATTGCGAAATTTCGCGCGTTAAAACTGCAAAAAAAAAAAAACATCGGCCCGGCCGAGGACTCGAACCCAGGGGATTAAACCCCGCAAACGAGGAGCATAACCACTCGGCCATTCGACTACCGTTCAACATTGTTTCAAATCGATGTGACTTATGTTTAAAAACTGAATTAATAGCTCCAGTGTAGAATGAAGAAAAAAAAGTTATGTGGTGTTGACCAAGCATTCAGGGGGTCGAACCCGTGACTTTACTCACTGAACGACCACCCATATAGGACTCTTTTGGGTTCTAGGATTCCCGGCCCACCACACATCCTTCCCTGTCCATGTTCATGTAACCCGTAGGCCACGCTACCGTAAAGGGAGGACTGACGGAGCGAGGCCCTAGCTCTTGCCGCCTATGCAAGCAAACGAGTTCCGTCCCTATACTAAGGTGCGCACCTGAACTCCGCGGACAGTACCAGCCCGACGAATTAAGCCGCTGAGCTAACTCCGGTTGGTGATTGAAGACGATCAATTAATTCTTTTATAGATAAGATTGTGAAATCGCGCGCGTTGAAACTGAGGAAAAAATGACGTCGGGCAGAACGGGGACTCGAACCCAGGCGATGGAACCCCGGAGACGAGGAGGCTAACCACTCGGCCATTCGACTACCAGTCAACACTGTTTGAAATCGATGTGACCTAATAGGTTTGAAAGCTGGAGTAATAGCTCTATCCTACATCTGCTCAAAGGAAGAAGGAGAAACTGTGTTTTCAGGGTTAATGAGCCGCCCACGCATTAATTGTCCGAAAATTCGACCTATTTTATGTCGATAGAGGGCGCGCCACACAAATAGAAGTCACCAGCAAAGCGCGGGCTCAAAGGAAACAACACAAAATCAGACAAACGGCGCTGCCTCGCGACACTCGGAGTAGGTTGGCAATGTATATATTTTTCATTGGAAATTCTGAAATTTAAATAAAATTGTCTTGTTTGCATTGGGTAAGAATTTTTCCCAAAAAAATCATCGGTCAACCCACCAAAAATTGAAAAGAATATGACATGCTGGTCGTCATGTTTCTGTTGTCTCTGAACACGTGAGAGTTCTAAGTATTTTAATAAGATCGTGAAAGTATAGGCGTTTTAGCCCTTAGGTCTATGGGAATTGATTTGCTCCGTTTAACCCAAAGGGCTCTGTGTTAATAAACCCCGGTCACAACGGATCGTACAAAATGTTGTCGTGGTAAGGTCACAACGAACCCACGACGCATTTGTTCCACGACACGACATAAAATTTGGGCAGATCGTGGGTCATCGGGGGTCGTCGCGAGACAGTCCTACGAAATTTCGAGCATCGTGGCATCGATGTACGTGCATGTACGTACGGACGGGTAATGGACGCCTCGATCAAGACTAAAGAAAACTATGCATAGAAAGTTCAAGAAATTTTAAAATCGTATTATTCTCTATTCCACATCTTGTGGAAGTCCAAGGGTGGCATCGAAATGGATTTAGAAATTACAAGTCGATTTGCATGCGTGGGGACTACATTGTACGTTTGCACTTTCAAAAACATAGCATTCAAATGTATTGTAACGTCGAGCGACACATCATGTCAGAGCCAACACACCCCGCTTGCGTACATTGACCGACTCCCACATAGATAGGACTCTTCACCCTGGCGAATTAAGCCGTTGAGCTAACTCCGGTTGGTATTTGAAGACTATAATTTAATTCTTTTAAAGATAGCCGAACCCAGGCGATTAAACCCCGCAAACGAGGAGCCTAACCACTCGGCCATTCGACTACCGGTCAACATTGTTTCAAATCGATGTGACTTATGTTTGAAAACTGGAGTAATAGCTCCAATATAAAAGAATGAAGTAACCTATTCATTACTCCACCACCCCCCCCCCCCCCCCCCCCTTTAAAGTAAATCAAGAAAAATACAGAACGTACGTCTGCATTGGTGGTAAGGGGAAAATGAAGAACAAAAAGTAAAGTGGTGTTGACTAAGCAATTCAGGGGTACGGACCTATGACTGAACACATTGACCGACTCCCATATAGGACTAGTCACCCTGGCGAATTAAGCCGTTGAGCTAACTCCGGTTGGTATTTGAAGACTATAATTTAATAATTTTTTTAAAGATCTCGAACCCAGGCGATTAAACCCCGCAAACGAGGAGCCTAACCACTCGGCCATTCGACTACCGGTCAACATTGTTTCAAATCGATGTGACTTATGTTTGAAAACTGGAGTAATAGCTCCAATATAAAAGAATGAAGTAACCTATTCATTACTCCACCACCACGACCCCCCCCCCCCCCTTTAAAGTAAATCAAGAAAAATACAGAACGTACGTCTGCATTGGTGGTAAGGGGAAAATGAAGAACAAAAAGTAAAGTGGTGTTGACTAAGCAATTCAGGGGTACGGACCTATGACTGAACACATTGACCGACTCCCATATAGGACTAGTCACCCTGGCGAATTAAGCCGTTGAGCTAACTCCGGTTGGTATTTGAAGACTATAATTTAAATCTTTTAAAGATAAGATTGCGAAATTTCACGCGTTAAAACTGCAAAAAAAAAAAAACATCGGCCAGGCCGAGGACTCGAACCCAGGCGATTAAACCCCGCAAACGAGGAGCCTAACCACTCGGCCATTCGACTACCGTTCAACATTGTTTCAAATCGATGTGACTTATGTTTAAAAACTGAATTAATAGCTCCAGTGTAGAATGAAGAAAAAAAAGTTATGTGGTGTTGACCAAGCATTCAGGGGGTCGAACCCGTGACTTTACTCACTGAACGAACACCCATATAGGACTCTTTTGGGTTCTAGGATTCCCGGCCCACCACACATCCTTCCCTGTCCATGTTCATGTAACCCGTAGGCCACGCTACCGTAAAGGGAGGACTGACGGAGCGAGGCCCTAGCTCTTGCCGCCTATGCAAGCAAACGAGCTCCGTCCCTATACTAAGGTGCGCACCTGAACTCCGCGGACAGTACCAGCCCGACGAATTAAGCCGCTGAGCTAACTCCGGTTGGTGATTGAAGACGATCAATTAATTCTTTTATAGATAAGATTGTGAAATCCCGCGCGTTGAAACTGAGGAAAAAATGACGTCGGGCAGAACGGGGACTCGAACCCAGGCGATGGAACCCCGGAGACGAGGAGGCTAACCACTCGGCCATTCGACTACCAGTCAACACTGTTTGAAATCGATGTGACCTAATAGGTTTGGAAGCTGGAGTAATAGCTCTATCCTACATCTGCTCAAAGAAAGAAGGAGAAACTGTGTTTTCAGGGTTAATGAGCCGCCCACGCATTAATTGTCCGAAAATTCGACCTATTTTATGTCGATAAAGGGCGCGCCACACAAATAGAAGTCACCAGCAAAGCGCGGGCTCAAAGGAAACAACACAAAATCAGACAAACGGCGCTGCCTCGCGACACTCGGAGTAGGTTGGCAATGTATATATTTTTCATTGGAAATTCTGAAATTTAAATAAAATTGTCTTGTTTGCATTGGGTAAGAATTTTTCCCAAAAAAATCATCGGTCAACCCACCAAAAATTGAAAAGAATATGACATGCTGGTCGTCATGTTTCTGTTGTCTCTGAACACGTGAGAGTTCTAAGTATTTTAATAAGATCGTGAAAGTATAGGCGTTTTAGCCCTTAGGTCTATGGGAATTGATTTGCTCCGTTTAACCCAAAGGGCTCTGTGTTAATAAACCCCGGTCACAACGGATCGTACGAAATGTTGTCGTGGTAAGGTCACAACGAACCCACGACGCATTTGTTCCACGACACGACATAAAATTTGGGCAGATCGTGGGTCATCGGGGGTCGTCGCGAGACAGTCCTACGAAATTTCGAGCATCGTGGCATCGATGTACGTGCATGTACGTACGGACGGGTAATGGACGCCTCGATCAAGACTAAAGAAAACTATGCATAGAAAGTTCAAGAAATTTTAAAATCGTATTATTCTCTATTCCACATCTTGTGGAAGTCCAAGGGTGGCATCGAAATGGATTTAGAAATTACAAGTCGATTTGCATGCGTGGGGACTACATTGTACGTTTGCACTTTCAAAAACATAGCATTCAAATGTATTGTAACGTCGAGCGACACATCATGTCAGAGCCAACACACCCCGCTTGCGTACATTGACCGACTCCCACATAGGACTCTTCACCCTGGCGAATTAAGCCGTTGAGCTAACTCCGGTTGGTATTTGAAGACTATAATTTAATTCTTTTAAAGATAGCCGAACCCAGGCGATTACACCCCGCAAACGAGGAGCCTAACCACTCGGCCATTCGACTACCGGTCAACATTGTTTCAAATCGATGTGACTTATGTTTGAAAACTGGAGTAATAGCTCCAATATAAAAGAATGAAGTAACCTATTCATTACTCCACCACCACCCCCCCCCCCCCCCCCCCCCACCCCCCCTTTAAAGTAAATCAAGAAAAATACAGAACGTACGTCTGCATTGGTGGTAAGGGGAAAATGAAGAACAAAAAGTAAAGTGGTGTTGACTAAGCAATTCAGGGGTACGGACCTATGACTGAACACATTGACCGACTCCCATATAGGACTAGTCACCCTGGCGAATTAAGCCGTTGAGCTAACTCCGGTTGGTATTTGAAGACTATAATTTAAATCTTTTAAAGATAAGATTGCGAAATTTCGCGCGTTAAAACTGCAAAAAAAAAAAAACATCGGCCCGGCCGAGGACTCGAACCGGCCGAGGACTCGAACCCAGGCGATTAAACCCCGCAAACGAGGAGCCTAACCACTCGGCCATTCGACTACCGTTCAACATTGTTTCAAATCGATGTGACTTATGTTTAAAAACTGAATTAATAGCTCCAGTGTAGAATGAAGAAAAAAAAGTTATGTGGTGTTGACCAAGCATTCAGGGGGTCGAACCCGTGACTTTACTCACTGAACGACCACCCATATAGGACTCTTTTGGGTTCTAGGATTCCCGGCCCACCACACATCCTTCCCTGTCCATGTTCATGTAACCCGTAGGCCACGCTACCGTAAAGGGAGGACTGACGGAGCGAGGCCCTAGCTCTTGCCGCCTATGCAAGCAAACGAGCTCCGTCCCTATACTAAGGTGCGCACCTGAACTCCGCGGACAGTACCAGCCCGACGAATTAAGCCGCTGAGCTAACTCCGGTTGGTGATTGAAGACGATCAATTAATTATTTTATAGATAAGATTGTGAAATCGCGCGCGTTGAAACTGAGGAAAAAATGACGTCGGGCAGAACGGGGACTCGAACCCAGGCGATGGAACCCCGGAGACGAGGAGGCTAACCACTCGGCCATTCGACTACCAGTCAACACTGTTTGAAATCGATGTGACCTAATAGGTTTGGAAGCTGGAGTAATAGCTCTATCCTACATCTGCTCAAAGGAAGAAGGAGAAACTGTGTTTTCAGGGTTAATGAGCCGCCCACGCATTAATTGTCCGAAAATTCGACCTATTTTATGTCGATAGAGGGCGCGCCACACAAATAGAAGTCACCAGCAAAGCGCGGGCTCAAAGGAAAGAACACAAAATCAGACAAACGGCGCTGCCTCGCGACACTCGGAGTAGGTTGGCAATGTATATATTTTTCATTGGAAATTCTGAAATTTAAATAAAATTGTCTTGTTTGCATTGGGTAAGAATTTTTCCCAAAAAAATCATCGGTCAACCCACCAAAAATTGAAAAGAATATGACATGCTGGTCGTCATGTTTCTGTTGTCTCTGAACACGTGAGAGTTCTAAGTATTTTAATAAGATCGTGAAAGTATAGGCGTTTTAGCCCTTAGGTCTATGGGAATTGATTTGCTCCGTTTAACCCAAAGGGCTCTGTGTTAATAAACCCCGGTCACAACGGATCGTACGAAATGTTGTCGTGGTAAGGTCACAACGAACCCACGACGCATTTGTTCCACGACACGACATAAAATTTGGGCAGATCGTGGGTCATCGGGGGTCGTCGCGAGACAGTCCTACGAAATTTCGAGCATCGTGGCATCGATGTACGTGCATGTACGTACGGACGGGTAATGGACGCCTCGATCAAGACTAAAGAAAACTATGCATAGAAAGTTCAAGAAATTTTAAAATCGTATTATTCTCTATTCCACATCTTGTGGAAGTCCAAGGGTGGCATCGAAATGGATTTAGAAATTACAAGTCGATTTGCATGCGTAGGGGCTACATTGTACGTTTGCACTTTCAAAAACATAGCATTCAAATGTATTGTAACGTCGAGCGACACATCATGTCAGAGCCAACACACCCCGCTTGCGTACATTGACCGACTCCCACATAGGACTCTTCACCCTGGCGAATTAAGCCGTTGAGCTAACTCCGGTTGGTATTTGAAGACTATAATTTAATTCTTTTAAAGATAGCCGAACCCAGGCGATTAAACCCCGCAAACGAGGAGCCTAACCACTCGGCCATTCGACTACCGGTCAACATTGTTTCAAATCGATGTGACTTATGTTTGAAAACTGGAGTAATAGCTCCAATATAAAAGAATGAAGTAACCTATTCATTACTCCACCACCACCCCCCCCCCCCCCCCCCTTTAAAGTAAATCAAGAAAAATACAGAACGTACGTCTGCATTGGTGGTAAGGGGAAAATGAAGAACAAAAAGTAAAGTGGTGTTGACTAAGCAATTCAGGGGTACGGACCTATGACTGAACACATTGACCGACTCCCATATAGGACTAGTCACCCTGGCGAATTAAGCCGTTGAGCTAACTCCGGTTGGTATTTGAAGACTATAATTTAATTATTTTTTTAAAGATCTCGAACCCAGGCGATTAAACCCCGCAAACGAGGAGCCTAACCACTCGGCCGTTCGACTACCGGTCAACATTGTTTCAAATCGATGTGACTTATGTTTGAAAACTGGAGTAATAGCTCCAATATAAAAGAATGAAGTAACCTATTCATTACTCCACCACCACGACCCCCCCCCCCCCCCCCCCTTTAAAGTAAATCAAGAAAAATACAGAACGTACGTCTGCATTGGTGGTAAGGGGAAAATGAAGAACAAAAAGTAAAGTGGTGTTGACTAAGCAATTCAGGGGTACGGACCTATGACTGAACACATTGACCGACTCCCATATAGGACTAGTCACCCTGGCGAATTAAGCCGTTGAGCTAACTCCGGTTGGTATTTGAAGACTATAATTTAAATCTTTTAAAGATAAGATTGCGAAATTTCACGCGTTAAAACTGCAAAAAAAAAAAACATCGGCCAGGCCGAGGACTCGAACCCAGGCGATTAAACCCCGCAAACGAGGAGCCTAACCACTCGGCCATTCGACTACCGTTCAACATTGTTTCAAATCGATGTGACTTATGTTTAAAAACTGAATTAATAGCTCCAGTGTAGAATGAAGAAAAAAAAGTTATGTGGTGTTGACCAAGCATTCAGGGGGTCGAACCCGTGACTTTACTCACTGAACGACCACCCATATAGGACTCTTTTGGGTTCTAGGATTCCCGGCCCACCACACATCCTTCCCTGTCCATGTTCATGTAACCCGTAGGCCACGCTACCGTAAAGGGAGGACTGACGGAGCGAGGCCCTAGCTCTTGCCGCCTATGCAAGCAAACGAGCTCCGTCCCTATACTAAGGTGCGCACCTGAACTCCGCGGACAGTACCAGCCCGACGAATTAAGCCGCTGAGCTAACTCCGGTTGGTGATTGAAGACGATCAATTAATTCTTTTATAGATAAGATTGTGAAATCCCGCGCGTTGAAACTGAGGAAAAAATGACGTCGGGCAGAACGGGGACTCGAACCCAGGCGATGGAACCCCGGAGACGAGGAGGCTAACCACTCGGCCATTCGACTACCAGTCAACACTGTTTGAAATCGATGTGACCTAATAGGTTTGGAAGCTGGAGTAATAGCTCTATCCTACATCTGCTGAAAGGAAGAAGGAGAAACTGTGTTTTCAGGGTTAATGAGCCGCCCACGCATTAATTGTCCGAAAATTCGACCTATTTTATGTCGATAGAGGGCGCGCCACACAAATAGAAGTCACCAGCAAAGCGCGGGCTCAAAGGAAACAACACAAAATCAGACAAACGGCGCTGCCTCGCGACACTCGGAGTAGGTTGGCAATGTATATATTTTTCATTGGAAATTCTGAAATTTAAATAAAATTGTCTTGTTTGCATTGGGTAAGAATTTTTCAAAAAAAAATCATCGGTCAACCCACCAAAAATTGAAAAGAATATGACATGCTGGTCGTCATGTTTCTGTTGTCTCTGAACACGTGAGAGTTCTAAGTATTTTAATAAGATCGTGAAAGTATAGGCGTTTTAGCCCTTAGGTCTATGGGAATTGATTTGCTCCGTTTAACCCAAAGGGCTCTGTGTTAATAAACCCCGGTCACAACGGATCGTACGAAATGTTGTCGTGGTAAGGTCACAACGAACCCACGACGCATTTGTTCCACGACACGACATAAAATTTGGGCAGATCGTGGGTCATCGGGGGTCGTCGCGAGACAGTCCTACGAAATTTCGAGCATCGTGGCATCGATGTACGTGCATGTACGTACGGACGGGTAATGGACGCCTCGATCAAGACTAAAGAAAACTATGCATAGAAAGTTCAAGAAATTTTAAAATCGTATTATTCTCTATTCCACATCTTGTGGAAGTCCAAGGGTGGCATCGAAATGGATTTAGAAATTACAAGTCGATTTGCATGCGTGGGGACTACATTGTACGTTTGCACTTTCAAAAACATAGCATTCAAATGTATTGTAACGTCGAGCGACACATCATGTCAGAGCCAACACACCCCGCTTGCGTACATTGACCGACTCCCACATAGGACTCTTCACCCTGGCGAATTAAGCCGTTGAGCTAACTCCGGTTGGTATTTGAAGACTATAATTTAATTCTTTTAAAGATAGCCGAACCCAGGCGATTAAACCCCGCAAACGAGGAGCCTAACCACTCGGCCATTCGACTACCGGTCAACATTGTTTCAAATCGATGTGACTTATGTTTGAAAACTGGAGTAATAGCTCCAATATAAAAGAATGAAGTAACCTATTCATTACTCCACCACCCCCCCCCCCCCCCCCCCCCTTTAAAGTAAATCAAGAAAAATACAGAACGTACGTCTGCATTGGTGGTAAGGGGAAAATGAAGAACAAAAAGTAAAGTGGTGTTGACTAAGCAATTCAGGGGTACGGACCTATGACTGAACACATTGACCGACTCCCATATAGGACTAGTCACCCTGGCGAATTAAGCCGTTGAGCTAACTCCGGTTGGTATTTGAAGACTATAATTTAAATCTTTTAAAGATAAGATTGCGAAATTTCGCGCGTTAAAACTGCAAAAAAAACTAAACATCGGCCCGGCCGAGGACTCGAACCCAGGCGATTAAACCCCGCAAACGAGGAGCCTAACCACTCGGCCATTCGACTACCGTTCAACATTGTTTCAAATCGATGTGACTTATGTTTAAAAACTGAATTAATAGCTCCAGTGTAGAATGAAGAAAAAAAAGTTATGTGGTGTTGACCAAGCATTCAGGGGTCGAACCCGTGACTTTACTCACTGAACGACCACCCATATAGGACTCTTTTGGGTTCTAGGATTCCCGGCCCACCACACATCCTTCCCTGTCCATGTTCATGTAACCCGTAGGCCACGCTACCGTAAAGGGAGGACTGACGGAGCGAGGCCCTAGCTCTTGCCGCCTATTCAAGCAAACGAGCTCCGTCCCTATACTAAGGTGCGCACCTGAACTCCGCGGACAGTACCAGCCCGACGAATTAAGCCGCTGAGCTAACTCCGGTTGGTGATTGAAGACGATCAATTAATTCTTTTATAGATAAGATTGTGAAATCGCGCGCGTTGAAACTGAGGAAAAAATGACGTCGGGCAGAACGGGGACTCGAACCCAGGCGATGGAACCCCGGAGACGAGGAGGCTAACCACTCGGCCATTCGACTACCAGTCAACACTGTTTGAAATCGATGTGACCTAATAGGTTTGAAAGCTGGAGTAATAGCTCTATCCTACATCTGCTCAAAGGAAGAAGGAGAAACTGTGTTTTCAGGGTTAATGAGCCGCCCACGCATTAATTGTCCGAAAATTCGACCTATTTTATGTCGATAGAGGGCGCGCCACACAAATAGAAGTCACCAGCAAAGCGCGGGCTCAAAGGAAACAACACAAAATCAGACAAACGGCGCTGCCTCGCGACACTCGGAGTAGGTTGGCAATGTATATATTTTTCATTGGAAATTCTGAAATTTAAATAAAATTGTCTTGTTTGCATTGGGTAAGAATTTTTCCAAAAAAAATCATCGGTCAACCCACCAAAAATTGAAAAGAATATGACATGCTGGTCGTCATGTTTCTGTTGTCTCTGAACACGTGAGAGTTCTAAGTATTTTAATAAGATCGTGAAAGTATAGGCGTTTTAGCCCTTAGGTCTATGGGAATTGATTTGCTCCGTTTAACCCAAAGGGCTCTGTGTTAATAAACCCCGGTCACAACGGATCGTACGAAATGTTGTCGTGGTAAGGTCACAACGAACCCACGACGCATTTGTTCCACGACACGACATAAAATTTGGGCAGATCGTGGGTCATCGGGGGTCGTCGCGAGACAGTCCTACGAAATTTCGAGCATCGTGGCATCGATGTACGTGCATGTACGTACGGACGGGTAATGGACGCCTCGATCAAGACTAAAGAAAACTATGCATAGAAAGTTCAAGAAATTTTAAAATCGTATTATTCTCTATTCCACATCTTGTGGAAGTCCAAGGGTGGCATCGAAATGGATTTAGAAATTACAAGTCGATTTGCATGCGTGGGGACTACATTGTACGTTTGCACTTTCAAAAACATAGCATTCAAATGTATTGTAATGTCGAGCGACACATCATGTCAGAGCCAACACACCCCGCTTGCGTACATTGACCGACTCCCACATAGGACTCTTCACCCTGGCGAATTAAGCCGTTGAGCTAACTCCGGTTGGTATTTGAAGACTATAATTTAATTCTTTTAAAGATAGCCGAACCCAGGCGATTAAACCCCGCAAACGAGGAGCCTAACCACTCGGCCATTCGACTACCGGTCAACATTGTTTCAAATCGATGTGACTTATGTTTGAAAACTGGAGTAATAGCTCCAATATAAAAGAATGAAGTAACCTATTCATTACTCCACCACCACCCCCCCCCCCCCCCCCCCCCTTTAAAGTAAATCAAGAAAAATACAGAACGTACGTCTGCATTGGTGGTAAGGGGAAAATGAAGAACAAAAAGTAAAGTGGTGTTGACTAAGCAATTCAGGGGTACGGACCTATGACTGAACACATTGACCGACTCCCATATAGGACTAGTCACCCTGGCGAATTAAGCCGTTGAGCTAACTCCGGTTGGTATTTGAAGACTATAATTTAAATCTTTTAAAAATAAGATTGCGAAATTTCGCGCGTTAAAACTGCAAAAAAAAAAAAAAACATCGGCCCGGCCGAGGACTCGAACCCAGGGGATTAAACCCCGCAAACGAGGAGCATAACCACTCGGCCATTCGACTACCGTTCAACATTGTTTCAAATCGATGTGACTTATGTTTAAAAACTGAATTAATAGCTCCAGTGTAGAATGAAGAAAAAAAAGTTATGTGGTGTTGACCAAGCATTCAGGGGGTCGAACCCGTGACTTTACTCACTGAACGACCACCCATATAGGACTCTTTTGGGTTCTAGGATTCCCGGCCCACCACACATCCTTCCCTGTCCATGTTCATGTAACCCGTAGGCCACGCTACCGTAAAGGGAGGACTGACGGAGCGAGGCCCTAGCTCTTGCCGCCTATGCAAGCAAACGAGCTCCGTCCCTATACTAAGGTGCGCACCTGAACTCCGCGGACAGTACCAGCCCGACGAATTAAGCCGCTGAGCTAACTCCGGTTGGTGATTGAAGACGATCAATTAATTCTTTTATAGATAAGATTGTGAAATCGCGCGCGTTGAAACTGAGGAAAAAATGACGTCGGGCAGAACGGGGACTCGAACCCAGGCGATGGAACCCCGGAGACGAGGAGGCTAACCACTCGGCCATTCGACTACCAGTCAACACTGTTTGAAATCGATGTGACCTAATAGGTTTGAAAGCTGGAGTAATAGCTCTATCCTACATCTGCTCAAAGGAAGAAGGAGAAACTGTGTTTTCAGGGTTAATGAGCCGCCCACGCATTAATTGTCCGAAAATTCGACCTATTTTATGTCGATAGAGGGCGCGCCACACAAATAGAAGTCACCAGCAAAGCGCGGGCTCAAAGGAAACAACACAAAATCAGACAAACGGCGCTGCCTCGCGACACTCGGAGTAGGTTGGCAATGTATATATTTTTCATTGGAAATTCTGAAATTTAAATAAAATTGTCTTGTTTGCATTGGGTAAGAATTTTTCCCAAAAAAATCATCGGTCAACCCACCAAAAATTGAAAAGAATATGACATGCTGGTCGTCATGTTTCTGTTGTCTCTGAACACGTGAGAGTTCTAAGTATTTTAATAAGATCGTGAAAGTATAGGCGTTTTAGCCCTTAGGTCTATGGGAATTGATTTGCTCCGTTTAACCCAAAGGGCTCTGTGTTAATAAACCCCGGTCACAACGGATCGTACAAAATGTTGTCGTGGTAAGGTCACAACGAACCCACGACGCATTTGTTCCACGACACGACATAAAATTTGGGCAGATCGTGGGTCATCGGGGGTCGTCGCGAGACAGTCCTACGAAATTTCGAGCATCGTGGCATCGATGTACGTGCATGTACGTACGGACGGGTAATGGACGCCTCGATCAAGACTAAAGAAAACTATGCATAGAAAGTTCAAGAAATTTTAAAATCGTATTATTCTCTATTCCACATCTTGTGGAAGTCCAAGGGTGGCATCGAAATGGATTTAGAAATTACAAGTCGATTTGCATGCGTGGGGACTACATTGTACGTTTGCACTTTCAAAAACATAGCATTCAAATGTATTGTAACGTCGAGCGACACATCATGTCAGAGCCAACACACCCCGCTTGCGTACATTGACCGACTCCCACATAGATAGGACTCTTCACCCTGGCGAATTAAGCCGTTGAGCTAACTCCGGTTGGTATTTGAAGACTATAATTTAATTCTTTTAAAGATAGCCGAACCCAGGCGATTAAACCCCGCAAACGAGGAGCCTAACCACTCGGCCATTCGACTACCGGTCAACATTGTTTCAAATCGATGTGACTTATGTTTGAAAACTGGAGTAATAGCTCCAATATAAAAGAATGAAGTAACCTATTCATTACTCCACCACCACCCCCCCCCCCCCCCCCCCTTTAAAGTAAATCAAGAAAAATACAGAACGTACGTCTGCATTGGTGGTAAGGGGAAAATGAAGAACAAAAAGTAAAGTGGTGTTGACTAAGCAATTCAGGGGTACGGACCTATGACTGAACACATTGACCGACTCCCATATAGGACTAGTCACCCTGGCGAATTAAGCCGTTGAGCTAACTCCGGTTGGTATTTGAAGACTATAATTTAATTATTTTTTTAAAGATCTCGAACCCAGGCGATTAAACCCCGCAAACGAGGAGCCTAACCACTCGGCCATTCGACTACCGGTCAACATTGTTTCAAATCGATGTGACTTATGTTTGAAAACTGGAGTAATAGCTCCAATATAAAAGAATGAATTAACCTATTCATTACTCCACCACCACGACCCCCCCCCCCCCCCCCCCCCCCCCTTTAAAGTAAATCAAGAAAAATACAGAACGTACGTCTGCATTGGTGGTAAGGGGAAAATGAAGAACAAAAAGTAAAGTGGTGTTGACTAAGCAATTCAGGGGTACGGACCTATGACTGAACACATTGACCGACTCCCATATAGGACTAGTCACCCTGGCGAATTAAGCCGTTGAGCTAACTCCGGTTGGTATTTGAAGACTATAATTTAAATCTTTTAAAGATAAGATTGCGAAATTTCACGCGTTAAAACTGCAAAAAAAAAAAAACATCGGCCAGGCCGAGGACTCGAACCCAGGCGATTAAACCCCGCAAACGAGGAGCCTAACCACTCGGCCATTCGACTACCGTTCAACATTGTTTCAAATCGATGTGACTTATGTTTAAAAACTGAATTAATAGCTCCAGTGTAGAATGAAGAAAAAAAAGTTATGTGGTGTTGACCAAGCATTCAGGGGGTCGAACCCGTGACTTTACTCACTGAACGACCACCCATATAGGACTCTTTTGGGTTCTAGGATTCCCGGCCCACCACACATCCTTCCCTGTCCATGTTCATGTAACCCGTAGGCCACGCTACCGTAAAGGGAGGACTGACGGAGCGAGGCCCTAGCTCTTGCCGCCTATGCAAGCAAACGAGCTCCGTCCCTATACTAAGGTGCGCACCTGAACTCCGCGGACAGTACCAGCCCGACGAATTAAGCCGCTGAGCTAACTCCGGTTGGTGATTGAAGACGATCAATTAATTCTTTTATAGATAAGATTGTGAAATCCCGCGCGTTGAAACTGAGGAAAAAATGACGTCGGGCAGAACGGGGACTCGAACCCAGGCGATGGAACCCCGGAGACGAGGAGGCTAACCACTCGGCCATTCGACTACCAGTCAACACTGTTTGAAATCGATGTGACCTAATAGGTTTGGAAGCTGGAGTAATAGCTCTATCCTACATCTGCTCAAAGAAAGAAGGAGAAACTGTGTTTTCAGGGTTAATGAGCCGCCCACGCATTAATTGTCCGAAAATTCGACCTATTTTATGTCGATAAAGGGCGCGCCACACAAATAGAAGTCACCAGCAAAGCGCGGGCTCAAAGGAAACAACACAAAATCAGACAAACGGCGCTGCCTCGCGACACTCGGAGTAGGTTGGCAATGTATATATTTTTCATTGGAAATTCTGAAATTTAAATAAAATTGTCTTGTTTGCATTGGGTAAGAATTTTTCCCAAAAAAATCATCGGTCAACCCACCAAAAATTGAAAAGAATATGACATGCTGGTCGTCATGTTTCTGTTGTCTCTGAACACGTGAGAGTTCTAAGTATTTTAATAAGATCGTGAAAGTATAGGCGTTTTAGCCCTTAGGTCTATGGGAATTGATTTGCTCCGTTTAACCCAAAGGGCTCTGTGTTAATAAACCCCGGTCACAACGGATCGTACGAAATGTTGTCGTGGTAAGGTCACAACGAACCCACGACGCATTTGTTCCACGACACGACATAAAATTTGGGCAGATCGTGGGTCATCGGGGGTCGTCGCGAGACAGTCCTACGAAATTTCGAGCATCGTGGCATCGATGTACGTGCATGTACGTACGGACGGGTAATGGACGCCTCGATCAAGACTAAAGAAAACTATGCATAGAAAGTTCAAGAAATTTTAAAATCGTATTATTCTCTATTCCACATCTTGTGGAAGTCCAAGGGTGGCATCGAAATGGATTTAGAAATTACAAGTCGATTTGCATGCGTGGGGACTACATTGTACGTTTGCACTTTCAAAAACATAGCATTCAAATGTATTGTAACGTCGAGCGACACATCATGTCAGAGCCAACACACCCCGCTTGCGTACATTGACCGACTCCCACATAGGACTCTTCACCCTGGCGAATTAAGCCGTTGAGCTAACTCCGGTTGGTATTTGAAGACTATAATTTAATTCTTTTAAAGATAGCCGAACCCAGGCGATTACACCCCGCAAACGAGGAGCCTAACCACTCGGCCATTCGACTACCGGTCAACATTGTTTCAAATCGATGTGACTTATGTTTGAAAACTGGAGTAATAGCTCCAATATAAAAGAATGAAGTAACCTATTCATTACTCCACCACCACCCCCCCCCCCCCCCCCCCCCCCACCCCCCCTTTAAAGTAAATCAAGAAAAATACAGAACGTACGTCTGCATTGGTGGTAAGGGGAAAATGAAGAACAAAAAGTAAAGTGGTGTTGACTAAGCAATTCAGGGGTACGGACCTATGACTGAACACATTGACCGACTCCCATATAGGACTAGTCACCCTGGCGAATTAAGCCGTTGAGCTAACTCCGGTTGGTATTTGAAGACTATAATTTAAATCTTTTAAAGATAAGATTGCGAAATTTCGCGCGTTAAAACTGCAAACAAACAAAAACATCGGCCCGGCCGAGGACTCGAACCGGCCGAGGACTCGAACCCAGGCGATTAAACCCCGCAAACGAGGAGCCTAACCACTCGGCCATTCGACTACCGTTCAACATTGTTTCAAATCGATGTGACTTATGTTTAAAAACTGAATTAATAGCTCCAGTGTAGAATGAAGAAAAAAAAGTTATGTGGTGTTGACCAAGCATTCAGGGGGTCGAACCCGTGACTTTACTCACTGAACGACCACCCATATAGGACTCTTTTGGGTTCTAGGATTCCCGGCCCACCACACATCCTTCCCTGTCCATGTTCATGTAACCCGTAGGCCACGCTACCGTAAAGGGAGGACTGACGGAGCGAGGCCCTAGCTCTTGCCGCCTATGCAAGCAAACGAGCTCCGTCCCTATACTAAGGTGCGCACCTGAACTCCGCGGACAGTACCAGCCCGACGAATTAAGCCGCTGAGCTAACTCCGGTTGGTGATTGAAGACGATCAATTAATTCTTTTATAGATAAGATTGTGAAATCGCGCGCGTTGAAACTGAGGAAAAAATGACGTCGGGCAGAACGGGGACTCGAACCCAGGCGATGGAACCCCGGAGACGAGGAGGCTAACCACTCGGCCATTCGACTACCAGTCAACACTGTTTGAAATCGATGTGACCTAATAGGTTTGGAAGCTGGAGTAATAGCTCTATCCTACATCTGCTCAAAGGAAGAAGGAGAAACTGTGTTTTCAGGGTTAATGAGCCGCCCACGCATTAATTGTCGGAAAATTCGACCTATTTTATGTCGATAGAGGGCGCGCCACACAAATAGAAGTCACCAGCAAAGCGCGGGCTCAAAGGAAAGAACACAAAATCAGACAAACGGCGCTGCCTCGCGACACTCGGAGTAGGTTGGCAATGTATATATTTTTCATTGGAAATTCTGAAATTTAAATAAAATTGTCTTGTTTGCATTGGGTAAGAATTTTTCCCAAAAAAATCATCGGTCAACCCACCAAAAATTGAAAAGAATATGACATGCTGGTCGTCATGTTTCTGTTGTCTCTGAACACGTGAGAGTTCTAAGTATTTTAATAAGATCGTGAAAGTATAGGCGTTTTAGCCCTTAGGTCTATGGGAATTGATTTGCTCCGTTTAACCCAAAGGGCTCTGTGTTAATAAACCCCGGTCACAACGGATCGTACGAAATGTTGTCGTGGTAAGGTCACAACGAACCCACGACGCATTTGTTCCACGACACGACATAAAATTTGGGCAGATCGTGGGTCATCGGGGGTCGTCGCGAGACAGTCCTACGAAATTTCGAGCATCGTGGCATCGATGTACGTGCATGTACGTACGGACGGGTAATGGACGCCTCGATCAAGACTAAAGAAAACTATGCATAGAAAGTTCAAGAAATTTTAAAATCGTATTATTCTCTATTCCACATCTTGTGGAAGTCCAAGGGTGGCATCGAAATGGATTTAGAAATTACAAGTCGATTTGCATGCGGGGGGACTACATTGTACGTTTGCACTTTCAAAAACATAGCATTCAAATGTATTGTAACGTCGAGCGACACATCATGTCAGAGCCAACACACCCCGCTTGCGTACATTGACCGACTCCCACATAGGACTCTTCACCCTGGCGAATTAAGCCGTTGAGCTAACTCCGGTTGGTATTTGAAGACTATAATTTAATTCTTTTAAAGATAGCCGAACCCAGGCGATTAAACCCCGCAAACGAGGAGCCTAACCACTCGGCCATTCGACTACCGGTCAACATTGTTTCAAATCGATGTGACTTATGTTTGAAAACTGGAGTAATAGCTCCAATATAAAAGAATGAAGTAACCTATTCATTACTCCACCACCACCCCCCCCCCCCCCCCCCTTTAAAGTAAATCAAGAAAAATACAGAACGTACGTCTGCATTGGTGGTAAGGGGAAAATGAAGAACAAAAAGTAAAGTGGTGTTGACTAAGCAATTCAGGGGTACGGACCTATGACTGAACACATTGACCGACTCCCATATAGGACTAGTCACCCTGGCGAATTAAGCCGTTGAGCTAACTCCGGTTGGTATTTGAAGACTATAATTTAAATCTTTTAAAGATAAGATTGCGAAATTTCGCGCGTTAAAACTGCAAAAAAAACAAAACATCGGCCCGGCCGAGGACTCGAACCCAGGCGATTAAACCCCGCAAACGAGGAGCCTAACCACTCGGCCATTCGACTACCGTTCAACATTGTTTCAAATCGATGTGACTTATGTTTAAAAACTGAATTAATAGCTCCAGTGTAGAATGAAGAAAAAAAAGTTATGTGGTGTTGACCAAGCATTCAGGGGGTCGAACCCGTGACTTTACTCACTGAACGACCACCCATATAGGACTCTTTTGGGTTCTAGGATTCCCGGCCCACCACACATCCTTCCCTGTCCATGTTCATGTAACCCGTAGGCCACGCTACCGTAAAGGGAGGACTGACGGAGCGAGGCCCTAGCTCTTGCCGCCTATGCAAGCAAACGAGCTCCGTCCCTATACTAAGGTGCGCACCTGAACTCCGCGGACAGTACCAGCCCGACGAATTAAGCCGCTGAGCTAACTCCGGTTGGTGATTGAAGACGATCAATTAATTCTTTTATAGATAAGATTGTGAAATCGCGCGCGTTGAAACTGAGGAAAAAATGACGTCGGGCAGAACGGGGACTCGAACCCAGGCGATGGAACCCCGGAGACGAGGAGGCTAACCACTCGGCCATTCGACTACCAGTCAACACTGTTTGAAATCGATGTGACCTAATAGGTTTGAAAGCTGGAGTAATAGCTCTATCCTACATCTGCTCAAAGGAAGAAGGAGAAACTGTGTTTTCAGGGTTAATGAGCCGCCCACGCATTAATTGTCCGAAAATTCGACCTATTTTATGTCGATAGAGGGCGCGCCACACAAATAGAAGTCACCAGCAAAGCGCGGGCTCAAAGGAAACAACACAAAATCAGACAAACGGCGCTGCCTCGCGACACTCGGAGTAGGTTGGCAATGTATATATTTTTCATTGGAAATTCTGAAATTTAAATAAAATTGTCTTGTTTGCATTGGTTAAGAATTTTTCCAAAAAAAATCATCGGTCAACCCACCAAAAATTGAAAAGAATATGACATGCTGGTCGTCATGTTTCTGTTGTCTCTGAACACGTGAGAGTTCTAAGTATTTTAATAAGATCGTGAAAGTATAGGCGTTTTAGCCCTTAGGTCTATGGGAATTGATTTGCTCCGTTTAACCCAAAGGGCTCTGTGTTAATAAACCCCGGTCACAACGGATCGTACGAAATGTTGTCGTGGTAAGGTCACAACGAACCCACGACGCATTTGTTCCACGACACGACATAAAATTTGGGCAGATCGTGGGTCATCGGGGGTCGTCGCGAGACAGTCCTACGAAATTTCGAGCATCGTGGCATCGATGTACGTGCATGTACGTACGGACGGGTAATGGACGCCTCGATCAAGACTAAAGAAAACTATGCATAGAAAGTTCAAGAAATTTTAAAATCGTATTATTCTCTATTCCACATCTTGTGGAAGTCCAAGGGTGGCATCGAAATGGATTTAGAAATTACAAGTCGATTTGCATGCGTAGGGGCTACATTGTACGTTTGCACTTTCAAAAACATAGCATTCAAATGTATTGTAACGTCGAGCGACACATCATGTCAGAGCCAACACACCCCGCTTGCGTACATTGACCGACTCCCACATAGGACTCTTCACCCTGGCGAATTAAGCCGTTGAGCTAACTCCGGTTGGTATTTGAAGACTATAATTTAATTCTTTTAAAGATAGCCGAACCCAGGCGATTAAACCCCGCAAACGAGGAGCCTAACCACTCGGCCATTCGACTACCGGTCAACATTGTTTCAAATCGATGTGACTTATGTTTGAAAACTGGAGTAATAGCTCCAATATAAAAGAATGAAGTAACCTATTCATTACTCCACCACCACCCCCCCCCCCCCCCCCCCCCTTTAAAGTAAATCAAGAAAAATACAGAACGTACGTCTGCATTGGTGGTAAGGGGAAAATGAAGAACAAAAAGTAAAGTGGTGTTGACTAAGCAATTCAGGGGTACGGACCTATGACTGAACACATTGACCGACTCCCATATAGGACTAGTCACCCTGGCGAATTAAGCCGTTGAGCTAACTCCGGTTGGTATTTGAAGACTATAATTTAATTATTTTTTTAAAGATCTCGAACCCAGGCGATTAAACCCCGCAAACGAGGAGCCTAACCACTCGGCCGTTCGACTACCGGTCAACATTGTTTCAAATCGATGTGACTTATGTTTGAAAACTGGAGTAATAGCTCCAATATAAAAGAATGAAGTAACCTATTCATTACTCCACCACCACGACCCCCCCCCCCCCCCCCCCCCTTTAAAGTAAATCAAGAAAAATACAGAACGTACGTCTGCATTGGTGGTAAGGGGAAAATGAAGAACAAAAAGTAAAGTGGTGTTGACTAAGCAATTCAGGGGTACGGACCTATGACTGAACACATTGACCGACTCCCATATAGGACTAGTCACCCTGGCGAATTAAGCCGTTGAGCTAACTCCGGTTGGTATTTGAAGACTATAATTTACATCTTTTAAAGATAAGATTGCGAAATTTCACGCGTTAAAACTGCAAAAAAAAAAAAACATCGGCCAGGCCGAGGACTCGAACCCAGGCGATTAAACCCCGCAAACGAGGAGCCTAACCACTCGGCCATTCGACTACCGTTCAACATTGTTTCAAATCGATGTGACTTATGTTTAAAAACTGAATTAATAGCTCCAGTGTAGAATGAAGAAAAAAAAGTTATGTGGTGTTGACCAAGCATTCAGGGGGTCGAACCCGTGACTTTACTCACTGAACGACCACCCATATAGGACTCTTTTGGGTTCTAGGATTCCCGGCCCACCACACATCCTTCCCTGTCCATGTTCATGTAACCCGTAGGCCACGCTACCGTAAAGGGAGGACTGACGGAGCGAGGCCCTAGCTCTTGCCGCCTATGCAAGCAAACGAGCTCCGTCCCTATACTAAGGTGCGCACCTGAACTCCGCGGACAGTACCAGCCCGACGAATTAAGCCGCTGAGCTAACTCCGGTTGGTGATTGAAGACGATCAATTAATTCTTTTATAGATAAGATTGTGAAATCCCGCGCGTTGAAACTGAGGAAAAAATGACGTCGGGCAGAACGGGGACTCGAACCCAGGCGATGGAACCCCGGAGACGAGGAGGCTAACCACTCGGCCATTCGACTACCAGTCAACACTGTTTGAAATCGATGTGACCTAATAGGTTTGGAAGCTGGAGTAATAGCTCTATCCTACATCTGCTGAAAGGAAGAAGGAGAAACTGTGTTTTCAGGGTTAATGAGCCGCCCACGCATTAATTGTCCGAAAATTCGACCTATTTTATGTCGATAGAGGGCGCGCCACACAAATAGAAGTCACCAGCAAAGCGCGGGCTCAAAGGAAACAACACAAAATCAGACAAACGGCGCTGCCTCGCGACACTCGGAGTAGGTTGGCAATGTATATATTTTTCATTGGAAATTCTGAAATTTAAATAAAATTGTCTTGTTTGCATTGGGTAAGAATTTTTCAAAAAAAAATCATCGGTCAACCCACCAAAAATTGAAAAGAATATGACATGCTGGTCGTCATGTTTCTGTTGTCTCTGAACACGTGAGAGTTCTAAGTATTTTAATAAGATCGTGAAAGTATAGGCGTTTTAGCCCTTAGGTCTATGGGAATTGATTTGCTCCGTTTAACCCAAAGGGCTCTGTGTTAATAAACCCCGGTCACAACGGATCGTACGAAATGTTGTCGTGGTAAGGTCACAACGAACCCACGACGCATTTGTTCCACGACACGACATAAAATTTGGGCAGATCGTGGGTCATCGGGGGTCGTCGCGAGACAGTCCTACGAAATTTCGAGCATCGTGGCATCGATGTACGTGCATGTACGTACGGACGGGTAATGGACGCCTCGATCAAGACTAAAGAAAACTATGCATAGAAAGTTCAAGAAATTTTAAAATCGTATTATTCTCTATTCCACATCTTGTGGAAGTCCAAGGGTGGCATCGAAATGGATTTAGAAATTACAAGTCGATTTGCATGCGTGGGGACTACATTGTACGTTTGCACTTTCAAAAACATAGCATTCAAATGTATTGTAACGTCGAGCGACACATCATGTCAGAGCCAACACACCCCGCTTGCGTACATTGACCGACTCCCACATAGGACTCTTCACCCTGGCGAATTAAGCCGTTGAGCTAACTCCGGTTGGTATTTGAAGACTATAATTTAATTCTTTTAAAGATAGCCGAACCCAGGCGATTAAACCCCGCAAACGAGGAGCCTAACCACTCGGCCATTCGACTACCGGTCAACATTGTTTCAAATCGATGTGACTTATGTTTGAAAACTGGAGTAATAGCTCCAATATAAAAGAATGAAGTAACCTATTCATTACTCCACCAC
Source organism: Crossaster papposus (assembly GCA_037893245.1). Taxonomy (NCBI): domain Eukaryota; kingdom Metazoa; phylum Echinodermata; class Asteroidea; order Velatida; family Solasteridae; genus Crossaster; species Crossaster papposus. The sequence continues at coordinate 1,469,913 of JBAIAA010000246.1, forward strand.
CCCCCCCCCCCCCCCTTTAAAGTAAATCAAGAAAAATACAGAACGTACGTCTGCATTGGTGGTAAGGGGAAAATGAAGAACAAAAAGTAAAGTGGTGTTGACTAAGCAATTCAGGGGTACGGACCTATGACTGAACACATTGACCGACTCCCATATAGGACTAGTCACCCTGGCGAATTAAGCCGTTGAGCTAACTCCGGTTGGTATTTGAAGACTATAATTTAAATCTTTTAAAGATAAGATTGCGAAATTTCGCGCGTTAAAACTGCAAAAAAAACTAAACATCGGCCCGGCCGAGGACTCGAACCCAGGCGATTAAACCCCGCAAACGAGGAGCCTAACCACTCGGCCATTCGACTACCGTTCAACATTGTTTCAAATCGATGTGACTTATGTTTAAAAACTGAATTAATAGCTCCAGTGTAGAATGAAGAAAAAAAAGTTATGTGGTGTTGACCAAGCATTCAGGGGGTCGAACCCGTGACTTTACTCACTGAACGACCACCCATATAGGACTCTTTTGGGTTCTAGGATTCCCGGCCCACCACACATCCTTCCCTGTCCATGTTCATGTAACCCGTAGGCCACGCTACCGTAAAGGGAGGACTGACGGAGCGAGGCCCTAGCTCTTGCCGCCTATGCAAGCAAACGAGCTCCGTCCCTATACTAAGGTGCGCACCTGAACTCCGCGGACAGTACCAGCCCGACGAATTAAGCCGCTGAGCTAACTCCGGTTGGTGATTGAAGACGATCAATTAATTCTTTTATAGATAAGATTGTGAAATCCCGCGCGTTGAAACTGAGGAAAAAATGACGTCGGGCAGAACGGGGACTCGAACCCAGGCGATGGAACCCCGGAGACGAGGAGGCTAACCACTCGGCCATTCGACTACCAGTCAACACTGTTTGAAATCGATGTGACCTAATAGGTTTGGAAGCTGGAGTAATAGCTCTATCCTACATCTGCTCAAAGGAAGAAGGAGAAACTGTGTTTTCAGGGTTAATGAGCCGCCCACGCATTAATTGTCCGAAAATTCGACCTATTTTATGTCGATAGAGGGCGCGCCACACAAATAGAAGTCACCAGCAAAGCGCGGGCTCAAAGGAAACAACACAAAATCAGACAAACGGCGCTGCCTCGCGACACTCGGAGTAGGTTGGCAATGTATATATTTTTCATTGGAAATTCTGAAATTTAAATAAAATTGTCTTGTTTGCATTGGGTAAGAATTTTTCAAAAAAAAATCATCGGTCAACCCACCAAAAATTGAAAAGAATATGACATGCTGGTCGTCATGTTTCTGTGGTCTCTGAACACGTGAGAGTTCTAAGTATTTTAATAAGATCGTGAAAGTATAGGCGTTTTAGCCCTTAGGTCTATGGGAATTGATTTGCTCCGTTTAACCCAAAGGGCTCTGTGTTAATAAACCCCGGTCACAACGGATCGTACGAAATGTTGTCGTGGTAAGGTCACAACGAACCCACGACGCATTTGTTCCACGACACGACATAAAATTTGGGCAGATCGTGGGTCATCGGGGGTCGTCGCCAGACAGTCCTACGAAATTTCGAGCATCGTGGCATCGATGTACGTGCATGTACGTACGGACGGGTAATGGACGCCTCGATCAAGACTAAAGAAAACTATGCATAGAAAGTTCAAGAAATTTTAAAATCGTATTATTCTCTATTCCACATCTTGTGGAAGTCCAAGGGTGGCATCGAAATGGATTTAGAAATTACAAGTCGATTTGCATGCGGGGGAACTACATTGTACGTTTGCACTTTCAAAAACATAGCATTGTAACGTCGAGCGACACATCATGTCAGAGCCAACACACCCCGCTTGCGTACATTGACCGACTCCCACATAGGACTCTTCACCCTGGCGAATTAAGCCGTTGAGCTAACTCCGGTTGGTATTTGAAGACTATAATTTAATTCTTTTAAAGATAAGATTGCGAAATTTCGCGAAAAAAAAAACATCGGCCAGGACAAGAACCCAGGCGATTAAACCCCGCAAACGAGGAGCCTAACCACTCGGCCATTCGAATACCGGTCAACATTGTTTCAAATCGATGTGACTTATGTTTGAAAACTGGAGTAATAGCTCCAATATAAAAGAATGAAGTAACCTATTCATTACTCCACAACCACCACCCCCCCCCCCCCCCTTTTAAAGTAAATCAAGAAAAATACAGAACGTACGTCTGCATTGGTGGTAAGGGGAAAATGAAGAACAAAAAGTAAAGTGGTGTTGACTAAGCAATTCAGGGGTACGGACCTATGACTGAACACATTGACCGACTCCCATATAGGACTAGTCACCCTGGCGAATTAAGCCGTTGAGCTAACTCCGGTTGGTATTTGAAGACTATAATTTAATTATTTTTTTAAAGATCCTCGAACCCAGGCGATTAAACCCCGCAAACGAGGAGCCTAACCACTCGGCCATTCGACTACCGGTCAACATTGTTTCAAATCGATGTGACTTATGTTTGAAAACTGGAGTAATAGCTCCAATATAAAAGAATGAAGTAACCTATTCATTACTCCACCACCACGACCCCCCCCCCCCCCCCCCCTTTAAAGTAAATCAAGAAAAATACAGAACGTACGTCTGCATTGGTGGTAAGGGGAAAATGAAGAACAAAAAGTAAAGTGGTGTTGACTAAGCAATTCAGGGGTACGGACCTATGACTGAACACATTGACCGACTCCCATATAGGACTAGTCACCCTGGCGAATTAAGCCGTTGAGCTAACTCCGGTTGGTATTTGAAGACTATAATTTAAATCTTTTAAAGATAAGATTGCGAAATTTCGCGCGTTAAAACTGCAAAAAAAAAAAAACATCGGCCCGGACGAGGACTCGAACCCAGGCGATTAAACCCCGCAAACGAGGAGCCTAACCACTCGGCCATTCGACTACCGTTCAACATTGTTTCAAATCGATGTGACTTATGTTTAAAAACTGAATTAATAGCTCCAGTGTAGAATGAAGAAAAAAAAGTTATGTGGTGTTGACCAAGCATTCAGGGGGTCGAACCCGTGACTTTACTCACTGAACGACCACCCATATAGGACTCTTTTGGGTTCTAGGATTCCCGGCCCACCACACATCCTTCCCTGTCCATGTTCATGTAACCCGTAGGCCACGCTACCGTAAAGGGAGGACTGACGGAGCGAGGCCCTAGCTCTTGCCGCCTATGCAAGCAAACGAGTTCCGTCCCTATACTAAGGTGCGCACCTGAACTCCGCGGACAGTACCAGCCCGACGAATTAAGCCGCTGAGCTAACTCCGGTTGGTGATTGAAGACGATCAATTAATTCTTTTATAGATAAGATTGTGAAATCGCGCGCGTTGAAACTGAGGAAAAAATGACGTCGGGCAGAACGGGGACTCGAACCCAGGCGATGGAACCCCGGAGACGAGGAGGCTAACTACTCGGCCATTCGACTACCAGTCAACACTGTTTGAAATCGATGTGACCTAATAGGTTTGGAAGCTGGAATAATAGCTCTATCCTACATCTGCTCAAAGGAAGAAGGAGAAACTGTGTTTTCAGGGTTAATGAGCCGCCCACGCATTAATTGTCCGAAAATTCGACCTATTTTATGTCGATAGAGGGCGCGCCACACAAATAGAAGTCACCAGCAAAGCGCGGGCTCAAAGGAAACAACACAAAATCAGACAAACGGCGCTGCCTCGCGACACTCGGAGTAGGTTGGCAATGTATATATTTTTCATTGGAGATTCTGAAATTTAAATAAAATTGTCTTGTTTGCATTGGGTAAGAATTTTTCCAAAAAAAATCATCGGTCAACCCACCAAAAATTGAAAAGAATATGACATGCTGGTCGTCATGTTTCTGTTGTTTCTGAACACGTGAGAGTTCTAAGTATTTTAATAAGATCGTGAAAGTATAGGCGTTTTAGCCCTTAGGTCTATGGGAATTGATTTGCTCCGTTTAACCCAAAGGGCTCTGTGTTAATAAACCCCGGTCACAACGGATCGTACGAAATGTTGTCGTGGTAAGGTCACAACGAACCCACGACGCATTTGTTCCACGACACGACATAAAATTTGGGCAGATCGTGGGTCATCGGGGGTCGTCGCGAGACAGTCCTACGAAATTTCGAGCATCGTGGCATCGATGTACGTGCATGTACGTACGGACGGGTAATGGACGCCTCGATCAAGACTAAAGAAAACTATGCATAGAAAGTTCAAGAAATTTTAAAATCGTATTATTCTCTATTCCACATCTTGTGGAAGTCCAAGGGTGGCATCGAAATGGATTTAGAAATTACAAGTCGATTTGCATGCGTGGGGACTACATTGTACGTTTGCACTTTCAAAAACATAGCATTCAAATGTATTGTAACGTCGAGCGACACATCATGTCAGAGCCAACACACCCCGCTTGCGTACATTGACCGACTCCCACATAGGACTCTTCACCCTGGCGAATTAAGCCGTTGAGCTAACTCCGGTTGGTATTTGAAGACTATAATTTAATTCTTTTAAAGATAGCCGAACCCAGGCGATTAAACCCCGCAAACGAGGAGCCTAACCACTCGGCCATTCGACTACCGGTCAACATTGTTTCAAATCGATGTGACTTATGTTTGAAAACTGGAGTAATAGCTCCAATATAAAAGAATGAAGTAACCTATTCATTACTCCACCACCACCCCCCCCCCCCCCCCTTTAAAGTAAATCAAGAAAAATACAGAACGTACGTCTGCATTGGTGGTAAGGGGAAAATGAAGAACAAAAAGTAAAGTGGTGTTGACTAAGCAATTCAGGGGTACGGACCTATGACTGAACACATTGACCGACTCCCATATAGGACTAGTCACCCTGGCGAATTAAGCCGTTGAGCTAACTCCGGTTGGTATTTGAAGACTATAATTTAAATCTTTTAAAGATAAGATTGCGAAATTTCACGCGTTAAAACTGCAAAAAAAAAAAAAACATCGGCCAGGCCGAGGACTCGAACCCAGGCGATTAAACCCCGCAAACGAGGAGCCTAACCACTCGGCCATTCGACTACCGTTCAACATTGTTTCAAATCGATGTGACTTATGTTTAAAAACTGAATTAATAGCTCCAGTGTAGAATGAAGAAAAAAAAGTTATGTGGTGTTGACCAAGCATTCAGGGGGTCGAACCCGTGACTTTACTCACTGAACGACCACCCATATAGGACTCTTTTGGGTTCTAGGATTCCCGGCCCACCACACATCCTTCCCTGTCCATGTTCATGTAACCCGTAGGCCACGCTACCGTAAACGGAGGACTGACGGAGCGAGGCCCTAGCTCTTGCCGCCTATGCAAGCAAACGAGCTCCGTCCCTATACTAAGGTGCGCACCTGAACTCCGCGGACAGTACCAGCCCGACGAATTAAGCCGCTGAGCTAACTCCGGTTGGTGATTGAAGACGATCAATTAATTCTTTTATAGATAAGATTGTGAAATCCCGCGCGTTGAAACTGAGGAAAAAATGACGTCGGGCAGAACGGGGACTCGAACCCAGGCGATGGAACCCCGGAGACGAGGAGGCTAACCACTCGGCCATTCGACTACCAGTCAACACTGTTTGAAATCGATGTGACCTAATAGGTTTGGAAGCTGGAGTAATAGCTCTATCCTACATCTGCTGAAAGGAAGAAGGAGAAACTGTGTTTTCAGGGTTAATGAGCCGCCCACGCATTAATTGTCCGAAAATTCGACCTATTTTATGTCGATAGAGGGCGCGCCACACAAATAGAAGTCACCAGCAAAGCGCGGGCTCAAAGGAAACAACACAAAATCAGACAAACGGCGCTGCCTCGCGACACTCGGAGTAGGTTGGCAATGTATATATTTTTCATTGGAAATTCTGAAATTTAAATAAAATTGTCTTGTTTGCATTGGGTAAGAATTTTTCAAAAAAAAATCATCGGTCAACCCACCAAAAATTGAAAAGAATATGACATGCTGGTCGTCATGTTTCTGTTGTCTCTGAACACGTGAGAGTTCTAAGTATTTTAATAAGATCGTGAAAGTATAGGCGTTTTAGCCCTTAGGTCTATGGGAATTGATTTGCTCCGTTTAACCCAAAGGGCTCTGTGTTAATAAACCCCGGTCACAACGGATCGTACGAAATGTTGTCGTGGTAAGGTCACAACGAACCCACGACGCATTTGTTCCACGACACGACATAAAATTTGGGCAGATCGTGGGTCATCGGGGGTCGTCGCGAGACAGTCCTACGAAATTTCGAGCATCGTGGCATCGATGTACGTGCATGTACGTACGGACGGGTAATGGACGCCTCGATCAAGACTAAAGAAAACTATGCATAGAAAGTTCAAGAAATTTTAAAATCGTATTATTCTCTATTCCACATCTTGTGGAAGTCCAAGGGTGGCATCGAAATGGATTTAGAAATTACAAGTCGATTTGCATGCGTGGGGACTACATTGTACGTTTGCACTTTCAAAAACATAGCATTCAAATGTATTGTAACGTCGAGCGACACATCATGTCAGAGCCAACACACCCCGCTTGCGTACATTGACCGACTCCCACATAGGACTCTTCACCCTGGCGAATTAAGCCGTTGAGCTAACTCCGGTTGGTATTTGAAGACTATAATTTAATTCTTTTAAAGATAGCCGAACCCAGGCGATTAAACCCCGCAAACGAGGAGCCTAACCACTCGGCCATTCGACTACCGGTCAACATTGTTTCAAATCGATGTGACTTATGTTTGAAAACTGGAGTAATAGCTCCAATATAAAAGAATGAAGTAACCTATTCATTACTCCACCACCCCCCCCCCCCCCCCCCCCCCCCCTTTAAAGTAAATCAAGAAAAATACAGAACGTACGTCTGCATTGGTGGTAAGGGGAAAATGAAGAACAAAAAGTAAAGTGGTGTTGACTAAGCAATTCAGGGGTACGGACCTATGACTGAACACATTGACCGACTCCCATATAGGACTAGTCACCCTGGCGAATTAAGCCGTTGAGCTAACTCCGGTTGGTATTTGAAGACTATAATTTAAATCTTTTAAAGATAAGATTGCGAAATTTCGCGCGTTAAAACTGCAAAAAAAACTAAACATCGGCCCGGCCGAGGACTCGAACCCAGGCGATTAAACCCCGCAAACGAGGAGCCTAACCACTCGGCCATTCGACTACCGTTCAACATTGTTTCAAATCGATGTGACTTATGTTTAAAAACTGAATTAATAGCTCCAGTGTAGAATGAAGAAAAAAAAGTTATGTGGTGTTGACCAAGCATTCAGGGGGTCGAACCCGTGACTTTACTCACTGAACGACCACCCATATAGGACTCTTTTGGGTTCTAGGATTCCCGGCCCACCACACATCCTTCCCTGTCCATGTTCATGTAACCCGTAGGCCACGCTACCGTAAAGGGAGGACTGACGGAGCGAGGCCCTAGCTCTTGCCGCCTATGCAAGCAAACGAGCTCCGTCCCTATACTAAGGTGCGCACCTGAACTCCGCGGACAGTACCAGCCCGACGAATTAAGCCGCTGAGCTAACTCCGGTTGGTGATTGAAGACGATCAATTAATTCTTTTATAGATAAGATTGTGAAATCCCGCGCGTTGAAACTGAGGAAAAAATGACGTCGGGCAGAACGGGGACTCGAACCCAGGCGATGGAACCCCGGAGACGAGGAGGCTAACCACTCGGCCATTCGACTACCAGTCAACACTGTTTGAAATCGATGTGACCTAATAGGTTTGGAAGCTGGAGTAATAGCTCTATCCTACATCTGCTCAAAGGAAGAAGGAGAAACTGTGTTTTCAGGGTTAATGAGCCGCCCACGCATTAATTGTCCGAAAATTCGACCTATTTTATGTCGATAGAGGGCGCGCCACACAAATAGAAGTCACCAGCAAAGCGCGGGCTCAAAGGAAACAACACAAAATCAGACAAACGGCGCTGCCTCGCGACACTCGGAGTAGGTTGGCAATGTATATATTTTTCATTGGAAATTCTGAAATTTAAATAAAATTGTCTTGTTTGCATTGGGTAAGAATTTTTCCAAAAAAAATCATCGGTCAACCCACCAAAAATTGAAAAGAATATGACATGCTGGTCGTCATGTTTCTGTTGTCTCTGAACACGTGAGAGTTCTAAGTATTTTAATAAGATCGTGAAAGTATAGGCGTTTTAGCCCTTAGGTCTATGGGAATTGATTTGCTTCGTTTAACCCAAAGGGCTCTGTGTTAATAAACCCCGGTCACAACGGATCGTACGAAATGTTGTCGTGGTAAGGTCACAACGAACCCACGACGCATTTGTTCCACGACACGACATAAAATTTGGGCAGATCGTGGGTCATCGGGGGTCGTCGCGAGACAGTCCTACGAAATTTCGAGCATCGTGGCATCGATGTACGTGCATGTACGTACGGACGGGTAATGGACGCCTCGATCAAGACTAAAGAAAACTATGCATAGAAAGTTCAAGAAATTTTAAAATCGTATTATTCTCTATTCCACATCTTGTGGAAGTCCAAGGGTGGCATCGAAATGGATTTAGAAATTACAAGTCGATTTGCATGCGTGGGGACTACATTGTACGTTTGCACTTTCAAAAACATAGCATTCAAATGTATTGTAACGTCGAGCGACACATCATGTCAGAGCCAACACACCCCGCTTGCGTACATTGACCGACTCCCACATAGGACTCTTCACCCTGGCGAATTAAGCCGTTGAGCTAACTCCGGTTGGTATTTGAAGACTATAATTTAATTCTTTTAAAGATAGCCGAACCCAGGCGATTAAACCCCGCAAACGAGGAGCCTAACCACTCGGCCATTCGACTACCGGTCAACATTGTTTCAAATCGATGTGACTTATGTTTGAAAACTGGAGTAATAGCTCCAATATAAAAGAATGAAGTAACCTATTCATTACTCCACCACCACCCCCCCCCCCCCCCCCCCCCCCCTTTAAAGTAAATCAAGAAAAATACAGAACGTACGTCTGCATTGGTGGTAAGGGGAAAATGAAGAACAAAAAGTAAAGTGGTGTTGACTAAGCAATTCAGGGGTACGGACCTATGACTGAACACATTGACCGACTCCCATATAGGACTAGTCACCCTGGCGAATTAAGCCGTTGAGCTAACTCCGGTTGGTATTTGAAGACTATAATTTAAATCTTTTAAAGATAAGATTGCGAAATTTCGCGCGTTAAAACTGCAAAAAAAAAAAAACATCGGCCCGGCCGAGGACTCGAACCCAGGCGATTAAACCCCGCAAACGAGGAGCCTAACCACTCGGCCATTCGACTACCGTTCAACATTGTTTCAAATCGATGTGAGTTATGTTTAAAAACTGAATTAATAGCTCCAGTGTAGAATGAAGAAAAAAAAGTTATGTGGTGTTGACCAAGCATTCAGGGGGTCGAACCCGTGACTTTACTCACTGAACGACCACCCATATAGGACTCTTTTGGGTTCTAGGATTCCCGGCCCACCACACATCCTTCCCTGTCCATGTTCATGTAACCCGTAGGCCACGCTACCGTAAAGGGAGGACTGACGGAGCGAGGCCCTAGCTCTTGCCGCCTATGCAAGCAAACGAGCTCCGTCCCTATACTAAGGTGCGCACCTGAACTCCGCGGACAGTACCAGCCCGACGAATTAAGCCGCTGAGCTAACTCCGGTTGGTGATTGAAGACGATCAATTAATTCTTTTATAGATAAGATTGTGAAATCGCGCGCGTTGAAACTGAGGAAAAAATGACGTCGGGCAGAACGGGGACTCGAACCCAGGCGATGGAACCCCGGAGACGAGGAGGCTAACCACTCGGCCATTCGACTACCAGTCAACACTGTTTGAAATCGATGTGACCTAATAGGTTTGGAAGCTGGAGTAATAGCTCTATCCTACATCTGCTCAAAGTAAGAAGGAGAAACTGTGTTTTCAGGGTTAATGAGCCGCCCACGCATTAATTGTCCGAAAATTCGACCTATTTTATGTCGATAGAGGGCGCGCCACACAAATAGAAGTCACCAGCAAAGCGCGGGCTCAAAGGAAACAACACAAAATCAGACAAACGGCGCTGCCTCGCGACACTCGGAGTAGGTTGGCAATGTATATATTTTTCATTGGAAATTCTGAAATTTAAATAAAATTGTCTTGTTTGCATTGGGTAAGAATTTTTCCAAAAAAAATCATCGGTCAACCCACCAAAAATTGAAAAGAATATGACATGCTGGTCGTCATGTTTCTGTTGTCTCTGAACACGTGAGAGTTCTAAGTATTTTAATAAGATCGTGAAAGTATAGGCGTTTTAGCCCTTAGGTCTATGGGAATTGATTTGCTCCGTTTAACCCAAAGGGCTCTGTGTTAATAAACCCCGGTCACAACGGATCGTACGAAATGTTGTCGTGGTAAGGTCACAACGAACCCACGACGCATTTGTTCCACGACACGACATAAAATTTGGGCAGATCGTGGGTCATCGGGGGTCGTCGCCAGACAGTCCTACGAAATTTCGAGCATCGTGGCATCGATGTACGTGCATGTACGTACGGACGGGTAATGGACGCCTCGATCAAGACTAAAGAAAACTATGCATAGAAAGTTCAAGAAATTTTAAAATCGTATTATTCTCTATTCCACATCTTGTGGAAGTCCAAGGGTGGCATCGAAATGGATTTAGAAATTACAAGTCGATTTGCATGCGGGGGAACTACATTGTACGTTTGCACTTTCAAAAACATAGCATTGTAACGTCGAGCGACACATCATGTCAGAGCCAACACACCCCGCTTGCGTACATTGACCGACTCCCACATAGGACTCTTCACCCTGGCGAATTAAGCCGTTGAGCTAACTCCGGTTGGTATTTGAAGACTATAATTTAATTCTTTTAAAGATAAGATTGCGAAATTTCGCGAAAAAAAAAACATCGGCCAGGACAAGAACCCAGGCGATTAAACCCCGCAAACGAGGAGCCTAACCACTCGGCCATTCGACTACCGGTCAACATTGTTTCAAATCGATGTGACTTATGTTTGAAAACTGGAGTAATAGCTCCAATATAAAAGAATGAAGTAACCTATTCATTACTCCACCACCACGACCCCCCCCCCCCCCCCCCCCCCCCCTTTAAAGTAAATCAAGAAAAATACAGAACGTACGTCTGCATTGGTGGTAAGGGGAAAATGAAGAACAAAAAGTAAAGTGGTGTTGACTAAGCAATTCAGGGGTACGGACCTATGACTGAACACATTGACCGACTCCCATATAGGACTAGTCACCCTGGCGAATTAAGCCGTTGAGCTAACTCCGGTTGGTATTTGAAGACTATAATTTAAATCTTTTAAAGATAAGATTGCGAAATTTCGCGCGTTAAAACTGCAAAAAAAAAAAAACATCGGCCCGGACGAGGACTCGAACCCAGGCGATTAAACCCCGCAAACGAGGAGCCTAACCACTCGGCCATTCGACTACCGTTCAACATTGTTTCAAATCGATGTGACTTATGTTTAAAAACTGAATTAATAGCTCCAGTGTAGAATGAAGAAAAAAAAGTTATGTGGTGTTGACCAAGCATTCAGGGGGTCGAACCCGTGACTTTACTCACTGAACGACCACCCATATAGGACTCTTTTGGGTTCTAGGATTCCCGGCCCACCACACATCCTTCCCTGTCCATGTTCATGTAACCCGTAGGCCACGCTACCGTAAAGGGAGGACTGACGGAGCGAGGCCCTAGCTCTTGCCGCCTATGCAAGCAAACGAGCTCCGTCCCTATACTAAGGTGCGCACCTGAACTCCGCGGACAGTACCAGCCCGACGAATTAAGCCGCTGAGCTAACTCCGGTTGGTGATTGAAGACGATCAATTAATTCTTTTATAGATAAGATTGTGAAATCGCGCGCGTTGAAACTGAGGAAAAAATGACGTCGGGCAGAACGGGGACTCGAACCCAGGCGATGGAACCCCGGAGACGAGGAGGCTAACCACTCGGCCATTCGACTACCAGTCAACACTGTTTGAAATCGATGTGACCTAATAGGTTTGGAAGCTGGAGTAATAGCTCTATCCTACATCTGCTCAAAGGAAGAAGGAGAAACTGTGTTTTCAGGGTTAATGAGCCGCCCACGCATTAATTGTCCGAAAATTCGACCTATTTTATATCGATAGAGGGCGCGCCACACAAATAGAAGTCACCAGCAAAGCGCGGGCTCAAAGGAAACAACACAAAATCAGACAAACGGCGCTGCCTCGCGACACTCGGAGTAGGTTGGCAATGTATATATTTTTCATTGGAAATTCTGAAATTTAAATAAAATTGTCTTGTTTGCATTGGGTAAGAATTTTTCCAAAAAAAATCATCAGTCAACCCACCAAAAATTGAAAAGAATATGACATGCTGGTCGTCATGTTTCTGTTGTCTCTGAACACGTGAGAGTTCTAAGTATTTTAATAAGATCGTGAAAGTATAGGCGTTTTAGCCCTTAGGTCTATGGGAATTGATTTGCTCCGTTTAACCCAAAGGGCTCTGTGTTAATAAACCCCGGTCACAACGGATCGTACGAAATGTTGTCGTGGTAAGGTCACAACGAACCCACGACGCATTTGTTCCACGACACGACATAAAATTTGGGCAGATCGTGGGTCATCGGGGGTCGTCGCGAGACAGTCCTACGAAATTTCGAGCATCGTGGCATCGATGTACGTGCATGTACGTACGGACGGGTAAAGGACGCCTCGATCAAGACTAAAGAAAACTATGCATAGAAAGTTCAAGAAATTTTAAAATCGTATTATTCTCTATTCCACATCTTGTGGAAGTCCAAGGGTGGCATCGAAATGGATTTAGAAATTACAAGTCGATTTGCATGCGTGGGGACTACATTGTACGTTTGCACTTTCAAAAACATAGCATTCAAATGTATTGTAACGTCGAGCGACACATCATGTCAGAGCCAACACACCCCGCTTGCGTACATTGACCGACTCCCACATAGGACTCTTCACCCTGGCGAATTAAGCCGTTGAGCTAACTCCGGTTGGTATTTGAAGACTATAATTTAATTCTTTTAAAGATAGCCGAACCCAGGCGATTAAACCCCGCAAACGAGGAGCCTAACCACTCGGCCATTCGACTACCGGTCAACATTGTTTCAAATCGATGTGACTTATGTTTGAAAACTGGAGTAATAGCTCCAATATAAAAGAATGAAGTAACCTATTCATTACTCCACCACCCCCCCCCCCCCCCCCCCCCCTTTAAAGTAAATCAAGAAAAATACAGAACGTACGTCTGCATTGGTGGTAAGGGGAAAATGAAGAACAAAAAGTAAAGTGGTGTTGACTAAGCAATTCAGGGGTACGGACCTATGACTGAACACATTGACCGACTCCCATATAGGACTAGTCACCCTGGCGAATTAAGCCGTTGAGCTAACTCCGGTTGGTATTTGAAGACTATAATTTAAATCTTTTAAAGATAAGATTGCGAAATTTCGCGCGTTAAAACTGCAAAAAAAACTAAACATCGGCCCGGCCGAGGACTCGAACCCAGGCGATTAAACCCCGCAAACGAGGAGCCTAACCACTCGGCCATTCGACTACCGTTCAACATTGTTTCAAATCGATGTGACTTATGTTTAAAAACTGAATTAATAGCTCCAGTGTAGAATGAAGAAAAAAAAGTTATGTGGTGTTGACCAAGCATTCAGGGGGTCGAACCCGTGACTTTACTCACTGAACGACCACCCATATAGGACTCTTTTGGGTTCTAGGATTCCCGGCCCACCACACATCCTTCCCTGTCCATGTTCATGTAACCCGTAGGCCACGCTACCGTAAAGGGAGGACTGACGGAGCGAGGCCCTAGCTCTTGCAGCCTATGCAAGCAAACGAGCTCCGTCCCTATACTAAGGTGCGCACCTGAACTCCGCGGACAGTACCAGCCCGACGAATTAAGCCGCTGAGCTAACTCCGGTTGGTGATTGAAGACGATCAATTAATTCTTTTATAGATAAGATTGTGAAATCCCGCGCGTTGAAACTGAGGAAAAAATGACGTCGGGCAGAACGGGGACTCGAACCCAGGCGATGGAACCCCGGAGACGAGGAGGCTAACCACTCGGCCATTCGACTACCAGTCAACACTGTTTGAAATCGATGTGACCTAATAGGTTTGGAAGCTGGAGTAATAGCTCTATCCTACATCTGCTCAAAGGAAGAAGGAGAAACTGTGTTTTCAGGGTTAATGAGCCGCCCACGCATTAATTGTCCGAAAATTCGACCTATTTTATGTCGATAGAGGGCGCGCCACACAAATAGAAGTCACCAGCAAAGCGCGGGCTCAAAGGAAACAACACAAAATCAGACAAACGGCGCTGCCTCGCGACACTCGGAGTAGGTTGGCAATGTATATATTTTTCATTGGAAATTCTGAAATTTAAATAAAATTGTCTTGTTTGCATTGGGTAAGAATTTTTCAAAAAAAAATCATCGGTCAACCCACCAAAAATTGAAAAGAATATGACATGCTGGTCGTCATGTTTCTGTGGTCTCTGAACACGTGAGAGTTCTAAGTATTTTAATAAGATCGTGAAAGTATAGGCGTTTTAGCCCTTAGGTCTATGGGAATTGATTTGCTCCGTTTAACCCAAAGGGCTCTGTGTTAATAAACCCCGGTCACAACGGATCGTACGAAATGTTGTCGTGGTAAGGTCACAACGAACCCACGACGCATTTGTTCCACGACACGACATAAAATTTGGGCAGATCGTGGGTCATCGGGGGTCGTCGCCAGACAGTCCTACGAAATTTCGAGCATCGTGGCATCGATGTACGTGCATGTACGTACGGACGGGTAATGGACGCCTCGATCAAGACTAAAGAAAACTATGCATAGAAAGTTCAAGAAATTTTAAAATCGTATTATTCTCTATTCCACATCTTGTGGAAGTCCAAGGGTGGCATCGAAATGGATTTAGAAATTACAAGTCGATTTGCATGCGGGGGAACTACATTGTACGTTTGCACTTTCAAAAACATAGCATTGTAACGTCGAGCGACACATCATGTCAGAGCCAACACACCCCGCTTGCGTACATTGACCGACTCCCACATAGGACTCTTCACCCTGGCGAATTAAGCCGTTGAGCTAACTCCGGTTGGTATTTGAAGACTATAATTTAATTCTTTTAAAGATAAGATTGCGAAATTTCGCGAAAAAAAAAACATCGGCCAGGACAAGAACCCAGGCGATTAAACCCCGCAAACGAGGAGCCTAACCACTCGGCCATTCGAATACCGGTCAACATTGTTTCAAATCGATGTGACTTATGTTTGAAAACTGGAGTAATAGCTCCAATATAAAAGAATGAAGTAACCTATTCATTACTCCACAACCACCACCCCCCCCCCCCCCCCCCTTTTAAAGTAAATCAAGAAAAATACAGAACGTACGTCTGCATTGGTGGTAAGGGGAAAATGAAGAACAAAAAGTAAAGTGGTGTTGACTAAGCAATTCAGGGGTACGGACCTATGACTGAACACATTGACCGACTCCCATATAGGACTAGTCACCCTGGCGAATTAAGCCGTTGAGCTAACTCCGGTTGGTATTGGAAGACTATAATTTAAATCTTTTAAAGATAAGATTGCGAAATTTCGCGCGTTAAAACTGCAAAAAAAACTAAACATCGGCCCGGCCGAGGACTCGAACCCAGGCGATTAAACCCCGCAAACGAGGAGCCTAACCACTCGGCCATTCGACTACCGTTCAACATTGTTTCAAATCGATGTGACTTATGTTTAAAAACTGAATTAATAGCTCCAGTGTAGAATGAAGAAAAAAAAGTTATGTGGTGTTGACCAAGCATTCAGGGGGTCGAACCCGTGACTTTACTCACTGAACGACCACCCATATAGGACTCTTTTGGGTTCTAGGATTCCCGGCCCACCACACATCCTTCCCTGTCCATGTTCATGTAACCCGTAGGCCACGCTACCGTAAAGGGAGGACTGACGGAGCGAGGCCCTAGCTCTTGCCGCCTATGCAAGCAAACGAGCTCCGTCCCTATACTAAGGTGCGCACCTGAACTCCGCGGACAGTACCAGCCCGACGAATTAAGCCGCTGAGCTAACTGCGGTTGGTGATTGAAGACGATCAATTAATTCTTTTATAGATAAGATTGTGAAATCCCGCGCGTTGAAACTGAGGAAAAAATGACGTCGGGCAGAACGGGGACTCGAACCCAGGCGATGGAACCCCGGAGACGAGGAGGCTAACCACTCGGCCATTCGACTACCAGTCAACACTGTTTGAAATCGATGTGACCTAATAGGTTTGGAAGCTGGAGTAATAGCTCTATCCTACATCTGCTCAAAGGAAGAAGGAGAAACTGTGTTTTCAGGGTTAATGAGCCGCCCACGCATTAATTGTCCGAAAATTCGACCTATTTTATGTCGATAGAGGGCGCGCCACACAAATAGAAGTCACCAGCAAAGCGCGGGCTCAAAGGAAACAACACAAAATCAGACAAACGGCGCTGCCTCGCGACACTCGGAGTAGGTTGGCAATGTATATATTTTTCATTGGAAATTCTGAAATTTAAATAAAATTGTCTTGTTTGCATTGGGTAAGAATTTTTCAAAAAAAAATCATCGGTCAACCCACCAAAAATTGAAAAGAATATGACATGCTGGTCGTCATGTTTCTGTTGTCTCTGAACACGTGAGAGTTCTAATTATTTTAAATAAGATCGTGAAAGTATAGGCGTTTTAGCCCTTAGGTCTATGGGAATTGATTTGCTCCGTTTAACCCAAAGGGCTCTGTGTTAATAAACCCCGGTCACAACGGATCGTACGAAATGTTGTCGTGGTAAGGTCACAACGAACCCACGACGCATTTGTTCCACGACACGACATAAAATTTGGGCAGATCGTGGGTCATCGGGGGTCGTCGCGAGACAGTTCTACGAAATTTCGAGCATCGTGGCATCGATGTACGTGCATGTACGTACGGACGGGTAATGGACGCCTCGATCAAGACTAAAGAAAACTATGCATAGAAAGTTCAAGAAATTTTAAAATCGTATTATTCTCTATTCCACATCTTGTGGAAGTCCAAGGGTGGCATCGAAATGGATTTAGAAATTACAAGTCGATTTGCATGCGTGGGGACTACATTGTACGTTTGCACTTTCAAAAACATAGCATTCAAATGTATTGTAACGTCGAGCGACACATCATGTCAGAGCCAACACACCCCGCTTGCGTACATTGACCGACTCCCACATAGGACTCTTCACCCTGGCGAATTAAGCCGTTGAGCTAACTCCGGTTGGTATTTGAAGACTATAATTTAATTCTTTTAAAGATAGCCGAACCCAGGCGATTAAACCCCGCAAACGAGGAGCCTAACCACTCGGCCATTCGACTACCGGTCAACATTGTTTCAAATCGATGTGACTTATGTTTGAAAACTGGAGTAATAGCTCCAATATAAAAGAATGAAGTAACCTATTCATTACTCCACCACCCCCCCCCCCCCCCCCCCCCCCCCTTTAAAGTAAATCAAGAAAAATACAGAACGTACGTCTGCATTGGTGGTAAGGGGAAAATGAAGAACAAAAAGTAAAGTGGTGTTGACTAAGCAATTCAGGGGTACGGACCTATGACTGAACACATTGACCGACTCCCATATAGGACTAGTCACCCTGGCGAATTAAGCCGTTGAGCTAACTCCGGTTGGTATTTGAAGACTATAATTTAAATCTTTTAAAGATAAGATTGCGAAATTTCGCGCGTTAAAACTGCAAAAAAAACTAAACATCGGCCCGGCCGAGGACTCGAACCCAGGCGATTAAACCCCGCAAACGAGGAGCCTAACCACTCGGCCATTCGACTACCGTTCAACATTGTTTCAAATCGATGTGACTTATGTTTAAAAACTGAATTAATAGCTCCAGTGTAGAATGAAGAAAAAAAAGTTATGTGGTGTTGACCAAGCATTCAGGGGGTCGAACCCGTGACTTTACTCACTGAACGACCACCCATATAGGACTCTTTTGGGTTCTAGGATTCCCGGCCCACCACACATCCTTCCCTGTCCATGTTCATGTAACCCGTAGGCCACGCTACCGTAAAGGGAGGACTGACGGAGCGAGGCCCTAGCTCTTGCCGCCTATGCAAGCAAACGAGCTCCGTCCCTATACTAAGGTGCGCACCTGAACTCCGCGGACAGTACCAGCCCGACGAATTAAGCCGCTGAGCTAACTCCGGTTGGTGATTGAAGACGATCAATTAATTCTTTTATAGATAAGATTGTGAAATCCCGCGCGTTGAAACTGAGGAAAAAATGACGTCGGGCAGAACGGGGACTCGAACCCAGGCGATGGAACCCCGGAGACGAGGAGGCTAACCACTCGGCCATTCGACTACCAGTCAACACTGTTTGAAATCGATGTGACCTAATAGGTTTGGAAGCTGGAGTAATAGCTCTATCCTACATCTGCTCAAAGGAAGAAGGAGAAACTGTGTTTTCAGGGTTAATGAGCCGCCCACGCATTAATTGTCCGAAAATTCGACCTATTTTATGTCGATAGAGGGCGCGCCACACAAATAGAAGTCACCAGCAAAGCGCGGGCTCAAAGGAAACAACACAAAATCAGACAAACGGCGCTGCCTCGCGACACTCGGAGTAGGTTGGCAATGTATATATTTTTCATTGGAAATTCTGAAATTTAAATAAAATTGTCTTGTTTGCATTGGGTAAGAATTTTTCAAAAAAAAATCATCGGTCAACCCACCAAAAATTGAAAAGAATATGACATGCTGGTCGTCATGTTTCTGTGGTCTCTGAACACGTGAGAGTTCTAAGTATTTTAATAAGATCGTGAAAGTATAGGCGTTTTAGCCCTTAGGTCTATGGGAATTGATTTGCTCCGTTTAACCCAAAGGGCTCTGTGTTAATAAACCCCGGTCACAACGGATCGTACGAAATGTTGTCGTGGTAAGGTCACAACGAACCCACGACGCATTTGTTCCACGACACGACATAAAATTTGGGCAGATCGTGGGTCATCGGGGGTCGTCGCCAGACAGTCCTACGAAATTTCGAGCATCGTGGCATCGATGTACGTGCATGTACGTACGGACGGGTAATGGACGCCTCGATCAAGACTAAAGAAAACTATGCATAGAAAGTTCAAGAAATTTTAAAATCGTATTATTCTCTATTCCACATCTTGTGGAAGTCCAAGGGTGGCATCGAAATGGATTTAGAAATTACAAGTCGATTTGCATGCGGGGGAACTACATTGTACGTTTGCACTTTCAAAAACATAGCATTGTAACGTCGAGCGACACATCATGTCAGAGCCAACACACCCCGCTTGCGTACATTGACCGACTCCCACATAGGACTCTTCACCCTGGCGAATTAAGCCGTTGAGCTAACTCCGGTTGGTATTTGAAGACTATAATTTAATTCTTTTAAAGATAAGATTGCGAAATTTCGCGAAAAAAAAACATCGGCCAGGACAAGAACCCAGGCGATTAAACCCCGCAAACGAGGAGCCTAACCACTCGGCCATTCGAATACCGGTCAACATTGTTTCAAATCGATGTGACTTATGTTTGAAAACTGGAGTAATAGCTCCAATATAAAAGAATGAAGTAACCTATTCATTACTCCACAACCACCACCCCCCCCCCCCCCCCCCCCCCTTTTAAAGTAAATCAAGAAAAATACAGAACGTACGTCTGCATTGGTGGTAAGGGGAAAATGAAGAACAAAAAGTAAAGTGGTGTTGACTAAGCAATTCAGGGGTACGGACCTATGACTGAACACATTGACCGACTCCCATATAGGACTAGTCACCCTGGCGAATTAAGCCGTTGAGCTAACTCCGGTTGGTATTTGAAGACTATAATTTAATTATTTTTTTAAAGATCCTCGAACCCAGGCGATTAAACCCCGCAAACGAGGAGCCTAACCACTCGGCCATTCGACTACCGGTCAACATTGTTTCAAATCGATGTGACTTATGTTTGAAAACTGGAGTAATAGCTCCAATATAAAAGAATGAAGTAACCTATTCATTACTCCACCACCACCCCCCCCCCCCCCCCCCCCCTTTAAAGTAAATCAAGAAAAATACAGAACGTACGTCTGCATTGGTGGTAAGGGGAAAATGAAGAACAAAAAGTAAAGTGGTGTTGACTAAGCAATTCAGGGGTACGGACCTATGACTGAACACATTGACCGACTCCCATATAGGACTAGTCACCCTGGCGAATTAAGCCGTTGAGCTAACTCCGGTTGGTATTTGAAGACTATAATTTAAATCTTTTAAAGATAAGATTGCGAAATTTCGCGCGTTAAAACTGCAAAAAAAAAAAAACATCGGCCCGGCCGAGGACTCGAACCCAGGCGATTAAACCCCGCAAACGAGGAGCCTAACCACTCGGCCATTCGACTACCGTTCAACATTGTTTCAAATCGATGTGAGTTATGTTTAAAAACTGAATTAATAGCTCCAGTGTAGAATGAAGAAAAAAAAGTTATGTGGTGTTGACCAAGCATTCAGGGGGTCGAACCCGTGACTTTACTCACTGAACGACCACCCATATAGGACTCTTTTGGGTTCTAGGATTCCCGGCCCACCACACATCCTTCCCTGTCCATGTTCATGTAACCCGTAGGCCACGCTACCGTAAAGGGAGGACTGACGGAGCGAGGCCCTAGCTCTTGCCGCCTATGCAAGCAAACGAGCTCCGTCCCTATACTAAGGTGCGCACCTGAACTCCGCGGACAGTACCAGCCCGACGAATTAAGCCGCTGAGCTAACTCCGGTTGGTGATTGAAGACGATCAATTAATTCTTTTATAGATAAGATTGTGAAATCCCGCGCGTTGAAACTGAGGAAAAAATGACGTCGGGCAGAACGGGGACTCGAACCCAGGCGATGGAACCCCGGAGACGAGGAGGCTAACCACTCGGCCATTCGACTACCAGTCAACACTGTTTGAAATCGATGTGACCTAATAGGTTTGGAAGCTGGAGTAATAGCTCTATCCTACATCTGCTCAAAGGAAGAAGGAGAAACTGTGTTTTCAGGGTTAATGAGCCGCCCACGCATTAATTGTCCGAAAATTCGACCTATTTTATGTCGATAGAGGGCGCGCCACACAAATAGAAGTCACCAGCAAAGCGCGGGCTCAAAGGAAACAACACAAAATCAGACAAACGGCGCTGCCTCGCGACACTCGGAGTAGGTTGGCAATGTATATATTTTTCATTGGAAATTCTGAAATTTAAATAAAATTGTCTTGTTTGCATTGGGTAAGAATTTTTCAAAAAAAAATCATCGGTCAACCCACCAAAAATTGAAAAGAATATGACATGCTGGTCGTCATGTTTCTGTGGTCTCTGAACACGTGAGAGTTCTAAGTATTTTAATAAGATCGTGAAAGTATAGGCGTTTTAGCCCTTAGGTCTATGGGAATTGATTTGCTCCGTTTAACCCAAAGGGCTCTGTGTTAATAAACCCCGGTCACAACGGATCGTACGAAATGTTGTCGTGGTAAGGTCACAACGAACCCACGACGCATTTGTTCCACGACACGACATAAAATTTGGGCAGATCGTGGGTCATCGGGGGTCGTCGCCAGACAGTCCTACGAAATTTCGAGCATCGTGGCATCGATGTACGTGCATGTACGTACGGACGGGTAATGGACGCCTCGATCAAGACTAAAGAAAACTATGCATAGAAAGTTCAAGAAATTTTAAAATCGTATTATTCTCTATTCCACATCTTGTGGAAGTCCAAGGGTGGCATCGAAATGGATTTAGAAATTACAAGTCGATTTGCATGCGGGGGAACTACATTGTACGTTTGCACTTTCAAAAACATAGCATTGTAACGTCGAGCGACACATCATGTCAGAGCCAACACACCCCGCTTGCGTACATTGACCGACTCCCACATAGGACTCTTCACCCTGGCGAATTAAGCCGTTGAGCTAACTCCGGTTGGTATTTGAAGACTATAATTTAATTCTTTTAAAGATAAGATTGCGAAATTTCGCGAAAAAAAAAACATCGGCCAGGACAAGAACCCAGGCGATTAAACCCCGCAAACGAGGAGCCTAACCACTCGGCCATTCGAATACCGGTCAACATTGTTTCAAATCGATGTGACTTATGTTTGAAAACTGGAGTAATAGCTCCAATATAAAAGAATGAAGTAACCTATTCATTACTCCACAACCACCACCCCCCCCCCCCCCCCTTTTAAAGTAAATCAAGAAAAATACAGAACGTACGTCTGCATTGGTGGTAAGGGGAAAATGAAGAACAAAAAGTAAAGTGGTGTTGACTAAGCAATTCAGGGGTACGGACCTATGACTGAACACATTGACCGACTCCCATATAGGACTAGTCACCCTGGCGAATTAAGCCGTTGAGCTAACTCCGGTTGGTATTTGAAGACTATAATTTAATTATTTTTTTAAAGATCCTCGAACCCAGGCGATTAAACCCCGCAAACGAGGAGCCTAACCACTCGGCCATTCGACTACCGGTCAACATTGTTTCAAATCGATGTGACTTATGTTTGAAAACTGGAGTAATAGCTCCAATATAAAAGAATGAAGTAACCTATTCATTACTCCACCACCACCCCCCCCCCCCCCCCCCCCCTTTAAAGTAAATCAAGAAAAATACAGAACGTACGTCTGCATTGGTGGTAAGGGGAAAATGAAGAACAAAAAGTAAAGTGGTGTTGACTAAGCAATTCAGGGGTACGGACCTATGACTGAACACATTGACCGACTCCCATATAGGACTAGTCACCCTGGCGAATTAAGCCGTTGAGCTAACTCCGGTTGGTATTTGAAGACTATAATTTAAATCTTTTAAAGATAAGATTGCGAAATTTCGCGCGTTAAAACTGCAAAAAAAAAAAAACATCGGCCCGGCCGAGGACTCGAACCCAGGCGATTAAACCCCGCAAACGAGGAGCCTAACCACTCGGCCATTCGACTACCGTTCAACATTGTTTCAAATCGATGTGAGTTATGTTTAAAAACTGAATTAATAGCTCCAGTGTAGAATGAAGAAAAAAAAGTTATGTGGTGTTGACCAAGCATTCAGGGGGTCGAACCCGTGACTTTACTCACTGAACGACCACCCATATAGGACTCTTTTGGGTTCTAGGATTCCCGGCCCACCACACATCCTTCCCTGTCCATGTTCATGTAACCCGTAGGCCACGCTACCGTAAAGGGAGGACTGACGGAGCGAGGCCCTAGCTCTTGCCGCCTATGCAAGCAAACGAGCTCCGTCCCTATACTAAGGTGCGCACCTGAACTCCGCGGACAGTACCAGCCCGACGAATTAAGCCGCTGAGCTAACTCCGGTTGGTGATTGAAGACGATCAATTAATTCTTTTATAGATAAGATTGTGAAATCCCGCGCGTTGAAACTGAGGAAAAAATGACGTCGGGCAGAACGGGGACTCGAACCCAGGCGATGGAACCCCGGAGACGAGGAGGCTAACCACTCGGCCATTCGACTACCAGTCAACACTGTTTGAAATCGATGTGACCTAATAGGTTTGGAAGCTGGAGTAATAGCTCTATCCTACATCTGCTCAAAGTAAGAAGGAGAAACTGTGTTTTCAGGGTTAATGAGCCGCCCACGCATTAATTGTCCGAAAATTCGACCTATTTTATGTCGATAGAGGGCGCGCCACACAAATAGAAGTCACCAGCAAAGCGCGGGCTCAAAGGAAACAACACAAAATCAGACAAACGGCGCTGCCTCGCGACACTCGGAGTAGGTTGGCAATGTATATATTTTTCATTGGAAATTCTGAAATTTAAATAAAATTGTCTTGTTTGCATTGGGTAAGAATTTTTCCAAAAAAAATCATCGGTCAACCCACCAAAAATTGAAAAGAATATGACATGCTGGTCGTCATGTTTCTGTTGTCTCTGAACACGTGAGAGTTCTAAGTATTTTAATAAGATCGTGAAAGTATAGGCGTTTTAGCCCTTAGGTCTATGGGAATTGATTTGCTCCGTTTAACCCAAAGGGCTCTGTGTTAATAAACCCCGGTCACAACGGATCGTACGAAATGTTGTCGTGGTAAGGTCACAACGAACCCACGACGCATTTGTTCCACGACACGACATAAAATTTGGGCAGATCGTGGGTCATCGGGGGTCGTCGCCAGACAGTCCTACGAAATTTCGAGCATCGTGGCATCGATGTACGTGCATGTACGTACGGACGGGTAATGGACGCCTCGATCAAGACTAAAGAAAACTATGCATAGAAAGTTCAAGAAATTTTAAAATCGTATTATTCTCTATTCCACATCTTGTGGAAGTCCAAGGGTGGCATCGAAATGGATTTAGAAATTACAAGTCGATTTGCATGCGGGGGAACTACATTGTACGTTTGCACTTTCAAAAACATAGCATTGTAACGTCGAGCGACACATCATGTCAGAGCCAACACACCCCGCTTGCGTACATTGACCGACTCCCACATAGGACTCTTCACCCTGGCGAATTAAGCCGTTGAGCTAACTCCGGTTGGTATTTGAAGACTATAATTTAATTCTTTTAAAGATAAGATTGCGAAATTTCGCGAAAAAAAAAACATCGGCCAGGACAAGAACCCAGGCGATTAAACCCCGCAAACGAGGAGCCTAACCACTCGGCCATTCGAATACCGGTCAACATTGTTTCAAATCGATGTGACTTATGTTTGAAAACTGGAGTAATAGCTCCAATATAAAAGAATGAAGTAACCTATTCATTACTCCACAACCACCACCCCCCCCCCCCCCCCCCCCCCCCTTTTAAAGTAAATCAAGAAAAATACAGAACGTACGTCTGCATTGGTGGTAAGGGGAAAATGAAGAACAAAAAGTAAAGTGGTGTTGACTAAGCAATTCAGGGGTACGGACCTATGACTGAACACATTGACCGACTCCCATATAGGACTAGTCACCCTGGCGAATTAAGCCGTTGAGCTAACTCCGGTTGGTATTTGAAGACTATAATTTAATTATTTTTTTAAAGATCCTCGAACCCAGGCGATTAAACCCCGCAAACGAGGAGCCTAACCACTCGGCCATTCGACTACCGGTCAACATTGTTTCAAATCGATGTGACTTATGTTTGAAAACTGGAGTAATAGCTCCAATATAAAAGAATGAAGTAACCTATTCATTACTCCACCACCACGACCCCCCCCCCCCCCCCCCCCTTTAAAGTAAATCAAGAAAAATACAGAACGTACGTCTGCATTGGTGGTAAGGGGAAAATGAAGAACAAAAAGTAAAGTGGTGTTGACTAAGCAATTCAGGGGTACGGACCTATGACTGAACACATTGACCGACTCCCATATAGGACTAGTCACCCTGGCGAATTAAGCCGTTGAGCTAACTCCGGTTGGTATTTGAAGACTATAATTTAAATCTTTTAAAGATAAGATTGCGAAATTTCGCGCGTTAAAACTGCAAAAAAAAAAAAACATCGGCCCGGACGAGGACTCGAACCCAGGCGATTAAACCCCGCAAACGAGGAGCCTAACCACTCGGCCATTCGACTACCGTTCAACATTGTTTCAAATCGATGTGACTTATGTTTAAAAACTGAATTAATAGCTCCAGTGTAGAATGAAGAAAAAAAAGTTATGTGGTGTTGACCAAGCATTCAGGGGGTCGAACCCGTGACTTTACTCACTGAACGACCACCCATATAGGACTCTTTTGGGTTCTAGGATTCCCGGCCCACCACACATCCTTCCCTGTCCATGTTCATGTAACCCGTAGGCCACGCTACCGTAAAGGGAGGACTGACGGAGCGAGGCCCTAGCTCTTGCCGCCTATGCAAGCAAACGAGCTCCGTCCCTATACTAAGGTGCGCACCTGAACTCCGCGGACAGTACCAGCCCGACGAATTAAGCCGCTGAGCTAACTCCGGTTGGTGATTGAAGACGATCAATTAATTCTTTTATAGATAAGATTGTGAAATCGCGCGCGTTGAAACTGAGGAAAAAATGACGTCGGGCAGAACGGGGACTCGAACCCAGGCGATGGAACCCCGGAGACGAGGAGGCTAACCACTCGGCCATTCGACTACCAGTCAACACTGTTTGAAATCGATGTGACCTAATAGGTTTGGAAGCTGGAGTAATAGCTCTATCCTACATCTGCTCAAAGGAAGAAGGAGAAACTGTGTTTTCAGGGTTAATGAGCCGCCCACGCATTAATTGTCCGAAAATTCGACCTATTTTATATCGATAGAGGGCGCGCCACACAAATAGAAGTCACCAGCAAAGCGCGGGCTCAAAGGAAACAACACAAAATCAGACAAACGGCGCTGCCTCGCGACACTCGGAGTAGGTTGGCAATGTATATATTTTTCATTGGAAATTCTGAAATTTAAATAAAATTGTCTTGTTTGCATTGGGTAAGAATTTTTCCAAAAAAAATCATCAGTCAACCCACCAAAAATTGAAAAGAATATGACATGCTGGTCGTCATGTTTCTGTTGTCTCTGAACACGTGAGAGTTCTAAGTATTTTAATAAGATCGTGAAAGTATAGGCGTTTTAGCCCTTAGGTCTATGGGAATTGATTTGCTCCGTTTAACCCAAAGGGCTCTGTGTTAATAAACCCCGGTCACAACGGATCGTACGAAATGTTGTCGTGGTAAGGTCACAACGAACCCACGACGCATTTGTTCCACGACACGACATAAAATTTGGGCAGATCGTGGGTCATCGGGGGTCGTCGCCAGACAGTCCAACGAAATTTCGAGCATCGTGGCATCGATGTACGTGCATGTACGTACGGACGGGTAATGGACGCCTCGATCAAGACTAAAGAAAACTATGCATAGAAAGTTCAAGAAATTTTAAAATCGTATTATTCTCTATTCCACATCTTGTGGAAGTCCAAGGGTGGCATCGAAATGGATTTAGAAATTACAAGTCGATTTGCATGCGGGGGAACTACATTGTACGTTTGCACTTTCAAAAACATAGCATTCAAATGTATTGTAACGTCGAGCGACACATCATGTCAGAGCCAACACACCCCGCTTGCGTACATTGACCGACTCCCACATAGGACTCTTCACCCTGGCGAATTAAGCCGTTGAGCTAACTCCGGTTGGTATTTGAAGACTATAATTTAATTCTTTTAAAGATACTCGAACCCAGGCGATTAAACCCCGCAAACGAGGAGCCTAACCACTCGGCCATTCGACTACCGGTCAACATTGTTTCAAATCGATGTGACTTATGTTTGAAAACTGGAGTAATAGCTCCAATATAAAAGAATGAAGTAACCTATTCATTACTCCACCACCACCCCCCCCCCCCTCCCTTTAAAGTAAATCAAGAAAAATACAGAACGTACGTCTGCATTGGTGGTAAGGGCAAAATGAAGAACAAAAAGTAAAGTGGTGTTGACTAAGCAATTCAGGGGTACGGACCTATGACTGAACACATTGACCGACTCCCTAGGCTGTTTGTTGAAATTGTTGTCTTAATATTTTTTGTTCACATCAGTGGCAATAAATATGAAGATGGATACAAATAAGATTGAGTATGAATGGTTTAATTGTCCCCAACATGCACCTAAGGCCAACATTATATAGAACTATAAGTTTTGCTGTGTAAGGATAAGTATATTGACCGATAAAGATATAGTTGCCATGACTTCCGTCCGCATTATTCCAGTGTTTGTTTAGCTGTTCGCTCTTGTTCTGCCGTTTTGTCTTTACTTATTGTACATGTGCAATAATGAATGTCACGTGGTGTGAGTTCCACCAATCAATAACAAGGATCTGTATGTCAGTTATATAATTTTTGATGATACAACGGACTCGACTCGATCCCAACTTTAATCGTTTTAGTTTACTTTGAAATCTTCCTAAGAACTTCATCATGTCACGTAAAAAAGAAAGGCGAGATTTGTAGAAAAGACTAGATGCGAGTTTTAAGTGCATATACATTGTGTATAGGCACGGTAGAGCCCGGTAGGACCAGGTCAAAAAGGGATGCGAGATTTGTAGAAAAGGGAATGCGCGTTTTAAGTGCATATAGGCCTACATTGCATATAGGCACGGTATAGGGCCCAGTAGGACCAGGCCAAAAAAGGGATGCGAGATTTACAAAAAAGGGATGCGAGTTTTAAGTGCATATACATTGTGTTTAGGCACGGTAGGGCCCAGTAGGACCAGGCCAAAAAAAGGGATGCGAGATTTATAAAAAAGGGATGCGAGTTTCAAGTGCATATACATTGTGTATAGGCACGGTAGAGCCCGGTAGGACCAGGTCAAAAAAGGGATGCGAGATTTGTAGAAAAGGGATGCGAGTTTTAAGTGCATATACATTGCATATAGGCACGGTAGAGCCCGGTACTAGGACCAGGCCAAAAAAAGGGATGCGAGATTTATAAAAAAGGGATGCGAGATTTATAAAAAAGGGATGCGAGTTTTAAGTGCATATACATTGTGTATAGGCACGGTAGAGCCCGGTAGGACCAGGTAAAAAAAAGGGATGCGAGATTTATAAAAAAGGGATGCGAGTTTTAAGTGCGTATAAGAGCCCGGAAGGACCAGGTCAAAAAAGAGATGCGAGATTTGTAGAAAAGGAATGCGAGTTTTAAGTGCATGTACATTGTATATAGGCACGGTAGAGCCCGGTATAAGACCAGGCCAAAAAAGGGATGCGAGATTAAAAAAGGGATGCGAGTTTTAAGTGCATATAGGCTACATTGTATATAGGCACGGTAGAGCCCGGTAGGACTAGGTAAAAACAAGGGATGCGAGATTTATAGAAAAAGGATGCGAGTTTTCTAGTGCATGTACATGTACATTGTATATATATAGGCACGTTAATTAGGGCCAGGTAAAAAGAGATGCGAGATTATTTGTAGAAAATGGTTTTAGTGTTTATAAAAAAAAAATTGATTATTCATCTTACCTCATCTTATTAAAATTTAGTTCATTTATTATTCCATGCATGCACACAATATAGACCCACTAGTTTGTCCATCAATCAATAACAAAGATCTGTATGTCAGTTATATAATTTTTGATGATTCAACGGACTCGACTCGATCCCAACTTCAATCGTTTCAGTTTCCTTTGAAATCTTCCTAAGATATCATGTCACGTTTTCGAGAAGTTTTTCTGTTTTTTATTTACAATTTTCTCAACATATAATGAACAGACATATACTTCACTGCAAATCGAGATTGGTGAGGGTTTGGAAACACTAGGATCTGTAACTGCTAAGTATTGCCGTTTTCGTTATACCTTCACAAAAAAAACATTGCCCCATATTATGAGAACAAATGGGCCACAATAATGAGAACAAACGGGCCACAATATTTCAAAATTAATCTACTGACTACATTATGCAATAATGCATCCAAACACCATTTTACATCAATATAACCTTGCTCTATTTAACAATAGAAGTTGCACGTTAGCTTCATGAGAACTTACCTTGGTTTTGGTAAAAGATGTAAGTTTGTTCATTCATCACTGACGTGTTAATCTATTTAGCCTCAGCAGAGTTATGGCCCGTGCACTTAAAGGTATAGGATACCCCATTGGTAATTGCTTGAATTATCATGAGTAGATTTTGGGGGGTTGTATTTTATAGTAAAATATCGTTTAAATGAGCTATCCGAAGTTTTACAATCATGGATGCCGAGAAAAGCACGAAACTAACAGCTTTTTCTTTTAACCGGCGTCGAGCAGTTATTCTTATGTTATCTTTGTTTTATTCGCGATTGCCGTCCGGCGAGCGCGAATTTTTCATTATAAAATTATATTTTTCGGAATAATTACAGGATATCTACCGCAATCATTTTGCTGGATGCCTAGAATCAACATTTACTTTCAAATGAGTCCAATATTTCTTACTAATTCGGTACCGTAGTAAATATTTTTGATATCTGCAAATGGTGTATCCTACCTGGGATCGTATACGATTGGTAATTGGAACCCACTGTTTGTTTCAATCCTATATAGTTATAGATATATACCATAAAACTAACCTGTAAAGATTTTATTTCAAAAGGTGGTAGCGATTTTGAGATATTGCTAAAAATCTAGAGCGGTTATAATGTCCACGCAGGAAGAATAATCCGCATTGAAATACACAATCTGAGAAACGTCACTGCATGCACGATAACGCTTCTCAGATTCGAATTTTGGGGGGATAACAATTAAGTGATATCTTTTTCAAAAACCGCAGAACTTCGAAGTGAAAAGTTTCTAAAAATGCATTATACTATCCAAAGCTGCTGTAATTAGCTTCTTACCAAGTAAGTTTTTATTGTAAATTTTTGGAGTAATTACCAAACGTATACGATCCCTTTAAAGACTTTTCTTTATCAGCTAGATTTCTCATTTTGACGAACTTAATTGGAGAATTAAGATTGATTTACTTAATTTGAGTATGCAAATGTATTATACAAAAGTTAATTTAATTTGACTTAGCTGGGGTCATGCAATGATATTTTGTCGATCCATATTTTATTTTAATCTTATTTCTCTGGTTACCACTCTTTGGTTCCTATTATTAAATTCTTGCTTTCAGTATAAAATCTTATAGTTCAGTCATAATTTTGTTCTGTGCCAAAGTCCAGAGTGTGTGTGTAGTGTAGCGTATGTACATGTACAGTTCCCTATGCTAGCTATAATGAGGTTGACCTGGTCCTTTCTCCAGGGGGTTGACCATGAAGTTGGCCCTCCACTGACCCAGCCACTGTTGAAAGACTGAAATTCCCTGACCGCACATAAAACTGCCAGTCTGTAAACCACAAGCCCCAATATGAAGAAAAAGTTAAGACAGGATTAAGGTACCAACTTTTACGAGAGTATGTTGGTAATGTACTGAAGGCCTACACATGTAGGTGACCGTAAAGTTTGAGTGTTATTTATTCGATCGCTGCGGCATACTGAAAAAAATCAAATTGCCAGCCCCCTAACCCCCTAAGGATCCGCCATTGACTGCCCACTGAACTCTGTGCTGGCCAAAGTGGTTATACAGCATTTTGCGGTACACGAGTTTGAGGGTTTGGGGAAAAAATTGTAAAAACCATGCACAGCACTGTATGTTTATATTTCTGTGAAATTTGGATGCCAAAAAGTACTCAATTTTGCATTCAGTGCATTTCCCCCTAAAAATAAACTGTGAGGTCGATGCATTTAGGGGTGATTTTCTTCCAAAAGTTATCGAATAACCAGCATGAAATTGACAGCAAATGGAAGGTGATGACATGTAATTATGCTTTAATTTGACGAGGGTTTCAAACACATTTGGCGAGTTGTATTTTTGGTGGTACATGTACATGTATTGTATCACCGATTTCAATATATTCTATTGTTACTACATACATGTAGTACATGTAGTAGTACGTGTACAAATAATAAATAGCGCCCTCTGTCGTCCACGTTGGATTATCACTTTATCAGTTCTTCCTCCGAGCTCCGCGCCGTACTGGATTTTAACCCAAACCCCCGGTTTTGCTGTTTTCAGCTGTTTAACTTAAGCAATTTCGCCGAAACGGGTTTATTTACGCAATCGGAAATACTATTAGCAGCCATTCGTTGAATCATCGGCTGAAGTTAACGGAGGAAAAGTTGTCGAAACATCAGATTTACTCGCACAACTGAGAATGATGAGATTAGCCGACCTTTAAAAACAAGTCGAGTGCGAACTCGACTAATTTCAAGCGGTGTAGACGGTAAAACATGGCGATTTGCACAAGCAGTCACAGGTGATTTGTTTTGGGTTGAGAGAGGTCTCGCAAATTCTGGCTCCGAACATCAAGTCTGAAAAAGCTGGGAATATGCAGCCACCGCCAAGGAAAGTGAGTACTATTATCACCCTGGCTTCACCGATTTGAAGTCCGTTTTTGAATCTTTTTAAAAAAAATGGGGGGGGGGGGGGGGGGGGGGGGGGGGGGGGGAGTGGGGGGAGTTTTTTCTTTGTTATCGTTCATTATTATTAATTTTTTTTTTTGGGGGGAGGGTGTAATAGCTGTTGTTATTTATTTATTAAATGCAGGATTCAATCTCTTTTTGGAATGTGTGGCTCTGAAATAAGTCTCCGTCGCACCCAAGGACTACGATATGCCCAAGCCTGTCCAACTAAATACTAAGTCTAAGACAAACTGATACATGTGATACAAACTAAACTAAAAAATATTACATTTTTACGGTCTAGAAAGTGAATGAGATTTGAGCCACCATTTTCCTTGTAAATGTACTTTATTTTCCTCAAAAGTAATATGTGCAATAATTTTGTTTATTTTTTATTTAACCCTTTCAATACCGCATTGTTTTATGGGGTCACACTGCCCTGTACCGCATTCTTTCACACAACGCACTGTTTTATGCAACTTGCAGCGTTTACTATTTGTAAACCTCAATTTTCCATTTGAAGACTTCGTTTTACCGAAAATCATTGTGTATATTATTTGTAGGCAATGAAATGGTCTTTCATATCTGTTAGTTGTTATACAAATGGAACAAAATGTAGTTATATAAAAATACACCAGCGACACCAGCTACCCAAGGCCCGGCACGTCAAACGGCACCTCGTCCACCACCGGCACCCCGTCCACGGCGGGCCGTTGTAGTAGCACTATGACCAGGCATATCAAAGTCAAACGACGACGTAGACATGGAAGAAACTTCACTAGATTCATTGGAATCCTCACTAAGTTCCTCTTCAGAACTTTCCAAATCTATATCGGAGTCACTATCAACAAATAACTATGCTAGTATTTCCGCATTACGATCAGCCATAATGGTGATATTTTGTCCAACAAAAACAGAAGAAGATTTGTTGCGTGTGTTTTTCTCGGAAAATCGTAATGGAAACCCCACACGCGTTATACACCATTGTAAAGCTAGCTCAATTGACTTCCTGACTATATAAAATTCAACAACAGAGGGCAGCAAACGAAAATAATGCAGCTTCTCGAAAACAGAGGCACTCTGTTGTCGAGTAAACTCGACATTGGTACGGAAGCACACTGCGTTGCGCTGTCGAGTAAACTCGACATTGGTATTGATAGAGTTAAGCACAACACAATATTTTCATATTGAGTTTTAAAACATGGCCTGTTAGTAATACCAATGTATGTACACTGCCCGTGCACGTGTCCAATTTGACCGGCCATTGTGCGCACTAGCTAGCCGGCCCAGGGCGGCGCGCACACCTTGCACGGTTAACGTTGACCGGCGCGACCGGGTACCGCGTACGGCGCACACAAAGGCCGCGGCTTCGCTTGCTCCATGGAAATAAATTTCAACATTTTTGTAATGAGAAATAGAAAGCTGATCCAATAATCAAATTCATGTGCATTTATTAAGCAGTCCACTTTCAATTAACGTATGGGTTACGGCTCATTCAATTGGGCATATAACAATCCTGCAAGACCTGCATCGACTTCGCGTGATGGTACGGTACAAGTTGACTTAACTGAAGGTACGAGTTGCCGAAGCTAAAGGTACGAGTTGCCGAAGGTACGAATTGGTATAACCTCGGGTTGTCCAGGGTACGAGTTGCCCAGGGTACGAGTTGACCTGCTTCCGTTGTATCATGGAGGATGTTGTGTACAAAGTCAGCTTGCTGCTGACAGACAATTCTAGCCTTACTCGTGACGTGTTTATGCGTCATCCGTTATATGGGGAAAACTGTACGTGTGTATACGTGCTCCGGCGCAAACTGGTTAATCATAATGTATAACATTTTTGCACCGATTGACCTTCATCATTGTTTATTGATATGAAAAGTGGCATCAGCTTGCAACCTTATTTTCTTTGTTTCTATTTTGTTTTGTTTTGTTTAGTTGAAACTCGGCCAGGAGCTGCGGACGGTACAGAACGACCAATTGTCCAGTCTACACTCCAAGTTTCAACAGGAGTCCGAGTTATTAGAAGAGATCAGGTAAGTTTAAAATTGATCAGTTGATCAATGTAAAAATTAGTTGTTTACTACATGTATGAACCTTTAAAAAGTAGGAGACACTGTTTGCAGATATCTGAATTTTTTTATTGTTATTGTTAAGAACTATCTTAGTTTTTTGAAAGTAAATAATGATTCTAGGCATCCAGCAAAATGATTTTAAAGCTAAATATCTTGTAATTGTTACGAAAAATTGAATTTTACAAACAAAATTCAGGATCGTCAAACTGCGATCACAAAAAAACACAAGAACAACTGACCATCACTGGTTGAAAACGAACGTCGTTTTTCTTGCTTTTTTCTCGGTGTCCATGATTGTGAAACTTCGGACAGGTCTGTTAACCCTAACTCCCCAGGGTGTGTGCAAAATCGTATTGATTTTGGACTTTGGAGGGTTAGGGTATGATATTTACTATAAAATACAACCCAGTTTGCACCGGGATTATTTTGATATTGACCGGGCCCAGGCGTGGGATTGTTTTTCACGAACCTCGATCCAACACGGGTTCAGGCTTACATCATGGGTAGAACACACTGATGAAAAGTGATATTTCCAGCCTTGCTCGCTTCGTTTATCGATCATTCATTTCGAATTCGGGCAAAACTTTGCGTGTACACATCATCCGACTCGAACTGGTTAAAGGGAATGTCATTTGCTTTTGTTGTCATTTTCAAAAAAAAGATGGATTTTGGAGGTAAGTATTGTAACACTGACTTGTTGGAAGGTTTGTATAAATACACATGTAGATGCATGAAAAACCAAGAAAAACAATCATGTTCTTGTAGTTTTAGTGGTTTTGGCTAATTTTAAATACCGGTACTTTAACCAAACGCTACCAAGGTTACTAAAATTATAAGAAATAAATAATTCGCCTGCCGAAACAACTTAAAATGAAACGGAGCAATTTATAAAACAAATTCCGTTTTTCTTGCTTTTCTTAGCATCCATGATTGTATAACTTCGGACAGGTCAGCTAAATTATTATTACTGTAAAATACAACCCCCCAAATCCACCCATTCATGATACATGTAATTCAAGCAATTACCAATGTGTATCCTACCTAATATTATGGTGGTAAAAAGCTGTGACATTCTTGAAAAAACAACATTTGGTTTACGGATAGAATTTTTTCAAAACCGCAAAACACGCAAGAAAATCTCAAAATTACCTGTAGTTAGTCCACATTTTGTAATTGGTTACACATCTGTGAATGTACACGTACATGTAGGTATACACATAGTTACGGGGACAGTTTCTTTTGTTTGGAAAAAGCTGACCGAGTTGTGTGGACATTTTGCTGTCCTCATAGAATTTTGGGTCTCCAGTAAAGGGGTCTGTAGGTAGAATTGGGTTAGGGTATAATGAAAAAAAAAGTGGAGAAGACATAATTATTAGGGTGGTATACATTTTGGGTTGAAAGAGTTTTCATGGTTTGAGTATTATAGAGAGATTTTCCTTAAACACACAAACCCTATGGAATGTCTCCATAACGCTGTGTACATGAAAAGAACATGTAAACTGTCTATTCCTCTGACATCTGTAAACTGTTTATTTTTTACAACAAGAAACTGTTTAAAATTACTTAGAAATAAGAAAATGTTGACTTGGGAATTAAAATTTAAATGTTTACTTTAGAATTTAAGAGTCTGTGTAGGTTGAAAAAAATAATTTTAGAATAATAAAAAAACAACTCCCTTGTAGGGGTGTAGCACCGGACCACGGTATCTTTGTTACGGTATACAAAAAGGAATAAGCATGGTAGTGTGCGCATTAATACATTACCAACTAATCTATTATTTTTGTTACTTTCAACAGGGAATTTTCCAAACAACGGTCATCTATAGAACGGACATATGCGCAGGTGAGTGAGTTTTTTGTATTGCATGTGACAGTTTTTATACACTCGTCCATAGCATAGAGAGAGCAAAATTATGAGGTAATAAATGATAATAAAAAATAAATCATGTTTAAAAGTGGCTCATGGGCCTGGACATTGTTAACCAGTTCGTGCCGGAGGACGTATACACGCAAAGTTTTCCCCAGATTCAAAACGAATGACGCATTGTAAACACGTCACGAGCAAGACCAAAAATTTCTGTCAGCAGCGAGCAAAGCCGGAAATGCTTGGGTGTGCTTTTGGTACCATCGGCCTGTACCCGGCTCGGATCGAGTTTCGTTAAAAATAATCCTGCGCCTTGGCTCGGTGATGTTAAAATAATTCCGGCACGAACTGGTTAATGACCCTCGACTTTGGCTCAGGGTCATTCGTCCGGGCCCATTAGCCGGTTTTAAACGTGTTTGAAACCAGCCAACCACATAATTCCCTTATTATATGCCTGGAAAGGTTTGTTCAGTCATTTTCTGTCAATTTGTCCGACAAATGTTGGATGCCTGTTTTTGGTAATGTTTTATGGTTCAAAGGGAATTTAAATTTCCTAAAATAGACAATTGGAAAAGAAAGTTTACCATTTACTTGCTCAGTCAGTGACCTACAGTACCGGTACATACCCGGTACATCCATGGATAGTATATACACATAGTACCTGTACATTTTTTTCTACTATGAAAATATCAAAATGGATGACTGATAAACGCATCACGAGCAAGACCAGAAAAAAATCATACTGATGATGCATTAACCGGTCAGGCATGGCAGTTTAATCCAGCGGAGGAAGTGTGTGCACGCCGCGGAAGTTTATCTTTGCGGTTGATGTGTATCAGACGTTACTAGCACACGTACAGTAGCGGTGAATGTTTTACACACCTGATGTTACCAGATGTTACTATACCTGCGGTGGACGTGTACACAAACTAATGTTGCCAAGCTGCTTCATTGACCCGGTGGACGTACATATTTTCAAAAGTACATAAATGTACACGCTACATGTATATCGTGGTACAGGGTATCATGCTTTAGTGATTAGGCCTATTCAACACCAGGGTTCTACATGTAGCTAGGACCTTTTTAGTGCCATGATTAACGTGACTTTGTATACATATCTCCTCTCTTCTTTTGTGCCCATAATTTAATTAAAAAAAAAAAAAAAAAAAAAAAAAAATTGTGCTGGGTGGCACAGCCAATTTGAACCCAAGTGCCGGCAGAAATTTGCAGTGCCGGGCCGCCCACCGTGGCTAGAACCTGTTCAACACCCTACATGTACGGTAGTTCCATTGAATTAATGCATGTAGAGGATTATCAGCTGCTCCCAGTAATTTCTTGACATTCAAACTTCCCCACTTCGTTTCTTAGTGTCCTTTGAAATTCTTGAATGGGTGCTTTTCAGCTGGGGTTACAAAAATTTGTATCTGTTTTACCGTACACAATCGTCCCCGGCCCTGTGTGTAGTTTCACAGCTGATGTCTACATGCGTCAGATTTAATGGCGGGTAGCGGATGACTAAATATCACCCCCTGACTGTAAAGCAAAAAAGAAATGACCTAGGCGACATAATGTTTGCAAAAACATGTAAATACGGTGCTAATAAACTAAGTGTTGGCATCTTGTAGTAGTTGCATCATCAAAGCGGGAATATTTTACTGATTAAATTTTTTTTCTTTTTCTATGAACAATAATTCCACTAGTAATCCCGGGAACTTGAAAATGGTTCTGGTGCACCCTACTGCATGGTATCCACAACCCAGAATATGTGTCCCTTTTATGGCGCATTGACAGTTATTAGTAAACTTCTAATGCCTTATCAGTGCAGTTTACAATTGAGTTGATAATGGGGTCTCTCCTTAACCACTACTGTTACATAAATATTTGCTTTTGTGGCACTTCATAGGCCACAAGTTTAGGCCAAGTAAAAAAATTACTTGTTTCTCGAGGTACAATTTACATGTACCGGTAACTGCTGCACTTCTTCTTCTTTTTTAACCCACCTACACATGTACCGTACATGTACCGGTATGTACTTAAAAAAAAAAATATTGTAATAATAATAGCGTATGTCATGTTCATGTGTATGTAATTTATTTTGCACATTGTTAACCGTAATCCTCAATTCTTCAAAATCCTCAAGGTGGTTTTAGTTTGTACAGTACATAGGCTGTATACCCATACAGTATACCCATGGAGGAATAAGAAGGAATTCCTCCATGGTATACCATAGAGAAAGGACCTGTCTGTCCTTCCTCTATGGCTGTACCCAGCATTGTTTATTTTCAGTCATGCATGTAATTGGGCATTGCATTATGCTTGATATGATCCACATTGTTTCTGAGTGTCATCAGCACTCAGTGCTACTGGTACCCAGGTACCTGTACCAGTAGTTAGGGAATTGGTTACCTCTCGTGGTCGACGTGGTACCAGTTTGAGGATTTTGCAGGATTGAGGATGATTTCTAGCCAAAACGGCTTGGGGGGTTCAATTGGTTTCGAACATAAATTGTAGATCTTACCAGGTACTGTACATGTTTTGTTAGCTCCTTTGACACAATGTTGTACGCATACAAGTACAACAAAATACAATACAATCGCATACAACAAAATTGAAGGTTAGGGTTAATATACATGTAGCATACAGTACATTGTCGTAAGCACCATTTGCAAACCTAAAAAAACTACTGAATTATTATAAAATGTACCGTACAGAACCTGTACATGTACCTTACTCGGGTACTGGTACGATACTGTACCGGTACATGCATGTAAATAAATAACAGTCTCAAGCATCCTGTGAAATCCCAGCATTTGTTTTTAAGATTTTTTTTCCCATCAATTTCCAACAATTGCTAGCCGGCAATCGTTGGATATACCTCACTATTTTGAAACACTGCTCCTAATTTATTGAACGTATATGGGTCAATGCACACTGAAGTGCCTCAATGTGTGTGACCCTGGTCCAAATTATAAAAGTTCCCATATAATAAAAAAAGATATCTATTTTGGGTGATCAACACATCAGGTTTATCAATAGAGAAAGGAAAAGTAAATCGGACAGGTACATTTTTTGAGGGACCAAGCCCAATGTTGCTATGTGTGTGTGGTAACGGGCGTAACGAGTGACACACACTTTATGACTGAAGAGTAACAATTACAAGGCATGTGGAAAAGATGTATACCTAATATGATCAGTCTCTGTTACTCTTTGAAAAGTATATCAAATGTCAGCCCCAAGTACCTTGAAAAAATTGAAAAAAATGTACATTTGCATCACACAAAACAACACAATTCAAATACTACCGCAAATAAATTTCATTGTGCTTTTAATAACTTCATTTTCGAAACAAAAACTACATCTTGTGTAACTAGTACAATTAGATGTTAATTATAACAAGTGTTTTGTAAAGACTTTCCATTTGTTGTGCACCATTTTTAGAGTTTGTTTATGTACTTAATTTAAAATCAGAGTTGTAACGGTTGTAACAGAGACGCACACTTTCATTCCCGTTAACAAAAACAATATTGTGTATTCAAGTTTAAAGTACTTTTGCATTTTGATGACTTAAAAAAGGTTAAACAAACCTCAGAAAAAATTAAACTACTAAAATTTTGCAAAATATACACATGTATAGTCCACCCAAGCAGTGAAATGAATGTATATACATGTATTAACAAAAATTGATCTTGTTGAAATTGAGTCACTACTGTAATTATGAATCTGAAATTGTGTTTGTCCTTCCACAGGAACTGTCTATAAAATTTGGTACACTTAAAATACATGTCAAGTGTAAAACTCACACACATTGCAAGTGAATATGTGTTATTGATGACAGGTAGGTAATATTTGCTGTGCAGCGTTGGATCCAGGGAGAAATCAACGACATGTACAGGATCACATGTAATTACAGTTTACCATAGAGCTATATTAAATTACTAGAGCGCTGACTGGATGTACAAAGTGATGCGAGCTGGGCACATCCATGTTTGTGCACAAACTTAACCTATGAAAACCTCAAAATTGTGTACGGCTTTTGTACGGATATTTGCATACCTGCGTTTGTATTCTATACAATGCGTTACCATAGCCTATACGCCCAAAACCGAAACGCATGATCAGCAAATGAGCGCAAACATCGCAAATGCGTGTGCGTATTCGCGCGCTGCAGTTGATTTTGCCGTGACTTTTTTTAACTGACATGACGCGCGTAAAGTTGTTTGCGTCTGTTCTACATGTACTTGCACGCGCGTTGCATTTAGAGTACACTACTACACTTTCAAAATTAAATCCATCTATTTTTATTATGTTCTACAACACGCACATGAATTCAAAATGTCTGCATACAGAATGGATTCAAAGTTAGCGCTCTAGTAATTTAATATAGCTCTATGAAGTTTACACAAGTTTAATAAGTCTTGCATTGTGCATCCGTGAAAAACACTTTTAACAGCATCCTCAACAGGTTTAAATATGTGTATGCTGTGTTCTTAACCAAATCGCGCCGGGATTATTTTTACAATGACTGCATGAGCCCTTGCGTGGGATTGTTTTTCAGAAACCTCAATCCAGCCTTGCTCGATAAAAGCCGGTCGCTGACATTCCGGCTTTGCTCATGACGTGTTTATTCGTCATCCATTTTGAATTCTTGAATAATGTTGTGTGTACACAGCATGCAATGCGAACTGGTTAATTACGACAATTAACACATTTAGGGCTCATTAAATGTGTATCGCAGTCTCGTGCTACTTGATGCTGCAAGAACTGGAGATGAAGTTGAAGATGTTGAAGATGTTGAAGATGTTACCTGATGATGCAAAGAGTATAAGAATTAAAACAAAACTTAGTTAATAAGGCCAGACTTTCTTGTTCATGATATTTGTTTAAAATCCATGAAGCAGATGTACAAAATGTGTTTACAACGTTTACATTTTTTTTATTGTGGCCCCCTCCCCCAAACCAAAAAGCCCTAGGCATAAATATAAAAAATAAAATAAATGAATAACATGAGATTATGACTTTGCGATTTTAAAAACTGGGTCATAGTTTTTTTTTAAACGAAAAGAAAAATGAATTATATTGCTCCCAGTGTCATATTAATTTTCACATACCGGTAGGCCTAAATATCTTTGTCAGTAAAAAGGATTTGTTTTTGTTCAAACTATTTGATTTCAGACCCTTTCTAACTTTCCTTTCGGTAATTTAATACGATCACGTCGCGTACACCGTAATTTAAATACCCATTTAATACACAGGGGCCGTGGGTACCAGTCATATAGGGAATTCATTCATAAAAAAATAACAGCGATCCCTGGTTCACCGCTCTGTAACGGATTTCGTATACCACCATTTTAGGAACCAGCGATTGGTCACAAGAGGGCGCTGTTACAAATCGCTGGTTACCAAGAATTATTGCTCTCGCCAACTCTGAAAAACCTCACGAGATGCATGATTTTAAGACCAGAATTCATTGTTTTTTTGCATCCAAGATGCCAATATTTGGCGATATTTCCAATGAAAAGATTTAGATTCAATGAAGAACGTTAGTTTTAAGGCCTAAAAATCCAAATGTCACGGCCAAAAACATAACTTAACGTCATCATCACGACAGCTTGAATTGAAAGGCAACAACGTGCCGCATGTTACATGTATACAATGTACGTTACTCTACATGTGTGTCACGACGTGCAATACTAGGGTTTGGCGATGATTTTTGCAAAGTTTAAGAACACTTTCCTTGTACCTTTTACTTCAACAAACACAACCAGAAGTACATGAGAGAATGGCCAATTTGGTCTCGACAATTACTGACCCCCTTTTCAGTACGTAAACCAAGTCTGGAACGGTCGTCACTTACGTTTCGGTCGTAACCTCCGGGACGCACCAGGTCTTGCTTCGACTGAGCGAATGTTCAGTGTAGTAGACCAGCGCTCGGTGGCGGGATCTCGTTGGTGGGTTGTGCAATTTCAGTGGTCTGGTTGACAAGATTTTCGCGCGCTTTTAACCAAGCCTTGTGCGCTGTCGTCACGGTCGTAACAAGGTGACGCACATCGTAAACAATAATTTTCGTGATTCCAAAAAAGTCTACAGACATATCTTGAACAAAATTGACTGTTGGACAAGCATTACGAGTTAACTTTTGAACAGAAAACGTATTCTATTAGGTTTTGAAATGCCCCATATTTGAAGAAAATGTACTTTGATAAAATACAGAAGTGTGACACACATCGTTGCGACCGTTACGCTCGTCTTTTGAAGGTTCTCTCTTCTCGATAAACAGCAGGAATTTTTTTAACTTTTTTTTGTTTAATAGGTAATTTCTTGTTTATCGTGTTTAGGCAAAAATTTATTAAAAATTATACACACAGATTGCATCGCAGAAGAAAAACATAATCTTGACTTGTATGTCACAAAAATATTTCAAAGAATCTGCTATGTTCATTTTCTTTCTCTCGCTATTCAAACATAATACACAAAAATTGGTGAATTTTTTTTTTTTTATTTATAAATATTATGTATAGCTACTGAATTGCAAAGTTATTTTAGTTTCATCTTGTTATATTTAACCACAATATATGTCATAACTCCTTACAAGCTAAATGTGGCACTTTAGTGTGCAATGACCCATATGTATATATACCGGTAGTTAGTCCATATTTTATTTGCAACTAAATACATTCGTTAATGGGTGCCAGCCAACTAGTCTGGTTTCATAACCTGATAATTTCTATAAAGTCTATAAATTGCTCTGTTTTATTAGACTTCATGTTAACAGCCACATATAGGGCGGTTGTGCAGTCTAACGTTCAAGATCAAGCAAGTCAAGGAACCAGACTACAAAAACAGCATACAGTAGCTTAATGTTCTCGGTTTTTCCAGCAATTATAATTCACACAAAACGTGAAGAACAGGTCAGCATCACAATAAATGTATTTACTATCTAACAAATATTAACCCCCTAACCCATCCATTTTTATTAATTATAGAAAAAGCAAATGGTGTACAGTACTTTGTACCTTTAAAGGTAGTACCAGTATACACCATTGGTAATTGCTTGAATTATCATGAATGGGTGGATTTGGGGGGTTGCATTTTATAGTAAATACCATTTAACTGACCTGTCTAAAGTTTTAAAATCATGGATGCCAAGAAAAGCACGAAAAACTTTTATTTTCAACCGGCGTCGAGCAGATACTTATTTTTGTTTTTTCGTGATCGGCGATCGCGAAATTGTCTTTATAAAATTTAATTTTTCGGAATAATTACAGGATACATGTACCGGTACATCTAGTGCAATAATTTTGCTGGATGCCTAGAATCTTTATTTACTTTCAAATGAGTAAGATATTTCTTAATAATTCGGTAATAAATAATTTTGATATCTGCAAATTGTATCCTACCTTTAATTATGGGAGGGGAGGTTCCATGACCCAAAACGAATTTACCAAAGTGTGGTATACCACTGGAAAATCAGCAACATGTAATTTGACATGCTGTCACTATGTAATTACTTACATGTATGTATCCAAAATCATACATTACACCCAAGGGCCCTATTATCTGTCTGTGTGATGAAAAATAGCCCATTGTTTGTCATGCACATAGTGACCTTTACCCACAACATGTGTGTTACTCATCAATATTTTACGGTACATACTGGTATTATGTACTGTACACTGTGAATCATTTCTCCCATTGCGGTAGTGAACAGTTTGAACTTTAAGCTTGAACTTGAAGCGTGCACAAGAGGGTTGTGAACCTTAATGTTTATACATTATATAATCGCTGTACTTGTGAGGGTGTTGGGGTTAGGTTACACAAATAAATGTTCTGCTTCCAGTTTAATACATGTACCGGTACCAGACTGACCATAATTATAGGCCATGGTCCTAATTTGTTTATCAGCAAATTGAAGGAAAAAATTCATAAAAATTTAATTAAATACAATTAAAATGATAATAATCTTATCTTTTCTGTCTTCACAAAATGCTTCTCAACATCCTATTTACGTAAAAAACTCTTGTAATTTGTTTGCCTACTAACGTACCGGTACATTAGTTATATTTTGTTCAGAAGAAACCGTTGTTTTTTAAGATTTCTTCACAATAAACGAAACATTACATACCGGTACTTACTGACTTTCCCTTTCATGTACCGTACGATAGGTACCGGTACGTCATGCGTACACATGCGTAATGCTCAATGCTGTAGTGGTCTACCATACGCCCACTAAAAGTGCCAAAGAAGGCATAATGGAAATGTGGCAACCAGTCTATGCACGCGCTCATGGCTGACCAACACCGAGTGTACTGCAGTTCTAGGTCGTATCGCTTCACCCAGGGGTAAATGGGTACAGGTGTGCATTGTAGTGTGAGGGCAGGGATGGTTATTGTGATCGCTTTATAGCTGCCTTGCCCCGAAATGGCAGCATCGAGCTGTAAATGTACCGTACTCCCCAAGGAA
The DNA here is from genome assembly GCA_037893245.1 of Crossaster papposus. Lineage (NCBI taxonomy): Eukaryota > Metazoa > Echinodermata > Asteroidea > Velatida > Solasteridae > Crossaster > Crossaster papposus. The sequence continues at coordinate 1,514,300 of JBAIAA010000246.1, forward strand.
CTGAGATGGTGTTTGGAAAGTTTCGTGGGCCCACTGATCAGGGGTAATAATAATGTAAAGCGCTTTGATCTGATTTAAAAGCATCATTTAAAAATCTGATAGTATTATTAGCAGTCTTCAAAGAAGAGTCTTCAGTCTTAAATGAGACCTCAAATGTCTAAATCTGATGATTGTTGACAGAGTTATGAGTAATTTCCCAAGAGAGGTCAAATTGACCATGGGACAAAGTTTTCAATTTGAGGCATTCTAGTGCCTCTGTGTCAGCGTCTGTGTGAGTAATTGCCTGGCCTACTCTGCAAAAACTGTCTTTAAATAGCGCGTACACAAAAATTTCTAAACACTTTCTTGCTTTAGAAACATGTTCAGCATTATGATGGATAGTGTTTATCCATTGAAGTGCAAATACAGCCGTTTTTTACAGAACAACCAAGGATTCCCTATTGTGTTTTCCTTTGTTCCTGTACTGTATGTAACCTATATGTAGATCCAATTCAGCAAAAGACAAGTGCTAAAGGATCTCTTGTTCATCTACATGTATTGTGCTACATGTACATGTACAAGTATGTACATGTACACTGTAGTACAGTACATTTCAGCTGCTACAATGTACAATATAATGTAATCATCAACAGTTTATCCACATTGCAGCACCTGTATCCAAACAAAACCCCTGCATCGCGCATTGCAAGAAAAAACTTTGCCATGACCGATTGGACCTCTCTTGCAAAATTACTAATAACTCTGTCTATAAATATCAGATGTGGATGTTTGATGTCACATTTTAAAGTAGAAAGATGCATCTTTCTAACCATGCATATTATCTATGTTTGTGTGGCATTCCACTATATTTTGTTTGCATTTTGTTTGGAGATGCACTGTATAAAATTGGCTTGTAATTTGATGTGTACTGGTACCGGTACATTGCTAAAGTAGAGAATTTCTTGATGAATGTGTTGTACCAGTACATGTGTGTATTGGACAGAGGCACAAGATGAGCTAAAGATTCTTTCAGTCCTCGGGCGTTCGTCTTTTGTTGAATTTTGTCCTCTGTCCTTAAAGTGTACGATAAGGCAATTGGGTTAGGTTACAGTACAGGAACAAAGGAAAACACAATAGGGGATCCTTGGTTGTTATGTAAAACATGACTGTATACATGTACATGGGCTTGTTTATGGTGTAAAAATGGAGGACATACCGGTACATGTAATGGTATCTCTGACGCCACGTCAGTGAATCCGGGTTTAAGTGTGTAATCGGAGACGTCCTCGATTGAGATTTTTGTACAAAACCAATGAGAGCTGAACAAAGGAAATCGTCGAGAGGAACAAACAAAATCCTTGATTTACACCATAAACAAACAAATATGTTCTAGCCTCCACCTACATAGTTGTGGGGACATGTTCTTTTGTTTGTAAAAAACAGACCGAGTAGTGGGGACATTTTTGAGTCCCCCTAGCGCGTTGGGTTTTCAGTAAAGGGGTTTAGAGGTAAAATTGGGTTAGGGTACATGTATAATAAAAGAAAATGTAGAAGAAGACAAATTAGGGTGATGTTGAAAATTTTAGAATTTTAGAATGTTCTGAGTTTGAGTTTAGAGAGATTTCTCTTAGCACACAAACCCTATCGATTGTCCCCATAACGCTAATTTACGAGAAGAATGCGTGTACTGTATCATCGTACATGGTACCAGTACAGTACCAGCAACCTGTTTGAGTTTTTATTGATTACATTGTATACATATTGTACATTTTGTACTGGATAACACAGGTCTGTTAAACTGCATGCAACAGGCTGTATGTATACGCCAAACATGTTTTAAATGCTAGATTATATACCATACTCTACATTATTATGGTATTACTGTAGAATGGAGAAGCAGACAAAGTAGTCATCTGGTTTTGTGACAGGAAGAGACAGGGACCGGGAGACAGATGGGAGCATATTTAGACTGAGACACATACCATACACGTACATTGTTTTAGGAAGGAACTTGGCAATTGGGCAGCGGTTTAGGCCAAACAAAAAAGTCCTGCTTCCAGGTTAATACTCAAACGACCCTAATTTTAGGCCTTGACCCAAATTTGTTTTCCTTTCTTTCTTTTAAATAAAAACCTTTATAACAAATAATCCTATTTTTTCTGTCTTCACAAAATGCTTCTCAACAAACTCTTTTGTTTGCCTAGTTGCGTACATTCGTATACATGTATAATATATTTTTTTTTCAGAAGAAGTTTTTTTGAATTTTGTGCGTCGCGTAGTACGTGATGTGAACCACCGTTCTGCGATCACTGATTGGTTCCCTAATGCAAACCCCTAATGATGAGTACAGCCTCAATACTTCCAAATCTGCCAAATAAAGGAATGAACATGTGGTTGGCTGGTTTTAAACAAGCATTAACCGGTCAACTACCCATTCAGCAGTTGTGCGGGCCTGCGTTGCATATCTAATTAGCGCTGCTTCACAAAGGAATTGTGTGCATCGAGTAGAACGTGATGTTAACCACCGTTCTGAGATCACTGATTGGCTCTCTAGGAAAGCCTGCGGAGCCTGCAGATTTGCAAAGGTGAAAGTAGGAGAGCTGGTCTATAACCGTGTTGTTTGCGGGCGCACTGCGTGAAAAGATTGTACGCGGCGTGCACAATATCGATTACTGTCGTCTTTGACAAAGACTACAACTAAATGAAGCAGTGCGGATTATACCAAGTATTAGCTACACTTGTCTACAGGTCGGCATGCGAGGCTGAACATTTACAACAAAAGGTACCGTTACAGGTACATGTAGCAGGTACCGTTACAGGTACCGGGTACCCATACAGCTTGAAACCATGGCAACCTATAGCTCAATGACAGCGCATCCTTCAAAATCAATGGGGCAAACAGCCTCAGTCTGTCTGCTAAAAGCACCAGGTGAATTTTTGAGGATTATGAAAGGTACAATTTCCAAGCAAACAACATGAAACTTTATAAGAGAATTTAAAGACTTTAAAGAAAACCACATGGGTTAGTTCCAGCAAAAACTCCCCCTGGCAAATTTGCAATATTGGCATAAGCATTGCAAGTTATTTAAATCAATTTGTGAGCTGTGTGGGCCTTGAAATTTAGTCCAGTCTTTCATTGTACATGTATCTCCGGTCAGGAAAAATAATGTCCCAGTTCTACTTCCAGTTCCTGTCTGTTGGAACATTGTGCTTCCTACATTTATTGTAATAAATCAAAGGTAATACAAATTAGCGTTCACTGCCCATAAACTTTCTAGCTCCATCAAAATCTATCCCGACCCCCAATTTTGGTGGCTTTTAGGTGACTTGGTTCTGCAGGCCTGACATAATCAAGTTTGATAGATTATGATGGACTTGGACTGGGAGGCATGAAAGCACTGCTGGGGATTTGATGGATTGTGTCCATCGTGCAGTACTGCATGGGGTTGCCATGTGTACAAACCATTGCATACTACAGTACAGTGCAATTAAAAATGTTTTAGAATGGTAAATTATTTTCACACCTTTTCACACAAGTGGGAAACCGTTTTCACACTTTTTTACACAATTTTCTTATCTTTTTGCACAAGTGGGAAATAGTTGTTCACACTTTTTCAACACTTTGTCGCACAAGTGGGAAACCATTTTCACGACTTTTTTAGACAAGTGGGAAACCGTCTCCACAATATCCCATTCTCATTTGCATTGTTACATGTATACGTGTACTGTATACAATGTATGCGTGTAAGTCCATCAAAATGTTGGTCTCATTATCCCATGTACACGTACAGTACGATAAGTTGGCTCTGGGAATGGGAATGGGAAATTTTGTGAATAGAATTTCATTTCTAAATCACATTACCATTTTGCACCCAAATTTTCTCATTTGTCTGAAGGTGTGAAAATGGTTTCTCACTTGTAAAAAGATATCAGTTTTCCACTTGTGTGAAAAGGTGTAAAAACGGTTTCCAATGTGGGAAATTTGTTTCACACTGTTTTACACTTTGTGAAATGAAAATGAATTCCTGGGAAGAGAAAAAATGTGAAATGAATTTCCCATTCTCACTGTACTGTACATGTACATGTACATGTACATGTACATGTACCGGTATGCAGAGTGAGTGTTGGATTTAGGCAGATTTGGTCCCACATTCGGTAAAAGGCAGGAGGGAGTTAGGGTTAATATTAGAAAGCACAACCCTTCTGCTGCTAAGCTGATGAATCTAGAAAAAAATCACCCCCAAAATAAGTATAATTGTTTTTTTCTGAATCACTGATGCCACATCCGAAACTGTTTTTCACTGAGATTGCTTGATATCAGGAATGGGTGGATTCGGGGGTTGTGTTTTAATTACGTTTAACTGACCTGTCTGAAGTTGTATAATCATTGATGCTGGGAAAAGCAGGAAAAAAAACCAGCTTTCGTTTTCAACCGGCGTTGGGCAGTGGTTCTTATGTTGTTCTTGTTTTTTTCGCGATTGCCATCAGGCGATCGTTATATCATTTTGTAAAATTAAATTTTCTGAACAATTAAAGGATATCTAGCGCAATCATTTTGGTGGATGCTAGACAATCATTATTTACTTTCAAATAAGTAAGATATTTCTTAATAATTTGGTAGTGAACATTTTCGATATATGCTAATGGTGTATCCTACTGTACCAATAATAAAGTAGAGAGCTCCAATGTACATGTACCCAATTCAAGTACGTTGGGGATCGTGTTGCACTTCGGTTATATTATTTATCCCTTAAGAGAGCAATCAAAAGGGGAAGTGATACGTCTCTGGGGTTTTGATAATCATTTGATTTCAGCATTTTCTATTCCTTGTAGTCCTGTACACAATGACAGTGACGTTAATGTTAATAAGGCCAAACAAATAAATAGTTTGTTTACGGTCCCCTGACCTACCTCGAATGTATGCGGCCAAATTGCCAACATCTGACTTTTGATTGCCATTTTGCTTGTTTATCATTTTATATGAGCACTATTTGCAATTATTTGCCACGAACCACCATTTTTCACACTTAAAACTGACCTTAGTTTGAAAAGTGTGATAAAACGTGCACAAATTACGATGACAAAAAAACTTAAATTAATAGGCCTACATAAGTAATGTGTACATGGGTCCCAATATAATGGAATTAAAGCCCGATACGCAAAAAAAATTACCGATTTTTCTTTTTTAGTCCCTGATACACAAATGTTTTATAGGATACACCATTGGTATAATTGCTTGAAATATCATGAATAGTATATAAGATATATTGATTAAAGTAAATATATTTAACTGACCTGTTTGAAGTTTTACAATCCTGGATGCTGAGGAAAGCAAAAAAAATGGCATTCGTTTTAAACCGGCGTCGGGCAGTGGTTCTTATGTGGTTCTAATACATTTTTCGAAACAATTATGGAATATCTAGCGCAATCGTTTTGCTGGATGCCTACAATCATTAATACTTTCAAATAAGTAAGTTATTTCGTAATAATTCAAGTACTTTTTTTTTTTATATCTGCAAATAGTGTATTTTACCTAAGTTAAACCATGCAAGATGTAATCATCACATACCCTTTTTTTTTTCGTAACATTTCTTTCGTAACATCCTGTCAAAATAAATATTTCTGATGCCCTTTAATTATTAAAACAAATTTTGACAGTGTAAAAATGCTAAAATAAACAATGGTTGGAAAAAGCAAATTGCTAGGAGGTAATTCACAGAATGTGATCCCTCTTTCTGTGTGGAAGACTCTTAATAATAATATTAACCAATGTAGCGGTTCGCGTTTGTTTTTCTTCAGGAGCTGGGTGGTGCATGAATGTATAAACATAAGAAAGAGCAATGGCAACTCGTACAATTGTACATGTACATGTACATTAACCCTAACTCCCTACCCATTTTTACTTACACATAACCTGAATCCTGCAAAATCCTCCAATTCCTAAATTGTTAAAACTCCAAGTAACCTGAATCCTGCAAAATCCTCCAATATTGGTCACTGGTGACCATACAGCCTGTATCCTGCAAAATCCTGCAGTCTTGCCCTGGCTGCAGTCAGTAAAAACCCAAGTAACCTCAATCCTGCAAAATCCTGCGATGCATCAAACTCCAAGTGACCTCAATCCTGCAAAATCCTTGTGTGTCACATTCAGCCTGATAACCTGAATCCTCCATATTCCTGCAGGGGTGAAACCCCAAGTAACCTCAATCCTGCAAAATCCTGCAATGCATCAAACTCCAAGTGACCTCAATCCTGCAAAATCCTGCATTTTGCAATGAGGAATTTGGAGGATTTGGGAGGGTTAGGGTTAAAGAACTATAAGAATTATACAGAATGGCTTCCTCGACCAACTTGCCATAGTTGGTAGACAGAAGAGCTATGGATCGAAAGGTCTGTGTTTCTAATCCGACTATCGTTAACATTTGTCTTTTTCTTCAACAAGTTTCTTATGGGTTAGAACAAGGTTGAAGGGAAAACCGGATAGGGTACATTGTGTAAGTGCCTTGAAAAATACAACAAGAACTGCTACACTGGTTAGTTTTTAGTGACTTTCTTTCTGTGCATGTACCGGTACGTATTTTGAGTCAATGTATTGATTTGGAGGCTGTATACTGTAGGTACATGCACTTCTAATACTTTAACTTGAAGCAATACAGCGCAGGAGGTTTTTGCAAAATCTTCTGCAACACGTAGTTCGTTGCCAGGTGGAGCACAGTACAGTCACCATGGTGATTGTGTGCGCAGTGTCAGTGTTGGCCAGCGGCCGTTGTGATTATAACATTGATCGTGGCAATGTGCACCACTTAAATTTTATTATTTTGAGAATCATTGATCTAAAATTCATTTCTGTATTACTTAAGGCAAGTTGTTATCACTATCAGTTTTTATGAATGATTAAATAGAACAAATCATTACATCAACAGTACATAGTTAGTGTGTCACAAACGTAAACAAAAATCACAACGTAAAGGCAGAAACTGAAATAAAAAAAAGAAAAAAAGAAAAAATTGGTCTGACGACTTATTCGGTCCTACGCCTTATCGGTCCCATGCCTTATAAGGCCGACAATTAAATTTACCTTTTTTGTCTGACGTCAGACTTAAGGGCTTCGGACTTATGAGGCTTCAGACTTATGAGGCTTCAGACTAATAAGGCTTCGAACTAATGAGGCTTCGAACTAATGAGGCTTCGAACTAATGAGCCTTCGAACTATCGAGGCTTTAGACTAATGAGGCTTTAGACTAATGAGGCTTTAGACTAATGAGGCTTCGGACTTAATATTAGGCATCGGAGCTATGAGGCTGAATACTATAAGTCTGATGCCTTATAAATCCGATGTCTCATAATTCCGAAATTTTGGACTTACTGTATAAGGCGTCAGACTTTTGAGGTTTTGAGTGGAATAAATTGCAGAGTTGTTTGCTCAACTGATGTTGCAAGGTTACGGGATGAAAGTGCATTCGTCTGCACAATATCAGTACTTTGACCCTAACTCCCTACCCCATTTTTCTTATGTACATAACCTGAATCCTGCAAAATCCTGCAATTCCAAAATGTTAAAACTCCATGTACAGTGTAACCTGAATCTTGCGAATTTCTCCAATATTTATTACTGGTGATTACTGCCTGAGTTGAGGTATAAAGCAGCCCAACGTGGAACAAACAGCTGCTAAAAGTGCCCTATTACTACAAGGGTCTGCACATGTGACCCTTGGTATACTAACGTTTCCTATCCTTGACACATATACCGGTACTTTGACTGGATTTTATATTATATGGAGAATGTGCGTAGAGCATGAGCAGTGTGAAAGTTCAAAGTAACAACTAACCTCAATCCTCAAAAATCCTCTTTTAGATAAATACCCAAGTAACCCTAATCCTGCAAAATCATCCAGCATTAGTTTTACAGGCCTTATTATCTGGATCCTGCGTTGTCCTCCAGTGGCAAACCCCCCCAAAAAAACAAAACAAAAAAAACCCCATAAATCCTGCAAAATCTTCCGATGCACCAACTTCTGCAACAATCCTGCAACATTTTGCAACAAGAGGATTCTGAAGGATTTGGGATGGTTGGAGTTAATGCATTAATCAAATATTGTTATTTTCCCACCCCCACTCCCACCCCCATTCCCACCCTCACCCCAATTCCCACCCCCATCTACCCCACCCCTCCCCACCACATCTCACCACCACATACATGTACCCCTCTGTCAAAACTTGACAAGACAAATAAATGTTTAATTAATTAATACATTATTTAATTGGTGATCTTGTTTTTAATTAGTCTTTGCAGAAGCTGACCGCACAGTTCCAGCAGAAGAGGGTCTTCCCTGCCCTGACGGAGGAACAGAAGCAGAATGAACAACAACACAGGTAGATTTGTTACACAATGTACATGTACATGTACATGTACGATATAGGATTATCATATTTTCCCAACTTTGACTAGAAAGCAAACACAAAATATTACATCTCCATCTTTGGAGCGGTAATAAGGTTTCACGATTCACATGGTCAATTTCAAGGTTGAACGATCATTGTACATGTAGATCTAATTGCTCGAACAATTGCCCGGATGACGAATATAAACGCAAAGTTTTCCCCAGATTCAAAACAGATGACGCATAAACACGCCACGAGCAAGGCCGGAAATGTCTGTCAACAGCGAGCAAGGCCGAAAATGCGTGGGTGTGCTTCCCGGTACTGGCGGCCTGAACCTGCTTCGGATCTAGTTTCGTTAAAATAATCCCGCGTGTCGGCTCGGTGATGTTAAAATAATCCTGGCGCGAACTGGTTTAAATCACTTTGAAATCTCTGTAAAATCGCAGTGTTTTAAGAGCAAAACTGCATTTCCAAATTGTTTTCAAGTGAAAACTTACACAATTTTGCTGGCAATCAAGAATGATTTACCGACAACAAACATTTTTTATATATTTTTATATTATCATAATTTTTTATTTATTTATTTATTTATTTTTTTGGGGGGTGGGGGGGGGGGGGGGGGGTGGGGGGGGTGGGGGTGGGTAGGGGGTGGGGGTGGGTAGGGGGGTGGGTAGGGTGGGTAGGGAAAGTGAAGGGGGTGAGGGGGAGAGGGAAGGGGGTGAGGGGGAGAGGGATCATACCCCATACCCCCTCTAGTCATGGACCTATTTGTACCTTGCACTGGTTGGGATGCGTGCCAGGATGTGATTCATTCACATTGCCAGCCTGCAGTAACATTCACAGCATTTGTGTGCATGTATCGGTACTCTGTTTATACTGTTGGTTATTGGTGTCGCCTAAACAAAGTTTTAGGGGCACTTACTAGTCCTAACTTTCGTATGACTGTACTGGAGCCTCTCTGGATTTTAAGCATCGTGCAGTTTGGCATGACCTCTTCTGTAATTAAAAATTAATTCAAACTTTATTTGTACTTTTTAAGTTTTTATGTCAAACAAAATTCCCCCTCAATTTAGCCTAGGACACCATCACATTTGGGGACAAAACAAAAATGTATGATACCTTCACGTTCAATATCATTTGAAAGCGTTTCTTTTACTCTCTAAATTACTACCATAATCATCTTTACATTCATTTGGGTTTAACCCTAACCACCCGAGTCCATCAAAATCCATTTCCTGTTTTGGAGGATTTTAGCGGATTCAGGATACCTCCATATTGAACAACTGGAGGAGTGTGATGGATTGAGGATTTTAAGCCTAGCATTACTACAGGAGTTTGATGGATTCAGGATACAGAAAATCAGGTGATGGACTGTGATGGACTCTATGGAAAAACGCACTGCAATTTTTTGTATGCCACCTAGGTATCCTGAATCCGTCACAGTCCATCAAACTTTTGCTGGTGGATTATGATGGACTCAGGATCTCTCCAGAATGCATACTGGTGGAGTCTGATGGACTCAGGACACCAGCAGTAAATTGCAAACCAAAATTGGTGGACTGTGGCGGATTCAGGATACTTTCTAGTAAAAGCCGTGAGGGAGTTAGGGTTAAACAAGAAAACTATTCCATTGACCAAACAAATTCCAAAATGTGTGGATGTCTTAATTTTAGGACCTACGTACAAAATATACATTGTACCACTACGGTACTCACGATTCCTATGTAGGCTTAATACAGGTGCAAGTGAGCTAGTTTGGTTACCTGACTCGACAATTCTCCGACATAAATAAATTGTTGCGTTTCTTCTAAAGTAGTGTAAGGAAACCACACTATGTACAAGAAGTCAAGAATACCCATTTATTTCCTTCAGCGTCTACATGTACATGTGTACCGGTATGAATGCAAAATCATGAAACCCCAAAATTCATCCATCCTGAAAAGTGCCACAGCCGATTTCACAAAACCTCACACAATTTTTGTTTTAGGGATGAGGCATTTTCTTATAGCGTGGGGTGGGGGGGAGGGGGGCCTTGAGGGATAGAAATCTTGAATTATGAATAAGATAAGAACATCACAGTGTGGGTTATTTAGTTTGCGTATGGATTCAAAGATTGTACATTACTAAACCAGTTTGCTATGTAAATTTATATTAAATTGATATGGAGGGAATTTTTTACTCAAACATCTTGGGCATTTATTGGAAGGGGGGGGGGGGGGGGGGGGTAAAAGTACAAATTTCCAAATGTACTACAAATTACAGGGTACTACACAATTTTATAAATACCCTGGTAACTGCAATACACAATACATGTACTAGATTTAATAAAAAAACAGGTATGTCTGCATTTTTCTCAGCCACCAGCGGCATGACATGCAGCATTCATATTTGATTTTTTTTTTAAATTGTGGTACTGGTACGCTTCAGAATACTGCATCATATGCATTGTGCACAATAAAAAGAATTAATTAATGCAGTAAATTGTTTTAGGAAACTACCGTGGTCTATGAATCCCTGATATACATGTATAAATCGGTTTCATCAATTTAAACTTTACGAAAGTCTTGTTTCAATAAAATACTTTGTTTTTATTTTAAAATAAAATTTGTGAATTTTTAAAGAAATGGTTGTCCCATTCATTTAAAGGGATCGTATACGTTTGGTAATTACTCCTAAAATTAATGGCAATAAAAACTTACTTGGTAAGAAGTACAGCAGCTTTAGATAGTATAATGCATTTTTAGAAACTTTTCACTTCAAAGAACTGCGGTTTATGGAAACAGATATCACTTTTTATCCCAAAGAAATTGAATCTGAGAAGCGTTACTGCAGTGACGTTTCTCAGATTGTGTATTCCAATGCAGATTATTCTTTCTGCGTGCACATAACCGCTCCAGATTTTCGGCAAATATCTCAAAATCGCTACCACCTTTTGAAATGAATTTTTTACAGGTTAGTTTTATGGTATATCTATAACTACATGTATAGGACTGAAACAAACAATGGGTTCCAATTACCAAACGTATACGATCCCTTTAAATCAATGATTTAAATCAATGATATAAATCAATGATATAAATCAATGACATAAATCAATGATATAAATCAATGATCTAAAATAATGATCAGGCATTAACACGTTCAATTTCATGAGTCGGTTTTTAACATGTACACATTTTTATTCCCCTTGTAGTGTTTTGTAGCTTTAGGTAGAATGACATTTAAACCAATAGAAAGTTGAGGATTGTTTTTACAATTTGTGATTCTTCTATGCAGCATGCTGTACTTTTGGTGCATTTCTCTGAATAATTACGTGGTGACATTTGGGGGGTTTTTTTGGTCAAGATTTTGTAGAAAGGCCCATTTTGTTAAAGTATTTTTATTGTACCAGTAGCTCTAGCAATTTTTAGCTAAATTTGTTATTCGGGTCACGATTGAATCAGAAAAGTGTGTAGACACTGCGGGAACAAAAATATTAAAGTAGAAAAGAGCTTAGTCTGACATATAGTCTCAGATTGCAAATATTTAACCAATGATGAAATGCGTAGCATTGCTGAAGTGCTTATATCTCGGCTGCTGTCATGCATTCTGAACAGGTCAATGGTACAATGTACATGTACTTCACAAGCGCAGAGAACATTGCAGGGAAACTCCATCTACAAAAACCATTAAAAACATACATACTTTTGTTTGATGTTCTGTAGTACATGTACATGTACACACATTTTGGTACATAGCGTTATGGGGACAACCCATAGGGTTTGTGTGTAAACTGAAATCTCTCTAATCTCAAACTCAGAACACTCTAAAATTCTAAAACTTTCAGGATCACCCTAATTTGTCCTCTTCTTCATTTTCTTTCATTATACCCTAACCCGATTTTACCTTGTTCTACATGTACCTTTACTGAACACCCAACGCGCTATGGGGACTCGAAAATGTCCCCACCACTCGGTCTGTCTTTTCCAAACAAAAGAGCCTGTCCCCCTAACGCGGTGAGTGCCTACCCACACATTCGCGTTTTTGTATCACTGTGGAGACATGTCTTTGTTCTCGTGTACAAAATGGTTACAAAGTCGAGCACGTTTTTCAAAATGCTCCCATTTTCACCACAATTATTTTAATGGGTTGAAATTTCGACCCAATATACATGTACCCTATATTATACCCTAACCCAAACACTAACCCTAACCCACATTCTAACCCTAGTTTTTGAGTAATTTAAGTACAATCCAAAAATCTAATTCGTGAAATTCCTAATGGAGACCTATTCACCTATAGAAATTACCCTTTGGAGACCCTTTCACTCCCATTGTCCCCATTGTGTTCAAGTCTCCAGAGGGTACCGCATTTCGCACCATGTACACATACATGTGATCACATGTTTGTTTATGGTGTAAATCGAGGAGTTTCCTTTGTTCCTCTTGAAAATTTCCTTTGTTTGTACTCTAACTTTTTCCGACGGCTCTCATTGGTTTTGTACACGAATCTCAATCGAGGTCGTCCTCGATTCTAACCCTAACCCCAATTCACTTTCGTGTCGCCAGGCATGTGTCCTCCATTTACACCATAAACAAACGCACGTTGACTGTGTGGTAAATTACCAGTACCAGTACATGTAATCACGTGTTTTGATGTTCCACTTGCCTTTAAATTAGAAAGAGGAACAAATTTAACAAAAAACAAGTGTTTTAGAGTATGTGTATTTTTCCACTTGAAAAGATAATAGATTTATTGTATTTATTGGTCAATTTGACTCGAGTCGAATGGTTTACACATTATTAAATGTAGGATACACCATTTGCAGATATTGAAAAATTGACAATTTTGCTACCAAATTAAGAAATATCTTACTTATTTAGAAGTAAATAATGATTCTAGGCATCCAGCAAAATGATTGCGCTAGATATCCTGTAATTGTTTCGAAAAATTGAATAAAATTCCCCCCAAAAATATCTAAACACCGGATGGCGATGGCAAAAAAAACAGAACAAAAAGAACAACTGCCGACGCCGGTTGGAAACGGACGCCGTTTCTTTTGCAAAATTCTTTTGTAAAACTTCGGACAGTTCAGTTAAACAAATTTTACTTTAAAACACAACCCCCCTAAATCCAGCCATTCCTGATAATTCAAGCTACTTTAAAGGTAGGATACACCATTTGCAGATATCGAACAAATTTTACTACCGAATTATTAGGAAATATCTTACTTATTTAAAAGTAATTAACGATTGTAGGCATCCAGCAAAATGATTGCACTAGATATCCTGTTATTGTTCAGAAAAATTGAATTTTATTTAAAACAAATTCACGACTGCCGACAGTGATCACGGGAAAAAAACCCATAAGGACCACTGCCCGATGCCGGTTGAAAATGAATGCCTTTTTCTTGCTTTTCTCAGCATCCATGAACAGCTCAGTTAAACGATATTTACTATAAAATACAACCCCCCAATTCCAGCCATTCTTGATAGTTCAAGCATTACCAATGGTGTATTTCTACCTTTAAGCCCCAACCTTGTGAAAATTGCATGTTATTAATGAAATAACTGATATTGGTTGCAAGTATTGATTTTGGCTGTACTGATGTGCAACAAATGTGTGTCTACACTATGTATACAAGCAACAGGCACAGAGTACAATGCAGCAAAGTGCAAAAAGGTAATTCACAACATTTGCCAACAAACAAAATATTTTGAGAAACATATACCTTACTTGACTATAGGAATAACAGTCTCACGCATCCTGTGAAACCACGGCACCTGGGGTGCTGTCATTTTCAAGAAAAGTGGTATTTTTGTTTTGATTTTTTTTAAAAACACTGTCACTATATAACAATTGTAGTTGAACATTTTGTTTTAAAAATATACCGGTACCTCTGAATAGGTGCATCCCAGTAAGTCGGATTCCCTGATTTGACAATTGCCAGATATCTACAAATACCGTAGTTCCATTTCATCTGAAAGAGATGGTCTTTCTAGCATTCATGAACTTTATCACTGTTTGAACAGGCCAGCGTAACAATATTTGTCTATACAAAAACTAACCCCCATATATCGTAACAATTCTCTGTCATCTAACGTATCTAGGTTTGCACTGCACTAATTCAAGCCCCATTGAAAACAGTGTAAAATCCACAAGTTCAGGGCCAATTAAAAACTAGTTCACGCTGGAGGACGTATACTCGCAAAGTTTTCTCCAGATTTAAAATGGGTGATGCATAAACACGTCACTAGCAAGGCTGGAAATGTCTGTCAGCAGCGAGTAAGGCTGGAAATGCGTGGGTGTGCTTCCCGGTACCATCGGCCTGAACCTGCCTCGGATCGAGTTTCTTTAAAAATAATCCCACACCTCGGCTCGGTGAAGTTAAAATAATCCCTACGCGAACTAGTTTATTAAGCATGCGCAATACTACCAATGAGTCTGTATTTCATAGAGTCTGAAATATAAGCTACACTGGCTCAATTTAATACAAAATAACTGCTCCGATCATTGTCTTCTTTGAGATCATTATTAATGAGTGAGTTTAAATAAAATAATTCATCACTTTTGCTCTCCCAAAACCTTTGGAGGCCTTGTCGAACATACATAACAGCAAACAGTCGATGAATCAAGACTCCCACGTGTAACGTCACAAATTCTTAGAACCGCCAAATGGAACTGACGACTGTTGATTTCATTTGTTGTCAGCCGGACAAAAAAAAAGTCCTGAACAACAGCCGAAATTTAGAATTGTGTTTTGTATTGGTACTGGTATACTCTATGATTTATAAACGACAAACGTTAACGATAGTCGGATTTGAACCAAAGACCTTTCGATCCATAGCTCTCCTCCCTACCAACTATGGCCAAGTTCGACCAAGGACTATAGTTCACTATAGTTTGACTAACTCTGATCGAACTCAGGCTAGTCGACGATGGTTGGACTAGTCTAGTCGACTATTCACGACCAGCCTACCGCGGTTGGTCGCAACGATGGTAACCAATAGCCGCTTTAATAGCACAGTACAGAGAGGGCCAGTTTGGCAGCTATCAGAAAAATGGCGGCGGAAAAGCGACACTACAATAGTTCGACAAGAGTCGTTCGCACTTCAACTCCAGTGCGCATGCCCTAATGACGTCACGAACTAACCACTAGTTAACTATACCGGTAGTTCCGTGATCGAACTTGGCCTACCGGTATGCTATTGGCAAGTTGGTCATAGAAGCCGTTATTTATAAATCTTTATAGTTCTTTACATATGAGTTGCCATTGTTTTTTCTCATACACTCACGCACCGCCCAGCTCCTGAAAAAAATATATTGCGAACCGCTACACCGGTTAGTATTAAGTGTCTTCCCAAATTGGCACATCCTAAGTACAGATCAACAGGGTTGCTAAAATTATCCATGAATGTGTTCCATACATACATGTATGTACAGAGTGGTACCTGGTCAGTCTATAAATAACTTAAATGCCGAGTTTTAAAGGTAGGATACATCATTGGTAATTGTTTGAATTATTATGAATGGGTGAATTTGGGGGAGGGGGGGGGGGGGGGGGGGGTGGGGGGGTTGTATTTGTCATTTAGCTGACCTGTCCAAAGTTTTACAATCACGGATGCCGAGAATTAAAGGCAAGAAAAACGGCATTCGTTTTCAACCAGCAATCGCGATTTTTATAAATACAATTCAGGTTTTGAGAACAATTGCAAGATTTTTAGCGTAATTATTTTGCTGGATGCCTACTATTATTTACTTTCAATTAAGTAAGATATTTCCTAATAATTTGGTAGTAAAACTTGTTGATATATCAAATGGTGTATCCTACCTCTAAGGTAAGGAGAATGAACTCTTTCCTGATAAAGCTCTGCCCAGTTCTGTCTCGTTTTGTCAGAAGCTGCAAAAATGTAAGCAAAATAATTGGTTGGCCTTCCAGTGAACTCGTGGCTGAAATATTGCAAATAGCATACTGTACAAAATTGAGAATAATTAAATAATTAGTTTTTTTTATACTGCTCTTCACGACAATCCCTCACAAACATTTTTTTCCTGATTTATTTTGAGATTTCAAATGTTGTTTTTTTATCCCCCAGTAAACCCACACACTCCACTTGTGGTCGGAAGCATGTTTATTTTGTCGGCCATGTTGGCATTGTTTTCAGGCTGTTAAAAACGTCACTGAAAAGTGCTTCCTTCCAGGGTGTAAGCGAATTCTGCTTCCTTTGAATAACGTTGAACTAGGGATGCACATTGTAAATGTACACTTTACTTTAAAACATTTTGCATTGTACATGGTGGTTAAAAAATATATAATAAGAACTCAAGTTTAGTGTGACTGTTCACCCACCTCGTACAATGCCAGAGATTTGTGTTTAACACCATGTACAATGCAAAATGTAAACAAAAAGATTTGGGGGGTTGTACATGTATGTTATAGTACTGTATGTAAATATCGTTTAACTCACATGTCCAAAGTTTTACAATCATGAATGCTGAGAAAAGCCAGAGAAACGGCGTTCGTTTTCAACCGGCGTCAGACAGTTGTTCTTATGTTGTTCTTGTATTTTTTGCATTGCCGTCCGGCGATCGTGATTTTTGTTTTATAAAATCCAATTTTTCTAGATGTCTACAATAAATATTTACTTTCAAATAAGTAAGATATGCTCTAATAATGCGATTGTAATTTTTTTGTATTTCTGCAAATGGTGTATCCTACCTTTAATAGTGAAATACATTAACAAAAATCAAATGTGTATCGTACATGTACAACAATTGTACACATCCATACATGTATTCATCTAGTGAGACGATTTGACTTTCCCTTTTGTCACGTTTGTACTTAGTCGACATGTAATCGGCCACAGAAAATCCCTGTAAAAAAGTACGGGGTAATTTTCCAAACCTATGACTCAGACTCACAGGCTATATTGACTCAAAGCTACGCAAAGTCCCGTGCGTTAAACCAAAGTTTAATATTTACCAGAAAAGCTCGCGCACACAGATAGTGACGATGAATGCACATATTCATGCACTTGTGGGTACACCCAGTCCTGTTTTACATAACGAGTGAGGATCCCCGGTTGTGTTTCCCTTTGTTTCTGTACTCTAACCTAACCCAATTGCCTTATCGTACACTTTAAGGACAGAGGACAAAATTCAACAAAAGACGAACGCCTGAGGACTGAAAGAATATCTTTTTTTGTCTATTGTGCTTCTGTTCTCCAGGGTTATGTACATGTACTTTAGTACATGTACATGTTGTTGTTAAGTACCGGTAATTTACACTAATTAAATGTAAGTGGGCTATGTGGTAGATCTGCCCTGAATACAAGTAGGGTCACATTATTGATCTTGAATTGCCTTTATGTTTTATTTATTGTTGCATTTTATTTTGGTTTATTATTTTTCCTTTGTCATGTTTGTGTTTTATGTTGCGCCTCGGAATAGGTTTTCTCTAGATAGATGGCGCATTATAAATGCTTTATATTATTTTTATTATTATATAAGTAAGAGTTTAATAATCTCATCAATTACATCAGTACACGTAATTACATTTACATAATGTACAATGTACATGTACTTGTACATGTACATGTACATGTACATGTACTTGTACACGTACATGTACATGTACATGTACATGTACATGTACATGTACATGTACATGTACATGTACATGTACATGTACATGTACATGTACATGTACATGTACATGTACATAGTATGCACATGTACATGTACATAGTATGTACATGTACATGTACGTACATGTACATGTACATGTACATATTTACATACATACATGTACATGTACATTACATAAATACATACATTTACATGAACAAATTAAGAACCTACATGGTAGCATAACTTGCACAACTGAATTGTTTACCCATTTCCTAGAGATTTGACTTTAGAACCAGAGTTATTTACTGTAATTTGTTTACTGTAATTGAGAGTTTACTGTAATGATCATTCATACATATAACATGTATTCGGTAAATCGATCATCATTGAAAGGACAACCTTTTAAAACTACATGTACCGGTACATTTGTAATACAAGAAATAAAGATATGATGCGGGAAAAACACTTACAGTTTGTGATTTTCACACATTAACGGAGCCCTCTAATTTTTCACAACCCTGCAAGGAGTCACAAAGCAACTGTCCATTCATCTTTTCAATTCCAATGGCAGCAGGCCCTGATGATTTACTTAAAGATAACTTTGAACAGGTGCTGACCATTGAACATGTTGAATCATGTACAAAGTTTCTAAGCTAGTTGATCACACCGATCAGTTGATCACACGTACGCGTAGAATGCTTTTTCTTTCTATTCATTGGGGAAATAATATCCACCTATCACTTCTTATTAAGGTACATGTAGGATACACCATTTGCTGATATCAAAATGGTTTACTTCAGAATTAACGCGGAAGCATGCCTTGGCAGAATTTACAAGCTTAGCAGAAACATTTTATTGACGTATCATACGCGTAGCGTTCTACGCGTAAACGCATACGCGTATAGTGATCATAATTTCGAGCATACATGTAACTGTAGTTACTATAAAATACAACCCTCTAAATCCACCTACATTGTGTATATATGATAATTCAAGCAATTACCAATGGTGTATCCTACCTTTAACATAAAGCACCGAATGTCGGACATTCGTAAATTAAAAATGGCCCATGTAGTGTTTTATATGTGACCTGCTTCCACAAAACCAGACATAAGTGTCTCGAAATGGCCTGTGCGACTATCGAGTTTCGTAGTCCGGCGGGTCACATATTTTTTTGAAAATCTGTTGACATATAAAAACAATGTTTGGTACATGTAGATTTGACACAAAATTGAAAAAAATCACAATAAGTTTTAACTAATAAATCATTCAACGAACGTC
The DNA here is from genome assembly GCA_037893245.1 of Crossaster papposus. Taxonomy (NCBI): domain Eukaryota; kingdom Metazoa; phylum Echinodermata; class Asteroidea; order Velatida; family Solasteridae; genus Crossaster; species Crossaster papposus. Next base: position 1,533,551 of record JBAIAA010000246.1, read on the forward strand.
AATATTCAAGATTCAAATAAAAAAATAATTAATGTTTATAATTATATTAATAAATATTTTTTTTTACAAATCTTGTTGGCCCTCAGACTGGCCTTGCAGGTATGGAAGTCCATCTTGGACGATACGGAGAAAATCTCCAAGGCCCGCCTGACAGCCTCAGAGACGTTGAGCTCACAGATAGCCGAGGTCATCAAAATGCAGAAGAATACGCGGGTGCAGACATTGAAAAAGGTTTGTACATGTACCTGGGCTGCGTTCTAATCGCGCAAACCGTCGGTGCAAATGTTTGTATACGTTTTTAACTTGGCGCCGGTTAAAGTGGCACGGATTATGAGCCTAATTGTTCATGGAAGACCATGGGATTGGTTACAAATTCGTGGTGCCCATTTGACACCACACACAATGTTACCTAAAAATAGGTAAACAGTTAAAAAACACTAACAAACAATGTTGTTTTAATATCAAAAGTGAAGTATATTTTAGGAAAAAGGTGTACAGTACAAAACGTAGTCTTTCGTCCCAGAATCCACCAACAAAATCATGTGGTGACCAGTCTCCTTCACATACATGTACTATGTGAACAACAGCGCATACATTAATACAAAACTCTATTATGTTTGCCACTAATACCGGCCTGCAGCTACCGGTAGTGTCCCTCCCGCCCACTGTTTTCCATCAATAATGGACACTAAAACGTTGTTATTACATACCGTACACGTACATAGATGTACCGGGTATTAAAAAAATGTGCAGTTTTAAGGCCGGTTTATACTTCACGCGAATGTCAATGCAAAGCAAATGCGTCAAGGTAACTGAGAACGTCACAATGAAACTGCAATTGTTGACGTCATGAAATTTGCTTCGCATTCGCGTGAAGTATGAACCGGCCTTTACAGTTCAGCAACAAATGTACCTGTATTTGGATATCAACACCCTTGAAACCTTCTACATGTATGCCAACATTTAGTGGGCACCAGCAAAATTCAGGAAATAGGGGCATTTTTAGCGATCACCATATGGATTAACTGGCTGTGACAGCAACCAGTAACTTTGGTACATGCTTTGACAGTACATGTAGGTGATTAAAGGTAGGATACACCATTTGCAGATATATATATATATAAAAAATACTTCTGAATTATTTAAAAAATATTTTACTTATTTGAAAGAAAATAATGATTGTAGATATCTTGTAAAAACGAATGTTCTAAAAAATAAATAAAAAAAACAACAACAGGCCTTCATTTTTAGAAATTCGTGGAGCTCAGTTAATCGCTCTCCTGGAAAATCTGAGGAGCTCAATTTGAGCACCCAAAATTGCTCTCCTGGGAAGTCCGAGGAGCTCGATTTGCATGTTTTGTGCTCAAAGTAAAAAATGAATCTAAATCATTTCCTGAAGCCTTTCATATCATGCACACGTACACTGAGAAAGAACTGAGAAACAGATGCGACTGTTCACTACAAATCGAGTGCTTAATCCATGTCAATTTGTGTCCAAAGTGTGTGTTGGTACTGTGATATCCTCTTTGATCTTGTAGGGTCACATTATTGAACTTGAATTGCCTTTATGTTTTATTTATTGTTGCATTTTATTTTGGTTCATTATTTTTCCTTTGTCATGTTTGTGTTTTATGTTGCGCCTCGGAATAGGTTTTCTCTAGATAGATGGCGCATTATAAATGCTTTATATTATCAATTTAATAGGTTTAAGTTTTACTTGTTTGTGAATCATCCTGGTGTGGAAATAAAAATGAAAAACAAATTGAAGTTGACTTGTGGTTCTTTAGTGTTTCTTGATCAGTTTTCTTTTACTATCATTGTCCGTTTAATATTTTACTTTTATTCATTTCTGTTATTTTATTTCATCTTACTTTATTATTTTGTTCCATTTTATTTCTGTTATTTTATTTCAACTTACTTTATTATTTTGTTCTGTTTTACTTCGTTTTTATTCATCATCACTTTATTTTATTTTTATTTTATTTTGTTTTATTTACTGTTTATTTCAGTTTTTATTCATTTAATTTTTTTATCAAATTAGTTTAATTGTTTTGGTTTACTAACTTTACTAAAAACCTGTTTTTGTTTAAATTTGCATATGTATCATGTGGTGTAACCGTGTTTTTGAGGGGTTCTAAATTTATATCCAAATTGATGAATAGAGCCCCCTCCCCCCCCCCCCCCCCAAAAAAAAAAAAAAAAAAATCAAATTAATTGAAGTCCGGTCATACATGATCCGTCAAAGAAATACTTTGTTTTGTCACATAAATCCTCAAAATTAGTAAAATAGTAAAGGAAAATAATTATACGAATATTTGGTTTTGGGCACAAAAAATAAAAGGATCGAAAGTAAGGTCACAGAAATGTACAAGTAACGCCATTACAAAATGTCGAATGGTACTACTACTACGCACAAACAATGTCACCGCGTGCATGCACGGGTGGCCAGTTGACCGGCCGCCGCGGCGCTTGCGGGCATAGCCCGGTAGCCGACACACAGAAAATCGCTCTGCACTCTATCGTTGTGGGACAAATGAGCTCAACCTTTCGTAAGGTATTTCCAACCCAAACTTGTCAAAAATGAACGCTAGTTTCTTGTAGATGTACCAGAGATCATTCAAAATGCCGTTCAAATACTCTGGCTCTCTTTGGAATATCACAACTTCCAGAAAAACGGTGTAATTTCACATGCCTAAATACTGTTGTCTGGCTGCACAGTACATGTACATGTATTAGATCGCGCACAACACTGGCTGCACAGTATTAGATCGCGCACAACACAAATACATCCCGCCCATTTGGAAGCGCGACCATTTTATCGAAAATAGGGGTGTTGGTATTACAAAGTAGGTGGTTTTAATTGCTCAACCCATCCATTTCATAATTGTTTTGTGTTTTCACTTTATCGGAGGTTTATTTATTTAGTTTTACATTATAAATATTTATAAACTTATCTCAACCGAAATTATTATTTCATTTTATTCACTTAACGGCGGTGCACGTCTGAATGACGATCCTGCCAGTAACCTTGATCATAATGGAACGTGCTACATGTCGTTGATGAAAAGAAAATGGCTAATGTATATGATGTAATGGACACATGTACAGTTCGATTACTCACTCGACTAGTAACTGCGATGTTTACAAAATCCTTGCGATGACTATGGGTGGATTTTACGTGGTATTCGACTTACTTTTGTTGAATTTTTTTTTGCAACAAAATCGTTCAAACATCGGGATGACAAGTTAAGAAATCAAGTATATAAAATTCGGATTGACAAGATTTTACTGTTGGCTTTTATCATAGAGCTGTTCCTTGCTCTATGCTTTTATGTAGACAAAAACTGAGCTTACAAATTTACCCAGGAGCGCTATTATTCGCGCGCCAGAAACCGTGTTGAGGAGCGCGAAGGAGCGCGATCGCGCTCGCGCTCCTTAAAAATGAAGGCCTGAACAACATAAGAACCACTGCCCTACGCCGGTTGAAAACAAATGCCGTTTTTCTTGCTTTTCTTAGCATCTATGATTGTAAGACTTCAGACAGGTCAGTTAAACGACATTTACTATAAAATACAACCCCCCAAATCCACCTATTCCTGATAATTCAAACAATTACCAATGGTGTATCCTACCTTTAAGGCTAGCTGTAATAACAGCACCTATTTTTGTCTGTTGATGGAGTATGACTAGTCGCAGTGCCTATGGGGAATATGATCTAGAGGCTGTGCCTCCGAACCGGGTATCTGAGTACTCGGCCGTTGATCTCAGAAACCGGTTCCAGATAATTGAATGGAGGACCTGTCACCAACTTTTGCAAATTACCGTACATATCAACTTGTCACACAATGAAAAAGAACGATTTAGAAAAAAAAGAAAACAAATAATAATTGTGTTCTGCAATGACCACCTCAACAACCATGTGAGGCATTCTGGAAAAATGAGACGGAACTGGGCACAGGGCATAGTGGAGAATACTGTAAAAAAACGAAAAATGGGTTAATTTCTTCTTTTTGTTCAGATTTAATGATATTTGTCATCTTTGGTATGCCAACTACATGTAGCTATATTTTGTTAAGAAATAGTATGGAAGTAGTGGAATAAAAGTGTTTCTAAGAAAAAACAATTGGCATTTTTTCATATCATGTACAAAACTCGAAATTTCAAACGCCTTTTTGAAATTTTCTCAACATTTTACTTTTGTGAATTGTTGATACATTGAACTTTAAACAGCCTTAACTTGTTAAAGGAATGTCCAATGCAAGCGCAACAAACATCATTTTAAGGATAATTTTATCCTCTTTGCCGATGCTTGAGAAGCCTCATTTCAAATTCTGCCTAGTTCCATCTCATTTTGCTAGAACCCTTGCATACATGTAGGATCTGACTGTTGGTGACCAGGGATGGCAGGAGAAGACGGTTGAATTTGACTGTCTGTGACTGACCAGACAGACCAAGGTTGAATACTGACAACTTTTTGTTGTTATTGTTGTTGTTCTAGTGCGATGACATGTTCGATATTTGTCAAGAGGAGGTCCAGGTGATGGTCAGGGATCTGTCCAAGGCCAAGAAGAATTACTGCGATACGGAGACGCTCGCCGAGGAGGCCAGGGAAAAAGCCCTGGATGCTGAGACTAAGTAAGAAATCATGTGACACTCACGGGTCCCTACGGGGACCCCACAGGGTCCCCACAGGGTCTCCACGGTGTCCCCACGGTGTCCCCACGGTGTCCCCACAGGGTCCCCCACGGTGTCCCCACAGGGCTCTCCACGGGCTCTCCGCGGGCTCCCCGCGGGCTCCCCGCGGGCTCCCCGCGGGCTCCCCGCGGGCTCCCCGCGGGCTCCCCGCGGGCTCCCCGCGGGCTCCCCGCGGGCTCCCCGCGGGCTCCCCGCGGGCTCCCCACGGACTCCCCACGGACTCCCCACGGGGAAATCTGCAAAGCTGACTGTACGCACTTGTAGTACTGACGCACTGATGTTGTAGTAACTTTCCACATTCAAATTTGGTGGTTGTGGTTCTTAACCATTTACCTTGCACTAGATGTACCGGTATGTGCTGGTTTCCCATACTACCAGTAAATGCACACCCCTACAGCAGGGTTGTGTTCCTCTCATGCGAACTACAGGAACAATTGTCCAGTGGATGTACACACAAAAGTAGCGAACGTTTACATTGTTCTTGTGAGTAGAAACTACTCCAAAACTATTGAAGTACATGTACATGTAACGTAATGGTTGTTTCTTGTGTTTGTTAAATAATCTTTTCGCAATCTAAGTTTTTTTATCATAGGTTCACAGTATCAAGATTCCAAGTGGTTGCCATAAAAACAAAACTGAATATTAAAATAATACAAAATATATAAAAAAACTTGTTTTCTCTGATCCAGATTAAAGAAAGGTTCACTCAAGTTCTTCCAGTCCAAGTCGGCCCTGGAGCGGCAAATGTCTAAGCTGACGGCGCGACGGGAAACCTGCGACCGGCGCTCGGCCCACATGCGCAACGAGTACCTGCTGTCCATCGCCGCCGCCAACGCCCACCAACAGAGATACTACACCATAGATCTTCCATGCGTCATGTCCGTAAGTGGAGGAAATGGAGGGTAGACAAGCTTGCTTTAATATGTGACTCTGCACTGGAATGAAACAGAATCAGTGTCTCAACTTTTGTTTATCAAATGCCTTTAGAAGCTCTTCTCAACGTGGTGTCGAGCAGTACGTTTTCACCATTGTCTGTTCTCTGTCATCCTGGTATCATTTGTGAATTAAAATCCCAGAATTTTGTTTATACTTATCACCAAATTCTAATCAATTATCTTTATTTTTAAGGCTAACAATTTGTCATTGTTTGCTTTGCTTTGTGTTTTTATTAGACATTAGACGGGAACTTCTATGACAGGTTGAAGGATTACTACTCAGTAATTTCCACGACCGAAATTGAACTGGGGACTTATGCGAGGGCATGCTTCGACAAAGTACAAGGTGAAACCGAACTGGTAAGTATCACAGTATTAAAGTCCTCACAGATCCGCAAGTCGGCCGCAAGTCGGCCGCAGGTTTGCCACAAGTCCGCCACATTGAAACAATACAAAACATGAAATGTTGTGGATTTTAGGACGGATTACCTCTTTAACCCTAACCCTCCAAAGTATTTTGGTTAGAAACCCTGCCAGACGCATCAATATGCACCATTTGTCAAAATGACTATTCTGTCAGTGCAGCAAGACCCATTAGGTCAAAAATCTCAAGGCCAAAATGAAACCACTGAAAGCTGAAAGTGTTAAAGTGCAGCAGACCTTTCTGTATGATGCACTGTGCTGCATTTAGTAGGGTTAGGGTTAAGAAACTTTTTTTTTTTCCCCAATCATTAAGTTTTTGTGTGTAAATTTAACATGTTGATTTAAATTGTTGATCATCATGCACTATGTGTAGATCACAAGGGAGTACCATTCTCAACGGTTTCTTCAGAAGTGTCCAGTGTTCACCACACCCCTGAAATATCACTACACGCCCATCGAGGCGGACCAGGTAGGTGACATTATCTGCAGAAATTTTAGGAGATAGACCCTTTGCAAGCTTCGCCATGATTGTGGGTAGTTCTTTGTTGTCGTGTGATCAGTGTTGAAGTTGAGACCCTTATGTCCGAGACCTAGACCAAGACCAAGAACTTTGAGATTGACACCTTCGAGACCGACACCTTCGGGACCGAGACCGACACCTTCGGGACCGAGACCGACACCTTCGGGACCGAGACCAACACCTCCGAGACCGAGACTTTTGCAGTCTAAGACCAAGACCACAACTTCCTAGACCGAGACCAAAAATGAATAAAATTGTATGGTGTTTAAGTCATTACCAAATCTAAATACTGGAACCAACTGATGGAGATGGAACAGTTTTTAGTTAATTCACAAAACTTGACCTCTCTTTCTCTTGACGTAATGACGTACAGCATCGTTTATGTTCTGAATGAAGACTAGATTTTTGTGGTGCAACGTAATCTGTGTGGCGCAATGTATCTTGCTGTGGTTTCGGCGGTTGTCGAAGGTAAAACTCGAGACAGTGGAGACCGAGACCAAGACCAGCCCTCTGAGACCCGACACTTTGCATGACTGAGACCAAGACTTAACAAAAAAAGGTCTTGAGACAGTCTCGGGACCAAGACCAGGTCTCGAGACCGAGACCAGGGGCCAATTTCACGGAGCTGCTAAGCACAAAAATTTGCTTAGCACAAAAGTGTCTTGCTCATTAAAAACAAGCTATCAGCCAAAATTCTACGTGTTTTTTATGCTAAGCAAAAAAACAGCTGATTATCAATCAAAAACAATAAGGATCACGTGAAAATTTGGTCTGTAACCTTGTTTTTACCAAGGACAAATTTTCATGCTAAGCAAATTTTTGTGCTTAGCAGCTCCGTGAAATTGGCCCCAGGTCTCGAGACCTCTATTACTGCCTGTGATACAGTTGATTAGTCTTTCTGTGCTTTTCATTGTAACTGAATTCAAATTAAAAAAAACATGCTCACTCTCATGGCGGACTGTGCAAAGGGTCTATAGAGAGTGCAAGTAGACCATGGCTTTTTTTCCCTACTGTTTTTTTTAACAACAATGTTAAAACAGAGTTGTAGTCGAGATTTCCAAGTACCAGCTTAACTAACAGATATTAAAGATACAGAACAAAGATACTGACAATTTGGGAGACTGCCAACATAGGGCAAGATAGCTCAGTTTGTATTCTGGAGGTCGCAGGTTCGAGTCCCGCCTTGCCAATTTCTTTGTTCACTTTAACAAATTTTACAGATATTAAGACAGTTTGGCACAGATGAAGCAGCATACACTGTAATAAGTCACTTAAAGTAAATACTTTGCTAAAGAAATTATAAACTTTGGACAAATAGAATCTTAAATAAATTGAGCTTTTAGGACAAGCATTCATTAAGTACTTGACCGAGTACTTTCTGAGTACTTCTGTTCCAAAATTTTGATTAATTTTTTTTAAAGGTAGGATACACCATTTACAGAAATATTCAAAAAATATCCTGCTTATTTGAAAGTAAATAACAATTCTAGGTTTAAAGCAAAATGATTGCACTAGATATCCTGTAATTGTTCTGAAGAAAAAAAATGAATTTTATTTAAAAATTTCACGATTCATGAAATGCGAACAAAACAGATAAACAAATAAATTGTGCTAGACAACTGTTTTGTATCTTCACTTCAAGTCAGTCAAACCCCCCCTTTATTTTTTCGTAGAGTTTTTTTATAGAGCCTATAGTGGATCTTCATTGTTTACCTGACCTAGAACCAATTTTTGGGGGGTTTGTGTTTGTGAAATTTAATGTTTGTTATAGTTTGTGTGTTTCTTTGTGTTTTTTATTCTGATTTCTTAATGTTTATTTATGTTAACTTGTGTGCCAATATAGAGTGAAAAGTATTTATGCCTTTAACGTTCTGAAGGAAACGAAAGTTAACTGAGCTTTTTTTTAGATTGCACAAATGGCAGAATTTAAATGACCAAACACAAGCCTCAAAAAAGCTCCAGCGAATTTGAATGCTGTTAAATTGAATGTAAAACTTTGGACACGTCTGTTAAATAATGTATTACTATAAAATACAACCCCCAAATCCACATATTTGTGATAATTCAAGGAATAACCAATGGTGTATCCTACCTTTAAATGACATACAGACTTACAAGGCTTGCACTTTGATTGTTGTTAATTACAGATTTGTAGTATGGTCATAGACCAGAAGGAGTCCTTGTATCTGGACCGGGAAGCGAGGAAATGGGCCACAGAGGTGGCCCGCGAAACCAAGAGTATCGAAGACAACGGACAGATATTCCAAGATTTGCAGAACTCCATGGTACAACTCAAGGTCAGTAGCTGTGCACAAGGACACGAGTGGAATTGGTTTCGAAGGGAACTTTGAATCACAAATGATAAAAACAAAACAGCTCATGGTCCTGGACAACTCGTCCAGGCCCATGAGCCGGTTTTTAACGTACTTGTTTAGAACCGGCCAACCACATTTTTATTTCCTTTGTAAAACAGGCTGCTAAGATGCCAAACAACCTACATGTAGGAATTGATGTGCAACAAACAGTATTGCAAGGAGAAAAACCCTGGTTACAAACTAGGCCCAGTTTTCTCTCATTTTGAAAGTATACATAGTAATAATAATAATAATAATAATAACAATAGACAGTTCTTATATAGTGCACGTATCTACCAAGACTTGTACTTAAGACGCTCTCACATTATTACCTCGGTCATTGGGCCCATGAAACATTCCAAACACCATCTCAGCTCCCTGGGGCGTACACTGCTTGATGCTGGCATTTCGGCGCAAAGCAGCTAAAATCAACCGCAATGACCATCTCTGCCCTCACTGGTACTCATTTACTCCTGGGTGAAGAGAAGCAATGAGTGACAAAGTGCCTTGCCCAAGGGCATACACACCGTAGTCCCAGGCCGGATTCGAACCCACGACCTGCAGCTTGACCTACATGTACAGATTACAAACTCAATGCTCCAGACCACAAGACCAAGGCGCTCCATTGGCGTGTGACTGGCTTCACAAATAAATGGTATTAAGTCGCACTGTGCACTATCATGTAATGGCTCGCACAACGTTGAGAGGGTAAACATTTCAGCAAAATGTGATTTTCATTTAAAGTGCGGACAAAAAGTGTGAATAAAGTGAGGACAAAAAAAACACCATTCTGTGTGCACCGTTCTGTTGTTTTACATTTTGTACATCAGAGCAATCTATTTCAAAGCCTGTTTTCTCAGTTGTGTAACTTGAACTCAAGCCTCAAAATTAACGCTTACCCACTTACCGATGGTAAGTGATTTTTTTCAGCGGTAAGTGATTTTTCAAAATGGGTAAGTTGCTGGGTAAGTGACTTTGAAGTATGATTATCATGATGAAATATGATAAAGAAATGATTTATTTACCAGAAAAGTGAATTGTGTGAATGTTTTCTACTTTTACTAAGGCAACTTAATAGCTGTAATTTCGTGTATGCCCTGTCCCCATTTTTTATGAATGCACTGCTTGTTTGAACTCCAAGGAAGTAATCAATACTCAATGTCATATCTCCAGAATGGGAGGGGCTGGCAATGAAGCTCTATTATACACCAACTGAAAGCTTATGTTGCGTCTTCCAACCATAATATATTTAACATTGTAACTTTTTTTTGGTGGAGTGGGTCACAAATGTCGGACATGACGGATTTTTTGTTTTGTTCTCTCATCCAGGGATCGGACACGTCCTCAGACAGTGGCTTTGGTCAGGAAAAGGACTCGGAGCAGAAACATGAGACGCTCAGAGAGAAGCTGAGGAAGGCAGAGACTGCCAAGCTAAAAGCAGAGGCCAAGCTGAATATGCTCAGGAACTCCGGCAGTGAGTGACATCCATCCATTCCGATTTCCTCAAGATGTTGTTTCCATTTTTAATTTTTTTTTTAAATTTAAATTTAATTTTTTTTTAAAAGTTTTTTGTTTCGCCTGAACATTTGCGAGATTGGTTCCTGAAAAAAGTTCATGAGTTTGGCACTCGCGTCGCACGTATTGTGCAATGCCATGCGAGTGCATTTTGAATTTAGTACATGTACCATGAAATACTGACTTACTGGTATAATATTGCGCAAGACTACAAACAGATTTGGAACGATCAACCAATAAATTCATGTCCAAATTTCATGTGAAACTAGATATTTTTTTTTTTAATTAGTGTTTTAAGACCAGCCAGCCAGACCCAACAGTCTTTATCATTCGTTTAATACCGGCCACTTGACAGGCTCTCGACCAATAGGAATGGGTAAACTGTCTTAAGTATTTATGAATAATTTTAAAGTAGGTTACGGGTACTCGACTCCATAATCTGAAACCGGTTCCTGGCATCAACGTATAATGCACACCCCTACACGAAATGACCCAAGAACAATTCACCTAATAAAATCCTGCCCATAATTTAGTATGTGATGCGATCAAGCAAAATCAGTCGGAACTCGGCAATTCTTGTTTTGAGATCGGGCCAAAATATGTTCGTAGGGGTGGCAAAACCAAAATTGATTTTTTTACAAAAACAGAAGGGGAAAATATTTTTCTTTTACATGAAAATACTCTTTTAACCAAATTCAGAAGGGAAGTGATACAAAAATATGATTTTCTCAGTTTCTTTATTTTTAACGTGCTGGTGTTCAAATGGTTGTCATTTTTTAACCAAAGGTCGTATTCACATTGGGTTTTCACTGAAATGGAGCCTGAAGTACGCTACAAAAGAATATGTAAAAATCCCCAAAATGACCAAGGCCTACTTCAGACTGATTTTGCTTGATCGCATTACATATTGTACATGTATTTTTCCTTTTAGTCAATGTGGACCAATGGTTGGAAAGTGCCTACGAGGCGATAGTTAAGGAAGCAGAGATTGAAGCGCAGATGAAGCTACAACAAGCAGCAGCCCAAGCAGTGAGTGTCAAAATGCATGTAATATGTGACCTGTCCCAATGCAAACTGGACAAAGTCGCACAATCTGTTTTATTACAATGCACTCGTGAAGTCATTTCGGGGTGGTTTTTACCATTTTGAAGTTTTGGATTTTTCTGAATCACGAACTATTAATCTACAATCTCCTCAAATTTGAACATACAAGTAATCCGTCACCCAAGAAGTGTTTTTTGGGGATGATTTTGGGAAAACATTTTGTATAGAAATAATACGCTTTTCTGAACTTTAAAGCTGTTTATCTCATAGGTTGTCAGGGTTTTATCACTAAATCCTTCCCCCAGGGGAGATAGGGTGGGGGTACATTATGTCAATGATACATGTACATCATTTTAAAGCTAAGAACCTAGAGAATTTGAAAAATAAATAAAAAATATACGGCTGGGAAAAAGTCTGCTATTAAACCAGTTTTGCGCCGAAGGATGTATATACACGCAATCTTTTTGGGAAAATCAAAACTGATGACTGATAAACTTGCCATGAAAAACTGAGAGCGAGGCCGGAAATATATGTCAGCGACCGGCTCACAGCTGGCACGTGTGGGTGTGCTGCCCACGGACTGCCAGCCTGGGCCCGCTGGGTTCGATGTTTTTCGTGAAAAATAATTCCACACCTTTGTCCGGTAAAATATATATAAAAACGGCACAAACTGGTTAAATCACTATTTTGTGTGATCATTTCATAAGCCTTACATTGTGCATTTCTGAAAATGGTCAGTCAGTCAGGCAAAATAGAAAATATAAAGTGAGGTAGCACTTTTAATGACTAACTAGAGTAAAAGTGTGCATAAACTTCCGTAGCTACAGCTACTTCATCAGAGGCAATGAAGAGAGGCATCACCATACAAGGTTTAAATACAGGGGTAGATGTACAGTGAAAACAGAGGTTGGTGATTATTCATTAATGGTAGTGTGACAAAAAGACACGATCCCTAATACGACTAGGCCTTTAATAGGGATCATGGCTTTTTGATGATTCCCCTCTTTATTGCATCTTATGAAGTAGCTGTAGCTACAGAAGCATATGTGACCCGCTCTATCGTAACCAGGAATAAGTCGCTGAGGCCGTTTTAAATACGCAATCGGCCGTTAAAGTGAACGCATGGGTGAAAATCTTGACCAAGTCGATTTTCTGAACATTGTATTTTTAGGAAGTGTAGTTATCACAGATTATTGTCAATAATGTCTTGTATGTAAAAACGATTAATAAAGATGAAAATTAAGAGGTTTTGTGTGCGCTGTTCGTATGATTGGGGTGCATTATTGATATGATATTTATAGGTGTCATATTTACAAAAATATTAAAGATATGAAATACAAACTACGGGAGATTGTTGTCAAGGTAGTGACCAACTAATGTGGAAACTGTTATGACAATCAGACAACAGGAAAGCTTGCGTTTACTTTTACAACTGTTTATTTCAAAGCTGTTTTTCTCGGAATGTGGATTCGGCAAATAAGTATACACCTGTCATCTTCATCAGACCATAACTCGTTAACCTAAACAGATACACACTTGTGATGGGTATCATTAGGAACCTTATACAATTCCCTTTCTCACCATGTGCATATCTCATTTTATGACTTATGTACACTTTTACTCTAGTTAGTCATTAAAAGTGCTACTTTACTAAAAGTGCTATTTTCACTTGTATTATTCAAAATTTGTATTAGGGAATAACTGGGATGGGGATGGCTGCTGTTAATGGACCGAGTTTTTGTGTGTGAACAAGTTTGGACGCAGCACAAAGTTGTACATGCATCAAGTTTTGGGACTCTCGTACACAGTAATGAGAGTTCCAAAATGTTTGGACTAGCTGGGAATCATCTTCACTCCTTGAAAATCCACCAATTGTTACCTTATAAAATTCGGATTCAGCCTTGATCCTCAAAAATTCTCAAAAAACCGCCTGGAGGATTTTGAAGGATTTTTGGAGGATTTTTGGAGGATTTTTGGAGGATTTTTGGAGGATTTTTGGAGGATTTTTAGAGGGCTAGGGTTTAACTACATGTAATAGTACTTTATAAAATTGCCCATTTCCTGATCGGCGTGTCTCATGTTGCATTGCACAGAGTGGGAAGAGTGAGGAGCTGAATGCGAGCCACGCCATGAACAGCTTTGATTCGTTTGACGACACCTTTGAGGCCACGCTGAACGAGGACCCAGACCCAGTCCAGCCCTTACCGCTTCAGGAGACCAGCATCAGGGCCGCAGCCTTGTACGATTATCAGGTAAGTCCGGTTGTTTCGTTTTGGGGTTTTGTTTTTTTGCTTGCTACCTTGAGCAAGTTTGGGCACGAACTATATTTCGACTATTAGTCAGTCTCTGCTCACCAACGCCCATGCGCAAACGCAGTTCGATCGAACGTCTCTAGTCGAACTATATGGCAACCGCTTTGTTTACATTTGCGACATGAATGAGATGGGCATCAGCGCTGTTCTTCTGCGCATTTAGGTAGGATAAGTCATAACTTTGGTCATGTTGGTCCACAAAACAAGAAAAATTACCATTAGGCCTATCAGATTTGCACTTAACGCTACTGCCTTAATTACCCGCCGACTACTGCCATCACTGGTTCTCTCAATGTTTTCTTATGGAAAAAGGCTATTGATAACCAGCGCGCAACCGTGCCCTGGGATCTGGTTCTAAATAGTCGACTAGAGTAGTCCAACCATTCTGCGTTGGAGTGATGTTAGTCGAACTACATGTATGGTTAACCATAGTTCGCGCCCGAACTTTCTTCTTGATGTCCATTGCGTTCCTACTGGTATCCCAGCAATTAATAACTATTACTATAACTCATACATATTCATGATCGAGAGCCAAATTTTAACTGGTCCATTCACCATCACGTGATAGCTGCTATTTTTGCTGCCTGCCAAGTGTGCATGCGAGTGTTCACATACAGGGTACCATAATTACGCTAAATGTGACCTGGCACCACAAAATGTGTGGAAAGTCACAAAATAACAAAATTGACATTATTACATTTCTAGAAAAAGAAAGTCCTAAGGTTTCAAATGATGTATTGTGTATTGCTGTAGCTTATTCTTATTCCGCCGCTATACTCCTCTGAAATTGCTGAAGTCATGCTCCTTTGTTTTGAGAAAACGTTTTGAGTTCAAAGTCCGTGAACCGTGCCAACTATACTATTACTCAGTGCAATTCAGCCACAAAAAAACACAATTTAGAGTTTTAATTGAGCTATACAACTTTGGGATATGATAAAGAAGGGTTGTTTGTAGGTAAGAACGTTAACAACTCTAAACCGACCTCCCACTTAGAATAATTGACGTTTCAGCCAAAAACTCGTTTTGGCCATGTGCGACTTTCCGCTCATTTTGTGGTTGCAGGTCACAAGTACGCATGCGCTTTATGGTGCAATCGTGGGAGTAACGCACGGTTGTAGTACGCACGAATATCGCCAGAATATCGCCTAGCTGGACATAAAAAGATGGCAGCACATGAAAATGTTAATGTGAACATTTTTTCGCTGAAATTGTAATGACATAAATAAGATAAAAACTGCTGCCAACTGCTACTGGCTGGAATGAAATATATACAAATCAAATAAGTTAGGAGGGCCTACTATTTTGATCTTAACAAGATTTTCAGAGACAAAATGGCTGTGTACATGAAACAAACATATGAACAAGCATGATACACAACATGGTTGGGAGAAGAAACACAAAAGAGGGATACAGAAGTGGGGTGGAAGAACCACAAGAAAGGAGGATTAGGCCAAGGAATGAAAGAGGTCAGAGTGGGTAGGTTCAAAGATTGTAATAAAACTGAATATGTACTAAGTATATACATGTAGTAAAACAAATATAACATGTACACAAATAAGCCACAAGGGAACCACAAATATAACATGGTGTATTTCGGGTGGGTAGTCAATATTAGCTTCCCTCGGTATTGGAAGTTGACAAAATAGTTCCCTCGACTTTGCCAGGGGAACTAGTTTGTCAACTTTGTTCCGAAAAAACAGACATAAGTGTTGTTTTATTTAAGTAAGATATTGTTTTTTTCATTTAGTACACATCTTCAGCTTTCATTTGGTACTAAAACCACCTTTATACCATACAACTATATGAGGATTTTATTTTGATGTATTTGGGAGATAAATTACCACTTTTAGGACACAGTTTACATGTACCGGTACCTCAATAAATGTACTTCAATAAAGTTGATTTTGTTTAACCTACCGGTAACTGAGGGTTAAAGTATACATATTAAAGAATAAAAAAAATTACGAAAAACAAAAATCGATGTCCGCCAGATTTGTCATCCCATTTCAACTTTGACGAGCTGTATCTCGACTACCCACGTCACCCTCAAAACATGTTATGTATACTTTTAATGAAGGCGTTGGAATGTACATGTAGTGTCCAATGAAAAGTGGCCATGCTGTGCATACACTCTTATGAACACAAAGTACGAGCCTCACTCAGCTATTCTATAATATGCAAATCATCTAAATCCGATCGCACGCCTTGGAACAAACGTTTGCCTTGGCTCATGTTTTGTCGCTAGGTTTCTAGCAATCACATCGTATGCGAATAAAAATGAAATTATTATTCAGAGATGGATATTGTGGCTACATTCTCAAATAAGTTTGTGGTCCCAGACCAAATTTAAAGACAAAATTCAGATACAAATTCAACAACAACAAAATGGAAACTGCTTTGAAAAAAACACCAATAACCAAGAGGACTAGAACTACTAAAACTAAAATTGCAAAATCAAGACTTTAACCCTAACTACCCCAAACCCATCAAACTCCAACTGCAGCTTTTGCTAGGTTTTGGCAGGTTTGGTACCAAACCGTAACAACTTGTTGTTAGACTTTGTTTGACTCAGTACCAAAGGCCCAGGGAGACCCTGTTGAATTCTGTGAGGTTCAGGACAGAAAGGCATGAGACTTGTCAAAATGTTAGAAATTTTGAGAATGCACAGGCATTTATACGTGAGTGACCCACATTGTCATGGCACAGTTCCTGGTCAACTGTAAGTGTATGTACACTTACACCTTGTATGTGTGTCCCCACTAAAACACATAATACTACCGTAATTTCCTGCGGTAAAGCCGCACGGCGGTTAAGGCGCAGGTCCCTAAAATCACCCAAAAAAATTTCAAACGTCAACAGATAAAGCGCACTGCCAAATAAGGCGCATGCTTGAACGCACCCAGAAGAACACCAGGCGCCACCCGGTGTAGGTACATCGCCACAAAGGGGTCATTTTGTTGCCTTAGAACGATCCCACTATTCCAAGCAAGAATTTGCTGAGTACTTGAGTTTATCTGGCACGCAAACAATGTATGAAAACTTCAAACCAGTAGTCACAATATCGCACGAGGTTTACTTTGCCGATACATATCATGTATCACTGCATTATAAACTGCATGCATGTACATAATGCACATGTACATCACATGCAGCGATTGCGTGCGGGGTATCCCTAATTGCGACACCCCCTAGTCTTTTTTCCAGTCGTTGTGAATGCTCCGCGCTGTGTAGTTCGGATGGTGAATTGCATGAAGCCGGAACGTAGACGAAAAAACGTTTAGAAAAAGGCCACATAGTACGGGCCAGCTTTTTATCGCTGTTGTACGCGTCATGCAGTGCACGCTGTAGTCTTTTTTTTTTTCAAGACGATCTTAATCGCGGTATATGCAGCGCGCGTATAGGCCGCCGATGCGGTAATTCGCGCATGGTCTACGGCGTACGTTAGAGGGCGCCCCGCATCGCGAAGATCGTCTTGCAAACAAGACTACGCACGCTGCCGAGTGCTAAATCACATACATGGACGGTCGTAGGGGGATCAACACATCGCGGCATTGTTAATGGAAACACGGTCACAATGTCCGGAGAGTTGGGCTAATTGGTTGACCGCAAGATTGCGGCGTTCAAAGAATTCTTCACACAAAGACCATCACTTTGAACTCAAGCGACATCATATACGGCGCACTGAAAGATAAGGCGCGGCGATGTTTTTGTGGTCTAGAAAGTCAGATAAGCCGCGTCTTTACCGCAGGAAATTACGGTACTGGCCAGTATCACTGTTCCAAGTCAATAAAACTTCAACTGTTGGAGTTTGGCAGGTTTAGTACTGTTATAGGTTCAGTACAGTGTACCAAAAAGTACTGAACATGTGTGAGCTGTTGAAGTTTGTTAGGTTTGGTATGCTTCCTAGTGCGAGAGCCTAGGGGGTTAGGGTTAAAGGTAGGATACACCATTGGTAATTGCTTGAATTATCATGAATGGGCGGATGTGGGGGGTTGGATTTTATAGTAAATATTGTTTAACTGACCTGTCCGTAGTTTTTCAATCCTGGATGTCCCCCCCTCCACACAAAAAAAGCAAGAAAAACAGCGTTTTTAAAAAAGTTTTTTGTTAAAATAACAAACAAAAATTTCAGCACAATTACAGCATATCTAGCACAATAATTTTGCTAGATATTTGCTAGACACATTATTTACTTCCAAATCAGTTTTTCTTAATAATTTGGTAGTAATGTTTTTCTCGATTTCTGCAAATGGTGTATCCTACCTACAACACAGTATGTGATGCATTGAACTGCCAGCCACAATTAATCACTTTCTATTTGTCCCTCAGTCCGCATTCTAATCATGTACGTACAACGCGATGTGTACCACACACAAGGCAAATAAGTCAGATACAGGTTAACCAGCACTTTGTGTTCCACACTTAATGCCCGTGTGAGTGGTCACCATGCTGTTCATTCATAGAATCTGTAAATGTCAGCGGCAGCTTGGCGCTAACAAGCTTCACATTGCTTACTGAAGCTCCTTGTTCCTCCAGTAATAGATGACCGCATTCAGCCAGCTGTTGGAGTAGATCGAGCGTATATCTGTACTCGCAAAGTACCGGTAGTTATGGAAAAAGATACCCAAGTGGACAGGCTGTAACGATGAGCACGGTAGTCGCAGACTTGGTGGCGTTCTTCCACACAGTTCTGAGCTGCGATGCGTCGGGCCTGGCTACGTGCCAGTTTGAGAATGTACAAGTATACATGTAGCTAGAACTACAACTACCCAAACTGAAATTACAAAAACAGTGGTGTGTACAATGTTACAGGCAGTGCACTGCACCGCTAGGAACTAATTATTACTCTGCATTTGATCCTGAGCGAGTGTTTGAGATGACGTACCACATGACGTACCACATGACGTTTATTGCAGTGGCCCAGCCCCAGACCAGTGCAGCATGGATCATTGCCAATTTGGTCATCTTCAGTGTGGCATAACACAGTTAGTGAACGATGCCCACACAGTGATCAGTTGTCAACAGGACCAGAAACTAACATTGATGAAAACTGAGCTCAGGAGTTTAAAAAGATTGCAAGAAATTCCCCACCACGCACTGGTCAAATGCCCAGCTGAAACAACCGCGGTTGCAGATGTCGTAGATGGTCGGCAAGGTTTCGTAGTCACCCCATGTGCACATTTTCATTTCTGCCACTTATTAGGAAAATATTCTTGAAAGTTACCAGCTTGGTTTTGACGACCAATCTGTTTGACCAAGTCTCAAGATTTTGCTTGGTCCCACCGCCCCAAACTGGGCACTTATGAGATGGATTCTGGAGTTTCTGAAAATATTTGTCTTCTCTACTGCCTGTCAGATTCTTGTGCTGTAAACGTAATACTCTTTTTGTGTGTGTTTCAAAGACCAGTTAAAGGATCACAGAAATAGAAAATAAAAAGTACTTATATGATATAAAACATAGGTTACAGTATTAATACACCCAATAAAAAAAAATTGTGTGTGATTTTAGGGTTATTTGAGCCATTACAAATTTCAAATTTCTCTTCGATCGCCCCGCCCAGAAAAATTCCTCCTTTGACAGAATGCCTGGATGTCGAAGTCGTGACGTCACGTAAAGAATAGCTTTCTTCGCGATTGATTGCAATCGCGTGGTTACGTATGTACGCACGCGATCGCGATCAATCGCGAAGAAAGCTATTCTTTACGTGACGTCACGACTTCGACAGGAGGAATTTTTCTGGGCGGGGCGATCGAAGAGAAATTTGAAATTTGTAATGGCTCAAATAACCCTAAAATCACACACAATTTTTTTTATTGGGTGTATTGATACTGTAACCTATGTTTTATATCATATAAGTACTTTTTATTTTTCTATTTCTGTAATCCTTTAAATCCTTTAGTCCATGTACGTGTTCTATGCCAAACTAGTAGAATGTATCGGTACTACCCTATACATGCATAGTTAACCAGCAGTAGTACATGTACCAGTAGTTATCGTACATGTAGTTAACTAGCTACCTCAAAGTTAACTAGTGTTTTGTGTCCCACACTTACAATGTACATCATGTAAAGCTTGTGTGAGTGGTCACTGCGCTATCTGCTGTTCATGCAAAGAATCCGCCAATGTCAGCGACAGCTTGATGCTAACAAACTTCGCAGTCCTTGCCGGAGCTCCTTGTTCCTCCAGTAATAGATGGCCGCATTCAACCAGTTGTTGCTGAAGTAGACGGTCTCGCCAAAGGTGAAGATCGGATGCGCAGTTGTCAGGTAGTCTTTGTTAATATAGATAAGCACAAGGATCTGTGATGCCCAACAGATGCGCACAGCTGCAGTAACGATGAGCACGGTAGTTGCAGACTTGGTGCTGATCTGGTGCGGTGCGTTCTGGCCTTGGTGGTGTCCTCCCACGTGGTTCTGGGCTGCGATGCGCCGTGCCTGACCTCGCGCCACTTTGAGAATGTGCAAGTACATCGCTAGAATAACCAAAAATGAAATCAGTAAACTCAGATTATAAATGACGGTACATGCCTTGCACTGCAGAAACAGACACCAGTAATCTGTCTTCTCTTCTTCATAGTAGTGTGTTTTAATAATAAGCAGCAAAACATTTTGGGCCGTGGCCCAGCCCCAGACCAGCACCACAAGAATCTTGGCCCGTTTGGTTGTCATCAGCGTGGTGTAGCGCAGTGAATGGATAATGGAAATGTAGCGATCAACTGTCAACAGGACCAGGGAGTTGACATTGACGATCGAACAAATTTGGCACATGATACTTAAAAGTGTGCAAGGAAATTCCCCCAGCACCCATCGGCCAGAGAAACTTACAGTCAGCTGCACTGCTAATAGGACTCCTAGGCATATATCGGAGATGGTCAGTGAGGCCATGATGATCTTGGTGGTGGGCTGGATGCCGTTGGTGCGGCGAAGCACCACTAGGCTCAAAGGGTTGAGAACGAGGATCAGAAGGGTTGTCACAGTCAAGAGGACATTGACAACAATTTGAAAAGGGCCTAAGCCATCTGTTCCAGATGTACCGTTACCTGTGGTGTTCATCCTGAAGATGCCAATAACCAGTCTTGCCCGTCACTGACAACTCAATATAGCACCACAAACTCTGTGCTTTCCGATGGTTTCTAAATGTTTTTGCAACCTGTTGTAATCACTCCAAAACTGCGGCTGTTTCTAACATTGGATTGTGCACTTTGCCGATCTTTATAAAGCACTGTAAACTCTGCACCATGTGAAAGCTTGTGAGAAAAATAGGTACTAGGATTCACAACCTCTTGCTTATAGTGTAGATATCGTTCTATGGTTCTCTCGTAAGTGACAAGCCGGCTTTTGTTGGGCCTGTTTGGCCATTTGATCTTTATTGCTTTTTCATTCATCTTCCCAAATTTGATTGTCAACTTGATTGCACAGTTGATAAGTAAGATGCTCCCAATATATCGATTGCAGTCAGCAGCCACCAGTGAGGTGCGTTTTACTGTTTAATATGCTAATTAACTATAATTAACCCTCACTGTCAATTACAGTATATTACACTGTATGTAGGTTAATTTACCAAGATAATATTTCACTTGTTCATCACTGTTCAGAATGCTGTCCATCAGTCTCCCGTTCTCCTAACCAGTTCGCGCCGGGATTATTTTAACATCACCGAGGCCGAGGCCCGGGATTATTTTTAATGAAACACGATCCAAGGCGGGTTCAGGCCGAAGGTACCAGAAAGCACACCCACGCATTTCCGGCCTTGCTCGCTGCTGACGGACATTTCCGGCCTTGCTCGTGACGTGTTTATGCGTCATCCGTTTTGAATCTGGGGAAAACTTTGCGTGTATACGTCCTCCAGAGCGAACTGGTTAACGTGTTATTATTTTGTTGAGTCTAAAAATACATGTATGAGTTCAACCTACTTCTAGTACTGCTCCAAATATCAATCCGCACTGTGCGGTTTCATGGATTTTGATGTCGACTTGAAATTAGGCCAAAATTATTTGGGAAATTTCTTTTGTTTGCACATCATACATGTATGTAGGCGTCTTTGTGTAGTCAAGGTTTAAAGGCAGTAGGGAGGACTGGGGTTGGTTGGAACAATTTTCATAAAAATGTATATCTTTCACAAACGGGTTTTATTCAAGAAACAAAACTATACCAGTTTATGCATACGGGTAAGGGAGCGTGCTAATGCATCTATATACCGGTATGCTTAAAGGAAACATGCAGTCTAACATTTTTATTACGCATTTTTTGTTTTAATTTAATAGATTTATGTGTATTAAATGTGAATTCATAAATACCTGGGACAGTTTAGGCATTCCTATTGGTCGAGAGCCCGTCACGTGGCCGGTTTTAAACGGACGATAAAGACATGGCTAGAAGTGTTTAAAACCAGTTGGCAACAAAAGTAGCCCCTGCACATGGACAACTCAATGGACATCCTTCTCCGGGCACTTCACTGCTGCGCAGACCATTGTTCTTATCTATTTTGAACCATTCGGGTGCAAAATCCTGTTTTCCTCCAAATATGACGAATTTAAGAAAAAAAGTCTTCCACTTTTTAAAAAAATTCCATAAGTCGTGCACAAACGCGGTCGCGTCACGTTCGTTCTTTTCCCTTTGAAAAAAACACGCGCGCGTACGCCATTTAGACGCGGAGGCCTATCCAGTCTATATAATGGAGATCAATGGTAAATACGCTTTATTGCATGTATTGTGACGTAGAGCGACAGAGGCGGAAACATGTCATTTGACAGTGGCCCGTGAACATGGATAGGGGAAAACACACAGAATGGCGAAACACCGAAATTTACTTGCGACAATTTGCCGTGATTTTGGGGGCTTTTTTGGCTGAATTTTACAAAAAAGATATTTATGAATGGGAATAAATGTGTGTTCGGTCGGTATTAATCACTCTGTTTAATACCGCTTGGAGTCTGGGTGCTGATAATTACCCTCGCCTTCGGCTCGGGTAATTATCAGCACCCAGACTCCAAGCGGTATTAAACAGAGTGGTTAAAACCTCCCGAACACACATTTATTCCCTTATTAAAAGCAAAACTGGTTCTACATGTAGTGTACGTTTAGTGTGGTAATTTGCCGTCCAAAAATTGACCCCCCCTTTTCAAATTTCGCGGCCACTACAAATGAGTGACGTAAACCGAGGCAGGACCTGGACAAATTTTCGATAGTCGGTATGCGAAGTCTAGGTACGAGACGGGTTTGCGTGGCCACGTATGCACATTGTAGTCACATTGTTGTGTGTTGATGCACCCACAGTGTATAAATCGCGTACGCTTTGTGCACGGTAATCAAATTTCACATGGACGATCGTGAAGTTCTTCCTCGGTTTTTGGTGAATCCGACGAAAACAGTACTGATTCGTCTGATTCGAATCACAGTACTTCTTATTCAGACACGGACTGATTCGAATCACAGTATTTCTTATTCAGACACGGACTTGAGCGAGGATAAAGATTGGGTCCCTCTAGGCGCTCTAGGCGAAGCACGACCGCTCAAAATGTTCGCTGCAGAGGGCTGAAAATCACTAGGCCTGCCCGGACCACTTCGCTCTGGTAAGCTTTACTTTGGCTGTCCAAATCCTCCGATATTTAGGATTAGCCAGAAACAAATGAAGCCTTACTTCATCCTTAGTAGTTTTTCTACACCTAGCAGCTACACACCTAGTCGGCATGACCGAAAACTGTTGTATTTTCCCCCTGATTCAGAATGAAAAACCATGTGAAGACGGACACTTGTTGCAATGCGCGCAGTCAGTATACGATAGGCCGGGTAGCAGTGCGTCGAGTCTCTGCCTCGATTTTTGTCATACCCCTCGCGAGGTTTTATTTTATTGAGGCTTCCCTTCGTGGTTTGACCAAAATTTTCCAAAATTATTTTCTCCCATTTATCACAGAAAATAAACACAACCATAATGTTGTTATACTTTATTGATTTAAGCCAAAACAATTCTTATTACATGTTTCCTTTAAAGGTAGGATATACCACCCGTAATTTGTTTAATTATCATGAATGGGTGGAATTGGGGGATTGGATTTTTTAGTAAATATTGTTTATAAACTGACCTGTCCGTAGTTTTCCAATCCTGAATCCCCCCCCCCCCCCCCTCCCCTAAAAAGCAAGAAAAATGGCGTTCGTTTTCAACCGGCATCGGGCAGTTGTTCTTGTTGTTTTTTTATTTTATTTTTTTATAAAATTCATTTTTTCAGCACAATTACAGGATATCTAGCGCAATAATTTTGCTAGATTTGCTAGACACATTATTTACTTCCAAATCATTTTTTCCCTAATAATTTGGTAGTAATTGTTTTTCGATATCTGCAAATGGTGTATCCTACCATTTTAAACAACACAGTATGTGATGCACTGGACTGCCAGCCACAATTAATCACTTTCCATTTGTCCCTCGGTCCGCATTCTGATCATGTACAACGCGATGTGTACCACACACAAGGCAATTGAGTCAGATACAGGTTAACCAGCACTTTGTGTTCCACACTTAATGCCCGTGTGAGTGGTCACCATGCTGTTCATGCATAGAATCTGTAAATGTCAGCGGCGGCTTGACGCTAACAAGCTTCACATTGCTTGCTGAAGCTCCTTGTTTCTCCAGTAATAGAACGCATTCAGCCAGCTGTTGGAGTAGATCGGGGTATATCTGTATGTATATCGGTATATCTCGCAAAGTACCGGTAGTTTTGGAGAAAGATACCCAAGAGGACTGGTGCCTTCCAAAACGAAGCATACAGCTGCTGTAACGATCAGCACGGTAGTCGCAGACTTGGTGGCGTTCTTCCACACAGCTCTGAGCTGCGATGCGTCGGGCCTGGCTATATGTATGTGGCAGTTTTAGAATGTACGATAAACATGTTTATGTAGCTAGAACTACTCAAACTGAAATTACAAAAACAATGGTGTGTACAATGTTACATGCAGTGCACTGCACCGCTAGGAACTAATTGTCACTCTGCATTTGCTCCTGAGCGAGTGTTTGCGATGACGTACCACATGACGTTTATTGCAGTGGCCCAGCCCCAGACCAGTGCAGCATGGATCATTGCCAATTTGGTCATCATCAGTGGGGCATAACACAGTTAGTGAACGATGCCCACACAGTGATCAGTTGTCAACAGGACCAGAAACTAACATTGATGAAAACTGAGCCCAGGAGTTTAAAAAGATTGCAGAGAAATTCCCCACCACGCACTGGTCAAATGCCCAGCTGAAACAACCGCGGTTGCAGATGTCGTAGATGGTCGGCAAGGTTTCGTAGTCACCCCATGTGCACATTTTCATTTCTGCCACTTATTAGGAAAATATTCTTGAAAGTTACCAGCTTGGTTTTGACGACCAATCTGTTTGACCAAGTCTCAAGATTTTGCTCGGACCCACCGTCCCAAACTGGGCACTTATGAGATGGATTCTGGAGTTTCTGAAAATATTTGTCTTCTCTACTGCCTGTCAGATTCTTGTGCTGTAAACATAATACTCTTTTTTTGTGTGTTTCAAAGACGAGTTAAATCCTTTAGTCAATCTACGTGTTCTATGCCAAACTAGTAGAATGTACCAGTATTACGCTATACATGCATAGTTAACCAGCAGTAGTACATGTACCAGTAGTTATCGTACATGTAGTTAACTAGCTACCGGTACCTCAAAGTTAACTTGTGTTTTTTGTCCCACACTTACAATGTACATCATGTAAAGCTTGTGTGAGTGGTCACTGCGCTATCTGCTGTTCATGCAAAGAATCCACCAATGTCAGCGACAGCTTGATGCTAACAAACTTCGCAGTCCTTGCCGAAGCTCCTTATTCCTCCAGTAATAGATGGCCGCATTCAACCAGTTGTTGCTGAAGTAGACGGTCTCGCCAAATATGAAGATTATATGCGCAGTTGTCAGGTAGCCTTTGTTAATATAGATAAGCACAAACATCTGTGATGCCCAACAGATGCACACAGCTGCAGTAACGATGAGCACGGTAGTCGCAGACTTGGTGCTGATCCGGTGCGGTGCGTTCTGGCCCTGGTGGTGTCCTCCCACGCGGTTCTGGGCTGCGATGCGCCGTGCCTGACCCCGCGCCACTTTGAGAATTTGCAAGTACATCGCTAGAATAACCAAAAATGAAATCAGTAAACTCAGATTATAAATGACGGTACATGCCTTGCACTGCAGAAACAGACACCAGTAATCTGTCTTCTCTTCTTCATAGTAGTGTGTTTTAATGATCAGTAGCAAAACATTTTGGGCCGTGGCCCAGCCCCAGACCAGAACCACAAGAATCTTGGCCCGTTTGGTTGTCATCAGCGTGGTGTAGCGCAGTGAATGGATAATAGAAATGTAGCGATCAACTGTCAACAGGACCAGGGAGTTGACATTGACGATCGAACAAATTTGGCACACGATACTTAAAAGTGTGCAAGGAAATTCCTCCAGCACCCATCGGCCAGAGAAACTTACAGTCAGCTGCACTGCTAATAGGACTCCCAGGCATATATCGGAGATTGTCAGCGAGGCCATGATGATCTTGGTAGTGGGCTGGATGCCACTGGTGCGGCGAAGCACCACTAGGCTGAGAGGGTTGAGAACGAGGATCAGAAGGGTTGTCACAGTCAGGAGGACATTGACAACAATTTGAAAAGGGCCTAAGCCATCCGTTCCAGATGTACCGTTACCTGTGGTGTTCATCCTGAAGATGTCAACAACCAGTCTTGCCCGTCACTGACAAAACTCAATATAGCGCCACAAACTCTGTGCTTTCTGATGGTTTCTAAATGTTTTTGCAACCTGTTGTAATCACTCCAAAACTGCGGCTGTTTCTAACATTGGATTGTGCACTTTGCCGATCTTTATAAAGCACTGTAAACTCTGCACCATGTGAAAGCTTGTGAGAAAAATATTCTCAGGTCCGCTCAGGAGGTACTCGGATTCACAACCTCCTGCTTATAGTGTAGATATCGTGCTAGATTCTGGAAATAACCCGCTGATAGAGTTGTGGTAGACGAACTGTGGACTTCCTCTGCTGAGATCTAAGGTGTGGGTGTGTTGGATTGCATTTTGAGGCAGCAGCATCTGACTTTAATAAGCCGCATAAAAAATGCATGGCCATGGCTTGCAGTATCAAAGTCTTAAAGAGAGAATTAGCCACAGCTGCTTCCATATTACAAGCCGCAGCTAATTAACTTGGGCACAATCTGATAATAGACTTGTGGCATGGCTCTCTCGTAAGTGACAAGCAGGCTTTTGTTGGGCCTGTTTGGCCAATTGATCTTTATTGCTTTTTCATTCATCTTCCTGAATTTGATTGACAACTTGATTGCACAGTTGAGAAGTAAGATGCTTCCAATATATCAATTGCAGTCAGCAGCCACCAATGAGGTGCATTTTACTGTTTAATATGCCAATTAACTATAATTAACCCTCACTGTCAATTACAGTATAGTATGTAGGTTAAATTACCGAGATAATATTCCACCGGTTCATCACATTGTGCAGAATGCTGTCCATCAGTCTCCCGTTCTCTTAACCAGTTCGCGCCAGGATTATTTTAACAACACCGAGGCCGAGGCGCGAGATTATTTTTAACAAAACTCGATCCGAGACGGGTTCAGGCGGAAGGTACCGGAAAGCACACCCACGCATTTCCGGCCTTGCTCGCTGCTGACGGACATTTTCGGCCTTGCTCGTGACGTGTTTATGCGTCATCCGATTTTAATCTGGGGAAAACTTTGCGTGTATATATATATGTCCTCCAGAGTGAACTGGTTAACATGTTATTATTTTGTGGATGTACATGTACATGTATGAGTTCAACCTAATTTCTTCTACTACTGCTTCAAATTTTAAACCGCACTGTGCGGTTTAATGGATTTTGATGTCAACTTGGAATTAGGCCAAAATTATTTGGGGAATTTCTTTTGTTTGCACATCATAAACATACAGTGTATGTACATGTAGGCCTCTTTGTGTAGTCAAGGTTTAAAGGCAGTAGGGCGGACTGGGGTTAGTTGGATTAGATTAGACTGGGGTTAGATTTTCACAAAAATGTATATCTTTCACAAACGGGTTTTATTCAAGAAACAAAACTATACCAGTTTATGTATACGGGTAAGGGTGCGTGCGAATGCATGCTTAAAGGTAGGATACACCATCGGTAATTGCTTGAATTAGCATGAATAGGTGGATTTGGTGGGTTGTATTTTATAGTAAAAATTGTTTTAACAGACCTGTTCAAAGTTTTACAATCATGGATGCCAAGGAAAGCAAGAAAAAACGGCGTTCGTTTTTAACTGGCGTCAGGTAGTGGTTCTTATGTTGTTCTTGTTTTTTTCGCGATCGCCGTCTGGCATAATTTTGCTGGATGCCTAGAATCATTATTTACTTTCAAATAAAAATTCAATAGTAAACAAAAATGATATTTGCAAATGGTGTACTCTACCTTTAACTTTGTACCTAAAGTATTTTCTGCACTCTTTACGGTTTCAGTATATGATAATGGTTTATACTTGTTATTCATACATGATAAAAATAATTTACAAAAGAAAAAATTGTTTAACGTGTAACGGAGAAACCAAATTTGGTGTCCTTGTTACACATAAAATCATTGTTTTTTTGCAATAAGTATCTGCATGGTTACAGTAACAACAAAATTTAAAATCCTGAATGTCACGAATCGGGCGCAGCTTGGTCTTGAAATTGAAAAGTGTCAGTCAATGTAAGGTCGAGATGGGGGTATCCTTAAGGGCTGGATCATGCATACCGGTACACGAACATGAATTCAAATTTGTGACGTCAGGGCAAGGTTTAACACTCCAAATTTGCAAAAGTTGATCACTTTCAGAATTTACCCTTATTGCCACCTGGTTACTTGTGAATTTAGCCACACTTTATTTTCCTTCAGCTTTTTCATGAATATTCTATTTGCCAACACCCAAGTATGCAAAATCAGGTCATTCTTGTGTGACCATGTAAATTTATTCCTTTTATTTTGGCAATAAAGGTAAGTATTTCCCTGGGATTTTTTAGTGTATTGTGTCGCAGTGTAGTGTGAAGTTTTGAAAGGGGGAGTTGATTTTTATGAATTTGAGGATCTTAGAGTTATGTAAGGAACAGGGTGCGGTGTTTGAGGTGATGCGAATGCCAAGCTTTGTGACATCAAATTTAAAAACAACCTCTGACATTTGTTGCTGCAGCCTGTAAAGTACTTAATTTGTGTATTTGTTCTATTTTTTTGGACAGGCTCAGCGAGATGATGAGTTGACAATAAGGGAACGCGAGTACCTGGAAATCATTGAAGAATCAGAAGGAGATGGTTGGGTCAAGGTAGGTCAAAGTTCATGACCTTATGAACCACTGATTTCCCAAAAAAAATTGCCCTCACTGGTCTGCCACTCTAAAAAAAAAAAAAAATTAAAAAAATTATAAAAATCTACTATTAAGTGTTGTACTGTGCTTGCTAAATATAACTATATTTTAGTTGTGAAAGAACTGCGTCCTTGTACGCAGTAGCCTATTCAGCTTTTTATATCAGGGAGGGAAATCAACGTCAGAACCTTCTTAAAACTAACTACAGTCGACTCTCGTTAGTACGAAAACGGATACAACGAAATTCTGGTTATTACAAACTTTATTCTTGGTACCGGCACAACTGCACGTTTCTATGGGAAAATATTTGCTTAAGGTTTTAGTAACCCCATGAATACAAAAGTGTTGTTATCGATCCATTTATAACGAAAGCTTACAAATCCTGGTCCACGGCTTTTCATTCAGATCGAAATTGAAAGCAGTATTAGTCATCAATTGGTGATTGTCATGTCAGTTAATTAATCTTGCCGATGGAAAACCTATTCATAGGGGTAGTGTTAATTGCTTGGATGGACAGTGCACGGTCGTTAATCGGCCATTGCGGTTTGCAACAAAGGCCTGTCTTAAAAGAGTGCTGGTGACAAGTGCCAATCACCGGAACCACGATGGGCGCTTTGCCAAGGGACCATCACTACCAAGATGGAGGTCATCAAAGCAGCCGAGAATCGGTGCAAAAAAGGGAACATCGCGCAAGAAAAAGCAGGGAAAAAAACCCCCAAAAACATGTTTTCATTATCACTTAAAAAAAAATCCATCTCCCCTCTAAAAAAATCATTTAGCTCCCTTCTCTGGTAAGTGCTAACCCCTCAAAAAACCAATAATCCCCCAAATATTTTTCCTTCAACCAACCGCAATCTAAGAATTGAATAAAATAAACCCCGTCTCTAAAGCTTTATGGCCTGTGGTACGTACGTTAAAATATTCATTCAAGTTAGGCTACTGTCACATGAGGGCGCTTTAGCGATATCCGAAAATCCGGGCCGTTTTCCAAACCGAAGATTCATCTTTGCTTTGGCTTTGTTCATGCAGTTTAGCCAGAGCGATGGAGCTGCAACGAGGTTTGCAAGCTGGGGTTTGGAAAAAGGCCTCGGTCATCGGATCAATCATGTGGACGGCAGTGCGTGTACATTTAAACGTGCAACTTGATCACGCCAATTGTGTCGTTCATGTCGTTACGGGCCCCTCTTTATGTTGGTCCAATTTAAGTCAAAAGTCAAAAAATGACTTTACCAAATTAAAGTATACTCTCTCAACTCTTATGACACAATTTTGTAAAGTTCTGAACACTTCTTGTCGGGTAGAAATTGTGATTTGCTTACCCATTTTGCCTTCCAAATCAACGGTTTTGCAACGCAGTGATCGACATTTTCTATTTAATGTTTCGCGTCGTTGTCTTTGTTATTAATTGATATCCCAAAATTTTCCACCAAATATCACAACCCTGCCCTTTAAAGGTAGGATACACCATTGGTAATTGCTTGAATTTTTATGAATGGGTAGATTTGGAGGGTTGTATGTTATAGTAAATATCGTTTAACTGATCTGTCCGAAGTTTTACAATCATGGATGCTGAGAAAAGCAAGAAAAACGGCGTTTGTTTTCCACCGGCGTCGAGCAGTTATTCTTATGTTATCTTTGTTTTTTCGCGATCGCCGTCCGGCGATAGCGAATTTTGCTTTATAAAATTCAATTTTTCGGAATAATTACAGGATATCTAGCGCAATCATTTTGCTGGATGCCTACAGTCAATATTTACCTTCAAATGAGTAAGATATTTCTTAATAATTGGGTAGTAAATATTTTCGATATCTGCAAATGGTGTATACTACCTTTAAAGACTAAAGGATATTACAAAATGTCTCTCCATCACGATTTGTGCAGGAGAGACTACTTACGTTGAAACACTGGATCCAATTAGTTGATTCACTCTTCCGTATCTGTTAAATTGACTTTATTCTCAGCAATATTATTGAACATCAAGAATGAAGAAACCTTCGTAATTTTTGTATTATTTGTGACCCACCACCCCAAAACCAGGCTAAAGTCGAAATTTTTCATATGAGAGATTTTTCTACCATTGGATTGCTAGCGTTTTAAGCTTTAAAATGATACATCACATGCACCAGTACCGCTTCAAAAAGTGACATTTTGTTGCCGTTCGCGGCAACAAGTTTGCTTAATTTGAGTAATAGCAACGACAACAAAAATCAGGAGAAGACAGATATTATCACTTTCGGGGATTTTTAAAAAGGTTTAAACATGAACAGCCTATAAATTAGAGTTTTAACTAACGATTTATGAAAAAAACACCAATCGACTGGCAACACATTTTTGTGTGTACAATGCCATATCTCGAAATGGCATTTGCCGACTTCCGTCTGGTTTTGGAGTGGTGGGACACATTTTACACCTACATGTATTCGGATATAACAAACACTTTGACGAGGTCCCACGGAGTTTGTTATAACGGGAGTCGACTGTACTTTACTTAATGATATGGAGGGGGAGGGGAGGGCAAGGCAAGGGGCAAGTAGAGTTGGCTCACTGCTGGATGTACCGTACCACTGAACTTGTCTGTGTGCTTAGTCTGTGAAAGAGAGAGATAGATTACATGTAGCAAAGTAAAATGCAATGCCTTTTCTGCAGAAGTAAAGGTAAACAACGAATGAACTATGTCCTCAGCTCATTAGATCTGCTATGGGCACTCATACTATTTTCCACACAGATCTCATAGGTTTGGAACTTTTTTGAAATGTAATTTCACCTATTGTATCACAAGGCTGAAGGCCACTCGAGGTGTGGGCTACAGAGGAAAGTGTGGAAGAACCAGCCCCTCACACTGAAATAAGATATGATCTCTTCACAGTAAGAAAAGGGTTGGGATGGGTAACTAGACCACTGCAAGGCATTAATAATGACCCTACCCATATTATGTGTAGGAGTGTCATAGCCCAGGCTGGGCTCGAATTTCAGGCTGGGCTCAAACCTTTAGGCCGCAGAAATACCCACAGACCACAATTTCAATGCTCAATACCACTAGGCCACGGCACTTAACATATTTTGCTTGCAACTATCACCATTTTGTTTCATACAGGCCAGGAGCGAGAGCGGTCAGTCGGGCTATATCCCGGAAGCCTACGTGCAGGTGGAGCGTCATCACCACTTGAGCCGTCAGCTCTCCAGCAACTCCTCGGAGGGCAGCCCGGGCTGGTCCCGGCTCAGCAAGACGGGCCAGCCTTACGTGTCTTCGGCCTCGCTGACTGACTACGAGGTCCAGGCCGCTATGGCCAATCAGACCGGGGCTGCCATCGCGGCGGCCTCTGGGCAGACCGTGGGTGAGTCTGAATACTTGACGCCCGGCATCCACGGTGAGCAACTGAATGATCATGACGTGTGGTTCATCATCACGACGCACAGCATTATCATCATGCGTTCACGTCATGCATTTCAGTCACTCACATGAGAGGAACATTTTTGTTTGGGGGGGGGGGGGGGGGGAGGCAAAACAAGACTGCATCTTGACCTCAAGATTTTTGTCCATTCAGCAGGTGCGTCTTCCGTTATCCGTTGCTATGTTAAAAAAACACGGCAGCCAAATTGGCCAATCAGCAGCTTTGTCCACATTTTTGCAGGAGGTTGTGGGTTTCAGGCATGCAACTTTTTCGCGGATCCGCGGATTTCCGCGTGTTTTTTTTTTTTTTTTTTAATTTTTCCAAATTATTTTGGGGCACCTTACCAGACTCAAGCCAGAGATTAAAAAGGACAGTTAAGTCTAAAGCGTCGGCTTTACTAAGATCTTTAAAATGAATCTTGTCGGGACAATATCATGCAATCCAAGTCTTCAAGGCTTCAAGTAGAAACCTTCAGTGCTCTGCAGACCGTCAAATACTCCATACTAGCTGGCCACAACTATGTTTTATACTTCACAGAATAAAAGGTAAAAAAAGAATCACAAACTTGAAGCATTTTGTGTATTTTTTAATGAAAAATATGCCATGAAAAAAATTGGAAATGTGTCAGTCAGCTTTCCATCCAAGTGGTGTAAAACTGCTTAGAATGCACCACAGAGCATCTAGAATTCAAAATTTTCCCCGGACCCCCGCCGTGAAGGCTTCGCGCTACGCGCTCGCAGATTAAGCACGGATCAGTTTCCTCTTTTTTTTAAAATTTAAGAGTTGCATGCCTGGGGTTTATTATTTATAGCTTTTCAAATATTAACACACAGCCTGAATACCTGAATTTTGTATTCATTTTTTTCTAATTAATTTTTTTTCTGTAATTTTTGTAAAGGGGTGGGGAGGGTATTGGAGTTCCAAACATGGTCGGCAATAAAGAAAATAAAAGTAATTTTTTTCCCAGAACCAGGTCGGTCGGAAATGAGAACCAAAGACAAATATAAGGGACACCCGAAGCACCGAAACTTACTCAGCGCAGAAAATACTTGCATTGTAAAATGGGTTGCTAACTAGTGGCCAAATATTTTTGAAATTAGGTTCAGTTGCCAATTGGCGAAGCGTTATCCAAATTGTATGGTCTCCATCACATTTACATCAGGAGTTCAATTCACATCACGTGTTTGGTCCAATTTTGTATTAGGGCTTAGCACAGGAGGCTAAGTGCAGAAATTAGCTAAGCGTAGACTAAACCTGATTGCACAATGCACCCCATTCATATCATGCACTTCGTTCACTTCATGCATTCGGTCACTCTCACTTTGTGGACAAGTCGCAGTTCTACTGAGCATACAGGGGGCCTATTTTATGGAGCTGCTAAGCACACAAATTGTCTTCGCATGAACATTGTTCTTTGGCAAAAACTGGGTTACATGTACATACAAAATTTCCGGTAATGTACCGTACAATGCAATTGAATTGAAAGTTTATGGAATGTTTTTTGAAAAAGTGAAAATATTTTTAAAAAGTGAAAAATCGTTTTGTGAACATTTTTGTGTGATAAGGTGTGAATAAAGTGTGATTTTTGTTTTCTCCCATTTTAAGGTCAACTTCCAATTTCATTGTACTGTATATTGGTTGTGATTGATATTCATGCATGAAAAGCACATGGAGTTTTGGCTTTTAACATGTTTTAACTGAGCAAGACTTTTGTGCTATTCATTAGGAAAATGCTCCATTAGAAAATATATAATTTCAACATATTGGGGAGTCCTTATGGTACGGTACATGTATTTATATCAACTTATATCATGGTATTCAGTTTTAACATTTTGAGTGGAATCATTCAGACAGGATCGCTTTTACACCTTATCGTAGTATTAGCACTGATAACAATCTTAATCCTCTGGGGCATGCTGTGAATTGCCCCTTTAGAAAACCCAACAATTATGAATGCGGACCCGACCAAAGTATAGGGTTGGTGGGGTCGGCTTCTAAAGGGATGCATTCGTAATGTAAGCAATTTTGTTGTGCTTAGCAGCTCCATGAAATTGGCCCCAGAGTGCTTATAGACTTTAACTTTGCACATAATACCATTTGTAATGCCACAGTTACATACGGCCAAATGGACATACATGTACGATGTACAGAAAGAGTGATTGCATATTTTCTTTCTAAACTTTGTTCAGGCGGGACAAAAAAGAAAGCCTGATGTGACATCACTTCTAAACCCTTTCCCCCGCCCCTTTTCCCTTGTAACAGTCTGTTTTGCCAGAGCCCTGTATGACTACCAGGGCTGCACCACCGAGGAGCTGTCCTTCTCAGAGGGCTGCGTCATCAAGGTGCTGAAGCAGGATGACGATGAGGGAGATGGCTTCTGGGAAGGGGAGCTGAACGGCCGGGTTGGGGTCTTCCCATCACTCCTGGTTGAAGAGCTGGGGTGCCCCTCAGTCAACGAGATTGTGACGCCTGAGGTAGGTGCAGTAAGATTCCCCTACTCTTTGTCTGATATTCAGTCAATTCGTATGTTACAATTGTGTCTGAACTTTTTTGCTACGGCTAAAAATTATGTAGCTGTAGCCAAGTAATTCAGACACAAGCATATAATCATGTCTTGGCTATCTCGTGGTCAAATTTAAGCAAAACTGGCAATAAATTGGTTGCCAAATCGCTGATTGAATTACGCAACTTAAAAACCCAGTTTGCAACCTTTTCTCTCTATCTTGCTCAGACCTTAAAAAAAACACCTTTTCTCTACTAAAGAGAAAATTGGAGAAAATTTGTCTGGGGTAGGTTTTGTTTTATTGATTAGACTTATACCGTACTGTACCTTCAATATACAGCAAGTTGTGCCCCACGCTATAAAAGGGCCCACTGAGAGGCTTAGGGTCAGTCAACTGTTGATTGTAGAGATCTGTTAAAGGTAGGATACACCATTGGTAATTGCTTGAATTATCATGAATGGGTGGATATGGGGGGTTGTATCTTATAGTAAATATCGTTTAACTGACCTGTCCGCGAAGGTTTACAACCATGGATGCTGAGAAAAGCACGAAAAACAGCGATTGTTTTCAACCCGCGTCGAGCAGTTATTCTTATGTTATCTTTGTTTTTTCGCGATCGCCGTCCGGCGATCGCGAATTTTTCTTTAGAAAATATAATTTTTTTGGAATAATTAGAGGATATCTAGCGCTATTATTTTGCTAGATGCCTACAATCATTATTTACTTTCAAATGAGTAAGATATTTCTTAATAATTCGGTAGTAAATATTTTTGATATCTGCAAATGGTGTATCCTACCTTTAAGTAGCTCCTCATATCATAAATGATTAGGGCTGAGTTACTCAAGCTAGAACGATCGGATTGAGAGCTTGCTTGGGCCTACATGTATCCCAGCAGTTTCCGTCGTCAAACAAAACAAAATAAAATAAAAAATAAATAAATACAAATAATTTCAACAAATAAATAAATAAAACGGAAGTCAGATTTTAATCTCAACCAAACTTGGTAACAATAATCTTTGGGTAGCGGGACTTCAAATGAGCTGAGACATTTATGGTGAAAGGTGAAAGGTCATCTAGGAGGTCACTGTTGATTTTGGTTAGTTTAATTGTTTAGTGCTTTCATATGAAAAGTCAGACTTCAATTTCAACCAAACTTGGTGACAATAATCTTTGGGTAGCGAGACTTAAGAAGAGCTGAAACATTGGAGGTCAAAGGTCATCTAGGGGTCAAATGAGGGCATTGTATCAATTGACCATAAATGCTGCCAGCATAACAGAAAAATCACTTGCAGTACTTATCGTTTTTAAAAGTTTAAATAGGACGAGAAACAAGTTTGTTTTTGTCTATCCTTAATGACTTGTGACCCATATTGCATGCATGCGAAGTTATATCTTTCTTGTTTATCGTTGCGTTACTTTCGTTAAAACCTGTAAATTACGAATTCAGGGCTTATAAATTTTATGGCGCTGCCGAAAAGTGCAAGAAATTTGCTAATCTTTAAGCTCCATTTTAAAGCGTGGATGTGCCGACCGTCCTGCATGCATGGAGGACGATTAAAAGGATAGCGCAATCATTATTTACTTTCAAGTAAGATATTTATTAATAATTCGGTAGTAAACATTTTGATATCTGCAAATGGTGTAACCTACCTTTAAGCCACTTTTTTCTTAAGGTGATACCCCAGTCACAATTAAAGCGGAGCCCGGGCGGCGTGGGTTAGGGTTATTTGGCTCGGCGCCCGCCCGACGTGTGCCGGACATTGGCTAGGCATCGACCGATTTATTGGCGATCAGTTTGCGATGCGAAACGCCGCACCAGGTTTTAAGTCCGAGTTAAAAGTAACTCGATGCCCGCCCGATGCCAAAAGATGACCCGGCAGCCGCAAGGAGTCTCGTGGGGCCCCGGCCGAAAATGCCTAGAAATCCGCCGTAAACGCCTAGAAATCCGCCGTAAACTAATCGCAAACCCATCGCAAGCCAATTGTGACTGGGGTTTAAGCGTGCTTTTTGCTGTGCTTACTGGTTACGCTCTCCGTGAACTAGACAAAGGCTAGAGCTGTATAAATAATCAAAAAGTTAGCAGCGAAATGAAATGAAGCCCTGAAGTCGATGTGTGCATGCTCTTTTCTGAGTACTTCCTTTCAACCAACTTGTGACTTTAACTCGGTCCCTCTGCACTCTCTTTCCCAACTTTCTCACAGCTTGCCCGTCACTTACGTAATGCCCCCAGCAACACCTGTCCCTGTTTCCGCAATCTTACCCTCTCTGCCCTCGCAACCATCCCCCAGAGCACCCCAGATTACGCCCTACATGTACCCCACGCAGACTTTGCCAAGAAGGACGTGGGTTCCCTACTCTTCCCCCAACACGGCCCCACCCTTGCTGCGCCCCGGCTGCTCAAGGCGACACCCATCTATACCTCTGTGTTTTCCAAAAAACCCAAAAACCAGCACCCGCACCGCCGCCGACACTTCCTGAATCCTTGTTTTGGGCATGACTCCGGTTGTACCCCTGGCCCGCCGAAACTCACCCCCCTGTTTTTCCTGAAGGAGCCCAGCCGTTGCCATAGTGGGAGCAAAGACCCAATATACACGGTTACAACAAATTATTCCGGCATGACCTTTCTCTTGCACTTTATTTCTTGCTCTATGAGGTCCAACATGAAACATGCTGTCTTTACATATTGTCAAAAAGAAAAAGAGACCAACAAAATTGTGACTTTTTGTTTGGGTAATTCAGCCAAATGTTCTAGGTATTGTCAGGTGACATATTGAGATTTTGATGAAAAAAATTAATTCTATGTCCTTTATACAAACACACAAATTGTTAGCTGCAAATTTTAAGTCGTTCTTACCCCAATATATGACCCCCCCCCAAAAAAACCCACGTTTTTACAGTAAATTCAAGGAAATTAGGCGCAATTCACCCCACACACTATTTTAAAGCAATTTTGAGATAAAGCAAAAACTGACACTACACAAAAAGTTGTTTACAAAAATTGACCCTAAAGTCTCGCTAACAACTTGAATTTCATAAAAACACCAGGGAATTAGACACAAAATTGTTAATCCTAAACTGAGCGGTCCCAAACTGAGCGGTCTCAAAGCGGTCTCAAATTCTCAAAAATGTACCATTCGATTTTTACAACGGTGCATATTTCATGTTTTGACCAATGACTGTTCTGCATTTTTCATGCATGGTTTGTGCACTATAGACGATGTGCCCTCTGACGTCACGTGTTTACATCTGTATTCAAATGTGCCCTGCAGTATGCGCACACATCGTGTTTACATAAAATTTGCTTAACCAGTTCGCGCCGGATGACGTATATAAACGCAAATATTTCCCTAGATTCAAAACGGATGACGCATAAACACGCCAAGTTCAAGTTCGGAAATGTATGTCAGCAGCGAGCAAGGCCGGAAATGCGTGGGTGTGCTTCCCGGCACTATCAGCCTGAACACGCTTCGGATTGAGTTTCGTTAAAAATAATCCCGCCCGTGGGCTCGGCGATGTTAAAATAATCCCGGCGCGAACTGGTTAAAGAGTGACGTCGCAGGTCAGATCGCCTTTGAATTATGTGACCTCTTATGTCATCTCTTAACCAAATGTATGTACGCGTGCGCATAACTGCCGGGCACGTTTGAATACAGATGTAAACAGAGGGCACATTGTCTATAAAAACTAAGTTACATGTATTAAACCTGTGTGTTGTAGTTGAGGTGTTTGTGTACAATGTACATGTGCATCACAAGTAAATCACAAGTCCATTTTCAAGTTTGGCCACAAGTAAAAAATGGTAAATGCCGGGCGATAGCTGCAAGGAAAAGCCCCCATAAAAACTCCATACATGTACATACACTTTGATGATTTTAACACCCAAGGTCAAGTTTGGCCGCCCTACAAGACAGTAAAAACATCTAAGATACTGTAAAATCTATTTATTATTAAATTTGTGTATTAAATTTGCATTTGTGTACTTTACAGCCAAACAAACCATCCTAGGCCCCAAAGGTGGTTATTTGCCCCCACATGAGGAAATCGATTAAAATAGTAAAAACTAAAATAAAGTGGGGGCAAGTTTCTTACCAATTGAAAACAAAAATGGCCGCCAAAGATGATCCATGGTCGTTTTTTTTTTAAATTAGCTTTTTTTGTTTTCTGAATCATGGCCTTTGACTGGTTCTCAGCCGATTTCCCCTTAGGTCATACATGTATTTGCATGTAGTAATAATGTCCGTTCAGCATATTAATGTAATTGGGTTCTAATATTGGGTATGGCCAAAATGTGTCACGTTTTAAATACTGGTAGAGTGCAAGATGGTATATGTGACACGATCAAACGAAATCAGTCGGATGTCGGCCCCGGTCAAAAAATGAGTAGTTTCAAAGAGGGCATACATTTTAAAAACTGAAAACCCCATGTTGATACGATGTTTTGTTGTCGAGTTATGTAAATTTGTTTAAATACCAACGAAGAACACAGTGCATTTTT
This sequence comes from Crossaster papposus, assembly GCA_037893245.1. NCBI lineage: Eukaryota > Metazoa > Echinodermata > Asteroidea > Velatida > Solasteridae > Crossaster > Crossaster papposus. The sequence continues at coordinate 1,573,122 of JBAIAA010000246.1, forward strand.
GGGATTCCCCGACATCCGACTGAGCCGGCTTGATCGTGTCACATATATGTTTTTGTTTTTTTAAATATTGACGGCTGTAAGATTTGCTGATGCAACTGTGTTTATTATCTTCTTTGCCTTTGTTCTTAATTTTTATAATTGTTTTTGTTTAAACGGCAAATAATTTTGTTGTACACGTATGCACATAATTTTGTTTGATTTCTTATTTTTTTCATGCATGCATACACCGACTGTACTAGCCACCAAGAGTGTTTGTGTTTCCAGAGGTACAATTGTCAATATGCTGCATTTCACCTTTCAATTTTCTGTTTGACTATCTACTCAAAATTACATTTATATTCTCAAAAAGTCGCATTCATTTCTTCCTTTCAAAGTTTGTATTATTCAAATTACATGTAAGCTTGCCATTTTCATTTCAAGTTTAGAGTTCGTAGTGCTTTTAGTTTGAATTTTGTTTTAAAGCAAAAGGTGCCATAGGCCTATGTGACCTGCTCTGTGAAAATGAGTCAGATGTCGAAAATTTGACAAACAGAGCTATGTATACCATTAGAAAGAGTGCACTGTCCTCTTTAATTTGATATATGTGGGAGGTCTGTAGCATGTTGCGTTCTTGTGATATACCGATTTTAATTTTGACAATTTTGCGAAATCTAAAAACCTCATTCATGAGAAATCATGCATTAAAAACCTTATTTCCCTTTGGGAGATGTATGCAATAGAAACCCTAAGCAACCAATCCCTTCCCACTGTGTTAATTCAGCATGTTTTAATGTAGAAATTGAAAAAAATAGATCCTATTCAAGGTGAAAATCATAAAATAGGAATATCAAATTTTCTTACGAAAACCCCCCTCTCCGCGTTCAACCACCCAAATCTTGTAAGCGCACTGTGCAACATCTGACTCATTTTCACAGAGCGGGTCACATATAAGATAATATCTACAGTGTACATATAATAATACGCATGTCGGCGTTTGTTTGTTTGTTTGAGTGTTTGGATGTCTGTGGGTGGCTGGGTTTGTCCAGGCTTATTCTCGTAAGCGGCAGATTGCAAGGTGCTCAATCTCTGTGTAGGTCAGGCTTGATCAAACTTAGATTTGTTTCAACATTTCTTATGAGGACGTATGAGGACAAAATAGTTTTTTGGACTATACTGCTGCCACCATTACTGTAACACACAGGGCTATAGTTGTGCCATATGCATCGCGTGCAACATGCATTGACAGTGACAGTTTATGTACATATACACATAATAATGTGGAGAATGTGGCATGGCAACCATACATGTAGTTAAGAACACAGCACCAGACTACAGCGTGCAGCGAACTATTCATAGACTGTTCCTTACACAAGCGCGCGAAGGGCTACATGTATGTACCGGTATTTAATGGTATATACCTGGAATTACACATTTTGTACTGATTCCCGGCAATACGTCAACAGGCTCGTAATAGGGGCCTTATGTATCCTAAAAACTCTATGCATCCCACAAACTGCTAAACCCGAGTAATTGCCTAGTAGTGTAGGTTTATTAGGTTTTGTAAACAAAAATCAAAAATCAAAATTAAAAATCACTGTGCACTTGAAGTTCAACATCGCAATAGTTTCATTCATTTTTAAGTCCTTTCCCCAACAAAATCTGAAGATGCAGGAACTGGGACATTAACCTAATGTTGATGTTCTACAAAACAGAAAAGATGATTTCAATTGCTCCTGTCTGTTATTTTTAATTGGATATTGGATTGTCGCATTTTGTTTTCATACCGCATCATGTGTGTGTGTGGGGACAGTTTCATACTGGTTTGCATGGCATGTCATGGGTGCATGCTGATATTCGTTGGCTTTTGGTAGTACTGACACGGCGCCTCAGCATAAGCACAACGTCATGGAAAAGATTTATAGCATTTCCAAAATCATTTTCTTTAGGAGGTGGGGGGGGGGGGGGGGGGGGGGGGGGAAGGAGGTTGGTAGTATGGCAGATAGGTGATGGGATTTTGCCTTTGATAATACAAGCACGGAATTTGGCACACGAAGTTCCGGTACGTCATGAGATGTTTGGCTAGAGGTCCATTGCAGATTTGCCCATAACAAGCTGTGGCAGCCATTTAGAAAATTGCTTGTTATTCTATCTATATTTCTTTAAAGGACAACTCTGCTATGGCCCAAATACGTTTCTTGTTCCACCTTTTATGCTGGTATTATCTAAAGATGCAATTCCCCAAAACATTTCGCCTGTCTGCCCCACTATGGGCCTGCTCCCGATTTCACTAAGCGCTGCTGCACGTCGCAACTTATGAAGAGTAAATCCGTCGCATCTCGCGACGTGTCGTACATTCCATTTCACGAAACTTGTGATGTGTTGAACACATCGCAACTACATTGACAACGATTTGAAACACGTCGCAAGTTATATGAATAAACCTTGAATAGTGCACTTGAAATTTAGAAATAGCTAGAAGTCCCACATCAAGCTTTGTTTTTTATAAACAGCATCATACGTCAGCCATTTTGATTTACGATTTTGAAGCTTTCTAGAAGAGATTTGACGACTCTTTGCAGAATATGAGACCGCTATTTACTATATGCACATATAACAGTCGCTGTTTTGTGTTATAAATACACCTACAACGCGTTGCACGTACGATGAACTTTGTGAAATGACTTTAACGACGCGTCTAAGCTGCGATACGTCGTGGCGATACAAATCAAGTGCAGGGGTGCATTCCGCTTAAGCGAACGTTGCCAACGTTGGCCAACGTTAGTGTTGTTCGCGTGAGTGGAACGCAATGTTCGCCAATTATGTTGGCAAATGTTAGCGAAAACGGCGAACGACATTTCGAGCTGTTCGCTGTTGGCCAGTGACGTATTTTAAAGATGGCGGAGAGGTTAGCAGCCGACAGTTTTCTTTTCACGGTTTTGATTTACGTTTCATACTTTTCGTTATAAACGGTGGGTTGTTTTGAGCAGTCACAGGGATCTTTTAAAGAAAAATAATGAGTTGGACAAAAAGCAGCCAACCAAACGACGTCACTGCAACCGGGCGCCGCCATTTTGAAAACAAAATTTTTAAAATATCGTTCCACTTTAACTAACGCAAACTCAAAACGTAGGTGAACGTTTGCGCAAACAGTTCGCGTAAGTGGAACACAGCCCTGGTCATTTTTTAAAGGGAATATACATCATTTGCCTTTGCTGTAATTTTTAGAAATGGATAATCTTTTTTTTGGGGGGAGGGGGGGGGGGGGGAGGGGGGTGGGGGGAGGGGGTGGGGGGGTAGTATTGCATAGAACATATTATTACATTGACTTGTTGAAAGGATGTGTTCGTAGTTTCTGAACAAAACTAAGAAAACCAATGTTTTTCTTGTACATGTAGTCTGGTTTCCAGATCCAACTCAAGATGAAACAGAGCAATTTATGAATGTCAGGGAATTGTACCGTCAGAGAACCAGTCTAGCAGGCTTGTGGGTCCGTTCATATCGATTGCTAACAAAAAGCAAAATAACAAAATAATTGTTAAATTAAGGATAGTATTTGAAAGATGCAAATTTTTTTTCTAACGCTGATCGGCCGACTATACAAAAATACCACTCTTATTGAAAATGATGGCACACCAAGTGCCATAATACAGGATGCTTCAGTAACAGTCCAGTAAGGTTTTTATACTAATTCTGGTCGTTTTGTTTTCTATGTTTGCAAATGTTGCATATTCCCTTTAACAATTTCATAATATTTTTGTTGCAACTGCATCTTTCCACATGTAGCTGCCATTTCTTTACTTTTGGCGGTTTTCATTACTTTTGGCGGTTTTCATTATCATCATACATTACAGGATTACACCTCAGTTGTCCATTTGGTGGTTTTTTTTGTGGGAAATCCGTTTTTAAACGAAAGGTGTGCATGATCCCTTTATAAGACATGTTGTTGCATCAGAGTGCAATAAGGTTGTAGTAGATATACTGTATATATATTCTGCCCTTTTTATATCAATAAAAATGGTGCCACAAAAGCTCAAAGGTAGGATACACCATTGGTAATTGTTTGAATTATCTGAAATGGGTGGATTTGGGGTGTTGTATTTTATAGTAACTCAAAAGTTTTACAATCATGGATGCTAAGAAAAAAGCAGGAAAAACGGTGTTCGTTTTCAACCAGTGTCGGGCAGTTGTTCTTGTTTTTCTTAGTTTTTTCGCAGTCGCCATCCGGCAACCGCGATTTAAAAAAATGAAATTAAATACTTCGGAACAATTACAGAATATCTAACGCATTCATTTTGCTGGATGCCTATAATCATTATTTACTTTCAAATTAGTAAGATTTTTCTTAATAATTCGGTAGTAACAAATTTTGATATCTGCAAATGTTGTATCCTACGTTTAAACTGGGGATAACTCTGAGTTACGAATGAAGTTGTGCTGACATGATATGAGGAATCCTACATTGTACATGTACATTGTACATGTAGGTTAGGAAAACAAAGCGTGTTATTATATACATGTATTTCACTAAAAACAAAACAAAACAAAAAATCTAACTTTGTATGGTCAAAGAATACATCAGAGTATGTTAATCAATAAATGGGCTACAAGAGTTGGGTGTTACAGTGTTCTCTCAGCTTTTAAATCATATGAAATTCCTTGCATGCAACTGCTTGTGTGCCTACCCCAAATGTCCTTTATAAGGTAGAATACACCATTTGCAGATATAGAAAGTTTTTACTACCGAATTATTAGGAAATATCTTACTTATTTGAAAGTAAATTATACTTGTAAGCATCCAGCAAAATAATTGAGCTACATTGTAGATATCCTGTAATATCCTATAACTGAATTTCAGCCGGACCGCATTCGCGAAAAAAACAAGAACAACATAAAAAAAACCTGCCTGACGCCGGTTGAAAACAAACGCCATTTTTCTTGTTTTCCCCAAGCATCAATGATTGTAAATCTTTGGACAAGTAGGTTAAACGATATTTACTATATAATACAACCCCCCAAATCCACCCAATAATGATAATACAAGCAATTACCAATAGAGTATCCTACCTTTAATTAATAATATTAAAGATTTTCCAATTTCTGCATCCTCTACCTGTGTGTTGCTGGACAGTGGTGTTGTAATGTACATGTACATGTAGACCCGTTAACATCTAACCCTGGTTTTCCTGGTTGATCTGCTTTCTAGGAGATTGAGGATCCCAGTAAGCCGCCATCCACCCTCCCTCCATCCTTGCCTCCACCCCCTCTACCAGACAACCTCCCGACGCTGTCCATCTACACCGATGTAGACAGGAGGCGGCCTGCATCTGCTGATATACCCGGTAAGCTGTGGTCTAATGGTTACAGTCCTTGCCCCCACCCCCTCTACCAGGCAACCTCCCGACGCTGTCCATCTACAGCGATGTAGACAGGAGGCGGCCTGCATCTGCAGATATACCCTGTAAGCTGTGGTTTAATGGTTACAGTCCTTGCCCCGACCCCCTCTACCAGGCAACCTCCCGATGCTGTCCATCTACAGCGATGTAGACAGGAGGCGGCCTGCATCTGCAGATATACCCGGTAAGCTGTGGTCTAATGGTTACAGTCCTTGCCCCCACCCCCTCTACCAGGCAACCTCTCGACGCTGTCCATCTACCGCGATGTAGACAGGAGGCGGCCTGCATCTGCAGATATACCCGGTAAGCTGTGGTCTAATGGTTACAGTCCTTGCCCCCACCCCCTCTACCAGGCAACCTCTCGACGCTGTCCATCTACAGCGATGTAGACAGGAGGCGGCCTGCATCTGCAGATATACCCGGTAAGCTGTGGTCTTATGGTTACAGTCCTTGCCCCCACCCCCTCTACCAGGCAACCTCTCGACGCTGTCCATCTACAGCGATGTAGACAGGAGGCGGCCTGCATCTGCTGATATACCCGGTAAGCTGTGGTCTAATGGTTACAGTCCTTGCCCCCACCCCCTCTACCAGGCAACCTCTCGACGCTGTCCATCTACAGCGATGTAGACAGGAGGCGGCCTGCATCTGCAGATATACCCGGTAAGCTGTGGTCTAATGGTTACAGTCCTTGCCCCCACCCCCTCTACCAGGCAACCTCCCGATGCTGTCCATCTACAGCGATGTAGACAGGAGGCGGCCTGCATCTGCAGATATACCCGGTAAGCTGTGGTCTAATGGTTACAGTCCTTGCCCCCACCCCCTCTACCAGGCAACCTCCCGACGCTGTCCATCTACAGCGATGTAGACAGGAGGCGGCCTGCATCTGCTGATATACCCGGTAAGCTGTGGTCTAATGGTTACAGTCCTTGCCCCCACCCCCTCTACCAGGCAACCTCTCGACGCTGTCCATCTACCGCGATGTAGACAGGAGGCGGCCTGCATCTGCAGATATACCCGGTAAGCTGTGGTCTAATGGTTACAGTCCTTGCCCCCACCCCCTCTACCAGGCAACCTCCCGATGCTGTCCATCTACAGCGATGTAGACAGGAGGCGGCCTGCATCTGCTGATATACCCGGTAAGCTGTGGTCTAATGGTTACAGTCCTTGCCCCCACCCCCTCTACCAGGCAACCTCCCAACGCTGTCCATCTACAGCGATGTAGACAGGAGGCGGCCTGCATCTGCAGATATACCCGGTAAGCTGTGGTCTAATGGTTACAGTCCTTGCCCCCACCCCCTCTACCAGGCAACCTCCCAACGCTGTCCATCTACAGCGATGTAGACAGGAGGCGGCCTGCATCTGCTGATATACCGGTAAGCTGTGGTCTTATGGTTACAGTCCTTGCCCCCACCCCCTCTACCAGGCAACCTCCCGACGCTGTCCATCTACAGCGATGTAGACAGGAGGCGGCCTGCATCTGCTGATATACCGGTAAGCTGTGGTCAAATGGTTACAGTCCTTGCCCCCACCCCCTCTACCAGGCAACCTCCCAACGCTGTCCATCTACAGCGATGTAGACAGGAGGCGGCCTGCATCTGCTGATATACCCGGTAAGCTGTGGTCTAATGGTTACAGTCCTTGCCCCCACCCCCTCTACCAGGCAACCTCCCAACGCTGTCCATCTACAGCGATGTAGACAGGAGGCGGCCTGCATCTGCTGATATACCCGGTAAGCTGTGGTCTAATGGTTACGGTGTTGGGTTTTTCATTTGCATGGGCAAATGAAACCAATGCTGGCTACAGCCTATCAACTCCACACAGTGCATCCTCCAAAATCAATCGGCACTGTTTGCTATTCAGCCCTTATTCCGCTTAAATCCTCTGAAATCCTCCAAAACTGTCAGAGGATTTTGAAGGATTGAGGAGGTTGAGGGTTTGAGCCCTAGCTTTGCTGCACTCTCCAAAACACTGTCATTTGTATTAACACCTTTTTGCCTTCCCTTAGGGGCCATTCAATATTTTCAATGTTTTAAAATTTTGACTTTTGGTCGAAATAGTGGGTGGGTGGGTCAAGATAAATAATTGAAGGTCGAAATTCACTTTTCATTAAAAAAAGAAAAAGCTAAAGGAAAACCAAACCACGATCTTCCTCCATGCCTGAAACAACTGCGCACTATGCGTTAATTCCAATACACAATTTTTTGATTTTTTTCCAACTTCTTTTTCGTGAGACACTACGAGCTGTATGCACATTGTGTAGACCTACATGTATTATGTACCGGTTGCGGTATATGTATGTGACCCCACTGTGTGAAACACCACGCGCGGAGGTGGTTTTTCATTGGACTTGGAAACTAGGCGTTCGTAGTTGTAAGGGCCTTGCAGTTGTACAAGGGTACCAAGGGTGCATTCCACTCAAGCGAACGTTGCCAACGTTGGCCAACGTTAGCGTTGTTCGCAAGAGTGGAACGCAATGTGCGCCAATTATTATGTTGGCGAACGATAGCGAAAACGGCGAACGTCATTCCGAGCTGTTCGCTGTTGGCCAGTGACGTATTTTAAAGATGGCGAAGAGGATAGCAGGCGGCAGTGTTCTTTTCACGGTTTTGATTTACGTTTCATACTTTTCGTTATAAACGGTGAATTGTTTTGAGCAGTTACAGGGATCTTTTAAAGAAAAATAATGAGTTGGACAAAAAGCAGCCAATCAAACGATGTCACTGTCACTGGGCGCCGTCATTTTAATAACCGTAATTTAAAAAATATCGTTCTACTTGACTGGCGCCAACTCAAAACGTAGGCGAACGTGGAACGCACCCCTGGTGTGCTAGATGGGCAATATACGATAAGCATGGCCACCACCATGGATGTCACAACGTGCGAAGTACCTACAAATCTCCGCAGTTTTTGGACGGAGCAGAAGCAAATTATGAAAAATCCCTGTTCACCATACGAACGTTTTGTGTGCGCGTAATGTTTGCTCTCTAAAAATAGTCCAAAAGAAACCAGTTTTGCCACTGCTCAGCAGAAATGGAACATGCAGAAATCTTCTGGGCACCTGGGCAAAAGGGGCAGACCAACAGCTTTACCATGCCGTCACTAAACTGGACATTTACAAGTGCATGTACAAGTATTTGGATTTTTTTACTGCATGACAAATCAATTTTTTATTAATCAAAATTGGGGGTGGGTGGGTGGGTCAAACAAATTTCGACCAAAAGTCGAAATTTTAAAACATTGAAAATTTTGAATGGCCCCTTAAAGTTTAAAAACGTAAAACTCAATTGAAATCAAACTTGGGTCGTGCATGCAATATTGGACCCTTTATATGATGGTCATGTCAGAGGTCATTTTGAGATTAAGTTGGAAAAGAAGCTGGAATTGTAAAATTGGACTCATTTCAAAATTTGAAGTTCAATTGCAATTTTAATCAAACTGAGGTGAAAGGTCATTTGAGGTAATGTAAACTAGGGTAATTGTAAAAGTATTTGAGGTTCAATACTTGTTTAACCAGTTCACGCCGGGATTATTTTAACATCACCGAGCCGAGGCGGGATTATTTTTGCGCACCCACGCATTTCCCGCCTTGCTCAGTGCTGACAGACATTTCTAGCCTTGCTCGTGACGTGTTTATGCGTCATCCGTTTTGAATCTGGAGAAAACTTTGCGTTTATATACAATCTCTGGCGCGTACTGGTTAAGTTGACTTTTAAATTTTAAAATGTCTAAACCCTTTTTGTCTGGATTTCAGATTCTCCAAACGCCTGTCCTTACTACACGAGATCCGCCCCACAGAGTCCGACCATGCCTGGCTTAAAACCTGTGAGTTTACTAATCACTCATTGTGGTTGGACTTTATTCATGAACTATAATGGTGCCCTTTGAATAGTTTTTAAATAGCAACATTATTCTTTGAGTTTTTTGTGTGAATTTCTTTTTAAAAACTTTACTTTGTAAAACCTAACATGAAGAACTCTAACAGTTGCACTAAACCTGAATTCAGCCTTTTTAAATAAGAAAAAAATGAAGATTGTTCACATTGTAAAATGTTGTTTAGACCTACATGTAGAATAAAATGGGAGGCGGTGTACGGAAATTAGACACAATGTTAATACTGAACATACATGTATAGATTTCAGGCTTCCAAATATTCCTACTTTTTGTTGTTGTCAACGAAAACTTTCCTGAAAGCCTGATCGGCTAGTTTCATGTTTAGGATCTTTTTGTTTGTTTGATGGAACAAACTGCAGGCACGCGCAGCCCCACTCCCACCAGGAAAGATCAAGAAGAAGCTGTTTGAGAACCAGGGTCATCGGCGACCAGAGACGAGGTACAGCGATGAGGGTCCAGTCACCATGGTATGATGACGACAACGACTGCATCACAGAACAGAGATCAAATAAGGGAATAAAATATGCTGGTTTGAACTGTACGTTTAAAACCGGCTTATGGGCCTGGTCTGTTAATGCCCGAACCGAAGGCGAGGGCCTTAACATTGTCCAGGCCTGGACACGTTAATGCTCGAACCGAAGGGGAGGGCATTAGCAATGTCCAGGCCTGGACATGTTAATGCTAGAACCAAAGGCGAGGGCATTAACAATGTCCAGGCCTGGACACGTTAATGCCCGAACCGAAAATGAGGGCATTAACAATGTCCAGGCCCATGAGCCGGTTTAAAACCGGCTAACCATATTTATTCCCATTTATAAACACCTTTCTGTAAAACACGTCAAAACAAGGAAAATAAACTTTCAAACAATTTTGTTTCACAATTATGCTTCATATTTTGTCAAACACTACGTTTATGGTATGTTCTGCGGATTTCCTCGCTCACGTGATCGGTCCCACACGCAAACAACTCCTAATGTGGACATTGGTGCGCGATGTTACACAGAACGCAAGCTGCTGGTACAGCGTGAATTAAAGAGTATGTATAAAATGTGGTCTAATGGCTACAGTGTTGGATTCGTTTGTGGAATTGCGCATGCATTGTTTTAATGGGTGTCCAATTTCATGTGACACAGGAGAAAAAGTGTTTAAAACTGGATCCGAGTGTTTTATCGGCGGTTTAAAGGTAGGATACACCATTGGTAATTGCGTGATTTATCATGAATAGGTGGATTTGGGAGTTGTATTTTATAGTAAATATCGTTTAACTGACCTGTCCAAAGTTTTACAATCATGGATGCTGAGAAAAGCAAAAAAAACAACGTTTATTTTCAACCGGCGTCGGTCAGTGGTTCTTATGTTCTTCTTGTCTTAGTCGCGATCACCGTCCAGTAATCTTGATTTTTGTTTTTCGGAACAATTATAGTATATCTAGCGCAATCATTCACTTTCAAATAAGCAAGATATTTCTGAATAATTTGGTAGTAAAAATTGTTGAATCTGCAAATGGTGAATCCTACCTTTAGAACTGCCCATGTTACGGGCTCTCAATCAATAGAAATGGGGAAACTGTCTGAATAAGGGAATATATATGTGCTTGCTGGTTTTTAACAAATATGTTTAAAACTGTGGGGGGGGGGGGGGGGGGTGGGGAGAGGACAAGAACAAGAACAAGAACAAGACGATCCGTTTGGGAATTATCTGTGTCCACCAGTTTTAAACATATACCAGCCTAGCACATAATTATTCTCATTCATGAATTACCGGTACTTTTGGGGCAAAAAGTTGAAACAAGTCAAGAATTATACATTTCCAACAATTATGTTCAACTGTTTTACTTTGTTTTGTGAAACCCCTCTATCCTTTGTGTGTGAGAGTTTGTTTTTTATTGAAATAGGGAATGTAAAGGACAATAGGGTCCCCTATTTGCAAAAGGTCCCCGATTCAGATTCGTGTACAAAACATATGGGATGTCTTCTAAAAAAGTACAAACAAAAGAGGGACAATAGGGGGTCCTTGATTGGAGGCGTATAGGCGTGCTCTTGTATCGAAACACAAAAGAGAACAAAGAATCCTCGAAGGACGGTTTCTTTGTCCGAATTCGGTCTTTGATCGTTCGGGTAAGCGCTTAGTAATGGGGTTAGGGTTATAGTACAGGAATAAAAGAAAACACAGTATAGGATCCTCGGTCGTTATGTGGGGTTTGTTTATGGTGTAAATGGAGGACACATCCCTGATGCCACGTCAGTGAATCGGGGTTAGGTGTGTAATCGAGGACGTCCTCGGTTGAGATTTGTGTACAAAACTAATGAAAGCCGGCAGAAAAAAGTACAAACAAAGAAAATTTATCCTTGATTTACACCATAAACAAACGTGTAGCGTAAGTGCACTAAAATCAAAGGTATGGACATGGCGCAGAATGCACCAGTGTAGTTTAGTTTTAGGATTGTAAAATACTGACTTGTTGGGAGTATATTGCGCATGCCTTGTGATGTTTCAAGAAGGGTCAAAGGGCCAGATTTCACAGGCGTCTGAATTGTAGGCGACACCAGAAATAGGGTTTAAAACCGGTGTGATATGAACATTAGACTCCTGTAAAAATTTGACTTTCCTCCCCCCCCCTAATGTTGGTTAAATCCTCTCACATGACGGGTCACTCTCCTTATTAGCTCCACTTAAGCTTGCACATGTCCGGATTTCATAGAGTTTGAAATTCACGCTACACCGGCCCCGTGTTTTATTGGCCATTTAAAACTACCTGTACCCACGTGACAGGCTCTCGACCAATAGGGAAGGAGAAACTGTCCGAGGTATTTATGAATGGCAGCTTGAGATTGCACTGAAACTATAATAATTATAGTTTCAGTGCAATCTCATTAGGGGGGGGAAGTCAAATTATTTGACTCTGTATTTTGTCCGACATTGTTTAGTGAACCTTTTTTTGTGTCTTTGAGACAAGCACAATTTTGAACTAGATTTTAGTACACTTCTCCTTGCCACAGTACAGTGCAATTGAAATTTAACAATCAAATGGGAATGGGAAAATTTGTGAAAAAATGGTTTCCCACTCCAAGGTTAACTTTCAATTGCACTAGCTGTACTTTATATCGATATGTGACAGATATCGCAATTTGACGACTACATTTTTAGATCTTTATTTTTTTTTCGTATACTGTAGAGAAAACAAAAAGTGATATATTGTATAATACACAGGGAAAAAGCCTGGTACAAAAAAAGAAACGCGTTTTAGTGTGTTTTAACCCTTACGTCACCGAATACTACAAAATACTACTAGTATGAATAAATAGCATGCAATACTCCCACCTACTTGTGTGCAATGCCTGTAGTACTTCACTCCAAATACTATCAAGTAATATGTAGTATTAAGGTTGCTACTGTATAGGCTATACATGTACATCTGAACCAACCACACTCAACAAGCAAAAAGACCCAATGCTAAAGAATACTGCACCCTATTACGGTAGTAGCCAGTAATTGCTTACATACAAGCATGTGTACAAGTAGTATTTTGTAGTACTGTAGTCTGTATCTATACTGCTGTCATTTACACACAAAATCTCAAGTAGTATTCTGTAGTAATATGTAGTTCTATAGCCCAAGGTAATGCCCAGGTCATTAGGGTTAAAGGTAAGATACACCATTGGTAATTGCTTAAATGTATTTACAATCATGGATGCTGAGAAAAAGCAAGAAAAGCGGCATGGTTCTTACAGTATGTTGTTCTTATTTTTTTGGAACAATTGCAGGATACCTACAATCGTTATTTACATGTACTTTCAAATTAGTAAGATATATCTTAATAATTTGGTAGTAACATTTTTTGATATCTGCAAATGGTGTATCCTACCTTTAAGGACGTTTGTGTACATAAGATACAAAAGTTATTTAAGTAAATGGATATTATCATTTGCCACTTCTTTTTTGTTCGGGTTGTTGATAAGTTGTGCCTTTCAATAATTTATTTTAATAAATTACTTTTTACAACTTGGCAAATTGAAAACTATTATGTACATTATGTAAACAAACAAAGAACGTGTATTTTTTTCTGTTTCAAAAATACTGGTAGGTTGCTTAAACAAATGAATTTCTGTGTAATTGTTTTTTTAACAGATTTTGCAATTTAGACGTCTACCGTGGGGGTGGTCAAACTAGCCACGAGGTCAGTTTACTCCCAAAAAACTGTGTTTATGGAGAAGTGGTTTTAGTCCATCATTTTGTTGAGAGATATCCAACAATATTTTTTTGTAAAAAATATATCTTTGTTTAAAAGTCACTGCCGTTGAGAGACAAAACTAGGTTGGCTGGTGCAGCTGACAATGTCTCCGTTTAGTACATAAACTTATATTAAGTAACAACTTGGCCAGTCGGATAAAAAGAAGACAAAAAATACATATCTGCTCAATACAACATGTCTACCAAACTTTGAGCAGAATCACCTATGTTCTTTAAAACTATTTCATATTACTGTCTGGTTGATATTCGGTACATAAAATCAAATGATTAATGTCACTAATGTTCAGAACAAAAGAGAGACATTGTATAGTTTTATTGCTTAGCGTTTTTGAGAAAAATCATGTCAGGGTATGTTTTGAATATTTGCATGAACAAATCATCTTTCAACTGCACAGAGAATTTTGGCATGTTTATAATTTGTAAGCATTGCTCAAAACAGTTGTCGATACTAGTTTAATAAACAAATATCTACAAATTTTAAAACAAACATTTAAAAGGTCTGTTTCCTGCATCACCCTGTGGGATAAAAGACATTGTGCCTTCAAGATGGCAGCCGCAAAAGGTGTATTGTTTCAGTTTGCGCAGAGGCATACAAAATAAAATAGTCTACTTTTAGTTAAATTGTAATGCATAAGGTGGGAAGTTTTACAAGAAATTTGATTAATTTCTGATTTCTGCAGAGCTAGTGGTAACAAATAGCCTGCCAACCCAAACAGAAGTTTTGAAAGTAATTATTGAAAGGAAAAAAAAGCATTTAAAAATCCTGTTTTTATAGTAGTGAATTAAAAGTTAACTGGTAAAATGGTTTTAACCCTAACTTCCTACAGGTAGGGTTTGGATACAAGTATGTTTGAAACCGGCTAAAACTCAGCTCAGCCGAGCACCTTTGTTGCCATTCATCAACATTTTACTTGTCAGATGGGTGGTTTTAAACGGCTGATAAAAACACCGACCAGTTTTAATTAATTTGTTTTCTCTCAAGTCTTGTCCATTTCATACATTTCCAATGATTTGGTTTAACAATTTTACTTCATGTTTTATCCATAATCGCCCTCTAGCTATGTTGATGCCTTAGAAAAGCGTGCATAACACATCTCATTGCCAGTATTGTGCATGGCATGTAAAACTTCACAGTAGTCCAAAATTAATGCGACACCGGAAAGTGTTTGGTGTTTTTATCAAAAATTTTAAACCACTCAGGTAATAGGAATGTCTACGTTTTCAAAAAGATGTTTTACAGATACAAGTTCATTTGAAAAATGGCAATTGGACTTTTCTGATCATTTATTTGGTGGTGAAAGGTCACAATTTTAGTTTTGTTTTTTTGTGATGGGTAATATAAGACAACTGCATGTTGTAGACATTTAATTAGAAAGGTTTATTGCTGTGTGTAATATTATGTACATAAATTTCAATTCCCAGAAACAAACAAAAATCAGGGTGAAGACAGAAATATATAACTATAAATTTATTGTAAATAAAACAAAATTAAGAAACAAATTGCTCACGCTCCTTAACTTGACTTTCAAAGCTTTGGGGAAATGTTCATTATATGGACGAGTTTAGAAGAATGATCAAATAATGATTTCTCAGTTGTGACAAATTAGCCTATTTTTTCTTAAATAAAATGCTAAAAAGAAAATTACTATTTTGTTTTCCTGTGCTAATCAATGAAGCTACTTTTAGTTCATATACATTTGTAAATTGCTGCATTAATACTTAGTGAATAATAAAATGGAAGGACAATTGCTCTAAAACTTATTTAGCTGTGTTACAACAAATTCTATTCATTTCGCAAAACATCTATTTATACCGAAGTCGGAAAAAGTAAACAATAGTTCGCCTTTACACATATTAACCAGTTTGCGCGAGATTCTTTTTCAAGAACCTCTATCCGAGACGGGTTCAGGCTGGGATGCACACTCTGATAATTCCTCGGTCGCCGACAGATATTTCTAGCCTTTGGTTATGAGTCGCAGTATGACATGGGGGCCAATTTAGTGGAGTTGCTAAGCACACAAATTTGCTTAGTAAAAAACCAGCTGAATACCAGTCACAAACAATATACACCTCACCTGAAAATTTGGTTTGTATTAAACCTCGTTTTAGCCAGGAAAGAATTTTCATAGAAATTACCAGGGGATCATAACATGGAGCTTCTAAGCACAACAAATAATTTGCTTAGTAGCTTAAAAAAATAATTGCCATGAGATTTCTATCTTGTCGTTTTAATGAGAGAGAGAGTACATAGTAGTTGGGGAGCGAGTGTGTCACGGTGCCTGTGGGTAGATTACCTCCAAACGGAGCCATCCTGGGTTTCCCGATCGTCAGTTAGGCCCAATCCTGCCTACTATCGTCCGGTGGCAAAGTTAGAAGAGTTGTCGGAGCACAGTTCAGTTTCTTTATTCGCATAAAATGAAATGCATATCATATAAACACGTTACACAAAAATACAAATTCTGACAGCAGGACGCTCCTAATTAAATACTCACCATTGGCCGATTTTGTCGTGCGATATCTCATTTAAAAGCTCATAACAAATGCAATGCTAGAATGTTATCAATTCAATTTAAAAAACTATTTTTTTCAGGGTGCAACCCCATAGAAGCACAGACACACCAACATTAAAGGAGTAACATACACCCTGTAACATACCTCTTTTGCATCCTCTGTCCATGGTCCCTGCGTACTGCGTTTCAGCGTCGTTTGTAGAGGCACGGTTTTAAGACCTGGCCCTGTTCCACCTCCTTCCGTGGCGAAGCCTCTTTGGTGAAGTCAAACATCAGAAACATCTTGTTGGAAAAATCCTGGCGTGGAAACAGAGTCAATAAAGTCGCGTTCCTAAAATAGGAAGCATTTCTGGTAAATTTTTGACAGAACTGGGGCAGAGATCGAAATGAGGGTCTTCAGGTACATGTATTACGATAGAGAATAACATTTTCCTTACAAAATTATTTGTTGCACTTTAATTGGACATTTCTTTGACAAGTTATGGATTTTGAAGATATTCACATTTATCAACGTGCAAAAAAAGAGATGTAAAGTTTGAGTTTTGTACATGAAAATGAAAGATGACAATGGTTTTTCTTTTACAAAGCCACTTTTAGTCTAAGATTTTTCTTAGACATGTCATTTTTCTTAAAATTGAAAGAAAAAAAATCATACCATAGGTTTTTTATTTTTCTCAACTTTGATACAGCCTGTGCCCAGTCCGTCTTTTTTTGACAGAAATTTGGTGGATTTTTTGGTCAAATTTTAATACCTCTAGAGCTAATATTTAAAGTCCACCCTTGAACCATGTTATATTGGTAGTCTCACCGGTTACTTGCAAGGAGAGAACCATAACCACCACTCACTGGGCCTCCTATACATGAGAAGGGACACGATCCTTAATGGGACCCTTCGAGAAGCAGGCAAGCTTGGCTAGCTCCCACCTGTTACAACACTATGGCCACCTGGTTACTCAAACATGAAGCTCAGTTCATCAATAACTGCTATCATCAATGAGTCACTAACATTAGTAGACCGCAGAATGGATTACGAGTAGCGGGTTTTTGTTCCGTGGCATCGCCTCGCAAATTGCTTCTTGTGTTAAAAATCAAGACAGGAGTCAGGCTTTTACTAGTTTGATTATTAGGCGCGCCCACTTCAGAGAAGAGTCAAAATCCCTCGCTCAAAGCGGCAGGGATTGTCCCAGACCGTTTGGGAACCATGCGGTTTCGGATCGCGGGCCTAAAATGGAACCATCTCTGAAGTGATATGGTGGTAGATTTTGATAGATATGAGACAACAGCAGTACCCCGGCCCAAGTTTAACATACTTCCATTAAGATTTAGTCAAACCACGGCCTACAGGACCAAGTCCCCCAAAATCCAGGAAGGTTTTTGGGTTAATTATTGTTCTTTTCACGTTTACTTCTCCATGTTTTGACTATACAACTTAACTCTGAAGCAAAATGTTCGAGCCGGCCTTGCTTCGGTACACCCATGCTCAAACATGTTTTTAAAACATAAAAACATTGAAGAACCTTTGTGATATGCGTACTTTGTTTTCCTTTTTAAATCCCAGCTGTTTCATAACTTTCAGGAACTTGGGGACCGACGCAAACCTGCTGGCGACCTCCGCTATCTTCAGTTGACCTCTAAAATAATTTAAAAAAATAACAAAATTAAAACAAGTTCTCCTTTATTCAAACACTTATACAAATTGTAAACGCAAAACCAAAACCCACCCGACCAAACCCATAGCTGTTTCGGGTTGGGTCGATTTCGAGTCGGTTTTGCACATCATTCCTTT
The DNA here is from genome assembly GCA_037893245.1 of Crossaster papposus. Classification (NCBI taxonomy): domain Eukaryota; kingdom Metazoa; phylum Echinodermata; class Asteroidea; order Velatida; family Solasteridae; genus Crossaster; species Crossaster papposus. The sequence goes on from JBAIAA010000246.1 coordinate 1,590,932, forward strand.
TACAGGGTGGCTCTAAAAAAACGCACAAGCATATCTCAACGGACAAGCATACTTCCACTACCCCAAGTCCAAAACTACCTATACCAATGAATGGAGAATTCTTTCTAAACGAAAAATCATACCAAGATATTTTGATTTTGGCAAGTAGTATTAGCTCCGGACCCTATTTTGTGAAATAAGTGGTCTTTTTGCACCGAGAAATAACTAAATCGTGTCATGTTAAATTTGCAGTTAAAACTTCAACTGTTGGAGTTTGGCAGGTTTAGTACTGTTAGGTTCAGTACAGTGTACCAAAAATTACTGAACCTGTGTGAGCAGTTGAAGTTTGTTAGGTTTGGTATGCTTCCTAGTGCGAGAGCCTAGGGGGGTTATAAGCCACCTTATATAGAGAGCAGTGACCTCAACAATGCTACAGCTATGTACATGTATTTCAGCACCACAAGTTGCCAGACTTCAGATATTTTGCTGTTGTCAATTTTTCTTGTCTTTGGTTTAAAGGTAGGATACACCATTTGCAGATATCGAAATTGTTTACTACCGAATAATTAAGAAATATCTTACTTATTTGAAAGTAAATAATGATTGTAGGCATCCAGCAAAATGTGTGCGCAAAATAAACAAGAACAACATAAGAACCACTGCCTGATGCCGGTTGAAAACAAACACTGTTTTTTGGTGCTTTTTCTCAGCATCAATGATTGTAAAACTTTGGACAGGTCAGTTAAACGATATTTACTATAAACTACAACCCCCAAATCCACCCATTCATGATAATTTAAGCGATTGCCGATGGTGTATCATACCTTTAAGATATTTTGCTGTTGTACATTTTTGTATTTTCTTGGGTTTCAGCAATCACTCACTTCATTTTCAGCACCCTGTTGGCCTCCTTGATGTAACTGATCCAGTTGGTTCCCATCAGAGACAGGCAGAATATGGCCACGTCCAGACTGTTGCTCTTGAGGGGTACCTGTGAATGAAATATACAAGTACACACAGTGACATTAGTAATGCCTGCAAGTTTGCAGTTATAAATATAACCGTGTAACCGTTTTAACGGTCGGTTAACCGTTTTAACGGTCGGTTAACCGTTTTAACGGTCGGTTAACCGTTTTAACGGTCGGTTAACCGTTTTAACGGTCGGTTAACCGTTTTAACGGTCGGTTAACCGTTTAACAGTCGGTTAACCGTTTAACAGTCGGTTAACCGTTTAACAGTCGCTTAACCGTTTAACAATCGTTTAACCGTGAACCATTTCAGGCTTAATTAGTAAAGGGTTTCTCCACATTAGCTTAATGTACGGATACCTTCTGTGTGGTAAAAATGCATTCACAGCTAGGAACGAACAGGGCAAATTGAGAGGCGTGTGCTTAAATGCAAGGGGGTTCTGGTACAATGAGACAGAACCAGTGTTGTATTCGAGTCCCTGCAAGTCCAGTCACAAGTCCTTTCATAAAGCCAGTCACAAGTAACTGGTAAGACAACGACAAAGGAATGCTTTTGTTAACAGTTTATCTGAATGGCTAGTGACTTCACTTGAGACTGAAGGACTTGTTATGGACTTGCAGGGACTCGAATACAACTCTGGACAGAACTGGGCAGAGGTTGAAATGAGGGTTCTCAGGTATTAGAAAAAAGGATACGATTCTCCATGCAATAGCAAAATGAAAGAAAAGGCTTTAATTACCGTAACTGACCCACCTTTTCCATGTCACATACTGTCACGTGCTTGTTGAGTGCACACAGGTCAAATGAGTAGACGGTCTGGGTGACGCTCTGTGCGATGCGCGCTTCTCCACAACCAAAATCACCGACCGTCAACTTGACTGGCCTGAAATAAAAAGCAACATGTACAAATCTTTGATCGTTTACATTGATCGTAAAAATATTTGATCGTTAGAGTATTTAAGCCATATTGACAAAAATTGAAAGCGAGGATTGGAACTTATAAATAGACTGGCACCATCAAATTAAACGGTTTAATTAAATAGATTTTGTAAACGAACAAAATAATATGCGATGGTTGTGTGACTTTTTAAATTATTAGCGCGATAAGGCGCACGACTTTGTCTCGTAATGTAAACGCATTTATTGATTTATGCGTGTATATAAATACGTGTGTCTATAAATACGCAGACGCTATCACTCGACAAAAGCTTGTGATTCAGAAAGCGTGATAAAAAATTGCTTCACTATGAATAAGGTGTATGGGGACTAGCTCTCAATAGACTTGGACTTTTTATGCGTGGACTGCTGAATGCATCAAAGTACATGTAGATCAGACTCTCCCCTGATGCAATGTGCTGCGCATGGCAGGGTTAGCGTACATGTAAATAAAAAAAATTCACTTCTATGCAACAGCGATTTTCAAAGTTTGTGTTTGAATGTTTGCATTTTCGCTGACTGTCGCTACTAGTGCTGAGCGAGTAACTCGAATACTCGCCTACTCGTGATTAGTTTTTGCTACTCGTAGCACTACTCACTTTTTTAAAACTATTTGATTACTCGTGCCAGCCTGAGTAGCAATAAATACCCTCGAGTAGTGATTGTTAGCAAGCGATGATTGTTTACAAGTACCGATTAAGTTGTGGTCGTATGATGGAACGACGTAAAATGAATTGACTTGCCGCTTCATTGGCACGTACATGTATTATTCCCAAATAATAAGGTTCAATGAACTATTAAATCCTTTGAGTGAGCCTACACGACATGTAGAAAAATAAAAAAATCGCCGACCGCAAATGTCCCTAGTCCGCAGAGTTTAGACAATGGAAGCCATACTTTTTTTTTTTTATTGAGGCGTGACAGCAAAGACAACGTAATCAGACAAAGGGATTTTTATCTTGCATGTTTGTGACGGGCCTTGGACGTTAATATAGTTTGAATTTATTCAATTCACCATTATGCTTTGAATGAAAACACATGGTGATAAACACGTGTGTGTTCGTAATTTTACACCTTAATTGTGAAAATTGTGACAACTACTCGCGAGTACTCGATAACTCGCGAGTAATTTCCTTCACGAGTAATTTCCTTCGCGAGTAATTTATTCGCGAGTAATTTATTCGCGAGTAATTTATTCGCGAGTAATTTATTCGCGAGTAATTTATTCGCGAGTAATTTATTCGCGAGTAATTAAGTGGAAAAAATCACTACTCGCTCAGCACTAGTCCCTACCCACCTGGACTTGAGATCTTTGATGAAATTATCCACAGGGTTGACCGGCCACTGACTGACTTGTTGCGCAAAGCCCTGGTGGTAGATATCAAATGTCTCCCTGTCCCTTGCCATCATCTTCTGTGCCTCGGACCCCGTGGTCTTGTACAACTGCTCGTTAAGGAACCGGAAGTGGGCCGACTGGAGCTGGGCCTCCATCTTAGACTTGAGGGCGTGCTTGGCCGAAAGGTCTGGCAAAGGCTCTTCGGAAACGTCTTCATCTTGATGATTTTCCAAAACGTTATCGTCTGCCTCTTCACGTTCGGCCAGTGGTCTCACATCTGCATGCTCTCTATCAGAAGGTTCGATTTCCTTTTCAGAATGTCCAGGATTGATTTTGGCATTATCCCTTTTCATATTTTTGTTTCTCTTAGTCCTGTCATCCGCCATTTTCTTTTTTTGGTCCAGATTTTCAGATGCCTTTTTATTCAATTTGTCCTCAGGAGATGACATACCGGTACGTGCCCCGTCAGATTTGTCTTCCGTTCGGTCTGCGTTGTTTTTCGATGGAGCTGTTCGCCTTTCCATCTTTGAAACATTTTTGGCTTTGTTTTTTTTAGACCTCTTCCTACCAACTTTCTTGTTTCCGTCTTCAACATCTTCTGCCGACTCTGCAATTCTTGCTATCGGTTTTTGACTTTGCTCTGGACTTTTTGACTCGGCATCCGAAATCCCAGCTTCGTTCGAATTGGCAACGTAACCAAACTTCGCAGTCTTGAACTTGTTGTTTCGGGGTTTTCGTTTTCTGTTCTTTTTCGGGTTCGGGTTTAATATCGTCCTATCCTCGCCGAGGGTTTTATTCTTATCATCTTGTTGGTTTTTCAGTTTCTTGTTGGATTCTCCGTCTGAAATCGGAGAAGCTGTTGACAGCAATGCCTTTGCTTTCTTCACTGGTACCTCGCTGGTATCACTGGCATCCAGTTTCCTCTTCTTTTTCCTGACATTTTTACGGTGGACTGATGCGATACCAGCTACATTATTCACCGGTATCTCGCTTTCACTGGCGTCTAATTTCCTCTTCCTTTTCTTCTTTGTCTGAACTCTGTTGTGTTCGAGTGTGTCGCCGGTATCTGAACCATGTTGCAGTTTTTCAGACGTTTGATTTTTTCCCAGTTTCCTTGTGTTAGACTGTTTTTCATTAACCGATGCCTGTTTCTTTCTCGCTATTTTAGATTTCTGGGGAAAAAATTACAGATTTGTCATAAATGGCTGAATACTGAAAAGTGAATGTGAAACATTTGTACAGGATAAAGAAAATGAGATCACACCTAAACACGTCTCCTCAAATTTGTATCCTTGTGAAGACATCGCTCTGTTCTCGTGTACAAAATGGTTCGAAAGTCTACCGGTAGCACATTTTTCAAAATGCTCCTATTTTAACCACAATTAATTTCCTGGGTTAAAATGTTGACCCAATATACCCTATATTATACCCTAACCCAAATACTAACCCCCTTAAACCCATACCCTAATCCTAAGTTTTGAGTAATTTGAGTAAAATCCAAAAATCTATTCCGTGAATTTTCTTGTGGAGACCTATTCATCTATAGAAATTACCCTGTGGAGACCTTTTGACTTCCATTGTCCCCATGTTTTCAGGTCACCACAGGGGGCGTCCTGAATTTAGAAACATAGCACATAAAAAGTTAGCCTTGGATGCAAGGCTGTGCTGGACTGTCACACACACACATCATCAGACCAACATTTCTACAAGTACATGTAATCTACTGGAATCTTTTTTTACTTGGCCAGAAGAGCTTTCTCCTGACAAAATTATCTTAAAGAAGTCACAATTTACAGTTTCAGAGTGCCAATCATAAAATTTTTCCAAGATTGTTGCTAGAACATTACAAACTCACTTTTGAGAAAAATATTTATAAATTTAAAGTCGATTTTTTTTAAAATCTCTACGCTTCACGCTACAATTTTGATTTGATTTTATGAACTGGGGACCAATCAAAGAGCTTCAAAATGATGTACAACTTAATTGGCCTTCTAGGTGCTATACTTAGTTTTAGTAGTTCACCGACCTGGATCTCAAAAACTAATAAGCCAACTTACAAAAAGTTCAGTTCTGGGGGTTCCTCATATCGGCCAATCATAACACCAAATATCATTTCATTCTGTTAGAGGTTGCGTCCAAAAGTGTGTGGATTGACACATAATAAGCCAAGAATATACCAACGACACAAGGTCGTCAATTTGCGAGTGCCTTTGTGCAAATTGCAATGTGTACACACAAATTGAAGCTGTGCAGTTAAATATGTTGCTAAGTTTAAACTTGTGCGTGCAGGTTTAAAGGTACCGTAGGATACACCATCGGTAATTGCTTGAATTTCAATAGGTGGATTTGGGGGGTTGTATTTTTTAGTAAATATCGTTTAACTGGCCTGTCCGAAGTTTTACAATCGTGGATGCTGAGAAAAGCAAGTAAAATGGCGTTTCTTTTTCATACGAAATCAGACAGTGGTTCTTATGTTGTTCTATTTTTTTCGCGATCGCAGTCCGGCAATCGTGATTTGTAAAATTAAATTTTTCAAAACAATTATAGGGGGTTTAGCTCAATCATTTTGCTGGATGCCTACAATCATTATTTACTTTCAAATAAGTAAGATTTTTTTTAATAATTCATTAGCAGTAAATTTGTTTCAATATTTGCAAATGGTGTATCCTGCGGTACCTTTAAACTTGCGCAAGGTATTAAAAATGGATTAAACATTTGCCATATATGCATTTAACTAAAGGTAGGAGTTATGCTGCGTTCCAATCGCGTCGTGTTTATCGTATTATCGAGTTCACGAGTCGTATAATGGCGCTCTAATCGCCTGGTAACTCGTGTTCACCAGTGGTGAGCTCGAGGTTTAATTTTGTTCTCAATGTTCACGACTTCATAAACGAATGAAATACTCGCGCATGCGTGTCGGTTCACGTACAAGTTCTTGCGCGATAATGTCCTTAGCGCACAACTAACTCGACTGTGCGCGTGCGTCTTGGTGAGTAGCGTTTGGAATGCAACCCACTCGTGAACATGGAGAAATTCAAGGTGAACACGATAAACACCACGACGCGATTGGAACGCAGCATAAGGGTCAACATAAACTATGCTGGCTTACTTTTGACTCAGGAATTGGACTGAAGAGCTTGGCGTGCAGGTTTTTAGCGTCAGACGAATCACCCCAGTCTCCTGAATCACACACGCCGAGAAAATCCATCTACAATTTACAAAGAAAGCATTGGCCTATTATTAATTTAATCAAAACAATGTGGTGCTTTTTTTATATAGAGCTTAAATTTAACCAAAGGTCCTGGGTGAAAAGATTGTACTTAGGTTATTATCATAAAATGTCTTGCCCAAGAACACAATCAAACACTGTTCGGTCCGTTGTTAATTATTGTCGTATCAACAGCAAATCTAGTACAATCCAACCCTAACTCTCTAACTCAGTGCCAACAGTGCCAACAGACTCTCTGTGCACCCGCGAAGTGGTGTCAGGTAGTCCTACGCCTACAGTGGATTTGTAGGTCGACTCGCCCCTTGGCCAACTAGCCCCCTCGGCCAACTAGCCCCCTCAGTTGGAAGAAATGAAGTATTAAAAACAAATTATATGGCATTTTAATTCTCTAAGATTATCATTAACTTAGACCTATCGTATTCAATTTGAGCATCTTAAGAAATAATGTCACTGACATTGCAACTATTTTTATTAAAAAATATTATGCATTTTGTTGGCACTGCATGTCCCGATGTCCTGTACATCAAAATGCTGATTAATCAAGCAAGAAAAGACGGTTCAAGGTAGATCCATTGTCTCAAAAACTTAGTAAATGTCTAGTACAGACTATTGCACATTTCAGGTTTTTGCATAACATTAACAAGCACACTACACATACTTCTTATTCCTCCATGAAACACACGTACCGTACCGTCGACTGCAACGGCCACGTGCGTTTCATAGCGCCACCAACGGTGATTCGATTCGGTTTAGCCAATGTTCAACGGCTGTTTTGTGCACGTATATTGTACCTGTGCAATATTTGAAAATTGCCATGGAACAGTGAGACGAGAATCAGTTAAGTTTGGAGGAAATTTTAAAATGTCAAAAAATTACTATGAATAACCAATGACAATGTTCATATTTGTCTTTAAAAAAAAAATGTCGGTCGCCAGTATTTGTTCAGAAAATAGTTAAAATATTAGCATACCTACACGCAACCTCGTGACCATGGCCACGATCTTGTTGCACATGTTTTCCTGTCATGCCTTGCGCTATCTTAATCTTAGTGAAGAAATGCGCACGCGCAATGGAGTCGAGGCTGACCGTACCGTACCGCCGACATGACACGTGGTGCTAGTTTGAAGGACTTTAAAAGTCTGGTTTCAGACTCTCGCTGTGTGTTGCATTATTCCTTTATGGTACTACACAAAACCGCAAATTGAAAACCAGACTGGTCCTCTTGCATTTTGCCGGCTGTCTGTCGTCCACATGATCGCCACCGTTCTCGCCTTATTCTCATTTATTTATCGGGGCAAGATGACGACGGAACGCACTTTCATCATGGTGAAGCCTGACGGCGTGAAGCGAGGCCTAATTGCTGAGATTGTCAAGCGGTTTGAGCAGAAGGGATTCATTATGGTCGCCAGTAAACTCATGAAGGTACGCGCGCTGCGCCGTTGGAAGACTACCGGGGTGCGTTCCACTTACGCGAACTGTTTGCGCGAACGTTCGCCTACGTTTTGAGTTGGCGTTAGGGGGAGTGGAACGATATTTTAAAAACTAAGTTTTCAAAATGGCGGCGCCCGGTGACAATGACATCGTTTGGTTGGCTGTTTTTTGTCGAACTCATTATTTTTCTTTAAAAGATTCCTGTAATTGCTCAAAACAATCCACCATTTATAACGAAAAGTCTGAATCGTAAATCAAAACCGTGAAAAGAACACTGCCGTCTGCTAACCTCTTCGCCATCTTTAAAATACGTCACTGGCCAACAGCGAACAGCTCGGAATGTCGTTCGCCGTTTTTGCTAACGTTCGCCAACATAATTGGCGCACATTGCGTTCCACTCACGCGAACAACGCTAACGTTGGCCAACGTTGGCAACGTTCGCGTAAGTGGAACGCACCCCAGGTGTAGTGTGGTTCGCGATATTATTTTTCAGAAGCTAGGTGGTGCGTTGACCAGTTCGCGCCGGAGGCCGAGGATGTATACACGCAAAGATTTTCCGAGATTCAGAACGGATGACGCATAAACACGTCACGAGCAAGGCCGGAAATGTCTGTGAGCAGCCGGAAATGCATTGGTGTGCTTCCCGATACCATTGAGCTTTGTTATATCTACATTAGAGAACTATAAAGAATCCTAAAGAATTATAAAGAATGGCTTCCTCAAACAACTTGCCAATAGCATAGTTGGTAGATAAGGGAACTTTGGATCGAAAAGTCTGTGGTTCGAATCCGACTGTCGTTAACATTTTTGTCGACACGTTTTCTTACGGGTTATTTTAGAAAAATATTTTTTATAGAACAAGGTTGAACGGAAAACTGGGTTAGGCTACATAACGCCAAATAAAAAATCATATAAATGTCATCTTTTAAAAAAATAAAATAAAAAATAACTAATAAGATCGTATTTTTAGACTTTAGCATGACTGTGTACATGCTGTTGAAACAGTCCATTAGTACGTACGTCTGTTGGAGACTACAGTGTGTATCTTTAAAAATTGCCCGGCAGGTCGTCTTAAAAAATGTGTCGGGCGGTCATTTAAAAAAAAAAAAAAAGGGCCTTCTGATTTTTCAAAAAGGCAGGATTCTAATCATGTTTGGTTTTTTATTTGACCTAAGTGCCTTACAAAATACAACAAAAAAACCTTAAAAATGTAGGCTCCGTTCTTGTTAGCTAGTCTATGGAATAGCCGTTAGTCTAACAAGCGCTTATTATACTTTAATATGTGCATAGATCCGGCGATTAATTGTGCAAGACAAGTTAAACAACCACCTCTTGAGTTTAGATCTCTAGAGATTGACCTGATTAATAATTGGCGTGTTGTTGCTGTTGGTGGTGCTATTGTACGCTGGGAATTGTACAGTCGGGGAACTACATGTAGTCTGGCTGACTTGTACCCGTTCATATCGATTGCTAACAAAAATGTGGACTAACTAAATATGGTAATTTTGGGGTAGTAGTATTTGAAAGAACTTTCTTTAACCCTAACCCCCTAGGCCTTGCTTTGGGCTAAATAACTGCGTACTACAGAATACTACTTAGTATTTTGTAGCATTGGGTCTCTCCGTGACTGATGATTGGGTGTGTACTGCACTGACAGAGTACAGATACTGCCAACTACAAAATACTAATAGTGGCAATACAGGTCAGTAATACTTACCTGGCAAAAAATGCAGTAGTCCAGCCTTGACCCATTGTGTCCCAAGTGACAATTTTTGCTGTAGAGTTTAGAACACCTTACACAGCATACATGGGCCATGCACACTCAGCAAGCAGAGGGACCCAATGCTAAAAAGTACTACGAGTGCAATAAGGGGTGAAGTACCAAATACTAAAAATTACTACAGGCATTGCACACAAGGCAGTGAGAGTACTGCATACTACTTTTTACTACTACATGTGTGTAGTAAAAAGTAGCATTAGGTAGGGTTAGGGTTATACACTGGCACAAACCAAAACGCTTAGTTTTTTCTAATTTCTTCCTGCAGCCGTCATCTGACCTGGTCAAGGAACACTACATTGATCTCAAGGCGAAGCCATTCTACAAGGGGCTTTGTGAGTTTATGTCTGAAGGCCCTGTCTTCCCCATGGTGTGGCAGGGCAAAGGCGTGGTGAAAACCGGGCGCATCATGCTTGGTGAAACAGATCCTGTGAGTTCCTTTTTGTTATTCTCTGTTATGTTGCACAATTGTGCGATTGGAAGTGCCGTGTTTTGATTATTTTGGGCTATGTGCATGACCAGTAGGTCACGAATGCACCCGATGGGAACAAAATATGGGAGCAATAATATGTGACCGTCCACGACAAAAGGGCTGTAAAGTAGGCATCTTGACATTGTGAGATATTTTGAAAAATAAAATCTACAAGAAATGAGCTTTAAAATGATGTATTACAAGTCATAGTAAGTATTTATGTTTTTAACATTTTTGTTTAAAACCTATATATTAATGGTCCTTTTCTCAAAATAAGCTCTGGCGACTTTACAGCCCTTTTGTTGTGATGGTCACATATAGGTTTCATGCACAAAAATCCCTCCGCGGAAAGAGAAGGCAAGTTGGAGGCTCAATAATGACGCCATCTTGCCCGACTTAGATTAAGTGTTTGGTTCCCGCTATGATATTTATAGTGAAGAGAGTCGGCAAACGGACAAAGCAATCCTACTGGTATACGATATTACATGAACGTAGCATGGCGTGTAACAACAGCGACGTACACCCCAAGAGAATAACGGTTGCTTGTGAACAGCGACCTCAATCGACCTCGCATCATAACAAACCCTAACCCCCACTCAGGGGGGGGGCGGAGGGGGGGCCCAAGAAAGTGCGCCACCAACGTTGAAATGTATCTCATTCGTTCTTCCACGCTCATGAGCCACACATCTCACACAGTAAATACGTATAGATCGCTACCGCGAATCGCACCATTGAAACACGTACAGATTTGCCCCGTGTATCGCTCTCCGCATTTAGTGATTCATACAACGTCCGCAAAGCCAGGTACGCAGGCACGATCTACACGGATTTTGTTTGGGGCGATGTCATTTTCTGCCATTTTCGTTCGAAAACAACACGATAAAACGCAAGGGGGTCACAGGCAGATTTTTTTAAAAATTCAGTATATCACTGATACATCCTTTTTTAACGTATCCATGGAAAAAAATGAGTGGGGTCAAAGCACGATTTTTCACAATTTATCGATTATTATTGCCCTTTTTAGGGGAGGTATTTGTCAACGTCGTTTGAGTATTTGTGCACAATCTCCACGCGCATCAACGGTACGTCAACGCTTATTTTTTTCGACTGCTTTTTTCATTTTCAATACAATTTTTGTCATTGGATGATAAAAATTAAGGTAAATAACAACCTTTTACAACTACAAAAGACAAGATGCTAAGATTGGATGCCAAAAACTCTTTATTTTTCGCGTGAGAAAATTGTTCCCCCCTATTTTGAGAATGGACGGTACGTCAGCGTTGCGCAATCACAGTCTCGAAGGGCCCCCCCTCCGCCCCCCCCTGCCCCCACTCATCCAGGCCAGACTCCCTTTTGGTGGTATCTCCTACATTTCTATATAAAATTGTTAAGGAGGGTACTTCTGCTCGTAGTCAAAAGTCATTTATATGTTTTTGCCTTTTCTTGCGTAAAACCAAATTTAATAACTTTTTTTCCCTTTCTTTAAATCAGGCCAAGTCTCTCCCCGGCACAATCCGCGGCGACTTCTGCGTCGACATTGGCCGCAACATCTGCCACGGCTCAGACTCGGTCGAGACAGCCAAGACGGAAATTAAGCTGTGGTTCAAGGATGAAGAGCTGGTCGACTGGAAGCCGGCTGAATATGACTTTGTCTACGAATAAACAAATAACAAATCAAAAATGAATAAGACGCCAGGACCTGTAGTTGGGGAGAGTTTAGGATTTCAGCCGAGTTGTTTTTGTCAGCTTTTGAAGGATGGGCCCTGAATCACCTCATGGCTTTGCAGTTTTGAAAGATAACATTGGTTTAAGACGAGCATTTAAGGAGTCGGGGAAAACCAAAATGCATTGAGAGCTACTTAATCAATCTACAAAGAATTCAGTATCGGACAAACAAATTGTATAAAGGATATTTGATGTTTAGCCACCCCTCGTTCTTTTAAACGTCGAAACTTAATTCCAATATTTGGAAATAATTTTCGATACGCCAGACTCTTAAACCAGTGTTAAAAAAAATCCAACCACCATTTGTTGGAATTGCAAAAATCCTATCAAAGCAGCCATCTGATTGGTTACTTACATGTAGGATCTGTGATCAACCAATCAGGTTGTATGTAAAGTTTTATAAAAACCACTTGCATTTTGATTGGTCAAGCAGACAAACGATTGGACTGTTTCAATCTGTCGCATCACTTTCATAACTGCAAAGTCATATTTAAAAAAATATTATCTTGTTAATGTCCAAATATGAAATTACTCAATAGTCCAAATACTTCAAAACGACAATTAGACCCAATTTCCTATAGCAACAATTTGATACAAGTGACTTCATATCTTCCATATTCAAACGTGTTGTGTGTTCATGTGTGTATTGTTGGTGTATGTCCGCCAAAAGGATTGATTGAATTTAGCAAAATGTGACCAACATGATTTGAACACACCATGAGCATGTTAATTGTTATTGTGCAATACAGTATCATGTTATCAGGTTGGGTTGTTTGGAATGCACAAGAATGTTTTCATTTGCATACTGCCATTTTGTACCTAAAAATCCAAATCATTGTACTCTAGGCTTACTGTGGGAAATGAGCCATCTGTGCCCAGGGCTTTAGTGCGAAATTAAAAAGGAGTCTTGCTCAAGTGGGTACAAAGATTGAATGGTTTCAGCATTTTCAAAGGGCATTGTAGATCAAGGATCAACAACAATTGGGCATATTTTAATTCCTAGCAGTAATACAACACAGAGAAAAATGAGCAACTTTTCATAAGGAAATGTTCAAAATATTTATTGCAGTGTAACTTATTTCAGTATTAAAAGTAAACATTACTTAAAATCACATGTATCATGATTGAGAAATGGTTCGGCCATACATGCTTCCAAAAACAGGGTGATGCTATTTATCATGTTAAATAAAAAGGTGATTGTCCAAATTGAAACAAAACATTTTCCAGTAAAGTTGTCGCTCTTCTAAAAAGATACGAAACGGGTCAAACTGCTGGGTAGCAAGTATTAAAATACTTTTTTGCACATCGGGCTATTTCAAGTTCACATTTGTTAAACCCTAACAAGTCGCGAGAGTTACTTTTGAGAGACGTGTCTTTTAACAGTATTCTACTAGACGGAAATCAACGGATAGAATGTTTTCACCCAAATAGTATGCATGTTCAGATGTCAATCTGAATAATGTGCGTCAAGCAAAGTTTGAGGATCCGTTCACATTTGTGACCGTCTCTGGCAAAACCTGATGCTTCTCGGCATTTGTTATTACCTTGAATAAAACAAAACATCAACCTCAATGAAATTTGTTTTCCGTAATTACAGGGCGTCCCCAAAAAGTGGTGCAAGTGGAATGCATCCAGTTTAATATGAAAATTGCTTTCAAAATGCTGCACACTGTCATATGCTCCCCCCCCCCCCCCCCCCCCATTTTGTGGGAGACACGGAGCAGTTCCCAATATTTTCTTTCTCAGGAGCTGGGTGGTGCGTGAATGTATATTCATGAGAAAAAGCAATGGTAACTCATACACATTAAAGAACAGCTTCCTCAAACAACTCGCCAATAGCATGGTTGGTAGAGAGGAGAGCTATGGATCGTAAGGTTCGAATCCGAGTAACATTTGTCATTTTCTTCATAGGAAAACCGCGTTAGGGTAAAAATACAACAAGAACTGCTACACTGGTCAGTTTCTAGTGACTTTCGCCATTTTGTGGTATAAGAAACAAAGGGATGTTAAGGTTATCGTGTAACTTTCTGATAGTTGAAATGTATTACATGTAGTTCACAATATGGGAGAACAGAATTAGATGCACCGTTTTTGCAATAGTTTGGGAGTCAGGATGGCATAGCGGTTCTTTCCTCGCCTTCTACCGCTGTGACCCGGGTTCGAATCCGGCCTTGGTTTTCAGTGATTCCGCAGGATATTCTTATAGGGTTTTCCCTCTCCCCTAGTGTTTTTGAGTTTTTTATTTGTTTATGCAAATCGCCCATTACAAGGTTAAAAGCCACTCAAAGGAAAAATAATAAGGAAAATATCTCTATACTCGAACCCTAAAAACTTTTTCGATGCCAATTTTTCAATATCACCCTCGATCATGTCTCTCCATTTCCTTTTATTATATCCTCATAATTTTAACCCAAAACTACCTCTACACCTCTTTAACCCTTCTATATACAGTGCAGTTACCATAGAGCTGTCAGACCTTTCAAAACCTTTCAAGTTTTCTGGACTGAAGCGTTTTGAAAGGTGAGAAAGCTGTCTGACAAATAGAACCTATGAAAGGTTTTGAAAGGTAAAACAACTCTCTGAACAAACTGGTGTTAAAAAAAAATAAAAAAATCAAAAGGTTTTGAAAGGTTCATACTTATTGATAGCCATTTTGCCCATTAAGCAGATTTTGAAAGGTTTTGAAAGGTAAAACCATAAGAGGGTAAACTGCAGACCCAGAATGTCCCAACAACCCGGCCAGCTTTTTTTAAACAGAAGAAACTGTCCCATAACTCAGTGTATGCCTACCCACAAGTTTGCATAAAGATAAATATGTGTCGTGATTCCACAAGCCCCACTATGTCAAGTATTTGGTTAAATAATCATCCCCCACAGTTTCTAAATATAGGTTTTCACGGTCAATTTCGGCAAATGAGCAGCCAATTTTGCCTCCAGTTTTTGCCATGTTTCAATTTCAGAATTCGGGCATTCATTTAAGTTTTAAGGCATTCAAATTTCTTTAGCAATGTGTTCAATTTAGCATATCGTTCTTTTTCTTGACGCACAATCATCATTCAATTTAGCAAAGCTGGTTCAACTAGAGATTTTTGCCGAGATTTTTTTTCAATTTCGTAAAGAGGTAATCTATTTCACTAATAGATTGCACAAATGCCTGCCTAATAATGAATTTGAATGACTGAACATGCCTTGAAAAAGCTTATGCAAATTTGAATGCTTGAATTGTTAAAATTAATGGTTATCTTGTTAAATCGAATGACACAACAGTACACTTTCCTAGTCATCAAACGAAATCGAATGACCACTTTCAGCAGCATTCGATTTCGCGCGAAATAGAATGGTGCAGTGGTTAAATTGACCGGGAAAACGTATACTATGATAACACAGAGTACTAACTGCCAAAAGTCACCATAAAAGTCAAAGGTTGTACAGTAGTCATGCTTGTTCGTTGTGTGCCCAGCAGAATATGAACGTAGCCACAATACCTCATACATGTATACCCTTTTGCCAGGCACCAACAATTATTTTACGAGAAATTACATAATTATTGTCAATCACTACATTTGGCACTTGCTTACATATAAAGAATGATATAAGACGGAGGGACCCCCCCCCCCCCCCCCCCTCCCCTGTTTCTGGTGTTCATTGTGCTGAAAGTGATTTCTCAGGAATTCTTTTAAGTTTTTTATTGGGGAGGTGGGGGTACTCTAGAAGGCATATACATGCTTAAAACTAAAGTGTTAAATCAACCTTATAAGTGTGCGGTCAGTGACTACTATTTAAAGTTGGAATTCCATACATAAAACTGATGAATTCAACACTCGGTGTGTTAAATTCATAAGTTTAGTGGCAGAAATCCCAAATGTTTAAGAGTAGTCACTTTGTACTGCAAACTCATAAGGTTGATTGAACACTTTAGTTGTAAGCGTGTAGGTATGGAGGACTATTAGGGGGGAGTCCCTCGGTCTCATATTGTGCTGGGTATACTTGTGCCACCCTCAGATAAACTTGTAATTCAAAAATACCTCCAATTCTAAACGTTCTACTTGGAAGACAGAATTGGGGTTTATTGTATGTGACCATCCACGACAAAAGGGCTGTAAAGTTGCCAGAGCTTATTTTGAGAAAAGGACCATTAAAATGTGAAAAACAATAAAAAAACAAAGAATTTTCATATTCAGTGTTACTTGTTGTAGCTAACCATAAATACCAACTTTGTCTTGTAATACATTTTTTTAAAGATTATTTCTTGTAGATTTCATTTCTTTAAATATCTCAAAACGTCAAGATGTCTACTTTACAGCCCTTTCGTCGTGGACCGTCACATATATTATATTTCCTTGCAGCAACAATTATATACGCAATATATCTGTTCCAATTACCACAAAAATAAACTGGCTACCCATTCTGGGTATGTCAATGTATAAAATGTACATTACAAAAACCTACAAAAATATAAAACCAAGATTTATGTACATTATAGATAAAAGTTTAGAAATATAACATCAAAACAAACTAGAATTGTGTTCGTGGACGAACACAATTTGCTTTGTGTGAGTAGGCCTATAGTTTGGTTAGACAATGACTTCAAAAGTGCGTTGAACTCTACAAACTGATCATAGAAAAAGGTGTCACTGGTATTGGACTGTGCTTATGGGGAATACACAGGGGTGGTTAAGTGCTCAGAAATAACACCCCCCCAAAAAACAAAAAAAACCAAAAAAACCCACCAAACTTTAAATGATACGGTACCTACGAGACAGGGACAACTGCTATTGGTATACCAAAAACAAACCGAAAGAAATGTATTGACTTGAAATTAAACCGAACAAGTAAAAACCTAGTAGACCCACAGAGCTAAAAAAAAAGTTATGGCAAAATTCCACATGTTTTTCAACTAGAAAATAAGATCACCCCATGAGAATATTTCCTGGCGTTTACGACATCTCCCCAATTAGGGCCTATACTGCCACCCCACTGTCTTGATAACTCCGCCCTCTGGAACAGCTGGGTAATGACAGCAGATGTACAGTGGCTGTGTACATTTTTGAAAGAGCCAAATTGGCATCTTCAACGTTATATAATGTATTAACATTTTTGGTATCTTTGTGGGGACATTGCAAAATGGTTAGAAAATCTTTGTTTTCCAAAATGTTCCTATTTCAACCACAATTAATTCTTGGGTTGAATTTTCAACCCAATATACCCTATACCCTAACACTCACCCACATCCTAACCCTAGTTTCTGAGTAATTGAGTCAATCCATAATCTATTTCTTGAAAAACCTTGTAGAGACCTTTAAACCTTGAAAGTAAAAAGCAAATGCTAGTTTGTATTCATACTGCCCAATGTTCACCTAAAACAACAATATTTGCTTTGGCAGTGAAGCCGAAGTAAATTATTAAAATAGCCTGATATTTTACCCTTAGCAAGGCCTTCATTTTGCCTCTGAAGAAGGCTTTTCTATTAGTTTGCAGGGGGAAGGGGAAGATCAGGCCCATTAGATTTGTTTTATGTCCGATTGTTGCGGACAGGCAGACATAATAAATGTAGAACATTGTTACTGATGCTTCCTAGCAAGTCTCCCATTCACAACGCTCACTAAATCAGATAAATAACACGTTCAAAATGTATTATTTTTGGGTTATTACTACTATAATTGTTATACACAAAAAAAGCAGGGAATCCGTGTCTGTGCTGAAATATGCGGCCTGCTCCCACAAAAACGGCATAAAGTCGTGCTATGCTATATTGAGTTATGATTGAAATTATAGCCAATTTGACATTGGGGAATAATTTTTTGGGGTTTTGGCATGATACAATTCCCACATAATTTTTCTTTCGAACTACCACGTATTTTTTTCAAAAGATTAGCAGTAAAATCTAAATTTGATTTTACTGAGCGTACCCAAGGAGTAAAATGTAGCAAAATTAATTCTTAACTGTTCTTAATTTGATGTGTGTAAGGACCGCTGGTTTTGCTCACTATTGCGGAATATTTTTTTAATACCCTACCCAATAAATTATATACCATTTTAAATTTAAGAATTCAAGGAATCTGGAAATACCAATATCTAAAAATATCAAAAGGTCAACTTTACTCGGATTTCGTGGGAGCAGGTCACATATCAGACCAGAGCTGTATTTTGTTTTAGTAATATAACTTTTAACATTATTCTACTCAAATAAAAAATCAATGGAAGCAATCAACACTTTTACCCAAATAACATACAATCTGAGTGATATGCTACTGTATATACAGCAAATGGTGTGTTTTCTAGTTTCTACTGCGTGTGCAAATCTAATACCTGGAAACTTCGGTCACACTTTAACAGGGTAAGATCATTAATTAAGAAAAAACAGAAATTTGATGAAATATCTGAAAAAAATACATATCTTAAAAAAGTCTGAATTAAATACAAGCCTTAAAAAAATATTAAGCATGTTTAAATTGTTATATATTTCAGATCAGTGCACATCACTCAATAAGCAGTTTGCTCAGTTTATTTCATTTTGTTGAAATTTATAAAATGGAAGACATCAGATTTACGAGCCAAACTATCATTCCATGATGAATTCAAAGAAAATCAAACAATAAATGAGGGTTGAAAAAAAATATTTCACAAGGGAAAACATATAATACATATCCCTACACAGTTTTACTAGTAGGGGTGTGCACTTACGAGTAGTTTGGGAACCGGGTACCCAATAAACAAAACACCACGGGTACCAGTTAAAGAAACCCCAAACGGTAAGTTCATTTTCAGCTTGTTCATAAAGGTCCGTACTATAATATTGACACATCAGTGAGTTAATACAGCAAGATCTATAGAAGCATTTGCTTTATAAGTGTAAACTGCAAATTCGCAAGCTTCACCATTTTGAAATATATTTAGTTTTTCTATGTAGCCTGGTTTCATTTTGGAAATAATAAACGACATTTAAAATGTTTCTTCACAGAATGTTAGATATTTCAGTAGAGACTCTTTGCTAATCGACAACATTGATACCGGACACTCATTGATCTAGGTCCTCCATGTTTGGCGTTTCCTTTCCTACCGCCAATTCAGTCTTTCCCCCGAGCGAGTCGACATCCTCGAGAGATTCCACTCCAACCTCGTCCACGTCATCGTCAATGTTAATGTTGTTATCAGTATCATCATCTCCAAGATCATCATCTTCAAGATCATCATCATCATCATCAGCTGCATCTTCCATATCTTCAATCCTCCTATCCTCTTCCTCCTCCCTGTCATTCCTGTATCGTGCCCCTCTGTCCTCATCTCCTACATCTTCTGTCTCCTCTTGATCTCCTGTCGCATCTTCCAACTCTGGTTGCTCAGCAACCCCATCCTCCTCTTCCTCTTCTTCTTCATCTTTGGACTTCTTCATCTTCTGCTCCTGCAGTTTTCTCTCCTCTTCCTCCAGGTGCTCCAGGAGCTTTGGGTCCTTCAGCTCCGGGCAGACCTCGATCAGCACCAGCTCGATCAGATTCTGCCAAGATAGGGACATAGAGAAAGGCATGATGTGATTTGGCACCCAAAGCGGACACGGTCGATCATCAGGATGCTTTTATTGGACGGCAAAAAGATCTTAGTTGCATTTGGCAACTCAAGATTTATGAAATGAAACAGATTTGGTACAAAATGTTCTTCCCCTGCATGAAGTTATAGTCTGGTTCTGTAGTGCTCCAGCACATGATAGATGCAGGGTGTGATTTCCAAATGCTCTAAATTCACACCCAGTTTTCGCACTTTTCTAAAATCACATCCTCTTTTCAAACTCAGAGTGCCGTAACTGCTGCAGGTCACGGATTCAAACCCGTTCAGTAATTTTCTTTTGTTTAACTTTAAATTTTAAAACAAATATACAAAACAATTGGAGTTGTCATAAGTGTCAAGTGTTAACTTAATCACAGAGTCAGAATACACTTACAGTACAACATGTTACAGTTTAACATTGTTCTTTGGGGGGGGGGGGGGGGGGGGTGAAAGAGGACAAAAGAATATTCAATAGAATCATAGAACATCCAACTTTCTTGTTTTTAAGAAAGGGTAAATACATGTAATTTGAGGCAAAATATAAACATGTTATGTTCTCTCCACTAATATTTCTCCCAAAGCAAGTAAGAGCGTGTAGCCTTTTACGAGTTTGTGACATAAAATAGTTTGGCAATCTCCCTTTTATAACCCGAACCCCACTAGAGTAATTTACTAGGAACCTTCCTCATCCTTTCACATTCCAAAACCATATGTGACCCAGCACGAGTAAATGAGACACTTTGCGGCAAAAATGAAAATTGAGATTTTGATTTCATCATTTAAAGCTAAACAAGCTTTAAATGATGAAATCAAAATCTCAATTTTCATTTTTGTCGCAAAGTGTCTCATTTACTCGTGCTGGGTCACATATGGTAAACTCTACGCCCAAACTATGCCTAACCCCATAAGGATTGACAGGCTTTAGAGTCACAGTGTTTTATTATAATTGTATCTATCCTGGCGAGCTTGAATTGGGTGGTTTTTGTTTAGTTAATTATAGGTTTTTTTCTTCTGTAGATTGCTTGTTGTAGGTTTGCAATTTGGCCAATAAATAATAATAACAATCATAATAATAATAATAACAACGCTAAAGCCCCTGTCACACTTGTCCGAATCGTCACTCCGTTCAGGTTCCGAGTAAAAAATTGTGGATTCAAATGGATTTCCATCGGTTTCCCTCGGTTTTCCAATGCTATATACTCGTGTACGTTCGGTGATGCACTGAGGAACCCAGAGAAATGATTGAACCTGTTTAATAATTTCTCTGAATTGTCGCGGCAACCTCAATAGTGATCTAGACTGTAAAAAAAACAAAGAAATCTCTCCTTCATGGAGCTGAAACCTTAGGGAGACATCAAAATGTCTCCCTAACGCCAATGTCTCCTTAATAGCGTAAAAGTTATACTAAACTGTCTCCCTATGGGTACATGTACATTTAGCAAAATAACCATAATAATTCCTGCTGACCGGTCATTTGAGGGACATCTGCATACACGCATGCACAAAATTGTTCCTAACTTTACTCTTTTCCCTATCTATTTTTTTTACGAAATTTGGTAGTTATACATTTTGGACCCTTGCTTTAGACTGTTAAATATTCAAAAATGTTTCTCCTTCTAGGAGTTGGAACGTTAAAGAGACTTCAAAATGTCTTCATAATAATAATCGTAATAATAATACAGTACTCACTGTTTAGGGTTAACCAGTTCGTGCCCGAGGATGTATATACACGCAAAGTTTTCCCCAGATTCAAAACTGGATGACGCATAAACACGTCACGAGTGTCTGTCAGCAGCGAGCAAGGCCGGAAATGCGTGGGTTTAATTCCCTGTACCATTGGCCTGAACCCGCCTCGGATCGAGTTTCGTTAAAAATAATCCCGCACCTCAGCTCGGTGATGTTAAAATAATCCCGGCGCGAACTGGTTAGGCAGAACTGTTTCATTAAAATTCTAGAGAAATTGTTTTCTACTTACATATAATAGATGCTTGTTAGTCCTTGTGTCTTGGAAGGCCTCAAACACCTTGATAGCACCCAGGCGGCTGTTAGCTTTACCTAGCAAGGACTGCAGAAAATCTAAAAAGAAAAAAACAAAAACTCTTTTGTTGAACAATTAATATTATAAACCAAAGCATATTTCATAAAGCATTCCTTTGATATAGTGACTCAGACTTTTTGACTCGGACGTTTGATGGACCTGGGGCAGACTATGGAATATCCACTTGTTGCACAAGCGTCTATAATATCTGTGCATATCCAGTAATTAATTATGCACAACAACCGCCTCCTGACCTCCTCATTCTGACCAATGAGCAGGCTTGTTATGTAATAATTGTCCTGCTTATAGCGCTTTGAATCGTATCAATGATCTCAAAGTGCTTTACAATTGTTACCCCGTTCATCAGGCCATGGACCATGTGGCTAGCGATCTAGGCACTCGATCGGCCTTGACCCTCTCAGGTACCCATTTATACTCCTGGGTGGAGAGAGGCAATTGTAATTGATTAGGGGTGAGCATGAAACATAAAACTCACTTTTAAAGCTCCATTGTTTTTATTTTGTCAATGATAGCATGCCAGAAGGAATAACTTAATAATAAAGTTAAGGATTTTGTGTCATTCATATTTTTAAAGCAAGTAAGCTTTTCAACACAAATTTGGTTGGTTACTTTTTTGATAGCTGCAAATGATATACACCACCATGAAATGACAGCGGCACTTCTAATGAAAAATCACCGACATTGCAGCGACATGAGATTGGGGTCTGAAAGGCAGAAACTACCCGTACATGTAATACTCAACGAATCATCTTTTATTATTATTTTTATTATTAATTCTTTCTGCTAATGAAAACAAGAATCCCTCAAAAGACAATAAGAAGAAGGTACAGTTTTAGAGGTGGGATGAAAACCCCAGAAGAATATCCTGAAGAAAACCCACGGAGTCAGGCAGGGACTGAAAACCCAATCCACATATTGGCAACAAAAATTGGAAGGCGAGAAAAGAACCGCTACGCCAACCTGACTCCCCTGATTTTGCCAATCTGGATATAAGGACAATCTGTCTACGTACCTGGTACGTACTGCAAGAACTTCTCCCTGGCTTTCTTCTTCATCTTATCCCGTTCCCCTTTGCTGGGCACCGGCTGGGCGGGTGCCAGCTTTCCGTTGGGCCAGACGGACGCCTGCAGAGTGCGTAGGTAATAGATGATCATGGACTCCGACACGATCCACTCGACAGTCTCCCTCAGCTGTCTGCGAGTAGGAAATAATAATAATAATAATCGTGCTTATATAGCGCTTTACATGGAATTAACCGTTCATCAGGCCCTGGACCACGCGGCAGCTGTTTATAGGCGATCAATCGGCCTCGACCTTCACAGGTACCCATTTATACTCCTGGGTGGAGAGAGGCAATTGTAGTTAAGTGTCTTGCCCAAGGGCACAAACACCATGTTCCTGGTCGGGTTCGAACCCAAGCACAAGCGTACATGAGTCGAACACCGTAACTACTGGGCCATGACATTATACGAATAACAAGTACAAATAACCAGTGATTCATCAATACCCGAGACAGTTTAGGCATTCCTATTGGTCGAGAGCCTGACACGTGGGTATGTTTAAATGGCCGATAAAACATGGCCCGGATAGTTTTAAACACACTTTTTTGGTGTCACAAAAGTTTGGACTATGACCCTTTCATTCGTTAAAACCCCCACAGCATGCGCAATACAACCCATGTGTGCGTATGTTGATAGTGCCAATGTCATATCACACATCCATCATGTGCGCGTCTATCTCCATACGTGTATCTCCATAAGTTTTTCAGAAAGAGCAGGAAATAAGCTTTCATTTGACATATGGCACAACGCTGTAGTGTAATGCATTGGTCTTTTACGATTGTTTAAAATTAACTTTTTCTCAGGTATATTAAAAATGTGTTTGAACAGTAATGAAGATTTATAATTTTAGTGCTTCATTAGATGATGCCTATGCTTCCCGGTTGTTCGATATCATTGAGTGCCATCTGCCTAATTCTCATTGTTATGCAGATGACACACAATTGTACATAAGTTTCAAGCCTGACGAGGCAACCAGTCAGTTAGCAGCTGTGGCCGCTATGGAAAGCTGTATCAGGGATATTAGGCAATGGATGATTCATGATAGGCTTATGATCATTGATAGTAAGAGTGAATTTCTTGTCATTGGCACCCGACAACAGCTACACAAAATCAACATTCCTAGCATTACTGTGGGGGAATCTGATATTTTTCCTCAATCATGTATTAGGAATTTGGGGTCATGGTTTGACTCGCAGTTGACCATGAATACTCACATTACTAAGGCTTGTTCGGCTGCTTTCTTTCATTTGCATAACATTAGAAGTATTAGCAAATTTTTATCTCGTGATTCTCTACTGACCTCCATGCCTTTGTTACTAGCCGTATGGATTATTGTAATAGTTTATTGTATGGCCTACCGAAAACTCAAATAATTAAACTACAAAGAGTTCAGAATGCAGCGGCGAGACTTGTGTCCAATACATCCAGGTTTCAGCATATAACACCCATCCTTCGTGAATTACATTGGTTACCTGTTTCGTTTAGAATTAATTTTAAAATTATTTTGCTTACTTTTAAGGCACTCCATGGTCTATCACCCGACAACAGCTACACAAAATCAACATTCCTAGCATTACTGTGGGGGAATCTGATATTTTTCCTCAATCATGTATTAGGAATTTGGGGTCATGGTTTGACTCGCAGTTGACCATGAATACTCACATTACTAAGGCTTGTTCGGCTGCTTTCTTTCATTTGCATAACATTAGAAGTATTAGCAAATTTTTATCTCGTGATTCTCTACTGACCTCCATGCCTTTGTTACTAGCCGTATGGATTATTGTAATAGTTTATTGTATGGCCTACCGAAAACTCAAATAATTAAACTACAAAGAGTTCAGAATGCAGCGGCGAGACTTGTGTCCAATACATCCAGGTTTCAGCATATAACACCCATCCTTCGTGAATTACATTGGTTACCTGTTTCGTTTAGAATTAATTTTAAAATTATTTTGCTTACTTTTAAGGCACTCCATGGTCTATCACCAGCGTATATAACAAATCTTATTGGTATTAATAAATGTTCTCGTTATAATCTTAGGTCAAGTAAGAGTGGTCTTGTGTTAGAGTACCCTAGGGGTAAGATGCTTACTACACTGGGTGCTCGAGCTTTTTCATCTGCAGCCCCTGCGCTGTGGAATGCACTTCCATGCCACATTCGCAGTGAACAGACACTTGGCTCTTTTAAATGTAAGATTAAAACGTACCTTTTTGAACAGGCATTTGTTGATCAGTAAGTCTGTATTTTTATAACAACAACAATAAACAAAATTAAAAAAAAAAAAAAAAAAAAAAAAAAAAGGGTCTTAGTTTATATTTTAAGTGTCACCGTGCCAGGTAGCTAGATACTTATTTAATTCGTAGGTAGGGTCAGAGGCGTCTGTCTCCGGGAAAGATCGAGACTTCACCGATGTCAGCAGGGTTAGGCTTAAGTAATATATTCTCCCTGCTGGCGAGACAGATGTATCCCCATACTGCGGTTTGGGCACTGGCGCGTTGACATGACTTTATATATATATTAATATTATCGTAATCCTTTTGTTTTTTAATTTTTGTAAAGTAGTTACAATAATGCTGATTTTGTAAAGCGCCTTTGATCATTTATATGCAAAAGGCGCAATATAAATTTTTAATTATTATTATTATTATTATTATTAGAGGATGACAAAAACCTTGATTAAGTTTACTTTAGGGATTAAAACAACCTTTTCAAATGATCAGTTTTGAAAAAATATGTGTAGGAGAAACCAACATTCCTTAAAACCAAAAAATGATTTGTTGAAAGAAAAATCACCTCTGAGACAATAAGCAGTCCTTTACGTGAAAATGTATTATGCGACATCAGACTCATTTTTGAAGAGCGGCCATATATAGGGTTGTCCGAGAAAAAAACATAATCCTTAAATCCTCGTTTTAACTAAACTGTGTGCTGTACAATGTATGATTATTGTAATAATTTGTTTGCCATAAGGAAGGAGCAAAATGATTTCAAATGATATTGATGGCATTCCTCCCGTCATGCCTCACCGAGCCCCATTGTTTTGAAAATCGTGTGAAAACCCATTTGCAACAGTTCCAAGTAAGACATTAGGATGACATCAAAGCATGCCTTAGGCCGTTTTCCCAAACCCCGGGCTTTGGCTCAATCTCCGTCTTCAGCCCATTGCTAAACTGCATGAATGAAGCCCGAGACAAAGACGAAGCTGGGGTTTGAAAAATGACCCTAATGCCAATACCTGGAACTGTCGCAGCAACTGAAAGCCTGGGAAACTCACTTGTTGATGGTGCCGCCAAAGGTGGACTGCACAAAGAATATGAGCTTCTTGCGTAGCCACTTGAACATCCCTCGCAGCTCAAACACCTCACTGATCAGGGTGTAGATGGGCTCGGCTGTAGAGTCCCACCTGTCTTGATTGCTTTCAAGGTAACATTAGACAGATATAACAAGGTTTGTGGGTGGGTACCTTTCAAGGTAACAATATACAGATATAACAAGGTTTGTGGGTGGATAGCTTTCAAAGTAACAATAGACAGATATAACAAGGATGGGTGGGTAGCTTTCAAGGTAACAATAGACAGATATAACAAGGTTTGTGGGTGGGTAGCTTTCAAAGTAACAATAGACAGATATAACAAGGTTTGTGGGTGGGTAGCTTTCAAGGTAACAATAGACAGATATAACAAGGTTTGTGGGTGGGTAGCTTTTAAAGTAACAATAGACAGATATAACAAGGTTTGTGGGTGGGTAGCTTTCAAGGTAACAATAGACAGATATAACAAGGTTTGTTGGTGGGTAGTCAAAATTAGCTTATATAGATATTGGAAGTTGACAGACTAGTTTCCGAGGTGAAGCTGAGGGAACTAGTTTGTCAACTAAAATTTGTATTACATGTAGTTTGTCAACTAAATATAAGCTAATATCGACTACCCACCCAAAATAAATGTTATATGTGACCCACAAATGAGTCTGATGTGTTAAAAAAAGAAGAAATATTTTACAGTTGTATATTTTACATTTTTGTATCAATTTCCAACCACCGTTTTGATTAATTGACTATTTTCTACCCTCAAGTCATATAGGATCATTTCCTGTTCATACAAGTCAAATGTAAAAAAAAGGGGGGTTTTCCCAATGTTTTCTCCATACATGCAAGACAATACAGGGATCTTCAGATTACCAAGACCTTCAAAATATTTAAGACACGTAAACAATCTGAAACACAAATGTCACCCTTTAAACACTTCAAGAAAGCTTTTGTTCTTGAAAACAAGTGTTGCCATGGTTACTGTTGCCACAGTTTTTGCTACCACTCACCTCTCCTCTTCTCCCTCCGCCTCCTCCCCTCCTCTATCCTCCTCTTGATCCCCGGCCAGAGACTTAAAGATGCTAGCCAGGGAGAAAATGCTCTTTTTCTCTTTCTTTTCTTCTTTACTACAGAAAGACAACAGAGAAAAATTATTCTTTTTTTCTAGTGACGCTTCAAAAAAAGGAAATAGTTCTTGAACCTTATGTCTCCTATGCTTTTGCAATAATTCTATTCGACAGCTTGACCTTGAATGACATTTGACTTCAGTACAGTACAATTTTGCATGCATGAACCATTTTTTATTGGAATGAGACTTAAATTTTACATAACGACCAAAGATACCTTATTGTGTTTCTCTTTGTTCCTGTACTAGCTATTACCCCACAGACTTAGCTTACGCTTTAATGCCAGAGGACTGAAAAGATCTATTGTTCTCGTTCGCCTTTTGTGCTTCTGTACCCCTGGGCGAGAAGGGTTGTTTTGGTTTTTTGTGGTTTTTTTTGGGGGGGGGAGGGGGGGTAGCACATGAACGGCCATACTTACACAGTTGCTTTCAGACACTCAGGAGTGGGTACCAGGAAGGTATACAAAACCTCACTATGTCTCAGTATTTCATCTTGGAGTACCGACTAAAACGGAAACAAACAAACAAATTAAGGATGTGACGTTTAAACGTTTATAAATTTCCCTAAAATAAATTTTAAAAATGGGACCTTGCATTTATGCAATCTACATTCCAGTTTTATCTCCAAAGAATCAATGTGTGTAAATCTATTTAATTTACAAAGAATTACTAATGCCTTTAATACTTAATCACATTCTAGAAAGTTTAATTGTTAAAATCTCTCAATGACCGTGAAAGTGTTATTTTTCAAAGTGAACAAAGAAATCGGCAAAGGTGAGACTTAAACCTGCGACTTTTTTAACTTGAAACAAAATCTTGTTGACAAAAGTAGATTTATTTTTCTTAAACACTAAATAAAAAAGCAGTGATTTTTGCAGATGTCACGAAGCGGCATATTTAACTTGTAATTGATTCCCTTTCGCAAAGTTTATGATTGGAGAGTAACATTGGTTGATGCCATTCATCCGGTACCAGGAGCACAGTCCTCAACACAAAGTGTTGCATTTTGGGGAGAAGCACCCTGTAATATACCCACTGAGCTGTAATTTAGACAAGTTAGTTTAAAGGCATAATATACCATTTGTCGGTTGTGCATTTTTAATAAGCTTTGTTGTATTGTTGTTTCTGATATGAGATTGCATGCCACATCAAGCCCAGGGGAACAGGGGTGCTAGGGGTGCCGCAGCACCCCAAACTGTTTTAACGGGGGTGCTGGAATATGCTAGAGCACCCCCTTCTTTTGGCAGAAATAAATGCACATCCCATTTTAGAATTAAAAAAAACCAAAAAACATACATGTACATGGTTTATTCTGGTCTAATCATTATTATAAACACAAAATGGCTTCGCGCTCGCCAATTGTGTTTAAAATCCCAGCAACCCCTGGGAAAATGAAAATGTGTTCCAACGGGCCTGTGACACATTTACATGTATTTATATTGATTTCGATTTAGAGGAACAAGTCCTCAGAGGTATACCCAACAGTGATTAATCACTCTACAAGGGGTATCCCTCAACAAGACCAGGATGAAATGGGACAGTCAGGTGTTAACCCCCTACTTATTCCAAAACTGACTGCAGGTGCGGATCCAGGGGAGGGGTCCTGTGGGTCCGGACCTCCACATTTTTGGACTGGTTTTTGTTTTTATTATTATTTTTTTTATTTATTATTTTTTTTTTAAATGTAATTTTATATCATAGCAAAATAGCAACGTGGTGCTTTCTGTAAAAGATTCCCAATAGATCAAAACGATCAAAATATATAATCAAAATAGGCTCATAATGTCCAAGAATGCACCTCGGAGCTTCTACTGTAAAAAATAATTCTGGGGGAGAGCCCCCACACCCCCCGCCCATGGCTAGGACCCCCACATTCATAAATTCCTGCATCCGCCCCTGGACTGTGATATGCAGTGGAAAGAATAAGCCATTTGCGCGTGACCCCGAGTTAAATTTAAATCATATCTGGTACACTGACTTGTTCACACAGTTTAACTTTAAATTCTCCAGACCAAAGACACTGTTGCTATATCACGTGATTCGGGGCAAGCTTTTGCATAGTTACGTAAGAGACGCTCAGCACCAATACATTGTTTACAATGGGTGAGAATGGCAAAAAGACACCAGACCATTCCAGAGCTGGGGGTTGCTAGCGTATGACGCGTAAGGCTTGCCCCGAATCACGTGATATAGCAACAGCGTCTTTGGTCTGGAGAATTTAAAATTAAACTGTGCCAAGCTGTGTGAGCAAGTCAGTGTACCAGATGTTATTCAAATTTAACTCGGGGTCACGCGCAAATGGCTTATTGTACAGAGAGTCATACCTGTACTACATGTACATGTATGACTCTCTGTACAAATGTTAGCCTGTGTTGGATTCGAACCCAGGGCCACAGGAAGCGAGGCAAGCATCAATGTGCCATTGAGAGCTTACTGTGATGTATCTCTGCAGTGTTTCTTGGGAGCTGTTTAAGAAGTCTTGCTGCTGGACTGACTTGAAGGGTCTCCTACCATACTGGGGTAGCTCAATCTTGCCAACCCACTTACTGCACTGTAAAGACAACCAAATCAAGCTCACTAGCTGCAGTGCATTTTACTCAATGGAATAACTCCACTTGTTCCACACTTTATTGCATATAAAGTTGCAAAAGTTTCTAAGTCCATTTATTAAAGGTATACACCATTTGCAGATATCGAAATTGTTCACTACCGAATTATAAAGAAATATCCTACTTATTTTAAAGTAAATAATGATTGTAGGCATCTAGCAAAATGATTCCGCTAGATATCCTATAATTGTTCCAAAAAGTTGAATTTTATAAAAAAATTATAACAAATCAAGAAATAAAAACCAAGAACAATAAAAGAATCACTGCCCAACGCCGGTTAAAAACAAACGCAGTTTTTCTTGCTTTCCTTGACATCCATGATTGTAAAACTTCAAACAGGTTAGTTATTACAATAACACAAACCTCAAAATCTACCCATTCATGATAATTCAAACAATTACTGTACCAATGGTGTATCCTACCTTTTAATTATAGCGTAACTTGTGTAATCAATTAAGGTGGTGTACATGTACCTTGTGGCATAGTTAATAAAAATGTGACCGGCTCCACAAAAAAAAAGGTATTAAATCGGGCTGTGCATTATCCCACTCAATGTTGAGAGGGTAAAAATGTTGTCAAAATGTGATTTTCGTTTTTTGTCATAAACTTAATCTTTAATACCTACAGTTTTAGTCACAGAAATGTTTATTTTCATGAATAAAGCAGGCCATTTCAAATCCTGTTTTCTCAGTTGTGTAATTTAAACTCCAAGTAAGTAATCAATATGCAAACATGAAACATGAGGGGCTATGGCGCCCTAATATATACCAAATGAAAGCTTACGTTGCAGGCTTTCCAAGCATATATTTAACTCAATATCAAAATAATAATAATGCGTATTTATAAAGTTTTTGATATTTCATTTTTTGAGTTGTGTGACAAAAAGTAGAAGATTAGGAATACCAAAAAAGAAGGAAAAGTAGGAGCAAGGTAAAAACAAAGGAATTTGAATGGCCCAGGGGTAACCCCAGTCGACACGGGTTACCCCATGGCCATTCATTTAGCTCAGCGGAGTTGACAAGGGTTAACCCTGGGCCATTCATTTAGCTCAGCCGAGTCGACACGGGTTAACCCTGGGTCATTCATTTAGCTCAGCAGAGTCGACACGGGTTAACCCTGGGTCATTCATTTAGCTCAGCAGAGTCGACACGGGTTAAACCTGGGTCATTCATTTAGCTCAACCGAGTCGACATGGGTTACCCCTGGGTCGTTCGATTAGCTCAGCCGAGCCGACACGGGTTAACCCTGGGTCATTCATTTAGCTCAGCCGAGTTGACACGGGTAAACCCTGGGTCATTCATTTAGCTCAGCGGAGTTGACAAGGGTTAACCCTGGGTCATTCATTTAGCTCAGCGGAGTTGACACGGGTAAACCCTGGGTCATTCATTTAGCTCAGCCGAGTCGACACGGGTTAACCCTGGGTCATTCATTTAGCTCAGCCGAGTTGACACGGGTAAACCCTGGGTCATTCATTTAGCTCAGCGGAGTTGACAAGGGTTAACCCTGGGTCATTCATTTAGCTCATACGAGTCGACACGGGTAAACCCTGGGCCATTCATTTAGCTCAGCAGAGTCGACACGGGTTAACCCTGGGTCATTCATTTAGCTCAGCAGAGTCGACACGGGTTAAACCTGGGTCATTCATTTAGCTCAACCGAGTCGACATGGGTTACCCCTGGGTCGTTCGATTAGCTCAGCCGAGCCGACACGGGTTAACCCTGGGTCATTCATTTAGCTCAGCCGAGTTGACACGGGTAAACCCTGGGTCATTCATTTAGCTCAGCGGAGTTGACAAGGGTTAACCCTGGGTCATTCATTCAGCTCAGCGGAGTTGACACGGGTAAACCCTGGGTCATTCATTTAGCTCAGCCGAGTCGACACGGGTTAACCCTGGGTCATTCATTTAGCTCAGCCGAGTTGACAAGGGTTAACCCTGGGTCATTCATTTAGCTCATACGAGTCGACACGGGTAAACCCTGGGCCATTCATTTAGCTCAGCCGAGTTGACACGGGTAAACCCTGGGCCATTCATTTAGCTCAGCGGAGTTGACAAGGGTTAACCCTGGGTCATTCATTTAGCTCAACCGAGTTGACACGGGTAAACCCTGGGCCATTCATTTAGCTCAGCCGAGTTGACACGGGTAAACCCTGGGTCATTCATTTAGCTCAGCCGAGTTGACACGGGTTAACCCTGGGCCATTTATTTAGTTCAGCCGAGTTGACACGGGTTAACCCTGGGTCATTCATTTAGCTCAGCCGAGTTGACACGGGTAAACCCTGGGCCATTCATTTAGCTCAGCGGAGTTGACAAGGGTTAACACTGGGTCATTCATTTAGCTCAGCCGAGCCGACACGGGTTAAACCTGGGCCATTCATTTAGCTCAGCGGAGTTGACAAGGGTTAACCCTGGGTCATTCATTTAGCTCAACCGAGTCGACATGGGTTAACCCTGGGTCATTCATTTAGCTCAGCCGAGTTGACACGGGTAAACCCTGGGCCATTCATTTAGCTCAGCAGAGTTGACACAGGTAAACCCTGGGCCATTCATTTAGCTCAGCAGAGTTGACAAGGGTTAACCCTGGGTCATTCATTTAGCTCAACCGAGTTGACACGGGTAAACCCTGGGCCATTCATTTAGCTCAGCCGAGTTGACACGGGTAAACCCTGGGTCATTCATTTAGCTCAGCGGAGTTGACAAGGGTTAACCCTGGGTCATTCATTTAGCTCAGCGGAGTTGACATGGGTAAACCCTGGGTCATTCATTTAGCTCAGCCGAGTCGACACGGGTTAACCCTGGGTCATTCATTTAGCTCAGCCGAGTTGACACGGGTAAACCCTGGATCATTCATTTAGCTCAGCGGAGTTGACAAGGGTTAACCCTGGGTCATTCATTTAGCTCATACGAGTCGACACGGGTAAACCCTGGGCCATTCATTTAGCTCAGCCGAGTTGACACGGGTAAACCCTGGGCCATTCATTTAGCTCAGCGGAGTTGACAAGGGTTAACCCTGGGTCATTCATTTAGCTCAACCGAGTTGACACGGGTAAACCCTGGGCCATTCATTTAGCTCAGCCGAGTTGACACGGGTAAACCCTGGGTCATTCATTTAGCTCAGCCGAGTTGACACGGGTTAACCCTGGGCCATTTATTTAGTTCAGCCGAGTTGACACGGGTTAACCCTGGGTCATTCATTTAGCTCAGCCGAGTTGACACGGGTAAACCCTGGGCCATTCATTTAGCTCAGCGGAGTTGACAAGGGTTAACACTGGGTCATTCATTTAGCTCAGCCGAGCCGACACGGGTTAAACCTGGGCCATTCATTTAGCTCAGCGGAGTTGACAAGGGTTAACCCTGGGTCATTCATTTAGCTCAACCGAGTTGACACGGGTAAACCCTGGGCCATTCATTTAGCTCAGCCGAGTTGACACGGGTAAACCCTGGGCCATTCATTTAGCTCAACCGAGTCGACATGGGTTAACCCTGGGTCATTCATTTAGCTCAGCCGAGTTGACACGGGTAAACCCTGGGCCATTCATTTAGCTCAGCCGAGTTGACACAGGTAAACCCTGGGCCATTCATTTAGCTCAGCCGAGTTGACAAGGGTTAACCCTGGGTCATTCATTTAGCTCAACCGAGTTGACACGGGTAAATCCTGGGCCATTCATTTAGCTCAGCAGAGTTGACAAGGGTAAACCCTGGGCCATTCATTTAGCGTTGTTTAGTCCAAGCAACAGACAAATATGGCGGCCGGACAGTGGATACGTTCAAGTATGCCAACAATTTATTCTATTTGAGGTCTAAACATCTATTGAGCTCATTATGACTTTAGTTATTCAAGCCAAACGTTGTTACTTGTTTGTGACTGACAGAAAGCAGTAAATCTATCTTCAAGTAAGCCTCAGTCCGACAATGGCGTTTTGTTAATGGCTCCCCCACCCTACGGTTACGAGCATCACGTGGCGATCATGATGACCCACGCTTGAGCATTTGTTTAGCACGACTCTCGTTGTGCTAACCCGTGTCTAACCCAACTGACTTTACCCGTGTCGACTCGGGTGAGCTACATGAAAGCACCCTTTAAAGCCTGCTGCTGGCCTTTACACAAAGGCACTGACAAACTGGCCCCACCATATCCTACCACTGTTTCCAAAATCTTAACAGGGCTAAATAAAATTAAAAAAATTAATTTCAAATTACCTCTTTCAATCTCTGCTGCAGAGAGTGGAAGTCCCCTAGACGACGTGAGATGACCCATCCCGGTATTGATATGGTCGGGTCAATGGGATGTACCACTATCACGTAATAGGGGATGACTTTTTCACCTTCCTCCAAGATCTAGGTAGACAGGAAAAATGTAAGCTTGGGAAATTGTAGACTAGCACTTTACGACAAGAGATACAAGTTTAAACACTATAATTTAGATACATGTAGTTAATTCTTTTTTGCTGGATGAAATTTGGTGTTTTTAACCATTTCGTGCTGTGATTATTTTGACATTGACCGGGCTCAGGTGTAGGATAGTTTTTTAGCAAACCTCGATCCTAAGCGGGTTCAACCGAGCATCTGTGAGTTGCACACCCCAAATTTCCAGCCTCACTTCAAGCCTGTCGAAACAGATATTTCCGGCATCACTCGGGACGTGTTTATTTGCCATCTGTTTTGAAACCCGGAAAAACTTTGCGTGTACACACGGCATCCGATGCGAACTGTTCAAGACAATTTTATGATCTCCTGCACACTATTAACATCACTAAACTGTAGTGGAGCAGCGAACGAGCAGACGAAGTTTGTGAGTTCATTTTGTTTGCGTGATTAACTTTACTACATTAAAATAAATGTTTCTTTTTTTCTTTTTTTATAAATGTCTGCAGAGCTTCAAGACAGAGGTATAACAATTAAACAATTGTTGACTGCTGTGATGTTGGATATGATGTTTTGAAAACACTCGCAAATGCATAGCACCATCAGGTTCGCCTCGGGTGCTATGCGTTTCTCTGGTGTTCAAAACATCATATCCCACATCACAGCAGTCAACAATTGTATAGTGTTACATTATATGTGACCCGCTCCATCGTAATCAGGAATAAGTCGCTGAGGCCGTTTTACGCAATCGGCCGTTGAAGTGAACGCATGGGTGAAAATCGTGACCAAGTCGATTTTCTGAACATTGTATTATTAGGAAGTGTAGTTATAACAGATTATTGTCATTAATGTCTTGTATGTAAAAACTATCAATAAAGATGAAAATGGAGAGGATTTGTGTGCGCTGTCCGTATGATTTTGGTCAATTTTGTTTATTTTTAAGCTGTTTTTCTCGGAATGTGGATTCGGCAAATAAATATACACCTGTCATCTTCATCAGACCATAACTCGTTAACCTAAACAGATACACACTTGTGATGGGTATCATTAGAAAGCTTATGAAATTCTCTTTCTCACCATGTGCATATCTCAAAAAGTCATTTCAAGACTTATTCCTGATTTTGATGGAGCGGGTCACATATTGCTGTACAATAAACTAGACCACAACTCACAAACAACACACTTTGTTTGCAGACAAACTTTCCATGGGCCATTTTTGAGCATTGTCCCCCCAGTCTTACTGACCTGAGCTGAGCAGATGTCAGCCCGCCACTTGCCCACTTGGTCACTCCACAGGTCCGTCCGCTCAATGTAGGTTTCCAAGGTGGACTTCTCCAGTTTCAGCTGTTCAACTTCTTTCTCCAGCATCTGCTGCATCTGTTGGATAATCCAGATTCATAAAGACAGTTTACAAATTCCTGATGGGTGGTTTTAAGCGTGTGACGAAACTCGGCTGGATTAAAAGGTGGTATACCATTTGCAAATATCAAAGAAACAAAACGACTGAATTATTATGAAATACCTTTACTTGCCTGTATGTGAATAACAGCATCTGGTGTACTGTCGTTTCCAAGAAAAGTAGATTTTGTATCAAATTCTAATGATTGCAGGCAGCTAATTGTTGGAAAAACCTAATAATTTGTAAACACTGCCTCCAATTTATTTCAAAATTTAGGTCCACAGTTTATTTGCAATACTGTTACGTGAGCACTCTGAAATTACTCAGTGCCTAGATACTCATTACTGAGCCCTGTTCAAACTGTCTGAGAAACTCATCATTGTGTACATGAACACAATTCCTACCTTTGAGTCAGCATTGTGAGCACTCTTGAGGTTACCCAGCGCCTGCAGCTTGTTGCTGAGTCGCTCCTCCACTTGCTGAAGTTTGGTCACGACGGACATCGTCTGCTCGGCAAAGCTGGTCTCGGATGCCTGTAGCTCCTCCTGTGGTGGCTTTACCTGTGAATCATGTAAAAAACTCTCTTACACATGATGAACTCTTGTTAAACCTTAACATTTCCAACTTCATTAAAATCTACCCCCATGTTGGTGGATTTGGGAGAACATGGTCCCACAAGCCTGGCTTGAGTACAGGTAAATTTTGATGAATTATAATGGACTTAGGCTGGGAGGCCTGAAGCACTGCTGGAAGAATCTGATTGATTTTGTCTACCGATGTCACGTAT
Organism: Crossaster papposus; assembly: GCA_037893245.1. Lineage (NCBI taxonomy): Eukaryota > Metazoa > Echinodermata > Asteroidea > Velatida > Solasteridae > Crossaster > Crossaster papposus. The sequence goes on from JBAIAA010000246.1 coordinate 1,627,037, forward strand.
ATTATACGTACTATAAGTCCATCAAACTCAACCAGCTCTACAGTGATGGTTTCATTTATATCATGTACATGTATAAGAAGCAGAGTGAGTGATAGATTGTAAAAGTTAAGTAGGATTAGGAAGATAGGGTTAAAATGCAACCTCTTGTTCTCACACTTTCCAGGACTTCCGGGTAAACATTCGTATGGAATCCCCGTTTTTCCAGGGCATCATGGCTGGGTCTGATCCCTTAATCCCTTCTCTATAGGAACTCCCAGCAGAAGTTATTTTCCAGACCATTTGGGTTAATTTGTATGAATCCCTTTTTTTCCTAGGGCCTATGAGTTCCTTTGGATTGAATCTCTTTTTTAGAACCCTGGGGTTATCTTTGTATTGAATCCCTTCTTTTTCAGGACTTCGGGGTTACCTTTGTATTGAATCCCTTCTTTTCCAGGACCTCCGTGTTACTTTTGTATTGATTCCTTCTTTTCCAGGACCTCCGTGTTAGTTTTGTATTGATTCCTTCTTTTCCAGGACTTCGGGGTTATCTTTGTACTGAATCCCTTCATTTCCAGGACTTTCGGGTTACCTTTGTATTGAATCTCTTCTTTTCCAGGACTTCTGGGTTACCTTTGTATTGAGTTCTTTCTTTTCCAGGACCTCTTGATTACTTTTGTATGGAATCCCTTCTTTTCCAGGACCTCTTGATTACTTTTGTATTGAATCCCTTCTTTTCTAGAACTTCCGGGTTACCTTTGTATTAAATCCTTTCTTTTCCAGGACTTCTGGGCTGAGCACCTCCCCGGACGCCTTCCAAGTGGGTTCTCCCACGGCGGTCATCAGCTTGCCGTAGCTCTCGCTGACCAGGAAAGACGGGTAGTAGGTCTCGTCTAGCAACTGGTAGACCTGATACTGGGCGCTGAAGAATGATTCAGGGCCCTTAATAAACAAACATAAAAACAAACAAACAAATCAGGTTTAGGTGTTTTCCGCGGCATTTAGTTTACCCTGGCTTGGATTCCTGTACCAGGCTTTGGAGTGCTGGATCAACCGCAGCTTATAGGTAGTATATAAACCATTTGCTTTTGCTGTGAATTTCGAAAATGGCTGGGTTAGGGGACTTATATTTTATAGTAAATATTGTGACGCCGACCTATTTATTAAAGTTTTGTGTTCATACATGCAGATGCTAAAACTAAATTGCTGTTCTTATAGTCTGGTTTCTTGACTTTCTTCAGACAGGACTGGGCAATTTACAGACGTCGGGTAATTACCAGGTTAGGAAACCAGACTAGTTGGCTTGCACCCATTCATGGATGTGTAGCAGTATTGCAAATAACACGTAGAAAGTTAATAAATCGGGGAACCGTTTGAAAAGAGTTAGGTTTTTCCAACGATTGCTGGTCGAAAATAAAAAATGACAGCACACCAGGTGCCGTAACTTCACAGGAGGCTTCAGACTGTATTTTTGTTTATGTTTGCAAATAGTGTATACTACCCCTAACTCCCTAGGATGTGTGCAAAATCATATTGAAATTAAAGGATTCGGAAATGTTAGAGTTAATAACCCTCCCATTTGTTGACAGCACAACAAATATCAACAGTCCAGTCTTTTGCATCTGTTTTCTAAATAGAACACAATTCTGCACAGCTTCAGTGTACATACATGTACAGTTGTTAGACAGCACAAACTGACTCAAGTTGATTTGTGCTGTCAATGGGTTGTGCTGTTTTGGGTTGTTTATGCACTACCCTGTGGTCTAAACAGGACAATGGCCAGGGATTTCCTTAACCAGTTTGCGCCGGGATTATTTTAACATGAGCCGAGGGGCGGGATTATTTTTAACGAAACTCTATCCGAAGCGGGTTCAGGCCGATAGTGCAGGAAAGCGCACCCACACATTTCAGGCCTTGCTCGCTGCTGACATACATTTTTGGCCTTGCTCTTGGCGTGTTTATGCGTCATCCATTTTGAATCTGGGGAAAATTTTGCGTTTATAGTTGCACCATGCTCGTTCCTGATCTCCCAAACAGGGTATACTGGCAATGGCACATTTTTTTCTTCAGAATAAATAACGCCATCTTTTCAAGACCTCGTTAGCTAAAATAACAAGGTTCCTTTTTCGAGACCTCGTTAGCTAAAATAACACGGTTCCATAGAGCTATATTAAATTACTAGAGCGCTAACTCCTCATTCTTACGCGAGGAAATACTTTGAATCCATTCTGCGCGCAGACATTTTAAATTCATGTGTGTGTTGTAGAACATAATAAAAATACATGGATTAAATTTTGACAGTGTACTCTAAATGCAACGCGCGTGCAAGTAGAACAGACGCAAATGACCTAAGTGCAACATGTCATTTAACAAAAAGTCATGGCAAAATCATCTGCAGCAGATCCGCGCACGCATTAAATTTGTGCTGTTTTCGCAGAGACAAATAGTAACGCTCATTTGCTAATGGTGCATTTCGGTTTTGGGCGTATCGGCTTCGGTAACACACTGTATAGAATACAAACACACATATGCAAATACCCGTACAAAAGCCGTACAAAGTTTCGAGTTTTCCATAGGTTTGTGCACAAACATGGATGCACCCAGCAGGCATTACTTTGTACATCAAGCCAGCGCTCTATTAATTTAACCAGTTCGCGCCGGGATTATTTTAACATCACCGAGCCGACGCGCGGGATTATTTTTAACAAAACTCGATCCGAAGCAGGTTCAGGCCGCCAGTACCGGAAAGCACAGCCACGCATTTCCGGGCTTGCTCGCTGCCGACAGACATTTCCGGGCTTGCTCGCTGCCGACAGCTCGTGGCGTGTTTATGCGTCATCCGTTTTGAATCCGGGGAAAACTTTGCGTTTATATTCGTCATCCGGCGCGAACTGGTTAACATAGCTCTATGCACGGTTCAATACTTCCACATGCGCACGACTCGTGCACTGAATTACCCTGTTAGCTGCCAAAAAGTCTGTCATGCCTTTGATGTGGGTTTTGTCCACCTTGACTGCGCTGGTAGTTGTCAGATAGGTCTGGTAGATGTCGTTGGCGTACATGTGCTGGTCTTTGGGCTAATAGAAAAATAATAATGTTGAATAAGAGAATACAAAATATGCTTGTCCGGTTTTCACCAAGCAAGTTTGAAGGTACATGTAGGATACACCATTTGCAGATATCAAAACAATTTACTACTGAATTATTAGGAAATATCTTACTTATTTGATAGTAAATAATAATTGTAGGCATCCGGCAAAAAGATTGTGCTATATAACCTGTAATTGTTCAAAAAAATTAGATTTTATTTTTAAAAAAATCATCGTTGGATGGAGATTGAGAAAAAAAACAAGAACAACATAAGAACCACTGCCTGACGCCGGTTGAAAACCAATGCAGTTTTTATTGCTTTCTTGGCATCTATGTTTGTAAAACTTTGGGCAGGTCAGTTAAACGATATTTACTATCAACCCCTAAATCCACGACCCCAAAATCCACCCATTCATGATAATTTAAGCAATTACCAATGGTGTATCCTACCTATAATAACTCCCTGTACGTGCACTAATGATATGCAAACTCGACCAGAAACCGACCCAAAACCGACGTCAAGTCGGGTCAGTTCGGGTCGGTTCCAGTTTTACATTTGCAATGTTTATGAAATATGTGACCTGGCACCACGAAATAAGCGGAAAGTCGCACACGGCTAAAGCAAGTTATTGGCCAAAACGTCAATTTTTCAAGTGGGAGGTCGGTTTCGAGTTGTTAGGGTTTTTACATACCAAAAAAACGTCCAAAATTGTATAGCTCAATACAATACAAAACTCTAAAGAGTGTTTTTTTTTATTGGGGCTGAATTGCACTGAGTGATAGTATAGTTGGCACGGTTCACAGACTTTGAAGTCTGTTTTCTCAAAACAAGGGAGCATGACTTTAGCAATTTCAAAAGAGTATAGCGGCGGCTAGAAATAAGCTACAGCAACACTCAATACATCATTTGAAAGCTTAGGACTGTTTCTTTCTAGAAATGTAATAATGTCAATTTCTTTATTTTGCGACTTTTGCAAAGTTTTTTTTTTAGGTTAGGTTCTGTATTCGTTGTTTTGTTTCCCTGATTTTCTCTCGGGTCGGGTCAGTTTGGAGAGTTCAGATCAGTTTCGGTTCCGATTCGGTTTTTATCTTTCATGTTTCGGGTCGGTTTGGCGTAGTCAACCCCACCCGATGCACATCATAAACATGCACATTTGTTTGTGTAAAGTACTTCAGACTGTATAGGACGCAATCGGGTCTTGTGTACAGTTACAGGCAATCTTCCAAATTGAAAACTTCTGTTGGATTTGGAAGAAACATAACATATGCATTAACATTGATACGTGAAATATTACCCCAAAAGTGTCTACATAGGGAGCATTAACCAAAATGCTTATTTTATGAATTAACAGAATACATTCTCACCTTCTTACTGTTTCTCATTTGCTCCACAGCTAACCAAAAGCTGTCAAAACAAGCAAATAAGTGCCAAAGTTATTCAGAATGAAAAGCAATATGGGATAAATTATGGTCACATACATGTATGGAATCGCTGCTATATATTGTGGCCTCTGTGATGCAAGCAGATTTATTAATTAATTTGGCAGAATAAATCAGCACCTTGACCTCCAGATTCTGTCCATTCAGCAGGTGCCTTCTATCTCAACATTACATCTTCCATTGCCTGTTGTTCTTACAAAAACACAGCAGCCAAATTAACAGCTTAAAGGCCGGTTCATACTTCACGCGAAAGCAAATGCGAAGTGCATTTCATGACATAAACAATTGAAGTTTCATTGTGACGTTCTCCGTTTCCTTAACGAATTTGCTTCGCAGTGACATTTCGCATACATTTCGGACTTTAGTTCGCATACAATTTCCATGCACAGATATATCAGACATTATACGCGAGGTCCACATGGTTGTAATGTCTGATACCCAGACTAGGTAACACCTGCCTTATCAATACATTTGCTGGCGTCAGAATCATGTCAGAATCATCTAAACTTTGACCTGATATAACAAGATACAATGTATAATATTGCTGATGATGAATATGGACCTGTGAGCCTCATGCCTGCCCAGCATGGTGGTTTCTTAAAAAGGTAGGATACACCAATTGCCGATATTTAAAATGTTTACTACCAAATTATTAAGAAATATGTTACTTATTTGAAAGTATCCAGCAAAATGATTGCACTAGATATCCTGTAATTGTTCCAAAAAATTGAATTTGATAAAAAATAATTTACAAAAAAAACCCAAGAACAACATAAACACCCCTGCCCGATTGAAAACGGTTGAAAACGAACGTCGTTTTTCTTGCTTTTCTCGGCATTCATAATTGTAAAACTTCGGACAGCTCAGTTAAACGATATTTACTATAAAATACAACCCCCCAAATCTACCCATTCATGATAATTCAAGCAATTACCAATGGTGTATCCTACCTTTAATAGTGGGGTATGCACTTTGTTTGTTCTTTCCTTGTTTTGTATTCGGTATTTCATCTGTGCATGTGAACATGAAGATTCAACAATTTTTCCTTCGAGAAAAACATTTCACCGTATGCGTGCAAAAGCATAGCGGGTACTAGCAAATTTACAGAGATCGTCGTGTTCTAAAGTAGCATTCCAAAAAAAAACTTGTTTTCAGGTGTCTTGTGTGTCCAAACTTTTGTATAAACAAATGTTTCCATCGTCTTTTCGATTGCACGAAATCTATAGCCGGCCTTGTGTGTATCTACATGTATTTGCCGCCTTTATCCCAAGAGAAAAATGGTTGAAATTTGTTGTGCACATGCACAGTTAGAATACCGAACTGGTTATTTAAGGGGTACTCTGCACAAGGCGGACACTAACCTCCCACTGACCCCCTCCCCTCCCCCCCTTCCCTTCCCCCTAAGTCAGAAAATTAAAATGTTTTAAAGCTAAAACTATGAATGAAGTGGTGGTTTCAATAATCCCTTAACCAGTTCGCACCGGGATTATTTTAACATCACCGAGCCGAGGCGTGGGATTTTTTTTTTAACGAAACTGGATTTGAGGCTGGTTCAGGTCGATGGTACCAGAAAGCAAACCCACGCATTTCCGGCATTGCTCGCTGCTGACAGACATTCCCGGTCTTGCTAGTGACGTATTTATGCATCATCCGTTTTAAATTTTGGGACAACTTTGCATGTAAATGTATATACGTCCTCCGACGTGAACTGGTTAACTCTATGAGTTGAGCGCATGACCTGAAGTTGCCCATTTACTCTACAGTGCCAAGGGAAATCAAAGCAAAATGGCTTGCTCAAGAACACAAGCAAGTAAGAACTGTAATTAACTGTTGTCTGACTATCTCCAATTGTACCCACACTATTTGGAACCAGCCTGGTTACACCACTGGTTATAGTTTCGCTTGCAAGCTCTTTGACAACACCGAGTATAAAGCTCTTGGCAAAGGGCAAAACCTCATCTAAAAAAATTATCAAATTATTAATTTCAGGAGTAAAAAAAACAAACTTACTTTAACAGGTCGTCCTTGCCATCCTTTTTCAGAAAGTTGGTCAGGTAGGCCCGGGCCACCTTGTCTGTCAGAATCTCATCCAGGGACAATACCCGCTGTAGACGGAGGTCCTGCAGGGGTTTGGAATGGTGCCTGGCGGTGGCAGCGGCAGCGGCAGGCTGGCCGTAGGACTGATACTCAGGTCCACCCAGGAGTCCCAGGCGGCGCTCACACTGGACTTTGGCAACGTTACACTGGAAAAGATGACACGATTATTGTTGGCACACTTGTGAGTACTTGTGATGGATTCGGAGGACTTATGATAGACTTGTGATGGACTTGTGATGGACTTGTGATGGACTTGCGATGGACTTGCGATGGACTTGCGATGGACTTGCGATGGACTTGCGATGGACTTGCGATGGACTTGCGATGGACTTGCGATGGACTTGCGATGGACTTGCGATGGACTTGCGATGGACTTGCGATGGACTTGCGATGGACTTGCGATGGACTTGCGATGGACTTGCGATGGACTTGCGATGGACTTGCGATGGACTTGCGATGGACTTGCGATGGACTTGCGATGGACTTGCGATGGACTTGCGATGGACTTGAGATAGACTTGCGATGGACTTGCGATGGACTAGCGATGGACTAGCGATGGACTAGCGATGGACTTGCGATGGACTTGCGATGGACTTGCGATGGACTTGCGATGGACTAGTGATTGAGTTGTGAGGAATCGTAATGGACTTGGGAAGACTTGCGAGGACATGTGAGGATTTGCAAGGACTTGTAAAAACTTGTGAGGACTTATGGTGGACTTGGGAAGCTGGTGATAAACTTGGTTACAACATTGGATGTGTATTAAGACTAATTTTGTGAGAAGCCATCATTGCGATAGCACCACACCAACACACATGCCCTCATGCTCGTCAACTTGAGGTGTGGACGCATTTTTGGCGTAGTCTAAACATTCTAGTGGTCAAAGAAACAATGAGCATGTACGTATGACCTGAGTTACGTACCACTGTAGTGATGCCTTCTTGTTTTGTTCCGATGGATCAGTTTGTATTATTAACGGATTCTAACCTGGTTGATGTATCTCTTGAGGTTCCGAACTCTGAGCAGGTTAGCCTTGCCGCTACTCTTGGCAGACTTGTCCGTCTCTGGCCCTCTGGCCTTCTTCAGGTCTTGAATCATGGTGGCGTGCATTATTTCAGTGATGATGTGGTACCTGCAAAAAGAAAAGCTTGATTGAATCTTGGAAGCTGCGGGCCAACGAAATTGAACAAATTCGTGTTCACACCAAGTGAGAAGGGAGGGTGTGTCGTGAGAGTTTGTAGTCTCAATTTGGTCGCCGCGGGTTTTTCAAAATGTTTACAAATTTAGCCACAAAACATAAATCACAGAGCAGTAATGGTGTAGTCGTGGTGTAGTCGTAGTCGTAGTGAAGTTGTAGCAGTCGTATTGGTGTCATATTCTTGTCGGGAAGGTTCATAGACTTTCGTAAAGTCGGAAAAGGCCATGACTTGACACGAATTGTCATGAAACATCACAACATCACTACGACTTTAGTACGACTCTGATATGACTGCCAGTCGTGGGGGTCGTGATGAAGCTGTGACAATGTTGTAGCGGGATCGTTGGAGGTCATTGCAATTCGTGATGAATGTCATGTCAGTGTTGTGCCAGTATCGTGGGGGCTTCGTGGGAACACAGTGGGGGCACCGTGTCAGCATCTTGCTGGCTAGGTAAGCGTGACCATTCGCGGGTGGTTGTCACAATGTCATCGGGGTCGGAAAGATGTCTTCACATCGTGGAGGGTGGTAGCAACGTCATGGGAGATCGTATCAACATTGTGGGAGGTCGTAGCGGTACCGTAAGGGTACCAAAGGGGCACAGAGGGGGCACTGTGTTGGCATCTTGCGGATAGATGGAATACAGAAATGGTGACTGCACGGTCTCTTTCTGAACTTCTTTCAGGTGAGACACACACAAACAAGTAGATTATAATCTTTAGAAAACTTTGTACAGTTATTTAAAAATTGTAACGGCACAAGTGTGAAGTGAAAAATGAGAAAATCAGCTGATCTAAGAAAAAGTTGCGTGCCTATTAGAAACAGGATCCAGTTACGAGGCCAAACAGTGCGACTGACCTTATCTGCTGCAGCTCCTCTACGTCGCTGCACATGTTGATCAGTTTGATAAACTCCTCGTAAGATGCAGCGTAGGCATACTTGCGCTTGTGGGTCTCGGCCAGGCTCTCACGGTGCTCCAAAAACGAGACTAGCATGCTGTTGAGGAAGTACGGGTCACAGACCATGTCCACAGCCGGTTTCAGAGCTGCAATGAGGTATACAACAAAAGCCAGGACAAACTTAGGGTTTAAAAAAAGAAAGAAAAGCAATTACAAACATTTCAGTAATACCCAAGACAGTTGAGTCTGGTCAAGAGCCTGACACGTGGGTAGTTTTAAATGGCCGATAAAACCAGCTAGTTTTTAACACTTTTACACTACATTATATATGTGACCTGTTCGAACGAAACCCGGACAAAGTCGCACAATGAGTTTTATTACAATGTACTTGTTGAGCCATTATGGGGTGGGTTTTACCATTTTTAGGTTTTGGGTTTTCCTGAATCACAAACTATTAATCTACAATCTCCCAAAATTTGAACATAATCCGTCAACCAGAAGTGTGTTTTTTGTTTATTATGTGGAACAATTGTGTATAGAAATAACAGCTTTTCTGAATTTTAAAGCTGTTTATCTAATAATTACAAAAATGTAGGTTGTCAAGGTTTTATCACCAAATCCTTACCCCAGGGGAGATAGGGTGGGGGTACATATGTAAATGATACATCATTTTAAAGCTGAGATGCTTGAGAATTTGAAAATAGCTCAATCTAAAAAACTTTGTCAGGGTTTCGTTGGAGCAGGTCACATATGTACTCCTGTGAAGTCTGGTTCATGACAACTTTCATTGGTTAAAACCCCACATAGCATACGCAATAAGTCTGTATATTAATAGTCCTAATTCGTTCTGCAATACCGGTACATCACTCCACATCGAGCAGTACGGGTGAAATGCATGCGTATCACACAAAAATCCACATTGCACAGCCTACAAAAGCCAAAATATACGTTATCTTTACATTTACTGCACATTAGACAAGGCCATTTATCACTGCATGTACTTCTGCTATGGCCTTGACTGTGTTTTAGCTTGTTTGGTATAAATAATTATTATAAGCATCCCACCAAAATAGCCAACATACACAAATGTACAATATTGCGCAGTACAAAATTCACTAAAAGGTACTTCCGGAAAGCATGCAGATTGTAACTGTGCACTTAGTTTCATTGTCTTGATCCCAGTCTTCCCACATGGAATTGTGTTGACAAACACATGAATATAATGGTACAGTCAAACCTGCCTTTGCGGCCACCTTGATACAGCGGCCACCTGGTTTAACTGGCCACCTTTGCTTGGTCCCAGTTTGATTCTTGCATTAACATACCATAACCATTTCTGCTAATGCGGCCACTGCGTAACGCGGCCAGTGGCCAACCCATAATAGCCCACAGCAAATAAAATGTGTACAATTACATTGCCGTGAAACCTGTGTACTCCGGCCGCAGAAATGAAGTGCGCCCTCTGTTGACTTTGAAATCTCCCCTGTTGTTTGGTTCCTGGACTACCTACATGTACATGTATGGGTGTGTGTACATGTGTACATCTTGCTATAGTGGCCACTTGCGTATAGTGGCCACAAAAACCGGCACCGTCGCTGGCCGCTATATCAAGGTTTGACTGTACTAATAAACTAACTGTTGGCATCTTGCAGTGATTGTATGTATTTCAAAACAGAAAAAATAGAAAAATAAATATAACAAAATCTGATGAAAAATAATCCCACGTCTGTGTTCGGTAAAATTAAAAATAATTACGGCGCTAACTGGTTAAAAAGTATGTTGAAATCATACATGTTAGGAGCTCGAAAGTAGGGCATTTCAAGAAAAGAAAAAAGTACATGTAGAAAAACTATGGAACGAGCAAGGAGAAAAACCTACAGTTCCATGAATTTTAGGCCGAGGTCAGGACAAAGTATTAGGAGAAAGAAAAAAAAGCAGCAGACCTCCACAGGATATGATCTCTCTCAGGAGGTGACGGGCGGTGTCTGAGTTGGCGATGCCTGCAGGAAGCATGAGGACCAGCATGACCTCCACCGTCTCCCTGAGAAACTCCCTCTCAGCCTCCTCGCTGACCAGGCAAGGGTGGAGGAGGAAGGGCTTGGGGTTGGGGCAATCCCTGCAGGAGAAGAGAGGGAAAGACGCGAGGTGGACACAGTGACTTAATAATACACCCTATCAGCCGATTTCACAAAACCTTACACAATGGCACAAGACCCTTGCACCACAATTCATCAAGTTGCACAACATTTTTTTGCTGCGCATTATTTCGGTTGCGACAGTTTCACGTACATAAGTTTGAAAGTGCGTTAGTTCATAACTTACACAGTCAATTTAGATGGCGTAAGTTGTGGCACAGCGACTGCAAATGACAAGTTTTACCAGCAAATCATAATCGCTGTGGAACCTGTCATTGCTCAACTTATTAAACTTGATAAAATACACCCACAGCATGTTTAAAGTAAATGAATAGCTATTTTACACTGTACATGTACCTGTGACATCTTTTTTTTAGTTGCCACACGATTTCGCAGAAAGTCAGAAAAAACTATTTTCAAAATGGTGGGCGTAGGTTATTCAATTACTATTTTGTGAAAAAACACAATTATACACAAACAGCCGTGATAAACACTGTTAATGTCCTCGTCCAGGGTGTATATATAATTTTTAACGTTGCGCAGCTATGCCAAGTATTGTGAAATCGATTTTAAGTTTACTGCGCATCTACACAAACAATGTGTTTATACATGCGAGTCCTACATGTATGCATTGGGTATTGCTACGCACTTTTTCGTGAAATCACCTTGGGCGGGGGTGAAAACTGGTTTTGTTTCGTTTTGCCGTGTTGTGGCATTGAATTTGTAGTACATACCGTATATGTGGGTAATTTTGTAGTATGTGGGTAATTTTGCAGGGTGTGTGTTTGAGTCTAGCCTGGGTACCCAAGTTTTTGCTACTCGTAGCACTACTCGCGTTTTGTTTAACTATTCGATTACTCGTGCCAGCCCGAGTAGCTATAAATACTTGCGAGTAGTGATTGTTAGCAAGGGATGATTGTTGACAGTCACCGATTAAGTTGTGGTCGTATGATGGAGCGACGCAAAATGAATTGACTTGCCGCTCCCCATAATTGCACGCCTACAATGGCACGTCTTATTCCCAAATAATAAGGTTTAATGAACTATTAAATCCTTTGAGTGAGCTGACACGAAATTTAGCAAAAATCATCGACCGCAGATGTTCCCAGTCCGCAGAGTTTATACAATTGAAGCCATACTTCTCCTGCAGATATCAGGTTTCAAAACAATGTTCCAGGTTCGGGTCGATGGGATCGTAAATTAATTCAGCACTAAATTCATTCATGTGAAATATTTTTTTATTTTTATTAAAGAGATCGTATACGTTTGGTAATTACTCCAAAGATTTATGGCAATAAAAACTTACTTGGTAAGAAGAACAGCAGCTTTGGATAGTATAATGCATTTTTAGAAACTTTTCACTTCGAAGTACTGCGGTTATGGAAAAAGATATCACTTTTTATTCTAACAAAATTGAATCTGACAAGCGTTACTGCAGTGACGTTTTTCAGAGCATATATTCCAATGCAGATTATTCTTTCTGCGTGGACATAACCGCTCCAGATTTTCGGCAATATTTCAAAATCGCAACCACCTTTTGAAATGAAATTTTTACAGATTACTTTTATGGTATATATATCTATAACTACATTTGTATATAGGATTGAAACAAACAGTGGGTTCCAATTACCAAACATATACGATCCCTTTAAGGCGCGACAGCAAACAAAACGTAATCAGACAAAGAGATTTTTTTCTGGCATGTTTGTGACTGGCCTTGGACGTTAATATAGTTTGAATTTATTGAAATTACCGTTATGCTGTGAATGAGAACACATGGTGACTGATAAACACAGGTGTGATCGTAATTTTACACCTTGTGAAAATTGTGACTGATAATAATTACTAATAGTGCTGGGCGAGTAGTGATTTTTCCCACTTGCGTACTCGCGAAGAAATTACTCGCAAATTGTACTCGATTACTCGCAAGTAATTTTTTTCGCAAGTAAATTAGTCATTATACAAATATAACATGGTTTGAGGGTGGATAGTCGATATTAGCTCCCTGAGGTATTGAAAGTTGACAAACTACATACATGTAGTTCCTGAGGCGAAGTTTGTCAACTTCTAATACTGAGGCAAGCTAATATCAACTACCCAAATGTGTTTTATTATACCGTACCTCATACATATTCAGTTATTTACAATTTCAGGATCTTGGGAAAATGCTGATTAACATTTACGTGTACTGGGCACCATCTTTTAATGACTACGCCCGAGTCTGCTAGTTGCAAGATTGCATCGTAAAGCGCGTGCGTAGTAGACTACCGGTAGCACAAGGGTAACCTGTGTGCTAGTCTACTACGCATTTTTTTTTCCGTAAATACTCGCATGCGCGCTTGGCAAACAGCAAAAATAGCGACTGGTACGTGATGGCGAATGGACCAGTGAGAATTTGGCTCTCGATCATATGTACCAGAGGTACATGTATAGTAATAATCTTCCTCATTATTTTAACACTAATTTCTGCCCCAAATTTAACTGTGATAAGTCTGAACAGCATATCGGTAAAGTAAATAATACTTACTTGACAGTGGTTTCCCTCAGCTCAGCAAAATAATCAGTGAATTTAAAGACAATGTCACTGGTGAAAAAGCGAACCTAAATAAAAGGAAACAAAATTAAGAAAATAGGAATGCACAGCCATGGTATACAGATAAAAGCTGAAAATTGTTCATTCAACTATTTTTTTACAACTTTTATTAGTGCCCTCTTGTTGTCTATTTATGTGCGCCATATTTTATTCATCACACCAAATTCTTAAATTTATCACACCAATTTTCTAAAGCAACTGTTGATTTTTCCCTTCTATTCATTGGAGAATTAACATAAAGCACCGACTGTTTGACATTAGGGAATAAAACACGACCTAAATAGTGTTTAATATGATACCCAGTGGATTTCTTAAAATCTGTTGACATATTTCAACTACCATTTTTAGTATGTTTGGACACAAAAATAGGCAGCCAAGATTAGTGTTCGGTATAGCGACATTCCACTGTATAGCATTTCATAATAATTTAGTATTTGTTTGTTTGTTTGCAAATGTTGTATAAATACATTTGAAGTTAACCAGTTTGAGCCGGAGGACGTACATGTATATAAACGCCAATTTTTTCGGAAATGTCTGTCAGCAGCGAGCAAGGCCGGAAATGCGCGAGTGTGCTTCCCGGTACCATCGGCCTGAACCCGCCTCGGATCAAGTTTCTTTAAAAATAATCCCGCGCCTCAGCTCGGTGATGTTAAAATAATCCCGGCGCGAATTGGTTAATGTACGTCTGAGTTTACGGAATTGCCTTTTCTATACACAGGTATTACGAGTGCTGCAATGTTTTGTAATTGAGGTATTTTAACTATTCAACGTGACAATGCAATAAAAGACCAATCGAATCCCGTGGTTCTAAAGTAACGCATTTCATTAACATAGCGACAAACCCTGAAGTATTACTAAAATGTCAAGGCTGTGAATGAAGCTGCCAGTGATTAGACTCCACATGGGTGGCCAGTTTACATGTAGTACACATGTACAATATACCATACATCCAGTATACAATGCAGCCCACACTGATCACATACGTTGCAGATACAGCACAGCCTTGCACTCAAGGCTACCCGGTAAAGAGCTATTTGAATAATGAGTTGATGATCAAATTTGAACTACACCAGTTGTTCGGTAAAATTAATGTAATGATTACTTGCCTCGTCGATATTCTTCAATCTTTTCGAAAGATTTTCTAAAAACTCCCACATGTCCTCCCTGTAAGCAAAAAAGAAGAAGACAAAAGTGAAGAATATCTTACTTACGGGCCTGTGAGTGACCAGAAGGGGGGACCTATTTCCCTCGACCTTCGACCTCGAAAAATAGGTCCCCCTTCTGGTCACTCACAGTTCCTTGGGGGAATAGACGTGCTCTAGTGACCTGATTGCCAGTTCATATGTATACTAGTGGGCGAACTACATGTACATGTATAAAGGAGGACCATTATTTTAAGAAGGGGTATATGCACAATGTATGTACTGTACCTGTACATGAAGGATGGTCAAGTTGCAATTGGGAGAAATATAAAGCATGAGAGAAGAAAGATTAAATAGATTTATATTTTGGAAAGGACGGTGTCGTTGCAGAATGGACGGTAGCTGTACGTGTAAGTACTGGAATAAATTGCGTATGTTGCCACAACAGGATTACAACATAGCCTAATTAATACACTGGTATTCATGTAGGGCATTTTGAAACATATTAATCGTAAATCCTACTTTGGAACATTGTCCTTGTTTACATTCCCGCGATCTGAATGTATCGAGATTTGTTTCGGTTTTTTAAAATTTGTTTTGGGAAAATGATTTTGTGATCCGAGTACCAGGTGTATTATTTACATATTCCATCACTGCATATTTTTGACCATTTCTTAAACTCACCACAGCCGTATTTTGATTGACAAATACGGTGCCTTTTCGTACCGAAGCCATTTGTTTGTGTACGTTTTTCTAAGCGGACCACGCCTGTACCAACCGTTGCTAAGTTGGTCAATACACGCTGTTTGATTGACAGGCCGGATCGATCTATTGTTTTGGTCAATGGAGCCGTCGTGGTTTTAATCATTAGAATTTGTGTTATTTGCCTTTCAACAACGTTTTTTTATTAACACTGTATAGTTTGGAATAAATATGTGGTTGATTTCATCATTTAAAGCTAAACAAGCTTTAAATGATGAAATCAAAATCAAAATTTTCATTTTTGCCGCAAAGTGTCTCATTTACTTGTGCTGGGTCACATTTAAGCTGTAATTTTGAAGAAAATAACAAAATAATGCCATTTCCAAATGTGCTTATCAGAGACGCGCATTTGGACATCATTTGCAAATAGTGCACGCAAGTGTTCGAATGACGCGCGACGCTTGTGTTAGCGCTATTATTTGTCTTTTCAGTGCGTGACACGCAAGTAGCTGCAATCAACTGGTTGAGAATGCGCCCTTATGCAGATTGAAATTTTAGAATATTGTTTTCACGAAAATATGTAGCATTCACAGAGCTAAAACTTCATCGATGGTTTGTCAAACACCTTTTTGATCACTTTTGCTGCTTCCAACGAGTAAAAATGCACAACTGACAAATGGTATATTGTTCCGTAAAATTCGCAAAATAATAGTACTTGGCAAAATACCGGTACTTACTCTAATGCAGCCGTAAATTCACTGGTGTCCTGCCCCAGCTGCGTGTACCAGCTCAACACAAAGTCATTCACGATCATGTCAAAAACTGTAATGAAAAAAAAAAAAAACACAAAATGAGAGGGAAACGGCCGCTTGAAGGTACACTATTAGTAATTGTTTGAATTCTCAGGAATTGGTGGATTCGGGTGGTTGTATTTTATAGTAAATATCATTTTACTGACCTGTCCGAAGTTTTATAATCATGGATGCTGAGAAAAGCAAGAAAAACGGCCTTCGTTTTTCTACCAGTGTCGGGCAGTTGTTCTTCGCGATTCGCGATCTAGCGCAATAGAATCATTATTCACTTTTAAATGAGTAACATACATGTACTTCGCACTGGAGGACGTATACATGCAACAAAGTTTTCTTCAGATTTAAAACGGATGACGCATAAACACATCACGAGCAAGGCTGGAAATGTCTGTCAGCAGCGAGCAAGGCCGAAAATGCGTGGGTGTGCTTCCTGGTAACATCGGCTTGAACCCACCTCGGATCGAGTTTCTTTAAAAATAATCTTGCGCCTCGGCTCGGTGATGTTATTTAAAAATAATCCCGGCGCGAACTGGTTAATGTACATGTACCCAGTGGATTTCTAAAAATCTGTTGACATAATATTTCAACAACAATGTTTGGTATGTCTGAAAGCAAAAATCGGGAGCCAAAGATGGTGTTCGGTATAGCCGGTGGTAAACATTTTCAATTTCTGCAAACGGTTTATCCTACCTTTAAATGTTGTCATGTGAGCATTTTCTTTCAGGAATTTTCCCAAATCATAAAACTTTCAATTTGCATTAAAACCAATGGAAAGTAATGATATTGTACACTGTACATTAGAAAAGTCATTTTTCACAATCTTAGAGGGTTTGGTAAACCTACTGTACCTACACAGTATGTACGGTACACGTACTCTAGGCCCATCAAATTCCCAAAGTAGTTTTTTTCTGGTTTTTGTGTGTGTTTTTTTTGGGCCAGTTGTGTACGTTTTGTTTGAAAGTGCAGGCATTTATCATTGGTGTACATAAGATTTATTTACTACACAACTTTTTTAAATGCCAAATTTTTTTGTATTGGAGCCACGTCGAAAACCCAAGATTTCGGTTTCCCTTTCGCAACTAGCAAGAATCTAACACGGCTTCTACAATGTCTTCAGTGATCTACAGGTAAATTTCACTTAAGGTTGTTGCAAGGGTTATTAAAGAGGCCCTACTACCCAGGTTGAAATTTAACCAAAATTACTAAATACCTTAGAGAGTTGATAGCTTCCGATTGATTGAAACTCGATCACGTGGGCAGGCGTTATATGCAGTAACAGACCAGCTTTCAAGAAGGGGAAGCGAATGAATGGCCCCTGAACCAGCATTGATCAAGCATCATGTACGCCAATGTTTGGCCAAATACAACAGTAATTGCAACAATACAGCAATCCGTGCCAAATCGGTTTGGTCCATTACCAGCAGCCATCAACCCAGTCTGTTATTACGCAGTGAATACCGGGTCCTCACACTGTTATTCCCTAATTAAAGTCCGACCTCATTACATTTTAGTAAAAAAGTCAACATGGGCCTACATGTAACTTACCTTCCTTGACGGCTTTGTCCATGTTGCGCGAGATCACCGTCCCGCGCGGCCGACGCTGCCTGCGTGATAACACATCCTGTCAATACAAACAGACAAACAGATGAGTCAATTTGGTGCAGCGGTTCATTTTCTTGCCTTTCACCTCGTATGAATTGGCTTTTTCTTGCGAGGTTCTCCTCCAACCTCTGAAACAGTAATATTTGTTCTTATTGTCTTAGCTTGTGATCTGCAGAAATACATTGTACATTTGGTTTCTTAACCAGTTCGCGCCGGGATGATTTTCACATCATCAAGCCGAGGCGCGTTTTTTGTTTTAACAAAACGCAATGCGAGGTGGGTTTAAGCCGATGGTACCGGGAAGCTACGCATTTGCCGACCTTGCTCGCTGCTGACAGACATTTCCGGCCTTGCTCATGATGTGTCTACGTGTCATCCATTTTGAATCTGGAGAAAACTGCGTGTATAACTCCTCTGGCGCGAAATGGTTAAAGGTAGGATACACCAGTAGCTTGAATTATCATGAATGGGTGCATTTAGGGGGTTGTAAATGTAGTTTATAGTAAATATCGTTTAACTGGCCTGTCCAAAGTTTTACGATCATGGATGCTGAGAAAAGCAGGAAAAAACGGTGTTTGTTTTTCAACCGGCGTCGAGCAGTGGTTATGTTGTTCTTGTTTTTTCCGCGATCGCCATCCGGCGATCGTGTTTTTTGTTTATAAAATTAAATTTTCAAAACAATCACAGGAGATCTAGCCCAATTATTTTGCTGGATGCCAACAATAATTATTTACTTTCAAATAAGTAAGATATTTCTTATTATAACACACCTCTTGCTAAATCTGTATTCTGGTTGGCTGAAACACGGTCACGTGGGGTTAACTAACATGTACATGTAGACTAGTGCATGAGATTTGCGCTACTGTGAATTTGCGGAAAAAAAGTTCCCGAAGCGGGCAATAGACTTAAAATGTTTGACCGGTTACAGCACCCTCAAGAGGTTTGCCAGGCTCAGCTTAATATGAAAAATGGCAGCATCTGGATCGGATCACGATTATTTCATATTTTGGACCGAAGTGTGTTATAAAACATGATTCGGTCACTAGAGCACGTCTATCCCCCCTCGGGCCTACGAGTGACCAGAAGGGGGATCTACATTTATTTCGCTCGACCTTCGGCTTCAGAAAATACGTTCCCATTCTGGTCACATCTTTCCCTCGGAGGAATAGACGTGCTCTAGTGACCTCATTGCCAGTCCATATTTTCATATTATAACACACATCTTGCTAGTTCTGTATTCTGGTTGGCTGAAACACGGTCACGTGGGGTTAACTAATATAGGCTAGTGCATGAGATTTGCGCCACCGTGAAATTACATGAAATAGTTCCCGAAGCGGGCCAATAGACTTACAATTTTTGACTGGCGACAGCTCATCTTAATATGAAAAATGGCGGACTTGTGAGCGTATTTGTGGACAGAGCTGTTCTTGATTTACGTGTGACTGGACATAACATTATATTAATATTTTTTTAAAGAACTACACAGCTCAACAGTTTCTCACCATGACTTTGTTGACCAGGATGTTGGCCGCTGGCGAGGGGCTGGCTAGCACAGACGGCTTACGCTTCTTGCCCGAGAACGCCACTATGGCGAACCCTATGAGAAACCCCACCACAGTGACCCCCAGGTACAACACAACGGAGGTCAGGTTGGTGAGTCGGATGAAGCCCAGCTGGTATGAGATAGCTACAAACGCCACCAGGCCCCCCGTGGTGTATACGGTGAGGTAGCCCATGATGGCGGTGACTATTGGTCACAGACCTTTCCGTTTGTCTACACTGTACGAGGCTCTCGATTCCAGGAACAGATTTTCAGTGCCCATCAACATAGAATGTCAACACTTTCAGGCTGAAAAATAAAAGAAGACAAGTTATTAACCCTAACTCCCTACACAACAAAGGAAGTTGGAGGATTTTGAAGGAATTGTATTGTTCAATAACAATGGTGAGGGAGTTAGGGTTAAACACCACAATTTCAGGAATTTTTAACTTTGATTTTAAAAGGTAGGATACACCATTGGTGATTGATTAAATTATCAGGAATGGGTGGATTTGGAGGGTTGTATTTTATAGTAAATATCGTTTAACTGACGAATCCGAAGTTTTACAATCAAGGGCGTCCGTCTTCAACTGGCGTCGAGCAGTGTTTCTCTTGAAAAAAAAAGCAAGAAAAACTGTTTGTTTTCAACGACGTCGGGCAATTTTTTAATATACAATTCAATTCTTTAGAACACTTGCAGGTTATCTAGCGCAATCATTTTGCTGAATGCCTAGAATCATTATTTACATGTTCTTTCAAATAAGTAAGATATTTCTCAATAATTCGGTAGTAAACATTTTTTAAATCTGCAAATGGTGTATCCTACATTTAAAGGTATAGGGAGTGTTGGTAGTACAATATTTGTAGCTCTTTAACCCTAACCCTCCCAAATCCTCCAAATTCCTCATTGCAAAATGCAGGATTTTGCAGGATTGAGGTCACTTGGAGTTTGATGCATTGCAGGATTTTGCAGGATTGAGGTTACTTGGGGTTTTACCCCTGCAGGAATATGGAGGATTCAGGTTATCAGGCTGAATGTGACACACAAGGATTTTGCAGGATTGAGGTCACTTGGAGTTTGATGCATCGCAGGATTTTGCAGGATTGAGGTTACTTGGGTTTTTACTGACTGCAGCCAGGGCAAGACTGCAGGATTTTGCAGGATACAGGCTGTATGGTCACCAGTGACCAATATTGGAGGATTTTGCAGGATTCAGGTTACTTGGAGTTTTAACAATTTAGGAATTGGAGGATTTTGCAGGATTCAGGTTATGTGTAAGTAAAAATGGGTAGGGAGTTAGGGTTAAAGAGTAACCAACCGATTGTTAAATCGCTAACCACAAATAAACCACACTAGCGCCCCCTAAACAAAGATCTTACTATAATTCCAGGACATGTTAGTCCGGCAGTTGTCCATTTGAGCAATATGGGCAATATTATGGGGCAATATTATGGGCAATATTATAGGCAATATTATAGGCAATATTATAGGCAATATTATAGGCAATATTATGAGCAATATTATGCCATTAAAGAATGTATGAGCAATATGGGCAGTTGCCCATATGAGCAGTTGTTAATATGGGCAGTTGCCCATAATTATGGGCAATATGGGCAGTTGCCATTATGGGCAATATGGGCAGTTGCCTATATTCGACTACCTCCCTTCGCTTCGTGTCTGGAGATACCGGTAGTTGAGCTGGCCTACACCTCGGAACCATTATATCTCACCATGCTGTATTTGTATAATACTGACTACTTGATGAAACCTGAAGACAGGGCGCGCAACTTTTTTAGTTATGATAGTAGTCATTTTGGATCCTTACTACCGGTATGTTCTCATAATTATTCAGTCACTTAATAAAATATTCAGTCACGGTACAGTATACATGTATGCTTTAGAAACTGGATGTACATATTTAAGTTCATGTAGAATCACCAATAAAAACTTTTCAAAAAATAATAACAATTAAAAAAAATACTTAATTTTATATGAAAATACACGACAGGTAAGGTACATAACGTGTATTAGCGTTTTATGCAAATTTGGCATATTTCTACTACTTGGATTTTTAAAGACTTTTAGTATTTCATTCTAGACCTTTAATAGAAAAGCAAAAAAAAATGTTGTCAATTTGTGTGAGGTAAAACATTATTTTGCCTAGTGTACTATAACTTAAAGGTAATGGTAGGATACACCATTAGTAATTGCTTTAATTACCAGGAATGGGTGGATTTATTTTCTAATAAATACCGTATACCTGACCTGTTTAAAGTTTTACAATCATGGATGCGAAGAAAACAGCAAGAAAAACTGTGTTTATTTTCAACCGGTGTCGGGCAGTTGTTCTTGTTTGTTATTTCGCGATCGCCTGTATAAACATTTTCGGAACAATTAATTAATTTAAAGAATATCTACATGTAGTGCAATCATTTTGATGCCTAGAATCATTATTTACTTTCAAAAAGTAAGATATTTTTTAAATTATATTTCGGTAGTACAAATTTTCGATATCTGCAAATGGTGTATCCTACCTTTAAACTCTAACATCTGAATGCAGGATGAAGCTCTGATTTTTTTCTCAGTGAATTCATGTTTTTTCCTGGTAAAAGTGAATATTTTCACACCAGGTTGGATAGACCGTTCATTGTGATGCATAGAATTGAGGCATTGTATGGATACCTTTTCATGTTCCTGACAATTATGGCATTGAACTTGTTAGTATAGCAACGCCCATAGTCTATTTATTCCCAGATACACGTATGACCATGAAGGCAACGCTTCATTGCCCACAGACCTGGTGCAGTGACACCAGACTCAATACTTGTTCATTAGGGTAGCTATTTTTTTCCTATGGTTTTAATTTTTTTGTCTTCAAAGTTTGGCTGGTCAGTCGACCAAAAAAAAGAAGGTACATGTAGTTCCACCGGCTTAGATGGCTACGTTAAAAGTAGGATACACCATTGGTAATTGTTTAAATTATCATGAAAGGGTGGATTTGGGGATTTTACAATAATGGATGATGAGAAGAGCAAGAAAAACGGCGTTCGTTTTCAACCGGTGTCGGGCAGTGGTTCTTACATGTATGTTGTTCTTGTCTTTTCGCGATCGTCGATTTTTCAGAAAACAATTACTGTACATACATTGTATCTAGCGCAATCATTTTGCTAGATGCCTAGAATCATTAAAATAAGTAAATTATCTTTAAAAAAATTGGTAGTAATAAAAAAGGGATACCGGTATCTGCAAATAGTGTATCCTACCTTTAAATGATGAGAAGTGCATATTATCTTTAGTTTTGCTAATTTCAGTGAGTTTATCATGAGTTGATATCACTACAAAAATATATTAAACCATTTTTAACAAGATAAAATACATTGTATCTGCACCAAGCAGTTCACAAATTGTTTTGGCTGTAGTGGCAGCCATGACATAAGTGTACATGTACCAGTACTAAAATGCACTAAAGACACCTGATACGATGCAAGGCAACATCCTCTCATCTTCCTAGATTCCACAGGTTTATGTACTTCATGTACTTTTATGTACCGTACACTACCTTGCGTATAAATCTGACTTTTTCAATAGCTTTTCAAATAACAGCCGGATTTTTTGTGTATATATATGTCAATATTTTTTGCAGGGTTCTAGATAGGTTTGATGGTTATCAAAAAGGGTGTGTTGTGTTGGTTGTTTTTTTGGGGGGAGGGGTCTGGAACCCAAAATAGGATCGGGAACTAAAAATAGGGTCGGGAAACCAAAATAGGGCTGGTCAGAAACTGAGAATCAAAAAAAGAAAAAGAGAAGCCCTTTTTAAAACGTTGCCATTTTTCGAGTGTTTCCGAATGTTGTACAATGTACGTACAGTACATGTATTACCCTTTTAACATCCTCTAGGCATTCATGCGGGGTACAGTAAACACTATTCAATTCTCATACCATATATTGTACGCCAGTGTAGAGAGTTACACACAGCAGTTTACTTGAAAGTACAATGTAGTATTTTGTAGTAACATGTACATGTAATGGGTTACATTGGGGTTAAAGGTAGGATACACCATTGGTAATTGCTTGAATTATCAGAAATGGGTGGATTTTTTTTTTTTTTTTTTTGGGGGGGGGGTGTATTTATCATAGTAAATACGATAAATAATTAAATATACGAATAAATGTAGTAAATATTGTTAAACTGACCTGTCCAAAGTTTTACAATCATCGATGCCCCCCAAAAAGCAAGAAAAGCGGTGTTTGTTTTTAACCGACGTCGGGCAGTTGTTTTTGTTCGTTTTTGTTTTTTTAAATCGTAATTGTTCGGAACAATTACAGGACAAATCCAGGGCAATCATTTTGCTGGATGCCTACAATCATTATTTACTTTCAAATAAGTAAGATTTTTCTTAATAATTCAGTAGTAATATGTTTCGATGGCGTAAGTCAAGAGAACGAAATTTATCTAGTCTTATATTTTTTTTCTAAGAAGATAAATTAGTTCCAAGTCACAAGTGTCTTGATCTTTCCTCCTTTAATTAAATTAAATTAAGACCAAATAAAATTTGAGTAAACAGAGGACAAGGAAGGAAATATAAGCTTTAAAAAAATGTTGTACGAAAACACAATGCATGCCAGAGAACAAGGCTGGGGAAACCTCCTTTTAAAATTGAACTAACCCTAACCCACACAGGGTATTAATTCCGTGAGCACCCTGCCAAATTGTGCAACAGGATGCAGCACAGCTGAAATAGAACCCTGCTAAATGCAACAACATGCACTAGTGGATTAGGTTGCATTGTGGCCAATTTCATAAAACCTGTAAGCATAAACATTAACTTCTAGCACAAAAACAGCTTTGCTCAATAAAAACAGGTTACCAGCCAAAACTTCATGCGCTTTTTATGCTAAGCAAATGCCAGCTGAATTATCAGTCACAAATCAACTCAAAATTAGATTTGTAACCCAGTCCCCCCCCCCCCCCCCCCCCCCCAGGACCAAGCTTGATGCTATTAAGTAAATGTATGTGCTTACATGTTTCATGAAAATGCCCCAGGTATACCAGCAAGCCTGCTAGGTAAACAAATCAAAACTTGCATCAACTTGTTACCATTGGTGCATTTTGTTCCATTTAAACAGGATATTAAGGGGCAGGGTTAATGCAGACTCTACATTTCATTTCCTTTTGCTGCGAGAAGGTGGAGTGCCATAGCCTCGTGGTCTGGAGCATTGAATTTGTAATCTGTACTAGGTTAAGCTACAGGTTGTGGGTTCGAGTCCGGCCTGGGACTGCGATACGTGTGCCCTTGGGCAAGGGACTGCGTTACGTGTGCCCTTGGGCAAGGCACTTTGTCACTAATTGCTTCTCTTCACCCAGGAATAAATGGGTACCTATAAGGGCAGAGATTGTTGATACTATACTATTAGCTTCTTTGCGCCGAAATGGAAGCATCGAGCTGTATACTCCCCAGGGAGTTGAGAGGGCACTTGAAATGTTTCGTGGGCCCAGTGAGCAAGGGTAAAAATTGTAGCGCCGCGAGCGCCAGTATTAGTGGACACGTGCATGCGCTTTATAAATATCCATTATTATTATTATTATCTAAGACAATAATAATATTGCTGCCAAACCAGATCTAATTAGCTGGAATTGTTGGAGAGGCATTTTAGAATATACTGAAGGGCCAAATCTTAACCCTAACCATCCCAAATCTTCCAAATTCCTCTTTGCAAATTGCAGGATTTTGCAGGATTGAGGGCACTTGAAACTTCGGAGGATTTTGCAGGATAAAGGGGCATTTGATAAAATGGAATTCTGGTTCAAATATAAAACTATAATTTTAATCCCATTGAGTTACGGGGTCCCAGGATGTTAAGGCACAGGATGCCTTTACAATTTTGGAAGTAGGTTTGTGCATAAGCTTCAATGTCTATTTGTCATACAATGCTTTTATTGTTTACATTGTACTGGGCTTTGAGATACTTGGTATGAAAAGCTTTTTTAAATAAACACTATTACATTTTTATTATGATGCATTGACAATGTCGATAAGGTTTATTGAAATGGACTACCCTCTTTAAAGATTACATTAAAATAAAAAAAAGACAATTATTGTGAAGTTGGAAACAATTTCTAAAATATTGACTTCAACAATTTGCGATGTCCCTCCAGGGCCACCATACAACACAAACCCTCTTCCTCAACATGCGACATATTTTTGTTCAACAAGTTCAAGTTTATTTATTTATTTAATGTAATGTAATCTTAACCAGTTCGCGCCGGGATTATATTAACATCACCGAGCCGAGGGGCGGGATTTTTTTTTAACGAAACTCGAAACGAAAAGCGTGTTCAGGCCGATAGTCCCGGGAAGCACACCCACGTATTTCCGGCCTTGCTCGCTGCTGACAGACATTTCCGAACTTTAATTTGGCGTGTTTATCCGTCATCCATTTTGAATTTGGGGAAAACTTTGCGTTTATATACGTCATCCGGCGCGAACTGGTTAAAGAGGGTAACTAGCTAGTGAGTCCATTTTAGTTAACAAACTGCTTACCATAGGAGCCCTCTAATTATAAGGATTACTGATCACTATACGGTACCATTTTATAAATAAATTATTTTTAAACAATTTGAAATATTATTACTTTTATATTAATTATTAGGTCCTAAAAAATTTAACGATTAAGAAACACATACATGTAAAATGGATACATGTATGCAAAGAGTTTAAACCGGTTGAAGCATTTAAACCTTTTAAGCTAAAATAGTGGAGTGTCGTGGCCGAGCGGTTAAGAGCTTGGTTTTCTGTTCCGCAGAGCGTGAGTTCGAGTCTCGGTGTGGACACGTGTGTCCTTAAGCAAGGCAATTAAACCAAAGTTGTAGGTCCCGTGTGTTGTAAAATTTATAATGTGTGTATATATCTTTCCCATTATAACATTATAAAATTGTATAATGCACGTAAAAGAACCCAGAACACTTATCGCTAAGAGAAGGGGTTTGCCCCGGTGTTCCTGGCTGACACAGCCTCTGTCTACGGGTTTCTTCAGGCTTACGAGCTACAGTGCCTTGAGCACTTTTGAAGGATCCTTGGTTTCATTACCAGAAATTAATAATAATAATAATAATAATAATAAGAAGAAGAATCATTTATTGCACTTTTAAACAATACAAATGATGTACAATGTCAGATACATGTACATGTACATGCTTGGGTCCTAAATTATGCTTCTTTTATACCGTGCAGCAGATAGCCATACAGTACTGTGAGTGTACATACATACATGTACATGTATGTATAATACATACATTGTATTAAAGTCAAACTCTGCAACCAAGCCCTAAGCATACAAAAAATCATTTAATATGCAAAATAGACTACACAAATAATAATCAAGTTCAAGTCAACAGGGCTTCTCGAACATGTCATGGCTATTTAACCCATGGGATAAAAAGGCAGCAGACTCAACAAAAACCTAACCCAAGTTCCTAGCCTGTTCTTACGTACCTCTGTAGAGAATTGCTTGAAAACGGCGAGTTGTTCCGCGCAGCTTGCAGGTCAGGTTAGGGGGGGTACCGGTACGTACAGTCGAGTCGCGTAGCCTTCGTACTGACAAAAACAGAACTTCTTAGTTTGCAGTAGAACTATTCATCAAACATCCGTTAACATAATATGCATTCTCAATCAAGCTCGATTATGATATAACGTGTTGCTACGACTGTTTTATGTATGATTATCCTTAACTACAAGCCAACTACTAGATTGTATCCCAGACGTACATCGTGTAGTTCTGCTAAAATAGAGCTGTTCAATGCGAAGGAACCTGACTACAATAAAGTGATTTGACGTTAAACTTCGTTGACGAGTATCGGGGGGATCGAAGTTTTGTTGCAAAATGTCTAGCTCACAGATAATCGGTTCGTCCGATCGGACCCCCTTCACAGGACCTCGGACACCGATGGAGGTGAAGATGATGATCAAATGTCTGAAGACTCTGGACAAAGACACTTTCAGGAAGCTTTTAAAGGGTAGGCCAGGTAGTGTGAATAATTTTCTGGCAAATGATGATGGAGGGCGCTATTTATGACGATTGTGTATCCGGCCTAGCCTGCCCATACTCCATAGACATCTAAATAAAACCTGGACGTGACATACGTTTTTAAAACTGTTCCGAAAATTGATTCGCGTATGAAGTGTGCAAGTATGCAAAATGCTCATCGCGGGCGTGGCGTGCGCGGGACCGGGAGACGTACGTTCTGTAACGGTCGAAACCGTCACTTCAGGTTCGGATGGAAGGCGATAATGATTATATCTGACGATCGACTACATTGTGATTGGTTTATTCACTACTTTGTATTATAGTCGAGATAACTTTAGATAAGGCCCAGCATGCACGTACAAACTTATCGCGGAAATTCCCATATGCAAATTAGGTGAACAGCGCCGCTCATTATGACGTCATCGCACGTTCTCGCTTTACGCGCGTCATCGCCTTCGGCCACTTTCGGGTACGGACTCGCTTCAGTTTTATGAATGAAATCATTATGCATCGGGTACTGCACATGCGTAGTGATGGTATGAGAAAAAGCTAAGATGGCCGCTGTCTAGTGCTGAAAAAAGCTTCCGAATCGGTGAAGTTTTGGGCGAGTTATGACAGTTTAAAAACTTTTTGCGTCTTCCTTTTTTGGAACTCAAAGTTCTTACTGTCTCAGAGAGTCCATATTTGTAATAATGTTATTCTTTCTCACGAAATTTCTTTGGAAATAAAGCGATTTAGTTCCGAATAGTTCATTTGTTTAGCTGTCGAATGGTGTTACACACGTGGGTGGTCGGTTTGATAGCGCGATGGTCGCGAGCAATATGCATGGCCATTTTTAGATGAAACTCCCAAAATTTGCCAATAATTCTCAAAGGATCACGTGATGAAACACGTGCGGCGTGGGAACGTATCAAGTTACATGGATGGCTCGGTCGACCCCCGCGTCGATGCATTGTTATGGAAATTGAGCGGCGGCGGATCGTTAAAAATAGAATGACTGGAGGGGAATGACCAGCAAATTGGCGGGACAATCTTACGTCACAATAGTCACTGATAATTTTGGGCGTCAAAAGAGTGCAAGTGCGCAGGCGTGCAAATTCTTGCATGGTCTATGGGACAGGTTTGTACATGTACGTGGCATGGCTGCCGTAGCTTGCTCTAGATGTACTCTCATAATGCACTGGATAATCTATAGTGAACCCAAAAGGACATGTAGTCACATAGAATGTCCCGCTACAGTTCGCAATACGCGTGTGTTCTGTGACGCGGCCTATTTTCAGAACAATGACTACAACGATAAAACTAGTATAAATATGTCGTGTCTATAAGATGTCTATGGGCCTGCCAGCTGGCGTGACTTTTTTTTTTCCAGCATTCCTTATTCTTATTCCTCCATGGGTAAAGCAAAGCCAAGGCTAATTATTATAACTAGGTGGGCTAGACTACACTGAATGGAAGATACTTAGATTCTCAGACCCTTGCTTTCCCTTAAATTAAACTCATCCCCACAATAAACTTGAAGTTCAAAAATAGTTGATGAAAAATGAGCATCATCTGAACTCGAACCCCAATCTATTATTACTTGGCTAGTACTAGTACTGTGTGAAAGGTCGAAAGAAGCTGTTTTTAAAAGTGATTTAACTCTGTAAGGTACCTCTGGGCCTACATGTAACTAGTTGATTGAGCAATAACAATATATTTTAGCGTAATTGTTAAAACTACTGAATAATCATGACGCAAGGGGTGTAAAAACGCCCATTCCCAAAAAGATGCAGTGTGCAGCTGAAGACATGGAATTAACTTCCCAAGTATGTAAGACCAACATATTATATGAGCAACTCGAACTGGCTGTTCCTAGACACTGCCAACAGCAGAGACCAAGTGCAGAAATGTAATGCTACTTCGACCAAAAGCTGCAGAAATTACTCCAGTTGACAAGCTCCAGCTCAACTTAGTGGAAAACCCAATCTCGCAAAATACGGCATTTCCAGCCCACGAGTGGAACAAATCACCAAGGAGGATATACCGTCTTGTGAACATTGTGAACATTGAGTCGGCTGTAGAGCTGGGAGCACAGGCTGTACACCATCAAAGATCGCATCACAAGTGTGATGACCATCCTGATCTATTGGCAGAGGCAGAGGAATGCAGAGGTTCAGCCGTATCTGAAGCAATGTACTGCCAAAAGTGTGAATTTACAACTCGGAGACAAAGAATTTACACTGAAATACCTCAAAATGGACCTGGACAACAGACTGCTACTCCCTGGCCTTTCAGGTGGGACTCTACAACAGTGGCATCGCAGCTGCAGGTGCAAGGAGGCTCTAGCAGCTATGGACACGACTGTTTCCTCAAGCTACTGTGACAGCTCCATTTACATGCCCTTGCAGCGCCCTCAATTGACACTCATGGCTTTTATTTTTCTGAAAATAATTACAAGATATCTAGCGCAATCATTTTGCTGGATGCCCAGAATCAACATTTATTTTCAGATGAGTAGGATATTTCTTAATAATTCGGTAGTAAATATTTTCGATATCTGCAAATGGTGTATACTACCTTTAACTGACCGGTCCGAAGTTTTACAATTATGGATGCCGAGAAAAGCACAAAAAACGGCGTTTGTTTTCAACCGTCGTCGAGCAGTTATTCTTATGTTATCTTTTTCTTCATAAAATTTGATTTTTCGGAATAATTACAGGATATCTAGTGCAATCATTTTGCTGGATGCCTAGAATCATTATTTACTTTAAAATGAGTAAGATATTTCTTAATAATTCGGTAGAAAATATTTTCGATATTTGCAAATGGTGATACATCCTACCTTTAGGCATTCACATGCCTTGTATTTTCAAGATCGAGATTTAACTTGACTTTCAATTATTAAGGTGAATTGTGTAATTATATTTGACTTTCCTCTATATTCACTGGGGTTTTTTTTCGGAAGAATTACCATTTCTTCTTATAATTTTCTTTAAATAATTTTCTTTGCTTAAATGTATTTTTCCAACTCTTTGAATATGTATTGGAATTGATATATATATCTATCTTTTCAGGGTTTTACTTGCTAAGATGCAGCAACACCAGAATAAAGAACCAAAGACAGTATAATGTACACCATCCTAGTTGTGTCACATCTTCCCGGGGTCACACAGTGGACTGCAAAAAACTGCACAAGAGGAATAATAATAATAAGAGGACATTCAGGGAGTCCAATTGCTGTTGAGATGGACAGACAATACAACAATCTACTCATCAGTAACTCTAATCAACATTTGTTGCCTCTTCACTGTCGGATTCAGAGCTAGTATCATCTGAATCATGTGCAGGATGTTCTTTGTCATCAGGCTTGAAGCTAGGCAACGACTCCGTCTTAACTTCTGGCTGAATCATTTTTTTGTACCTGCCACACAAACCAGAGACACTGTGTGCGGAAATGTGACATCTTCAAAATACGTCATCATGTACAATCACGAAAACAAACTGTGTAAATGCGAGCCGAAGGAGAAAGAACATCCAAGTGCCCTAACAACATAGGATGCACAGCGACACGCCCTTCTACTTCAACATGGGAAAGGAGAAGCAGGGAGGACTACAATGCGCTGAAAAAAACCTTTGCAAGGCAAAGAGCCGCTACTTGTGAACAGTGTCACCACTGATGCAGATAGATGTCTAGCAGCAGGGGCCAAGTTCGATCAAGGAACTATAGTTAACTAGTGGTTAGTTCGTGACGTCATTAGGGCATGCGCACTGAAGTTGAAGTGCGAACAACTCTAGTCAAACTATTGACCATTAACTGCTAAACTGGTCCTCTCTGTACTGTGCTATTAAAGCGGCTATTGGTTACTATCGATGCGACCAATCGCGGTAGGCTGGTCGTGAATAGTCAACTAGACTAGTCCAACCATCGTCGACTAGCCTGAGTTCGATCAGAGTTAGTCAAACTATAGTTAACTATAGTCCTTGATCGAACTTGGCCAGGCTTGAACACACAAATGAGGACAAGAACTGTTTCTGAAACAGTGCAACAACTAGATCCTTATCATTTTAACAGATCACTATGCTCTGCCATTAGTTCGGCAAATTTTCGTTCAATTATGTTCCCCTGCAACAGTGCCAGACTTAGAAAACAACTGCAAGACCGTTTTGCTGATGATGTAAGTCACAGAACACATGCCGAGGCCATTGCAATTCTCAAAAAATTTAATAGAAAAATGTATAGAATGAAAACAATGGCAGCTAATGCTTTAACTGCCATCCTAAAATGTTAAATGGGGGGTCACAGTCTATGCAAAAAATGTTCCCAAATTTGTAACGGTAATTATAGATTCACATAATGGCACGCAGCACTAGAAGCACTAGGGGCTAAATTTATCCACAGAGGACTGGTAGTATTTCGCATGCCTATTGTACATGTACATGATGATTGTGAACAGTACCATGAACTAGTTCGCGCCGTGATTATTTTAACATCACTGAGCCGAGTCGCAGGATTAATTTTAACGAAACTCGATTCGAGGCGGGTTCAGGGCAGGCTGATGGTACCGGGAAGCACACCCATGCATTTCCGGCCTTGCTCGCTGCTGACAGACATTTCTGGCCTTGCTCGTGACATGTTTATGCGTCATCCGTTTTGATTCTGGAGAAAACTTTGTGTGTATATACGTCCTTCGGTGCGAACTGGTTAAAGTTCAACAAAGTTATTAGTTAATTCTTGAAATACAATAAGCAAGGAGTCAAATCAAAATTGTGACTTGTACTCAGCTTTATATTTGTGTGCACACATTTTCAGGTTTGTTTGTCATTTAATCCAATTTTTTTTATATTTATAATATTTTTATTTTTAAAATAAATTATGTACATAATGAACACTTTTTTTAACGTAAAATAATGATATTGAATGAATGTAAAGAGTTTTGCAATTTGGTCATTGACCACTAATAAACTGTTTCAAATAAACAATCAAATAAGGTTTATTAATTCCAAATATAAATTTGTGATGTATTGCCCGCAGGACTCGATCTGCAGTAGGCCAGTATTCTGTGCGTTGATCCATTGATCGGCTACAATTCAGGCCTGATTTTCTTGGATTTTTGCAATACCAACTGCAAGAATTGAACATATATTTTCCTCTTTCTGTGAAATGATTGTAAAACTTTGGACAAGTCAGTTAAACGATATTTACTATAAATTACAACCCCCAAATCCACCTATTAATGATCATTCAAGTACTGACCAATGGTGTATCCTACCTTTAACTCAACAATGGGCAGCATCAAATGAAAATATCTTAATTTCATTTCCGAAATATAAACAAGACATTCTGATGTCTAGTTTTTAGATCTAGTGCTGAAAAACTGCTTTGCGAATCCGCCGGCCACGGCGGCAAGCTTTTTCCCACTCTGGACTGCAGGTTTTAAGATGTGATTCTCTCTGCTCAATACAGCAAATATGTGAGATGTTCTGCCAAAATGAGAATGGGCAGAGGTTGAAATAAGGGGTCTCAGGCATTAGAATGGTGGATAACATTCTCCTTACAATGCTGTTTGTTGCACTTCAATCGGACATTTCGTTAACCAGTTCGCGCCGGATGACGTATATAAGCGCAAAGTTTTCCCCAAATTCAAAACGGATGACGCATAAACACGCCAAGTTCAAGTTCGGAAATGTCTGTCAGCAGCGAGTAAGGCCGGAAATGCGTGGGTGTGCTTCCCGGCACTATCGGCCTGAACCCGCTTCGGATCAAGTTTCGTTAAAAATAATCCCGCCCCTTGGCTCAGTGATGTTGAAATAATCCCGACGCGAACTGGTTAAGAAGTTATGGCTTTCAAATTTCAAAGTGAACAAAGAAATCGGCAAGGCAGGACTTGAACCTACGACCTCCGGAATACCGGACCGGTGCTCTACCAACTGAGCTATCTTGCCCTATGTTGGCAGTCTCCCAAATTGTCAGTATCTTTGTTCGAAGGCGCTAGTCAGAAGTCATAAACACCAGAATGCTGTGTGGCCAGGGATCACGCCCGATGGCTGTTTGAATTCGCAAATGTTGAGAAAAAAACACTTATAACACTATTTCCACACAATTTCTGTCCAAATTATAGTTAGTAGGCATACCAAAGATTACAAATATCAATAAATCTTAAAAAAAATCATCTTATTTTTCATTATTTTGCAGTTTTCTCCACTATGCCTTTTTTTTTCTTTTTTTCTTTCTTTCTAGCTGCAGTGTTGTTGATTGAAGGCGATGATGTTCCAGAAAGCACTATTTCCACTCTTGCCAGCGACAAACTGTCGCAGGAAATGGTCAGCACAGTCTTTGCTGGCATCTGCACGTTATTAAGATGTGCACTGAGACTACCGGTGACGTCGTTAAAACCAGAGGTACATGTACATGTATGCGTGTTTGCATGAGGGTTGCAGTGAAGCCCCACAAGTCGGTCACAAGTCAATATGATTCATAATGCAATTGCAACTGAATCACGAGCCATTCACAAGCCAATGTCAGGTCAAACACAAGTTAATCACAAAGCCAGTCTCAACCAGTCAGGTTGTGACTGGGTTGTGATTGACTTGTGACTAATCACAGGTCAATTCGAGCGATTCACAATACCTAGAAGCTGCCGTTGGAGGCGCAAATCCTGCTATACCCGCAGTGCATCATGGGAAAAAGTCGGCATCAGTTTGAAAAACGGTATTGATTTTGCATAAACTCATCAGTTTATACGTCTTTTTGGACGCGCACGATTACAATTCCAATTTTTTTCTGCAAATAACAATGTTTTAACCAACGACGCTTCGGGATATATTTATGTTTGTGTTGTACCTCGCGTGAACAATGAAGAATAGATATTTCACTACAATATGATATACGGAAGAAGTCGACCGTAAAGTTTAAAAGTGGCTCTTTTGAGTCAAACGCTTGGTGGCGCACTGCATTGTGAATCGCCCGAATTGTAAGTCAATCATGAGTCGATCATATATCAATCACAAGTTAATCACAAGCCAGCCAAAACCAGTCACAAGTCAATCACATGCCAATCACAAGCCAATCACAAGCCAATCACAAGTAAATCACAAGTCAACACTTTATTCACAAGGCAATCACAGATGAGTCACAAGTCAATCATAATTTAATCAAAAGCCAGTCACAAGCAAGTCACAAGTTGATCACAAATCAATGAGATTAATCACAATTAAATTAAAGATAATCGCAGGTCAATTTGCAAGTCACTCACTGGTTGTAAAACATCCAAATGCATCATAGCAAGGTGAGAGAAATAGCATTAAATATTTAATATCCTGCTGGTTTCTCCTTTTTTATTGTAGATCTTCAAAGAAGACCTAAAGGAATTAAGGTATGTGTATGGATTCCCTGCCAAAATATTTGACATGGAAGCAGAGTTGTATTCGAGTCCCTGCAAGTCCTTTCACAAGTCCTTTCACAAGTCCAGTTACAACTCAAGTCACAAGTCCTTTCATAAAGCCAGTCGCAAGTAACTGGTTGAACAATGACAAAGTAATGCTTCTGTTAACAGTTTATCTGAATAGCTAGTGACTTGAGTTGAGACTAAAAGACTTGCGGTGGACTTGCAGGGACTCAAATACAACTCTGCATGGAAGTCACTTGAACTTTAGAATAAAACCTGAACTCTTTGTAGTGAGGTACATGTACCGTATTTTAGAGAAAACATTGTTACAGGTGGACAAAAGCACAATATTTTCACCAAAGCGCTCTCCATGAGATACTTTTTCGACAAAAAAAAAATCGCTGCAAAAAATTGGAGCATATGGAAGGACAATTTATGACGTCATTATGATGTCATCAGATAATTATTACACAATTATATGACACAAATAAACCAAAAAGGAAACTGACAAAAGAAATCGGCCCAGGTAGGATCCGAACCCCCGACCTCCGGAATACCGGACCGGCGCTCTACCAACTGAGCTATCTTGCCTTATGTTGGCGGTCTCCAAAATTGTCAGTATCTTTGTTCGAGGGCACTAGTCAGAAATCATAAACACCAGAATGCTGTGTGGCCAGGGATCACGCCAAATTTTTTACGATACACCTAGGAAGCGACATTGTGGATATCACTCCATGAGGATACAACGTGTTATCTTACAATACACAAATAAACCACAGGGAAAACTGACTCGGTAAATTTGCTTCAATGTACAAAAAGATAAAAACCAATGTTGATGCCTTGTTGTTTTGATTCATCAGAAATACTTGCATTAACTGAATTACGCACACAAGCAGTATGACGATGTTCACACAAATGATATTTGAATTTCTTTCCATTTAGTAGTATGTATGTATGTATGTATCGGTTCAGTATGCCTAGTACACCCATTCTTTTAGTACATGTACATGACGTTATAGGGATATTTCATAGGGTTTGTGTTTTTATAGGAAAATCTCTCTAATCTCAAACTCTGACAAATTTTCAAAATCACCCTAATTAGACTTCTCCATTTTCTTTAATTACACCCTAACCCAATTCTACCTGTACAACCCTTTACTGGAGACCCAAAATGCTAAGGGGAGACGAAAAATGTCCCCACAACTCGGTCAGATTTGTTCAAACAAAAGAAAGTGTCCCCGTGAACTCGGTGTATGACTACCAATGTGCGCTAGCAGAAAATGTAACATGTCCGTAATATTCTTGCCATAAATATTCTTGCCATAAATGTCCCCCCTTTTTAAACCTGTTGGGGTTTTAAACAAAAGGTGATGTCGGTATATGGAAATTTGTTCCTACTTTGCATTTTATCCTTTTGTGTTTAATACTCAGAGTACCCAAGGAGTTTGTGGCTGACTTCAGCAGTGCAGTGTACGGTGCCAAGTAGGTGTACAATTTGAATTCGGGCAGGGGGAGGGGTAAGGGGGCAGAGTTGTAATGACTTGAGTTAATGACTCGACTTGAGTGTACAACTTGAGTCAAAAGTTTTGGCGACTCTAGTCTCTATAAGGGAAATTACTCAACTGAGTCGAGTCAGTGTGTGGTCGAGTCGAGTCAGTGTGTAGTCGAGTCGAGTCAGTGTGTAGTCGAGTCGAGTCAGTGTGTAGTCGAGTTGAGTCGAGTCGAGTCAGTGTGTGGTCAAGTCGAGTCGAGTCGAGTCAGTGTGTGGTCAAGTACGGTCGAGTCAGTGTGTGGTCGAGTCAAGTCAGTGTGTGGTCAAGTAGAGTCGAGTCAGTGTGTGGTCAAGTTGAGTCAGTGTGTGGTCAAGTCAAGTCAGTGTGTGGTCAAGTAGAGTCGAGTCAGTGTGTGGTCAAGTAGAGTCAAGTCGATTCAGTGTGTGGTCAAGTCGAGTCGAGTCAGTTTGTGGTCAAGTCAAGTCGAGTCGAGTCAGTTTGTGGTCAAGTTGAGTCGAGTCAGTGTGTGATCGAGTCAAGTCACAGTGTGTGGTCAAGTCGAGTCACAGTGTGTGGTCAAGTCGGTATGTATTTTGCTCGAGTCAAAATTTGAACACTATACAATTAATAAACACGTTACAGAAACACAAGGTGCAACCCTACGACGGTGTGTTTGTTGTATCACGGAGGAAGGAAAACAGACTCTCGCTTTATATGTACCGGTACATGAATGTACCATGTAATGTACATGTATGTTATATTCCCAAACATAAACGTGACGTGAACATAAACCGGCAGTCATTGCCTAAATATTTTTTGCAAAGTTTTGCACATACTTTATGGGACTCGAGTCTTATTAGCCTTCATTCGAGTCATTCTGAAGAGGGGCTCGTGGTCGAGTCGAGTCATTTGCCTGTAGTGACTCCGACTTGACCACACACTGACTCGACTCGACTTGACCACACACTAACTTGACTCGACTTGACCACACACTGACTCGACTCGACCACACACTGACTCGACTCGACTCGACTCGACCACACACTGACTCGACTCGACTCGACCACACACTGACTCGACTCGACTCGACCACACACTGACTCGACTCGACTCGACCACACACTGACTCGACTCGACTTGACCACACACTGACTCGACTCGACTCGACCACACACTGACTCGACTCGACTTGACCACACACTGACTCGACTCGACTCGACCACACACTGACTCGACTCGACTCGACCACACACTGACTCGACTCGACTCGACCACACACTGACTCGACTCAACTCGACCACACACTGACTCGACTCAACTCGACCACACACTGACTCGACTCAACTCGACCACACACTGACTCGACTCGACTCGACTCGACCACACACTGACTCGACTCGACCACTACTGTAACTTAATTTGACCACGCACTGTGACTCTATATGACCATGCATTGTGACTTGACTCGACTACACACTTACTCAACTGACCTTGACCTTAAGTTGACCAATGACTCAACTTGACACAGTCATTTCTTTAAAATGACTCAACTCGTGTTACAAAAATCAGTGACTTGTTACAACTCTGTTAAGGAGAAGGGGGCTTTAGGGGTTAAAAAATCCTCGTGGAAACACTCACATCATGACTTTCGACAAAAGTGTGGGATTTGACAACCATGCAACTTAGCTCTCCTATGCAAAAGTCACAATTTGGATCAGTTGTTCAGCAGCACAAAAATGCACAGTCTTTTCGAGTATAGAGTTTGTACCTTGAAGCTGTGGGCAGAATTGTGTTCCCTATAGGAAGACATGCAAAATCTGGACTTAGAACATTTGTGCATTTTTGTGCTGTCAAACCCATAGGAGGGTTAATACAAATTCTGTCAGGGGTGACTTTCCTCACATTTAAAAAAAAATATTTCGAATACAAAAAATCTTTTGAAATATGTGACTCGGCACGAGTAAATGAGACACTTTGAGGCAAAAATAAAATTTGAGATTTTGATTTCATCATTTAAAGCTAAACAAGCTTTAAATGATGAAATCAAAATCTCAATTTTTATTTTTGCCGCAAAGTGTCTCATTAACTTGTGCTGGGTCACATATACGGTTGAAGATTGAACATTAAGTCCTGGTCCTGGCAGCATTATTATCCAAAATAGTTTATCGACCGAGAAATTTGTGTAATATTTTTGTTCCAAAGGCGATCGTCCTTAGAAGCAGCCCTTGTCAACAACCGTAGCAGGCTCCCGACCCTCGACAGGTTAAGATGGAGGCTGGATGTCGGCATCTCAACAAGGTATTTAACAGATTGATTGTCCCAAGTCAGAATTGTTGTGGGCTGTGCGTTAGCGTTAGACCAAGGCTGTCAATTAAACTAGTTCTCTGAACGAGCTGGAGGCCGTTACTAGTGTTGTACAGCTGTACAGTCCATCTCTGTACTGCACACTGGCGCACAGCACCGTGCACACTAGCTTTTACGCACGTATATCCATATGTGACCTGTTCTAACGAAACCCGGACAAAGTTGTTTTATTACAATATACTCAATTTCTCTGGATTTGAGATTTTGTGTTTTTCTGAATCACAAACTATTAATCTACAATCTCCCTAAATTTGAACGTATTCCGTCACCTAGAAGTGTTTTATTTTAGATGATTTTGTGTATAGAAATAATACGTTTATTTTCTGAACTTTAAAGCTGTTTATCTCATAATTAGGTTGTCAGGATTTTATCACTAAAGCCTTCCACCAGGGGAGATAGGGTGGGGGTACATAAATGTAAATGATACATCACTTTGAAGCTGAAACCTACATAATTTGAAAAAAGCTAAGTCTAAAAAAACAGAAATTGTCAACTTTGTCTGGGTTTCGTTGGAGCAGGTCACATATGGCACGTACTCGAGGTGAATGATAGCCTTGAACAAGTCTGTGCAAAGTGGCGACGAACGTTTTCGCAGCCATGTGTAATTTCCACACGTATTGCCAAGTATCACGCGGTCACAGATTTGCCTTGTACGTCGACAATGGAAAATTTGTTAATTACGAGAAAAGCAAAAAAAAACCAGCTTTCGTTTTCAACCGGCTGCGGCAGTGGTTCGTGTAGTGTTCTTGTTTATTTATTCGCGTTCGCTGTCTGGCGAATTGGTTTTTTTTATATAATTTTATTTTTCGGAACAATTACAGGATATCAAGTGTAATAATTTTGCCGGATGCCTAGAATCATTATTTAGTTGAGATTTGAAGGTTTGCATGGCGAAAAGACAATAAGTTAAGTAGTTTGCGGTAACACCACGGTAATACTCTTTAGAGAAATGTGTCGTTCTAAAAAAGAAGCAGAGGGAACTAAACATTTTGGACAGTATGATCTGCTTGTTGTCAGGGGACTGACAGATTCTAACGTTGAAGTGGGGTTATGTTCCGGTTCTTTTCAGAACTAAAAAGAATTACTGTAGTGTTAATACCGCAAACTACTTTTCTTATAATCATTATTTACTTTCAAAAAGAAAGATATTTCTTAATAATTCTGTAGTAAAATGTTTTGATATCTGCAAATGGTGTATCCTACCTAAATCCAACTGTTTAAATTGGGTTTACATATGATTTAAGTTGTCAACTTGTTATCTTTCTTTGAATCCAATTTGTAGTGCTTTGAACCGAGTACTAGAGCCCACCATTCTGATGGAGACAACGTTAAGTAACGGCAGCATTCACAATTTTGAGGTCAGTTGTTACAGACTGTTGTTTTGTTGGATATGGTGGGATATAATTACTGGTATTTGGGATTTTTATTTTTACACCCTAGAGATGTGTGTCATCTCAGACGATATTAAGAGAAGTCACACATATGTGACCTGCTCCAACGAAACCCGGACAAAGTCGCACAATACGTTTTATTATTATGTACTCGTGAATCCATTTCAGGGTTGATTTTCACAATTTTTAGGTTTTGGGTTTTCCTGAATCACGAACTATTAATCTACAATCTCCCAAAATTTATACATAATCCGTCAACCTGAAGTGTGTTTTTTTGTCGATTTTGTGAAACAATTGTGTTTAGAAATAATACGTTTTTCTGAACTTCAAAGCTGTTTATCTCATAATTAGGTTGTAAATGTGTTTATCACTAAATCCTCCCCTAAGGGCAGATAGAGTGAGGGTACATATGTCAATGATGCACATTTTAAAGCTGAGAACCTAGATAATTAGAAAAAAAACAAAATCTAAAAAACAAAAGTTGTCAACTTTGTCTGGGTTTCGTTGGAGCAGGTCACATATAAGTAATTACATTTTCTAATTATTTTTTTTAATGAAAGTGGCGGAGCAATCCTAACATTTTCTGCTTCATGTTTTCCAAACTTCCTAGTGTTATTGTTATTTTGTGTCATATCAAATATTGTTTACAAAAAACACCAAAGCAACTACCTTTCACAGGTTAACATCTGTTGTTTCTTTTCTATTTTCATGTTATCATCGTGTTGGCCGATGTATGCTTTCCGAGTTAAATTTTCCCACTAAATTTTGGTTAAATGTGTTTTTTTCTTTTCAGGTACCTGTTTCCAAGTTCCACGAGTTGCGATACAGCGTGGCGTATGTCCTCAAGGAAATGGAAGAACTGGAGAAACGAAGCATATTGAAGATAGAGTAATGCAAATTAAGTAGTTGTTTTTTCCCCTATTATTTTATGGTTTTACTCATCACACTATTACTCATAAACATTGCATACCATGTGTTATCCAAGGGGTCGCAAGTACATGTTATGTAAATATCAAGCCAATTAAAGGTAGAATACACCATTTGCAGATATCAAAAACTTTGACTACCAAATTATTAAGAAATTTCTTACTTATTTGACAGTGAATAATGATTGTAGATATCGAGCAAAATTATTGCGCTAGATATCCTATAATTGTTCCTAAAAAGTGAATTTTTTTATTTTTTTAAAATGATTACCAGACGGCGATCACGAAAAAGAAAATCAGAACAAGAACAACTGCCCGAAGCTGGTTGAAAACAAACGCTGTTTTATTTTTGCTTTTTTTCCCTCTGCATCCATGATTGTAAAACTTCGGACAGGTCAGTTTATAAATGATATTTACTATAAAATACAACCTCCCAAATCCACCCATTCATGATAATTTAAGCAATTACCAATGGTGTATCCTACCTTTAACCAGGATATCTACATTGTATTTTGTGCGGCATTCTGGCAAAATGAGACGGAATTTGGCACAATCCAAAGTGGAGAAAAATGCAAACAACTGAAATAGATTTTTTTTCCCAATTTTCCAATTTATTAATATTTATTAAATAATTTATCAAATAATCTCATGAAATAAATAACGAGCAGGCACAGCAACATTTTTAGGCTTAAGGGAAAAAAAGGTCCAAATAAACATGCTTGGGTTACTCTGAACTTTAATATATGAAGCCGGGGTCTAAGTATGGCCTATCAACAAATGATGCACAGCACCAGTTCGCACCAGGAATATTTTAAATTCACCGAGCCGAGGCGCAAGATTATTTTTAACAAAACTCGATTCTAGGTGGGTTCAGGCCGATGGTACTGGGAAGCATATTCACACATTTCTGGCCTTGCTGGTGACGTGTTTGTGCGTCATCCAGGGAAAACTTTGCGTGCATATACATCCTCTGGCGCGAACTGGTTAAAACACTAAGCCCCCTCCTCTGAGGGCTGGCCTATTCCAGATGTAAGGAAAATTGTATTCTTTTTTCTAACACCCGCAAACCCTAATTTCCGACATGTGCCAAGTTCTGTCTCATTTTGCCAGAACGCCTCACAAATACATGTATGTGCGCATTTGAGTAAGATTAAGACTCTGGTTAAGAAATGAAGACAGATGGGTTAATGAGCCACGAAAGCTGTGCTAATCGAATGCTTAAACATGGAGCATCACTATCCTATCATAGCCTTATCCATACCATACATAGACAACATGCCTTTTTTCAGACAAAGGCTTACTTTAAGATTTCCTGTGTGTTTTTCTTTTAAGTTATTTGCAAAAAGTAACAATTGCACCAGGAGTGCTAAATTTGACAGACAAGGCGCAATATGGTAGAGTTGTATTTGAGTCCCTGCAAGTTCTTTACAAGTCTTTTCATAAAGGCTGTCACAAGTAACTGGATGAACAATGACAAATTAATGCTTTCGTAATGGTTCATTTGAATAGCTAGTGACTTGACTTGAGACTGAAGTACTTGTGATGGACTTGAATACAACTCTGATATACAAATGTCCACTTATTATTATGATGCCAGGCAGAGGCTGGAATAACCGCTTCTAAAATCACAATGAGCTCAATAACAAAATAATTATGTTTAGATTTCCAATAAAATCGAAAATCACTATAAACTATCTAGTATAGCGGTTCTTCTTGTATTTTGTTAAAGGTAGGATACACCATTTGCAGATATCAAAAATATTTACTACCGAATTATTAAGAAATATCTTACTCATTTGGAAGTAGATAATGATTCTAGGCATCCAGCAAAATAATTGCGATAGATATTTTTCTGAAGAATATAACTTTATAAAAAAAAATTCGCGATCGCCAGACGGTGATCGCAAAAAAACAAAGATAACATAAGAATAACTGCCTAATGCCGGTTGAAAACAAACGCTGTTTTTGCGTGCTTTTCTCGGCATCCATGATTGTAAAACTGCGGACAGGTCAGTTAAATGATATTTACTATAAAATGCAACCCCCAAATCTACCCATTAATGATAATTCAAGCAATTACCAATGGTGTATTCTACCTTTAAGGCACACAGGTGACCAAAGCCGGTTTTCCCTTCAGCCTTGATCTATGGTTAAAGTAATCCACAAGAACATTTGGCGAAGAAAAAGACCATATTGTTAACCATAGCCGAATTGGAACCACCGACGAAACGATCCATAGCTCACCTCTCTACCAACTAGGCTATTGGAAAGTTGGTTCTTTAATGTAGCTGAGTTGCCATTTTTTTTCATGCTTGGCTGCACATTAATTACATTTGCATAATCTATTTAGAAGAGCCCTGACATTACTCTTGTAAAATAAATATTCTATTTCTGATAAAATTGACTTTGTTATAAAGTTACTCAACCTGCATGCACATTAATCTTGAAAAAAATAGACAGATTTATCTTATTACTCAATTTTTGTTTTTCAATTCAAAAGCATGTCATGACAATTTTGTTGTTTGTTAATTTGTGTCAACAAATCGAGTGACCTTGTAAAATAAAAAAAATAGTTTTTGTTGCAATGTATATAGATTAAGTTGTCCACCATTGCTGAATAATTAAAAAATTGGTACGATTATAGAAGAATTAAATTGGACACTCTTCAAAAAACCAATATTTTTTGCAGATTTAAGAAACTTCCGTACAGTAATTCTGAAATCAGGTTATTAAAAATAAATCAAACCTGTCGTACTTTTTGAGAGAACTGTGTAAATGCAAATCATTTTTGTTCGAGGTTTCTAGTAAAGGACCTTCCATTCAAAATGTTTGTTAACCAGTTCGCGCCGGGATTATTTTTA
Source organism: Crossaster papposus (assembly GCA_037893245.1). Taxonomy (NCBI): domain Eukaryota; kingdom Metazoa; phylum Echinodermata; class Asteroidea; order Velatida; family Solasteridae; genus Crossaster; species Crossaster papposus. The sequence goes on from JBAIAA010000246.1 coordinate 1,670,686, forward strand.
ACGAAACTTGATCCGAGGCGGGTTCCGGCCAAAGGTACTGGGAAGCATTTTCGGCCTTGCTCGTGACGTGTTTATGCGTCATCCGTTTTGAATGTGGGAAAAACTTTGCGTGTATATACGTCCTCCAGCGCAAACTGGTTAATACATGTCTTGCGTCTTCTTGTGGTAGGATGTCCAGTTTGGTGGTGGTGGGGTGGGTTTAGGGGTAGGAATTCGGAAAATTGGGGCAGTATTTAAAAGTAAAAAAAAATTCCAGCGATGGTTCAGTCCAAATCATCTCTGGAAAATGATGGTAGTACTCTTCAAAATGACAGCGTACATGTGCTATCAGCTGTTATGATTTGCAATATTTTGCAGGATGCCTATAATTAAGATATTTCTTAATAATTCGGTAGTAAGATTTGTTGATATCTGCAAATGGTGTATCCTACCTTTAAACACATGGTGAAGAAAGGGTTAAGGGCACTTAACATTATTGTTTCAAGTTAAAAATATTCTTGTATGTGATAAGACATTCAGGGATTTTAAAACGTTTATTTGATTCTGTTGCAATTTGTGCGAGGTCATGTCACATAGTACCAGTACTATATGGGTCATTCCATGAAGTTTAGACACAAAGTGATTTTTTTTTAATTTCTAGTTACATGTACAGGCCATACCAGTATATGAAAAAATGTATTAGAGTTCAATAATTTATGTTCAAGAGTTTGTTCAGAAATTATGCAAAATTAGTTCGATTTCAAAATGTAATAACTTAGCCCTAGGAAAAACCAATTTCCAAAGTGGTATTTGAAAGAGCAGTACATTTTAATAATAATTGGGGGGGGGGGCATATTTATCCTTACGAGAAGCTGAATTGCAAAGGACGCAGTTACATGTAAAACGTGGCCGCTATATTCGAAGCACAGCTAGACTCAGAGATCGATTGAATTTTGCTTTACAATTATTATCCCCGTTCATCAGGAATGAGAACATTTCTGCACAAAAATGCTTAGCACAAAAATGCATCCCTTGCAAAAACAGAGTTACAAACCAAATTTTCAGGTTTTTGCTTAGTATGAAAAGCACAGAGTTTTGGCTGGTGATCTGTTTTTACTGAGCAAAACTATTTTTGTGCTAATCAAATTACGTCTTACATATTTTATGAAATTGGCCCCAGGTCACATACCAAGTAAAGCTTTATAACAACACAACACCACAGTTTCGTTCAGTTTATTTAATTTTTCACTTATTCAACTCATACGAATTGGGAATTGAAAAGCTACAGTTATAACAAATAAAAGTGGAGGGAGGTCTCCAGAGATGCCCTGGTTTGTATTAAAAACCTTTAAATGTTATTATTAATAATTAATTAAATTACTATACACATCTAAAGACATGAGACCAACAAGACAAAATGAGGAGGCCGACAATTGATCAAAAGTAATAATTACAAATAGATTTACAAAACAAGTAAAATAAAAATGACATAAATAAATCTTAACAATAATTTTTTAGAAGCCATGATATTTTTTATTTTTTTTAAAGCTTGGACACTATTAATTTTCTTAAAATTAGTACTCAGAAATGACACACAGTTTGTGGGTTTGAAAAAGACGTACATGGGGAATATGAAAATCTCTAGCAGATCTGGTACGATACGAATCAATTTGAGTATTTAAAGTAAACATTCTTAAAAGATTTTTGTAATTTTTAGCGATGAATTTATGCATAAATGCACCAAGCTGCAACAAATATATATTACTAACCTTAAGAGTGCTGATTATAAAACAACAGGCCAGAAGGACTTTGATTTTTCTAAGAGCCTTTTCCAAAACAAAAATTACATGTATATTAAACAAATAAAGCACTCAATTTTCACCATTGAAGAATACTGTAAATACGGTAATGCTAGAGAATTGTAAATGTTATAAAGTATAATTGAAGGGAAAAAATGCTTTAATTTATTAAAGGTAGAATACACCATTGGTAATTGCTCGAATTATCGTGAATGAGTGGTTTGGGGGGTTGTATTTTATAGTAAATATCGTTTATTTGTCCAAATCATGGATGCCGAGAAAAGCAAGAAAAACAACGTTTGTTTTCAACCAGCGTCGGGCACTTGTTCTTATGTTATTCTTGGGGTTTTTTGCGATTGCGAATTTCTTTTAATAAAATTAAATTTTTCAGAACATTTATAGGATGCCTACAATCATTATGTACTTTCAAATGAGTAAGATATTTCTTAATAATTCGGTAGTGAATTTATTCGATATCTGCAAATGGTGTATCCTACCTTTAATAATGCAAATATTTAAAAAAATCTATTTGATAATTAATATGAAAGCGCAAGTTAGGTTTTTCATAAATAAATATAGCAAGGAATTGAGTACAATCGATACGTTTGAGGGGCTCATTGTAAAACGTACATGTAAAACCACATGGATTATTAATAGGAAATATGACAAAGTTCAGAGTTCAGTGTCAAAAAGTATGTCAACATTACTATGAGAATAAAATAAATTAGAATTATCACCACACGTAATAAAGGAAACATTAGTTGTAGAGGTTGGAAAATCATTAAAATGAAAAAATAAAGGGTAGCTTTGAGGTACACCGCAAGACAAACACTTAGAATTATTACCATTAATACAAACAAACTGATGCCTATTGGAAAGGTAATCCCTAAACTACTCCAAGGCAATAACCAAGATACCATAATAAGAAAGTTTGGCCAAGAGAATGGAATGGTCTAAGGTGTCAAATGCCTTGGAGAGGTCTAGAAAAACACCCAAGGTATGCAAAGATGTGAAAGTAATAAACGATTGTAGGCATCCAGCAAAATGATTTCGCAAGATATACTGTAAATGTTCAAAAAAATAGAATTTTTTATAAAAACAAATTCACGATCGCCGGACGGCGATCGCGAAATAAACGAACAACTTAAGAACCACTGTCCGACAATGGTTGAAAATGAACGCCATTTTTTCAGCATTCATGATTGTGAAACTTCGGAAAGGTCAGTTAAACGACATTAACTATAAAAGCAATTACCAATGGTGTATCCTACCTTTAAACTGTAAAATGGCGTATGAGATAAACCAATGCAAACCGCACGCTCAAGTATTTTAGAAAATGAACTAAGGATAATAATTATTAACTAATTGACGGTCACCTTTTGTAACTCTAGCAAATTTCATTGTGTCTTGATTGATGGCCAAGAGCGATGTACGTTTAGTACGATATGCACAGCAGTATGTATTGTATGCAAATCCATAGGAGGTTGCTCGTTGCACAGAGCTGGGCTCAAACATTTTGTGAACGGGTATTTAACAAAAAAGTGCTAGCAAACTTTCAACAAATTTTGTACTGAAAAAGGAGTAAATTTTGATTGTATTTAATTGTTTCAAAATCGAGCAAAATCTGTTGGAGATTGGTTATAAAATAAATAAAGACCGGTACGCTGCGTTATACGATTAGCCCAAGCAGCAGGGCTAGCCAGCGTAGCAATGTAGATCGTCCAACAAAGCAGGTTTAAAGGTAGTATACACCATTGGTAACTGTTTGAATTATCATGATTGGGTGGATTTAGGGGGTCGTATTTCATAGTAAAATAGTAAAAGTTTTACAATCATGGTTGCTGAGAAAAGCAAGAAAAACGACTTTCGTTTTCAACCGGAATCGGGCAGTTTTTCTTATGTTGTTTTTGTTTTTTCGCGATGGCCGTCTGACGATAATGAATTTTGGTTTATACAATTTTTTGGAACAATTACAGGATATCTAGGGCAATCGTTTTGCTGGATGCCTACAATCATTATTTACTTTCAAATAAGTAAGATTTTTCTTAATAATTTGGTAGTAATTTTTTTTCGATAGCTGCAAATGGTGTATACTACCTTTAAAAATGGCAAATCACTCTGATCAAACAGATAAAAGTATGATTCAAAGATTTGTCCTTTAAAGGTAGTATACACCATTTGCAGATATCGAAAATATTTACTACCGAATTATTAAGAAATATCCTACTCATCTGAAAGTAAATGTTGATTCTGGGCATCCAGCAAAATAATTGCGCTAGATATCCTGGCGATCGCGAAAAAACAAAGATAACATAAGAATAACTGCTTGACGCCGGTTAAAAAAAAACCCGCTGTTTTTCGTGCTTTTCTCGGCATCCATGATTCCAAAACTTCGAACAGCTCAGTTAAACGATATTTACTATAAATACAACCCCCCAAATCTACTCATTCATGATAATTCAAGCAATGACCAATGGTGTATACTACCTTTAAAGGGTACTTGAAATTCAAAACTTTAATATGGCGAAATATACGTTTTAATAATGCTAAATACTTAACAACTGCAAAAACTTCATATTTGTTTATGTTCGATCAATAATCGTGACCCTAAAAAAACAAAAACCAATATGCGCCGTGCCCCGCCCATAAAAGATGACGTCACGGTAAGAATAGAGCGTGGCTGTACCAGGCTAAGCCTAGCCTTGAATACAAGGCTATGCTGTATCCGCAACGTGGGATCATCGTTTGCCACAACACTAAACGTGTACATAGCCCGCAATGCAATATTATACATACTCACCTGGTTCTCTATAATAATGCATTGCGGGCTATGTACACGTTTGGTGTTATGACAAACGATGATCCCACGTTGCGGATACAGTGCAGCCTTGTATTCAAGGCTATGCTTAGCCTGGTATAGCCACGCTATATTCTTACGGTGACGTCATCTTTTGTGGGCGGGGCACGGCGCATATTGCTTTTTTTATTTTAGGGTCACGATTAATGAGCAAACCTAAACAAATAAGAAGTTTTTGCAGTTGTTAAGTATTCAGCGTTATTAAAGCGTATATTTCGCCATATTTAAGTTTTGAATTTCAGTTACCCTTTAATAGGGGCAAAAGTTAAAAAGAGGATACAAATAGTTCGGCTCCCGGTTGACGAACCATTTGTAAATTGATTTGAGCCCTTAATACTGTTTCTCCCATGTGCTTCGCCTTACGACACCAAGTTGAACTAACAAATCAAAAATCTCCTTATTTGACTTCAGATGTTCATTGACCTCAAATGGCTCAAGTCACCATACCCAAAGATTATTGTCACCGGAGGCTAAAGCAATTTGCCCATTCCAAACAAGCACACTTGTAAAAGGGCACGGCACAATTTGGAATCAGTTTTTGTTTATAAATGTAGGATAAACCATTGGTAATTGCTTGAATTATCATGAATGGGGGATTTAAAGGGTTGTATTTTATAGTAAATATTGGATGCTGAGAAAACCAAGAAAAACGGCGTTCGTTTTCTTAACTGGCTTCGGGCAGTGGTTCTTATGTTTTTTGTTTTTTCGCGGTTGCTGTCCGGCGATTGTGCGTTTTTTTAATAAAATTGAAATTTTCGGAACAATTACAGGATATCTAGTGCAGTCATTGTGCTGGATGCCCACAATCATATACTTTCAAATAAGTAAGATATTGGTTAATAATTTGGTAGTAAACATTTTCCTATATCTGAAAATGGTGTATCCTACCTTTAAAGTGATCGTATATGTTTGGTTATTGGAACCCACTGTTTGTTTCAATCCTATACATACCATAAAACTAACCTACATGTAGGTACAAATTTCATTTCAATAGGTGGTAGCGATTTTTAGATATTGCCGAAAATCTTGAGCGGTTAGGTCCACGCAGGAAGAATAATCTGCATTGGAATACACAATCCGAGAAACGTCACTGCAATAACGCTTCTCAGATCTAAATTTTTTGGGATAAAAAGTGATATCTTTTTCCATAACCGCAGTACTTCGAAGTGAAAAGTTTCTAAAAATTCATTATACTATCCAAAGCTGCTGTACAACTTACCAGGTCAAATTTTAATGCCATTAATTTTTGAGTAATTACCAAACGTATATGATCCCTTTAAATATAACATTTTGCACATGACACTACCAGTTAGATTAAAAATAATGCTATTACAGGTTGTCGTATTTGTGCAAATGAGCACAATTCGGAATAAAAGGCACTCAGAATGGTTTGGAAAATTTAAAAATAAAATACACTTGCCCACTTGACACAGCGAGTTTTGTTTCCTTTTCACAAATGGGTCCCAAAATTCTGCCCTAAAACAGACATCTCACTCCGGAGAGAATGGGACTTGGGCACATTTCATTTTGTTCAGATGAAAAAACCCAAAAAAACACTTTTCTGCAGCCGTGAACAGCGGAATCTCGTCTCTCTATCTTCACATTCCTACTCCTGGATGGAGAGAGGCAATTGTAATAAAGTGTCTTGCCCGTGAACACAAACCCAATGTTACCCCTGCAAGATCAGTGTAATCTGGTCTCTCTACATTCACTCCAGAGTCATGACAGACAGTGTGTGACCTCTGATAAAATGCCACTGGTTCCGGTATTGTACAAGTCTGTGTACATCTGGTAAGAGAAGTCTAGTCAAGGCTTTAAATCCTGTCTACCCGTCTTACTCTTGAATGTCCAGGTCTGATAGAGCCTTTGATTTTGCCTTGCAGTAGGTCTTTTTCAAGCAATGACTTTGCCGCCTGACCTTAGTAGCAGAGTGTTTGGCAGTTGATGCAGCCAAGTCGCCTTTTCTTCACACCAGTCTCTTGCAGCACATTGATATTGGTGAACCTTTTCCGGATCCAGGGTATCCTCAACATTCTTTGCCACCACCACCACAACTCAAAAGGCATTGATTTTGTCACAGCCTGCTTTGGTGAGGGGCCAGGATTCGGGACACAAATGCCCGCACAAGGCTTTGGTGTGTCCCCGTCTGTCCAGATTATTGACAGCTTGGTCATTGCAGATCTTGCCAATGCCAGTACGGCATCTTATTTTCAACCTTGCCTCCACCTTCCCACAGTAATTAGCGAATCAAGGAAGTTAAAATTGGGTGGTTCTCTCAACCTCCTTGAAGGGAGCTGTCGATTCCTCGTCACCAATAATCATGATATTGGCTACATTCCGACTACATTCTCCCGAGTGGAGAGATGCAATTGCTGTAGAGGGCTCTAGCCTAAAAATCACAACAAGAACCATCAATCAGGTCTTACTGCGGTGCATAAATCGAAGCTTGTAGATATTTCTCCTCTATTCTCCTCTAGCAAGAAAACCTTTTATTCAGAACTGGAAGCCGGCTATGCGGGTGAGGCATCGCTGCAGGGCAATAAGGCGGTCTTTCAGGCTAGGCCTAGCCAGGATGGCCAGCTGAATACGCTTGGTGAACGGAAGGATGGCGAGCAGCCACCAGGTCCAGGAGGGGCCCTGGGGACAGGCCTGGAGAGGGGAGGAGGAAGAAACAACAGTCTCAATTACCAAAATAGGGAAAAAACACTGATTAAAGAGAAAATACATCATTTGCTTTTGCTGTGGTATTTAGAAAAGGATGGATTTTGCTCGTTATTACGTTACACTGACTTGTTTGAAGGTTTGTGTTCGCAGATGCTAGAAAAAAAACCACAATGTTCTGGAAGTTGGTTTCTTGACCCCACTTAGGATGAAACGGAGCAATATACAAACATTGGGGAATTGTACGGTCAGGGAACAAGTCTAGCTACATGTAGCTTGTACCTATTCATATCAATTGCTAAAATGCCGCTCAACTAAATATGGTAAATTGGGGGTAGTATTTAAAAGAAGCCTGTTTTTTTCTCAAACACTACATGTAGTATTGAAAACTTATCTTTAAACATTTTTCTTGAAAATGACGGCACACCAGGTGCCATAATTTCACAGAATGCTTTAGACTGCATTCACCAACAGTCCAGTAAGGTATTTCATAATAATTTGGTTTTTGTTATGTTTGCAAATGTTATACTAGTAGTTCATGTAGTTTGCGTGCGATGTTAACGTTGTAAAAAAACGAAAACAACTTTTTTCTGCAGCTATTTTTCTGCAGTCTGTTTTATTGGTTTAATCTGGAAAGTTACACAGAACTTAACAAATTAGAGTTGTGGGACAAAAAAATAGAAAATAGTATGATTTTTTTTTTTTTAAATACGAAAAGTAGGAGCGACATAAAAAAAGAAAGAGGAAAAGTAGAAATACTTCAAATCCGGCTATTCTATTACCAGAGGGTCGTCTTCCCTTGCCGGCGTCGGGCCAAAGTGGGCTATGATGCGTGTCTGGTGCATGATCGGCAACGAGTTGAACCAGGTCCGGGCCTGCTCATAACCCTCTGTCTCTAGCGCTCTGACTACAGCAATCTCATCCCCTGAAGTAAAACAATCAAGTCCCCGTAATACTTTTTGGGTCTAATTCAAATAACCACTAATTGATAGAAAAACTCATTAGTAATCAAGCCACACACTTTTTGTTGCTAATTTTATAGACGAAATTAAGCAATTTATGAAGAAATAGTGTAGTTGATTGAAGAAGTAAACTTCTCCCTTACCTTTGACTTCCACATCTTTGATGAATTCCACCATGCCTGTATGGTAGCCGTCCCGCATTCCCCTGGACAGGACCTTAAAGCGGCGACCGCCGATGGTCTTGATGACGGACCGGCCGTCAGGAAGGTGCTCCACTTGCTGGATCTCCAACATGCACCCGATGTCCTCATGTCTATTAAAGGATGAATGCGCAACACACTTTAATTTCAACCCATAGACACTTTAATTTCAACCCATAGACTCAGTCTTGAGTCCAGTTTTGAGTCTTGGGTCGGGTTCAAGACCCTTGAGTTGGGCCCAAGACCCTTGGGTTAGGTCCTAGTTGCTCGGTTTAGGTCCTAGTCCTTCGGGTTAGTTCAGAGTCCCTCGGGTTGAGTCTGAAGCCTTGGGGTCGGGTCCAAGTCTCTTAGGTTTGGTCCGAGTCCCTTGGGTTGGGTCCGAGTCCCTTAGGTGGGGTCAGAGTCCCTTGGGTGGGGTCAGGGTCCCTTGGGTGGGGTCAGAGTCCCTTGGGTGGGGTCAGAGTCCCTTGGGTGGGGTCAGAGTCCCTTGGGTCAGGTATAAATCCCTTGGGTTGGGTCAGAGTCCTTGGTAGCGAGTGTCGAGTCGCAGGTAGGGAATGTCGAGTCGCAGGTAGGGAGTGTCAAGTCACAGGTCTGAGTAAGAACTCAATTTTCATAAAGTCTTGAGTCACAGGTCATTTTTTGGTTGAGTCCCAAGTACGATAGTTTGGATTCCTGGTTATGAGTAAAAAGTACCAAGTCACAAGACCAAGTTGAGTCACTTATAAAAAATACGGAGAAAAAAACCTGTTTTAGTGAATGATAATTATTTTGCAAAAAGGATTTCATAATTTAAAATTTCAATGACCCAAGTCCTGAGTCGATTCACAAGTTACACATTTCTGATAAACAACAAAACGGAAGACACTTAATACTAACCGGTGTAGCGGTTCGGGTTATTTTTTTTCAGAAGCTGGGTGGTGCGTGAATGTATATTCATGAGAAAGAGCAATGGCAACTCATATACGTTAAAGAACTATAAAGAATTATAAAGAACGGCTTCCTCAACCAACTCGCCAATAGCATAGTTGGTAAAGAGGAGAGCTATAGATCAAAAGGTCGGTGGTTCGAATCCGACTATTGTTAACATTTGTCTTTTTCTTCTACAAATGTTCTTATGGGTTATTTTAATCATAGAACAAGGCTGAAGGGAAAACCGGGTTAGAATACATAAGTTTCTTGAAAAATACAACAAGAACCGCTACACTGGTCAGTTTTTAGTGACTTTGAACAACAGCAATTGAACAAGTTTTTGGTTAAATTTGGTTTTAGGTTAAATTTGCTGTTGGAGAGAACTATACATGTACTTTTGTTGATGTCACTGGATTTGTCTCGTCAATCTTTATTGTGACAAAAAATTTCACAACTTGCAAGTTTCTGCAAATCCTCACCCTCCTGGGTTGTTGTCATCCGGTAAGCACATGCCAAACTGCCGAGCCCCGGAATCCATGGTCTGCCGAACCATCAGCCGGTAGCGAGGCTCGTAGATGTGCAGCGGGCAGGGGATTGTGGGTAATGCTAAGGTGCAGATGAAGATCGGCACTTCGCACTGTGACTGGTCTTTCACAAATCTGTCAAATACAGTGATTTTACAAGTTTATGGCTTAGGTTTAGAGATGAGTAAAATAAATGTCTAGAGCGCCAACTGTTTTTAACAAGCCTCCTGTTGTTTTATCAAGTGCAGACTGAAACAATTATTCTACTTCTTTTGCCATGCTTTTGTATACAGACTATTAAAAGAAAAGATCACATTCGTTTGTTATACACTTTGACTAGTCAAATGCCAGCAACAGACAAGTGGTACAAAATGTATCCATATTTTACCTTCCAAAATGACATATAAATATGTCCCAATGCATTTTTAAAACACGTTGACTGCCGGGCATAATTTCACAATTCACATAATGCTAAATGTTGTATGCATGCGCGCATACTTAAAAGGTACTTAACAAAAAAAACAGAAAAAAAATATTTTGAACATAAATACTTTATAGATGTATGTCTTCACCACTGCCAGCAGCGTATTTGTTGCGATATCAGTGATGCCAGTGTATTCAATTTACAATACAAAAACCTTTTATTTTCTCTGAGTATACTTGTAGTGGTAGAATTCGGTATGTACACCTGTTACTACGACAATACTCATGGCTACGTAGTCGGCAGTCAACGTGGTAAAAGGCTTAACTTTCATGATGATATTTTTGTCCCTTCATAATTTCAGAGGGAGGAATATAATGGCAGCTGCGGAAATGATCTCTCTCACCTTGCCATTGCCTCCATTTCCTTTTCGTGCTGCTCTTTCCTCTGCTGGTACTCCTCCCCTAGGTACTCCTGCAGGAGGAACAGTACCACCTCTGACACTGAGTTGCTGCGCTGAGCCAGATACTGCAGAGAGATCAGAAAAACAATTTGCCAAAATAAAAAAAAATACAAACAATTGTTATATGCAACTGTGAACCATAGCCACATAAAATATTGACTGAAGAGGTCAGCCCAGAGATAAACAAACCAAAAATAGATGAAAATATGTACAACAAAAAGACAATGTTGCAAACAAAAGAGAGACAAAAAAATAAATAAAAATAAATGATGCAGGTGACTTACATGAATGGGCTTTAATACTTAACCTTAAGTATGCATTTAAGAGAGTCCTACATGCTAACTCTACAGAGAGACAACAGCACCTGTTCTACTGCACTGTTCTCCTGCAGTTTGAGGAACCACGCGTCCTTAAAAGTCAACCACGCATCCCACAAGTCAACCACGCATCCCACAAGTCAACCACGCATCCCACAAGTCAACCACGCATCCCACAAGTCAACCACGCATCCCACAAGTCAACCACGCATCCCACAAGTCAACCACGCATCCCACAAGTCAACCACGCATCCCACAAGTCAACCACGCATCCCCACAAGTCAACCACGCATCCCCACAAGTCAACCACGCATCCCCACAAGTCAACCACGCATCGCCACAAGTCAACCACGCATCGCCACAAGTCAACCACGCATCGCCACAAGTCAACCACGCATCGCCACAAGTCAACCACGCATCCCCACAAGTCAACCACGCATCGCCACAAGTCAACCACGCATCGCCACAAGTCAACCACGCATCGCCACAAGTCAACCACGCATCCCCACAAGTCAACCACGCATCGCCACAAGTCAACCACGCATCCCCACAAGTCAACCACGCATCGCCACAAGTCAACCACGCATCGCCACAAGTCAACCACGCATCACCACAAGTCAACCACGCATCCCCACAAGTCAACCACGCATCGCCACAAGTCAACCACGCATCGCCACAAGTCAACCACGCATCCCACAAGTCAACCACGCATCCCCACAAGTCAACCACGCATCCCCACAAGTCAACCACGCATCGCCACAAGTCAACCACGCATCGCCACAAGTCAACCACGCATCGCCACAAGTCAACCACGCATCGCCACATCGCCCAATATACCCTATATTATACCCTAACCCAAACACTAACCCTAACCCACATCCTAATCCTAGTTTTTGAGTAATTTAAGTAAAATCATCTATAGAAATGTACCCTCCGGAGACGTTTTGTTTCCATTGTACACATTGTGTTCATCGCCACAAGTCAACCACGTGCCAACCGCGCGTCCTCGCCAGTCAACCGCGCCTCCTCACCAGTCAACCGCGCCTCCTCACCAGTCAACCGCGCCTCCTCACCAGTCAACCGCGCCTCCTCACCAGTCAACCGCGCCTCCTCACCAGTCAACCGCGCCTCCTCACCAGTCAACCGCGCCTCCTCACCAGTCAACCGCGCGTCCTCACCAGTCAACCGCGCGTCCTCACCAGTCAACCGCGCGTCCTCACCAGTCAACCGCGCGTCCTCACCAGTCAACCGCGCGTCCTCACCAGTCAACCGCGCGTCCTCACCAGTCAACCGCGCGTCCTCACCAGTCAACCGCGCGTCCTCACCAGTCAACCGCGCGTCCTCACCAGTCAACCGCGCGTCCTCACCAGTCAACCGCGCGTCCTCACCAGTCAACCGCGCGTCCTCACCAGTCAACCGCGCGTCCTCACCAGTCAACCGCGCGTCCTCACCAGTCAACCGCGCGTCCTCACCAGTCAACCGCGCGTCCTCACCAGTCAACCGCGCGTCCTCACCAGTCAACCGCGCGTCCTCACCAGTCAACCGCGCGTCCTCACCAGTCAACCGCGCGTCCTCACCAGTCAACCGCGCGTCCTCACCAGTCAACCGCGCGTCCTCACCAGTCAACCGCGCGTCCTCACCAGTCAACCGCGCGTCCTCACCAGTCAACCGCGCGTCCTCACCAGTCAACCGCGCGTCCTCACCAGTCAACCGCGCGTCCTCACCAGTCAACCGCGCGTCCTCACCAGTCAACCGCGCGTCCTCACCAGTCAACCGCGCGTCCTCACCAGTCAACCGCGCGTCCTCACCAGTCAACCGCGCGTCCTCACCAGTCAACCGCGCGTCCTCACCAGTCAACCGCGCGTCCTCACCAGTCAACCGCGCGTCCTCACCAGTCAACCGCGCGTCCTCACCAGTCAACCACGCGTCCTCACCAGTCAACCACGCGTCCTCACCAGTCAACCACGCGTCCTCACCAGTCAACCACGCGTCCTCACCAGTCAACCACGCGTCCTCACCAGTCAACCACGCGTCCTCACCAGTCAACCACGCGTCCTCACCAGTCAACCACGCGTCCTCACCAGTCAACCACGCGTCCTCACCAGTCAACCACGCGTCCTCACCAGTCAACCACGCGTCCTCACCAGTCAACCACGCGTCCTCACCAGTCAACCACGCGTCCTCACCAGTCAACCACGCGTCCTCACCAGTCAACCACGCGTCCTCACCAGTCAACCACGCGTCCTCACCAGTCAACCACGCGTCCTCACCAGTCAACCACGCGTCCTCACCAGTCAACCACGCGTCCTCACCAGTCAACCACGCGTCCTCACCAGTCAACCACGCGTCCTCACCAGTCAACCACGCGTCCTCACCAGTCAACCACGCGTCCTCACCAGTCAACCACGCGTCCTCACCAGTCAACCACGCGTCCTCACCAGTCAACCACGCGTCCTCACCAGTCAACCACGCGTCCTCACCAGTCAACCACGCGTCCTCACCAGTCAACCACGCGTCCTCACCAGTCAACCACGCGTCCTCACCAGTCAACCACGCGTCCTCACCAGTCAACCACGCGTCCTCACCAGTCAACCACGCGTCCTCACCAGTCAACCACGCGTCCTCACCAGTCAACCACGCGTCCTCACCAGTCAACCACGCGTCCTCACCAGTCAACCACGCGTCCTCACCAGTCAACCACGCGTCCTCACCAGTCAACCACGCGTCCTCACCAGTCAACCACGCGTCCTCACAAGTGAACCACGACTTCTCATAAGTTAATCATGCGTCCTCACAGGTTAATCATGCGTCCTCACAAGTTAATCATGCGTCCTCACAAGTTAATCATGTGTCCTCACAAGTTAATCATGTGTCCTCACAAGTTAATAATGCGTCCTCACAAGTTAATAAAACGTCCTCACACGTCAATCAAGCATCCTCACAAGTCAACCACACATCCACACAAGTCAATTACTAGTCATTCAGTCTCGCAATCAACTTCACAAGTTTTTCAAGTAATCTCCCACACAAGCATTCTATTGCCAGGGTACATTTGCCAGGGTACATGTACCGGTACATGTACGGTACCCCTGTTGCTTGTAACTTTACTAAACTTGTAATTTGACCGATGGATTCTAAAACCCTCTTTAGCGTGCAAGATAGCACCCTCATCAGTGGTTCTCGCACAGGTCTGTTAACAATGCCTTGACTCACCCCTGCCAGCGAGTCCTTGCAGAGCGGGCATGAGTTGTTGTAGTCCAGCGAACGGTTCAGGCACAACTTGCAGAAGGTGTGGCCGCACGGTGTCGTCACAGGCTCCAAAAATAGTCTGTTTAGATAAGTAAAAACATTCGGCCGCATAAATAAAAACTAACAAATGCTACAAAGTACAAGCAAATAGTAAAAGCATTTACTTTGGAGTTGAAGCATTTTTTATAAGGGAAAGCAAATGCTTCAATTCGTATCAATACAATTAAGTTTTACTGTTCAGCATTTGCAAGCTGAAAAAGTAGTAAATGCTTCTTGTTTGCAGTTAACCAGTTCGCTCCAGAGGACGTATATACCCGCAAAGTTTTTCCCCAGGTTTAAAACGGATGACGTTTAAAACGGATGACGCATAAACACGTCACGAGCCAGGCCTGAAATGTCTTGCAGCAGCAAGCGAGGCCGGAAATGAGTGGGTGTATTCCCGGTACCATCAGCCCGAACCCGCCTTGGATCGAGTTTAGTTAAAAATAATGTCGCGCCTTGGCTCAGTAATGTCAAAATAATCCCAGCGCGAACTGGTTAAAGGCATGGCCGAATGGTTATAACAATAGACTCTAGAACGTCAAGGTGCTGCTTTGCACTTATGCTGCCCGTTAATATGCGTAGAATGTTGCAAGAAATGATTGGCCATCTACATTGTCGTCTCATTTCTTTCCTGTGCTCCATCTTCCATGTTTACACCATACAGGCTCCTATTTTGCATATTAGTATTTTCTTACTTTTTTTCAAGGTAGCCCCGACCCAACTTTGAAAAAATTACGAGTAAATACTGCACATCGCGAGCATCTACTCATTTTTTTAATCATACCAAATAGAGCAAATACTAATATTCTAGCAAATGCTAGAAAGTAAAAGGTAAATAGTTTTGAGCAAATACTTTCCATTTGCTTAATTTGTATTCTTACAGATGATAGTAAATGCTTGAAAATTAGTAGTAAAAGCAATTGCTATTTTTTTCCCGATCCCTATGTTCCCAGATTCCTATGGGCATTTCCAAGCAAAGTGAGACAAATTGGAAAAGAAGATAATTTCGTCTATTTTTATATAAGTGCTATGAATGATAACAAATTTAGTATCAAATGATAGAGACTAGCCAGCTCTTTAATATGTGACCTGTCATCACAAAATGAGCGTAAAGTCGGCAAAATCAAAAATTGAGACATGGGTATTTCTAAATTCTGTGGAAACAGAGCTTTCCAATGGTATATAACACTTGGAGGTTTAATACTCAATAATTTTTTTTCTTTTTTAGTCTGGAGTCTTAATATAGAGATTATGAGAAAAAGGGCATTTCTTGCGAGAAATTGTGTGAAAGGCATAGAAAGGCAATGTCAAAATTGTCTCAAAAACTAATTTTTATCTGATCGTCCTGAAAAATTGGGAATTGATTGTTGGGGATTTAGTCTTAAAAAAACCCATATAATCTCAAAACCGACCACCACTTTAAATTTTGACTTTGACTGGCCGTACTGGGAAATCACTCCGTGCGACTTTACGCTCATTTTGTGATGACAGGTCACATATCAGCATGGGGAGACCTCACACATACTTTGATGTAGGATTTCATCAGTTTTTCAATGGACAAATCGTAATGCGACTGACGGTAATGCGACTGACCAATGTTTCTCAAGGCACATTGGAAACTTTATATTGCTTGACTTTCTTCATCATACCGTTTAACACTTCTGTATGTGAGTTAAAGGTAGTATACACCATTTGCAAATATAGAAAATATTTACTACCGAATTATTAAGAAATATCTTACTCATCTGAAAGTAAATGTTGATTCTGGGCATCCAGCAAAATGATTGCGCTAGATATCCTGTAATTCTTCCAAAAAATATAATTTTATAATGAAAAATTCGCGATCGCCGGACGGCGAGCGCGAAAAAACAAAGATAACATAAGAATAACTGCTCGAAGCCGGTTGAAAAAACTGCTGTTTTTCGTGCTTTTCTCGGCATCCATGATTGTAAAACTTCGGACAGCTCAGTTAAACGATATTTACTATAAATACAACCCCCTAAATCTACTCATTCGTGATAATTCAAGCAATGACCAATGGTGTATACTACCTTTAAGTATTACATATAATTGAATTGTTACAGGTGTTTTGGTTTGAGGTAGTATTCAAATTATGCAAGGTGAATTTTTTTACCATGTCCTTTCTTTGTAATGCGACTGACTATTTTTTACAGTTTTGCCATGTTTAAAGTGGAATACCCACAACTTCTCTAATATCATTGATTTGAAGCCTTTGGTGTTGGGTTTAAGTGAGTTAATAACAAGAAGACTGACTCCAACTGAACTTACAGCATGAAGACTATTGAAAGATGCCGAAAAATGTAATGAGACTGACCTTGGAAATGCCCCTAGTTCCGCGGCCCCTAGTGGGGCTCTAGGTTTTAGACTGGGGAACACAGGGGCTCAAGGTTTTGGACCAGGGAACACAGGGGCTCAAGGTTTGGAACCGGGGAACACAGGGGCTCAAGGTTTGGGACCGGGGAACACAGGGGCTCAAGGTCTGGGACCGGGGAACACAGGGGCTCAAGGTTTGGGACCGGGGAACACAGGGGCTCAAGGTTTGGGACCGGGGAAAACAGGGGCTCCAGGTTTGGGACCGGGAAACACAGGGACCGGGGAACATCAGGCTGGCCCAAAATGTTGCCCTTAGTTACCAGCCAGCAAGGAGCTTGGTACATTCATTTGGTACAATGTGCTTTTGTTATGCTAATTTGCTACCACCGCTAAGTCTGTGGAGTACGCGAACCTATCACCTGTGGAATCTGCATAACAAGCTATTCAGCGATTTGTTAATGTCCGGAGTGTGTTCCACTCAGGGGAACGTTGCCAATGTTTTCCAACTAGGCAAAATGTTTTCAATTTGCTGAGCACAATAATTTGATGTTGCGTAGGAACGTTTATGACGAAAATGTTGTGTGCATGAGCAACATTGACTGTTTTGAACACAAAAGTTAAGTGGAGCACTAAAATAAGTGGGTTTGCTTAGATCTTTTGTAAATACCAAATTAAGCACGCCACTTAAGTTAGCAGGGTGCTTAGATTTAAGTCCGACTTAAGTATTCTCCTAAGTTTGAGTTTTGTGAAAACGGCCCCAGGAGACCAGAACATTTATTAAGGCGAAAAGCGACGGAAAAACCGACCTCATGGGTTGAAAGGGTCTGGCAGGGACATCACAAAAATGCATTGCTGCCGGGTCTAGGGCGTAGCCCAAGATCCGAAATGAAGTAATAAAGCGCAGCCATTACTATAAAACTATAAATGGTAATATCACAAATGTGGTCTCTATACCGGTACCTATGTTTTCATGGTCAATCTTTACGTTGAACACCATTGTAGTGTCTGGTGTCTGAAGTTGGGTAGTTTATCATTAATCATCTCAATTTGTGATGCCATTACCAACAATCCTGTAATTTTTAAAATATTACAAAATTGTAAATGACAATACCACAAAGTAAGGATGTGACGTTTAAACGTTTAAACGTGTAAACGTAAACAAAATAAAATCTGTTTAGAATTTATTTTAAACGTTTAAACGGAACTCGAATAAAAAATAAATGGACCTTCCATTTACGCCATACCCTCAAGTTTTATTCACGAAGAATTTACTTTCTTCAAACATCTATTTATTTTACAAAGCATTTGTAATGCCTGTAGTACTTGGTCATGTTTCAAGAAGATTAATCAGATACTTTTCTCAATGACCAGCAGCTGCCGGTATCTATTGTGCCCATGATGATGATTATACAGTGTATATATACGCAGTCCACACCGTGTTTATTTTTTTCCCAGCAGCGGCGTATTGAAAACATCAAACACATGTACACATGTGTTTGATGTTTTCAATACGCCGCTGATGGAAAAAAAATAAACATGCCGTGGATGGCGTCTTTCTCCGAGGGCTATTCAGATTAAACTACTAAGTTTTCAAACAATTCTGAGTCTCTCGTATTTCTTTATTTTTCTGTGAAGTTGGAACTTAAACTTGCTAAAATCACCAGTCGGCGTGTTTTGCAGTAATCAAACCAATGCGTTATTTAAAACAATGTATCTGTGTCGCTCTTCAAGATCCGCTTGGGCTGCAAGTGCAAACACCACCGTTCCCTTAAACAAATCAATTCGACGGATAAAATATTCTTGTAGGTATCAGAGGTGATGGATCTTCTGTGATAGAATCTGTAAATTCATGTATTCAAATTTGGTTCAACTCACCTGTAACATAGACTGCAATCATAATCTTCTTTGTCTAGTTTTTCCCTTGGAACTGTCCACACTTTCCTTAACAGGTCTACACCTGTTTAAACAAAATATGGTACCAAACATTTTGTACGTGATATTAACCTCTACACACACACAGTCGTCTGGGAAGAGACTACGAGAGAATACTTACTCTGTGCTCTTTGTAACAGATGGAGTTGTGTCTTGAAGGGAGATATAGGTCCCTTTGGTCGGGAAAATCGGAATCCGAACAAGGTTTGGCCGAGGATGATTTATAGTTTTGAGTTTGTGTCACTCCACTTTAAGTTTTCAGTACTGTTCTCGATCTTGTCAGAGAACTGTCTTGTCAGAGAACTGTCTTGTCAGAGAACTGTCTTGTCAGAGAACTGTCTTGTCAGAGAACTGTCTTGTCAGAGAACTGTCTTGTCAGAAAACTGTCTTGTCAGAAAACTGTCTTGTCAGAGAACTGTCTTGTCAGAGAACTGTCTTGTCAGAGAACTGTCTTGTCAGAGAAGATGGGTGGATAGATATGGATGTGTTAAAAAGTCTCACGCAACTCTCGTGTAACTCCCAAAGTTGAGGGTACATCTGGATTATCGCGAACCATCGGTATGTAAGTGTGTCCTCCCGATTTGGACGTTTGTAAATATTGCTCCAAATAAGGTGGGGGTGGAGACTGGTGGGGCTCTTTGAGCTGCAAGAGCGGATATAGATTCACTAATAGTCTGAAAGACTTTGTCGATACATCCTTTTTCTTCTGTGAACGACGGGAATAGTCGTCTGATGATGATTGGTACAGTATCAATGCTTTATGCTTTCTAGCTTGTTTCTTATCTTTCTTTGGTGGACGACTTGTATTACTGTCCCGAGTACTTGGAAGATTTGGCACTTGAGTGCCAGAACATTGATTAAACCCTGAGGTATATACCATGTCATGTGAGGATGGCTGGGCT
The DNA here is from genome assembly GCA_037893245.1 of Crossaster papposus. Lineage (NCBI taxonomy): Eukaryota > Metazoa > Echinodermata > Asteroidea > Velatida > Solasteridae > Crossaster > Crossaster papposus. The sequence goes on from JBAIAA010000246.1 coordinate 1,690,240, forward strand.
AGCAGTACCTGAACCTGCCTCGTTAAAAATAATCCTGCGACTTGGCTCGGTGATGTTAAAAATAATCCCGGCGCGAACTGGTTAAACAAGCGGTTCCAGTGGGTTTAACCGTGCGGTACCGTGTGGTTTTCAGTGGTAACGTAAAGTTTCGATTTAATGAGCTCAATATTTACGGTTTACCCAGTTCGCGCCGGGATTATTTTAACATCACCGAGCCGCCGTGCGGGATTATTTTTATCAAAACTCGATCCGAAGCAGGTTCAGGCCGCTAGTACCGGGAAGCACATCCTCGCTTTTCCGGCCTTGCTCGCTGCTGACAGACATTTCCGGCCTTTCTCGTGGCGTGTTTGCGCCATCCGTTTGTTTTGAATCTGAGGAAAACTTCGCGTTTATATTCGTCATCCGGCGCGAACTGGTTAATGTACAAGCCTTACAAGTAAACCTGTAATCCCCAGATAATACAGGTCCTACCAAAAACGAAAGCCTTTTGTGTACCAAAGCACCCCATTAAACCTGCTGAGCTGCAGCTGACCACACACTAAGGATAATATTCATGTTTGTATGCATGCATGAATGTCCAACTCCTTTAGGTGGTCATGAACATACCGGTAGTCGATAGAAGGCATGCATAATTGGACAAATTTGTTATCTGGTGGCATATTTGTAGAATACCTTAAATAGCAAATACATGTGTACATGTATGTACATGTACATGTACATGTACATGTACATGTACCGGTACATGTACATACATACATGTACATATGTACATGTACATGTACATGTACATGTACATGTACATGTACATGTACATGTACATGTACACCTCTCAAAGTCGAGAGTTGAAATGACTATACAACAAGACGAGAGCCGGTCTTATACTGGCTGTGTAGACGTCAGAGAAAGTTGTGCTAGTCGTTAGGAGACGAACAACAGGTCGGGAAGAGGTAGGGAAAGGCTGTTAGCAGGGTGGAAATAGACTTTAGTACACTGTAGGTCCGTTGTTGGTTGAGAAGAGTTGGGAATGGTGGTTATAGCAAGGCGGTATCTAGACGGTTTTAAGACTGCATTTAGTGTGAATAAGACGGGAATGGTCATTCAAAGGTCGATACTCACGAGCAAACTTGAACTTCATTCTTCTGGTGGGGCTCAGGATGGCGTCGCTGCCACTGGATATGCATCGCTTGCGTTTGCGCATTGTCAAGAACTCTGAAGTTGACATTCCCCCCCTGCTCCGCAAGAATTCAGGTGCGCGTGCTTTCCTTGTTGGCGAGAATTCTGGAGAGGGCACGGCATTTGCCTTGGGCGTGCATCTCACCGCAGGTGTGGTTTCTGATGCAGGCTCTGCTTCTGATGTGGACGCAGAATCAAAAGTAGACGTGGCCTCCGATGCTGGGTTGGATTCTGCTGACGTCGGCGGGGCCACCGACGTCGGCGGGGCCACCGACGTCGGCGGGGCCACCGACGTCGGCGGGGCCACCGACGTCGGCGGGGCCACCGACGTCGGCGGGGCCACCGACGTCGGCGGGGCCACCGACGTCGGCGGGGCCACCGACGTGGGCGTGGCCTCCGACGTGGGCGTGGCCTCCGACGTGGGCGTGGCCTCCGACGTGGGCGTGGCCTCCGACGTGGGCGTGGCCTCTGACGTGGGCGTGGCCTCTGACGTGGGCGTGGCCTCTGACGTGGGCGTGGCCTCTGACGTGGGCGTGGCCTCTGACGTGGGCGTGGCCTCTGACGTGGGCGTGGCCTTTGATGTAGGCGTGGTCCTAGATTCCAGTGTGGGCATGGCATCGGCTGAGGCTGTGAGAGTGTGTTCAGATGAACGTTTCCTGACGTCCTTGTCCGACTTTGAGGCTCTTTCTGCACATTCCGTATTCTCACCATCTAGAGAGGTTTCTTCATTTTCCTGTAAAAAATTACATCTTTTGCCTTTAGAAATACAAACTTTTGTAATGAAAATTCTAAAAGTTATTATTGTGGCAAACCGTATTTTGGGGGTCAGACGGTACCTCCGCATCCTTGTCGGCCAAGAGCTGATTTGCCGTCTTGAGTCCTACCGCCAGCTCCTCAGCAAACTCAGAGATCCCCCTGGCAAACACCCCACTGCTGCAGCCAGATGCTGAGGCATTCCGGGTCCTGAGGGGCCTGGGAAACCCTCGTTGGAGCTCTAGGCACTTGATGGTCGTAGACTGGACGGGAGACAGGAGATCGTGCAGGACCTACCGTACATGAGATGGAAGAACAGTATGTGTGGATGAGTGATTACATGTACCGGTACATGTATATATTGGAGTAGTTATTCACTGTCTTTAAGAAATAGGACAAGCAGACTGTCAACTTGTTCAAGAAAACGGCTTGACCTAAACTCGCGTGTGGCTGTACAGTGAGTTTGTGGTGCACGTGTTCTTGGAAAAGACACTGTAATAACATTTCTTGTCTCGTAATCAAAGTTCTCAGGAAGATACACCGATTGAACTGATCTCATACTACCGCCCAAAACGGATCCTGTGGCCAAACGAATAGAATATTGTGAAGTGTATTATAGTTGACATTTCTATAAAGTGCTTCTATTTGCACTTTATTAGTATTTTTATTATTAACGAGTTCGCACCGGGATTATTTTATCATCACCAAGCCGACGCGTGGAATTAATTTTAACGAAACTCGATCCAAAGCAGGTTCAGGTTGCCAGTACCGGGAAGCACACCCACGCATTTTCGGCCATGCTCGCTGCTGACAGACATTTCTGGCCTTGCACGTGGCATGTTTATGCGTCATCTGTTTTGAATCTTGGGAAAACTTTGCGTTTATATTCATCATCCGGCGCGAACTGGTTAAACTACATTGCAGTAGAGACAAAATAAACTGGACACAATCCCTTCTGAATGAATGTTGCATGCACATTCTTATGATTTCAAATTTGTCTCGTTTCTTTTTTCGCCAAACAGAAGTAACTGAGAATATCAGTCATCACTGGGGAGTCCGGTCTCATTTTTGTAGGCAAGAAATAGAAACATTTCACTGTTTAGTGTTGAGAAAAACCAAAGACATAGGTCTATCGGTACTCTGACCAAATCACACTGGCTCCCGACGGGCTATCCTGGAATACACCGAGAAACTTTACCTTTTCGAGGCATTTTTTTGATGCCGAGGAGAAGGGGTCGAGAGCCAAACTCTGCAGAAACGCCACCATGGCCTCCTCTTGCTGTTGGAGACCAGTCAGGGCCATGCCTTTCCGATAATAACCCTACAATGGAAACAAAAGAAGAGAAACTCTGAAATGTTTAAATGAGCCTCTACCAGTACCTGTGTTGCAGTAGAGTACTTTCCAAGCACCTTTACTACCAAATATTGAGCTCAATTTTTGTATTTGTTTTCCCTTCACTGACAATTAGGGAACATTTTTGTCAGTGTTGTCACCAAGAGATTACGAGAAAACATTATCACTTAGTGGGACTTAGTCTTGGTTGCAAGACATCCTAATCGCGGTATGCAGTGGCTGCCTCTAACGTACCTGTACATGTACGCCCTAGAGCACGCCATGAACTTTACTAACTCACCTAAATGCTCGAAAAATTCGAATGTGTCGCATTTGCATGTACGTGCATAATTACGTGACTTAACAGAAACTTGACCAATGAGTCAGCGATTATGCACGTTACGCCATGCGATTATGCACGCAACGTCACACGTGCATGCAAATGCAACACAATTCTGCTCGGAATTTTTCAAGCGATTAATGAGGTGAGTTAGCCAAGACAACTTATTCGAAGGTCATGGCGTGCTTTACGGCGTATGTTAGAGGGCGCCCGCATCGGCGGCCTACGCGCACTGCTTACCGTGATTCGGATGTCTTGCAACCAAGACTAAGTAGGACTAATCCGCGACCTCCTGTTTTCAAGGTGCATAAATATTTAATACCACTGAACTAGCCGAGGTCGGCTGGCCGAGTCAAATCAGAAATAGCAGAGGGTACTGCAACAAAACTTTTCATAAGACTGGATTTTGTGTCCGGGCGATGTAAATTCAATGTCGAGTTTGCATCTTATGAATAAATATTGAGCTTTTTGTTGTGAACAATGCGCGAGAAACATGGACGGTAGACGGTGAGTAGTTTCCAAACATTTAGTCTTCAAAGTTTTAATACATATTAGTTCATACATGATTCTAAAAGTCTGAAGTCTTTAATTTCTTTCGGTAAATTTATGTTTTTCTGGCTATTTTCAAACATAATTTCATTCAAAGTTACCAACTCTCACATTCAATTTTTTTTTGGAGAAAACAGAAAATTAAATGTATGCTTTTATTAAACCAAATTAGTCATTTATCATTAAATTCCAACGTTTGGTCACTCTATTTAAACAGTGGCTCGAGAATATTACTATTAGTCATTACAGATCAAATGTTGTCAAAGCCATTGCCGAAAGGAAGCAGAACAAATTTGTCTTACATGTATATCAATTTCAAACTTACGTTAAATAAATTAAAAATAGAGTTATGTACAGGATTGAAAAGTCCAAGATATTTAAGCTTTCATTTAGTACCCACATGTAGTACAGCTCTATAGCCCCTCCCGTTCCGGTGATATGACGTTTTTGCATAATAATGGATTCCATGGAATTCAAAATATACAACTGAGAAAACAGGCTTCGAAACGCAACAAAACTAAGACTTGGAACCATGCACTCTTAAAAGGTTTTGTTTCACTTCATTTATCAAATTCCAGCTTTTTGTTAATATAATATAAACCTTTGGATATTTAAGATGTCATTTAAGACAAAAAATGAACATCTAATTTTGACAAAAATATTTACCCTATTTAACTTTAACAGGCCATTATGTATAGCGCGACTTATGTCACCTTTTCCTGGAGCGGGTCACATAATGCTTGACTAAATCCCACACCTGACTAATTGCCATACCTAAAGACAATCCAATTTTGGGGGGGTGATTTGACATGGAATGACCGGCAATACTAGTATACATGTACATGTTTCTACAATGTATCTCACCTTTGACCAGTCAGGTCGGAGGTCGCACACCGCCTCGGCATCTGCAAGTGCTTCCTCATATTGCTTTAATCCAATGTACACGTGAGACCTGTTGCTTAATACGTAGTAATCGTGTGGCACTAGCAGGAAGAAGAAAATAGAAGGGAGAAAAAGGCATTAAACCCAAACATTCCAAACTCCATCAAATATATCATAACAATATTATAACTATGATTGATAACATCCGGTCTGAGACTCCTCCCCCAAAAAATAATACAGAATACGGTAATTTTGTCATACATGTACATGTATCACGCATTACATCATATCACGCATTACATGCTGGATGCACAGTTTCGCTATCAATCAATCAATCAATCAATTTTGGTTTATTCAAGAAAAATACTGAGTAAAAAGTCCGAAGACCAAACGAGTCAGTTTACAATGTAAAATGCATTACAAAATATAACAAGGAAAAACACATGAATAAATTAAATCATTAATAAGTAAAAACAGAGACCATTATGATATAATAAATTAACATTTAAAAATTCACATGGTACAGGATACAAACAGTACAATCAAGAGCTAACCTATGAGGGCATAACTAAGAAGTTGAATTCAGAAGTTGTATAAAGTAAGGAATGGGAGAAAGCATGCGTCTTTGAGTTCGTATACGAGGTAATGTCATGTGTGTAGAGTTCCGAAGATTGCGACCTGTGATTAATTCTCTACTTTGTGGCAAGAGATGGCGATGGTCAGGAGAGGTTAGAACTGATTTGGCAAATTTAGTTGCTAGTTGGTGACGCCTATTACTAAGGGATTCAAGTTTTAAAGTCTCTAGGAGTTCACTATATGGCAGTATATTGGGGTAAACGATTATCCTCAAGGCTCGCTTCTGGATACGTTCGATGGTTTCAGCCTGAGCCTTCGTTATACCAGAGGTCCAAACGGGGGCCGCAAACTCCAGTACCGGGCGAATATAAAGCTGATAGATTGTCACCAAATCTTGTGTGTTGACCCCATTTCTTTTTAACTTGTTGATGATAAACAATCTCCTCGACGCGTTTGAGATGATGCGATCGACTTGTTGATCCCACTTGAGGTCATGTTGGATGATGACCCCAAGCAACTTAATCGCGGAAACAATCTCCAGGCTAGCTGAGTCCATGAGCAGATCAGGAGGATGCTGTGGAGTTCGGAGAAAGGAGACTTGCATAGCCTTGCACTTAGCGGCATTCGGGATAACATCATTTTCCTGACACCAACCAGTAAGGCAATCGACGTGAGACTGTAATTGGGACGGTTGAAACTTGTTAATGACCTCCAACAAAGTTAGGTCATCTACGTACTTCCAGCGGTTCTCCGTCGTCTGTGCAGCATCGTTGGCCAATACCAAAAAAAGTATCGGGCCCAAACGTGTTCCCTGCGGCACTCCACAAGTAATGGATCTCTCCTGGGAGGTTGTTCCATGGTAGCGAACAGTTTGCGTTCTCTGAGACAAAAAGCTACATAAGGTAGGGATGATAGAGCGATCTACTCCTAACCCAATCAGCTTCTGGATCACAATCGCGTGATTGACATGGTCAAAAGCCTTACTGAAGTCTATTGTGCACAGATTAGCGAAGGTTCCAGAGCTGTCGAGACCTGTATGGATGGTGTCCACCAGGCTGACGAGGCAATGCACAATCGAAGTACCGCGTCTGTTACCAAACTGCTTAGGATCGATTTTGTCCTTGATGTCATACAAAATCCAATCAGCAAGGAACCCTTCGAAAATGCGAGATATTACAGGGGTAATCGAGATGGGACGTAGTTGGTCAAAACCAGTCACTGGTGTAACCTTCGGTATTGCACACACAGAGGCATTTTTCCAAATATTAGGAAAACAACCCTCTCTTAGACAGCAATTAAAAATATGGGTTAAAGGCTCGGACAACTCGAAGGCAAACTCCTTCAAAAGACGTGAAGGGCATTCGCCTGGATGGCAGGCCTTCGAGGTGTTAATACGGCTGAGTTTGTGGTATACTTGATATCGCAGGATCGTCGGAGGCGGTAAGGCTGCAGGTAAGTATGCTGGCATAGCAGACGGATCGAGTGGAGGCAGTGAACAACAGATGTTAGCGAAATGGGTATTCAGATCATTTGCTATTTCGTTATTATCGTTATGCAAGTTTAATTATTAACCCTAACCACCCCAAATCCTCCAAAATCCTTTTTGCAAATTGCAGGATTTACAGGTACATGTAGGTCACTTGGAAGTTAAAGCATCGGAGGAATTTGCAGGATTGAGGGCGTTTAGGGTTTTTGCCACTGAAGAATAAGGCAGGATCCAAGTCGTTGGCCTAAACTACTGCTGGATGATTTTGCAGGATTGAGGTTACTTGGGGTTTTAGTCTGTCTTTATGCTGGCTTTTGTCTGAATCCCCGGTTGTATGTTTGTCTGTCCATCTAGGTAAGGGCAAAAAACAGCTTATTCCATACTACTGGCCACTTCTCTAAAACTTGTTGTGTGCATACAGGTAGTTCTATCAAATATATAAGAATTCTCCCTCAATTCTCAGTAACAACAAAATGTAAAGATTTTATAAATTGTAAACTTTTCAGGCTACCAGTAGCCGTGTCGATCCTCATTTGTGTGAGTTGTCCTAGAGTTAAAATCTTCAGAATATACTGTATACGTACACTGTATATGCCCCTATCTGGTAGCCTTTTCATTTTATTCCACTTCCTTCCAGGCAACATACAGCTAGTGTACCATGTACATGTACTGTACACAGTTTTACTGGGTAGGCAAAAATGAGAACATACTTTTACTATATGCACTGTTACTATACACAACCTTTTTCCCTTGGGGGAAAAACAACATGTGGCCTCTTTCATAACAAGGCTTGTGTAATGGCCACTATTATGCACAGTGTATCAGTATGTTGTATAATAAATTATCACCAGTCACCAGACAATGAGGTGCCAGTACATGTACAAGTACAATGTACAAGGCTAGTGGCAACTTGTTGGTACATCTGTACGTATGTATATCCACTTGGTACAAATGTAGATGTCAAATTATGCATTATATTCAGAAGCTTGTGTAACTGTCGCTTAATGCATAATAATATACTTGTGTTGTGTAACATTTGCAATTGGTACCGGTACATGTACCTTAGAAAACAAATGTTTCCAGATTTAAATTCATTCGTTCAAGCATTTACAATTTACATGAAAATGTATAGTTTCCAAAAGTATAGAAAATATGCACAAATAATACTTTTTAGCCGTATCCGAAACATGGCTAAAAGATGTCCATGATCCCTTGGTTCAAATGAAACATTATTCGCTTGAAGGTACAGTACAGCCCGAAATTAAGTGAACCCCACGCAGGGGATCCACGCGTGGCTAGTCTGGGCCCCACGCGGCCACGCAGGTAAAATGAATATTCCTGTATAATAATGAATATTCCTGCATAATAATGAATATTCATGTAAACACATGCATTAAAATATGGCGCAGATCACGCGCGCGGAACCGCGAAACACGCGCGCAGATCACATGCGTGGGATCATGCGTGGGGAATCTTTTCACCGGAAGTTTTAAATTATATCAGATCGCCATATGTGTGACACGCATGTTGGACGCATTTTATTAGAGTTCTTTATCAGGCGAAACTCTTCTGATGTTGACTTGCTAAGGAATGTTGACCTTCTTAACAAAACGACCAGCCTTTCTTTACAAAAAGTTCCTTTGATGTCTTGTGTTTACCGAAACAAGTTCCTCGCCAATATGTTCATGATTATTGTTGGATCAGAGCCAACGGAGGTGAACTGTGCGGTCACAAAAATCAGTTCATGCTGGATAATATTAGGGGGTTAGACAATAGGGGATACTGGAGTTCTTTGAGCGGATTTAGCTGGTAGTGGTAGCCGAACATCTTTTTTGATGAAGAGACTCGGCTTCACAATCAATTACAATCAAGAGTTTGTGACAAAAATGTCAATGATTGACTCGTGCCATCTTGGCTAATTCGTTTTTACTTCTCCGTGAAGTAACTTCTGCAAACCGGCGGTAATATTAGTTGTGGCCACGGTGAACATTTTAGAAAAAGCCACAAAGAAACATTGATCAAGGGCTGACATAATCGAGACAATTAGTATACAAGACATGAGAGTGAGACTGATCTGCCATGTTGTTGTTGTTGTTGTAGTAGTCGATGTTCCCTTTGTGCCAGATCTGCCATGTTGGTGATGAATGCTTTAATAAAGGCCACGCGAGGAAAACGCGTGGCGGCGCAATACGGAGAAACTATTGAAGTGACGGCAAACCATGAAAAACGAAAATCAACTTGAGACTGTGGCCTGGTCGGACTAAACATTCCACCAAAGAAACTCAATAAAGCCTTAAGGATTGGACAGATATTTTTCGTTGTTGAAACCTAAAAAGCAAATGGACTATGCGATCTAAAGATGTGACAATTGTGACATGTATGGCGCGCCAGGCGCGGTCTTGTTATTGGCTGTGTTCTTCCCCTGTTCCCACCCACATAAAAAATAAACCATCCCATAAAAAAGAAAGTCCAATCTGTGTCCTTCCTTTTAACAATCTCTCTTTTTCATTGGTTGTAATTGTATGCCACAAAGAGACATCCCAGCATATTGAAATTCCAACGTAATGGTAGGCCACGTGTCGGCCCGCTTGCTAGTTCCTACAATGTAATGAATTTTGTAGGTCCGCTGTCAATCATTGTCTGGATTTCTTGCCCCTACTTTGAATATATTCGGAAAATAATCCCGAATAATTCTCCCGTGGTTTTATTTTATCCCTCTTGCACTATAAAGCCTTTATTATGTAAAATTACACCACGAAACCACTTATAAATTGACGAATGTAACGAGCTCTTACAATTTCCACATCTATTTTAGGGACAAATTAAATATTGTGTTTTATTAAATAAAACCCAGCAGAATATTTATTAAATTTGATAAACGACTCCTTAGGATGTGTAGAAAATCATTTTAAGACTGAAGTACATGCTTCTGGGAGTAGGTTACTGGAATAAAACATAAAGCATTGCATTTTAAGGGGCAATGTAGGGCAAAAAAATAATACACGTTTTCGATGAGAATCAGGCCTTGTTTTCTGGGTTTTGTATTTAAACCATTCATGGTTCAGTTTTGGTATTCTGGGGTCCGCCATCGGGATTTTGTACCACCTCGATTTTATTCTTGCTTGTTTATTCCTGGCTCGTGTGGGTTTTGTGAATGTTTTTAAAAGCTTACCTTGTAATTTACGGGCCTCGAAATAGATCGTTTTTGTTAAATACAAGAAAAACGGAAAATAAATCGTCATAAATTTTTCCCTTAAATCTGTTGGAAAAATGTTAGGGAGCTCAAAATATTAGGTGTTAAAGTTCCGTTTCTTTTCTTTCTCTTCCTTTTTAAAAAACAACGAAACCAAAAATCAATGTGATTAAATAAACCTGGAATTTATTTCGCTAGCCTCGTAATTTAATGGTCAGGTGTATGTCGATTTTATTAGATATTAGAAAAGCCAAGAATACATCGTATTATTATTTACCCCTGAAATCTGTTGTTTTTTTAAATAAAAACAAGGACAATTACATAATTAACCATAGGAATGTTTTTTACGACTAGTTAGATTTCGTAAATAAACAGGCTCACGGTTTTTTTAACACCTTTTTAGTTGTACATCCTAATACATTTTGTAAATTAGTACGGCAAACTTTTGTAAAAGTACTTACACCATCGGTTGGTCCAAGAGATAAATAAATTCGCTCGAGGAATACACCGACCAACGCCTTTTAAATAAGTTATGTATTTGCCAGGCAAGGGTTAGTGAGTGTAAGTACAATTACAACGCCAATCGCTTAGTATCGTTTGTTTACTTTATTCCGCCATCTGCAGCGCAGAAGATCATTTCCTGGCTACGAGAAACGTATTAAAAACACACACAATGGGTCAACTTTCTTGCTTTTGAAGACGCCTGAAATATAGTCAAAACAAAACTAAATTCAAACTAAAAACCCCAAAATGAAGTTTTGGAATGGTCGGCAATTCATTTTGAACTTTCATTTTGAGGTTACGGACTAATTACGGGTACTACCCGCTATCTGCGGCGCATCAGAGAAAATGATTTCCTGGCTAGTGCTACAAGAAGCTTTCGCGCTTTTGGAGACACATCAAAGATAGTCTAAATAAAACTAAAAACCAAAATCCTTGTTGATCCCAATGCCCTGTGCTGTTGAGCTGTGGTTATAATAATGATGATTGATGGCGATTGATGGCGATTGTTTTATGTGTAATTGTGTTATCTTATCAAAGTTAATTTTTTTGTCTCATGTTGTTCTTATAATTATTATTGACTTTGTAATTTCTAGTTGTTTACTGTGTCTGCTGTGTAAATTATATCTTGTTGTAATGTTTAATAATTGTTAATGTAATGTTGTACTGCTATTTAATCTTTTTATAATTATGTTTATAATGTACAGCGCTTTTGAATATTTTTATTAGAAATGGCGCTCAAGAAATTAAATAAATGTTAAATGTTAAATGTTAAATGTTAGAAAATGGTAGGAAATGTCTACATACTGAAAGTCAATTATTGTGGATCTTCAAATAATTCAGATTCTATACAAGGTGCACTGCCCCAAGTTCAGAACTAGTATACCAACGGTGGAGAATATTTCTAGAAGAAAAATAGTACCTGTACCAAGATATATCGAATTTTACTAGTAGTTTTAGCTCCAGCACCTATTTTGTAAACACGAAATGGTTTAGTTATTTATATCCACGCGAGGAACACGCGCGTCATGAGCACATAGAGGCATGCAGAATTAGCCTAGAGCTATATTAAATTACTGGAGTGCTGGATCAATGTACAAAGTGATGCCTGCTGGGCGTGTTTGGGCACAAACCTACGGAAAACTAAAGATTATGTACGGCTATTTGCTTATCAGCGTTTTTGTTCTAAACAGGTTACCAAAGCCAGTATACCTGTACGCCCAAAACCGAAGTGCACGATCAGTAGTTTAACGAGCGTCTTATTTTGTTTTGCGCAAACGGCGCAAACGCGTGCGATGTATCCGCTGCAGGGGTCTGCTTTGGGCGCACCTGAACCAAGAGCTGTTTCTAAAGTCATAACTTCGACCGTAAACGGTTATTGTTCAATGCGCGAAAACGAATTGTTCGTCTTTCACGTAGGCCTAACATTACAACCAACTTGAGAGTAGACGACCCAATTGGTATACGACAGAATTTCAAACATTTCAAACACGATTTTCAAAACTCCGATTCAGTATAGTTCAGTATAGCAAAGAGTATGGAGCCTTAAACGGACCAAAGCTAGGTAAGGGCTTTTAGAATGACCCAAGTTTCCGACGCACGTTTGTCTGCTGCACTCGCATTTGGTCTTGAATCCTAAACATTAGCTTACACAGGCATGTAGACCAAAGCAAGTCACCAGGTGAATGGTTCGAGGACAACAAGACATGAATGTTAATCTTTAAAAATTGCTTGGAAAAGCAACCCTCCACTCAATATATAGAAAACATTCGATTTTTCACATGTTTGTTTTTCACATTGTTTTGAAGTTCTTTGACGCTTGAATGATTTATATTGCAATTGGTTCTAGGTCATAACGTAAATTGACAGGACTATTTTGTAGTTGGACGGTTTTTCGTAGAAAGTGTCTGAACTCTGCCCACAGATTTTCAACCGGATTGATTCAGGAGGCGTCTTTAATCAGTTAACATGCAGCTTGTTCATCTCTTGTTCAGCCCTGGCACTTGTACCGGTATGTTTGGGGTCATTGTTTTGTTAAAAACGGTATCCGTCAGGAAAGACACTCGCGTGAAATGGATGTAAAGTATTATGTATAATTTCAGTAGCGCAACATTTTCCATCTATGATACCCAGAATTATTAGGTCCGTGCAACCACGTTTTGATAGTCCACCCCATACGTGCACTTTTTTATAGGTGATTCGATTTTGCTCGAAGTACTCGTTCTTGACCTTTTTCTGAATGATCGTTTCAGATGTCACTGAAGTTCAACTGAGCATTCGTCCGTCTAGATATCATTGTCAACAGTTCCGCCAATCCTGAGCAAACTGCAGTCGCTTTGGCTTGCTTGCCTCTCGGATTAGTTGGCAATACCTTGTTTCCAATCTCCGACTAAGACGCCTCCGAATTCGTTTAATTGCAGACAAAGATAGCGTATTATCAGTTTTGTTGAAAATTATGGTTTGTAACTTGGTACCATTAAGCGTGTTGTTTGTAGTTAGGCTGATTTCTATTAGGCTCTGAATTTCCGGCGTGCAGGGGCCTATTACAACTGAAGTACAACAATACCGAATGACCATGCCACATTGCAAAATACCAAGTTGTCTACTGTAACAATTTACTAGTATGCACAATGTATTCCGCGCGTGGAAATCGCAAGGGATTCGCTGTGCGAAAGCCACTCGTATGAAAAATGCGTTATGCATTCTAAAATTCCACCCTTGACGTCAGCTCATTGTCGTATTGTCCATTATTTTGCACGAATGAAACGCGATGGAGACAATGCACCCCACGCCATCGTTTCAAATGAAATGAACAGAGAAAAGCTTTTCAGCATTAATCTATAACATACTATATCTCATGTTCCTCAAGCGATCTTGTATGTGGTCAAGACACGTTTTAAAGATTTACATCTAAAACTACTGATAAGTTACACGCCACAGAGAGAATGCGTAATTTAAAAATGGTACCCTTACTTGAAAAATAAAAACCGAGAAAAAAAATATTTAGGCAGATTTAACTCACATTTTCAAAAACATTCTAAGGAAAAGTTATTGGTTTTCCCTTTAAATTAACACTTTTATCACTATAATTCCAAATATAGATACTTGATTTTCGTCTCAAACTTTGCCAAGCTTAGTTCTCAACTTGAATTTTAAAAAGGCCACCCACCACTGGTTTTCGTTTAAGGTGTAGTATATACATTCAATTGTTTAGCGTTCTAGTTCGCCCTACATTCTTAACATTCATATTGTGTGTTATTTGATGATGAATTTAAAACAAAACTGCCATGAAGGCATACAAATTTCGGGGATTTTTTTGGTTACTTTGAGAAGTTTAAAGATGGCGATTGTAAAGGTTTCAAACGTGGATAGAAGTTATATCACAGATGCTTTCAAATAACAACTGAACTATTTGGCTGTTGAAGGTTCGAAAGCGCCAACCTGCTCGCAGCATTATCTTAACTTATACCTTCCTGAGAATGGAAGATGCAATAGCAACCTAATAAAAAGATAGAATGTCTAAAAGCGGATCATGAAATGAACGATTGTTTTCTACCAAAAATTGTAGTTTTATTTTATAAACATTTTTTAAGAATTTTCTGTTTTCTTCTTTTTCTAGAATTGACTGTTTTATTGAAGGCCTACCTGACATGTACACTTCACCTTCAACAGAGAGACGTTCTTAAAACTAATTGAAGTGTAGATTATGGTCGGGTGATTTCACGTGGACCAAAATTCCTGGCGGCACCGTTTACAAGCTGTTCTTGATTTTGTGGTTTTACTTTCGTTGACAAAGCAGATGTTTTGTGTTGACAGATTTGAAGTTTTTTTATTTTTATTTGTGTGGGTGGATGAACTCTATGAATTCTACATTTTCGTTTCTACAATTCTACTTTATTTTGTATTTTGTATTTGATACTAATAAATAAACCCGAAACCTAAAAACCCTGTAATCGGGTTTTGTTTGTGCCGAGGTAAATGACCCGATGTCTTACCCCCAGTTGAAAAGCATCACGTAAGTATACTGTTATACTCACAACAGAAGATAATTGCATTTTAGTGCAAAAGTTTCACAAACAAATCCTCGCGTTTTATTCGCGTGGGAGTTCTTTCTTGTAAACGTTAACATTTTCACAGGATGCAGGGTACCGTACATACATATACGATTTAAAGCTATCAGATCAGAGCAATTTGGACGTGGCCTCTTAAATTACATGTAACTTTTAGAATAAACTGTTTTATTTTAAAATAACATAGGAATACAGAAAAACACAATATCGATTATGGGTTCGGTGAATGTTTTTAAAAGCTAGACTTGTAATCTACGGGCCACGAAATAGATCGTTTTTGTTAAATACAAGCAAAACGGAAAATAAATCGTATTAAATTTCCCCCTTAAATTCGTTTGAAAAATGTTTAGGAGCTCAAAATTGTAGGTGTTAAGGTCCCATTTCTCCTTTTTTTTTCTTTTTTAACAATGAAACCAGAAATAAATGTTACTAAATAACCTCTGAAAATTATTTCGCTAGCCTTGTAATTTAATAGTCAGGTGTATATTGATTTTATTAGATACCAGAAAAACCAAGAATAAATCGTATTGTTATTTCCCCCTGAAATCGGTTTGGGAAATGTTGAGGAGTTCATTTAATGTTTCCCCTTACTTTATTATTTTATTGCTTCTAGCGCTTTCCCCAAGTTGCGTAAAATAATCTCTCTGTTGGGAGAACTCCCCGATCCTTTTGTGGAGCCTGTCAATCAAAACCTATTCTTCACAGTCATCAAAGCTAAACGCCGCCTCCATATCGCCTGGGCCGGTTTCCTTTGATTTATTCAGCCATTCAAGAACGAGTCATCGGGGCTATGATTGGTTATTCAATAATAGAGGTTGTCTTTGAAAGGGCTCGGAATTACTAGCCGCGGACAAAATCAAAGGGTGGGACATTGATAAAATGAGTACATGTATAGCGGGCAAAAGCAAAGGGTGGGGCAAAAGCAAAGGGTGGGGCAAAAGCAAAGGGTGGGGCGCTTGGGAAAGAAGAAGATTGTGTTTGCGCGTGGTGTCTGAAAATTGCGTAGCTGACAAAAGCAAAGTCAGCCGATGAATGGTTTAATGTGGGACGCGCTCTTTGATCCACGGTTGATGATTGGTCAGGCAATGGGGCTATTAACTGCGGAGTTCTAGCCAGACAATCTTGCGGTCTTCTGACGTGCCGAAGCAATGCCTGGGAATTTAAACGTAAGTGAGGGAAAGAAGTGAAATTTCAAGTGCAGGTTTTAGTCTGACATCGCGGACTCGCTGAAAGTGAACGTTGGGAAATTTATCTTTATCCTGTAGTAAAATAAGACAGACAAAACCTGGATTAATAAATACATAATTTTGTTGGATCGTCCCAGGGAAGGCCTGGAGTAAATTGGGAAGGCACAGCGCAGCAGATCGGTAACAAACTGTTACATTGTAATTGTTGCATGTACAGTACATATACCGGCACGTGCGTGGTACATTTTTGGATTTTGTAAACCGATTAACGAATTCGGAGGATGGATTATTCTATTTTTTTTTTTATTCGGTTTTGAAAACCTCCGACAAGTCGCCAAACAAAAATTGTTTTTGTCTATTCATTGGCAATAAAATAATTAAAAGAAACGGTTTTCGTGTAGGTGTTGCGTGCGTTTTGTTTTCTTTAATCATCATTTCAAACTATGCTGTTCTTCAACGAGTATATTGTTAAACTAATTTTTGTGTTCAGTTCTAATGAAATGTTTTTGCATCGCTACTATTAATTTCCTTAATAAACTTCGACAACTACATTTGTATATATAAGACGATGACATTCTATCCTTACAAATAACCAAATCAAACAAAACTAGCCTGAACAAATCGCGAGACACACCATAAAATATAATTTGACGTCTTGTATAAGTGCAAAATAATTCACTGCAAAATTGTATTAACGAAAATCCCTCGCGTGCAGTTTGAGTGAGATCGTTTTTCTCTGGCTTTTCTAAATTATAAACCTTTTTGTAATTTATACCCCGTAGCTCTTAATTAGTGAAATTGTAATAAAAACAACACACAACAGTGACAATAATATTATAATAATCATCCTTACTGGCAGCTTTGAAGCTGAATTGCGAAGGATGTTGTATACCCAAGACCTAATTCCCAGCTGTACTGATTTCACAAATACTACCCAAACCACAGCATAATTTGTTGCTCCGGAATACAATTGTATTCCCTGAATTCTGACCACATGTTTACTTTGTAATGCCGCCAAGCTGTAGACCACAAAAGCAGCCGAAAAGTTTGGCAATTTCTAAAGAAGCTAAAAACCCGGTCACTATCGAATACCGAACTACTTTACTGAGTGAATGTACATGTATGTACACAAAAGTAATCAGGTCCCTTGCGTGGCCCTCGCGGTAATCCCTTGCGTGTTTGGACGAAACCATTTATAATGCCCTCTCGATAATGAGCCTCATTCACGTGCAGGATAGCTAATTCCATGCGTGGTGCCACGCGAGGAGTAGCTCTGTCCGTGCGTGATGCCACGCGCGGAGTTCACTTAATTTCGGGCCGTACTGTATTTGCAGAGAAGGTAAACGAGGTGGTGGAGTGGCTCTTTATATCAAGCAGGACCTTGTGTATAAAACGCGTGACGATCTATGCGTTAATAATCCAGACGCTGAATCATTCTTTATTGAGCTTGTTAATAACAGTCATAGAAACGTAATTGTCGGAGTCGTTTATAGACCACCAAGTGCTTCCGTTGATGATTTTACTGGTATTATTAATGAAATGTTGACACGTATAACAAATGAACGCAAAAAATGTTATATTATGGGTGATTTTAATATTAACATACTCCAGCACGACACTAATAGCTCTGTACAATATTTCATTGATACCATATCTTCCCATTCTTTTTCCCCGTTTATCACTAAACCAACAAGAATTACTGCCCATAGTTCTACTCTAATAGACAATATCTTATCAAATGATTTTGAAAATCATACCGCCGGTGTCTTAGTTACTGATATAAGTGACCATTTACCTGTGTTTTTAATTGTGGAAAATTCTAAACGTACTTTACGAAACGAAACTAAGCAATTTAAGCGTAATTTCTGTAGTAATAATATAGCCCAGTTCATTGATGATGTTAATGCAACTGACTGGAATTTTCTATCATCTTTGGATGATTTAAATAGTGTATACAATAGATTCCTACAAATCATACTTCAACTGTACGATAAGCATTTCCCATTACAAGAAGTCAAACGCCGATACGACACACGTAAGTCACCCTGGCTTTCTAATGGTATTTACAACTCGATTAGGAAGAAAAACTTCTTGTATAAAAAATTCATTAGACATCCTAATCCTCATAACAAATCTACTTATACTTTGTACAAAAATAAATTGAGCACTTTAATACGAAATGCAAAGAAAAATTACTTTACCAAGAAATTTGATCAGGAAAAGGGTAATATCAAGGGAACTTGGCGTGTAATTAATAGTCTACTTAACAAGGGTAAATCGAAGCCCAACCCTTCCCATGTTGTTCAAGATGGCGTAAAAATAGACGGTGATAAAGAAATCGCTGATACATTTAATGAGTATTTTGTAAATATTGGAACCCGACTTGCAAGCAAGCTACCATTATGTAATACCACTTGTGAGTCTTTTCTAAAAGACAGATGCCCAAATTCTTTCTTCTTAACACCTGTTACGCAAGAAGAAGTTGAAGACACCCTTAACCAAATAACATGTAGCAAGGCGCCTGGTTTCGATGACATAAGTCCTTTTGTTGTTAAACAGGCCAGGCGTAGTTTAGCAAAACCACTGGCTGATATTTTTAACAGGTCTATGACTATGGGAGTTTTTCCAGATGGTCTAAAGATAGGTAAGGTTATCCCTATTCATAAAGGGGGAAATGTGCATGATACTGGTAACTATAGACCTATTTCAGTTTTGTCTACGTTCTCTAAGATTTTGGAAAAGCTAGTTTATAAAAGACTCGTATCCTTTGTAAATAAACACAATATTTTATCAGAATCACAGTTTGGATTTAGGTCAAACCGTTCCACTGAATTGGCAACTTCTTATCTTGTAAACAAACTTCTAAAGGCCATTGATGATAAAAAGATTTCTATCAGCGTATTTCTAGACTTGTCAAAGGCGTTTGATACAGTCAACCATGACATACTGGTTTCTAAATTAGAGCATTACGGAATTCGTGGAATAGCTTTGCATTGGTTCCAGAGTTATTTGTCTAACAGAAAGCAGTTTGTTTCTTTTAATTGTATAATGTCTGAAAACAAAACTATTACGTGTGGAGTTCCGCAAGGTTCTGTTTTGGGGCCCCTGTTATTTATTCTTTACATCAATGACATCTGTAATACATCTGACATAATATCATTTACTTTATTTGCCGATGATACAAGTTTAGTGTACAGCCACAGTAATGTGGATACTGCAGTAACTAATCTTAACCATGAACTTTCAAAAATTAGCACTTGGCTTGTAGCTAACAAACTTTGTATCAACTTACTTAAATCAAACTATATGATATTCTGTTCCAGACAATATAAGTATATCCAAAATATCTCTTTAGTTTTTAACGGTACCACACTGAAACAGCTTAAAACTACTAAATTTTTGTAGGTGTACATATTGATGAAAACCTAACCTGGAAGTGCCACATTAATATAGTTTCAAGCAAAATATCCAAAACTATTGGAATAATGAATCGTATAAAGTTGTTTGTTCCGAATAATATTTTATTCACTCTTTATAACTCCTTGATACTCATATCTAAATTATTCAATTCTTACATGGGGTGGTTGCTCTTCTCAGTGTGATAAACTTCTCATTTTACAAAAAAGAGCTGTTCGTATTATAAGTAATGCCAAATATCGTGACCACACTAATCCTTTATTTGCCAACCTTAAGCTTTTGCGATTTAATGACCTATATTACCTAAATTTGGGTAAATTCATGTTTAAATATATAAATAAATTACTTCCACGTTGCTTTGATACATGCTTTACTTTAACCTCGAATGTTCATCAATATTGTACTAGAAGTGTATCGAAGAAAAATCTGTATGTTTGTTCTAGTAGAACTTCAATGTTGAAAAACAGTCTTGTACAGCGAGGTATTAACTTCTGGAATGCTCTGAGTGACTCGATCAAAGCATCATCAACTCTATCTACATTTGTTAAAAAGTTAAAAATTAAATTGCTCAATGTGTATAATATTCGAACCTTACAACTAGGTGTTTGAATTGGATAGATTCAGAGTTATCGTCGTTACTCCTGCTTGTTGTTCTTAATTGTCCGTGTGTTTTGTTTCTATTGGTCCTGTGCATTGTACATGTAGTTGTCTGTCTTAACCCTAACCCTACCTAATGCTACTTTTTACAGTAGTAAAAAGTAGTATGCAGTACTCTCACTGACTTTTGTGCAATGCCTGTAGTAATTTTTAGTATTGAGTACTTCACCCCTTATTGCACTACTTACTTTTTAGCATTGGGTTCCTCTGCTTGCTGAGTGTGCATTGCCCATGTATGCTGTGTAGATTCTACAGCAAAAATTGTCACTTGGGACACATTGGGTCAAGGCTGGACTACTGCATTTTTTGCCAGGTAAGTATTACTGACCTGTATTGCTACTATTAGTATTTTGTAGTTGGCAGTATCTGTACTCTAGTACACACCCAATCATCATTCACGGAGAGACCCAATGCTACAAAATACTAAGTAGTATTCTGTAGTACCAGTTCTTTAGCCCAAAGTAAGGCAAAGGGGGTTAGGGTTAAGGTTAGGGAACAAAAGCTTTTGCTTCACCCTATACCTAACGTTGTTGTTAATTATGTATTCTTATAAATTACACCTAGTAGAATAATATCCTATTAGATATGTACTTAAGAAACTAGTGTAAGAATCATTATGTACAAAACAACGTTGAATAAATGTGAATTGAAATTGAATTGAAATTGAACAGCGTACTGGTTTGTATTCATTTGTTTTACTATATTTCAATTATTCCATTGCGACTTGGGCCAGGTTCAATTATTTGCCAAATTTACCAGCTTCAATTGGGGAAAATACATTAATAAATGTATGCATAATGCACTCCCTAATTGTGTTTTAATTGTTGTTTTACTTTAACATCTAACGTTCATGTATACTCGAATGTAGTGCTATTTGTTTGTTCATTTTAACAGAACTGCAATGTCTAGAAAATAGTGCTCATCAAAGGGTACGGTCCCTAATACTGAAATAGTTTAGATAATTCTCTTAAAGGTTCTACGCAGAACTTTTGAGGAGAATTGCTGTTTAATTTAAAATGTGCCTTGGTGTGTAAGTAACAAGACCAGGGGTGATAAAATGGTATAAAATGACATTAATTGGGGTTAATCACCGTAAATGTAATTGGCCCCCTCATTAACATGTTCAAACACTGACAAATGGTGGCGCTGTTCGTGACGAACATTCGGCAACGCCCAAAAAGAGATGCCATGCACGCGGGTACGCACGCAGCAGATTTTGTTCAGACATGGCGAGTGAAGACGACAGTTCGGGGCCGGGGAGCGCATATTCCACAGAATCGGACGAAATATACGTAGTATCATCAGGTCCTACATCTGAAGAAGATATTCCACTTGACAATTCCTTTGACAATAACTTGAGTCGACCATCGACTGAATGATTTTGCATCGATACGCGTGGCACATGATGCATGCATGCACGGGCACGCTGGTCGCGACGTCGAAGTCTTCCCAAACATACCGTACGTCACAATTATGCAAATTTTACATGTTAATAAGCTACCATTCTAGGGGCGGGGCCGGTCCCCAAAGCACTTTATTATTGTTTTTATCATATTAATTACCCAAAAATAAAACTTTTATGAACTGAAAATCACTCAATTAGTTATAATCTTTCATTTAAACTAATAACAAACAAATTTCTAGGACCCTTTAAGCAGGTATTGGTAGGATACATCATTGGTAATTGCTTCAATTATCAGGAATGAAGTTTTATAATGTCCGAAGGTGTTTTTTTCTATATAAAATTTAATTTGTTTGGAACAATTACAAGATATCTAGCGCAATTCATTATGTTGGATGCCTACAATCATTATTTACTTTCGTGTATAGATACACGTATAATTTCTTATAATAATTTGGTAGTAAAATGTTTCGATATCTACCGGTATGGTGTATAATTTTCTTCCAGGCAACAAACAGTATTTACAACAAACAGTATTTACAACTGTACAGACATCCTTAGCCACGCAGCGCTTTTACGCGCTTTCTACTAATAGCGCTCAAACCCCTGCGGACATTCGGCCAGATCGATCCGTGGTTATTAGCGCAAAAATTCATGCGCCCAATCAGAGCCTCCGTTACAAACAGACCAAGGCCGTTTTCCAAACCCCTGGCTTTGGCTCCGTCTCCAGCCTATTGCTAAACTGTATGAATGAAGCCCGAGACAAAGACAAAGCTGGTGTTCGTAAAAAACAGCCTAAGGCCTGCAAACCAACTTCGACCCCAACGCGAATTTCTATTGGTCCATTCGCTTGGATATCCGAGGTGTTCTCACAAATGTTCATCCTCCCACGTAAAAATTAAAATTAATCAGAAGAATTGTAGAAATTAACGTACAGAACGTGAAATAAAGCTTTGTTATTATACAGTCTATTATACAGAATAAGAAACATAAAAGACTGAAAAGCTACGTACATGTAAACGCCAATAAAATCAAGTATAGTGGTAGAAATTGTCATTTTACCAGGGGTGGACGTTCATATCATGTATTGGCCAACTTGTTTAATGATTGCTGCGAATGTCCACAGGGTTTGAGGGCGACAATTCAAGAGCCTGTTAAACTCTGTGTGGCTCAGGATGCTGTACAGAGCAAGGCATGTACTGGTACTTTGACCAAGTTTTACTGAGTACAGGCATATGAGCACACTATACACAACCTTTGTCCATAGCTCATGGGGGAAAAAAACATGTGGCCTCCTTTCATAACTTGCATAATAGTGCTGGGCTTGTGTAACTTACATAAGTAATTTATGCAAAGTGTGTGTTGTGTAAGTCACCAGACAATGGGGTACAAGGCTATCTATAGGCCAGTTGTTGGTACATGGGGGGGGGGGGATCTGGTTTGGTATCTTGTGTTTACAAGAAGCTTGTGTAACTGTCTCTCAATGCATTGGTTGTGTAACACTTTACCATAATGTGACCTGTCACCACAATATGAGAGTAAAGTCGAAAAATTGAAAATTAAGATTGGTATTTTCAATTTCTTGAGAAAGAGAGCTTTCCAATGGTACATAACACTTGGGGGTTTTGCGATAAATACATTTAATCATGTAATTTAAGAGGTTTTCGATCATCTGATTGCACCTCAAAATTAGGAATATATGTAGATGAGGACTTAAGCCCTGTTCGCACTGGACTTAAAATGATAAAACGTCCCTAGACGATGGGTCCTTTACCCATTTTAAGTCCAGTGCGGACAGCCCAGGACGTTTTCCTCTCAGGTACTTCTCCCGAGTCCAGTGGGTACTTCTACCGGCCAACTGCTGCCCGGGAAAACGTCCCTGGTCGCTTTTCCCTAGACGATAAGTCCAGTGCGAACAGCGCGACTCGGTAAAAGCGTCCCAGGAAAACGTTAATCCGGCCCCCCAGTGCAAGGTCACGCTAAACAAGACACTGCGCATGCGCTCTTTGCATTGTTTACGTGAGGGCACGCTGCATGCAAATCGCGTCGTGATCACATTCGCATGTGGTTCTGCAAAAAGTTTACGTAGAGTTGGGGTTCCTTTGGTCAATATTATGGCAGATATTATTATTGATACAGTCGGAAGATTTGAAGCGCTTCGGGACAACAAATAAGAACAAGAATAGAAGAGAGCGTGGAGTAGTTGTTGCAATACCGTACGGCTAGCGATGGCGTCAATGATGCGATCGGGAAAAAAAAGCGCGCGCGCGATCACGGGGTCAATGCAGAAAGGTCACGCAAAGCGCCCTCACGAGTCATTATAATGACAGCTCGGCTACTTTTCCCACGGTCTCGGTAAAATTTTCCTGTGTCGAAAGTCCAAGTGCGAACAGTGGTCAAATTTGACCATTTTTATTTGACCATCGTCTCAGTAAAACCTTCCCAAAAAAAAGTCCAGTGCGAACACGGCTTTAGGCTTTCCAAATTACGCAAAATCTCAAAATTGACCACCCCTTCATATTTTGACTTTGGAAGGCCATCATCTACAAATCACATTGTGCGACTTTACTCTCATTTTGTGGTGACAGGTCACATATGTGACCCAGCATGAGTAAATGAGACACTTTGCGGCAAAAATGAAAATTGAGATTTTGATTTCATCATTTAAAGCTAAACAAGCTCTTAAGCTCTTTAATGTATGGAGAATGTGCATGAGCATGAGCAGTGTGATAGTACAAAGTAACTAATAACTTTCAGAAATCCTCATTTGGTAATACGTGTACCGTAATTTCCTGCGGTAAAGCCGCGTCTTATCCGACTTTCTAGACCACAAAAACATCGCTGCGCCTTATCTTTAGGTGCGCCGTATCTGATGTCGCTTGAGTTCAAAGTGACGGTCTTTGTGTGAAGAATTCTTTCAACGCCGCAATCTTACTCAATAATGCGGTCAACCAATTAGCTCAACTCTCCGGACATTGTGACCGTGTTTCCATTCCAACAATGCCGCGATGTGTTGATCTCCCCCCCCCCCCCCCCCCACGACCGTGCTTTTATTCCAACAATATGCTTGGGCGATACCACCTTATCGAAAATCGCAATAACAGTTCTTACGATATTGTGTCGATACATTTCCTAAAAATAGGAAATGGTCCCAAATCGTCCCCGTATGATTTGCCGCACGACTACGAGCGGCCGCTCTCTCTGATCCTAGTAGCGCCACTGCTAAGCGGCCGCGCCGGCATGCAGACCGGAGATCCAGAGCGCGCGGTAAGTATAATTCGATATAAATTGTTGTCACAATTACATGCGCACGCGATTTCACGCAACAACCCACAACCTGCGGTTAACGTACATGTACGTACACCCCCATGTACATGTACAGTATGTAATGTACACCCGCCCCCGTGTACATGTACCGTACATACTAGATTTAGCACTCAGTAGCGCGCGCTGCATGACGCGTACAACAGCGATAAAAAGCTGGCCTGTACTATGTGGCCTTTTTCTAAACGTTTTTTTCGTCTACGTTCCAGCTTCATGCAATTCACCATCCGAACTACACAGCGCGGAGCATTCACAACGACTGGAAAAAAGCCTAGAGGGGTGTCTCAATTGAGCAATTAGGGATACCCCTCTCTGGGCACGCACGTACATGTACGTACGCGGTGCAAGATAAACTCAAGTACTCAGCAAATTGTATCCTTTTGTTAATTAATGAAAAAGTAGCCCCCAAAATGGAAAAAAAACCAAAAAAAAACGAAAGAGTAGCCCCCGAAATGGAGCCCCCGAAATAAAAAAATTGTTTTTTACCCTGGACCAGCTATATTATATGGGGTTACGGTTTAATTCTTGCTTGGAATAGTGGGATCGTTCTAAGACAACAAAATGACCCCTTTGTGGCGATGTACCTACACCGGGTGGGGCCTGGTGTTCTCCTGGGTGCGTTCAAGCATGCGCTTTATTCGGTGGTGCGCTTTATCTGTTGACGTTTGAATTTTTTCGGGTGATTTTAGGGACCTGCGCCTTAACCGCCGAGCGCCTTTCATCGCCCTTCATTTTCATCTTTATTGATCGTTTTTACATACAAGACATTAATGACAATAATCTTTGATAACTACATGTACACTTCCTAAAAATACAATGTTCAGAAAAACGACTTGGTCACGATTTTCACTCGTGCGTTCACTTCAACGACCGATTGCGTAAAACGGCCCCAGCGACTTAATTCCTGATTACGATGGAGCGGGTCACATATTTTTATCAGTTTTAGTCAAGACAAATCACAAAATATATTTTCCTGCGTCAAAGTTAAAATATTTAAAAAAGAAATTTGGCATTTGTTCCAAAATATATTCCAATTAATTTGAAATGCATTTGTTCGCGGTTCTTTCCATGCTCAAGTAGAGTCTTTTCCAATTGTAATCCCCAGCTGGCTGATCAAGAGGCACAGTGTGCTTTGGAACTCATTTGATGAACAACTTAAATTAAAACGTACATGTATACATCTAAAAATCTCTCCATGGAGTTCAAATCTGTCTTGCTGAAATCCTACTGTTGAATCCTTGTAATTAAACGTCAAATCCATTGTTCCCAGGGTTGGAGGGTGACAATTAAAGAGCCTGTTAAACTCTGCGTGGCTCAGGATGGCTGAAATCCTACTGTTGAATCTTAATTGTTGAATCTTTGTAATTAAACGTCCAATTCTTATATTGTAGTAGATGTACCGGTACGGTACATTGCTATAACCTCTTGCTCACCTGTTAGTCTGTCCATTCCTTGTCTTTTGTTAGACGTGTATTATCCAACTTTCCTTATTGTACATGTATACAAACTATACATGCCATGCATTGAGTCCTAATCCTGTACAGTAGTTTTCCAGTTTGATTCTATTATTAACATTTCTCTCTCACTCAGGCCTCAATGTTAGTATGCTGGGGGCTCATGCTTTTGTAAGCTTTGCTTCACAATGAGCCCAGCCCCTCCACAATATTACCCATACTTTATGTCCGATTTAATTACATTTTGTAAAATAAGACTCCCTTCTGTCTTCTTGATGATATTTGATATTGTGGAAATAAAATGAACTAAGAACGAACATTTTCACATTCCAACCTGGGGGCTGGTTCCCTAGAAATGTTGTTGCTAAGCGTAGAAATGCTGTTGCTAAGAGTAGAAGGCTCCCCCATAGTACAATGTACGGCTCATGGCATGTTGCCAAAATTCTTGTATGGGAAAGGTTAGGAATAATTGGTTGGGGTTTTTTTCCCACGTCCTGGCTGCAAGACGCCAGAATGCTGGAGCTTTTGAGAAATTTGTGAGGGTAAAGTTTTACATATTTTAGAGAAAGTTTCCATTTAAAAAAATGTTTTAAAACAAGCTACATACATGTATGTATTTTCCTTCGGATGGCTCGGACATTTCTTAAAGCAATTCGGCAACACATGCATATGATTCTTCTTCAAATATTTATCCTTAAAAGAACTTAGAAAAGAAAAGTGGTGATGTACAGGTAAACAAACACACGTGACCTCAAATACCACCTGTAAACATACTACTGGGATAGGTGGCAGCCTTTCTAAAGTGGTCACTAAACATCGGAACAAGATACTGTACATGCTAAACCTTTATCAAAGTGGCGTGGCTTTTTCTTTTTAAAGGTAGGATGTTGGTGACTGCTTGAATTATCAGGAATTGGTGGATTGGGGAGGGGGGTTGTATTTTATATCATTTAAGTAAATATCATTTAAGGTGGAACACACCATTTGCAGATATTTTTACTACCGGTAACGAATTATCTTAGGATATCTTACTTATTTGAAAGTAAATAATGATTTTAGGCATCCAGCAAAATATTTGAACTAGATCTCCTGTAAAAAAATAGATATCCTAGATATACCGGTACAGTGTAGAACTGAAAAGAAAAAAAATTAAGATCGCCGGACAGCAATTGCGTAAAAAACAAGAACAACCACTGCCCAACTTCGGACAGGTCAGTTAAATGATATTTGCTATAAAATACAACCCCCCCCCCCCCAGTCCACCTATTCGTGATCATTAAAGCAATTACTAATGGTGTATAATGCACTTGTCATTTGTAGTCCCGGCCCTGGGGGACCCGGGACTTTGGACAAAGTAGCGGGGACATGCCCGGCTAGCCGGGACAATAGCGGGGACTTTGACGGGGTTGTACAATCTTGTAGCCCCGCTGTACCGGGACAATAGCGGGGACTTTGCCGGGGTTGTATAATCTTGTTGCCCCGCCCTACCGGGACATTAGCGGGGACTTTGCCGGGGTTGTACAATCGTGTTGCCCCGCCCTACCGGGACAATAGCGGGGACTTTGCCGAGATGTACAAAATGTTTCCCCACCCCGCCGGGGCATAGCCGGGGATGTCACACAACGAGAAATTGTGTATTCTCCAACCCTCCGTAATCTGCGCACCTAACGCTCATGCACACGCGCGTGTTGTAAATTAAATGTGAATGCGTAGAAATATAAATAGGACCGCGTGGATTTAAGATGGTCTGACTATGTACGTACTAGTGGTACATACCGGTGATTTACCGCCGGAACGTAGCGGACCGTACCGGTGTTGCATGAAAACAGACTCCCATAAAAATCAGACTCTTTTTCCTATTTATATTGGTAAAACCCTCTCACGTGACCAATCACTCTTCTATATTAATAGCGTGTTCGATTACTCACCCGCGCTTAATATTCGCCTCTAAACACCCCCATCAGACCAGGGTGGCGTCCTTACTGCGCTGCTACGCTCTATGTGCTTTTCATGCTAAGCAAAAACAAAAGTTTAATATCAGTCAGAACCAATATAAATTACCTGAAAATTTGGTCTGTAGGCTACACCTATTTTGGACAAAGAAGAATTGTCATGCTTAGCACAAGTCATGTTTGTGCTTAGCAGCCTCGTGAAATTGGCCCCAGAGCTAGCACGCCAAAGTCGCCATAAGCATGGTTTTATTATAATTATGCTTAAAGCATGGAGACCTTTTCGAATCCCTGTCTTCGTCCTACAGTGTGAGTTTGTCAGCACGCCCCACGAGGCTGCTGGTACCCTGTAACATTTCTGGTGATCTAACGGCTACCAGTACAACTACATGTAGTAGAACTCGGCACAAAATTTACACTACTGCGCAACTTGGTGCATGCGCGCCAGAAAAGTTTGCACACCTGAGAAGTACAGTGAGACCGTTTAAACCTGGATTGTGCAGATAATGTTAAATGCCCCCGCATGCCGGGGCCGGGATCGTGCGGGGGTTGTGACAAATGCCCCACATTCTGGGGCCGGGATCGTGCGGGGGTTGTTCATATTGCCCCGCATGCTGGGGCCGGGATCGTGCGGGGGTTGTGACAAATGCCCCGCATACGGGGGCCGGGATCGTGCGGGGGTTGTTGATTTTGCCCCGCATACCGGGGCCGGGGTATAGCCGGGAATGTACAAAAACCGAGTGCCCCGCACAATCACGCTGGGCGAATTGTACATCCCCGGCTACGTTCCCGCTAGTCCGGGTCCCCCAGGGCCGGGACTACAAATGACAAGTGCATAACAGCCCCACTATTCCAAAACTACTGGTACCCATACATATGTACATTGTGTGTGTACAAATTCTTACACAACATGAAAATTGTTATTCATATCTCACTAACCCACATTATACAACAAGTGAGCTTGACACATGCATACAATGATGTATTGGTATGGCATTGTTTGTGTTGGACTAATTAATAATGGCTGGCCTAATGGTATTAAAGGTAGGATGGCAATTGCTTGAATTATCAGGAATAGGTGGATGGGGATTCTATTTTATAGTACATAGATCGTTTAACTGATCTGTTCGAAGTTTTGCAATCCTGGATGCTAAGAAAAAAACTAGAAAAACGGCGTTCGTTTTCAACTGGCGTCGGGCAGTTGTTCTTGTTCTTCATGCAATTGCTGTCGGCATTTGTTTTTAGTTTTTATTTATAAAAATCATTTTTGTTTGGAACAATTACAGGATGTCTAGCACCATCATTTTGCTGGATGCTTAGAAGTAGAACATGTAGAATCATTATTTACTTTCAAATAAGTTAAAATATTTCTTAATAATTTGGTAGTAACATTTTGCGACATCTGCAAATGGTGTATCCTACCGGTACATGGTACATGTATGTATACCG
The DNA here is from genome assembly GCA_037893245.1 of Crossaster papposus. Classification (NCBI taxonomy): domain Eukaryota; kingdom Metazoa; phylum Echinodermata; class Asteroidea; order Velatida; family Solasteridae; genus Crossaster; species Crossaster papposus. Next base: position 1,719,935 of record JBAIAA010000246.1, read on the forward strand.
GTACCTTTAAATGGGCAGCACATGCACAACCATACCACATAGTATCTCCTACATCCCCCTACCGGGTACATTTAACCTCCAACCTTTTCCATCCTCCCATCCTCCCATCCTCCAACCTTTCCCATCCCTCTACCCCATCCCTCTACCCCATCCCTCTACCCCATCCCTCTACCCCATCCCTCTACCCCATCCCTCTACCCCATCCCTCTACCCCATCCCTCTACCCCATCCCTCTACCCCATCCCTCTACCCCATCCCTCTACCCCATCCCTCTACCCCATCCCTCTACCCCATCCCTCTACCCCATCCCTCTACCCCATCCCTCTACCCCATCCCTCTACCCCATCCCTCTACCCCATCCCTCTACCCCATCCCTCTACCCCATCCCTCTACCCCATCCCTCTACCCCATCCCTCTACCCCATCCCTCTACCCCATCCCTCTACCCCATCCCTCTACCCCATCCCTCTACCCCATCCCCCATCCCCCCCCCCCCCCCCCCCCCCCAAGCACAAAAGGGTTTATGAAACTCTCCACAGTACAGCTGACCCCATTAAATTGTCTATTGTTGGCCTCAAGGGCTTAAAGGATGACTGTTATATCATGGAGGGATATAGATTTAACCATCACAACTGATCCCAAGAGTTCAACCAATATTGGGTTACACTAGAAGAGAGTGAATGCTAATAAATTTGGCAATAACTCTCCTCCCCTGCATTATGATTTAATTTCATGTGCACCTAACTGAATTTAAATCCCACATGTATCCTTGAAAGAGGATCCCAATTATTTTTATTTTTTTATATATTTTTTCTTTACAATTACAGGATATCTATCACAATAATTTTGCTATGTATTTACATACCGGTACATGTAATTTACATATGTGTACATATGCATACATGTACAGTACATGTACAGTACCGGTAGTAAAAAAGTTGCTTGAAGCTAAATTTGCAAATAACCCAATTGGTTTAAAAAACAAAAAAACAAACACCACAACAAACAGCACCAATCAGGGATGTTGCCACGCCGGTCGGCGCCGGTCGGGTCTGACCGGCACTCGCATTGGCCGGCTGGGAGTCCGGGATGGAAGGTAAACTAACACCGTTCTGACCGGCACCAAAAAACTCAGTTTAAATAAAGATTTGTTGAGAAAAGAGAAAAATAAACATACATGGTAGTTGCGCATCCATAACTTCCCATTTTACTTGTCAAACGTCTGCTTTGTTTAAATACAACAATGTAGTTACCCGTGTTTTGAACATGTATGTTTTCTACTCCGAAAACGGGCTTATTGAGGGCGCCCTTAATTATCACGAGATTTGCTTCACAGAAACAAATTTCGTGATAATCAAGGGCGCCCTCAAAAGCCTGTTTTCGGAGTATTGATGATTGAAGAACTACCGGTGCATAGACGCCGTTTGAATGCCGTGCTTCGCTCGCTACGCTCTATTTTTTTCTGTAAATTAGCCGGCACTCAAAATGTACTAGCTACAACCCTGGCACCAATTAATACATCCGAAGTTTTTGTTTACAATGTTTGTGCTTATCGTACATAAGACAATTCTTACCTAATTTTGTTGCTTCGGTATATTTATTCACAGCCTCCTGTGGTTTCCCTTTGGCATAGAACTTGTTCCCCTGAGCTCGCAGCTGTCGGGCTCTCGTCTCCCCGGGAAAATATTTGGCCAGGAGCTCCGTCAGCTTGAAGTTGACGCGTGGCCCATCGGAGGTCAGGCGTGGGTGCTGGGCTTTGCACTCGGGGCATATTCTGGTATGCAGTAGGCAGTCCCGACAGGTCGTGTGACCGCAAGGGAGTGTCGTGGGCTCGTACAGCAAGGCATTGCAGGCCAGGCAGGATAAGTGGTCCACAGGCTGACTTCCGAGTGTCCTACGGAACTCCAGTATCGACTCGGCCAGGTCACCCTTGTTGGCGACCGAAGCCACCAGGGCGTTCACAAGTTCCCCGAGGCGCTCCGGCTGGACTTCACCCAGGCGCAAGGCGTGGGTATAGTCCCCCAGGGCCTCGTTCATGTTTCCCTGCCGAGCATGCGTGTCCCCTCGCCTGATCAGCCAGTCCACGTTGGGCCCGTGCATGTGCAGTAGGTGGTCGAAAATCTCCATTGCCTGTTCGAAATTATTGCAACCAAACGCTTGCTTGGAAAGATCCATGGCACGAAGCTCTAGAAAAAAAAAGTAAATAACAAACAATTATGAATACTATTAAAACCGCTGCAAACTGCTAACTGGCTAAAATGACCTGAAATAAAAGTCTAATGTTTCGATCTTAAAGGTTAGATACACCATTGGTAATTGCTTGAATTATCAAGAATGGGTGGATTTGGGGAGTTACACAATGTATATTTTATAGTAAATATCATTTAACTGACCTGTCCAAAGTTTAACAATCATGGATGACGAGGAAAAAAAGCAAGAAAAACTGCGTTAGTTTTCAACCAGCTACAATAGTTGTTCTTATTATTTTTTTTATTTTTTTTTGAAAGCCTAGTCGTCCGGTGATATAAATTTCATATTTTCGGAACAATTACAGGATATCTACATGTACATGTATGTAATGCACAAATTTAGCTCGATGCCTAGAATCATTATTTACTTTTAAATAAGTAAGATATTTTTTAATAATTTGATAGTACAATTTACATGTAGTTTTATCTACAAATGATGTATCCTACCTCTAAACAAGATCTTCTTGAGAAGCAAAATGACGGTGCACACGAAACAAACACAAGGGCAACACACAAGCATAATGGATAACAGGGTTGGGAGAAAAAACACAATGGACGAATTAACAGAAGAGAAGTGGAAGAACCAACAAAAGGAGGATTAGGCCGAGAGAAAACAAAAGAGCTTCGTATAACTACGGCTCAAACAATGAGGTCTCGTAAATTGTGAGGGTGTCTACCAATACAGGGCTGTCAGGAATGGCTCGGACAAGGCGATCTGAGGTGCAGAGAATGTGATGAGGAGTGAGGGAGAGGGGATGTGACTGGGGTGAAAGGTGGTGAGTGACCAGGGGAATCAAGATGGTGTTGGGATCAAGGCATGGGGCACCTTTTCCTTGAGCGCCAAATTTCTGAGTATACCGGCAGCTTTGCCTCTGGCGATGGCACGTTGAACTTGGCGGGAGCTGTAAGTTATTCTTCAGTACATTGTACATATGTGTACCTGTGCATGATAGGAAAAATAAAACAGCATTTAAACTAAACCCTTTCGAGTCTGAAGGGCCTGTCTGAACGCCTAGGGTGACCGCTGAAGGAGTGGAGTGTCTTGTAGGGTTAGAATATAGATCAGTTGTCCTCCGTGCGGATGATGATGTCCAGGAAGTAAAGCCTGATGATCCGAGTACTCTGATGTGATCTTGGTGGTGCCGTGGAAAGAATGACTGTGATTTTCATAGTGAACGTCAACGGACTTTAGAGGAACGTTACGAAAGCGAGATTTGCTTTCGCTGCCACATGAATAATAACTGACGCGCATAATTATGTGTGACGCCATGCACATCCTGTACATTGGGTCATTTAATTATTGACACGAGCCAGTGTAGGATCATGTGCGTCATTTATTTATTATTCATCACATGGCAACGCTTTTTCCCCACACTCGATCTCGACAGCAGATTTTAAATGACTATTTGTATAGGTCTCGGGCAATGTGACCAATTAAGGGTGAAATCTAACGTGTTTATTTTTAGGGCAAAGTGGGATTTGTTTAAAATGCAAAGGACCCCTGCTGATTATTTCAGTCCAGATGTTAAAAGAGTGATAAGAAACGTCCTAGTCACTTGGTCAGGAGGCGACTTGGTTAAGCGGCGACTTGGTCAGGAGGCGACTTGGTCAGGAGGCGACTTGGTAAGGGGCAACGGGGCGAGTTGGTAAAGGGGCAACGGGGCGAGTTGGTAAAGGGAGAAGGGGCGAGTTGGAAAGAGACGAGTCGCCCAGGGGGCGAGTTGACATACAATCATCTAACCTGGGCTAGTCCTAATACCAGGTTGGGGACCAGAGCTAAATATAGCGACGTCGCTAGATTGTACAACAGCCGCTTGATCAAGCAACAATGATGTCACATGACATCATTCTTCAGTTATTTTTAGATAATAGTTCTCATTATATTATATATTCATGATGTTAGCAAGTTCTGCCGACAAAAAAAACAATTTGTGAACAATTACAGGATATCTAGTGAATCATTTTGCTGGATGCCTAGAATGATTATAAGTAAGATTTTTCTTAATAATTTGCTAGTATTTTTTTTTGATATCTGCAAATGTGTACCCTACTTTGAAGTGATAGAGTGATTAATAAACATAGCTTACATACGTTTACACTGTGGTTGTTTTACAATGTAGGTACCCAAGACTACCCAACTTTCCAATTAATATCAACAGTAAGTATAGAAATGCTGAACAAGTAACAAATTCATCAACAGTTTTTCTTTCAAATTGCTCAACAGATGTTTGATAGAAAGCATCACTGTTTTTACGAAGAGCAACAAAGTATGTCAAAAATGAAGATTTTGTTTTTTTCTTCACTTTTTTTCTTTAAAGGTATAGGATACTGATACACCATTTGCAGTATACAAACAATTACTACCAAATTATTAAGAAATAAAATAATTATTTTAAGAACTGGCCACTATAATAGCCTTGTATGATAACTTTAATACACAACATACACAATGCATAAATTACCATAGTTACACAAGCCTAGCGCTATTATGCAAGTTACGAAAGAAGGCAATATGTTTTTGTCCCCAAGGGACAAAGGTTGTGCTCACGTGCGGTCGTGCCTGTAAAAAGTCTGGCAGTGGTTCTTATGTTGTTTTTTGCGACCGTCTGGTGATCGTTATTCTTTTTTTTATAATTCCTTTTTTTTTTAAATAGTCACAGGATATCTAGTGCAATCATTTTGCTACATGTAGATCTATGCTTAGAATCATTATCTAATTTCAAGTAAGTAAGAAATTTCCTCATAATTCGGTAGTACACATGTACATGTAATTTGTTTTTGATATCTGCAAATGTTGTATCCTACCTTTAAACCCTAACTTCCTAGGGTGTGTGCAAAATCATAATAATTTTGGAGGATTGAGGACTGTTAGGGTTTTTGACCTGATTTGTCTACTGTACGTACATGTACATGTACTGCACTGTTCGACTCATGTACGATGGTGCGTGGGTTCGAACCCTGCTACATGTACGGTAGGAACATGGCGTTTGTGCCCTTGGGCAAGATACTAAACTACAATTGACTCTTTCCATTTCCATCCAGGAGTATAAATGGGTACTTGTGAGGGTCGAGGCCGATTGAGCGTCTATAAATGGCTGCCGCGTGGTCCAGGGCCTGATGAACGGGGAAATATTGTAAAGCGCTTTAAGATCGTTCATACGATGTAACGCGCTATAAGCATGAGTCTTATTATTATTACTACCAAGTCATTTGGACAGCTGTTTCACTTCCTTGCACGTAGCAGACTGTCTAGCATAAATACAGTGAAGGGTTTGGGTTAAAGATGTCATTGATGGGTTAGGGTTAGGGTTAAAGGTCGAATAAACTGTTGGCATAATTTGCTTTTATAGTAAATATCGTTTAAAGGTAGGATACACCATTTGCAGATATCAAAGAAAAAAATTGCTATCCAGTTATTAAGAATTATAACACACCTCTTGCTAGTTCTGTATTCTGGTTGGCTGAAACACGGTCACGTGGGGTTAACTACATGTAATATACCGGTAGGCTAGTGCATGAGATTTGCACCACCGTGAATTTGCGGGAAATAGTTCCCGAAGCAGGCAATAGACTTAAATTTTTGGACTGGCTACAGCGCCCTCAATATGTTTGCCAGGCTCATCTTAACCAGTTCGCGCCGGGATTATTTTAACATCGCCGAGCCGACGGGCGGGATTATTTTTAACGAAACTCGATCCGAAGCGTGTTCAGGCCTATAGTGCTGGGTAGCACACCCACGCATTTCCGGCCTTGCGCGCTGCTGACCTACATTTCCGAACTTGAACTTGGCGTATATATTCGTCATCCGTTTTGAATTTGGGGAAATTTTTGCGTTTATATTCGTCATCCGGCGCGAACTGGTTAATATGAAAAATGGCGGTTTCTTTTCTTATTTCATATTTTGGCCGGAGGTGTGTTATATGGACTGGCATGATTCGGTTACTAGAGCATGTCTATCCCCTTCGGGCCTGTGAGTGACCAGAAAGGGGAACTATTTCCCTCGGCCTCAGGACCCCCTTCTGGTCACTCGAAGTCCCTTGGGGGAATATACGTGCTCTAGTGACCTAATTGCCAGTCCATATAATATCTTACTTATTTGAAAGTACATGGTTTGTAGGCATCCAGCAAAATGATTGCGCTAGATATTCTGTAATTGTTCCAAAAAATTTAATTTTATAAACAAAAATTAACGATCACCGGACAACGGTCGCGAAAAAAATAAGAACAACATAAGTGCCCGACGCCAGTTGAAAATGAATGCCGTTTTTCCTGGCTTTTTCTCAGCATCCAGAATTATGAAACTTCGGACAGGTCAATTAAACGATATTTACTATAAAATACAACTCCTCAAATCCACCCATTCCTGATGATTCAAGCCATTTATCCTACCTTTACCTGACCTGTCTGAAGTTTTACAATCATGGTTGCTGAGAAAAAAGCAAGAAAAACGGCGTTCACTTTAAACCGGTGTCGGGCAGTTATTCGGACGACGATCGTGAATTGTTTTTTATACAACTTAATTTTTCAGAACAATTAAAGGATATCTAGCGCAATCATTTTGCTGGATGCCTAGAATCATTATTTACTTTCACATTTAGTAAAAAAATTCTTAATAATTCAGCAGTAAACAATGTTGATTAGTGCAAATGGTGTATCATACCTTTAAGGGAAACAAACTAGGTAAATTTGTGTACATTTCAAACTGAACAAAGACATTCGCAAGGCGGGACTCGAACCTGCAAAAGTAATCCACTTTAATTTTTTTAAGATAGTTGATGAGCAGTTGTTCCAATTCCTAGCTTTTTCTACGAGAATGAAAACGATATTAATAATTTGTTGCTATGTTAACAAATGTAAACAAACTTGTTTATTTAGAGGCAATTACCGGTAATGTAAATAATTGCCATCATTTTGCCTTTTCTTTACGCATAGAAACAAAACTAACAGTAAGGTCTTCTTACTCGTTACAAATAACATAACAAATATCTATTATCTACAGGTATATTAACCCTAACCATCCCAAATCCTTCAAAATTATCTTTGCAACGAAACGCAGGTAATAGGGCACTTGAAAGTTGATGATCGGAGGAATTTGCAGGATTGAGGTTTTGCCATTGGAGGATAATGCAGGATCCAGGCCTAAACTAATGCTACATGTACCGGTAGATGATTTGGCAGGATTGAAGTTAATACTTGGGCATTTATCAAAATGAGCATTTTTGAGATTGAGGTTATTCTTTACTTTGTACTTTCACAATGCTCATGCTCTATGCACATTCTACATCGTTCAAGGTGTAAGTTAATCCCAGGTACATGTATGTCAAGGATAGGAAACATTTGCATTCCAAGGGTCATGTGTTCAGACAGATTGTTGTAGCAGCTGTTTGTTCTATCTTTGGCTGCTTTATACATGTAGCTCAATGGTAAACCTACTGTTTTGCAGGATTTAGGATTCATTTCAATGTACTTGCCAAATTCGAACTATGGAATTTCAACTAAAAAGTTGACCTTTTTATTCAGACATTTGACGATAGGTAGGCACTCATGTAGCAATGCATAAACGCATTAGGGCGGTAGGAATAGACGTACAATGCCATCTTGTTAACGGGGCAAAAAGAACACAGGTTGCAGTATGCGGGCACATTTGTGAATGAATGCAAGATGACTTGGAAGCACAACAGTTTTAGATCGATGATTACACAGCAATGCGTGTAAATTTGCCCAGTGGACAAGATGGCGCATATTATTGTGAAACACCTTATTCCGACAAACACATGTGCATTTATAACCAGGCCCGTACGCAGGATTTTTTATGGGGGGGTGCGAATTTGTACTTGATGGGACCAACAATGGGACCAAAATTTTTTGTGTGCCAGTATCGTTATTTCTACATCAAAATACCATTATTTACCCCGGAAAATGTGGACCTTTTGGTAATTTGGGGGGGTGCGTACGCACCCGTCGCACCCCCCCTGCGTACGGGCCTGATAACCCTAGTCTATGGCTCCGCACTTGCTGTATGAGTAAACTATGTGCTACTCTAGTACAGGGCCATAGACTTATAGCTAGGCCAGGGCTAACATGTGCAGTACTACCTATGCAGTACTAATGGCTAACATGTGCAGTACTATATGACTAACCTAGTGCCTTGTGAGATCGTGCTTACCAACTTTTTGCACACAATGCGATATCTGCGCAGAAGCAGATGTGCAGCCAGTAAGCGGTCGCTACATAAATTAGTTTATTGTGATTCCCTGCTCAGTCAATCTAGGCAGGATCATGGACAATTTACGTTATTGCAATTCTTTCAAATGTTACATTATTTGAAAGAGTTCGGAACAAGGAAAAAATTGAGAGGCCAATGACCTCAATAAGGTAACTAGAAGGTAAGTTATGAATTGTTTAGTGATCGTGTTTTGGGCCGTTTTGAGGTCCGAAATAAGCACAAAAGTTGTGACCTATACACGCGACAATCGGGAGTCACGTGATCCGATTCGGTACGTGGCGCTGCATCGCCACCCCTGTTGCGTGATTTAATGGTATCGTCCAACCGTGACGTTTATGTTGAATATTTATATTGCTTGCTAGGCACGCGGTGCGTGATTGTAGATTTACCAGTTGGGAACATGGAGGTAGTAGTTTTGGCGGTCGTAACCAGAGAAAGAATTTCGAAGAACACTATACAGGAATTCCTCTGACGAAATTCCAAACAATTTCGATGTGCCCGGCGCCGACCAGAATATAACTTTCTATAGATCAATTATGGGGAAGGCCTACGGGGCATATATTTTACAATGTTTCTGAGGTCAGTTCATACCGAATGCGAATTTTGTGACGTTAGGGCAAGAATTTGCGCTGTGAATTATCAAAAGTTGAACACGTTTCCGAGTTCATTTTGCAACTTGTTCCGAAAAACGATTCGGAGACAGACATGTAAAGCGCAACTCATGGGCACAATTTGGTAACGATCAACCGTATAATGAATACCGGGTTCAGCGTTGAATGTTTATGATTTTTCCAAATTCTCACTACATTCGTAGTTGCTGCCTTGTGCAAAATGTGCGTGCTAATCATTACCACGCCTACCTTTATTGCGAATTAATGTATCTACTGCATGGACATTTTTTATTGGTTGATAACAATTCATTCATGATGCACATCGCACCCACGAGGCACATACTGTAGCGCCCTCCTTTGATTGCTTTGAATAATTTAGATTTATTCATTTATAAATTATTTGCCAACTGATTGGTTGGTGGAGGAGTGAGAGATGGTCGAGTCTAAGATATTAAGAAGGGGGTGTGATATTTGTCTTTCTTCGTGCACATATTAAACCACATTTGCCGCAAGTTCTCAAAGCTTACCGCTACTAATATTAAATTTAAAAAAGAGGTTTTTATGACTAACAAGGGTATATTGTTTCGTTCTCTTGCATTAAACATTACATACATGTATGTTATCTCTAAAAGTCAGTATTTTATGACGTTGAAGTTGGTGCTTCAAATTAAGATTGCCCGCACGTGGTAAAAGTCGGACGGGTGTTACGTTCCTGATTTTCGGCCACAACTTCTGCGTTCAAAAGAGGCTCCACGAGCACGCCACCAACGACTGCTGCGGTGATCCTGCCTAGTCAATATATTCTTCTGTCAAAAATTCAAAATGTTTTTCTTTCGCCATTTTTCGCATGTCCAATTATCTTGCTGGGTTTGCATGTTGATTCTGTAACCATTATGTAACTAAAAGCCAAGGGTAGTCCGAGTTACTGGACCTAAGTTAACGCTTTTTTTAACAATTGGACATGATCTGGCGATACTTGTGTAACCTACATCATGTTGTAAGCAAAGGTCAGGAATTATTGCTTCGTCCTTCGGATGGGACGTAAAGCCGTTGGTCCCGTGTGTGTGTATTGTGTATATATATATTGAACCTGGACACGCACGTAAAAGAACCCAGTCACGCTTATCGCTAAGAGAAGGGGTCCGCCCCGGTGTTTCTGGCATTCTGTTCATCCTCCTAGTCCTACTCAGCTACAGTGCCTTGGGCACTTTTGAGGAATCCTCGGTTTCATTGCCGAAAAGAAATAATAATAATAATAATAATAATAATAAACCGTGACGTTACTTAAACCATGCTTAAACTTACTGCTTTCTGCGGCAGACCATCGTGCCCGTCTGATTAGCAATATTAATTATAATAACTCGCTTACGACATTTTCTGGATCAGTATTACGTATGCACTATCTTGGTAACGATTGGCGCCTTCTGGGTCGGTAAATTGCCTCAAATGTAAAACTAAACGGTGACATTTACAACAACAAAATGCTTACCGACATCGCAAAAATATCAATCCGTTCGCCTCTGTTGTTTTCGCAGCTGGTTGTCGTCTGACATCGCTGGTTAAGGTTGTGAACGTACACCGAGGACGCTTTAAACCTGAGGCGTGTTCCAAATCCCTGGCTTCGGTCCGTCTCCAGGCCATTGCTAACCTGCATAAACGAAGCCGCCGACGAAGACGAAGCTGGGGTTTGGAAAACGGCCCTAGATAATTGTATAACCATAACCAAGACGTACGTGCGCCCTACGTGGGCGCCCTTTACAATTTATGTGAACTCGATTGTGGTTTTGTTTTTACTTTTTGTGTGTGAGAGGGGGGGGGGGGGGGGGGTAAAATCTGACACTCGGATAGAAAATACCCAGCAAGATATTGGACCGACGGACTCCTTACACTCTCTAGACTATTCTTACCTAACGCACCCTCCCCCCGCCCCTAATTGGGTATACAAAAAATTCTAAAAATTTGAGAAACCATAACATTTCCGCAAGCACAATGACCACCACAAAGCTAAGGAGGGGGAAGGGGGGGGGGGGGGGGGGGTTTCTCTCCATCCCATATATTGCTTCATATGGGATTGTAAGAATGACAAAAGGTAGCGTTTAGACAATGGCTTCGATTGTTTTCTCAAACTGTTCTCTCAAAGAGATGCCAACATAGTTTTAACTTGTATCTGACTAAGTGGGTTGTTAATTGGTACGACTACATTGTAGGTAAACATTTACTTCTTTTTGTTTACTATTTGGACAAAGACAGTACATGCCACTGTTCTTGTCTACAGACAAATGTGTTTTGTCGTGGAAATTGTTTAGTACATGTAGTACTACGCAACCTACAAGGAGTTCTATACTCTAAAATAAAAACTCTTGTTAAAGGTAGCATACACCATTACTAATTGCTTGAATTATATGCACGGGTGGATTTAGGGGAGTTTAACTGACCTGTTCGAAGTTTTACAACCACGAATGCCAAGGAAAGCCAAACAAAACACGGCGTTTGTTGTCAACCGGCGTCAGGCAGTGGTTCTTATGGTGTTTTTTGGGTTTTTTTGTTTTTTGTTTTTTTGGGGGGGTTTTCGCAATCGTGATTAAACAAAACTAAAAAAACCGGAACAATTATTAGATATGTAGCTCAATGATTTTGCTGGATGCCTACAATCATTATTTACTTCCAAATAAGTAAGATATTTCTTAATAATTCAGTAGTAAAAATTGTCGATATCTGCAAAATGGTGTATCCTACCTTTAAATTTGACTAGAAAACAGTCACGCATGCACCCAGCTCATGTACAGCAAGAGTCAGCTGATGGCTGCGTGTTTCATTTGTTTAAATCAAATTTAAATAGTAGTCAGCTTCATAATGTACACATTGAAAGTTTTGTTTTGTAAATTTGCTAAACTATACATTTTTTTGGAAACTCAACATGAAGGATATCCTCTGAACATGAAGGATATCAAACATGAAGGAAAACCAATGTTTACATTAGTTTTAAGATTCTTTTGAACAAAATTTAACTTTAATGTGACGTGACACATGAAAAAACATTGGGTGTCACATTAAGGGTCCATTTTTTTTAATGCCCTATATCTCTGGAAGTATACGTCCGATTGGGTTCAAACTTGGTATGCAGGTATGGCGGGATGTGTTAATAGATATACATTGCCGTAACATCATGATGACGTCATCGTGTGATTGTTTATGATTTTGTTTTATTTTTGGACCTTTAAGCCATATCTCATCAACAGAACATAATAAATTTAAAATTCTTTTTGTAATATGTTTATTGATCATAGACATAATTATGCACACGCAATTGTGAAAAATGTGTGACGTCATCATCATGACGTCAGCAACACATACATTTGATTTCACAAAATTCGGGCAAAACTATAAAAATAAATCAGTTGTGCGCTTCTTTTTTCCTTGAGTATATTGTGGTTTGGTCGTAATGCAGTTTCGTTTAGTTTTAGTCACGATAAGTAGGTTTTCACGGTGAAGTAGACTTCGATTTTACCTAGAACCGGTACAAATTTGTTTTCACAAGGTTAGATTTTCCAAAGTTAGTTTTTCCAAAGTTAGTTTTCCAACAAAGTTCAACATTTTATTGGTGGAAAAGTAGTTTCCACAAGTAGTGGGTGGTCAGAGTTTTCCACCGAAGTTCGACCAAACGGTTACAACTAGTTTTTGGTGGAAAAGCAGTTTCCACCACAAGTAGTGGGGCTGACAAGTTTGTTCCCACCGAAGTTCCACCAGAGTTTATTGGTGGAAAAGCAGTTTTCATCACAGGTATATAGTCGGTGGGGCAGATTTTCCCACCAAAGTTCAGCTGGTGGAAAAGCAGTTTTTGTGTACTGCGACAGTATAATTGGCAGAAGATTTCAAGATACACTGTGGAAACGGCGTGCTTTCCCAGTGGAAACGTAATATCCGTGATCCTTGAAGCGCATTAGCTCCAGTTAATCTGTAAACTATTGAACTGTGATTCTGATTTGAGTGTAAGTTGGTAGGAACCTTGATCAGGATGTGTAACAAATACAAATATCTACAGTAACTGTTTTCGATTTTTTTTGGTATAATTTATTAAACCATTCTTTACTATGGATGTAATAACAATAACAAAAACAAAAACCAAGAATCGACTTGAGAGACTTGGCACACAGTTAAACCACATACTGTATAGTCCAAAGACACAATTCGTTACGAAGTCATCGGGTGTCATGTGACGTCCCGTTAAAGATTCAGTTTTTCCCCATAGGATTTGTACACATTTTCTTTAACCAATACTTTGGTAAATCTGATTGACTTCCCTATTCCACATGACCACATCTCACAGATGGACAGAAGAATTTTGGTCTAAGAAGAAATTTAGTCTAAGATGATTTTTTTGTTATGCTAACGTCATCGGGTGTCATGCGGCATCATATTAAATGTGTAAGGGCTACTAGGCTAATATTGATTACTAAAAGGATCCTTGTGCCAAATATTGTGCTTTAAAGGTAGTATACACCATTGGTAATTGCTTGAATTATCATGAATGGGTAGATTTGGGGGGTTGTATTTCATAGTAAATATCGTTTAACTGACTTTTCGGAAGTTTTAAAATTATGGATGCCGAGAAAAGCACAAAAAACAGCGTTTGTTTTCAACCGGAGTCGAGCAGTTATTCTTATGTTATCTTTGTTTTTTCGCTCTCGCAATCCTTTTGCTGAATGCCTAGAATCATTATCTACTTTCAATTGAGTAAGGTATTTCTTAATAATTCAGTAGTAAATATTTTTGATATCTGCAAATGGTGTATACTACCTTTAACTGCTCAGCAACAGTAATTTCATTGCCACCTGACTATTTACGAGTTACATACACTGGCTGGGAACAGACTTAAAACTCATGTTTGGTCGTATGCGAGTTCAATCCTGACTGAGCAGCAAGTGCTTCTGGGCAAACTCATTTACCACAATCGACCCCTTTTTAACCAAGGAATTCAGATACAAACTAAAGATAAACATCAGCCTGGTGAGTCATACTAGCTAGGGACAGACTTCCACTCACGTTTGGTGGTACTTTTATGCGAGGTCAATCCTAACTAGGGAGTATGTGTTCTTGGGCAAGGAACTTTACCACAATTTGCGCTTTTGACCCAGTAGTACAAAAGGGAACTTTGAGATAAACACCAGTCCTTGAAATTCATAAACTTCACAAAGTTAAACAGTCAATTTACAACTTCATCATCTTCATCATCATCATCTGCACTCCGCATCGTTAATGGCCGTTGTCTCTGCTTCGACTTTTAGTCTGTCGTTCGTCTCCTCTTCCTCAGCCTTTACCACTTCCTGGCCGAGGCTGTCCAGTTTCCGCCGGACTACAAACTCGCCATTCCACTTCAGCAGGGTGGAGTCGTAGTCCCCGTTGGGAAGCCCTTCCTTTAGCACCAGGGGCTTGATGCGCACCAAGTGGCGGACTTGGCGCAGGAGAGCGTTCACTGACTCTGTGTTCTTGTGGATCACTGGAGAGTGTTTCTGCGAGAAGATAACATGTGGTTTTATTTTTTTGTTGAGTTAGTAAAAAAAATTCATGTTTGGATATGTAAACACGTGTTGCCTAGTCATACTTATGAGGCGTTCTGACAAAATGAGGAAGAACCGGGCAGAAATCAAAATGAGTGTCTGCAGTCCTGATTTGAGGCGTGTAATCGCACCCCCATGACATTGTAAGCTAGCTAAAAGCTTTCGAGAAGTGCAAACAATAGCATGCCTGAATCCTTCTGTACCGCACACTTCAGCATACATTTACGGCATAATTATACTCCATATACTTCAGCAAAGAGAAAATACTGTAAACCAAAATCAATATTATAAAAACAAGGTCATATTGTTCTGTCCCAGGTGAAAATCGAAGAGTAAAAACTCACTGCCATTTTATTTTTCTTATCCTTTTTCGCTATTACAGCCTTTGCTCAGTTCCGTCTCGTTTCGCCAGAATGTCTCACATTTTTTGGCAAACAATCGGCAACAACGTCGATCACAAGTCGGCGAGATCTATTTATGCGCTCTTTGCGACAAGTAAAACATGCTTAGTTCTATGTAGTTCTGTGGTAAAACCTTTGCGATGACCCGGACTACTTTCCTTATTTAATCACCAATTAATGGAGCTCTACATGTACTACCTGCTCCACGAGGGGTGGTTGATACGTTTGTGGCCTAATGAGGTAGAAGGAGATAAGCTATACAGTTTTCACTGACTTTGCATGTATTCAACTTGTTGAATGATTACATCGACAGTTTGAAAAGGGTCGCATTGTCACCGGGGCCTACTACTCCTGAAACAGCTATATGCCGACAAGAGGAACAAGAGGATGGCTTTTCATAAGGACAATGCTCCGGCCCACAAATCCACAATGGCCATGGCTGCCTTTCATTTTTGTGCAACTGGTCGAACACCCACCCTGTTCTCCTGATTTGGCATCCTCGGAATACTACCTCTTTCTAAACTTGATGGAAGAGCTCAGTGGTCGCCATTTTGCCTCAGATGATGTCATTGATGCTGTGGACCACTTCCTAGGGGCCCAAGATGATGGCTCTCATTCAACGGCATGATAAATAACAAGGATGCTTCTCAAACCACAAGCCTCGCCTACTTTTGCGATTACCCTATTTTACAACTTGACCTCAAATATCTTTTGACCTCAAATATCTTTTGACCTCAGCATGTGACCTTTAACCCTAACCCTCCAGGGTATTTTGACTAGAAACCCTGCCAGACGCAATAGATTGCATACTTTGTCACATTGACTTGTTAGCAGAGTCCAGCAAGGTCAAGCAGTCACCACAGATGCACTGTGCTGGATCTGGCAGGGTTAGGGTTAATATTACCATATCACATAAAAGTTTCCATATTGCATCTATGACCCAAGTTTGATTGCATTTTCACTTCAAGGTTTCAAATAAGACAAATTTTACAGTCCAGCTTCTTTTACAGCTTGACTTAAAAAAACACTTTGACCTCAGTACTTGACCTTTGACACAACTATAGATGAAGGTTACAGTATTGACCCAAGTTAGATTGCAATTAGACTTCAAGTTTGCAAAAAAGATCAATTTTTCGGACCAATTAATATACGGATGGAATACGCATCCGTACAGATGGACTACCATCCGTACGGGTGGACTACATGTATGTACAGAAATAGTGATTGCATCTAGTCTCTTTTTAATCTTTTGAAATGTTCAGACGAGACAACAAGCTTGTTAAAAGCTGCGCTGCAGTAGATACCCTCAATCCACTTTCAGTGATGACAGATGACTGCAGAAGGAAAATGTCCAGCCGCATAGGCCTACTCAACCCAGCAAAGTTGTACCGTAATTTCCTGCGGTAAAGCCGCACGGCGGTTAAGGCGCAGGTCCCTAAATTCACCCCCCAAAAAATTCAAACGTCAACAGATAAAGCGCACCGCCGAAAAAGGCGCATGCTTGAACGCACCCAGAAGAACACCAGGCGCCACCCGGTGTAGGTACATCGCCACAAAGGGGTCATTCTGTTGCCTTAGAACGATCCCACTATTCTAAGCAAGAATTTGCTGAGTACTTGAGTTTGTCTGGCACGCAAACAATGTATGAAAACTTCAAACCAGTAGTCACAATATCGCACGAGGTTTACTTTGCCGATACATATCATGTATCACTGCAGTATAAACTGCATGCATGTACATGCACCATACATCACATGCAGCGATCGCGTGCGGGGTATCCCTAATTTCGACACCCCCTAGTCTTTTTTCCAGTCGTTGTGAATGCTCCGCGCTGTGTAGTTCGGATGGTGAATTGCATGAAGCCGGAACGTAGACGAAAACGTTTAGAAAAAGGCCACATAGTACAGGCCAGCTTTTTATCGCTGTATGTACGCGTCATGCAGTGCACGCTGTAGTCTTGTTTGCAAGACGATCTTAATCGCGGTATATGCAGTGCGCGTAGGCCGCCGATGCGGTAATTCGCGCGTGGTCTACGGCGTACGTTAGAGGGCGCCCCGCCCACATCGCGAAGATCGTCTTGCAAACAAGACTACGCACGCTGCCGAGTGCTAAATCACATGTATGTGTGTACATGCAACACATACATGTACGGCCGTAGGTGGATCAACACATCGCGGCATTGTTAATGGAAACACGGTCACAATGTCCGGAGAGTTGAGCTAATTGGTTGACCGCATTATTGAGTAAGATTGCGGCGTTCAAAGAATTCTTCACACAAAGACCATCACTTTGAACTCAAGCGACATCATATACGGCGCACCGAAAGATAAGGCGCGGCGATGTTTTTGTGGTCTAGAAAGTCAGATAAGCCGCGTCTTTACCGCAGGAAATTACGGTAACTAGTGCACTCATCTGACTTCAAGATGCTGGTGTCATACTCGATATCGAGTGATAGCCGACGACGACGGCGGCGACGACGACGATGATGATAATGTGTACCTACCTACCTAGCCATGCCAAGATATTACTTGTGAAACACTTGTCCAAAAATGTTTCCCGATACTTGAAAACTAAGAGTTACTACTTGCAAAAGAAATTGAAAATTGCCTGCCACAGCAATTTCTATTGCGGTCTCTGTAAGGTTTGTAAAAACCTTAAAGTTTCAGAAGTAGTATTCAAAAGTAATGACCAGTCGATAAGTCCCACAAGTTGCAGAGTGCTAGTCTTCAGCAAGTATTTGATGACAACGTTGGTCACAAAGTCAAGAACCTCTTTACCTTTTCCAACATTAGCTGTTGGATGATCTTCTTCTCCCAGTAAGGTCTCCGCTTGACGGACCGTAACCGCCACACCACATGCAGCATGTGCGGTCTGTCCTCCCCCTCTGGCATGTCAACAGCCGGCGAATGGTCGGCCGGTGTCGACTCCCGGGGTAAAGTTGTCTGAGACGAGGACAGTGTCCTTGCCAAGTGAAGTCCCGGCAGGCATGGGGCACGGTGGCACGACGCAAGGTTCAGCAACTGCACACAAGAGGAAAATACGCTCAGAAATTTGTGATTCTATAGTTACAGGCCCCTTTTAAATGTTGGTCTAATCGGGTCAAGGGTATTTTTTATCATTCCATAACCCTAACAGACCCAGCACAGTGCATCTGCGGTGGGTGACTGCTTGACCTTGCTGCACTCTGCACACAAGTCAATGTGACAAAGTATGCAATCTGTTGCGTCTAGGAGGGTTTCTAGCCAAAATACCCTGGAGGGTTAGGGTTAATGACTTTAACAACATAAAGTATACTGGTACTTTGTTCATCTCCAATATCACCATTTTCTAACATTTTCTTACATGTTTTGCAGTTGGTATCATGTAGTAACGTGGTTTTGCGTGTTCAATGTGCATCACGGTGGTCACCATTTTTATTTCATGTTGCTTTTTGTCATCTTTGTCATTCATTTTACTTTGTCAAAAATGCCCCCAAAATATCAAAATCCTACCCTCTATCTACAAGAACAACATGTACCTGTTGTTTTTTAATGTCACAAGCTAGTTTGGTAAGTTAAAATCGGATTTTGTTTTCTTATAAAAATGGGGCCTTTAACGACACAATCACCCAGAAAACAAGGGTATAATTTAATAGGCACTATCACCTCTAGACTTCCATCAAAAACGAAAGTGGTATAATAGTGCGGTAAATTTACGTTTTGACCTAGAACTAATCGCAATAGAAACTGTTAGAACATAAGAACCACTGCCCGACGCCGGTTGAAAACGAACGCCGTTTTTTTTCAGCATACATGATTGTAAAACTCCGGACAGGTCAGTTAAACGATATTTACTATAAAATACAACCCCTCAATCCACCCATTCATGATAATTCAAGCAATTACCAATGGTGTATCATAACTTTAATTTTTCGAACGAAATTTCTTTTTTGAGGTAAGGGAGATTAATATCAAGTGAACAAATCGAACCGTAGGTGCGTCGTCTGCCGCAGTCGCATGTATTTTGAGTTTGTTAACCAGTGATTTTCTCCCTGTATGGCAGTGTTAAAATAAATTTCATTGCAATTACTTCTAGGTAAAGGCCTATTTTGTCGTAAATTAACTAGTTTGCGCCAGGATTATTTTAACATCACCGAGCCGAGTCGCGGATTTTTTTTAACGAAACCCAATCCAAGGCGGGTTCAGGCCGATAGTACCGGGAAGCACACCTCGCATTTCCGGCCTTACTTGCTGCCGACAGACATTTCCAGCCTTGCTCGTGATGTGTTTATGCATCATCCGTTTTGAATCTGGGGACAACTTTGCGTGTATATATGATGTCCTCCGGGACGAACTGGTTAACTGGACTATGTGACCTAGCACGAGTACTATATGAGACACTTTGCGGCAAAAATGAAAATTGAGATTTTGATTTCATCATTTAAAGCTTGTTTAGCTTTTAAGGATGAAATTAAAATCTCAAATTTTATTTTTTCCTCAAAGTGTCTCATTTACTCGTGCTGGGTCACATATATGACCAGGTCTCTACAAACCTAAAAAAACAAGTACATACTGAAATAATAGTATGCTCGGCTGGATAGGGCGGTGGACTGTCTGAGGGTGCACGTTTCGGTGGCCGTTGATATTTCTTATTGCTATACTCCACAGAAGAATAGCAGAAGATTTGCCATTCTTCTGTGGAGTGTCTAAACAGCGATAGTGGATTTTTGTTACCAAAATAAGTCATAACTTACTCATATCACTCAACCGACGAACACACTAGCGTTTTTGAGAAGGCCGTTGCTATTCTTACGTGACCGTAATTCTACTTACTTTTTCTATTCTTACGCGAGTTCCGGTAGCGCAGTCCCTAGTTAATTGTATACAGTGACGGAGTGACCCTAGTTTTTCGTATACAGTCCCTAGTTTTTCGTACACACGACTTTTATACCTTTTTCTATAAGACCCTATCTAGATGAGATTATAAACCAATAATTGTTGTTAATAAAAAAAGGTTATGTAATGAAATAATACCAAAAAACAATGGAATTAACTTTTTACACATACATACAATAATAACCTATTATTACCTACTACTAAACACTTACTTAGTTACTACAAACTTTGCTACTGTCGTTGTTAGTTTTATAGTTCACTTTTTTGTCCACGACGAAGTCACAGCTAGTTTTTTATGAAAAATGTCAAAATTTGAATACGAATAAAATGTAATGTGAATTTTTCACTATGTTTGCACAAAAATCTAAATTCAATCACGGTCACGGAATCGTTTGAATATTATTGTCAAAAAAGTGCATTTTGGACTAAATACCACAATAAGCCAATTTGGTATTCCAACTGCACATGCGCACATTTTCCCTTGACGATATTTCTTTTGATATAAACATTTCATCGATTGCGTGCAAAAGCATAGCGGGGTACCAGCAAATTTCAAGAGATCGTCGTGTTTTAAAGTTACTAAGTAACATATTTTTGTTTACGTTTTGGTGTTTTCAGCCGCTTTGTGTGGCCAAACTTTTGTTCGAACAAATATTATTTATTTTTTTCGATTTCACAAGAAAATGTAAAAAATGCGGATTTGGTTACCACGTCCCCCATAGCCTTGTGTGCATTTGTCTGCCGTGTTTGTATCACTTGACCTCCTTGAGAAAAATTGTTGAATCTTGTTGTGCACATGCGCAGTCGGAACTCCAAAGTGGCTTATTAACATCGACTATTGCCAAAACAAATTTCCTGGGTGGTCTTCATACGCGTATTAAGTTTCCCTTGTCTGTGTCGGGAACCAGTTAAATCACGTAAGAATAGAAAAAGTACGTAGGGTTACGGTCACGTAAGATATATCTATATGCAACCATGGAGGAATAAGCCCTCCATGATGCAACAGCGTTTTGAGATTGAGAATGCTTTTCATTTCAACAAAAAGGACATTATGTGCGACAGGAATCACGACACTACACCCAAACAGCTCGAGTTTTTAGGGTCAGAAAAGTGACCCCAGATACTCGTTCTACACAAGAATAACAATAAAATGCCCAGATTTGTAAGGGTGGTTGTGTGTATGTTTATGTGACTTTACCTGGATACATTTTCCACTCCACGCGGCCATTTTCGCACACTTTGTATGGCTTGTCGATTGAGGGCGCTTTACCGTTTGGGCCAACCTCGTTACCATGGCTACGATCTTCCTGCGCCATGTTTTCCCATCATGCCTTGCGCGATCTTAGTGAAGGAACGCGCGGTGCGTGTTTTGATAAAAGGCATGCATGACAGGATTATTACATTTATGCAATATATTTACTAGCATCGTCGTTTATATAATTATTTGCGCTATAACAGGCAAAGCGAATAATAAATTACCGTTTTACCTTGCTTTCTTTTAGTTTTACATAACAAAAATTGTAGGAGTGCACAAAACTATATCATGTTCATATATCGCACAAAATATGTAGAGTACAGTAACATGCAAACACTTGGTTCACAGTTGTAATATAGTAAGCCGTACAGTGTGCCCCATTAAAATTTGGCCTGAGAAGAACACTGCCAAATGTATCTTTGTAGGCCTATAGTATGACAAATTATTATTCTAACATCAAGTTGTTATTTTGGTTTCAAAGTCATTTTTGTTTTAATTTTTAATTTGTTTTATAACTAGTAGGCCTAAACAGTATATAATTTTGAATACGCATATTATTTAATACTACAGCAGTTATCACGTGTTATCTGTAGTGTATCAATGCAAAATAAAAGCAAACAAAGTTGAATTCAGTGAAGTCGCTGTTTGCGTTTTATTTTTGCACTGTTGATGCTAAACTATTAAACTGCAGCGCGTGTGTGGATTTCGGCCAAATAAACGACGATGGCCTTGGCCAAGGCTACATCCAGTGGGGCATTAGGCCTAGGCCTATGTGTGTCAAACCACACTGGTCTAAAATTCATTTCCTCGTCTAAAAGTAGCGTATTAATAATCTCATGATGTCTGGGTTTTATTTAAAGATATGATGCACCATTGGTATTGATATTGAAATTGATATTAGGAATTATTGTATAGTAAGGCCAAATAAAAATAAAAACATGTTTAGCGTCATGCCGTTTTTTAAAATGCCGTTTTCTCAAAATTGCCGCCTGACACATCTTAATTCGAGTCATGTAGTGAACATGTCACACCCTATCTTCCAATTTAAAATTAATATATGGTTCACCCACGATTAAAAACCAAACTTCATGTGGGTCGATCATGTATGCACCGTACACGACTACACGTCACACCCTAGCCTTCCTATTAGAACAAATATATTTCCAGGGCATGTACACAGTGATGCTAAAGTCTAAAATACGATCTTAATTTAAAATGTTATTATCTTAGAAAAAATATATAAAAAATATGGTTTTAATTTTTTTTTTACCAATAGGCCTATGGTCAAATTTATAATAAATAAAAAGAAGAAAAAAGAAAAAAAGGAGGCGGCCCCGAAAAAGAAGCGGGCGGTGACGCTCAACATGTTTTTTTTTATTTGGCCTAAATATCGTTTAACTGACCTGTCCGAAGTCTTACAATCACGGAAGTCGAAACAATCATTATTTACTTTCAAATTAGGCCGTGTCCGAAACGAGTGTCTAGAGTACGGTCTACGTCTACAGCTACAGCTACGTCTACGTAGGCGCTAAGGCAAATGGAATTCGGACGCGGCTACGGTACACGCCTACGACTAGTTATTGCGCACCCAAGCGATGCTGGAATTAGTGTTTACAAAATTACGATGTAAGAATTTACAACAATTATCGTCAGCTAGATGTTTAAAACGCAATGTTTGTCTACAGCCAGTCGAAATACCTTTTATTGACGTATTTGTCGATCTGTTAGTTTAAATTCAATGCACTACTATTGAAAAATAAACGAAAATTTGCTCCAAAATTAACAAATCAAATAAGTTAAGAGGGCCTAATATTTCGATCTTAACAAGATTTTCTTCAGAGACTAAATGGCTGTGGCAAGAAACAAACATATATAGGGCAACATACAGCATGATGCACATCGTGAAAGCTGAAGAAACACAAACTCCAAAATTAACGTTAGTGCTGCCGCCATTTTGTTTTGTCTGAGCTAGACAACTTCTTTTACGGCTAGATTTTTGTGACGTTGTAGCTGTAGCTCTAGACGGCCGCCGTAGACAATAGACCTAGTCGTAGCTCTAGACACCCGTTTCGGACACGGCCTTAGTAAGATATTTTCTAATAATTCGTTAATAATTTTGTTTTCGATTTCTGCAAATGGCGTATCCTACCTTTAATTACCGTTGGAAAATGATTCGCTATAGATTCACAAGCAGCGAGCCGAGCCGAGCAGTAGTCTTTGCCAAAGACGACAGCAATCGATAGGTGCACGTTGCGTACAGTCTTTGTACGCAGTGCGCCAGCAAACGACACGGTTATAGACCAGCTCTTCTTCTCTTACTGTTGCCTTTGCAAATACGTAGATTATATCCCTATGCTTTTCTAGAGAGCCAATCAGCGATCCGAAAACGGCGGTTCGCATAATGGAGGACGAAAAGTGGACATCTACTTTTCTGCTATCAGAATAGCAGATTTAACGTTTTTTCGACTTTTTTTCTTCGACTTTTCTACTTTTCTGCTATTTAAATAGATTGAACGTTTTGTGAAAACGCATTTTTCTACTTGAAAACTAGATTTTACTTTTCCTCCTTTTTCTAGCGGACGACGAAAGTGGACATGTGCTTTTCTCTTGCTCGAGGAGCAGAAGATCCGTTTGAACTTTTTTAACTTCTCTATAATCTGCTTTTCTGCCACCTGAAAAGCAGATTTTATACCCAAGTAGCCGAGAAGTGGCCATCTACTTTTCTGCTTTCAGAATAGTAGAAAAGCCGACCGAACGTTCTAACAAATTACTGTGTGATCAAGGTTTCTGCTTTTCGGATACCGGAAAAGCAGATTTTACTTGGGCCATGGGCGGCCAAAAAGTGGTAACTTGCTTTTTTGCTTTCAAGCGACATTTTTTGTCCTGCTTATAAATGGATTTAAGAAGTCCATAAACACAATTTACTAATGTCCACCCTGTTTCTTGAATGAAGTTTTCCGATGTTTTTCTGGAAGTCTATTGATTTGAAGGGTATAGCCGTAAAACAAACTGCTTTATTTTCTTGAAGATGCCGTGAGCACGCAGGCCTGAACACTTTTTTTTAGTATACCAACGAATGCGATTCGTCCAAGAATGCAAACAGGACGTATCTGCAAAGACAGCGCTCTAGCATCGCGCGCACTGAATTACATAAAAGGACGTACATACAATTAACTGTAAACAAAAAGAAAGACAAATTGTTGTAACAAAAATGTTCATGGCGAGGGGTCTTCTAAAAGCACAAAAGCAAATGGCCACTTTTCTGCCACTTTAGTAAAATCTGCTCTCGGTATCCGAAAAGCAGAAACGTTGATTACACAGCTGTTAGAACGTTCGATCGGCTTTTCTGATATTCTGGAAGCAAAAAAACAGATAGCCACTTTTCGGCCACCTGAGTCAAATTAGATTTTCAGGTGGCAGAAAAGCAGAAAATTGTAAAGTCGAAAACTCGGATTCACTCGGATGTTCTGCTACTAAAGCAAAAGAAAACCAATCCACTTTTAGTCCGCCAGCAAATGGAGAAAGAGGAAAATCTACTTTTCTGGTAGCAGAAAAGCAGAGAAGTAGAAAATACGTTTTCACAAAACGTTCAATGTGCTTCAAATAACGTAAAATGTAGGTGCGTGAGACCGAACATGTTAAACTACGGGCAAAACGACGCGTCGATGAATGGTTGCGCCATAGATATACATGTAGAATGTTACGCAACCTATTATATATGGGTTGCGTATGGTACCGCGTGAGTTCAACGCGCCTGTCTGGTTCGTGAACACAAGGCTATAATAGGCCTATACTCATCACAACAAGTATCGAGACACTTAAAAATGAGCCAATAATTAACGGCCCGAAAGGGTATGGATTAATCAAAGCAAATAACCCAGTGCAGTGCATAATTTTGTTCTGCGTATTTGGACACCTCGATTGTTGAGATACGATGTTATTGTCATTTTAATGGTCGTAGGTCCAGTTTCAAAAGTAGCAATCATCCCCAGAAAAGCAGAAACAGAAGCAGAACCTGATCATTCAAAACAATAATGCAGACCTGCTTCTATAGGGACGATTGTCATTTTTCATCATTTTTATATGTCTATTGTATACCTTTACAGTAAATCACTGGTATGTATGACACGTTAGTAATTTTCTGCAGATCGTATACGTTTGGTAATTGGAACCCACTGTTTGTTTCAATCCTATAGTTGTTGATATAGGGGTACGTGCAGGTAATATGGGACTGCAGGTAATATGGGACGCATGAATTAAATTCGGCGCCTATTTAACTATAAAGCTTCAGAGACAAGAAATAGCGCTCTCAATAGTTGCGATAACTCATTGCCATCGCTGCCAACATGGCTGATTTGTTCGGGAACGGAGATCTCGGTGAAGAAATAATCAAAATTCGACAATGTATGTTAAGTTGACAGTATTGTTTTGCTCTGATCTAATAATAGATATTTCATGGAATGTACTGATATTAAAAACTGACCAGAGGGTGAGCTGAATTCTTGACATATTTAGGATGCTTATGAAGTGTTTTGATTGTATTGAGGGTGTGGGGTCCTGTGTATAATTGTTTTAGGATTTATTATGCATTTAATGGGAGCTCCGGGAGCGCAACAAGGTGCAGGTAATATGGGACGCGATAGATGTGATAGAGCGGAATGAAATTGCATTTGAAAATTATATTATCATATACAAATTACCATACGTCCCATATTACCTGCACTGCAGGTAATATGGGACCTTTGGTGATGACGTCATAATTTGAATGTAACTGTCATAAATGGATACAACATGGTTTAAATTATATCATCAAAAGGAAGGGTAGTTGTTACTGATTCCAATAACCAATGTTTCTTTAGAAGGATTTTATCTATCTTTATGCAAATTATGCAAATGAGCTTAATGGGCCCATATTACCTGCACCTACCCTATACCATAAAACTAACCTGTAAAAATTTCATTTTAAAAGGTGGTAGCGATTTTGAGATATTGCCAAAAATCTGGAGCGGTTATGTCCACGCAGGAAGAATAATCTGCATTGGAGTACACACATTTTGTTGGGATAAAAAGTTATATCTTTTTCTATAACCGCAGTACTTCGAAGTGAACAGTTTCTAAAAATGCAATATACTATCCAAAGCTGCTGTACTTCTTACAAGGTAAGTTTTTATTGTCATTAATTTTTTTGGAGTAATTACCAAACGTATCCGATCCCGTTAAGTTGCCTCTCGCCAAAATTATTTTGTATGCAGTATTAAATGTACTCACTGCAATAAACAAAACTGGAGATACATGTAATACGCACTTTTCTACATTTACTTTAGCCATCTTCTCGGGTGGAACTGCATTTATTTTCATTTGTATGTATTTTTTTCCCGACCGACTGGCCAAACTTTAAAGACAAAAACATATGAGAGCCATAGAAATTAAAAGAGACTTCCTTTATTATTCAAATGAAGATTGTGCCTATAATTATGTGATAACGTTAATTATACTTGCTTTGTAAATGGTGCAAAGTGATTAAGATTTTTTTCAAATTGTTCTCTAGGCCCCAAAAACCCAAACAAAAACAGGTCCATGAAACATTATTTTGTTCCTTACAAAAGATGATAATCAATACATTGGTATAATAAATTTGAATGGTAAGACCTCTAGACAATAGCCCTAGACAAAAGTTTCGGATGCGACCTAAATATTTGTACATCCAAAATAGGGTGAAAATTAAGCAGTGATCCTTCCCATTGTCTAATTACAGCTTGATCACATGAGAGTAAATCGTACACATGTATAAAGAAGTATTATGTTAATAATTATTCATTAAAACTTTGGTCTGATCTTTTTTTAAGTGCAGTGTGTAGATATGTAATTTAGAAAGCACAACTTATAGTTTCACATGCATTATGGTGTACAATGTCACAATACAGTGCGAGTTCAATAATTTTGAGATTAATAAACACAGAAGTATGCATTATGATATAGTCTAGTGCTTTTTGGAATATGTTCACATTGAGTAGCCTATTGTTTGTAATTAAGTATCCCCTACAACTATTAATCAGTCTAAAATTTTGTTTTGTATTCTAGAAAAGAATGCACTAGTTAATACAATTTAAAAAGGAGCAATCCATACTTTAAAAGTTTGCAAACATCAAAAAACAAAAATACTGAAACATCTTTATTTGACTGTAGCGAGTTCAAATATATGAGCTGGAGTAATAACTCCATCTACATCTGCTCAAAGGGAGAAGTAGTTTTGGTTCCAAATGTTACTATTGTACTTTTGTACTTTCGAAAAAAGAAAGAAAGTATCAATAAGAAAGTATCAATAGACGGCGCATTATACAGGCAGACAGCACGATCAGATTTGTTTATCTCTAGTAATTTAAAGTGCTTTAATTATTTTGCAGTGGATCACGGAGCGCAGGCATCATTTCTTTTTCAAAATGGCAATGGGCTTCAGGACCACTATCGGGTGGATTATCTTTGGATGGAAATTTATCCCCAAGCGTGGTTGTATAGGTACAATATTAACGCCGATTGTAGGCTGAGCTTTAGGCCTACTCTGTTGTAATACATTTTTTTTATTGTGCCAACAATGGGTATATGTGGTGTTGATCAAGGTACGGACTTATGACTCAACTCAGTGAGCCCATTACCGACTCCCATAGGACTCTTCTGGGTTCTTGGGTTTCCCGGCCCACCACCCCTCCTTTCCTGTCCATGCATGTTCATGTAACCCGACGGGCCAAGCAACCATACAGGAGAGGAGAGAGGTGGCACCATAGGCTAAGCTTGCTGCCTAGCCAACAAAATAACCCCGTATCTATATGAAGGTGCTAACCTGAACTCCGCAGACAGTCCCAACCTGCTGAATTAAGCCTGAGCGATTAAGCTAAATTTGGTTGATATTTGACGACGACACTGATGCATTAAAAACTGGAGAGAGGAGACGTCAAACCAGGCCCTGGAATTATGCAGGCCAAGGAGATTAACTACTGATGGGCCATTCGACTACCAGTTATTGTTTTAATGCGACCTAATAGGTTCAGAAGCTAGAGTAATAGCGCCATCTTCATCTGCTTAAATAGTGGAAACTTGGTTAATTTATGTATAAATACATGACCTAATAGGTTCAGAAGCTAGAGTAATAGCGCCATCTACATCTGCTTAAATAGTGAAAACTTTGTTAATTTATGTATACGTACATGTCCTAATAGGTTCAGAAGCTAGAGTAATAGCGCCATCTTCATCTGCTTAAAAAGTGGAAACTTGATTAATTTATGTATAAGTACATGTCCTAATAGGTTCAGAAGCTAGAGTAATAGCGCCATCTTCATCTGCTTAAATAGTGGAAACTTGAATAATTTATGTACATGTATAAGTACATGTCCTAATAGGTTCAGAAGCTAGGGTAATAGCGCCATCTACATCTGCTTAAATAGTGGAAACTTGGTTAATTTATGTATAAGTACATGACGCCGTTTCAGCTCGGTGTTTACGTTATCATCTAATATACATGTACATTCATATAATACTCGAAGTATCTACGTCTGTTACAGTCGAACATCCTTGTTTAAAAACAGTCTTATTCAACGTGGTGCAAATTACTGGGATAGTCTTAGTGAAAATATAAAACAATCACCACCACAAGCTTTATTTGTCAAAAAACTAAAAAAACTACTTCTTGATGCATACATTCATAACATTTAAAATCTGTAATATACTTTGTATTGTTATGGCTTAGTACCTGCACGCACACTCTTTTTGTTATAAGTCCTTTGTCTGTAACTAGGTTAGGGCACAAAAGCACTATTGCTTCACCCAAACCTAAATGTTGACCTTAAGTTGTGTAATAATTATTTATCATAATGTAATCATAAACAGGTCAAAAATGTAAAATGTAGTCTGAAATGTTACACATTTATTGTGCAGTAAAGTTTCACCCAACAGTTAACCTTCGCCTTGAAATGCTGCCATTTATTAAATGTGATGACCAATAAAAAAAATGACACTTTCTTGCATAGGGATTGGACAAATGGAGAAAATCATGTTTTTACAGAATTTTTAAATATTCTTTCCTCACTTCATTTAATTTTCCTAAAGTGTACAAATATAAACATGCATTTAATGTTTTTGTTTTTGCTTTTAATTTTCTAAATTTACGAAGTACAGTAAATTAGAGTCACCCAAGCAAAACAATTTTTTAAAGCATAAAGGTTTTGTGGAAATGGAACAAAAAATTGTTGTCCTTTCGTTTCAGTAATGAGATTAAAAATTACTCTAAAAATTAATGGCAATAAAAACTTACTTGGTAAGAATTACAGCAACTTTGGACAGTATAATGCATTTTAAGAATCTTTTCACTTCGAAGTACTGCGGTTATAGAAAAAGATATCACTTTTTATCCCCAAAATTTTGAATCTGAGAAGCGTTTACAGTGACGTTTCTCAGATTGTGTATTTCAATGCAGATTATTCTTCCTGCACTCTAAAAACAGATTGGTTAAAAGACCAACCAATCTAATTGGTTGTTTTTAACCAATGTGTTGGTTAAAGCGTAACCAATGCGTTGGTTGTCCGTCAACCAGTCATATTGGTTGAAGGTATCAACCAACCTATTGGTCATTTATAACCAATATATTGGTTGTTCGTCA
This sequence comes from Crossaster papposus, assembly GCA_037893245.1. Classification (NCBI taxonomy): domain Eukaryota; kingdom Metazoa; phylum Echinodermata; class Asteroidea; order Velatida; family Solasteridae; genus Crossaster; species Crossaster papposus. The sequence goes on from JBAIAA010000246.1 coordinate 1,749,758, forward strand.
ACCAGTCATATTGGTTGAAGGTATCAACCAATTTATTGGTCTTTTATAACCGATATATTGGTTGTCCGTCAACCAGTCATATTGGTTGAAGGTATCAACCAATCTATTGGTAATTTATAACCAATATGTTGGTTGTCCTTCAACCAGTCATATTGGTTGAGCTTGAAACCAAGGTATTAATCAATCTATTGGTTATTCATAACCAATAGATTAGTTGGCCTTCAACCAGTCATATTGGTTGAGCTTGTATACAGCAACTAACCAATCAGAAGTGAGAAAATTTGTTTTGACAATAGTCGATGTTAAATTGTAGTATTTAGCCCCAAAATGAATTTGTTTGGCCATAATATGTAATTATTCAAACGATTCCATGATTAAATTTAGATTTGTGTGCAAACATAGTGAAAAATTCGCATTACATTTTCTTTGCATTCAAATTTTGACTTTTTCATAAAAAACTAGCTGTGACTTCGTCGTGGACAAAAAAAGCGAACTATAAAACTAACAACGGCAGTAGCTAAGTTTGTAGTAAGTGTTCAGTTAGTAATATCTAATAGGTTATTATTGTATGTATGCGTATTTGCAGTGTGTAATAAGTTAATTCCATTGGTATTATTTCATTACGCAATTTGTCCACGTAGGAACCAATTACATAAAAACAACCAATATTATTGGTTGTAGCCTAACCATTATCAATTGGTTGAATGAACCAATATTGTATTTTTGAATTTGTTATAACCAATGCGATTGGTTGCGTGTTAACCAATATGAATTGGTTGCAGCCCTACCATTATGTATTGGTTAGTGCTATAACCAATATGGATTGGTTACGTGGTAACCAATACAAATTGGTTGGAGTCCTACCATTGTGGATTGGTTAAATTAACCAACATTGCATTGGTTGGTGTTATAACCAATATGGATTGGTTAAATAGGTAACCAATATCATATTTTAACCAATATTTTGGTTATCCACATATCTACCAACTGGATTGGTTGAAATCGACCAATATATTGGTTATTTTCAACCAATCTGTTTTTAGAGTGTGCGTGGACATAACCGCTCCAAATTTTCGGCAATATCTCAAAATCGCTACCCCCTTTTGAAATGAAATTTTAACAGGTTAGTTTTATGGTATAGGCCTATATCTATAACTATATAGAATTGAAACAAACAGTGGGTTTCAATTACCAAACGTATACTATCCCTTTAAGTATCATTGATCTGTGTCTGGTTGAACCATAAATGATCTGTCACATTGGAAACTTGTTGCCTTTTTCAACGTAAGTACATGTAGTAAGTACATGTATAAGTACATGTAGGTTCTCACATTTCATCAGCGCAGTTGTCTGGCTTGGGCATGCGGTATCCGTCCAGCAGTCGTTGGGCCAGCAACTTGCTCTCAATACCGGGGTACGGAGTGGAGCCTAAAACCAAACGACCAACTCCTATTGTAGATTTAATAAAGTAGTAGCACTGTGTTGATAATACAGTAAATGTACACTGGGATTCGTACTAAATACTGATCGTACTAAATACTGATCGTAGCTTACATAACTTACCGTATGTTGCAATCTCCCACAGCAAGACGCCAAACTACCACCTAAGTGATGCAAAGTAGACATAATTAGCCAGAAAAAAGTGAAGCATCAAATGAAGACATCGTGAATGACTCGTAATTGACCAATAAAAAGGACCTAAGTGCAGCTAACATTGCTAGTTTTGTCGATATTGGGCAGAGTAGTGCCTATAGTCGATATGATGTCATCAGAAAATGTACATGTTGAAGAGGCATCTAAAAAGAAGGAAGTTGACGATGATATTGCGGAAAATTCTGACATGGATAAATTTGAACTCTGTTTTTAAAAGCGTATAGATTTCAAGATTCGGAAAGAGAAAGCTGTGAAACTTAATTTACGCAGGATGAAGACAAGATGTCGACGAAGATGTCGACGAAGATGTCGACGAAGATAATTCGGACTCTGAAACGGGGGAAGAATATGATTATGAATTATCGAATGAAGACGAGTCTATAGTTCTGAGTTGGCAGACAATGCCGCCTATCTAGACGAATTAGAAGAGGCCAAAGAAGCCACTAAGGATGATGTGAAGTGAAAAATGTTACAAGTACGTTGAACGGTGTCTGGGAATATAATAAGCAATACAAAGAATGAGTAAAATTGAAACAAAGAACTAGAAATGAGCAAATGAACAGCAAAAAAAACCAAGAAATAAAATGAGTAAACAGTTCACGTTCCTCTAACGTACAATGCGCTCAAACACCGATTTCGTACTACGGAAACGTTTAAATTCCCCGCAAATTTGTTTCCCACCCTTCAATGACTCATCACTGTTACGTCATGGAGATCCCCAATATCTCCAAAACCCATTGAACCAACAGTTATTGTACACGTACGTGAACTAAAACATAGGGTGCAGACTCTTTACAATACTCGTTCATTTGTGTGTATAGATCGAGTCTACGCCGAAATTACTTCAATTTACAAAAAAGGCCGCATGCGCCATATATTTTGCGTGCATTTTTACTTGAATGGTTTTGGCAGCACTGCAGAGTATACTTCCGTCGTATGTGCTTGCACGCGATAGGACGTACATATATGCCTATAGATTATTAGTTCTCTAGAATTTACCGTGAACATCTGTGCCAGAAAACAATATCGGGCAATGCCTTTCTAGTATATGCTGCTCACCGGCGGCGTGATTTTTTTCCCAGCATGGTAAAGGCCAATTATCATAACTGGGCGTGTCTAGACCCCACTGAATGGAAGATACTTAGGTTCTTAGAACCTTGCTTCCCCTCAAATTAAACTCATCCTACAATAAACTTACAATCCAAAAATAGTCAATGAAAAATTAGCACCATCCGAACTCGAACCCCAATCTTATCTTACGATCTATAACCTAACCCATTATCTACTTGGCTACTGGGAGAGGTCGACAGAAGCCGTTTTTCAAAGTGCTTTAATGTACCTCTGGCCTACGTGTAACTAGTTGACTGAGCAATAACAACATATTTTAGTATTATTGTTGAAACTACTGAATAATCATGACGCGAGGGGTGTAGAAACGCCCATTTACCCTTTCCCATAGTGGGAAAAAAAATTCGCTCACCGGCGAGTGTTTTTACACGCAACGCTGTCACATAACACCGTTTGTAATTTCAACGATCACAAACACGGCCGATACAACTCTTGCATGATTAGTACACATACAAATGCATGATTGCACAATCATCGACTATCAAGATGAGTCAGTCACAACCAATCTTAAGGCCCTGTCACACTTTTGCGTATCCTAATTCCTTATGAGTTGCGCATTGACATTTTTTTCATACGCACAATATGCACCTCATATGCATCTCAATCGTTTTGTGTAAGTTTTACGTACGTAGGCATGCGCACAGTACGGCCCAGTAGGGAGATTGCAAAACTACTACGGATGGATACGTAGGTTACGTACCCGATAAGGTATCACAATGTGCATGCTGATTGGATGGCGCTTACTGGGCTCTAACAAAGGGTTTATATGATTGGGCGCGTGTGTGGGTGTGTCTTACTTGTTTAACGCCCTTTCCATTCCACAGCATTACAGACAACGTCCTCCGACAATTAACCACTGCTGTTGACTGCATTTGTTGCAAAATGAACAGAACCGACTACTAATGACATTAATCTGGCTCCGTAAATATCCGGACTTTAATTCGCTTTCGGTTTTGTTTGATGTCAGTGAGAGCTAGACCACAGGGCATGGCCGATTATCTTGCGCCTTCTTGACGCATATCGTGAATCTATATAAATTTTACTTTAAACTACTGAGGAAGTTGTTGGGAAACTCACAAATAAAATCCCCAAACGGTCTGCGAACCAGTACTCGATAAAATCTCAATTTAAAATTCATGTTTTCCAACGACCAATCAACGAGGCCCTTCTGTCGTGGTGCGGCACGTTTGTGCGAATTGTGGGAAAATGGACCAATAGCGGGCGTTGTAAAATAGAGCGAGCGTAGGCGCTGTTGACACGAGCTGCTCAGATGATAGCGATTTGAACAAGAAAAAGTATATTATGCACGGTTCAGATGCAGATTCCACGGTTTTGTTGTTCTCTGAAAAGAGTTTAAAACAATTCCACGCTTGTGCCGGTAGGTGGAAAAATGTATCCAAGCAAAAATCGCCGAAAAAGCGGAGATGATCATATTGGCATTCCAATCGTACACGCACTGGTTGATGTACCGCAGGACTCCGCATTGTCAACAGTACGTGATGTAGTTGAGTATATGCCGTTAAAAAAAGAGAACAGAGGTGGAGTTTGGACAAAAAGACCCGAACAACTGTCCTTGACAAACATTCACAATGCCAGACGCTAACTGTAGGAAAGCTTCTGGAAGCAGCGAGGAAAAAAGAAAATCAGTGGCTGCTCTCACAGATCGAAGGGAAGGATCTTATCACCACAGAAACATTGTATCACACAGTCTGCTTTCCATCTGACTCTCCCTAATATAAATTCAGCTGGAAATGGGCAAAATGTTTGTTATAACAGAATTGTGTATTAAATGTAAATCGGTACGAGTTGTTGTTCACCCACTCACAAGTACATTGTTAAAGACATGGACAAATTTCAGTTTTACCGTCACGAATAAACATGTATCAAAGACTAAAGCTAAAAAAAAACTCTGGTCGTGTATATATTTTGTTCATACAATTTACATTTAGATTTTTAACCCCCCCCAAAAAAAAAAAAAAAAAGATTAAACAATTATAATACAAAAATCAAACAATAACAATAAAAAAATGACACTATTAAAAAGTTCAAATTATGGCAATGAACAAAATTTGTATTAAGACATTAAAACACATCCTAATTCCTCTTTAATCGAATTTTGTCTCTGTAGATTCCCTTTTGAGCAAGCAACTGCAATAAGCAATCTTTTCCCATTTCCAATCCTGGTCAATAGAGGGCGCCCGTTATACACAGGTGATTAAAATGCAAATATTTAATTAACTGGTGAACATTTAATTGGGGATTTTTGTTTTTCGTGATCCACATGATCCCAGCTAACAGACTGCAGTGATTCCACTTAGATTCAAGAGGTGCGCCAAGGAAATTGATTTCTGAGCACATTTTGCAGCCAAGCCCTGTGGTCTAAGCACCGCGTTGAGGATAACAAAGTCTGTCCCTAACATAAGCCAACAAACGGACATAGTTATTTATGTGTACCAGCCATCCTCTACGAATTACTCTCTTTTCTTGGTCACTCATTACAAAGCGACCCCTTGCAACCGCTTTGTCTGCCATCGTGGCGATACACTCAAAGTTTACTGTACTTGGCGATACTCAATCACATCTGGCTTGTAAAAGATTAAAAGGAATAGACGCGGTGAAAACCATTTCCAGTGATAACAATGATGAAGCTATCCTACCGTACACTATCATAAGGGTATTATTATGGAAATTTCCAGGTGGCTAGCGAGAGTTGGGGGCCTCTCTATCTTTATTTTTTTCTTTTGTCTCATTATGGTAATTGCCAAGCGCTCCTACTTGTCAAAGGCTGGACCATCACTGGCCAATTGCATACTCGGATACGCTACCGATAGCTAATAATTATTCATTACAGTGATTTTGGGAGGATACGTAGTTCTGTAGGTCATTTACGTATCCGTCCGTAATAGTTTTGCAATCGACCTAGTACGCCGGATAGTTTTGGGCAAGCACAAAACTACGCAGCGTACGCTGTTACGCAGGTCATAAGTTATAAATACGCAGCGCATCGGTCCCGCATCGGTCGAGCGCGGTACAAATACGCTATGTGTTCGTGGGGGATAAGCGGTTCATACGCGGTAATACGCTGATGTTCACGCTATGGAATCTGCACTGGTACTAACAACAGCGGGAAGCCGCCGCCTTTTTATAACGCGTGGCGAGCGGCGGACATGTGACGGAAATACGCTCGGCATTCGTCGGAAGTGCGTCAGGCATGCGGTCGGGATAAGTAGGGTGCGTCTGGAATACGCTCGGCATGCGCACTGCATGCGCAGCTATTCACAGCAGTAAAATAGTGTTGCGCACTGCATACGCAACTCATACGCACCTCATACGCCATGGATGCGCTGAATTCGTTACTTATACGCTAGGTGTGCGTCGCATATAAGTCAAAGTAATCGAAACATTTTGAAATTTTGAGCGTACGGCTGCGTATTGAAATTTTTTAATAAGGAACTCATAAGTACTTGATATACGCAAAGATGTGACAGGGCCTTTACGGGTTGTTCCGTTCTAAACGATGTACGTCGTACTCCGTAAAATCTTATTTCATGGTCGATTCTTTACTGTGACGTACGGTAACAGTCTTTTCTAAAATGTCAATAAACTTGAAACTCATCTTTGCATTCGCTTGCGCAAATCAACACTCTTCCTACACAAATGGGAACAGTACGTACAATTTGACTCAATCTAACTCTTTCAATATGCAAATGAGGTGCACATAATAAAAATGCAGCGTTCTGATTGGTCGAGAGACTCTACTCTAGGCACTACTGAGCAGACTACATAACAATTTTTTTTTTCAGTTTTGGAACACTAAATTGAAGGTTTGTTTTTTTACTTTTACAAAGCAAAATTAACACTATAGGCCTACAAAGGGTTTGGCAAAATCTGTTGAGATTTCTTTCACATCACTCTTGGACGCGTCAGAGATTCGATGGCCAACCAGCGATCGGGAATCCTGGTCTAATGACAACAAAAAATTGTATTCAACTTCAGAAGTTGATTTACAGAAAGAAACAATATTAAAAAAACTGACCAACTTTCCCCAAACTCGTGACTTGAGTTAGAGAATCGGGTTGGCGTAGCGGTTCTTTCCTCGCCTTCCACCGCTGTGACCGGTTCGAATCCGGCCTGGGCCAATATGTGGATTGGGTTTTCAGTCCCTGCAAGATTTCGTGGGTTTTCTCCAATATATTCCTTAAGTTTTTCTACCACCTGTAACTATACCTTCTTCTCGTTGTCTTCTTTTGTAGGTTTCTTTAGGCTTACGAGCTACAGTGCATAGGGCGCTTTTGAAGGATCCTTGGTTTCATTACCAGAAAGAATTAATTATAATAATAATAATAATAATAATAACTGAGTTGACTTTATGATTGTTTTGGCATCTTCTTCCACTCACCACACACAATTTAAGTATATTCAACTAATTGTGTATCTCTTGTAGACCATACCATACAAAATAAATCATTTGAATGAGTCTAAACATTCTGCGACATCTAATAAATATCTGCTTTACCGAAGATTTTTGGACGTAGATGTCCTCTCCGGATCCTCGAGATAGGCCGAAATCAGAAATTTTGGCGGTCAGGTCTTCGGCAAGGAGTATGTTCCTTGCAGCCAAGTCACGGTGGATTATCTATGAAAGCAAGGACAAGAATTGAAATCCACCATTTTCACTAATCTTATAACTCAGTGACATCCAGAACTACGCAACGAAGCTTCACCTCTGACCTCTCTCACAGTCATATCAAGGGCTTCAAACTGAAGCATTCATCAAGTTTAGTTTAGTTTCCAATGATGAGAATGTCAATTTTAAAAAAAGTATGAAAATTGATAAAATGTATAAAAGAAGCATATATTTGTGTACAAATAATGTCTTTCTCCGAGATATAAAAAAAAACTGATTTCAGACAAAAGCCTACAAAATCTCATGCCCGATTTTCCTCTATTATACCAATACAATGTAACTCATAACAAAATGTAATATTAAAGTAACACAAAAAGTATGGATATTTAACATAAATAAGAAACTAGTGTATTGTATATGTACATGTACTTCGAAATAAATATATTAAATCAAGATTGGTGAATAAATGAAGACAGAGTAATATGGGAGAGGGCAATAATAATCCAGGGCTGGTTGTAGGAGCAGCCTGGATTAAAACAAAACTGCACACACAACAGTGTGTTGTTAATATTTTCATAAAAAGAATATTAGGTGTAAACCTTTTTAAAAGGTAGAATACACCATTGGTAATTACCAGGAATGGTTGTATTTGGGGGTTGTATTTTATAGTAAATATCGTTTAACTGACCTGTCCGAAGTTTTACAATCATTTCAACCAGCATCGGGCAGTTGTTCATATGTTGTTCTTTTGTTTGCAATCGCCGTATACAATTTAATTTTTGGAACAATTACAGGATATCTAGTGCAATCCTTTTGCTGGATACCTACAATCATTATTTACTTTCAAATAAGTAAGATATTTCTTAATAATTCGATAGTACATTTTTTCGATATCTGCAACCGGTGTATCCTACCTTTAAATGTCCCAAGTAACTGAAATTCGAGCATGGTGTTAGTTTCCTATAACATAAATTAATAAATACCTAGGAGAGTTCATAGCTTCTGATTGGTCGAGACTCGATCACGTGGAGGGCATTATCACGCAGTAATTGACCGGGCTTTTAAAAATTGAAGCAAATTCACTGTTTATTTCCTAAATAAAAGGTATTTATTAAAGGGAATAACAGGGCGAGTATCCGGTCATTCACTGCATTATAATTCACCGGGTTGGGCGATGAGGGAGTGGAGTGTCGTGGCCGAGTGGTTAAGAGCGTGTGTTTTCTGTTCCACAGAGCGTGAGTTCGAATCCCGGCCGTCGACACGTGTGTCCTTAAGCAAGGCAATTAAACCACTATTGCCTCGTCCTTCGGATGGGACGTAAAGCCGTAGGTCCCGTGTGTTGTATAATGCACGTAAAAGAACCCAGAAAAAACTTATTGCTAAGAGAAGGGGTTCGCCCCGGTGTTTCTGGAGGATCACGTCAGCTACCTTCTCGTGGTGATCCCGCGGCGTCATGGAACTATTAGTTCTGTTGCCGTGTACCAAGTGATGATGATGATGATGACCGCTGGTAATGGACCTCGCTAACCCGGTCTATTATCACGCAGTAATGACCGGGTCCTCACCCTGTTATGCCCTAATTAATGACTGTATTACCCCTATTTTGGAGAGATGGTCCATTCCCTTGGCAACGTCTGTGCCAAATTTCAACAAGTCTGAGGAAGTAAGCTGAGAAGCTCCGTGAGTTGGGTGACCAGCTCCTCTCTGATTCGATCGATTGCTCCTCAGATAATCACGAAGATTGCCGTTGGGAAGAAACTCCAGTGCCACATACAGAATGCCTTTGATAGATAAACCACGTAAAGCAACCTCGTTACCATGGCTACTATCTTGCTGGGCCATGTTTGTCCCATCATGCCTTGTATTTTGAGATCTTAACCCCTGGAATTGTCTAATTTAAATGTGCCATAAATTAGGACTTCAGTTGATGCGTTTAACGTGCGACACCATGCTTAACATTTAGTAATTGTTATGTTGTAGAATCAATCCTTTCAAACATGATATATAAATTAAATATACCAAACATATATTAAATGTTCCTCTACAACGCAAGATGAGGTTTTCGAGCGAAACCCCTCCCCCCTCCCCTCGGCTTCCAAAATCCATATTGTACAGGCATTGCCCAGTCTTGAACAAAATTGTTCGTACCTGACGTGACGTTCAGGAACGCGCGGGCGCATTACATTCAGGCGTGCAGTTTTTGGAAATACGCACACAGTACGCACTGAATAGCCAGCCAGCGTCGTTAAAGGCCCTGTCACACTTTTGCGTATCCTAATTCCTTATGAGTTGCGCATTGACATTTTTTTAATACGCACAATACGCACAGTGTTGCGCACTGCATACGCAACTGATACGCACCTCATACGCCATGGATGCGCTGAATTCGTTACTTATACGCTAGGTGTGCGTCGCATATAAGTCAAAGTAATCGAAACATTTTGACATTTTAGGCTCTGTCACACTTTTGCGTATCCTAATTCCTTATGAGTTGCGCATTGACTTTTTTTCATACGCACAATATGCACCTCATATGCATCTCAATCGTTTTGTGTAAGTTTTATGTACGTAGGCATGCGCACAGTACGGCCCAGTACGCCGGATAGTTTTGGGCAAGCACAAAACTACGCAGCGTACGCTGTTACGCAGGTCATAAGTTATAAATACGCAGCGCATCGGTCCCGCATCGGTCGAGCGCGGTACAAGTACGCTATGTGTTCGTGGGGGATAAGCGGTTCATACGCGGTAATACGCTGATGTTCACGCTATGGAATCTGCACTGGTACTGACAACAGCGGGAAGCCGCCGCCTTTTTATAACGCGTGGCGAGCGGCGGACATGCGACGGAAATACGCTCGGCATTCGTCGGAAGTGCGTCAGGCATGCGGTCGGGATAAGGAGGGTGCGTCTGGAATACGCTCGGCATGCGCACTGCATACGCAGCTATTCGCAGCAGTAAAATAGTGTTGCGCACTGCATACGCAACCCATACGCACCTCATACGCCATGGATGCGCTGAATTCGTTACTTATACGCTAGGTGTGCGTCGCATATAAGTCAAAGTAATCGAAACATTTTGAAATTTTGAGCGTACGGCTGCGTATTGAATTTTTGTAATAAGGAACTCAAAAGTACTTGATATACGCAAAGGTGTGACAGGGCCTTTTGAGCGTACGGCTGCGTATTGAATTTTTGTAATAAGGAACTCATAAGTACTTGATATACGCAAAGGTGTGACGGGGCCTTTACGTATTGTTAACGGTTAGTGAAGAAACGCATACGCGCCCAGGGTGGCGATGCTGCACATAATGGCTTTGATTTGAAACGCTTTGCTTCATTATTTGACTAGCGGGATGCCACGCTTATAACGGTGAACTGCGCAGATGTACAATGTGATAGCTATATACCAGGGATGTAGCCGAGTCCATCACAAGTCCCTGCAAGTCCCTGTAAGTCCCTGCAAGTCCATCACAAGTCCTTCAGTTCCAATTCAAATCACAAGCTATTCAAATCAGCTTTGACAAAGGCATTCCTTTGTCATTGTTCATCTAGTTACTTGTGACTGCCTTTATGAAGAGACTTGTGACTGGCTTCACGAAAGGACTTGTGAAAGGACTTGCAGGGACTCGACTACAATTCTGATATACATTTTACAGAAATGTTTAATGACGCGAAGATTTACATAACTACATTCGATAGATTTTTATTTATTTATTCAATCACGCTGTAAGACAGTTATTATCAACGGTCGTAAACGCATACACTGTCAGTCGTGTGCACAAAACCGTGGTTAAAGAAAGTAGCCTATGGGCAAAACGACGCGTCGATGAATGATTGTGTAACTGGTACCGCGCAAGTTCAATGCGCCTATTCAGTTCGTACGGAGTAGAATGTAACAATTGAAACGCGCTACTGCGCATTCAGCCAATAAAGTTAATGCATATGACGTCACACACACGTCGCACTTCACGACAGCGCCCCCAATGAGGTCTAGTTGCGTAATCACGGCATATACTGTCTGCACTTTGTTTGACCTCAATAAAAGCCCCTCGGCCCGGTTGCTAGTGCGATTAGCGCGTACGCGTAGCGCGCGTGACGTCAATGCAACCCCTTTATTAGCGCTAATAATTAGTGGTGCGTGCGCGATTATGACCTAGCACTTTTACCGAACCGGATTGTTCCAATAAGCACAACCAATCAGTCGTGTGTGTGCGATTATGATGTAGCACTTACGAAACGCTGATTGTGCAACGCGCTTTACACTGAATCAAGTTTGATACTCTAAGGCCCTTTTCCAAACCTCCAGGCTTCGGCTTTGGCTTCGGCTCCGGCTTCAATTTATGAGGCTTCGTCTTCATGAGGCTCCGCGACAAGCCTTAAAGTTTTGGAACACCGAGGCTTCGGGAGGCTTCGGCTGACTGGCGACTCTATGCCATTCGTGATGCTTCGTTACATTTCGTTGAGTTACCGGCCTATGGATGGAAACATCGCTAATAAACGGCCGAAGCGGTATTATTTTGCGCCTGCTTTCACTGCGGCCTGCGGGGACAATAGACGTATCCAGGAATAAATGTAAACTTTTATACATGTATATATGCCATTTATTCACTCAACCAAAATCTGTCTTTTCCCCTTTTCGTAACCGCGTATGTAGACCTCTGTTTTTTGGGCACAATTTAAATATTTCAATAACAAACAACCCACCTTTTTTTTTTTTGGGGGGGGGGGGGGGGGGGGGGTGCCAGGCCAATGCCTCATTCAAAAAACGGAATCTACTTTTACTTCGGGAAGAGACCTTGTAATTCTTTTTTTATACGATTTGATCTGCAGCTTCGATCTAAAAGTAAGATGCACTCCTTTAATATGCTGTGTCCGAGTCCGTCTTTCAAGGAAATAAATATGTACTTTTCGGCAAAGAATAGTCAACCATATGGGGTTTCTCTCCCTTGACAAAGGGTTTGGGAATGCTTTTATTACTCGTCTTACGTAAGCATGCAAAGTAGAGATACGTTCCGCCACCAGGAGGTCTATTGTAATTATAGTAGGAACTATTGATGCGTAACTTTCCTGGAGACGTACTACCTTTCTATATGTCAGTTCAGGTTAGCTCACCGCCGAGTACACATGTCTTACCTTGCTGGTCCCTGCTTTATACTATAATGTCTACGCAAGAATCATTGAACACTGAAGCGCTCTTCGAAAAATTTAAGTCGTACTTCGACCACAAATTTGAGTCGATTACAAGCCATAGCAAAGACAGCAACACTTCTCTTCAAGAGTTGAAGAACAAGCTGGAATCTCGAGACCTCAAGCGATCCGGAAATTCCGCCCAATATGAGTTCTGTGGCAAAATTGAAATTCTGACTAACAGAATCAAGGTTGCTCTCCTGGCCAAGAACGACATGAACACGGCCATAGAGGCCATACAGGAACTTGAGGAACTCGCCGCTGATCGTAAACAAAAGATACAGATTGCAGACTCCAGCAAAGCTGGTTGGATAACCGTACAACATCTGGAAAGAGGAATTTCCAAGAACCAATCACCTGAAAGACAGAAGAGGGTATTAGCCGCAGAGGAATCGGCTCTAAAGGAGCTGGAGAGTAGAAAACGACAGAAGAAACCCACACCAGATAGACACCATGAGGGTTCATTTAATCCAGCTAATCATAGTCTTTTTCGAGGTAAAATAGCGATTTACATTGTTATCCGTTCCAACGATATATATTTCTTCCCAGCAAATATGCCATCCTTGTTTTTGTTTTTTCTTTGTTTGGTTCACTCTGAGCCTAACCCCAATCCCATGCTAATAAAATATTTGAGATTCAAATAATGTCTCTGTTCCGTTTGTTCAAGGGTGTGAAACTATTTTTCATGCGTATGAGCGAAGCGAAGTAGCATGAAAATGGGGTTTCTCTCCCTTGACAAAGGGTTTGGGAATGCTTTTATTACTCGTCTTACGTAAGCATGCAAAGTAGAGATACGTTCCTCCACCAGGAGGTCTATTGTAATTATAGTAGGAACTATTGATGCGTAACTTTCCTGGAGACGTACTACGTACCTTTCTATATGTCAGTTCAGGTTAGCTCACCGCCGAGTACACAACTGTCTTACCTTGCTGGTCCCTGCTTTCCCACCCACCCGCCCTTATATACGAGCCATTTTGCTTGCTGTATATTTTGTTTATAATTCACACAGGCTTGCCAAATGATTTCTGCTATACCTGTAAGGCACCAGGACACTGGGCTCGTGAATGTCCTCTCCAGAGACGCCAGCATTTCACATTCGGGGGTAGAGCAAGGGCAAATAATCCAGCCAGATCGTCATACACCAATTACTACTCAAGCACACCATGGCAAATCCCTACCATCCAGCAGCAAATGCCAATCGTCTCACCCGCAGCACATACCTCGGTCATCCCAGCAAGACCAGGCTCAAGTACAACCCCCTCAATGTGATTCTTCACCAATTCGTGTTCAGCTACAAGATAAATTTGATGACGTCTTATAGGTATCATGCAATTATAACCATGATGTTCCTTGTGATCTTTCTTCAGATCTTGTGTCGGTCAAAGGAAGAATTAAAGAACACAGAACATTTTGGGAAAATATTGGTACTTCTAAATTTATCCTTTCAATAGTAGATCAAGGTTATAGAATACCATTTCTAGAAATCCCTCCCAGAATGTTTCACAAAAATAATAGATCAGCTTTTCAAGAGCACATTTTCGTAACCGAAGCTATATTAGAATTATTGCATTCGGGCAGAATTACAGAAAAACTAGAGCCGTCGTATATTGTGAGTCCCTTATCTGTATCCTTTCAATCATCAGGGAAGAGAAGATTAATTTTAGATTTGAGTAGATTAAATGCATTTGTTGAAAAGACTCACTTTAAACTCGACGATTGGAAAATAGCTCTTCAATTTATGGTTAAAAATGCCCATTTAATTAATTTTGATTTGAAGTCCGGATACCATCATATTGATATTGATAACGATTTTCAACATTACCTTGGTTTTTCATGGAATTTTGACAATGTGATAAGGTACTTTGAGTTTAATGTTCTCCCATTTGGTCTTTCTTGTGCCCCATATATTTTCACCAAGATCTTGAAACCGCTTGTAACTCATTGGAGGATGAACGGCATTTCAATTGCTGTTTATCTGGATGACGGAATTTGTGTTATACCTAACATTTCCTCTGATCACTCTACTAATTTAAAGCATGCCCAGAAAGTAGCTGAACAAATTAAATCAGATTTGATCAAAGCTGGATTTGTATACAATATACAGAAGAGTAATTGGGTTCCATCTACAAGTTGTGAATGGCTAGGTTTGAAATGGGATACCGTAGCTGGAACATTACAGGTACTAGGTAGACGTATACAGAAAATATTAAGCACAGTGTCCGAGTTAACACAATTACTTCCTATACGGAAATTACATTCCTTTGTTGGCCAAATAATATCGTTGGGTCCAGTAGTAGGAAACATTTCCAGGCTCATGACTCGTCACTCCCAAATGGCCATTGCTCGTGGTATACACGAAGACCAAGAGATCACATTAGACGAGTTTTGTAATTCAGAAATCAATTTTTGGGAAACTCGTGTCGCCAACTTAAATGTTCGCTATATTTTCCAGAAT
The DNA here is from genome assembly GCA_037893245.1 of Crossaster papposus. NCBI lineage: Eukaryota > Metazoa > Echinodermata > Asteroidea > Velatida > Solasteridae > Crossaster > Crossaster papposus. The sequence goes on from JBAIAA010000246.1 coordinate 1,764,808, forward strand.
TATGTAGTCAACAAGATCATGTGCTGCGATGCCAGTGCTAAAGGAGCTGGGTCCATTATTTGTAACGAAGTACATGTAGCTCACAAGCATTGGACAGAAAACGAATCCCTCAAAAGCTCCACTTGGCGAGAATTAAACACATTCTCTTTTGCCCTTATGTCATTCTTGCCGCTAATATCAAACTCTAAACTTAAATTATTTACAGACAGCCAATCGGCAGCACACATTGTAGAGGTCGGTAGTATGAATCCAGAATTACATAAGATTTCTTTAGATATATTTTCAATTTGTCTTCATAATAACATTAGATTAGAAGTACAGTGGATTCCCAGAACGGCGAATGAACAAGCCGATTTCATCAGTAAACTAGTTGACTTGGATGACTGGTCAATTTCTGAAAAATTCTTCGTCACCATTAACGATCTATGGGGTCCATTTACAGTAGATTGTTTCGCAACCTATTATAACGCCAAATTACCTTAATTCTTTTCTAGATTTTGGAACCCCGGATCCTCTGGAGTCGATGCTTTTTCACAAAATTGGACCAACGAAAACTGTTTTTTAGTTCCGCCAGTACTTCTTATTCCTAGTGTTCTGCGTCACTTGTTAATGTGTAAAGGCAAAGGAGTACTTGTCTTTCCTTGGTGGCCCTCTTCCCCCTTTTGGCCTTTACTATGGTCATCTTACAAGGCGGGTATTAAAGCCTTCATCTCAGTGTCAGGATACAATAATCTCACGTTAGGACGAAACAAGAATTCTCTCATAGGTTCCAGTATATTCAAAAGCAAAGTAGGAGCTGCTTATATTAATTTCAATAATGCTGATACATTTCATTGAACTAATGAAAACCTTCTATTTTGTTTTCTTGTGTGTATTAGATAGTTTTGCAACATAGTTTTTGGTCGGAATTTCCTCAGCAAATTCAAGGTTCCAAGATGCGCATCTTTCGAGATATGTTGATGGCCAAGGCAGACGGCACTGTCAATTCTTACCTTTATAAATGTCGCGAATTTATATTGTGGCTTAGAAGAATGGAATTTCCAGTAAGGTTACCAATCAGAGAAGAATTCATTGCTACTTATATTGTCGATAAGGCGTCTGTATCTACATCAGACAGCACCATCATTACAGCGGCATCGGCTATTAAATGGCTGCATTCACTAGTTAACTGTATTCCAAATCCTGTCGACACCCCAATAGTGCAAAATATTGTTGTTAGTCAGAAGCGTAAATTACACAAACCACCTCAGCAAAAAGAACCAATTTCTTTTGACATAATCCAATCGATTGCAAGATTCTTCGCAAATCCTAACTGCAATTTGATGCAACTTAGAACGGCTTGTTATGTTATCCTAAAATTTACGTTTCTTTTCCGACATGACGAAATGGCACAAATGAAGGCGAGTCACATACAACAACTGCCTGATGATTCCGGTTTAAGCATTTTCATCCCTCGATCGAAAACAGACGTCTTCAGGGAAGGTAACATAGCTTACATTTCAGATACAAAGGAATTTTTCTCTCCTGTCCAAATACTTAAAAGATACTTGAAAATGGGAAACTTTTGTTTTGGACAAGACGTTTATATCTTTACTCCGCTATCGTTTCATTCGAAAGCAAAATCTTACACTCCATTAAGGAACAGACCCCTAAGTTACTCACGATGCAGAGAGATATTTCTAGACGCCTTAAAACAAATCGGAATAACCAATCCTAATAGATTTGGTCTTCACAGTATGCGCTCGGGGGTGCCTCACATTTAGCTAATCGTGGTGTTTCTGATGAGTTAATACAACAACATGGAAGGTGGAAAACTACAGAGGCTAAGAATAGGTATATACATAGAGACGTTGACCAGCGTCTACAAGTCTCTAAGATACTTCAGGAAATTTAACCGGCTATGTACACTATAGTTACTGCCATAATATATATAAAGTTACCTTAATTTATCATAAAATCTTTGAGATTTATATTATAATGTTTATGTACATGTATCAGTAATGGGTCAATGTGCCTCGTTATCATTAACCAGAATGAGTAAGGCCAAGAAGGTCCGAGTTTCAATGTGAAAATGATATGGTATCATGTTTGAATATTTATTTTATTACAAATGAAAATTAGTCCGATGTATTATTAATAGTATATATTTGATAATGGTTCCGGACAGTGTCCGAAGGGCCGAGAGGGTCAGGTTTCCAAAGTGGAACATTTGGAAGATAAGTTTTAAAGAATTGCTATGTTAATTTGTCTAGGTTAATAATAAGTTCTGGAAGTCTAAAAGGCAGTGAAAGCTATGTTACAAAACGTAAGATATTATTGCAAACTACATGTATTCTGTGTATTCATGTATTTTTTGTTTTGATCTGAAATGGAATAGATAACCGGACAGAGTCCGAAGGGCCGAGAGGGCCAAGTTCCAAGATGGAACAATTCCTGGCATCTTTATAATACTAATTACTAACAATTTATTAATACTAAATAACTGTTAATTAACTAATTACATACAATATTAATTGTGAATGAATTAAGTCAAGTGTACTCTCACTCTGAGCCTAACCCCAATCCCATGCTAATAAAATATTTGAGATTCAAATAATGTCTCTGTTCCGTTTGTTCAAGGGTGTGAAACTATTGTTCATGCGTATGAGCGAAGCGAAGTAGCATGAAAGTATTATTACCGATGGTTTATTTGGCAAACAACATGGACAAATAAACATTTAGATTAAGACAGGGCAACATAATTACAAATCATTCAATATAAAACTAAACAAAAGATTAAATTGAGAATATAATTAAAAAATAAGTGCTCACATAGATAATTTAAAAGACAAAACTGCAAAAGAAAATCCCAATGTTAAACTTAAAAATTAACAAAAAAATATTTAAATTTTGAAATTGTAATGTATCCTTTGCTGTGACTTTTGGGAATATATAGTATTGAAACCCCCTACCACCCACGTATGTTTCTGACATTGTGTATAGCGACATACAGTTGTGCGCATGTGCCATTTTCAAATCTAGATTAAATAAAATGCATTATTCATGAGCGGTGACTCGCGACAGAGGGACGATCAAAAAACGGAAATTACCGATGAATACTGACATTAGGGGCTTTTTTTATTTTGATGAGTTCATTCATAAGAATATCCGTGATTTAATAAACCCCCCAAACCAAACAAAATTGGAATGACAAGCGCAAAATTTAAACTTAAATACAGACGCTCCGTTTCGTTAGTCATTAAGGAAAGAATGGTTTTCGGGACAAATTTGACAGTGAAGGTGAGTTTTTCCAAACTCAAAAAATGGTTTGTATAAAAAAGCAGATTGTGATCTCTTTAATTCATGTGTTTTCGAAAGAGCAAACCCAGCAAGTGATAAACAAAACTAGGTTTGAATATTTAGTTTTTAACATCTTAAACAGAGTTTTCCGCAACGCGACCTTGCGGTTTAGCATGATACCTGTCCAAATGGGAATACGCATATCGTTTGGGAATACGCGGTTCTAGATTTCGAATCCAAGTTGGCAAATCACGGGCCGAATACGCGGCAAATTAAATTTTTGTAACAGTATTCAGCCTGATATTTGCCCACTCTGGTTCGAAATCTAGAACCGCGTATTCCCAAACGTGTCCTTAAACAATATGCGAGACTTATTCACAAACCCCCGGCTTTGGCTTCGTCTTCGGCTTCGTCTCCATTCCGCCATTTTGAAGCCCATACCAAATGGAGGCTTTGGCTTTGGCTTCATCAAGAGGCTCCGTTTTTTGCTAGATTATGAAGCCTGCCGAAGAGGTGACTTCGTGGAGGCTTCGTGACGTATTGTCACGTGATACAAGCCACAAAATCATCACAAACAAAACAGTTTGCGACGGCCGCCATTGTTTTCGCGGTGTGTCTGCTCATTTGCAAGGAAGTTTTCACCGACAATTCACTGTAACTGTAAGTTTAATGTTTTTCAAGTGAAAATGTTACGTGTAACCATGCAAATAATCATACCTAGGGCCTAGGGCAACATTTCTAACCCTAACGTTATGCCGTTTTTTCGACGAAAGTTCCAATTTCAAATCCAACTTCCATGCAAACCCGCACTCATTTCGTACCCAAGTCATTTCGTACCCAAGTCACTTCGTACCCAAGTCATTTCGTACCCAAGTCATTTCGTACCCAAGTCATTTCGTACCCAAGTCACTTTGTACCCAAGTCATTTCATACCCAAGTCATTTCGTACCCACGATTATTGACATGATTATTGTGACATAAAACAAGTAAATTGAGTTTGTAATTTCCTCGTATTCATGAGTGATTAATGTTATTTTTTTTCTTTTTCTTGTAGGACAAATCGCAAGGATATAACAAGATCTTCTTGAGCACTGTTTTCATTTGAATTGTTTCCCCCTATAGACGTATCCCCTTTCAAAAACCAGGATGAGGGAGGTGCCCTCTATTTAATGTTTATTAAACAAAATATTGTATGTGATTTTTATATTAAATAAAATAATAATAAAAATCTTCATAGTTGTCAAAACCTATTATGTTTTCCCATTATTTTAATTGTTTCCCCTTTTTTATTGCTTCTTTAGTTTGTATTATTATTAATTTATATAATTATTTTCTCCCATAAATTATTTATTAATTATTTGATTTCATATTAAATATCAGAACAATCTTCAAACTTCCTTTATTTTTTCTTCCTTTATTATTATTAATTTGTTTTGGTACATGGCACAATATTTATCTCTTTTGTAGTTTTGTTGGTCCTGAAAAGGACCGTTTGGTTTATGGTGTGCCTCTTACAGGCATGGTCATACCTGGCAACGGTCGCACTGGAACGCATGCTGATTCGAACGAACAGCCTTCTTGCAGATGAGACAGGGAAACTGGATAGGCATATTGGAACTGGAACTGGAATATTGACTTGACTAGACTAGAATCTTGTCTTCAATGGTTTTAATCGGTACGCAGATACCTTTTATACAGATCAGAAGGATTCTGAGTAAATATTTATCAAAAAATCAGGTCTCCAGTTCAACCAATTACCCCCCAAGTGTTCTATCCAAGACGCCGCCAATAAGGAAAGCGCGTACACCGCAACTTGATTGTGATACATCTCTAGTGATGTCGCCGACATCCGGCGTCACCGGCGTGCATCACAGGCACGCGTCGGTTGCTTGATTAGTCCTATTGTTGTTCCAAAGGCCTAGTTAATTTTGACGCCGTACTTAATTTACAACACAATTGTCCACCAAGAAAGAATGATTGAGTACGAAATTACTTTTAGATAAATTAATAATAATACAAAAGAAGCACTAACAAGAAGATTTTTCTGATATTTAATATAAAAATCAAATACAATAATTTGTTTAATAAATATTAAATAGACACCTCCCTTCCGATCCCTCATCCTTGTTTTCAAAAGTTCGGACGATCAACTGTTGTTTTATTTTACTTGGCCTTAATCCACGTCGATAAGGGGAAACAATTCAAATGAAAACAGTGCTCAAGATCTTGCGACCCGTCAGAACCCGTCCTTCAAGCAAAAGAGAAAAAAATAACTATTATTAACATCAATCACTCATGAATACTCAATTTACCTACATGTAATTGATTTCGTGGGTACGAATTGACTTGGGTACGAAGTGACTTGGGTACGAAATGACTTGGGTACGAAATGACTTGGGTACGAAATGACTTGGGTACAAAATTGTGGGTACGAAATGACTTGGGTACGAAATGACCTGTTTGCGTCAAGCTGCCTGGTTATAAATAAAGGCAGTGGGACAGTGGCTATTGTTACGGCAGTCGGTCTTTTGGCTTCTTTTGACCCGAAACTATTGACCATAACGAGTTTCCACAAGTCGGTATGATACAAGGGCAGTTATACAAGGTGTAGCCTAACGTTAGGCATGGATTTATTCGCAATTTCTGTTCAATTTACTAGATCATAGTGGAGCAGTTGGCACCCATTCTGAAAATCGCACGGCATGCCGTAACAATAGCCAGTTTAACTGAGCGCATTGTTACACCTCGTTGTCACATGCATGTGTTAATACAAATACGAGAGCGATTGGTGTCTCCTCATCAGCACGCAGCCACCGTACAGCTTGTGCCATGACATAAAACAGTCGCTGCGCCGCGCGCTTGTTGTTTACCACCGGTCGATACACTTTGACCTGTTACGTCACTGACATCCACGATATGATGCGCGCGCACGTCACATTCTCTCCTGGTTGTGAACAGCAACTGTGCAGTAGTCGCTCGAATACTGGGTCGAATTTCCTTGATTTGCAAGCAAATAATTGATCGTGAGTACCCCCGAAGACCACCCCGACGTACTTGGACACACATGGAAGGCTGTTTAGGTGATTTTAAGGTATTTTGTTAGGTATTTGTGTGGATTGGGGCGACTTTTTGAATCACATTTAAGAGATTAGGAATTTAACGCGTTAACGTCCTCGGCCTCTAGTAGCGCCAGATGATGTCCAAATGTTAAACAAGCGATAACTAGAGGCCAGTAACTCGGTCTAACTTTTATTGTGTTTTGATTAAATTTATTAGTTTCTATTATAAGCAGAATCTGTACTACTAGATGACGCAAGATAAACCAAATATTTGCTGCTTAAACTGAACGAGCCATAAACCAATTTGGTGATCCCTGTGGAGCATTTCCTCAGGAAAAACACAATGTCTTGTTTGGGAGGCAAATTTGTTTGCACCAACACCACCACTTGAAGCATTCAATGTGTGTGTATACCTAGCTTGTTATTTTGTCCTAGACCATCACCATTCTTAATTCTGCTTTTGTTTATTTTCTTGATGGTTCTTAGGTTCTGAGGATATTCAGAATTCAAGCACAGGTAAACTCCATCGTTGACTTTCTACACCACCATGGATTGTGTGCACTAGGAAAGATGAGCATCTCATTTTCTTCCCACTACTTATTTCTAGCAGTGGAGGAAGGTTCATTCTCCAATACAAGCCTCTCCAAGTCCATCAGCTAAAAGAGGGAGAATCTCACTTTATGCTTGCCAGCCGTGTTGTTATAAAGGATCTTTGACAATATAGAGACTAATTGCACAGGTATATTCTGAAAAAGCAAAGCTAAAAATCTGTGCTGAGTGTGCTCACTTGCTCACCCAAATCTCCCAACTTTGAAGAAAAACAATTCACTTCCTATTTATGTTGTTTACACTGGAACAGCATGGAATTATTGGAACAGGTCCTGGTCAACTTAACTCAACTCTCTTATTTATAATGCCTATGCCTGCACTAAAAATGACAGTTGGTATTTGTTTATATGCTGGGGAAAATTATATTTTAAATAATCAATTGTCAGCAGTAGAAAGTCTTGAAGTATAAAATGTAGGCCTGACAATAATAATGTTATTTATGAAGTGCAAACGTTATGTACATAAATTTAAATGCACTGTAAAATGATATAACCAGATTCATTAAAATATTAAAAGGCAAAAATCCAGGTACATCACAAACTACTATTACATCAAGAAAAACAACATGTTTTTAAGGAATACAATTTTTACAACCTATCAATCAGAAGCGATTTGAAAAAGGTTGGTTTTGAGCAGCCTCTATTTGAGGCCTCAATCTATTTTAAAAAAACCACCTAATCCTGGCATGTCTTTAAATTTGTGAAAACTTACTTCGAAGGAGTTATTATTGTTTTAGAATGGTACTGGTGGTAGGGGGTTTCAATAATATATATTCCCATTACAATTTCAAAATTTAAATATTTTGTTGTTGTTTTTAAAATTTAACATTGGGATTTTTTTTTGCAGTTTTGTCTTTTAATCTGTATGAGCACTTATTTTTTAATTATATTCTCAATTTAATCTTTTGTTTAGTTTTATATTGAATGATTTGTAATTATGATGCCCTGTCTTAATCTTAATGTTAATTTTTCCATGTTGTAACCTTTTTGCCAAATAAACCATCAGTAATAATACATGGTTGACAATTGACAGAAAATGACAGAAACAGCATATTAAAGGAGTGCATCTTACGTTTAGATCGAATCTGCAGATCAAATCGTAAAAAAAAGAATTACAAGGTCTCTTCCCGAAGTAAAAGTAGATTCCGTTTTTAGCAATAGCGATGCAAACAAATTATTTTGAATAATGAGGCATTGGCCCATCACCTACCACCACCACCCCCCCCCCCCCCCCCCAAAAAAAAAGTGGATTGTTTGTTATTGAAATATTTAAATTGTGCCCAAAACAAAACCTTTTCCAGAAGTTTACAGACGCGGTTACGAAATAGGAAAAGACAGATTTTGGTTGCGTGAATAAATGGCATATGTATAAAAGTTTACATTTATTTCTGGATACGTCTATTGTCCCCGTAGTGAAAGCAGGCGCAAAATAATATCGCTTCAGCCGTTTATTAGCGATGTTTCGATCCATAGGCCGGTAACTCAACGAAATGTAACGAAGCATCACGAATGGCATAGAGTCGCGAAGCCAGCCGAAGCCTCCCGAAGCCTCGGTGTTCCAAAGCTTCAAGGAATCAAGGCTTGTCGCGGAGCCTCATGATGAAGACGAAGCCTCATAAATTGAAGCCGGAGCCCAAGCCAAAGCCGAAGCCTGGAGGTTTGGAAAAGGGCCTAGAAACGTGAAACCCAAATAAAAAAAGCGACACGTTTGTATTGACTATTGCCTTGGACTCCACGTTTTTTCATCGAAATTCTTCGGAACTGAAGGTGCTGTGTTTGCAGAATTTGATGTAAATGAGCATGTGTAATTACTAAAACAGAAAAACGATAACATTTATTGATTCATTGATTTGAAATGCAACCGCGCGTGTCCTAGTACATGTGCAGCCTATACGTGTGCGCCCCGGTACGGTATATGCTGCCCTATAGATACGGGGCGGACATCCGGGAACTGTCAGAAAAACGCGTCATAATACGTACACCGCGCTAGTCTTTGGGCAAGACGTTGCTTAATTCGCAGCCACGAGAGGGCGCTATCGCGACAAACCATCATCACTCGCCATCCTGTCCGTAACAACGTCTTTGGAATTACGTAAATTTTTTTACCGAAAACGGTAAAAAACTAGTGCGCATGCGCTATTTATGTATGTTAATGAAGGAAATCTTTTCTTCGCGCACGCGCACATACGACAGCTAGTGTAGAATAGGTCAGGTAGCAAGTACCGAGATACTCGCACGATCGAGTCGGCATCAGAAAGTCGCCGGCACGGTTTTCTCCGTGTGCACGGTGGGCTCCGAAATGGCAGAAGGAGCGGACAGGAAACCTAGGCGATGGTGTTTAATCTGCGTTTAATTTATGGACATCATGTTTATTTCTAGTGATTTGGATAAATTTAACCTTTATTATAAGTGCATTGAGGTAGGAATACATTCCTAATCTTACATGTACCTCAGGCTCAATTGCAAGTGTTTATTAAAGAATTAAATTTTGAAAATGATTCACATGTATTTCATTGAATTTCATTTGAGGCCAAAAATAATTAACAAACCACTCTAAATGTCGCTGTTTGCTGCTTTGTATTAATAACTGAAACTCAATTAGAATGACTAAATTGGCAACTGCAGTGTAACTGTAAAGATAAAATGTGTCTAATACTAATTATAGTTTTCCCCTCTGAAAAATAGGCCATGTCCGAATTCCTTGGCTGCAGCTTATAAATTGCATAAAAGTCTGTGGGAATATTTTACTAGTAGTAAGAATTAATTGATGATTACCCTGAAGCTTGCTTAGCCCAGTAATATACCCAGCACGATATGATGAGACCAAGGGACTACCCTTAGAGTCTAATATGGTGGTATATGGTGGTCTAAGTTAGACCATGCATATACCACCATACATATATACACTCTTACCTAACGCTCCCCCCCCCCCCCCCCTATTCCCTAAAACCTACAAAGAATCATGAAAAAAACTGAATATTCCGCAAGCACAATGGCGACCACACAGGAGGGGGTGGGGGGGGGGGGGGCAATTTTAAAATTATATGAAAAGGCACATAATTATATACGTAAACCAAATTGTTTCCTTTGAGACGTTGGGTTACTGATACTCCCTTCACATACACGGATTTTTCTTACGAGTCTTTAGGGATCGCACAGATTCACAGATCCTTACGATTTGGCCAGTTTTACGACTGATTTAAGTGTTGTTACGAGTTATTACGGGCTATTTACGGTTTATTACGGATTATTACGAGTTATTGCCATGTATTTACGTCAAACTTACGAGCATTTTACGACCTGTTTACGTGTTGTTACGAATAGTTACGACTTACGAGTTAGTTACAAGTATTTACGAGTCCTCAGGATTTGTTGTCAAAAAATATATAAATCCTGCAAATCTCAATGTACATGTACAATCATTCGTAAAGTATACGTATTTATTATTAAAGTACTCGTAACTACACGTAAAGTGCTCGTAATAACTTGTAACAATCCGTAAAGTCATCGTAACACGACCCGAATGAAATCGTTAACAACACGTAAGCACTCGTAATAATCCGTAAACAAATCGTAAACTAACCGTAACAAATTGTTAAACAAATTGGTACGAGTCATTTACGGATTTTTGCGAGCAGTTTACGGATGGTTACGTGTTGTTGCGAGTGGTTTACGATACTTACGGATTGTTACAAGCTTTTTACGAGTTATTTACGGAAAACTCAAACCGTGGACAATCGTAAGATTTTTTTGTGTCTGCGAGTTGTTGCGAGTTGTGACGAATTATTTACGGATACCAGCGAGTTATTTACGGATGCTTGCGATTGACCACGAGTTGGAAAAATCCGTGTATGTGAAGGGTGTATAAAGATCCTAAAAAGAAATTTGAAAAATAAATTGCAAAGGTGAAATTCGTCCTGAATTTATGACCAAAGAAATTCATAAAAATAAATATATTTTAAGGGGAACGTTGTCATTTTCAAAATACCAAACGAATTCTGCCTTTAAAACTTGTTGGCAAGAGATGACCCTAATTAATATGTACCGAAAAGTCTTCCATTTTCACGAATAACGTTGAACACGTTTGATGATAAAATGTGTACAGTATGTACATGTACATTTGTGTACAATACATGTACATGTATATATGCATACACATACACATGTACATGTACATGTACATCCAGATGCAATGAGAAGTTGAGTCAGGGTGTTAGACCTATGCATATGTATGTTTATGCAAAGTACGTAAAGTACGCTGCATTCATTAGGCTAAGCAGGTGCGTGCGCATATCTCTACCTCGACGTAATTCCAAAGACGTTGTTGCGGACAGGATGGCGAGTGATGATGGTTTGTCGCGATAGCGCCCTCTCGTGGCTGCGAATTAAGCAACGTCTTGCCCAAAGACTAACACCGCGCCGGTAACGATGATCTCGCGCGCACTAGTCTTGTATGCTACAGTGCAGTGTCAGCGCGTATTGTTTTCATCGGCGCGCTGACCTGTGACGTATGTCCGCCCCGATCTATTTCACACATCGGTCGGTACGAGCATTATGCTGCGTTCCAATCGCGTCGTGTTTATCGTGTTCACCGTGAATTTTCCCACGTTCACGAGTAGGTTGCATTCCAAACGCTACACACCACGACGCACGCGCACAGTCGAGTTACTTATGCGGTAAGGACATTCTTTATCGCGCAAGAACTCGTACGTGAACCAACACGCATGCGCGAGTATTTCATTCGTGAAGTCGTGAACATGGAGAAAAAAAATCCACCTCGAGTTCACCACTGGTGAACACGAGTTACCAGGCGATTAGAATGCCATTATACGACTCGTGAACCCCGTGAACACGATAAACACGACGCGATTGGCCTCTGTCATGAAATGACGAAAATCGACCGAAGAGGGCGTTTTGCGGAAATTTGTCAATATGGCTTCCGAGCTCTCGCGTAAGACTAACGTTTAGCTATACCATGGAGGAAGGAAAACAGATAGTTTAGTGAATTGCGAGGAAATACTTAATAAACAAATAGCCATCATAAAACCAGATTTGCTTTCCTGCACTTGAAAAGACTCGCCGTGAATTTATGCTCCTTAGAAAACCGGTTAGGCCCAACATTATAACTAATTTTTTGTTTCAGTGGCACTGTCAGTCACTGAACTGAAGCTTCATTTGAATGCCATATATTTGAATATGCCCTACAGTAAAACAATTCTGGGGCCAATTCAAGCAAGCAATGTTCTTTTTGCATTTTGTATTTTTGTTTTGGACATCAAATGTAAATTTGGGGCTTTACACACTCACAAGCACTTTGTTCACATAATTTCTATATAAAAAGGCTCGACATTCCTGAATCCTGAATCAAAAAAACCAACAAGTTTTAAACATTTGTTATACTGTCCCATTAGACGCCTGTGAAATCTAGTATCTTCACCCTAAGTTTTATTGACTGAAACCTCGCATGGGTCATAAATGACATTTACTATTAAAAGATGTTCATAAATATTAAACTTGGATTTTCGAAGAATTAATCAATTGCGCCACGACTTAATTAGGCCAGGAACAGTCGACTGTGTGCCAAATGTCTGGACGCCACCGTTTTCAAGTTGGGTTTTTTTGGACTCAGTTTACACCTAAATTGTTAAAAGAGTGTAATAGCAAGAGTGTATTAACATTAACATGGTAAAGGTACAATGAATTTGCAGTCAACTTGTTTGGCAACATTGCATGAGGACAGTACGTCGGCCCAGCATTAACTGTTTATGAACAATGTAAACGTCAAAGTACAGCTAGCTACGCACGTACGTACATGTATAGCGCAGCACACTTTCACCAACTGACCATTTTTTCAGTCTCTGTTTCTTTCTTTTTTTTGCAATTTTACGGTTTTGGATGACATTCAGCCTTATGCCTACTGTTTATTCTTCCGAAATAGCCACAGCCTTTAAAGCTCCGTCGTAAGCCATTAAGTTCTGACATCGACGACACACGTAGTTGCTATGTTAAACGCCGCCATTTTGACAATTTTCCGCGTGTTGACCTTTTAGAAAGGTCATGACAGAGGCTAATGGAGGAATGGTACGAGCTAACAAAAAGTAACAATAACTTATTAACAAGTAACATTTGTTGGAAAATCTTGCTTTGCCGTGCGCATTCCGTCCGAGGAATTGCGAAGTCGCAATTATACCGGATGAATTCTATAATTTTTGAAAATGTTGTCACATGTGTTATATATTATGCAAACAAACTCAAGTGACAATGCTCATCTGCCGCACAGCAACTTTCAATTGGAATATCTGTAATGTTTTTACAAACGTCCCTTGCAAACTTCTGTAACCTAAAAGATAAATTGCTATTATATTTATAAACATCTGTTTTAATACTTTTACGTTAATTTTTTTTTATTTGTGTAGCTGTGCTAAAGTTGTTCTGAGTGAGAGGCCATCAGCAAGATCCAAGTGGCTGTTACCAGTAAGCCCATCCAATGATCAGCTCAAATTCCCCCAAACACCAATCCGATTGCAGGTAGGTCATGTCTCATTTCATTTTTAAAGAAGGATCTTAGAATACAAAGCCTAAAACAGTGGTCGATTTGAAGTTTTCTAGTACATGTAGTACTCATTATAGGTAACGCGCACCACTATCAATGACTTTCTTTCATTAGACTTTCTATTTTCACTTATTCGTGGCATTCTCTGAGCTTAAATTTGGTAGGAAACTAATACCGGAGGCGTTTCATGAATTTTCGCTCGCACAGGCCCTACATGTACATGTACTGTATTATTTACTAGAAATAAGAGGAACTGAAACCTGATACGACATAAACAGTTTCTCTTACATTATACATGAAGAAACGTTTCAATGGTCGTGCACTGTACCCCGACTCGTTTACGCACAAAGCAATATGTCTATTAGTGGAGTAGACCTCATGTAATCATAATGTCACCAACATTAATATCACATAATACTACTTGAGTAAACTCTAGTATGCAGTACTATATTACACTGGCTTATTAGAATCGCGTACAGTATTTTGTTCAGTTTACTGTACTCTTACTGTACTTTGAATTTTGAAATTTCTTCTTGGAATTCTTTGAATTCTGCAAATTATTCTTTGACGCATTCTTTGATGCATTTTTAAACGCATTGTTTGATGCATTTTTAGGCCCGCATGTTCTTCGCATTCTTTTTGAATCATTTCCATTTTTAGCATTCTTAAATTTTTTGTTTGCATTTTTCGTATACTTTTTACTCTGTTTACACTTCTTCACATTTTTATTCACAAATTTGCATTTGTAGTATTCTTTGCATTCTTTTTCGCATTCTTTTTGCGAATTCGTCTTCAAAATTTTCAGAATGTTTTAAATTTTTTTTTGATAATTTGTTGACATATTCTTTGACGTATTCTTTGATGCATTCTTAGATGAATTCTTTGACGCATTTTTAGATGCATTCTAAGACGCATTTTAAAACGCATTCTTCGATCCATGTGTGAATTATTTATATTTAGAATTAATATTTTTTTTATTCTTTGTGGTATTTTTGGACACATTATTTGACGTCTTCAACGCATTACTCGACACAATCTTCTAGACAATATGAGATGCAATCTTTAACGCATTCTTTGACGCATTCTTTGATGCATTTTTTTTCATATCCTTCGCATTCTTATTTGAATTATTACCATTCATATTTTTTGGAGCTTTTCAAATTTTTATTATCAATAGTATTTGGATTCTTATTCGCATTCTTTGTATTCGTCACATTCTTTTAATTTTTTTTGCATTCTAATTATAATTCTTTGAATTCTTTTTTGCATTCTTCCGCACTTTCTTAATTTTTCACATCTGTGAATTCTCAAATCATTTGTATTCTTTGGCATATTCTTTGGCGCATTCATCTTTGAATCCTGCAAATTCTGCAAATGTTCTGTAAATTCTTTTGTAAATTATTCACCCTTTTTTGTCGCATTATTCAATGCATTCTTTGAATGCAAATTATTTAAATTATTTTTGACGTATTGTTTGACGCATTTTTAGATGCATTACCGGTATCAGATGCATATTCTTCGCATTCTTTTTGAATTCTTCCCATTCTTTGCATTCTTCTCATTCTTTTTAGGCATTTTCGCATACTTTTTAACACTTTTAGAGTTCTTCACATTCTTATTCAAATTTTAATTTGCATTCTTATTTGCAATCTTAGTATTCTTTGCATTTTTTTTGCATTGTAGTCCCTTTTAGGCATTTTCCATTTAAAAAAAATTAATCACATCTGCAAATTCTTTGATTTCTTTGTATTCTTTGGCAAATTCTCTGGTGCATTCATCGATGCTTCTGCAAATTCTTCTGTGAATTCTGTCAATTCTGCGAATTATTTTGCAATTTATTTTCATTCTTTGACGCATTTTTTGACGTATTCTTTGCATTTCTCAAATTCTGTAATGCATTTTTCTTAGAATTTTGTGAATTTTGTGATTTGGAAGTCATGTCATCCCGCGGCGAGTTGCGTCATTCTGCGGCGAGTCGCGTCTTCCTGTGGCGAGTCACGTCATTCCGGTGGGTGAGTCATGTCATCCTGCGTCGAGTCATGTCATTCCACAGTGAGTCATGTCATCCCGCGGGCGGTGCACGTCATTCGGCAGCGAGTCACTTAAACAGCGAGTAAACCCACGGCGAGTCACTTAATTCCTCGGCGAGTTGCTTCATACCGCGCGCGCGATGCACAAAAATCCGCGGGCGATGCACGTCATTTCGCGGCGAGTCACTTCATTCCACGGGTAATGCACGTAAACCCGCGGCGAGTCACTTCATTCCGTGGCGAGTCACTTCATTCTGCGGGCAATGTACGAAAACCTATGGCAAGTCACTTAATTCATTCCGCGGCGAGTCACTTCATCCTGCGGGCGATGCACGAAAACCCTCGGCGAGTCACTTCATTCTGCGGCGAGTCACTTCATCCCGCGGGCGATGCACGAAAACCCGCAACGAGTGACTTCATTCTGCGGCGAGTCACTTCATCCCGCGGGCAATGCACAAAAACCCGAAGCGAGTCACTTCGTTCCGCGGCGAGTCACTTCATCCTGCGGGCGATGCACGAAAACCTGCGGCGAGTCGTGTCATCCCGCAGCGAGTCGTGTCATCCCGCAGCGAGTCGTGTCATCCCGTGGCGCGTTGTTTTATTCCACGGCGAGTTGTGGCATCCCGTGGTGAGTTGTGTCATCCCGCAGCGTTTTGTTTCATTCCGCGGCGAGTCGTGTCATCCCGCGGAGAGTTGTGTCATTCCGCGGCGCGTTGTGTTATCCCGTGACGAGTCGTGTCATCCCGCGGTGAGTCGTGTCATCCCGCGGCGAGTCGTGTCATCTATTGGCGAATCGTGTCATCCCACGGCGCGTTGTGTCATTCCGCGGCGAGTCGTGTCACCCCGTGGCGCTTTGTGTCATTCCGCGGTGCGTTGTGTCATTACGCGGCATGTCGTGTCATCCCGTGGCGCTTTGTGCCATCCGGCGGGGCGTTGTGTCACCTGGCGGCGCGCTGTGTCATCTCGCGGTGCGTAGTGCCGTGAAAGTTTGTCGGCGTTGCATTTTTATCTCGCGGAAGTTTCCCGTATCCCGCAGAATGGCGCGAGTCGCCGGGGGATGACGCGACTTGCCGCAGGATGACGCGACTTGCCGCAGGATGACTTGACTTCCGAATTCACAAAATTAACAAAATTCTAAGAAAAATGCATTAAGGAATAATATTTTGAAGAATGCGAAGAATGTCTTAGAATGCAAATAATTTGTCAAAGAATGCGTCAAAGAATGCAAATAATTTGCAAAAGATATTGTAGAATGGGTCGATAAATACACCAGAGAATTTGCAAAACAATACAAAAAAATCAAGGTGAAGCAAAGGAGAATTCAAAGAATTATAATTAAAATGCTAAAAAGAATGCAAAGAATACTAAGATTGCGAATACAAATGCAAATAATAAATGCGGGTTTCCCTGCGACGGATTCTTATCCCGCAGAGGTTTCCTGCGATGCATTCTTATTTTTTGACGCATTCTTATTCTTCGACATATTTTTTGACGCAATCTTATTCTTCGAAGCGTTCTTATTTTGCAGAAGTTTCCCTGCAACGCATTCTTATTCTTCGACGAATTCTTCACCGCATTTTTTTTTTAATTTTGTGAATCCTTGAAATTTTAATTCGTCTGAGAATTTTTCAAATGTTTCTGCAAATTCTTTGAATTTATATTTGTTGATGTACTCTTTGACGCATTCTTACAGTAGGTGCATTATTCGATGCATTATTTGATGCATGTCAAATTCTTAGTATCTTTTGAGGTATTCTTTGACACATTCTTTGACGCATTCTTTGATGCGATCTTTGACGAATTCTTTGATGCATTGTTTGCGTATTCTTTGCATTCGTATTTGAATCATTTCCATTCTTCAAATTCTTCAAATTCTTTTTCGGATTTTCCATATTCTTTAAAACAAAATTGAGTTCTTCGCATTCTTTTTACAATTTTTATTTGCATTTTTATTTGCATTCTTAATATGTTTTGCATTTTTTGCATTCTTCTTTGCATTCTGTTTATAATTCTTTGAATTCTTCTAAATCTGTAAATTTGTTGGTGCATTCATCAACGCATTCTGTGAAATTTGCAAGTTTTTGTGCAAATTCTTCTGCAAATTCTTCTGCAAATTCTTTTGCAAATTCTTTTAGTCTTTGTTGCATTCTTTGATTTATTTTTTGCATTCTTCGAAATTCTTCAAATTCTTATTCTTCGATGCATTCTATGACTTTTGTGAATCCTTTAAATTTTGCGAATTCGTCTGGGAATTTGATAAATGTTTCTGTAAATTCTTTGAATTTATATTTGTTGACGTATTCTTTGACGCATTTTTGGACGCATTTTTTTTTTGGACGCATTTTTTATTCTTCGACGCATTAAATGACGCATTTTTATTCTTCGATGCATTCTTATTGTGCGGAAGTTTCCCTGCGACGCATTCTTATTCTTTGACGCATTCTTCAACGCATTCTTCTATTAATTTTGTGAATCCTTCAAATTCTTCAAATTAATATTTGTTGACGTATTCTTTGACGCATTCTTAATTGCATTATTCGGTGCATGTTTAAATTACAAAAAAATTAAGTCTTAGTACTTTTCTTATTTTTCGAGGTATTCTTTGACACATTCTTTGACGCATTCTTCGATGCGATCTTCGATGCATTCATCGATGCATTTCTTGCGTATTCTTCGCTTTTCTTCTAATTATTCCCATTCTTCGCATTTTTTTAAATTTTTTCGCACCTTGAGAGTTATTCGCATTTTTATAACAATTTTTATTTGCATTTTTGTTGGCATTCTTCGAACTGTGAATTCTTTTTCGCATTCTAAATTAGAATTCTTTGAATTCTTATTTGCAATATCAATTTTTCTTCAAATTATTAATATCTGCAAATTCTTTGCCGCATCATCCTTTTTGAATTAATTTTATTCCTGGCATTCTTCAATTTCTGTTTAGCCTTTTTCGTATATTTTTTACACTTTTGGAGCTCTTCACATTCTTATTCCCCTTTTTATTTGCATTCTTATTCGCAATCTTAGTATTCTTTGCGGGTTTCCCTACGACGCATTCTTATCCTGCGGAGGTTTCCCTTTGACGCGTTCTTTGACGCATTTTTATTCTTTGCCGCTTTCTTATTCTGCGGAAGTTTCCCTGCAACGCATTCTTATTCTTTGACGCATTCTTAGACACATTCTTCATTGAATTTTGTGAATTCTTTAAATTTTGCGAATTCGTCTGAGAATTGTATAAATGTTTCTGTAAATTCTTTGAATTAAATTTGTTGACGTATTCTTAATTGCATTATTCGGTGCATGTTTAAATTTAAATTTGTCAAAGTCTTGGTATTTTTCTTGTTCTTCGAGGTATTCTTTGACACATTCTTTGACGCATTTTTCGATGTGATCTTCAACATTTTTTCGATGCATTTTTTGTGTATTCTTACCAATCTCATTTGAATTATTCCCATTTTTTGCATTCTTTAAATTCTTCTAATCACTTTTGGAGTTCTTCTCATTCTTATAACAATTTATATTTGCATTTTTATTTGCATTCTTCGAATTCTTTGAATTCTTATTTGCATTCTCAATTTTTCTATAAATTATCAATATCTGTTTAGCCTTTTTCGTGTATTTTTTACACTTTTGGAGCTCTTCACATTCTTATTCACATTTTTTTTGCATTCTTATTCGCAATCTTAGTATTCTTTGCGGGTTTCCCTGCGACGCATTCTTATCGTGCGGAGGTTTCCCTTTGACGCGTTCTTTGACGCATTCTTATTCTTTGCCGCTTTCTTCTTCTGCGGAAGTTTCCCTGCAACGCATTCTTATTCTTTGACGCATTCTTAGACACATTTTTCATTGAATTTTGTGAATCCTTTAAATTTTGCGAATTCGTCTGAGAATTGTATAAATGTTTCTGTAAATTCTTTGAATTAAATTTGTTGACGTATTCTTAATTGCATTATTCGGTGCATGTTTAAATTTAAATTTGTCAAAGTCTTGGTATTTTTCTTATTCTTCGAGGTATTCTTTGACACATTCTTTGACGCATTTTTCGATGTGATCTTCAACATTTTTTCGATGCATTTTTTGTATATTCTTACCAATCTCATTTGAATTATTCCCATTTTTTGCATTCTTTAAATTCTTCTAATCACTTTTGGAGTTCTTCTCATTCTTATAACAATTTATATTTGCATTTTTATTTGCATTCTTCGAATTCTTTGAATTCTTATTTGCATTCTCAATTTTTCTATAAATTATCAATATCTGTTTAGCCTTTTTCGTGTATTTTTTACACTTTTGGAGCTCTTCACATTCTTATTCACATTTTTTTTGCATTCTTATTCGCAATCTTAGTATTCTTTGCGGGTTTCCCTGCGACGCATTCTTATCCTGCGGAGGTTTCCCTTTGACGCGTTCTTTGACGCATTCTTATTCTTTGCCGCTTTCTTCTTCTGCGGAAGTTTCCCTGCAACGCATTCTTATTCTTTGACGCATTCTTCGACACATTCTTCATTGAATTTTGTGAATCCTTTAAATTTTGCGAATTCGTCTGAGAATTGTATTAATGTTTCTGTAAATGAATTTATATTTGTTGACGTATTCTTAATTGCATTATTCGGTGCATGTTTAAATTTAAATTTGTCAAAGTCTTGGTATTTTTCTTATTCTTCGAGGTATTCTTTGACACATTCTTTGACGCATTTTTCGATGTGATCTTCAACATTTTTTCGATGCATTTTTTGTGTATTCTTACCAATCTCATTTGAATTATTCCCATTTTTTGCATTCTTTAAATTCTTCTAATCACTTTTGGAGTTCTTCTCATTCTTATAACAATTTATATTTGCATTTTTATTTGCATTCTTTGAATTCTTTGAATTCTTATTTGCATTCTCAATTTTTCTATAAATTATCAATATCTGTTTAGCCTTTTTCGTGTATTTTTTACACTTTTGGAGCTCTTCACATTCTTATTCACATTTTTTTTGCATTCTTATTCGCAATCTTAGTATTCTTTGCGGGTTTCCCTGCGACGCATTCTTATCCTGCGGAGGTTTCCCTTTGACGCGTTCTTTGACGCATTCTTATTCTTTGCCGCTTTCTTCTTCTGCGGAAGTTTCCCTGCAACGCATTCTTATTCTTTGACGCATTCTTCGACACATTCTTCATTGAATTTTGTGAATCCTTTAAATTTTGCGAATTCGTCTGAGAATTGTATTAATGTTTCTGTAAATGAATTTATATTTGTTGACGTATTCTTAATTGCATTATTCGGTGCATGTTTAAATTTAAATTTGTCAAAGTCTTGGTATTTTTCTTATTCTTCGAGGTATTCTTTGACACATTCTTTGACGCATTTTTCGATGTGATCTTCAACATTTTTTCGATGCATTTTTTCTGTATTCTTACCAATCTCATTTGAATTATTCCCATTCTTTGCATTCTTTAAATTCTTCTAATCACTTTTGGAGTTCTTCTCATTCTTATAACAATTTATATTTGCATTTTTATTTGCATTCTTCGAATTCTTTGAATTCTTATTTGCATTCTCAATTTTTCTATAAATTATCAATATCTGTTTAGCCTTTTTCGTGTATTTTTTACACTTTTGGAGCTCTTCACATTCTTATTCACATTTTTTTTGCATTCTTATTCGCAATCTTAGTATTCTTTGCGGGTTTCCCTGCGACGCATTCTTATCGTGCGGAGGTTTCCCTTTGACGCGTTCTTTGACGCATTCTTATTCTTTGCCGCTTTCTTCTTCTGCGGAAGTTTCCCTGCAACGCATTCTTATTCTTTGACGCATTCTTCGACACATTCTTCATTGAATTTTGTGAATCCTTTAAATTTTGCGAATTCGTCTGAGAATTGTATTAATGTTTCTGTAAATGAATTTATATTTGTTGACGTATTCTTAATTGCATTATTCGGTGCATGTTTAAATTTAAATTTGTCGAAGTCTTGGTATTTTTCTTGTTCTTCGAGGTATTCTTTGACACATTCTTTGACGCATTTTTCGATGTGATCTTCAACATTTTTTCGATGCATTTTTTGTGTATTCTTACCAATCTCATTTGAATTATTCCCATTCTTTGCATTCTTTAAATTCTTCTAATCACACTGAGTTCTTCTCATTCCTATAACAATTTATATTTGCATTTTTATTTGCATTCTTTGAATTCTTTGAATTCTTATTTGCATTCTCAATTTTTCTATAAATTATCAACATCTGCGAAATCTTTGGCGCATCCATCGGTGGTTACATCTTACGGTCATGAACGTAGTTGAACACAGTATGGTGTGACCGTAGTAGACACTAGTACATGTAGTTAAACGTAGTTTAACGTAGTTTAACGTAGTTTAACGTAGTTCTGAACGTAGTTCTGAACGTAGTCCTGAACGTAGTTCTGAACGTAGTTCTGAACGTAGTTCCGAACGTAGTTCCGAACGTAGTTCCGAACGTAGTTCCGAACGTAGTTCCGAACGTAGTTCCGAACGTAGTTTCGAACGTAGTTCCGAACGTAGTTCCGAACGTAGTTCCGAACGTAGTTCCGAACGTAGTTCCGAACGTAGTTCCGAACGTAGTTCCGAACGTAGTTCCGAACGTAGTTCCGAACGTAGTTCCGAACGTAGTTCCGAACGTAGTTCCGAACGTAGTTCCGAACGTAGTTCCGAACGTAGTTCCGAACGTAGTTCCGAACGTAGTTCCGAACGTAGTTCCGAACGTAGTTCCGAACGTAGTTCCGAACGTAGTTCCGAACGTAGTTCCGAACGTAGTTCCGAACGTAGTTCCGAACGTAGTTCCGAACGTAGTTCCGAACGTAGTTCCGAACGTAGTTCCGAACGTAGTTCCGAACGTAGTTCCGAACGTAGTTCCGAACGTAGTTCCGAACGTAGTTCCGAACGTAGTTCCGAACGTAGTTCCGAACGTAGTTCCGAACGTAGTTCCGAACGTAGTTCCGAACGTAGTTCCGAACGTAGTTCCGAACGTAGTTCCGAACGTAGTTCCGAACGTAGTTCCGAACGTAGTTCCGAACGTAGTTCCGAACGTAGTTCCGAACGTAGTTCCGAACGTAGTTCCGAACGTAGTTCCGAACGTAGTTATGAACGTAGTTATGAACGTAGTTATGAACGTAGTTCCGAACGTAGTTCCGAACGTAGTTCCGAACGTAGTTCCGAACGTAGTTCCGAACGTAGTTCCGAACGTAGTTCCGAACGTAGTTAGACCTTGAAGAAAGCCATGAAAAATGTTGAAAACATGTTGAAAATACAGGTATTTCTGCAGTCACCTTGAATGCCTATACCGTACTGTGAGCCTAGTATATACGTAGTTAACCCTAGTTGACCCTACTTGACCGTAGTGTGGACCGTAGTTTACCCTACTTGACCGTAGTGTGGACCGTAGTTGACCGTAGTAACTACGTTCAATTACGTTTATGACCGTAAGATGTGACCACCGCTTTAGATGCCTATTCTTCGCATTCTTTTTTGAATTTATTCTATTCTTGGCGTTCTTCAAAATCTGTTTAGCTTTTTTCGTATACTTTTTACACTTTTGGAGTTCTTCACATTCTTATTCAAATTTTTTGTTGCATTCGTCTTTGCAATCTTGGTATTCTTTGCGGGTTTCCCTGCGACGCATTCTTATCCCGCGAAGGTTTCCCTGTAACGCATTCTTATTCTTTGACGCATTCTTTGACGCATTCTTATTCTGCAGAGGTTTCCCTGCGACGCATTCTTATTCTTTGACGCATTCTTTGACGCATTCTTATTCTGCAGTGGTTTCCCTGCGATGCATTTTTATTTTTTGACGCATTCTTCAACGCATTCTTATTCTTCGACGCGTTCTTTGACGCATTCTTATTCTGCGGAAGTTTCCCTGCAATGCATTCTTATCCTTCGAAGCATTCTTGACACATTCTTCATTGAATTTTGTGAATTCTTAAAATTTTGCGAATTCGTTTGAGAATTTTATAAATGTTTCTGTAAATTCTTTGAATTTATATTTGTTGACGTATTCTTTGACGCATTCTTAGGTGCATTATTAGGTACATGTTTAACTTCAATTTTTCAAATTCTTAGTATTTTTTTTTTTCTTCGAGGTATTCTTTGACGCATTCTTTGACACATTCTTTGACGCATTCTTTGACGCATTCTTTGACGCATTCTTTGATGCATTGTTGGCGTATTCTTCGCATTCGTATTTAAATTATTCCCATTCTTTTCATACTTCAAATTCTTTTTCGGATTTTCCATATTCTTTTAAAAAAATGTTGAGTTCTTCGCATTCTTATTACAATTTTTATATGCATTTTTATTTGAATTCTTTGTAATTTTTACGTTCTTTGCATTCTTCTTTGCATTCTGTTTATAATTCTTTGAATTTTTCTTTGCATTCTTCAAAACTTTCTTAAAATTCTTTACATCTGTGAATTTGTTGGCGCATTCATTGACGCATTCTTTGAATTTTGCAAATTCTTCTGCAAGTTTTTTTGCAAGTTCTGCAAATTCTTCTGCAAGTACATTTGTACTTCTGCAAATTCTTTTGCAAATTTGTTTGCAAATTATTTGCATTCTTTGTCGCATTCTTTGATGTATTCTTTGCATTCTTCGATATTCTTCAAATTCTTTGAATTTTGTGAATTTTGCAAATTCGTCTTAAATTTTCATATTTTTGGGGGGCTAATTGTTTGAATTATTCTTTGACGTATTTTTCGACGCATTTATAGATGCATTATTTGCCCCCCACCCTTTCTTCGCGTTTAAAAAAAACTCCTCTATTCTTGACATTCTTCAAATTCTGTTTAGCATTTTTCGTATACTTTTTAACACTTGGGAGTTCTTTACTTTCTTATTCAAATTTTTATTTGCATTCTTATTCACAATCTTAGTATTCTTTGCGGGTTTACCTGCGACGCATTCTTATCCGGCGGAGGTTTCCCTGCGACGCATTCTTATCCCGCGGAGGTTTCCCTGCGACGCATTCTTATTCTTCAATGCATTATTTGACGCATCCTTATACTTAGACGCATTTATTGACGCATTATTATTCTTTGACGCATTATTATTCTTTGACGGATTCTCATTTTGCGGAAGTTTCATTGCGACGCATTCTTATTCTAAGATGCTTTTTTCTTTGAATTTTGTGAATCCCTTACAATTTTGCGAATTCGTTTCAGAGTTTTTCAATTGTTTCTGCAAATTCTTCAAATTTATATTTGTTGACGTACATGTATTCTTTTAAGCAATCTTAGGTGCATTATTCGGTGCATGTTAAGATTAAATTTGTTGAACTGTAGTATTTTTCTTATTCTTCGAGGTATTCTTTGATGTATTCTTTGACACATTCTTTGACGCATTCTACGATGCGATCTTCGATGCATTCTTCAATGCATTTGTTGGCGTTTTCTTCGCATTCTTATTTAAATTATTTTCATTCTTTGCATTCTTCAAATTCTCTTTTTGCATTTTCCATATTTTTTTTCACACTTTTGGAGTTCTTCGCATTCTTATTCCAATTTTTATTTGCATTTTTATTTGCGTTCTTCTGGGAATTGTCCCTATTCTTGGCATTCTTTCTCGTTTCCCTGCGACGCATTCTTTGATGCATTCTTTTTCTGCGGAAGTTTCCCTGCGACACATTCTTATGTATTTTCTGTGTGTGAATGAGTGCAGCTTGGCCCAGCGATGTGTGTTTGTGTCCCATACCCCTCCTGCCTAGCGTTTCTGTGGCATCTTTGCGACCTACATAATCTGGAATATTTAATGATTGAGAAATTGAGGATGACATTGGGTCATCAAACTTTTACATGAACATTATGTTAAAATAAAGGGCGCCACCGTTTAGCGGATTGAACAATAACATGGCGCCTTTTACAATAACAATAACAGCTAAGAACGCCTCCTCACATTAGTATTTTTTATATTCTTTAAGGTATTCTTTGACACATTCTTTTACGCATTCTTCGATGTCTTTTTTGCGTATTCTTTGCATTCTTATTTAAATTATTCAATTTCTTTGCATTCTTCAAATTCTTTTTCGCATATTTTCAATATTCTTTTTTACACTTTTTGAGTTTTTCGCATTCTTATTACAATTTTTATTTGCATTCTTCGTATTCTTTGCATTCTTTTTCGCATTCTAATTAGAATTCTTTAAATTCTTTTTTGCATTCAATTTTTTTTCCAAATTCTTCATATTGGCAAATTCTTTGGCGCATTCATCGATGCATTCTGTTAATGTATTCTGTGAATTTTGCAAATTCTTCTGCAAATTCTTTTGCATATTTTTCTGCATATCTTTCAGAAAATTAAAGTTTTTATTTGTTGATGCATTCTTTTATTTTGTGAAATATACAAAAAATTGTCAGCAATTTTTTTTAATTATTCCTTGACAAATTCTTAGATGCAATCTTAGACCCATTTTTAGATGCATTCTTCGACGCATTCTTAGATGCATGTTTGTATTATTAAAAAAAATTGAATTTCTAAACTTTTTCGTTTTTTTCGTATTCTTCGAGATATTCTGTGACACAATCTTTGACGTCTCCAATGCATTTTTTTCGACACAATCTTTGACACGTTATTCGATGCAATTATACACGCATTCTTTGCATTTCTAGATGCATTTTTTTGCATATTCTTCGCATTCTTATTTTAATTATTTTTTTCCCCGCATTTTTCCTATTAGTGCAGCGGCTAAGCACAAAAATTGTGCACTTTTTGAGAAAAGCATGAAATTTCCAGCATAGTTAGTTTTTACCATAAGGTTTATTTTCAGATGTGGAGGGAAGTTAGATTTGACTTCTGATGACCGTTAGAGGTCAAATTCAAAATGGCCGCCAGTCTGCACCGGGTCTAATGTTCAAACGCGCTTAATTTGGGAACCAAACAGTGTGGACAAATATTTAAGGTGCCATTTCAGATTAATTTGGGGATGCCAATTCATTTGGTGATATTTTTGAGATCGCCAGAACTCAAGAATATGCATTTAGGCGAAGGTCAAGGTCAAATTACGTCAAAAAAGTGAAATGTTGTTAAAACTTCGCCTCCTTTTGGACACTTAAGGAATAATAATTGTATACAATAAACATAATAGACCCATGTATAAAATTACTACCACTGTGACTATTCAGCCCAAAATCTAACAGTCTCCAGAACAGATGCACAGTGCAGTGCATTTGGGTGCAGCTTTGGCACACTTGCAGCGTCCAGTGCACCCTTTCTTGCAGCTACAGTGTATCAATTCATGGCACGATTTTGATGCCTCGGGGAGAGTGGTCCAAAAAGGCTGCCACCCAGTTGTTTCCTTGGTCCAACCCCAGTCAGATGGCTCTGGGCCTGATCTCTGAATCCTTGGCCAATGCCTGGTTCCAACAGTTGGCCTGGTAGCAAGTGCGCTTGGTGTGCTGCTTGAGTACTTACTGCCTGGGTTGGAGGAATGTTCTCTAGAGTTCTAGACGTTTGTGTGAAGAGCTGTTTCTTGGCATCATTCACGTCCAAGCTCTCACGGGTTCGGTCGTACATCAGCACCACAAATCGCTCTAGCAGTAACATTGATCCTTCACTGACCTCACTTGGCATGCATAGTAGTTCACTAAAAGCATCATTCACCTCCGGGAATCAAGTTTCCCAGGCAGTCTTCTTTCCTCTGCCAGCGAATGCAGATACAGTGTCACACCCTGTAAAGGCGTGAAAGACTGGGAGATTCAGACACTGTGTTGGATTCATTGTGGCAACCATTTCGTGAACAGCTATGTACCGAAAGCTTGAACCGACACCAAAGGCAACTCACAGTTCATCAGGAGCTGTCTTGCTGAAAGACGCCACAGTCAGTACCACCACATCAGTATCAACGGTACGTATGGTTACCTTCTTACAACCCTTTTGCACAGCATCTGCCACATGCAGAAGTAGATGAGTGTCAGCCTCTTCTTGCGTACATGGGGCAAGGCGAGCCAAGTACAACTCGGCAGGCGAGCAGAGTACTCTACTTCCATCTGTTGCATACAGTTCCTTGCCGTGTGCTAGAGGAAGATGAACAGCTTGGCGGGACAGGAAAGCAAACAATTTCGTTTTGTTCTCATTGACTCGAAAGAAGTCCTTCCAGTTTTTTGGCAGCACAGTAGAAAGAGCAACCCTTTTCCTTGTGCCCTTTCCCCTTTTTTGTCTTGTTGAGGCTTTCAGGCTGGCAGGTATGTATACATCACAGACAAGGTCGATGCGGATGCTTTTCTCGAGTTGAGCAGAGATGTATAGTGCAAAAACTCGAGAATAGTTGCATCAGCCAGAGGCGCACTATTGCTTTTGATCAGATCTGATTCCAGGCTGCGAAGTAGATCTGCTTTAACCCCAATCCGCATTTTTCCTCCAGTTGACAAAGCTGCAGGGCTGCCTGGTTTTGATGGGAGAAGAAATTATCCATGTCTCCATCCTGTGTCTGACAGGAGATGTACAACCTCGAAAAGAGACCAAGCTCACTCTTCAGTGCTGCGAGCTGTGCCTTCTGCTTTGACACAATCTTGACGGGTGGCCTACTGTACACTGCTCAAGCCTTACTGTCACAAACTTCGTGTACTGCTCCTCACCAAGGGTTTCGATCCTTCTCACCATTTCAGCCACTTGGGTGTCCATGATGTCGCTTGTGTCAATGACTAGTAGGTCTTGGCTGTGTTCTAGCAATGGATTTCCCATATCTTCCTGCACTGTCACATCCCTCAGGAATGCTGCTTGTACTCCAGGTTGCTGGTCATGGTGATGGTGTTCAGTGTCACCAGCACCATCCTTTTGTTTTATGGCCTGTTCTTCAAACTCTGTAGTGATCCTGGCAATTTCTGGGCCTGCTAACATCCAGCGTCTGAGTGCTCCTGGATTGCAAGTCAGTTCAATAGCCCCACCATTGCATTGTTTTGCTCATGGCACTGGTCAAGTGCCATGGCAGAAAATTTGTTGCTGGTTTTGTGCACCTCGAAATTTCCAGACTTTAATTCTGCTAGGACATCTGGGTGTTTTTCAGCGAGAGTCGTCATGTCACAGATGTGTACGGGAAGCCACCTGGAGTAGTGCGTGTGATCTAGGGCGAACATCCAGGGCATAATATGCGTCAGGGATTCCACGTACAGCTTGAAGTTACCTTCACGAAGTGACCTGATGTACATGTACCTCAGCAAGAGAAGCTCCAATGACAGGGTCTGAAGTCAGTAGTCAAAGTGAACACTGGCCTTTGCTCGCCGTATGCACCACTCCTCAAAAGGTGGACTATCTGGTTGCATGACATCAGTATCAGTGTGCAGTCATTACTGTAAGCTTGTTGGAGGAGTGTATAAAGGCGTGTAGCTGTGACCTGTTGTGCTTGGCAGTTCTTGGTGACATTGCTGGCATGTATAAATGAATTTGCTGTTCTGGAACTTGCAATGTCGGCCTGTACCAGGTCGTTCGTCAAACCACTGTCTTCCAACCAGTCTCCCAGCAACTTCAACGTGGCCATCTCGATTTCTAGACCACCGAACATGATCACATACAGGTATTGATCCTCTCCGTGAGTGGCTGGCCAGGTCCACTAGACTTCTATTGCAAGAGCATACAGTGGTTGGTCAGCAGCAAGGACAGGAATCTGACCAGGGTTCAAGTGCCGAACTGCAGCCTTGACGATGTCTTAAAGAAACAGAGGTGTGATTGCGTTGATTGCTGCAGGTGGGACGACAGCTCTGTGCATTGTGTGTCAGCGTGGTGGGCAGACCACGATATCTAGCTATCTATGGTAGACCTTTCAACAGCCATCATGACTTTGCTGAGCCATACATACTCATCTTCCGTAGTAGCTGCAGCAGCCAGGTTGGAAGGTCTCGAGGGACCTTGTACAGCTGGCGCACTGAAGTCCGTTGTCTTGAGGGCAGCTGGTGGCACAATTGTGTAGGCCGATGGCAGAGGTATCACTGACTTGGTGCACTACAGTCAGTTTCACCATGTGTGTTTGACGGATGCTGCATAAGCGAGATTCCGCTGCCGTGGAAGGAATCTTTTGCAGTTGCAGAGCTTGGATTGTAGTCTATGTTGTCCACAGCTCCTGTTGTAAACAGTCCCAGACGCAACTTTGGTGGGCACACTACATCTTCCACCCTATCCAGTTTATTATGTTTATTTGTTTTAATTATTAATCTGAAAGTGTCAAAATTGAGGCGAAGTTTCTCAAAATGTCACTTTGTTGACGTACCTTGACCTTGACCTTGACCTTGACCTAAATGCATATCCTTGAGTTCTGGCGATTTCAAAAGTATCACCAAATAAATTGGCATCCCCAATTTAGTTGAAAATGGCACCGTAAATGTTTTTCTACACTGTTTGGCTCCAAAATGAAGCGCGTGTTTGTACATTAGACCTGGTGGACTGGCGCAATCTTGGATTTGACCTCTGACGGTCCTCAGAGGTCAAATCTGACTTCCCTCCACATCTAAAAATAAACCTTATGGTATACTAACTATGCTAGAAATTTCATGCTTTTCTCAAAAAGTGCACAATTTTCATAATATGAGAGCTTATCCGCTGTACTATATCCTTTTTTACACTTTTATTTTTCATTCTTATTCGTATTCTTTGCATTCTTTTTTACATTCTAATTAGTATTCTTTTAATTCTCCTTTACATTCGTCAATTGTTTTCTTAAAATTCTTAAAATATTTCGAATTCTTTGTACTCTTTGGCAAATTTGTTGGCGCATTAATCGACGCATTCTTGAATACATTCTTAGTGCTTTCATTGGTGCATTCTTTTCTTCAAATTCTCAGCAAATTTGTAGGATATTTCCCTGCATTTTTTATGCATATTTTGTTATTTCATTGACGCATTCTTTGATGCATTCTTCGATGCATTCTTCAACTTCTGTAAATTTTTGAATTACAATTCTTCATATTCTTTTTTGCATTATTGCATTTTTTGCATTCTTTTTTGCATTCTTAGAGGCATTCTTTGACGCATTCTTGGACATATTCTAGGACATATTCTTCACATTTTTCAAAATCTGCACATTGGGCGCATTCTTTGACACAATCTTGACATTCTTTGCATTCTTCAAATTATTGCAATTTTGTTTTCTTATTTCATTGAATTCTTCTTTGAATTCTTTTTTGTATTCTTCGGCGTATTCTTTGTTGCATTCTTCTGTGAAATGTTTATTGCATTCTTCAAATTCTTTGCATTTAAAAAAAATCTGCTGCATTCTTCGACGCAGTTTTCGACGCATTCTTTAATACCAATTTGCAAATTTTCAAAATTTCAGGCTAACGAGCTTGGGTTTGTGATCAGAATGTTCCTCCTGTGTTGATGTACATGAGATGCCTGGTCTACTTTTTAAAGTTAAATCTAAATTACTCAAGGTTCCTTATGTGCATTTACATATTACATGTACATGTACCTCTTTGGTATTTTTTACAACTTGTTACACACTGTACATGTACTGAATGCTCTCTCTTGTATAATTTTCATTTTTGTTCACAGATCTCCATGTACACGGACTGCCTGGCCTTTAAGTGTTATAAAGGCTAAGCAAAGATTGGCTGCAACACATTCTAATTGACATACAAAGGTAAGAAAGCAGCAAATTGTATAGTGCTTCAGAAACAAGATTGTGCATTCTTCAGAAGTGTATCCCTGCGGTTTATTCAAAATACGGTTTCCCGGTGCTTGTCTCCGGGCAACCCCCTTTGGCCCAGGGGGGGGGGGGGGGGGGGGGGGGGGGGGAAAGAGGAGAACGGCTGTTGTACCCTCCCTAAGTTGTAAACTATACGTCCCGCGCCGTGAGTGGTGGGTGTCCGGATATAACTTCCTCGGCAGCCAATCAGGGGCCTCGGTGCATCCCACTCGTTGGAGATTTCGCGGGCTCTAATCACTCTTCTGCTTTCTCGCTGAGCGTTTCCAACGTCGGGAAAAACAAATAACTTTCAGCATTCAAATTTTGTTGGTTATTTACCATTTCTGCTACTTCACAACTATGAGGGGGAGAGGCCGAAAGCGTAAGCACCAGGTGGGCTCCAGAAGACGTGACGACCGCTCGCCAATTAGGCAAACTCGGGCGCAATCTCGGGCCATACAGGCACTGCTGAATCCACAAGCGCAGCCCTGCACAACAACCGCAGCGCCTTCTGGCTCGAGCTCCAGCTCCGTGGAAACAGAACAGCGCCCTCTGGCGCCTGCCACTTCAGTCGCCGTCGACACGAATAGACCGAACTACTCGGTCACTCGCCTCGCCACGCCACGTCTTCCAGCAACGCTACCCATGCCTCCCCCTGCCCGGGCCCTGGACAGAATTCCTCAGCAACACAGGAACGTCCAGGCCACCCCGTTTTTATGCCAGGAGCTTTGGTCAACCCGGAAGCAAACTTGCACAGTCATCCCACGGACAGCCGCCGGTGCGCTGCTAACACAGCCTCCGGGACTAGTACCGCCACCGCGCGACCAGCGGCTTTGATCCCTCTACCAGCCAACGGCGGTCAGCCGGCTGGGCCCCTCACTTCTGGGGCTTATGAGGCCACTTTTGCCGGGCCCTCGACACCCTACGGGTGCCACTACCAACTGCCAGTCTACACAAGTGCCCATGCTGCCGCATTCCCATCTAATGCCACAGATTTTCAAGGACCCCGAGGCCTGCTCCCGTCAGCTCCCTGGCCCAGGTCAGCAAGCCAACTTCCACAATCCATCTCGAATCAGCCTTGCCCATCCTCTGCGGGTGAGTATTTACCCACTTACTCACATGGTGGGAGCTCCCAGCCCCAAGGCATTACCCCCATTCCCCCCAGCTCCCTTGACCAAGCCACTTCATGCTTTATTCCCACTAGCTTGGAAGGGGGGAGGGGGCCCTGATTTCCATTTGCGAGCCGCTAGGGAGCGTGGTCCCCATAGGTAAAGAAAAAGGGAAAAGATAATAAAAAGCGAGTTTATAGAGCTAGA
Organism: Crossaster papposus; assembly: GCA_037893245.1. NCBI lineage: Eukaryota > Metazoa > Echinodermata > Asteroidea > Velatida > Solasteridae > Crossaster > Crossaster papposus. The sequence goes on from JBAIAA010000246.1 coordinate 1,797,269, forward strand.
CACTTTGCTTACCCGCCGTGGTCCTACCAACCCGACCCCCGACCTCACTTTTACCTTGGATCAATCCAGTCAATTGTGCCTCAAAGACACAAAGAAAAAAATTCAAATCACTTCCATCTTGTCATGGACCGACGCGTTTCTAATCTTTGCGTCTGTTTTCTTGTCGGCCCACCCTGGGCGATCCCAGGAGCTCCTAAAGTACATGCATGTCATCCGCATGGCGGCTGCCCGCTTCCCTAACCGCGGCTGGCTGGAATACGACCGGCAATTCAGAATGAGGCAACAGGTCCACCCAAACAGATCCTGGTCTGTAATCGCAGGGGAACTGTGGGCCCTTTATGTAACTACGCCGGGGTTTACATACACAAGCATGGGGGGTCAAGGGGGGCTCCTTCCTTTGGACCCAAACACTTTGTTAGTTCTTTTCGCTCGCCTTCCCGCCAACCCACAAGGAATGCACAATACTGCTACCCATTCAATCGGGCCACCAGCTGCTCCAGGGCCCAATGCGCATATCCCCACAGATGCCTCACATGCAACTCCCCCGGCCACGGTGCCTCTGCATGCAAACCAGCCTCAAACAAAAACACTACCAACCGCCAGTAAAGGTCACCCCAACCTTTCCCCCCTCTGCAATTCCGCCACAAACTGTGTATGCTGCATCGCACACTCACCCATTATGCTAGAGCAACTCTTAACCTGGCTCGATACCTACCCAAACACTAAGGCGGCTACATTGCTTCGTACAGGCTTTACATGTGGTTTCAAGCTAGGCTATGATGGCCCCCGCTCACCCAATTCTAGCCTTAGAAAAACTAGAAAAAGAAGTCCAACTAGGGCGCATGGCAGAAAAAACAATCCTCCCTACCACAAAGCTAATATTCCTGGGATTACAGATTGATTCTGTTTCCCAAACAGTAACAATACCTGCGGATAAACTGAGGTCCATTGACACTAAAATAAAAGACGCACTTAAAGCACCCAAGCTAACCCTAACCCTAACGTCTCTCCAATCACTCATTGGATCGCTATCCTTTGTGTGTCGGGCAGTACCTCGATGCCACCAAAGGCGCGAAACGGCATTGGCACAAAGTCAGACTCCCCCAGGGTGCGAAGGAAGATCTGCTAATGTGGCAGGTTTTCCTTCAAAACTTTAATGGCAGAACAATGATACCGGATCAGTATTGGTTGCTAGATTCAGACCTTCAGCTCTTTACCGATGCTAGTGGGGGAACGGGATTCAGGGGTTTCTTTCAAGGCAGGTGGTTTAAGGGGACATGGCCTCAACGTATCCGTGACGACAAGCCATCCATTGCCTGGCTCAAATTTGTTCCTGTGGTAGTAGCTCTCACCCTGTGGGGGAAGACTCTCTCTGGCAAACGAGTCATAATACGGTCAGACAATGCAGCGGTGGTGTCCATCATTAATAAGCAGTCGTCCAAATGTATCAAAATCATGAAACTAGTCCGATTTTTTGTGCTTCAATGCCTCCGCGACAACATCAATTTCAGAGCCAGCCACATTCCAGGCATTCAGAATAATATTGCCGACGCACTCTCCTGTTCACAGATGCACAGATTCAGACAATTGGCCCCCTCAGCTACCCCGCAGGGGCTGGAAGCTAGCCCAGAGTTCCTTTGGATTTTCATGAAACTCGTCGTAACTTATGCATCTCTATTATGGGTTGCAGCTGTATCATGTCCTATGAATCATATCACAAAACACAAAAGTACAACGTGTCATAGGTGTATTTTTAGTACAATACGATGACTTTTTGTTAGCACACTTTAAATCGTCATGATATTCAGCAAAGAGTCGTAAAAAGATTTTTGAAACGTATTAGTGGCAGATGTTGACTTATTTCAAATTTCAACTCCATTAATCAAGGTTTAAATTCGCATCGAAGAGTTGGTGTACGTGTATCGTGCACATTTTTCTCGCAATTCAAAATAGATGACGGTAAACATGTCACTAGCAAGGCTGGCAATATCTGTCGGCCACCAGTTCACAGCGAGCGAGGCCGGAAATATCAGGTTGGCGTAGTGGGTTACTACGGGTTACATGCATTCTTAGATGCATGTTTGTATTATTAAAAAAAATTGAATTTCTAAACATTTTCGTGGCTTGCAGGGTCGTGGAGAATGCATTTAGTATCCTGGCCAACCTCTTCGGATGCCTCCTTACCACCCTTGGCACATCCCCAATCAAGGGCACCAAGATAGTCAAGGCTTGTCTCACTCTGCACAATGTCATGAGGGAATGCTACCCAAACTTGCAGAACGCAGACCTGGACGGGGAGGACAACCAGCATAGGCTTGTGCCGGGAGCCTGGCGGGATGCAGGCATGATGCAGGAGGTTGAGGCAGCAGGTCGTGGCACAAGACCAACGGTGGAGGGAAAGAAGGAGGGCGTACCTAAGGAACAGCCCCGGCTGGCAGTGTACCGTGGCAAGACGCAGCCATAAACTTGTAGTGTGTTTGGACTATGTGACTTTGGGACGTTGTCGGTGAAAACAGGAGTTTGTGACTTTGGGGACTTTGTCTGTGACTAAGGGCCTATGCAATGGGAACTTGGAATATGTGTGCATATGAAAAAAATTAACAAATGTTTACATTTGTTTACATGTTGCAATGATAAATAAATTGTAATATACCAGTACTTCATGGTTTCATTCTTTGTGTTTAATTTAATTTTTTTTAATTGGGATTACCACAATGACACCTTGCTTTGTAATAGGACACTTTGTGTTACTGTATAATATGGTCACACTGACCAAATTTGTGCCACCAGTGAAGTGATCAGTCAAGTTTATTAAAACAAATTACCATTACTTTTTTGCACAGTTGTATACATACGTAAAGTTAACCTAAATAAATATTTAGGTTTATTATCAAAATAAATTTACCATCCATTACACAATAATTATAAAGCTACGTTTTATTTATGAGTGCTACTCTTTTATTCACCATAAACACTCAATACTGTCAATAAATACAAACATTCACTTCACGACTAGTCATCTCAATAAATACAGTCTCTTCGCGACTAGTGATCTCAACAAATACAAACAGTCACTTTGCGACTACTCAGCGCTGCTTAGAGTGCCAGGTCAGCCTTGTGTAGCTGTTGGGAGATTGCCTCAGCAGGGGTCTCTAGGCTGTCCCCAACGATGTCCCAGGGGTGGGCGTGTGTGAGAGCTGACTGGTGAACTGGCTGATGGCTGTATAACATTCCAATGTCGGGCAGAAAATGTGAACCCATTTGATACCCTTTTAAGAAACGCGCATCAAAAACAGCCACAAGGTGTCATGCAAAATGTAAAAATTGTGGGCATGAGTTGCAGAGATTGGTGAAGCAGATGAGACACCATTATGATCAAGTGTTCTGCAAGTGAACATGATGCTAACACACTAGAGCCACAGAAGAACAGAAATGATAATATATTGTTCTGGAAATAACCAAACAATGCAGAGTCGGAGCCATTGGCAGAGGTTGCGCCATGTGCTGGTGAGGTTTTACGCTTGCACGGCATGGGTGGAAACTTGATCATGATGATGGCTATAGCGGCGATGAACAGTCAACATTCTAAGATTCTGTTCACAATTATTTAAAACCTAGTTTTAATACTCAAACGATCTGGTGAAATGTACATGTACCATTTTCACAGTCACGTGACAGTCAATATCGCACCACTCGATTTGCCTTATTGACACTATTCACGGGGATTCTGTTTCGTTGATCCAAGTAAATTCTACGCCAGATTTTCTAACAAAGGTTAGAACGGCAAAGGTTAAAATATGTATATAATAGAATCTTGGAAACTACACCCTTGTGCTTGCAAAAACCCTTGCAAAGGACAAGCGCCCTGTGTCCCAATCTTTCTTTTCTAGCAAGTCTGCTTTCTCTCTTGCATTTTTAGATCATCAGACCTAGATATAATCGACTTATTGGGAGAGGGGAATCTCCCATCTTCAACCATTCCCACGCTTTAATAATTCTTAATTCCAACTCTCATCTTTACCCTTCCCATACTTAATTCTTTGTTCTATTCCCCTCTCCCAATCTTTGGCGTTCTCATATTTAATTCTTTGTTCCATCCTCCTATCCTATCTCCCATCTTAACACTCCCCACACTTAGTTCTTTGTTCCATCCTCCTATCCGCTCCCCTAATTCTTTGTTCCATCCTCCTATTCTATCTTATATCTTTACTCTCCCAACACTTAATTGTTTGCTCCTTCCTCCTATCTCATTCTCTAATATTTACCCTCCCCATACCACATTTTTTGTTCCATCCTCCATCCCCCCTCCCTAATCTTTACTCTCCCCACACTTAATTCTTTGTTTTATCCTCCTATCCAAACTTCAATTTTACCACCCCCGAACATAATTCCTTGTTCCATCCTTCATCCAATCTCCAGTTTTACCCTCCCCACACTTAATTCTTTGTTTCATCCTCCTCTCCCCTAGCGCTGATGCTATTCAACATCTATCTGCATGACATTCCTCATACAATCTTGAGCAAATATGCCTGTGCTGAGGACCTTGTCATCCGGTTGTCTAGTAGGAGCTGGGAGACTGTGGAGAGCAATCTCAACCGGGATGCAGCTACACTCTCATCCTGCCGGAATATCCCGGAGCTCGCAATCCGGCCGGCCGAGGACTTTCGCCGCCTCGCCCTAGATCTCCCCCACGGTGGACAGGACCACCCCGCAGCGGCCCGACCTTTGACGCAGCCCCCTGAGCCGGGTGACCACCTCCACTCGGAGGGGTCCTCTCGGCCTCCCCATTCGGAGCAGGACGAGACGGCCAGCCAGCCAAACCAGGGCCAGGAAGGGCGGCATCGACCACTCATTCCCGGTCGGTCGGGGCACCGGGGACACGGCCAAGGACGCCGCTCTAGCCACCCGAAGGGAAGCAGCCCCGCCAAACCCTCCCCGCCAGCTCGGGCGAAAGGCGGGACTCGGACGAAGCCCTCGATGCCCCCTTCGATGCCGACGCTTCAGTGGCGTGGACAGCCCCGAGTCTTGCCGGCCGGGTCCCGGGTGGAGCTGCTGGACGGGACCTATATGTGAGCACCTGTGGGATAAGTGGCGCCTGGAGACCACGCCCATCGGGGTGGACGGCGACGGCCACCGGCTGCTGCGGACATGCGTGGTCCATTCATACAAGGTCTTGGGGCGACTCCTGCAGACGTACGAGGGGCAGCAGTACGGCCAGTACTTTGTGGATGCGTCTGTGGCAGGCCAGCCCTCCCTGGGAGGACTGCTGCCCCCTGGTGCGCCCCCACCCCCACGCTACCCTGACGACGGGAGTTCTGGGACAGGAGTCCCACAGGAGTTCTGGGAGCTGCTGTTTAGGCAGACCGAGTTCCAGCGCCGGCCACCTCCAACCTCTTAGACGAACTTTGACTAATTTTGTTGTTGTTGTGTTGGCGTCGCGCGCCTTTCGGTCCGGGTATCCTGTGTGTGCAACGGCAGATGCCCGCTGTCCAGTTTGGGGACAAAAAAGGTCCTTGAAGGGGGCTGTGCAGTGTCTGTGCCAGTTGGCCGATGGAGGGCACCAGAGCGGTTTCACGGTGGAACTGCTCCGTGGAGCCCTGCCAGTACGCCTAGGCAACCCGTTCCGGATGGCACATGCACCAGCCAATTTCAGTGCCGCATTGTAACGGTAAACTTCATGTCAGTGTTCTACCACAGAAGTAGTTATAATAAACAGCCAATAAACCACTGAAACCAGTGAATACCTGTCTTGAGTCTCCTTCCTGTGTACATGTCAATACCGCAAATGGAGGGCTTTTATGTAAGTACACACTCGCATACTGAGGACACCTTGCAAACCGAGCGCGTCCTCGGTATGAAATATTGTGAGAAATGGGACTTTCGTGGCCATTTTTGACTGTTGGTTAAATATCAAAGCGTTTGGGAGGAGTCCGCGGTTCACGCATAAGACCTGACGTGGGGGGGTATGCACATTTGTTACCCCGTCCAAAAAAACCCAAACAGTATTACCCTGAATGGCATAGCGCCCTCCGTTGGTTTCCATGAGTGGTGCGTGTGACAACGAAGCTATACATATTTACTAGTCTAGACATGTCTTAACTATTATAACATTGTTTTGGACTGAGTGTAGTGAGGCATATTGTAGTTTATGCGAAGACGTGGTCATTTGCAGCTAGCTAGGTGTACCATAGAGCTGGAAAAGATTCGTGGATAGACGGTAAGTAGAGCGATTGTATTTGGAAGCTTGCATGTTACTCGCTATGAATGTAGCTCACTCTATGATTTGTAGTCATGGCCTCTCTCACTCTAGTCTTAGAATGATGTGGGAAGTGAATATGCCTAATAATATAGAAGTATATAATATATTCAGAATAATATAGAAGTTAGAACCAAATTTAACTGCTTTATTTTGCCAACCCAAGCATGAGTTGTTGAGCACCGTGCGAACAAAAAATAGTTAATTGTAGTTATTTTATAAATAATAAAGCAAATAAGTAGCCACATAATTATTAATATTTACTTGTATTATCAGTTTGATGGTATATTGTTGTTGTATTGTTGTCTTGTTACAGCTAGCTAGTCTAGGTGTGGCTGACAGAACTACCATAACAAACATGAAACGGAGTAGTCGTCTTGATGGAACCTTGAAAAATCACCAGCATCATGAAGGGGAGAACGTAATCCCACTGTGGCCTCCACATTCATCAAGGTATCCTGCCGTAATAATGTCCTTCACCAAAGGTAATTGCAGAGCCCCTAAAGGGACATATGACGAATACAAATGGAATGCCCTGAAAAATTTGTGGGTTCACGGTACCCTTGCGTCTAGACCGTGTTGTGAAACAAATCTCGTGATAATTAAGGAAGCCCTCAATAAGCCCGTTTTCGGAGTATTGATGATTGATGAACTGCATGTCATAAATGGATGGCGTGCCCAAAACAAATGAACAACTCGGTCTTGGAGCAAGACTAGCCGACTACCAGCCTAGTGCTGACACAATGTCATATTTACTTAACCGATTTCTAACAATTGCACAACATTATTTTGAGCGCACAAAATTATTTCAAGCGCACAAAAAATAAAGTATTTCGAGCGCACAAAAGTATTTCGAGCTCACAAAAATATTTGTTTAGAGCGCACGAAATCATTTCGTGGGCACGAAATGATTTCGTGGGCACGAAATACAAAACTAAAAGCGGGAATACGTGAAACTCGGGCACGATGTAGATCAACATGGCTACATCCGAAACAAGATACGGGAATTGGGTCGTCTTGTCATACAACTCCGCAAGAATACACACTAGCCAAATGCATTACTTGAATTATTTGTGCACCCCACTACGTGAATGATATCATCAAGGCTGTTCATGATGTAGCTGGCTTCAATGAAGACAAGCAGTTGTATGGTGTTCCGTCTCTAGCCTTAAAGATTGGACATTCCATCAAGAAGTGTGCACTCATACTAAAAGGAAATGCTCTAGAGTCTGGCCAAAAGCAAAAAGCGCAACACGCTGAAGAATTTCTGCAGTTGTGCGAACTGACCTGGCGAGACCGTGTATCCACCCATGCACACAGAACACTGTACCAAGAAAAGCGCAACAAACCTAAAATTATGCCGACAAATGCTGATGTTGTGGAAGCTGGCAACAGGGAAGTGGAACTTGTCCAGGATGCTCGGGGCGAACAAATCGGACCAGCTTGGAAGAGATTGAATGAAGTCGCACTGTGCCATCTTATTATGTTCAACCGCAGAAGGCAGGGGGAGGTATCAAAGATGAAACTAGAAAACTTTCAGAAGCACACAACAGCTAGTGTCAACGGGGAATGCCTGCTGACTGATCTTGAACGGCATCTGTGCAAGATGTTCAGAGTTGTCAAAATAGTTAGCAAGAGGGGTCAAACTGTTCCTGTGCTTCTCAACAATGAGGCGGTGGCGTGGTTGAGTGCTCTGATTGCAAAGAGAAATGAAGCTGGAGTCGCCCACGACAACACCTACTTGTTTGCACGATGTTATGGAGGTACAGGTCATATAAGAGGATGTGACTGTATGAGAGTGTACGCAGACATGGCGGGCCTTGAAAATGCTGCCAGCATCCGGTCTACAAAACTTCGTAAGCACGTGGCAACCGCTTCTCAAATTCTTGCCTTGAAGGAACATCAACTTGAAACACTTGCAAACTTCATGGGTCATGATTTGCGTGTCCATCGTGAATACTACCAGTTGCCAGATACTGTGCAGAGGGTCACCAAACTTTCTCGGCTTTTTCTCAGCTTGGAGAGGGGCAACTTGCCTTCCCAGCAGGGCAAATCCCTGGATGAACTGCATGTCACTGGTGGTAAGGACAAAGTCGTTTTAAATTATTTACTCAACAGCAAAAGAAAGACATTAATGATTGCTTTTGTTGAAAAATACTTGATCATTAATTACTATTCACTAATACATCTTCAACAGCGAAAGAAATGCAAGAAATAACATTTTGTTATCAGTTCACAATATATGATAACAAATGGTATATGTGTTTTTGTGCATTTCTTTTGCTATTGCTCCTGCATTACAGAACAAGAAAGAGAAAGAAAGAAAAATAGACAGAAAGAAACAGACAACAGAAAATTGACAAGAGTTGAGTCCACTTTTCTGATTTTACATGCAGGACAACAAACTCACTTGACTTTACCATTCTAAAAATGCATAATTAGATAGTATTACTATTACCACCACCTTAGTTGTCTTCCCTCCCCCTCCCTCCTCCTCCCCCCCTCCACCTCCCCCTCCCCCCATTTTTCCTTCCACCCGCTCCAGCAGAGATTGACCAACTGTCAGGTATGTGTGCATTAATCTAACAAAAACTGCTCTTTGTGACTTGCAGAAGGCTTCACTAGTGTCGAGGACAGCGATGACAGCAGTGACGATTCCTGTGATGTGCCCAGTGAAAACAGTAAGTTTAGGCTTTTATGTGTCTGTATGTTTGTCTTTTAAAAATTTTTTTGTCTGTCTGTCAGGCGAAATCAGGCGGAGAAAAGACATCAACAAGAGCTACGGCTTCATCTTTGAGCTGAGAGCAGAGAGTCAGGATTGCGTTACGGATCAGTTGGACAGTGAAAAATATGTCCATCGATAGAATTTACTTGGAAACTACTACCTGGAAAGAGAATAGCCATTGTATCAGTTCATTTTTATTAGGAATCGATGGTCTCACCTGCTGGATTCCCAGTGGCTATACATTGCCAGTGAGTACGCAAAGCTTGCAAATTGTTGTTAATAACCAGTACACCTTTGAAAGCACAATCCATTCTGAAATCCCCCAAAATATGATTATTTCAAAGTTCTGGTTAAAATCAAACTAACATGTCTTAATACTGTACCCAAGAAAGGAAAAAAAAAGAAAGAGGAACAACAAACCTGGTCGTTTACATCTGATGGGATGAACATTTGTTGGCATACACAATCGTAATTCCTGCTATAAATTCTAGTGTCTTTCATGCAGACGATTCGATTCATGGTACCCATACATTAGTGCTAGTACTTCGTGGTGTCGGTTACGATATTTGTGATATTTGAAAAAATTAGTGTGTTAGAAGCACGATTTTTCACAATTTATCGATTAAAATTGCCCTTTTTAGAGGAGGTATTTGTTAACGTCGTTTGAGTATTTGTGCACAATCTCCACTTACATCAACGGTACGTCAACGTTTAATTTTTTCGACTGCTTTTTTCATTTTCAATACAATTTTTGTCACTGGATGATAAAATTAAGGTAAATAACAACGTTTTACAACTACAAAAGACAAGATGTTAAGATTGGATGCCAAAAACTCTTTATTTTTTTCGTGAGAAAATTGTTCCCCCCTATTTTGAGAATGGACGGTACCACAGCGTTTTGCAATCGCAGCCTCGAAGGGTCCCCCTCCGCCCCCCTGCTCCATTCATTGCATGCGCACATTAATTAATGAAGTTTTTTTCACAGGTTCACGAAAGTGAAAAAGTCGTTGCCGTTTGCGCATGCGCTAAATAGAGCGCGAAAAAGGTCCCTGATCCTGACATTATGAAGCACGATATGTGGCAGAGAACCCCCCCCCCCCCTCTTTTGTGTTGACCATTGTGTTCCCGGAATCTCAGGAATTCCTTTTAGGTTTCAAGGGGGGTGAAATAAGCTTCATTTTGGTGTATAGTTTAGGCACCTTGGAGAGTTGTGAGTATTTTCCCCAATTTTTTGAAGTTGGAGTATTTATCACTGTTGTCTATGGGACTTTATTTGGATGTGGACTTTATTTGGATGCTCTCTGGCGGGGATAGCGCACAATGCTTGCAATCGCGAGGAGTATGACAATGCAAAATACTAATGTTTATTATAATCATAACAAAACAATAATAATAATTTCGGTTAAGTGAAGTGAAATGGTAAATTATAATGCCTTCCTAGATGCGGATCCGCGCGCGAGGGGCGCGACGGATGCTGCTACAATTTATTGGCCTCTTTAGAAGCGATGATTTTTAGGCTTTACGTTTCAAGAAAGAAATTGCAAGAACCGTGCGTATATAATCTCCAGCTCATATCTTTTCTTGTAACATGGTATGGAATGATGAAGCTCTGTAATTAAAATGCCCCCTAAAACAAACACGGTTTATCTTGACCATATCTAGCGATTGCAAGCATTGTGCGCTATCCCCGCCCGAGAGCGATTGGTGTCTCCTCATCAGCACGCAGCCACCGTACAGCTTGTGCCATGACATAAAACAGTCGCTGCGCAGCGCGCTTGTTGTTTACCACCGGTCGATACACTTTGACCTGTTACGTCACTGACATCCACGATATGATGCGCGCGCACGTCACATTCTCTCCTGGTTGTGAACAGCAACTGTGCAGTAGTCGCTCGAATACTGGGTCGAATTTCCTTGATTTGCAAGCAAATAATTGATCGTGAGTACCCCCGAAGACCACCCCGACGTACTTGGACACAAATGGAAGGCTGTTTAGGTGATTTAAAGGTATTTTGTTAGGTATTTGTGTGGATTGGGGCGACTTTTTGAATCACATTTAAGAGATTAGGAATTTAACACGTTAACGTCCTCGGCCTCTAGTAGCGCCAGATGATGTCCAAATGTTAAACAAGCGATAACTAGAGGCCAGTAACTCGGTCTAACTTTTATTGTGTTTTGATTAAATTGATTAGTTTCTATTATAAGCAGAATCTGTACTAGATGACGCAAGATAAACCAAATATTTGCTGCTTAAACTGAACGAGCCATAAACCAATTTGGTGATCCCTGTGGAGCATTTCCTCAGGAAAAACACAATGTCTTGTTTGGGAGGCAAATTTGTTTGCACCAACACCACCACTTGAAGCATTCAATGTGTGTGTATACCTAGCTTGTTATTTTGTCCTAGACCATCACCATTCTTAATTCTGCTTTTGTTTATTTTCTTGATGGTTCTTAGGTTCTGAGGATATTCAGAATTCAAGCACAGGTAAACTCCGTCGTTGACTTTCTACACCACCATGGATTGTGTGCACTAGGAAAGATGAGCAACTCATTTTCTTCCCACTACTTATTTCTAGCAGTGGAGGAAGGTTCATTCTCCAATACAAGCCTCTCCAAGTCCATCAGCCAAAAGAGGGAGAATCTCACTTTATGCTTGCCAGCCGTGTTGTTATAAAGGATCTTTGACAATATAGAGACTAATTGCACAGGTATATTCTGAAAAAGCAAAGCTAAAGATCTGTGCTGAGTGTGCTCACTTGCTCACCTAAATCTTCCAACTTTGAAGAAAAACAATTCACTTCCTATTTATGTGGTTTACACTGGAACAGCATGGAATTATTGGAACAGGTCCTGGTCAACTTAACTCAACTCTCTTATTTATAATGCCTATGCCTGCACTAAAAATGACAGTTGGTATTTGTTTATATGCTGGGGAAAATTATATTTTAAATAATCAATTGTCAGCAGTAGAAAGTCTTGAAGTATAAAATGTAGGCCTGACAATAATAATGTTATTTATGAAGTGCAAACGTTATGTACATAAATTTAAATGCACTGTAAAATGATATAACCAGATTCATTAAAATATTAAAAGGCAAAAATCCAGGTACATCACAAACTACTATTACATCAAGAAAAACAACATGTTTTTAAGGAATACAATTTTTACAACCTATCAATCAGAAGCGATTTGAAAAAGGTTGGTTTTGAGCAGCCTCTATTTGAGGCCTCAATCTATTTAAAAAAAAACCTAATCCTGGCATGTCTTTAAATTTGTGAAAACTTACTTCGAAGGAGTTATTATTGTTTTAGAATGGTACTGGTGGTAGGGGGTTTCAATAATATATATTCCCATTACAATTTCAAAATTTTAATATTTTGTTGTTGTTTTTAAAATTTAACATTGGGATTTTTTTTTGCAGTTTTGTCTTTTAATCTATGTGAGCACTTATTTTTTTATTATATTCTCAATTTAATCTTTTGTTTAGTTTTATATTGAATGATTTGTAATTATGATGCCCTGTCTTAATCTAAATGTTAATTTTTCCATGTTGTAACCTTTTTGCCAAATAAACCATCAGTAATAATACATGGTTGACAATTCTTTGCCGAAAAGTACATATTTATTTCCTTGAAAGACAGAAACAGCATATTAAAGGAGTGCATCTTACGTTTAGATCGAATCTGCAGATCAAATCTTTAAAAAAAGAATTACAAGGTCTCTTCCCGAAGTAAAAGTAGATTCCGTTTTTAGCAATAGCGATGCAAACAAATTATTTTGAATAATGAGGCATTGGCCCATCACCTACCACCACCACCCCCCCCCCCCCCCCCCCCAAAAAAAAAGTGGATTGTTTGTTATTGAAATATTTAAATTGTGCCCAAAACAAAACCTTTTCCAGAGGTTTACAGACGCGGTTACGAAAAGGGGAAAAGAAAGATTTTGGTTTCGTGAATAAATGGCATATATGTATAAAAGTTTACATTTATTCCTGGATACGTCTATTGTCCCCGTAGTGAAAGCAGGCGCAAAATAATATCGCTTCAGCCGTTTATTAGCGATGTTTCCATCCATAGGCCGGTAACTCAACGAAATGTAACGAAGCATCACGAATGGCATAGAGTCGCTAGTCGAAGCCAGCCGAAGCCTCCCGAAGCCTCGGTGTTCCAAAGCTTCAAGGCTTGTCGCGGAGCCTCATGAAGACGAAGCCTCATAAATTGAAGCCGGAGCCCAAGCCAAAGCCGAAGCCTGGAGGTTTGGAAAAGGGCCTAGGTGTAGTGCCTATTTCAACTTTGACCTATGCAAAGTTGGTACTCTGTAAATAACTGGCTATGCAAATTAGGAACGCTAGTCAGCCATCTTGTTTTCTACCAGCCACGCGGTGCAAACGTCAAATGCTTTTCGTCAGTGTTCGTGGAACTTTTAGCGTTTATTCTCAGTTTATATATGCCAGAAGTTAAGGCATTTTTGCAGTTGTGAACTCCTACACTGGCATAAATTAGGCAAAAGTTTGTTGCAAAATCCGTTTTTGAACAGAACTTGTATTAAAAATGGTGTCCTAAATTATACATGATTTATTGATTGCCATATTTTGTTTTTCAGTGTTCAACTCAACTAACATCATTTGAAGAAAATGAGCGGAACAGATGCCCTGCAAGACAAACGGGTAGAGGATCTTGCCCACCAAGTCACGGAAACTTCAGATAAAAATGTTCTAATTTTGCTTCTTGCAATCCAAGGTGAAACTTCAGCCTGTTCATGAAGTCATAATTCAAACCTTGCTAAATCTTCATTTTGTTGTAACAATTTAAGATAGTATTGCTATTTTTAAATTCTAAACTTGCATTATGATGCCACTTTTTTCCTTATCTCAGTCAGTGCATAAATGATGAAAAGACAATAGGAAATAGGCTTACTAAAGCCCTTTTTACACTGCAGAGCCAATCCCCGGGAAACAAATCCCCGGAAAATTCCCGGGGATTTTTTACCCCACCCACACCCCAGCAACCGTTTACACTAGACCCATTTGGTAACTCCCGGGGACACTATTTCCCGGGAATCTGCACGGTCGTTTCACACTGGCCATCAAACCCCGGAAAAATTATAAATACACGTACACGAGAAGGAAGCTAAACACACTCTTGTGTAATTGTATAATTTTCAAACGTTATTATTTGTCTTAACTGTAAATATATTTTCGACAAGTTTGAAAAGTACTGCATTACAATACTAAGTCACCGCGCGACTTATTTGGCTCGCTATTTGTGACCCTGTGACATTCGAGATTACGCGTGGACGCAAAAAGGTGGGGTAAGTTCAAACCCTGCGACGTTCACACTAGTTGTGCTAACTTTAGCAGAAAAATTTGCTAACCTTAAGCGCTTATTTCACGGCGTTTTTGTGCTAACGTATGCGCGCGCATGGAGATTCTACTGTTACGTCACTGATTTAAGCAAATTTTCCCGCTAGGTTAAGCGTGCCTTTTGCTGCGCTTACTGCTTACGGTCCCCATGAAATAGACGGAGGCTTGGTTAGCAGAAAATCGTGTGCTTAGCAGCGCTATGAAATTGGGCCCCTGTATTAACTAAGATTATTTTGACCTTATTTTACTCTCAAGACAATTCTCGTATTTAATTCCAGTTCTAAGATTCAATTACCTGCTCCAGATGCTGATCACAGATGACAAGGAGACGGCAATCTTCATTCTTGGATTATTTCAGAATGCGGTCCGAGTCAACCCGTAAGTTCTGCCTATAAAACTAGTTAAAGATTGAAGAAGTTCCTGCTATAAACAAGGTTTCACAGGCCGTTTCCAAATACAGATCATCCCAACTGCAGCTGGGAATGTTCCAACTACAGCTTGGATCGTCCCAACTACAGTTGGATTGATCCCAACTAAAATTTGTATGGTCCTAACTGCGGTTAGAATCGTTCCAACTGCGGTTAGGATCTTACCAACCGCATTTCGGGATCTTCCAAACCACAGTTGGGATCCGTCTTCCCAACCACAACTGTAGTTGGAACCATTTCCTTAGTTGAGATATAACAAGTGCTACGTCTTGTTGCTTCTCTCCTCTTCCCCCCCTTCTTCCTACCCCCAGAATTGTCTTGCAGACTTTGGATGATAAGGTGGTTCACAGCCTCCTGGATGAGGTCATCTATAAGTTATCTGCGTTCACCGAGGCAGAGGTCGGCGCCGCAGCTACACGTGCTCTAGTCAACATTGCAGAAGTCCACCGACCACTCATCAAACTGCTCTACACCAGATACAAGTAAGATAAACAGCAGATACAAGATTTCAGACTTTTTTTTAAATTGCAGATTAAGAACTTGGGGCCATGTATAAAATAAACTGAACAATTTGACACGACATTTAATTAGGGGTGTGCATATGGGTAATTTGGGAACCAGGTACCCGATTGAGAAAACACGGGTATCCGTGTACACGTTAAAGAAACCCCAACCCCAAAATTTAAATCTCAGGAGTTCTTTTTACAGCTCGTTTATATAGGTCGGCACTATAATACTGTCACATCGGTGAATTAATACAGAGTGTTTACAGTGAGCTTTGCTTTAAAGGTAGAATACACCATTGGTAATTGCTTGAATTATCGAGAATTGGTGGATTTGAGGGGTTGTATTTTATAGTAAATCTTGTTAAAAGAAATTCCACTTATTTATGATAATTCAAGCAATTACCAATGGTGTATCCTACCTTTAAACCTTCCATCACACTTTCCTATCGCAGAGGTCTAAGGCCACTTTTGAGCCGCTGGACTGGTAAAGGCTTCGGCCGCGACTTGAAGACGCTTCTAGGATTACTGGATGCAGGGTCAACCCAGCAGGCAGAGATGCAGGTCAGGTCATAGGTCATAGTTCAAATGCCGATATCTTCAACTGAGCAAACTTGAATCCTCGATCCTGATTGGTTAATCCATGGCAATTGTGTATCATACCTTTAAATCAACCCATTCCTGATAATTCAAGCAATTACCAATGGTGTATCCTACCTTTACATCCACCCATTCCTGATAATTAAATGGTGTATCCTACCTTTTAAAGTATAAAAAGGGGGCTAATTCCAAATCACTTTTTAGTACAATTGTGCTTATCACAGTTTGCGTCTTCCAGTGCACTTCGTGTGGCCAATCACTAGCATCCAGCTTGTTGGCCAAATTGTACCCGGCAGATTATAGTCACATTTGATATCTGATTGTGTACCATTGAATGCAGAGACTGCATCGAGCAGCTAGGACCATCCAGGCATTATGGAAGGGATTCCAGACAAGGCGGCAATTGAAAAAAGCAAACAAGGCGTTCACCAGACTACAGAAGAGCTTCAGGTAGTAAAAATGCTACACAGGAAAAAATGCAAAAATACTATCCAGCATGACCAAACAAAAAAACAAAATATGCTAAATTTTAATTGTCATTCCAAGATGCAATATGGGAATGAATATGTGCTGGCTGGTTTTAAACAAGTATGCTAAAACAAACAAGAAGGTTTTAAACAAATATGCTTAAAACTGGCACCTGAGCCTGGATGCTATTATTAATGTCCAGGCCCATGAGCCGGTTTTAAATATACTTACCCTAACCACCCTGAGTCCATCAAAATCCATTTCCTGTTTTGGAGGATTTTAGCGGATTCAGGATACCTCCATATTGAACAAGCTGGAGGAGTGTGATGGATTGAGGATTTTAAGCCTAGCGTTACTGCAGGAGTTTGATGCATTCAGGATACAGAAATTTAGGAGATGGACTGTGATGGACTCTATAGAAAAACACACTGCAATTTTTTGTATGCCACCTTGGTATCCTGAATCCGCCAGAGTCCATCAACTTTTGCTGGTGGATTATTGATGAACTCAGGATCTCTCCAGAATACATACTGGTGGAGTCTGATGGACTCAGGACACCAGCAGTTTTTGCAAACCAAAATTGGTGGACTGTGGTGGATTCAGGATACTTTCTAGTAAAAGGGGTGAGGGAGTTGGGGTTAATACCGGCCAACCACATTTGTATTCCCATTTAAAAATACCTTTCGGTCAAAAAGCCAAAACAAGTAAACATTTGCACAAAAATTTGCTTAGCATGATAATTATTTCTTAGCAAAAACAGGGTTACAAACCAAATGTTCAGGTGATGTTTATTGTTTGTGACTCGTATTCAGCTCGTTTTTACTTAGCAAGAAAAGTGGTGTTTTGGTTGGTAACCTGTTTTTACTGCGCAAGACTTTTGTTGTGCTAAGCAAAGTGTTGTGCCTTCATGTTTTATGAAATTAGCCCCTGACTGGTATTTAGCTGGTTTTTTCTTAGCAAGAACGCACATGGAGTTTTGGCTGGCAACCTGCTTTTACTGAGCAAGACTTTTGTTGTGCTAAGCAAATGTGCTCGCATGTTTTATGAAATTGGCCCTATATTGTTATTGCCCCCACACTTTTTTCCACAAACGTTTAACAATCACAATTTCCCATCTATCTCAAGACAGAAGCAAGTGCAGCGAGACTTGCAGGCTGAAAAGGGACGCAAGAGGAGAGCTACAGCATCAGCTGCTGGTGTCCAGGAGGCAAGCTATCCGACAGACCAGACAGAAACAGCTGGATATGATCACCGCTATGGCTCCAGGTAAATGTAAGATATGGAGATTGGCGAATAATTCAGTATTTGATTATTTATTAAAAAAGGGATCGTATACGTTTGGTAATTAGAACCCACTGTTTGTTTCAATCTTATAAAGTTATAGATATATATACCATAAAACTAACCTGTAAAAATTGCATTTCAAAAGGTGGTAGCGATTCTGAGATATTGCCAAAAATCTGGAGCGATTATGTCCATGCAGCGGGAAGAATAATCTGCATTGGAATACACAATCTGAGAAATGTCACTGCAGTAACGCTTCTCAGATTCAAATTTGTTGAGATAAAAAGTGATATCTCTTTCCATAACCGCAGTACTTCGAAGCCTAAGTTTCTAAAAAAGCATTATACTATCTAAAGCTGCTGTACTTCTTACCAATTAAGTTTTTATTGCCATTAATTTTTGGAGTAATTACCAAACGTATACGATCCTATTAAAGTTACAGTACACCATTTGTCCGTTGTGCATTTTTATAATTTGAAGCCGCCAAAGTTATCAAAATCTAAAGAATTGTGCATGACAAGTATTTCTGCTTCTACTTGTCTCAAGTTTTTTTTATATCTTGTTCCATTTTTTTTCTAATTTGTTTTTCATGAAATCCCCACTTGTTTCTCCCACAACTCCGACAAATTTAATCGCATTGAAAATAAGTATAACGCAATGCCGGTGCACCTATCCCAACATTTGTATCCCTTTGGAGACATTGTCTTTGTTCTCAGGTTTCTAAATTTGGTACCCTGTGGAGACCTGAACGTAATGGGGGCAATGGGAGTCAAAAGGTATCCACTGGGTATAATTCTATAAATGAATAGGTCTCCACAAGGTTTTTACATAATAGATTCATGGATTTTACTCAAAAACTAGGGTTACTGTTAGTGTTTGGGTGTAGTATAGGGTATATTTGGTCCAAATTTCAACCCAGGAAATTGGCTGCAACGAGCAACGATAAAAATACACGGGGGCGGCGGGCGAATTCGCCCCGGAAACACCTAAAGGAGCCCCCGAAATAGGCAAAAAAATGCGATTTCGGGGGCGACCTAAAATAGGAAATGGTCCAAAATCGCCCCCGTAATATTTGCTGCATGACTACGAACGGCCGCTCTCTCTGATCCTAGCGCCACTGCTAAGCGGCCGCGCCGGCATGCAGACCGGAGATCCAGAGCGCACGGTACATGTACGGTACATGTACACAATAGATTTAGCACTCAGCAGCGCGCGCTGCATGCATGCATGACGCGTACAACAGCGATAAAAAGTTGGCCTTTACTATGTGGCTGTTTTCTAAACGTTTGTTTCGTCTACATTCCGGCTTCATGCAATTCACTATCCGAACTACACAGCGCGGACCATTTAAAACGACTGGAAAAAAACTAGGGGGTGTCGCAATTGAGCAATTAGGGATACCCCTCTCTGGGCACGCGATCGCTGCATGTGCTATGTATATGTATGCATGCAGTATATACTGCAGCGATATCGGCAAAGTAAACCTTGTGCGATATTGTGACTGTACTGGTTTGAAGTTTTCATAGATTGTTTGCGTGCCAATAAGTCCTGATCCAAGACCGAGCTAGCCGTTCATTTTGTTCCGCGGCGCGCCATCCGTATCCAGGCTTATTGAGGACGCCCTAAATTATCGCTAGATTCGAACGAATCTGGCGATAATTTAGGGCGCCCTCAGTAAGCCTGGATATATACGGACAGCGCGCCGCGGAACAAAATGAACAGCTAGCTCGGTCTTGGATCAAGACTAGTGCCAGATAAACTCAAGTACTCAACAAATTGTATCCTTTTGTTAATTAATGAAAAAAGTAGCCCCCGAAAGAGTAGCCCCCGAAATGGAAAAATTAGCCCCCGAAAGTTAAAAAAGTAGCCCCCGAAAATTTCAAAAAAATTATTTCTACCCTGGCAACGAGTACTGCAACTGTACATGCAAAAGCTTTAGATGCAGAGGGAGCACAAGCTTTGTGAGTGTATAACATGCCAAATCAGGCTCATCATATGCTGTGGACCCGGGTGGTTATCAACTAAAACTACGTCTGAAAGCCCGCAAAAGTCCTACTTTTATCCTGATTTTTGTCCCCCAAATTTCTACTTTGTGTCTTGCGTAATGAACAACTTTGATACTACATTTCTACTTGTTCAAACCGGGTCCTCTTGAAAGCCTGAGCCAAGTTGCCTCTCTTTTTGCAGGAAAAGTGGACGCATATTTGCAGATGTCTCAGATTGCAGCGGCGGTCAAGCTTCAAGCTCGCTGGCGGGGGATCATTGAGAGACGCAAGCTGGGTCTGCGGAAGGCCACGGCCAAGCAAATCAGGGCGGCCATCACCGTTCAGAGAGTTGTAAGTTTGCCATTTGCGCGCTTACTTATTAGACCTGGTAAACCAACCAGTGGTTGATTTTTGTTGTGTGTGTATCGGCGCCCCTGGTAGGCCGATCTCGCTGACCCAAGTGCCCCAGCCTACGTCAGGGTACAGGAAGTCGAGAGTTGCCATTGTTGTAGGCTACAGTACACCATTTGTCAGTTGTGCAGTTTTATCATTTGAAGCAGCAAAAGTTCTCAAAATCTAAAGAATGGGGCTTGACAACTATAAACCTGACCAAGTTGTATGTCTGTAAATGCTGCATATTCTGATAAAAATAATATTCTAAGATTTTTGATTTT
The DNA here is from genome assembly GCA_037893245.1 of Crossaster papposus. Taxonomy (NCBI): domain Eukaryota; kingdom Metazoa; phylum Echinodermata; class Asteroidea; order Velatida; family Solasteridae; genus Crossaster; species Crossaster papposus. The sequence goes on from JBAIAA010000246.1 coordinate 1,817,558, forward strand.
GAAGCAGCTACTAATGGACATTTTCAAAAATGCATATCTGAGACGCAATTTTTGACTTCTGTTTTTTGTTAGACTTCTGCAGTATGTATGACAAGTGAACCCTGCTACACTGTATATGCAGAAAATGCACACGTAAACAAGATTAAAGTTATCGACTTAATAGTAATACATGTAATAATAATAGGCAATTCTTAAAGATGGACTACAACGAAAACTCACACATTAAATTTATTATCGGACCTTGTTTATGTTGTGTTCAGGTAACACTTTATTGTTACGGTCATGTTTTTCTCTAAATAATTTTGTTGCAATTTGACCGACAAAATTAGACCTCGATTCTTCGATTTTGAAATTTCCCGCCCTGTACTGGTTCCCGGCAAAGATCCACCGAAAACCACAATAAAATCCACGATATAGTACCAGCGGACTTGTAAACCAGCGAAAAGTGATGACGTACTACCCATGAGCAACCGAGAGTAAACAAAAGACGCCATGTTATTCCGTGTGTATTATGTATGCGTTTTCATGCAGAGGCATGAAGTTTTTACGAATCTTTTTTTTTATAGTGTATCACTATCAGCTACAATAATGCCAACTTCATGTGTTGTTGGTGGATGCACGAGAAATTGTTCGAAGAATCCAGAGATTCATTTTGTGCAATTTCCGCGGGTTCCTGCGTTATCAAAGGAATGGGTGAAGTTCGTAAAAAATACAAGAAAGGATTTCACCTTCTCGGCAAGAAGTAGGCCTTTGATTTGTTCAGCACATTTTTCAGAGGACTGTGTTGAACCTTCAAGTGCTTTGAAAAATTCACTGGGATTGACAACAAAGTTTCGTTTGAAGCCTGGATCGATCCCCACATTGAAAGCGCCAAACATCGAGATAATTCGTACTACTACCACCAGGCCTACTGCTTCTACGTCGGCCGAGTCATCGGCAACCGCCGGGTCTGCCGTGGCCGCAGGGTCATCAGCAGGTGCTAAGTCGCAAGGCCTCTTGAAGTTGAAACGTAACGTTGGGGGCTTCACTGGGACAGCATTCCAGAAGAGAGAGAGAAGCCGGGTAAGTTCTGGTTAATAAAAAACCTCCGAAATGATCATGCTCTGGTTTGCTTTCTGGCATGTTGATTATTCATGCTAAATCATGTGTGAATCCTATTTTAATCCATTTTAAAATGTGACTGTTCCATACAGTTCCAGTTTCTTTGTCTTGCTGACAAGTATTTAACTTAGTCCATGCTGGACAATTGTTTATGCCAAAGCTGTCTGAGAATTCCGAGTGTATGCCTACAAATTGTTCACTCTTTTTTTTGAAGGCACAGCTCCAAAATATGTTCATGCCCCATCCCTGGTCCTTCAGATTGGTTTATTAAGTGAGGAACTCACTGCAAACATGATGTAAATTCTTAAATGAAAAAAAGTATTAAACGATCTAGTTAAAGAAAAGGCACATTCACACCACTCATTTAATTATCTCCCTCCACTTTTAACACTGGTGAAATGAACAATTGTGAGTGTTTTTTTAAGTGTTTGGGTTCGGCCATGAAGAACATGATTCACATATACCGTTTACTGTAAGTGTAAAATGCTCGGAGATGAAAGCACATAAAACATCTCATAAACATAGGGTTAAATACTGTGAAAGGGTTTATTATTGTAACAAATATGTATTAAAGAACTTCTGTATACTAACTAAATGTCTGTTTTTTATTTCTTTTACAGGTTTTGGAAGAAGCGTTTGCTGACTATGAGAGTAAGCATGGAGTAACACAGCATCCACCACTACCACGAGAGTCAGACAGCTCAAGCTCATCAGCCAATGAGGTAATAGTCTAACTTAAATATCATTCAGGCAAAGTACATATGTAACCGTACCCCCTAAAAATCAGAAATAACAATAACAAAAAACAACATTTAGGCTATATTATTTCATCAAGCTGACATGTTGACAGTTCTCAATTTTCCAAAAAGCATGTGATCTATTGCGTCCCTTTTGGTGCATGCCTCTTCCTATCTAAACGTCATGAACTTGGGTGTGATCCTTGGCTAAAGGGCAGTGTACGGTTGCATGACTTCTGACTGGCACCCCCCAACAAAGGATATTGACAGTAAATATAGAGACCGGCCAACATAGGCATAGGTAGCTCAGTTGGTAGAGCACCGGCACGTCAACATGGAGGTCGCAGGTTCGCATCCCGCTCTAGTAAATTTTTCTTAGTTCACCCATAATGTATCTAAGATTTACCCAGTCAGTTTCTTCATTACAGGATCAAACAACCCAAACCGTGTCACAGGATCAAACAACCCAAACCGTGTCACAGGATCAAACAACCCAAACTGTGTCAACACATAGGTGCGCAATAGACCTTGATGTCTCCAAAACCAACTACCATCCCCAAAATGCCTCTTCAAAGTTCATCCGGTCCAGGAAGACCCAGACCAAACGCAAGATGTTTCATCCAGTTAACAAAGGTAAAGTTTAACCTAAATATCCCAAGGTCTGTATAATTCTCCCCATGGTTTTGCCTTATTCCTATACATTAGGTGCTGTACCGCTGTGCTTATAGAGCTCTATTACACCCAAAGCATCCAATCTCAGCATGGAGAAAGACTTTCAAATGTTATGGAAGTCCAAGTGTTTATTACATGAACTATGGTAGATTTTAGGAGGGGCATTAGGGCTAAGGGATGAGGACTAATGAACCTTAAGATACTACAACTTTGCTTCATGACTGACATCCCAAATTTATTGTCTCCTTTCTGGCTGTTTATTAAATGTTTTTTAACATAAACAACTGTGACAAAATGGTTTTGTGTATGTAATAACCACGTATTTGAATTTTTTTCTTCTTCATATATTTAAGGTGTGCAAGCACGTCCACTACACAAGCATCACCACAAATCTACAGAATGTTCAATTTTGCAAGGAAAGCCCTTGACAAAACTCCATGATGCCATACAGCCAACAGTTACAGTACATATACAGCCAACAGTTACAGTACATGAACCACCGAAAGACCCTGCTGTATTGTCTGATGAACCTGCTTCAGACGATGTTGGCCCACCAGAACCTGAAAGTCAAAGTGATTATGTTCCATCTAGTCCTGACAGTGCAGATACCAGTACAAGGTAAATAATTTGTTGGAACCCTAACAAAACAGTGGTTTTAGATGTTAGTACTTAACCGACAAAACTGTTTATAGCTATGCAAAGTTCTGTTTTAAGATTGTTGCACCTTTCTTTTCACAATGCTTGCACTGTAACCCACAATGTAACCTTTATGCCCCCCCCCCCCCCCCCCCCCAGGCCTTGTTTACTGGATCATGTGACCCAAGTATTTTCTCTGGGAGTAGCTTTTGAAGTAAAGTTTAAATCTTGATTACAATGTTCATGTTGGTATTTTAACAGTTCCGGTGATCAACAAAAGACTAAACCGAATGTTCTTGAGGACACCAAGTACATTGTCTTTGGTTCAAGCTTATTCAAGCTATTTGAGAAATGCTTCAAGTGTGACACACCAGCCAAGGTAAAATTCAGCCGTCCATTCTATGGTACACTAGTGGAGGTCAGACAGACGTGTAGGAAACGTGGCTGTGGCCAGATGATGACATGGAGGAGCCAACCCATGATCGGCAACACCGCTGCTGGAAATCTTCTTCTGTCATCAGCAATCTTGACATCAGGATGTAGCCCGAAGAAATTCCTGCGGGCATTGACTTTGATGAATGTTGCAACAATTTCGTACACGACATTCTTCAACCATCAAAATTGGTATGTGGTTTTTTTGGGTGTTAAATTGAAAAACTTTACAAATTCTTGCTGTTAATGGCCTTTCCCTTGTTTCTTTGAAGAACTGTGGTTGCATGCGAATTGCGAAAAGATGTCACAATAAATTTTTGTAAATCTTAGCACTTAAAACAGTCAAACAGAATTTTGATTATCTAGTTGAAAAAAGAAGTGAAGTACTGTGCATACATTTTCATGGCTTTTATTTACTTGTAGGTACCATCAACCAGCCATCAGTGGTGTGTGGATGACCGAGCAGGAGGACTTGGTGAAGGAGCTACGTGGGAAGAAGGGGGGAATATTCCTGGGTACAGACATGCGGGCTGATAGTATGGGGCACTCTGCCAAGTTTGGTTGCTATAGCACGCTGGAGATGAATGCCAACAAAGTCCTCCACATAGAGCATGTACAGGTAATTTTGATTTCAAGTAGAGTACCCCAGGATCATCGTTCCAGGCTACTTATGTTACTATCCAACATTTTGGATTGTGTTACACTAGACCGCTTGTTTGCCTCATTTAAATGTGTCCACTTACAACCTAACCTTTTTAAAGAATGTTTTTCCCCTTTTTTAACAGAAAAATGAGTGCGGCAATAAGGCCAATCTAAGGCTACATAAAAAAAATGAATTGTTTCTCATCAGAACCTTTTTGAAAAAATGGTCCGTCAGGGCATTTTATATTTTATATTTTATAGAATAAAAATGTCGCCGAATCTTTGAAACTGGTATCTGACTAAACAACTACAGGCGCGCTGGTTTCGTTCGTGCCTACCGCATATACATACATGTACATGTTGATGAACCGGGCGTTGGTGGTAAGCGCTGATGTGCATTTAGCTCTGATTGGATAATTTTTGTTGCGACCTGCGAACGTAGGTTACTACTTCCGTGGCTCAGCTGCGCGGCAGAGCATGTACGCTACCCAGAATGCCGTGCGTTTTTCTACACAGAAATCTATGAAGCTCGTCAGGTGTTTTCCAGCGCCCAGTTATAGTATGGGCGCCACCGTGTGCGGGGGTGAAAGCGCTAGTTGACAAAAGCTTCGTTGGGACATTGCATTCTTTATCTAAATTACAAATTGTTTTCGTTGATTTACTTTCCAAAACTGACCAATGCACACATTTCATATAGAATAAAAGCTCAAATAATGTTGGTAGAAACTAGAAACACAAAAATATAGTTAAGTCGATTTATTTTCTCATATAATTTTGAGCACCCCAGGTTTTTTTTAATGAAAGAGGCCCCACAGACACCGTTCTCACTACTATTATACTCGGCTTCTCCGATCTCCTGTCCGCCGTCGATTTAGATTTTTCCGGCTTGCTTCTGCTGGAACATGTATGGCCACTAAAAACATTCACTTGGCCCGCGTGAGTTTTAACTGTTATTGCTTTCAACAGCGTGTTTTTACAGCATATATACAAAATAAAAAAAATAAAAATCTCGGAATTTTCGGGCGTCCGGTACATTTATATTTTGTTTATAAAATATAAAAAAATATCCACCCGGCCCGAAAAATTGGCCCGGCCGCTGATGAGAAACAATTAATTTTTTGTATGTAGCCTAATGGAAAAAGAGGGACTTGTTAGGACGCTGATGTGGGTGGACAACCAGCTATTGACGATATCAGCGATTGTTACCGATAGACACCGTCAGATAGCGAAGTACCTGAGGGAGCAGCTGGTGCCTTCAGGAGTTAAACATTATTTTGATGTCTGGCATGTTGCAAAGGGTAAGTAAATATTTTTAATGTTTAATACTTTTTGTTTAATTCAAATAACTTTGTAACAGATAAAAGTAGAACAAATACAACAAAATACTCCACAATATTCAACAAATCTTCAGACAGTGTTTTTATTTTCGTTTTTCTAATTAAAACTGACCTGTATTCTGTCTCCCAAAATAAAGTTGGTTTTAGCTTTCCCTTGCTTGCATTTGTGCATATCCCTCAGTCAGTTTTCATGGCTTTAGATAATGCACACATGGATTTGTTTTTAGGACATTTTGTATGAATAGTCTTGATTGCATTTTTCCATAGGACTGAAGAAGAAACTTACTAAACTAAGTAAGCTCAAAGAATGTGATGTAATTCAACCTTGGATTCATGCCATCACTAACAACGTCTACTGGGTTGCCTCGTCCACTCTCGGTGGTGATCAAGACCTGATGTTGGCAAAATTTGACAGCGTCCACAACCACTTACTCAACACCCACACACATGACAATGCTCTGTTCCCAAGATGCGCACATGGGGCCTTGGAAGAACGCCAGTGGTTAGTTCCAGGTAAGACTTTTAGTTACTTAATTAACATTCATATTGCTTTGATTAGAACAAACCTGTCTTTCAACCAGACAGATTGAAGGTTTTTTTCTGTGAAGATGAGCATAATATATGCTCCTTGTGTGATAGAGCTAAAAACAATTTTTTGCTGTTAATTTAATTTAAATCTCAAGCTGATCTCTGGATGACAAATATAATGTACCAAGCACCCTGTGATTTTTGTTGTGTGACATCTACAAAACCTGAAAAGTATCACAACGCTGTGTGCCACAGAAAATTGGACCAACTAATCTGTAGAATTTGTTTTATTTATGTGCTAGGAACAAAAGCGGCACAGGAGATGGGAAAAATCCTCGGTTCGGTCCATCTTCGCAAGGATATCAAGATGCTGTCAACATCAATGCAAACCTCCAATGTTGAGTCATTCCATGCAGTGATCAACCACTTTGCCCCAAAGATGTTTGTGTTTTCCTTTGAGGGAATGTTGTGTAGGTTAGTAATAAGTATTTAATTTATCTTGTGGTCAGGTTCTCAATGACTGATCTTCCCCTCTAACCTTTAATGGTTATTCAGGTTTGCAAATGGTGGTGTAAATCTATGTTGAAAAGTGGGTGGGATGATGTTGAAATTGTACATTACCAATTTCTGATAAGTTTAGTGTGAAATTTGTCCTATCATTTTTGTTTATATGCTCGGGATGGTCAATCACATGGAGTGTTTACTTTATTTGAATTTGTCAAAATAGGCCAGTTCTTTTTCAGCACTGGTTTTTTATTTATTTATTTATTTTAGATTTTCCTATTTTTTTTTTATAGAATCTACTTAGCAGCTCTACACTACAATGAAAATGCAGGACGAAGACAAGCCAGAACGAGAAAGGGCGACCTAAGATTCTCAGTAGTTTACCCTCGATCAAAACAAGACAGCGGAGGTTACACAGTCCAGAAGCTACTTGTCAATAGCACTTTCAGTAAGTATTATGTATTTTGTACAGTTTCGAACCTGCTGAAAAAAACAGGCATGCAAGTTTGCAGTGGATCAGATGATTTCCTAATTTTTAGTTTCTCAGCTGCATTGAAAACTGAAAAACAGTATACAAATTCTTTCTGTTCATGGTACATGTACTTTCCTCGCTTTTTGAAAAACTGTTCAGGTGCAGATTGGGGGGGGGGTAATTTTTTTTTTTGGGGGGCGGGGTTTAACGCCCCCCCCCCCCCCTCCCCTGCTTGGACTTAAAAGAATAACAGGTTTTCTATCAGACATAAAGAAAAAGAAAAACCTGCCACCCCCCCCCCCCCCCTGAACCCAGAACAAATCCAAGATCCGCCCCTTGCTGTTTTTGCATGTGTGACTCTTTTTGTTCTTGCATTGTGTTGACTCCTGTATGGTTCTTTTTAAATCCACCCCGACTCACAGAGAGATTGTCATTATATGGTGTTACCTCAAACCTTACTAGATTGTATTTCTGCCCTGCAAATTTTCAAATCCTACATAATGATTTTATTTATTTTATTTTATTTTTCATAAAAACAGACTATGCAAAAAAAATCATGCATAAGGCAGTGGTTCTTTGTCAGCAGGGTGACAAGACATCAAAACAAATGCATCCGCAGCTGATGTGTAACCCTGGGCCATTGACATCAACCTTCACACGGCCTGAAAAAGATGCAGCAGTTGCAGGTTTCGTGTCAAGGTTTGCAAAAGTAACCCAACCTGTTGGCAGACCGCAACCAACACCAGGCCAGGAGGAGCCACCAGGTGGATCACAAACCGTTGTTGGTCCAGGGAAAACGACCACAGGGGTGCAAGTGAAAGGAAAGAGAAGGAAGGAAGTCGAGCAACATGTGCCCCCAAAACGTACTAAGAGAAAAACAGCTAGAAAATGATTTGGTACACTGTGCATGCTTAGGTGGTTTTTTTTCGGGGGGGGGGGGAGGGGGGCGTTACCAGGGGAGTACAATTAACTTTGTTTAAAGACAGAATGACGTGGCCTGTACACATTATTGTTATTCTATTCTTGTATTTTACAATTTATTACCCCCAAAATGTACTAAGAGAAAAACGGCTAAAACAAATGATTTGGTACATGTGCATGCTTAGGTGGTGTTTTTTTTGTTTTCTTAGGGGGGGTGGCGTTATAAGGGGAGTACAATCAACTGTTTGAAGACGGACTATGACATGGCCCGTACATATTATTGTTACTCTATTCTTGTATTTTTGTTTGGTTTAACCAAGTATCTACAGGATTTTGATTCAGTTGTTTTCGTCATCAAGGGGCAACTTTTTTAATATTGATATTTTAACCTCAAAAATAAACTCTATTGTTGGTTGCAAATACATACATATTTTGTGTTGTCATTTATTACAAAAGTACATGTACTAAGGTTTTTTTAAATTTCAGTTCTTGGCATCTTTCTGCCACACCAAGTTTGTAATGTTGTTACCATGTTACCATTGTGTATTGTTGGCAACATAGAACAAGTTTATTTCACATTAGTGATAAATTAATCAACTTCAACCCACAAAATAAAAGCACAAAATAATTTGTGACTCCCTCCGGATCATTATAATTAAGGAAAATGTTACTAATTAAAACAATAAACCAAAGCAAAGCCGCCTAATCCAATGGTGGATACGAAAATCCTTTGTACTGTCCATCGGGGTTTGGGAACGTCCTTCGTATTGCTGCCATTACACATGATGGCAGTGGCACCCGGTTGAAGCGGCCAAGATAGCCCCAACACCACCTGACCACTTGCCGATATGCAACATGGCGATATTTTCTATAAAACAAAACAAAAAAACAAACAAAATTATTAACCTAACATTTGTGATTTGCATGGAATGGAGTGTCGATATTGTTTGTAAACACCACGTGAACCTAAATTGCTTTAAAATTATAACCATGCCAAAACGCAATTATGATCCAAAGTAAACAGTTACATGCATGTAATGCATGTACAATAAGATATACATTTATGTAGATGCACATGGGTCAACGAAGTTCATATTCAGATGTGCAGATACTCTGAAGTAAACAGCGATGCTTATTCTGGTCAATCAAAAGTACATGTAATCTGCTTCGTATGCAGAACATTCAAAACTGACATAGCTCTACAATATTAATTGATGGTACATTGGCTTAGTACATACAGTCAACACTCAAATCACTTACTGGTCAAGCGTTCCTTCAACTGCATCTCTGCCATAGTATGCTCTGTATTGAAGGTATGCTGTTGCAAGTACTCCTGGGTGGAGGCATATTGCATCAAACCAATCATGGATTGTAAGGCACTGGTTCGGATCATCTATGTTGATGTCCAGCTTCCGCATCATGCTCTCTGTTTTCTCAACTTCTTTGCAACATATACAGTTTGGTAGCAAAGGCTGAAGGACACAATGCCCACACAAACACCTAGTATTACCAAAAAAACAAGTTTGGAAAATATAGTTTTAGTAACTTTGTCACTGGGGTTGCACTTCTTGAAAATTGATCTTGAAATACATCCCCCCATGATGAACTGACAGGTACCCGGTACATCTTGAAGGAATACATTTTTCCATGGACAGATCAAACATGCAGGGGGTACAACAACCTTTAGTTAGATTTGAAGGGAAAGACAACAAATAAAATTGTCAAAATGCTCAAAGCATGATGGTAAAAGATCATGATTTTATTTGAATTTTGAGCAGTGATTCCCATCATGTCTTCATAAAATACTTGCTAATTTTGCCAATAAGTCACAAAACGCAAGACAATAATTAACACCCCCCCCCCCACATTTCTACTGACTGCATGTGTTGTTCACATGTCATTTAAAGGGTATTCACACCATTCATTGTACACGTACACGTACACTAGCACTACATGAATGGAGGTAGAAAACAAACCTTGGGTCTCCATCATATCATATGTTCGTTCATGTTTTTGTCAAGTATGGCCTTAGGCTATAACTATTTTTTGACAGCAAAAATGAACTGATCAAACGAAGCATCAATCAGTATGTTATTCATGAATCATTTCGTGGGCTTACCAGTCTGTGTTTAGCCGTCGATCGTCAGGGTTTGGCTCGTCGTCTTCGGCCTGACGATCACCGTCACCGGGCTGGTTAACAGCAGGCACCGCAAGTGGCTCGAACCGGTATGGCTCAGCGCCACGTTCTTCGTCTTCTTCGTCTTCTTCGTCACCGTCTTCGTCTTCGCCTTCTCTCTCGTCTGGTGAGCTCCCCTCATCGCTAGAGCTGCCATCACTGTCCTCAGAAGTACCTCCACGAAATGCCTCTTCCTCATCTATACTGTGGTCTTCCCAATACTCGCTGCTATCGGACATTTTTCGCTGTTTTTCGGTCGAAAATAGTTGTCCGCTGTTATTCCGCATTGCATTGTACGGTAAAAATGCACGCACACGATCGACCCGAGTAAATCGTCATGGGTAGTACGTCACACACAAAGTATGAATTATTCATGAGTTAAGGGCTTTTGCTGAAACTGAGTTTTCTGGGTCGTAGAACGCCGATCAATTTTGTTGTTTTTTTGCATGAAGGAACAAGTTTTATTGAATACTAATGATATATTAGTAATCATTATACATTTCTCGAACAAAAAACAGCAACACAGCCTTTATCATTATTCCGTTGTAGTCCATCTTTAAATAGCGCACGTATCTACCAAGACTGGTACTCTAGGCACTGTGTAATTATTATACCTGCTTATTGGGCATGCGAAACATTCCAAATACCATCTCGGCTCTCTGGAGAGTTTTCAGCTCAATTCTGCCTCACAGGTACCCATTTCACTTATGGGTGAGGAGAAGCAAGTGGCAAAGTGCCTTGCCCAAGGGCACATGGACCTTAGGTCCAGGCCAGACTCGAACCCACAACCTGCAGCTTTACCCTACAGATGGTGAAATTAGTGCTCCAGATCACAAGGCCACGGCACTCCAGAAGTCAATTTTTATAGATGAATTTTGTTCTTCTGTTTTAGATGCTGGTGATGATTCCACTTGTTCTTCTAATACAGCGTGTTTTGTGGGCTATAGGTCCGTAGATTCCTGAAGAGATTGGAGGAGAAGAGAAGAGAGCCGTTGTTGTTTCGGCCTCCGCCTGGCCTGACGGATGAGAGAAGAGTTGACCTGCAGAGACAGATTGACCAACACAGAGAGGACGCACCCGGTAAGAACGTCCAAGAATTGTGTTACTCTATGCGATTTCATCAGTTAAGACTCTTCACATGACATTCAAAGATTTTTAGATTGTTTCCCCGACTCTGTGAAGTACCTAGTAATTTTGTTTTCGTTAAAGTTAAACAAGGAAATTAACTAAAGCGGGGTTTGAACCTGCCAACCTGTCTAACGTAGTTTGTTCTGTTCATATTTCTTAGGTTTTTTCCTATTATCGGATCACATTTTCATACTATTCTTGTTTACAACACATTGGCCAAGCCCGTCTAACGTAGTTTGGTCTGTTCATATGATGATTTCTATGTCCTCGGGCTGACAAATTTTGGGTTTTTCCGCATCCTCCCTTAGATGCTCCAACCCGTTTTATCCAAGGGTTCTACTTGTGGTTGATTAAATAAGATACATTTTGTCTTGATACTTATTTACTCCAGACTAAGCCTACTGGTTGTAGGACTTCGTTCGGAGGTTGCACATACAACCTCTGAAACAGAGTTTGGAACCGCTTTAGTTAGCACGTCTTATTTGAGACTGTGCAGTTCAGGACCCTCATTCACAGTAGCATCTCGCATACCCACCATCGGTCTACGGTGCCATATCATGCATATGTAGTTGCTCTACAGGTAAGTAGAGTGACGTATACTCCCCCCCCCCCCCTCACAGTAGTGTGGTAGGGGTCTACGAACGAATACTTACCTATAGAGCTCCCCCCGCCTCCCCACTTATTCTCGATCTTGTGGTTGTGGGAGGGTCAACACATTGGACAAGCCTGTCATCACATTTTCATACTATTCTTGTTGACAACACATTGGCCAAGCCTGTCTAATGTAGTTTGTTCTGTTCATATTTCTTAGGTTTTTTCCTATTATCGGATCACATTTTCATACTATTCTTGTTTACAACACATTGGCCAAGCCCGTCTAACGTAGTTTGGTCTGTTCATATGATGATCTCTGTCCTCGGGCTGACGAATTTTGGGTTTTTCCGCATCCTCCCTTAGATGCTCCAACCCGTTTTATCCAAGGGTTCTACTTGTGGTTGATTAAATAAAAGCATTTTACGGGAAGGGCGGTATAATGACCAACAAATTATTAGCAAAACCACCTTAAATTGATTTCTTGCCAACGCCGAGCAATTCATATTTTACCTAGACTGTATATACCACGGCCTATTGTCAAACAGATTACAAAGGCAGTTTTTTCGAGGGTGGTGTACATCTTACACTATCGGAAACAGTCTTCGATTAACACAATCCGGCATCCAAACGAATTTACAGTCATCACAAACACATTTTCGTGCAATATAGTTAATAACCATGAGCTTTATTTGTTACGATACTTTCACTGACGTCGACCACATTATTGTTTAATGTGCATTACAGAAGGTGGTTGTCAGTGAATTCTAAAGTACTTGAAAATCTGCCAGGAGACAATGCTACGTTCTGGATGACAGCATCATTTCACAAGTTTAGAGTTGCATCCAGAAAGATGCGATGGCTCCTGGATGGCAGAGTTCACATACACTTGTAGGCCTTCTATACTGACACCGTAAACACCTACCTTCGCTATGCAGGCACTGCCACCTCATTTTCCATCTGCCAAATTGAAAAGTTCCTTCGAGGTTCTGTCGGGTTCTTCGGTGATGAATATTGTGTCGACGTTCTGCATCATCATCATCAGGTTGTGGTACTGGTGTTAGCAGCCATGATCGAAGGGGGTATGCAGAATTGCCTAGAAGGTGACCATCGTTTGCAAGACCATTGGCTAGTTGAGGCTTGAGCGAGTCCACATAAACGAATCATGGGTCGAGCCTGGCCACTTGGCAACAATATTTGTGAACCTCTTTTGGTGGTCGCAAACCCCCTGGACATTTATAGCGTGGTAGTTATGTCTGCATAATGTATAGGCACCTTTCTCACGTGCAGGACATTTAATCTGGACAAGTGATCCCGTCAAGGCATCCCAAAACGTTTGCAATCCGACGATGATGTTCATCGTAGAAACCTTCTTTGATCAGATTCTGACTGGCTTATGTTCCTCGGAAATCAAATTATTTGTGGCAAAATTCTTTGAAGGACAGCTGTGACTTGCGTAACAATTCGAGAAGTTGACTAATTCCACTTAAATCTCCATTTGTTAATTAGAAAGAACCTTCGGTGAAAAATCGAAGGGATGTTATGAGCCATACAAGGTGATTTGCTACAAAAACATAACCCAAAGCATGTTATTCTCCATATCGGTACAAATAATGTCCAAGATGATCTGTCTGTACTGGTCTCCAAAATCAAGAGCGTCGGTGAAGAAATCCAAAATACACCAACCACACACTCACAATATCATCCATTGTTCACCGTCAGCATGAAACAATGGAACAGTCATCAAGAATCACGTCTATAAACAGCCAGCTTGAACACGTAGCGGCACTATCGGACTGGGGTTTCATCGGTCACAATAACATCGGTTCATCCCACATCGCCAGAGATGGAGTACACCTCAATCAGTCCGGTATTACCATGTTTGCAAAGAACATTATTAAGCATATTCGTGATCCAAAACCCAATACTACTTTGAATTCGAAACAAAAACGCGAGTACCCTACATATGCCCAAGTTCTTTCAAATCCTGTGCCAAGAGGTCGTGCCGAGCCACTCCTTCCAATGGGGCAACAGCAGGATTTTCGGCAGAGATTCCAGAGGAAAAGAAAGACAATACAATCTCAACTCAAGACGAGGCCAACGGCACAAGATCAGTACTGGCAACAGTACCTGAAATTTGTGTCCCAGGTGATGAACACATGACTGTGACGTCGGAATCCTGTGGACTTGATTATAAGGAAGTAAGTCATGGCAAAATACCTCCACTGCCGACGAAAGGTTTTAAAGTAGCTCACCTTAACATCCACAGTTTAGTGTTTAAAATTGACGAATTAAGACTTTTACTGAGTCAAAAACCATTTCATGTAATTTGTTTGAATGAAACTTTATGTGATGCAACAGTTACTGATAATGAGTTATCTATCAATGGATATTCGATAATAAGAAATGACAGGACGAGACGTGGTGGGGGTGTAGCTATTTACATCTCCAATAACTTCAGTTTCAATAGACGGGAAGATCTAGAATCGAGCGAAATTGAAAATATTTGGGTGGAAATTCGCTTTAGTAAAAGATCCCCAGTTCTATTAGGAGCCATCTATCGACCACCCAACTCTAATAAGCAGTTTTTTGAGCACTTGAACACTAGTCTCGCAGCAGCTTGTAATGATAACAATGAGGTTATTTTACTAGGCGATTTTAATTGTAACTTCGATAATACTGTTTCAAATTCTAACATAGATGACTTAAAGTTTTATACTGAAATGTACGGCCTCACACAAATTATTAAAAGCCATACTAGGGTTACTAATCACTCTAGAAGTCGTATTGACTTGACCTTCGTTAGCAATCCTGAAGCGTTTACCAATAGTGGAGTATTTTGTACCAGTATTAGTGATCACTTTTTGACATATGCCATTAGAAGATACGGCCACAAATTAGGTAGTCGTGGAGGACATAAGTACATTAAATTTAGACCATTTAACAAGCTAAATGAACATGATTTTATTAACTATTTAATACATTTGCCTTGGAATATAATTGATGAAGTAAGTGATGTAGATGTTGCTTGGCAAACGTGGACATCTATGTTTATGGACGCTGTGAATACACATATTCCATTGTACAATGGATCGTGCACGAAGAGAATCAGGCAAAATGCATGTTCCTGGATTACACCAGATATTGTTTTACTAATGAAGGAACGTGACAAAACTCACAAAGCAGCGGTAAAAAACAACTGCCCTGAGTTATGGAGTCATTATAAATATTTGCGTAATAAGGTCACACATACAATGCAAAGACAAAAGTCCAATTATTATCGAGATTTTATACGTGATAATGGTAATAATAGTAAGAAAATGTGGAGGTGTATGAAAGAGGTTATTGGAAAAGACGACCGTACTCAGCCAACTTCCATTACAGTTAATGGCTCACCTTGTACAGACGCTTTTCAAGTCGCCAATACATTCAACGAATATTTTGTTACTTGTGCCCAAAAGGTTACTGAAACGATACCACCTGTAACGAACACTGATTGTTCAGCAAGGGATGCTTCTCCTGATGGGTTGGTTTTTAACTTGACGCCGGTAACATCAGTATTTGTTGAAAAAATGATAAAGAATATGGACGTTGGCAAGTCTACTGGAGATGACCAGATAAGTTGTCGTATTTTAAAAATTGCATTGTCCGCCATCCTTCCTTCACTCACTAACATTATTAATTTATCATTAACAAGTGGTCATGTTCCTAAAAGTTTAAAGAGGGCTAAAGTAACGCCTTTGTTTAAATCTGGAGAAACATCTGATGTTGCGAATTATCGGCCAATTTCTGTTTTGCCGGTTTTGAGTAAAATATTAGAAAGAGCAGTATATGAACAGTTATATAGCTTTGTTAATGATAATGGGCTTATGCATCCTAACCAATCTGGTTTTCGTCCACAACACTCCACTACAACCATACTTGCAAAGTTAGTAAATCAGTGGAGCAGAAATGTTGATCGTAATGAATTAAATGGTGTGGCATTTATCGACCTCCGTAATGCGTTTGATACAGTAAATCATAATATTCTTCTTACTAAATTGAAGTTACTTGGATCTTCTGACAGTGCACTTAATTGGTTCACCAGTTACTTGTCTGGACGGACCCAAAGAGTTTGTTTCAATCATGAATTTTCTGACTCGCTTTGTATTGTTAATGGAGTGCCGCAGGGATCCATTTTGGGCCCTCTCTTGTTTTCTGTGTATATGTTAACACAATGCCAACTTCCGTCACTGACGGTATTATAGATATGTATGCAGACGACACAACGCTCACGGTTAATGGTAAAACGAGTGTAGAGGTTGAAAGGAAACTGTCTTTTGCACTTCATAAACTAAGTAACTGGTTGAATGAACATCGTCTAGTATTGAATTACGAGAAAACAAATGTAATGATTATAGGATCTAGACATAAGTTGAATAATATCCCGCAATTCGAGGTCGAAGTAAATGGTCATGTACTTAAACGTGTTAATAAAATTAAGTGTCTTGGAGTAGTTGTTGATCAAGAATTAAAATGGACTGATCATGTTAACAAAATAGTGAGTATAGTGCAGGGAAAATTAGGGATGTTGAGGAGGGTTAAACCGTATTTACCACTCAACTCCCTCAAATTACTTTTCAATGCATTTGTTCTGCCGCATTTTGACTACTGCTCTCAAATCTGGTCGGAAAGATTGTCTTTACATACAGACAAACTCTGTAAGTTACAGAAGTATGCCGCCAGAATAATTTTGAGCAAAAGCTATGATACTCCGTCGAGAGAATTATTTGAAGAATTAAACTGGCTCCCATTATCAAAACGATTTGCATATCTGAGAGCAGTACTCGTGTACAAATGTACTCACAATCTTGCTCCAGCGTACCTTACAGAAAATTGTGTAAGAGTTGATGATAGACACGGGTATGGTACGAGACAGTCCACATTAAAACACTTGGTTATACCTAAGTACAGAACTGACTGTTATAAGCACAGCCCTTTTTTAACAGCTATTACCATTTGGAATAATTTAAGTTTAAATGTCGGATGTTCTCCTTCACTTGAGCATTTCAAGAAATCGATGAAACAATGTCTTTTAACATCTTTTTAATACGTCTGCCCTTTTAATGTCCATTTCGTGTTTATAGTACTTACCATTTGATTTTTGTTATTTAGATTTTTATACATTTATGTATTTTAAATTCAAATTAACTATGAGTTAGTGTTCATATGGATGTGTACATAATGTTTTTGGTTGTATTGTATGTTTGTATATTATTGTGTTTATGTTTGCATATCTGTTTGTATGGTTACGTACTATAAATTTTGAGTATTACATATATGTATTTCTTATCATTTTTATTTATATTTAGAATTGTTATATTTTAGCTTTTAATCGAGTTTTTTTTTACCATCAAGTATTCTTATACTTATTGTATTTTGGGTTTTTCTTTTAAAATAATTTTATGTTCTTTTTGCTTCTAAATTTAAATACTGTTTTATTGTAATTTTATAATATTATACAGGGCCCCATGGAAGACCACATATTGCTGTGAATGAGAAACCCTGGTTAAATATAAGAAATAAAATGATCTGCGTGGCGGGTATCGCATGCGACCTCTGTGTCGGATGTTCAACTTGATCACGGAGAAAATCTTTCACCTCCAACAGTACATGCATTGGCATTCGATACCTATTTATAAGTTCCACGTCGTCGTAAATGCCAGTGGCTGTAACCTATCACATAATACTCGCTGGCGGCGAAGAGTACGCCTGTTTTCCTCCTCCAGCAGAATCACAAACACTGCAGCCGTTTCATTTTAGCGCTATGCGGAGATCCGTAAGCTTTTACGGGAACGCTGGAGTTCCCGCAAAACAATTGCCCTTTTACGGACGTGTTCTGCGGATTCGCTATTATGCGGATACTTCGTGAATATGGCGCAAACCATAACGGAGGCTTAACGGATCCGTTAAAGCGTGCGGATGCTTTGTGAATAGGGTCCCAGGTCACTTCGTGAAGGTAACTTCCAGCTGTACGTGGAATCCATGGCGCAGATCATGCCCTGGATCATTCGCCCTAGATCACACGCACTACTCCAGATGGCTTCTTGTAAACTACAGAGTTTGAAGAACAGGCCATCAAACGATGGTGATGGCGACACTGGACACCATCAACATGACCAGCAACCTGGAGTACAAGCAGCATTCCCGAGGGATATGACAGTGCTGGAAGATATGGGGAATCAATTGCTAGAACACAGCCAAGACCTACTAGTCATTGACACTCGCGACATCATGGACACCCAAGTGGCTGAAACGGTGAGAAGAATCGAGACCCTTGGTGAGAAGCAGTTCCAAAAGTTGGTGACAGAAAGGCTAGAGCAGTGTACAACACCTGTGACACAAACACTTCCAAAGAACAAGTTTCCACTGTTCAGTAGGCCACCGGTCAAGATTATGCCAAAACAGCTCCCAGCACTGAAGAGTCACTGTGGTCTCTTTTTAAAGGTTGTACATCTCCTGTCAGACACGGGATGAAAACATGGACAATTTCTTCTCCCATGAAAACCAGGAAGCCCGCCAGCTCTGTCAACTGGAGGAAAATGCCGATTGGAGTTAAAGAAGATCTAGTTCGCTGCCTGGAATCAGATCTGATCAAAAACAATAGTGCTCCTGTGGCTAATGCAACAATTATCGATGGTGCAGCTATGGTTCAAATGCTAAATCCTGGACCATCAAGAACATTTCAGGAGTATGGGGAAAGAGTTTTTGCACCATACATCTCTGCTCACCTTGAGAAAAGCATCCGCGGCGACCTTGTATGGGATGTATAGCTAAGTGCCAGCCTGAAAGTCTCAACAAGACAGAAGAAGGGAAAGGCACCAGGAAAAGGGTGGCTCCTTCTACTGTGCTGCCAACAAACTAGAAGGACTTCCTTCAAGTCAATGAGAACAAAACCGAATTGTTTGCTTTCCTGTCACGCGAAGCTGTTCAAGGAACTGTATGCAACAGATATAAGTGGAGTACTCTGCTCTCCTGCTGAGTCATATACTTGGCCCGCCTTGCCGTATGTACGCAAGGAGAGGCTGACACTCGTCTACTTCTGCATGTGACAGATGCTGTGCAGGCAAAAGGGGTGTAAGAAGGTAACCCTACGTACCGTTGATACTGATGTGGTGGTACTGACTGTGGCGTCTTTCAGCAAGACAACTCCTGATGAGCTGTGGGTTGCCTTTGGTGTCGGGTCAAGCTTTCGGTACATATAGCTGTTCACGAAATGGTTGCCACAAGGAATCCAACACAGTGTCTGACTCTCCCAGTCTTTCACGCTTTCATCAGGTGTGACACTGTATTTGCATTTGCTGACAGAGGAAAGAAGACTGCCTGGAAAACTTGGAAGTCATTCCCAGAGGTGAATGATGCTTTCACTGCGAACTCCTATGCATGCCAAGTAGGATGAGTGAAGGATCAATGTTACTGCTGGAGCGATTTGTGGTGCTGAATTACGACCAAACCAGTGAGAGCATGGAAGTGAATGATGCCAGGAAACAGCTCTTCACACAGAAGTCTAGAACTCTCGAGAACATTCCTCCAACCCAGGCAGCACTAAAGTAGCACATCAAGCGCACTTGCTACCAGGCCAACTGTTAGAACCAGACATTAGCCAAAGATCCAGAGATGCCAGAGCCATCTGACCGGGGTTGGACCAAGGAAACGAACTGGGTGGCAGCCTTTTTTTTTACCACTCTCCCCGAGGCATCAAAAGATATGATGCACCATTGGTATTGATATTGAAATTGATATTAGGAATTATTGTATAGTAAGGCCAAATAAAAATAAAAACATGTTTAGCGTCATGCCGTTTTTTAAAATGCCGTTTTCTCAAAATTGCCGCCTGACACATCTTAATTCGAGTCATGTAGTGAACATGTCACACCCTATCTTCCAATTTAAAATTAAAATATGGTTCACCCACGATTAAAAACCAAAATTCAAGTGGGTCGATCATGTATGCACCGTACACGACTACACGTCACACCCTAGCCTTCCTATTAGAACAAATATATTCCAAGGGCATGTACACAGTGATGCTAAAGTCTAAAATACGATCTTAAAATTGTATTATCTTAGAAAAAATATATACAAAATATGGTTTTAATTTTTTTTTTACCAATAGGCCTATGGTCAAATTTATCATTAAAAAAAAAAAAAAAAAAAAAAAAAGGAGGCAGTCTCAAAAGGAAGCGGGCGGTGACGCTAAACATGTTTTTTTTAAATTTGGCCTAAATATCGTTTAACTGACCTGTCCGAAGTCTTACAATCACGGAAGTCGAAACAAAACCAAGGCGTTCATTTTCAACCGGCGTCGTGATCTTGATTTTGTTTTTATAAAACAATATTACAGGATATCTAGCGCAATTATTTTGCTTGATGCGTATAATCATTTACTTTCAAATTAGGCCGTGTCCGAAACGAGTGTCTAGAGCTACGGTCTAGTTGGGAGATATTGCAAAAGTACTACGGACGGATACGTAGGTTACGTACCCCGATAAGGTATCACAATGTGCATGCTGATTGGATGGCGCTTACTGGGCTCTAACAAAGGGTTTATATACGTGTGTGTACATGTCAATACCGCAAATGGAGGGCTTTTATGTAAGTACACACTCACATACTGAAGACACCTTGCAAACCGAGCGCATCCTCGGTATTAAATATTGTGAAAAATGGCACTTTCGTGGCCGTTTTTGACTGTTGGTTAAATATCAAAGCGTTTGGGAGGAGTCCTCAGTTGACGCATAAGACCTGACGTGGGGCAGTATGCACATTTTTTACCCCGTCAAATAAAACGCAAACAGTATTACCCTGAATGGCATAGCGCCCTCCGTTGGTTTCCATAAGTGGCGCGTGTGACAACGACGTAAATACGTACATACATGTACATTACATGTCTCTAGCTAAACTAGTCCAGACATGTCTTAACTATTATAACGTTGTTTTGGCCTAAGTGTAGTGAGGCATATTGTAGTTTATGCGAAGACGTGGTCATTTGCAGCTAGCTAGGTGTACCATGGAGCTGGAATAAATTCGTGGATAGATGGTAAGTAGAGCAATTGTATTTGGAAGCTTGCATGTTACTCGCTATGTCATTGTAGCTCACTCTATGACATATATGACATGCTAATTTACGTTGTAATGTAATTTGTAGTCATGGCCTCGATCTGTCACTCTAGTCTATAGGATGATGTGGGAAGTGAATATGCCTAATTTCAGAATAATAGAAGTTATAACCAAATTTAACTGCTTTATTTTGCCAATGCAAGCATGAGTTGTTGAGCACCGTGCGAACAAGAAATAGTTAATTGTAGTTATTGTATAAATAATAAAACAAATAAGTAGCCACAATTATTAATATTTACTTGTATTATCAGTTTAATGGTATATTGTTGTTGTACTTGTGTTGTTGTCTTGTTACAGCTAGCTAGTCTAGGTGTGGCTGACAGAACTACCATAACAAACATGAAACGGAGTAGTCGTCTTGATGGAACCTTGACAAATCACCAACATCATGAAGGGGAGAACGTAATCGCACTGTGGCCTCCAGATTCATCATGGTATCCTGCCGTAATAATCTCCTTCACCAAAGGTAAGCCTCTAAAAGGACATATGACGAAAACAAATGGAATTCCCCTTGTAATTTGTGGGTTCACGTTAACCTTGCGTCAAGACCGTGCTGTAAAACATATTTACTTAACCGATTTCTAACAATTGCACAAAATGATTTCGAGCGCAGGAAATTATTTCAAGCGCACAAATTATTTCGAGCTCATAAAATTATTTTTTTCGAGCGCACGGGAAATGATTTCGTGGGCACGAAATGATTTTGTGGGCACGAAATGATTTCGTGGGCAGGAAATACAAAACTAAATTTATTTTGTCACGGTGATTACTATTCGTCATATGCCCCATTAGTAGGTAAGAAATGTAATCCATAATGTAGAATCCCATTTGTCACACATAAATTAAGACAGCTGTATACCCTCTTACATCCCCCCATGACTTGTACCACATGTAAATAAACAATGCCATTTTTCCTAAACTTGCTTCCCCCCCCCTTCAGAACCAAAAATATATATGATCTGTAAACAACAAATACTTTTCAACATTCCTCTCCCACTACTCCCAATTGCATGTAATCCCTTTAAAGTTTAATTAGTTGAATTTGTGGCTTCCTTATCAGGAAAGTACTGCGTCCGGTACACTGATGGTGTGACACGCTGCCTATTTGCACCAGGTGAGAAAATTACCATAGAATGCATTAATTAACAACAGACAGGTTAGGAAGAATACAAATGAAATGCGTAATTCTTCCAAATAGGCACTTGGGGAGACAAATTAGCATAAGTTTTTAGGTAATAAGGAGACAGTGGCACTTAGGGAGACATTTTAGTGTCTCCCTAAGTGTCTACCTACCCTAAAAAACGATATTTGGGAGTTATTTTTGTCCTAGAACAACATATTTTGGTCTAAATAGCAAATTTTGAAGATCTTAGACAAAAGGGTTAGGGTAAACAAGTTAGGACTGTTTTAAGTTTGTGTACATCTCTATGGGATTGTCTCCCCAAGTGCCTATTTGGAGGTATAATAATAATAATAATTACCATTATTATTATTATTACTATGAACAACGCCTGTATTGTACGCTGACTACAAGTATTTAATTAGTGAACTGCTCAGTCTTAGAAGTCATATAATGAATGCACATGACACAAATTCTCATTTGAATTACATATCTTTTTATGAAGAGGATAACTACCGGTATGTCGTCAGTTAAGTTGCACATCAAGGGCGAATGTGGTTGGGGTGGTTGCTTGTGATGGTGTTCTTGGCTAGTATATTTTAGAGATAACCCAAAGAAATTGTTATTTGTTTAAAATTAAATGTGATTTTGATTTGATTTTTATGCCAGGTGGCCCATCCGCTGTTCTCGAGTCCGCACTTAAATGGTTCAGACAGTCTACAAAGCAGTTCCAGTTGGGATGATGGCCCACAGGCTGATTCTGGTACAGGACCTGCCGTTTGTCCTCCTCCATATGAGGTAATTCACACAAACTCAACTTGTTTTCAGAACCCTATCAAATATTCACTCTGGGTGCCCAGAAGCCAGAAACAAATTTATAAATCAAGTGTTTTTTGCAAGCACCCCCCCCCCCCCTTAACCCCCCGCCCACCCCCCCCCCCCCCCCCCCTTAACCCCCCGCCCACCCCCCCCCCCCCCCCCCCCACACCCACCCAAGTGTGTAAAGGCCTTCGATCGTGGACGGGGTATTGTCCGACCGTCTTCCCTCTTTTGTTTATACTCTAACGTTTTTTGATGATCGCCATAGGATTTGTACACGGGAAAAGATCGTGGACATTTTGTCAATCGTGGACCCATTGTTCGACTCCCAATTCTTTTGTCCGACGACTACGATTGCCGGTCAATACAAACGCACACCCACCCCTTCCCTCGCCCTCCCACCCCTCCTCACTCCCCCTCCTCCCCACTCCCTCTCCTTCAGAGGGGCAACTAGTCCGAGGCAATTAGGCATATGCGTCTACCCCTAAAGTAAAATAACAGTGGTGTTTGTTCGTTTTTCACTCGTTCTAAATCATAAACGTTTTCTGCATAAGGCAACATAGAAAGTAGTAAGATTTCGATTCATTAGTGAACTTTTTTCTGAACCCTATCAAATATTCACTCTGGGTGCCCAGAAGCCAGAAACAAATTTGTAAATAAAGTGTTTTTTTGCAAGCACCCCTCCCCCCTTCCCCCTCCCCCCTTCCCCCCTTCCCCCTTCCCCCTTCCCCCCTTCCCCCTTCCCCCTTCCCCCTTCCCCCCTTACCATTATTATTATTATTAATATGAACAACGCCTGTATTGTACGCTGACTACAAGTATTTAATTAGTGAACTGCTCAGTCTTAGAAGTCATATAACGAATGCACATGACACAAATTCTCATTTGAATTACATATCTTTTTATGAAGAGGATAACTACCGGTATGTCGTCAGTTAAGTTGCACATCAAGGGCGAATGTGGTTGGGGTGGTTGCTTGTGATGGTGTTAAAATGGATAGTATATTTTAGAGATAACCCAAAGAAATTGTTATTTGTTTAAAATTAAATGTGATTTTGATTTGATTTCTATGCCAGGTGGCCCATCCGCTGTTCTCGAGTCCGCACTTAAATGGTTCAGACAGTCCACAAAGCAGTTCCAGTTGGGATGATGGCCCACAGGCTGAATCTGGTACAGGACCTGCCGTTTGTCCTCCTCCATATGAGGTAATTCACACACACTCAACTTGTTTTCTGAACCCTATCAAATATTCACTCTGGGTGCCCAGAAGCCAGAAACAAATTTGTAAATAAAGTGTTTTTTGCAAGCACCATCTCCCCCTCCCCCCTTCCCCCCTCCCCCTTCCCCCTCCCCCCTCTCCCCTTCCCCTTCCCCCTCCCCCCCCCCCCCCCCCGTCCCCCTTCCCCCTTCCCCCCTTCCCCCTTCCCCCTTCCCCCCTTCCCCCCTTCCCCCTTCCCCCTTCCCCCCTTCCCCCGTCCCTCCTTCCCCCGTCCCCCCTCCCCCTTTCCCCCTTCCTCCTTCCCCCTCCCCCTTTCCCCTTCCCCCTTCCCCCTTACCATTATTATTATTATTAATATGAACAAAGCCTGTATTGTACGCTGACTACAAGTATTTAATTAGTGAACTGCTCAGTCTTAGAAGTCATATAACGAATGCACATGACACAAATTCTCATTTGAATTACATATCTTTTTATGAAGAGGATAACTACCGGTATGTCGTCAGTTAAGTTGCACATCAAGGGCGAATGTGGTTGGGGTGGTTGCTTGTGATGGTGTTAAAATGGCTAGTATATTTTAGAGATAACCCAAAGAAATTGTTATTTGTTTAAAATTAAATGTGATTTTGATTTGATTTTTATGCCAGGTGGCCCATCCGCTGTTCTCGAGTCCGCACTTAAATGGTTCAGACAGTCTACAAAGCAGTTCCAGTTGGGATGATGGCCCACAGGCTGATTCTGGTACAGGACCTGCCGTTTGTCCTCCTCCATATGAGGTAATTCACACACACTCAACTTGTTTTCAGAACCCTATCAAATATTCACTCTGGGTGCCCAGAAGCCAGAAACAAATTTATAAATCAAGTGTTTTATGCAAGCACCCCCCCCCCCCCTTAACCCCCCGCCCACCCCCCCCCCCCCCCCTTAACCCCCCGCCCCCCCCCCCCCCCCCCCCACCCCCTCCACACCCACCCAAGTGTGTAAAGGCCTTCGATCGTGGACGGGGTATTGTCCGACCGTCTTCCCTCTTTTGTTTATACTCTAACGTTTTTTGATGATCGCCATAGGATTTGTACACGGGAAAAGATCGTGGACATTTTGTCAATCGTGGACCCATTGTTTGACTCCCAATTCTTTTGTCCGACGACTACGATTGCCGGTCAATACAAACGCACACCCACCCCTTCCCTCGCCCTCCCACCCCTCCTCACTCCCCCTCCTCCCCACTCCCTCTCCTTCAGAGGGGCAACTAGTCCGAGGCAATTAGGCATATGCGTCTACCCCTAAAGTAAAATAACAGTGGTGTTTGTTCGTTTTTCACTCGTTCTAAATCATAAACGTTTTCTGCATAAGGCAACATAGAAAGTAGTAAGATTTCGATTCATTAGTGAACTTTTTTCTGAACCCTATCAAATATTCACTCTGGGTGCCCAGAAGCCAGAAACAAATTTGTAAATAAAGTGTTTTTTTGCAAGCACCCCTCCCCCCTTCCCCCTCCCCCCTTCCCCCCTTCCCCCGTCCCCCCTCCCCCCTTCCCCCTTCCCCCCTTCCCCCTTCCCCCTTCCCCCTTCCCCCTTCCCCCCTTACCATTATTATTATTATTAATATGAACAACGCCTGTATTGTACGCTGACTACAAGTATTTAATTAGTGAACTGCTCAGTCTTAGAAGTCATATAATGAATGCACATGACACAAATTCTCATTTGAATTACATATCTTTTTATGAAGAGGATAACTACCGGTATGTCGTCAGTTAAGTTGCACATCAAGGGCGAATGTGGTTGGGGTGGTTGCTTGTGATGGTGTTAAAATGGCTAGTATATTTTAGAGATAACCCAAAGAAATTGTTATTTGTTTAAAATTAAATGTGATTTTGATTTGATTTTTATGCCAGGTGGCCCATCCGCTGTTCTCGAGTCCGCACTTAAATGGTTCAGACAGTCTACAAAGCAGTTCCAGTTGGGATGATGGCCCACAGGCTGATTCTGGTACAGGACCTGCCGTTTGTCCTCCTCCATATGAGGTAATTCACACACACTCAACTTGTTTTCAGAACCCTATCAAATATTCACTCTGGGTGCCCAGAAGCCAGAAACAAATTTATAAATCAAGTGTTTTTTGCAAGCACCCCCCCCCCCCCCTTAACCCCCCGCCCACCCCCCCCCCCCCCCCCCCCCCCCTCACACCCACCTAAGTGAGTAAAGGCCTTCGATCGTGGACGGGGTATTGTCCGACCGTCTTCCCTCTTTTGTTTATACTCTAACGTTTTTTGATGATCGCCATAGGATTTGTGCACGGGAAAAGATCGTGGACATTTTGTCAATCGTGGACCCATTGTTTGACTCCCAATTCTTTTGTCCGACGACCACGATTGCCGGTCAATACAAACGCACACCCACCCCTTTCCTCGCCCTCCCACCCCTCCTCACTCCCCCTCCTCCCCACTCCCTCTCCTTCAGAGGGGCAACTAGTCCGAGGCAAATAGGCATATGCGTCTACCCCTAAAGTAAAATAACAGTGGTGTTTGTTCGTTTTTCACTCGTTCTAAATCATAAACGTTTTCTGCATAAGGCAACATAGAAAGTAGTAAGATTTCGATTCATTAGTGAACTTTTTTCTGAACCCTATCAAATATTCACTCTGGGTGCCCAGAAGCCAGAAACAAATTTGTAAATAGAGTGTTTTTTTGCAAGCACCCTTCCCCCCTTCCCCCGTCCCCCTTCCCCCCTTCCCCCTTCCCCCTTCCCCCTTCCCCCTTCCCCCTTCCCCCCTTACCATTATTATTATTATTAATATGAACAACGCCTGTATTGTACGCTGACTACAAGTATTTAATTAGTGAACTGCTCAGTCTTAGAAGTCATATAACGAATGCACATGACACAAATTCTCATTTGAATTACATATCTTTTTATGAAGAGGATAACTACCGGTATGTCGTCAGTTAAGTTGCACATCAAGGGCGAATGTGGTTGGGGTGGTTGCTTGTGATGGTGTTAAAATGGATAGTATATTTTAGAGATAACCCAAAGAAATTGTTATTTGTTTAAAATTAAATGTGATTTTGATTTGATTTCTATGCCAGGTGGCCCATCCGCTGTTCTCGAGTCCGCACTTAAATGGTTCAGACAGTCCACAAAGCAGTTCCAGTTGGGATGATGGCCCACAGGCTGAATCTGGTACAGGACCTGCCGTTTGTCCTCCTCCATATGAGGTAATTCACACACACTCAACTTGTTTTCTGAACCCTATCAAATATTCACTCTGGGTGCCCAGAAGCCAGAAACAAATTTGTAAATAAAGTGTTTTTTGCAAGCACCATCTCCCCCTCCCCCCTTCCCCCCTCCCCCTTCCCCCTCCCCCCTCTCCCCTTCCCCTTCCCCCTCCCCCCCCCTCCCCCCCCCCCGTCCCCCTTCCCCCTTCCCCCCTTCCCCCTTCCCCCTTCCCCCCTTCCCCCCTTCCCCCTTCCCCCTTCCCCCCTTCCCCCGTCCCTCCTTCCCCCGTCCCCCCTCCCCCTTTCCCCCTTCCTCCTTCCCCCTCCCCCTTTCCCCTTCCCCCTTCCCCCTTACCATTATTATTATTATTAATATGAACAAAGCCTGTATTGTACGCTGACTACAAGTATTTAATTAGTGAACTGCTCAGTCTTAGAAGTCATATAACGAATGCACATGACACAAATTCTCATTTGAATTACATATCTTTTTATGAAGAGGATAACTACCGGTATGTCGTCAGTTAAGTTGCACATCAAGGGCGAATGTGGTTGGGGTGGTTGCTTGTGATGGTGTTAAAATGGCTAGTATATTTTAGAGATAACCCAAAGAAATTGTTATTTGTTTAAAATTAAATGTGATTTTGATTTGATTTCTATGCCAGGTGGCCCATCCGCTGTTCTCGAGTCCGCACTTAAATGGTTCAGACAGTCTACAAAGCAGTTCCAGTTGGGATGATGGCCCACAGACTGATTCTGGTACAGGACCTGCCGTTTGTCCTCCTCCATATGAAGCCTTAAGTGCCGAGTCACAGAGATCATCAACCGAGGCTACTGAGACCGGTCACATAACAGTCATGGAGACCAGCAATGAAAGTGGGCACAGGAAATGGGACAAGAAACACTTCTGCTTTTACTGTGAAGTACCTCAATCTAAGTTGCCCCGTCATCTCCAGTCATGTCACAAAGAAGAGAGCGAAGTTGTAGAGATTGCGTCTGAGACCAACCCAAGTGCCCGTAAGATACTTCTGTGGAAAATCCGCAATGTTGGTAATCATAGGCACAATTGCCAAGTCCTTCGGGAAGGCCGGGGTGCACTTATTGTAGGATATAGGCCTAATCATAAGGTAGCTCCACATGCATACGGACCGTGCATATATTGTTATGGCTATTATGTGCGAAGTGATCTCTGGCGTCACCAGTGCCCACTGGAACCTGCACTCCCTGCACACTCGCATGGTAGCACTACCACAACTCCTCTGCGTAGACGTGTTGCTCACAAGAGTGATTTGTTAAAGCCTCCACCTGTCGGTGTGTCTTTCCAGTTGAACCAGGTTCTTATTCCGATGAAGAGAGATGAGGTGACTCTGCTGGCCAAGAATGACACTTTGATTGTGGAAGTAGCCAAGCGGGAATACGCGAAACTCGGGCACGATGTAGATCAACATGGCTACATCCGAAACAAGATACGGGAATTGGGTCGTCTTGTCATACAACTCCGCAAGAATACACACCAGCCAAATGCATCACTTGAATTATTTGTCCACCCCCACTACGTGAATGATATCATCAAGGCTGTTCACGGTATAGCTGGCTTTAATGAAGACAAGCAGTTGTATGATGTTCCGTCTCTAGCTTTAAAGATTGGACATTCCATCAAGAAGTGTGCACTCATACTTAAAGGAAATGCTCAAGAGTCTGGCCAAAAGCAAAAAGCGCAACACGCTGAAGAATTTCTGCAGTTGTGCGAACTGACCTGGCGAGACCGTGTATATACCCATGCACACAGAACACTGTACCAAGAAAAGCGCAACAAACCTAAAATTCTGCCGACAAATGCTGATGTTGTGAAAATGTCGGCGTTCCTCCATGAAGCTGGCAACAGGGAAGTGGAACTTGTCCAGGATGCTCGGGGCGAACAAATTGGACCAGCTTGGAAGAGATTGAATGAAGTCGCACTGTGCCACCTTATTATGTTCAACCGCAGAAGGCAGGGGGAGGTATCAAAGATGAAACTAGAAGACTTTCAGAAGCACACAACAGCTAGTGTCAACGGGGAATGCCTGCTGACTGATCTTGAACGGCATCTGTGCAAGATGTTCAGAGTTGTCGAAATAGTTGGCAAGAGGGGTCGAACTGTTCCTGTGCTTCTCAGCAATGAGGTGGTGGCGTGGTTGAGTGCTCTGATTGCAAAGAGAAATGAAGCTGGAGTCGCCCACGACAACACCTACTTGTTTGCACGATGTTCTTATGGAGGTACAGGTCATATAAGAGGATATGACTGTATAAGAGTGTACGCAGACATGGCGGGCCTTGACAATGCTGCCAGCATCCGGTCTACAAAACTTCGTAAGCACGTGGCAACCGCATCGCAAATTCTTGCCTTGAAGGAACATCAACTTGAAACACTTGCAAACTTCATGGGTCATGATTTGCGTGTCCATCGTGAATACTACCAGTTGCCAGATACTGTGCAGAGGGTCACCAAACTTTCTCGGCTTTTTCTCAGCTTGGAGAGGGGAAACTTGCCTTCCAAGCAGGGCAAATCCCTGGATGAACTGCATGTCACTGGTGGTAAGGACACAGTCGTTTTAAATTATTTACTCAACAGCAAAAGAAAGACATTAATGATTGCTTTTGTTGAAAAATACTTGATCATTAATTACTATTCACTAATACATCTTCAACAGCGAAAGAAATGCAAGAAATAACATTTTGTTATCAGTTCACAATATATGATAACAAATGGTATACGTGTTTTTGTGCATTTCTTTTGCTATTGCTCCTGCATTACAGAACAAGAAAGAGAAATAAAGAAAATAGAAAGAAAGAAACAGACCACAGAAAATTGACAAGAGTTGAGTCCACTTTTCTGATTTTACATGCAGGACAACAAACCCGCTTGACTTTACCATTCTAGAAATGCATAATTAGCTAGTATTACTATTACCACCACCTTAGTTGTCTTCCCTCCCCCTCCCTCCTCCTCCCCCTCCACCTCCCCTCCCCCCTCCACCTCCCCCCTCTACCTCCCCCTCCCCCCTCCACCTCCCCCTCCCCCATCTTTCCTTCCATCAGCTCCAGCAGAGATTGACCAACTGTCAGGTATGTGTGCATTAATCTAACAAAAACTGCTCTTTGTGACTTGCAGAAGGCTTCACTAGTGACGAGGACAGCGATGACAGCAGTGACAATTCCTGTGATGTGCCCAGTGAAAACAGTAAGTTTAGGCTTTTATGTGTCTGTATTTAAAAAAACAATTGTCTGTCTGTCCATTTGTTTGTTCATCTGGCTATCGGGCTGTCTGAATTAAAAGTGCCTAAATATCTGTGTTTTATATCGACTTGTTTCCTATTTGACATTAGGTACTCGACAGGCTCCTATCAGTGTTCCATCTGGAAGTCTGGCATCTCTGAACAACTCGAGACGAGTAAAACGTCGTCCCTGGACTGCCGAGGAGAAGGGAGACGTTACGAAGGGTTTGCAGAAATTCTTTCTGCTGAAGAAGCTTCCTGGCAAACGAGACATCGAAACATCCTGTCCTGTGGCACTGCAGACACGAACCTGGAGGAACATCAAAGACTTTTGTCGGAACAAAATGAAGCTTCATCAAAGCTAAGCAGGGTGTTTCGTCAGTTCACATACATGTACGGATGCGTCAGAGTACTTGACTATTTAGAATTTGCAATCGCAATGATGACTTTAGAATGCACATCAATATGAAACCAATGGACAACCAGCATTTTAGTGTCGTGTCCTCACTTTGATAGGTGTAATTTACACACACTCAAGTGTCCTCCATTGGATAGAATGACAAGTATGCCCTCAGTGTGGTAGTGTCTACATGCGTGCGTGAGTTAGTCTTGCATACGCACTGTGGACCTCCGAACAATATAGGTCCACACGATGCGGGAAGAGGTTACGGTTTGTGGACTTGCACACGTCCACAATCCGTTTTTCAGTTTCCGAAAAAGAGCGCTAGAGGAAAAACGGGTTAGGGTTATATATAGAAAAGATAGAAGGGACAGCTGAGAGGCCCATAATCCAAATTTGAGGGTAAATTTGTTTTGGGGAAGCGAGAAAAATGAGTATTTAGTCAAAGTTTGTTAACTACACGAAGACAAAGGAATGTCCACAGTACGTATGTAAGGTAAAGCTGAGTGCGTGTGTGGGTGTGTCTTACTTGTTTAACGCCCTTTCCATTCCACAGCATTACAGACAACGTCCTCCGACAATTAACCACTGCTGTTGACTGCATTTGTTGCAAAATGGACATGCTGCGAAAAGTTGCTGCTGTTTGTACGGCCGAAATTAGTACTTTGCCGCCGCCATATTGTGGACAATTCGAAACTGAAATCGTTGAATTATACTCAATCTTGGGAGTGGGCTTACCCATGGTGCCCATTGTACCGCCAAGGTTTAACGAACTGATTTACACAGCCAACAATTGAATTCCGAGGAAGGGACGTTTTCAGCACTCTGCAGGACCATCCTAGATCTTTTTGGCGAGAGACTGGGGAGACCGTAGCCTCTTTTAGCCAGCTGTCAGAGTTCATACGAACTTACCTTCAGGAGGGGGAGGGCAATGGAAGGAACCCATTACTAGATGAACAGAACCGACTACTAATGACATTAATCTGGCTCCGTAAATATCCGGACTTTAATTCGCTTTCGGTTTTGTTTGACGTCAGTGAGAGCACCGCGTTGAGGTTAACAAAGTCTGTCACAGAGTTTCTGTGGAATAAACTGACCAGTGGAATCGCCTGGCCAGACGAAGCGGAGTGGAATGAAATGTGAAATGTGTGGGAGCCATTCCCTAATGGCGTGGGTACCATCGACGGCACGTTCCATGAAGTGTATATTCCAGAGGAAAATCAGCACTTGTATTACAGCGGACACAGGCATCGTCATTGTCTTCAAATGCAGATTATTGCCGACTCAAAGGGAAATATTCGGTTTTTGAATGCGAGTATAACATTACTGGTAGTAAATAAATGTACACTTCCCGGTAAAGTTGGAATATGTTTTCAGACTCATTCCTCTGTTTATTCATATTTAAACAGTCAGTATAAATCACTTTTGACCAGGCGCAGTGATTACATGAGTCAAATTTATGCCAGTCCATTACATTCCATTCCATTACGTAACATGGCCCTTTGTTTGGCGCTAAAAAAATGAAAACGAATATGTGTTTTTCATTTCCTGCTTAAAGGGTGTATGCAATAAATCCACGTTTTCAGCAGTGGCTGTAGAATTTCCAACCAAATTTGACCCAGAAGTTAGCTATGCCTCGTGCGACGCCTTTTAATCATTAGAAACAAATATTGTCTTCCAACTTTATGGGCAACAGTGTATAACCCATGCCACCATTGTCTTCCAGTACATAATCAGTAACTATCCAACTGCATTTTACAGCAGATTGTTAATCTTTCTGGGGGTCGATCCACATCCACAAGTTCAACCTCGCCAGGCATCTGCTCACTGTGATTCCACCGCATCCAACATTTCTTTTAATTGTATTTTACAGTCCTTTACAGTCTGGCTTCCTCGGACACACCAATGATGCCACCCAGTTTCGCCTGCTACCGGATATTGGACACCAGAGGACGCTGCATCTTCCCCGAGGCGCCTACCTCCTGGCTGATGGAATCTATCCACACGAAGATCCACCGCTGACTCCTTGGAAGGCACACCAACTTCGTGGAGATGAAGATGAGAGGGGCAGACGGATGATTTTTAATAAGGAACATGCATCTTATCGAGTTTCCATCGAGCACACTATCCGGCACCTGAAGACTTGCAAGGGAGGTACAGAAACAGTCGGGATATGTTTTCCTTAATTGCTGATGTGTGCGTTTGTCTGGCTCAGCGCCATATTACATTTTACAGCCAACTTCGTTAAGATGGCACAGCCTCTTTTAAGGCCCGGTAGCTTAATGGATACAGTATTGCTAAGATTAATTTGTGTTCATTAATGACAAATTGCCCTCTTGTTTTTTACGGTGTTTCACATTAGCCATTGTACTTTTAACCCGAATTTCAAAACCTAGGCGGCTGGTTATCTGGATAAATTATTCTAAAGAATTACAAGGGTTGTCTACTTGTCTATGAAAAATGTAAGGGCATAAAGAGATTCAGTGGATTTGTATACAAACCAGACCTTTATTGCTTTCTCCTGATCTTGAAAATATGATAAGAATTTCGCAACAACATACATGGTTAATATTATTTATAGCA
This sequence comes from Crossaster papposus, assembly GCA_037893245.1. Taxonomy (NCBI): domain Eukaryota; kingdom Metazoa; phylum Echinodermata; class Asteroidea; order Velatida; family Solasteridae; genus Crossaster; species Crossaster papposus. The sequence goes on from JBAIAA010000246.1 coordinate 1,851,206, forward strand.
CCTTGGCCAAGGTCGGTCAGGGATTTGTCCTAGTTGTGTTCAAAAAACGTTTGACAATAAAACAGGATAATGCTGTACGAAGCCGGAAAGTAAAAAAAAACCAGTAACCATGTTCGTTTTTTCTTCTTTAAAATCAGCATGGCTGAAAATAAAAACAAACAACATATGCATATCCTTTTAAAACCCTATAAAGCATGCTCAATTGCATCAAGGATGCGCTCCACCCTTTCCATACGCCTCTCATGTGCGTCCAACAAGTCTGCGTAGCGCTCCTGATTTTGCCCTGCTAGTTGCCATAGAGGTATCCGCCTTCGGACACCTATACTCTACATCACCGTCATTGTCAACTTGAGGTTCTTCGGGCAGAGGGATGGGTGGGGCGACCAATAACTCATTCTCAAGAGGTGGTGAGGGCGGTCTAGGAGCCGGTAAATTGTCCGGTGGATCTTCTACTTGTTCTTCCGGTGGTGGGGCGGGATTCAGTTCGTCGTCCAGGGGTGGGGCAGCATTTGGTGCCTCATCAACACGTCGCCACGGGGCTACTGGCCTCCCCGCGTGTCGCCTCTCCTGAGCCCTTTCTTCAATTGCGCTAAAATTGTAATGCAGAATATTATTAATATCCAAAACTGCAGTGGCAACTTCCCAGACGAATTTGTGTGTCCCGTATGAGGCTATAAAACTTACTCTTGTAATTCAAGAGTAGCAAAATCACGTATTCGTCGACGAAGGGCTGCGTCTCTTCTCCCAGCATAATGTGCTGCAAGTGCTGTGGTATGTGCTCCCTAACATAAGCCAACAAGCGGACATAGTTATTTCTGTGTACCATCCATCCTCTACGAATTACTCTCTTTTCTTGATCACTCATTACAAAGCGACCCCTCGCAACTGCTCTGTCTGCCATCGTGGCGATACAGTCAAAGTTTACTGTACTTGGCGATACACAATCACATATGGCTTGTAAAAGATTAAAGGGAATAGACGCGGTGAAAACCATTTCCAGCGATAACAATGATGAAGCTATCCTACCGTACACTATCACAAGAGTATTATTATGGAAATGTCCAGGTGGCTAGCGAGAGTTGGGGCCTCTCTATATTTATTTTCTTTTGTCTTATTATGGTAATTGCCAAGCGCTCCTACTTGTCAAAAGCTGGACCATCACTGGCCAATTGCATACTCGGATACGCTACCGATAGCCAATAATTATTCATTACAGTGATTTTGGGAGGATACGTAGTTCTGTAGGTCATTTACGTATCCGTCCGTAATAGTTTTGCAATCGCCCTAGTACAGTACGTCTACAGCTACAGCTACGTCTACGTAGGCGCTAAGGCAAATGGAATTCGGACGCGGCTACGGTATACGCCTACGACTAGTTATTGCGCACCCAAGCGATGCTGGAATTAGTGTTTACAAAATTACGATGTAAGAATTTACAACAATTATCGTCTGCTAGATGTTACGCAATGTTTGTCTACAGCCAGTCGAAATACCTGATGATATTGACGTATTTGTCGATCTGTTTAAATTCAATGCACTACTATTGAAAAATAAACGAAAATTTGCTCCAAAATTAACAAATCAAATAAGTTAAGAGGGCTTAATATTTCGGTCTTAACAAGATTTTCTTCAGAGACTAAATGGCTGTGTACAAGAAACAAACATATAGGGCAACATACAGCATGATGCACATCATGAAAGCTGAAGAAACTCAAACTCCAAAATTAACGTTAGTGCTGCCGCCATTTTGTTTTGTCTGAGCTAGACAACTTCTTTTACGGCTAGATTTTTGTGACGTTATAGCCGTAGCTGTAGCTCTAGACGGCATTTCGGACAGCGCTACAAAATGGCCGCCGTAGACAATAGACCTAGTCGTAGCTCTAGACACCCGTTTCGGACACGGCCTTAGTAAGATATTTCCTAATAATTCGTTAATAATTTTGTTTTCGATTTCTGCAAATGGCGTATCCTACCTTTAATTACCGTAGGAAAATGATTCGCTAGATTCACAAGCAGCGAGCCGAGCCGAGCAGTAGTCTTTGCCAAAGACGACAGCAATCGATGGGTGCACGTTGCGTACAGTCTTTGTACGCAGTGCGCCAGCAAACGACACGGTTATAGACCAGCTCTTCTTCTCTTACTGTTGCTTTTGCAAATACGTAGATTATATCCCTATGCTTTTCTAGAGAGCCAATCAGCGATCCGAAAACGGCGGTTTGCATAATGGAGGACGAAAAGTGGACATCTACTTTTCTGCTATCAGAATAGCAGATTTAACGTTTTTTCGACTTTTTTTTCGACTTTTCTACTTTTCTGCTATTTAAATAGATTGAACGTTTTGTGAAAAACATGAAAACTAGATTTTACTTTTCCTCCTTTTGCTAGCAGACGAAAAGTGGACACGTACTTTTCTCTTGCTCGAGAAGCAGAAGATTCGATTGAACGTTTTCAACTTCTCCATAATCTGCTTTTCTGCCACCTGAAGAGCAGATTTTACCCAGGTAGCCGAGAAGTGGCCATCTACTTTTCTGCTTTCAGAATAGCAGAAAAGCCGTTCGAACCGTCGTTCTAACAAATTACTGTGTTTTCAAGTTTTCTGCTTTTCGGATACCGGAAAAGCAGATTTTACTTGGGCCATGGGCGGCCAAAAAGTGGCCATGCACTTGCTTTTTGCTTTCAAGCGACATTTTTTGTCCCGCTTATAAATGGATTGAAGAAGTCCATAAACACAATTTACTAATGTCCACCCTGTTTCTTGAATGAAGTTTTCCGATGTTTTCCTGGAAGTCTATTGATTTGAAGGGTATAGCCGTAAAACAAACTGCTTTATTTCCTTTAAGATGCCGTGAGCACGCAGGCCTGAACACTTTTTTTTAGTATACCAACGAATGCGATTCGTCCAAGAACGCAAACAGGACGTATCTGCAAGGACAGCGCTCTAGCTTCGCGCGCACTGAATTACATAAAAGGACGTACACACAATTAACTGTAAACAAAAAGAAAGACAAATTGTTGTAACAAAAATGTTCATGGCGAGGGGTCTTCTAAAAGCACAAAAGCAAATGGCCACTTTTCTGCCACTTTAGTAAAATCTGCTCTCGGTATCCGAAAAGCAGAAACGTTGATCACACAGCTGTTAGAACGTTCGATCGGCTTTTCTGATATTCTGGAAGCAAAAAAACAGATAGCCACTTTTCGGCCACCTGAGTAAAATTAGATTTTCAGGTGGCAGAAAAGCAGAAAATTGTAAAGTCGAAAACATTCATTCGGATGTTCTGCTACTAAAGCAAAAGAAAACCAATCCACTTTTAGTCCGCCAGCAAATGGAGAAAGAGGAAAATCTACTTTTCTGGTAGCAGAAAAGCAGAGAAGTAGAAAATACGTTTTCACAAAACGTTCAATGTGCTTCAAATAACGTAAAATGTAGGTGAGTGAGACCGAACATGTTAAACTACGGGCAAAACGACGCGTCGATGAATGGTTGCGCCATAGATATACATGTAGAATGTTACGCAACCTATAGATATCTATGGGTTGCGTATGGTACCGCGTGAGTTCAACGCGCCTGTCTGGTTTGTGTGAGCACAGAGCTATAATATATACTCATCACAACAAGTATCGAGACACTTAAAAATGAGCTAATAATTAACGGCCCGAAAGGGTATGGATTAATCGAAGCAAATAACCCAGTGCAGTGCATAATTTTGTTCTGCGTATTTTGACACCTCGATTGTTGAGATACGATGTTATTGTCATTTTAATGGTCGTAGGTCCAGTTTCAAAAGTAACAATCATCCCCATAAAAGCAGAAACAGAAGCAGAACCTGATCATTCAAAACAATAATGCAGACCTGCTTCTATAGGGACGATTGTCATTTTTCATCATTTTTATATGTCTATTGTATACCTTTACAGTAAATCACTGGTATGTATGACACGTTAGTAATTTTCTGCAGATCGTATACGTTTGGTAATTGGAACCCACTGTTTGTTTCAATCCTATAGTTGTTGATATATACCATAAAACTAACCTGTAAAAATTTCATTTTAAAAGGTGGTAGCGATTTTGAGATATTGCCAAAAATCTGGAGCGGTTATGTCCACGCAGGAATAATAATCTGCATTGGAGTACACACATTTTGTTGGGATAAAAAGTTTTATCTTTTTCTATAACCGCAGTACTTCGAAGTGAACAGTTTCTAAAAATGCAATATACTATCCAAAGCTGCTGTACTTCTTACAAGGTAAGTTTTTATTGTCATTAATTTTTTGGAGTAATTACCAAACGTATACGATCCCGTTAAGTTGCCTCTCGCCAAAATTATTTTGTATGCAGTATTAAATGTACTCACTGCAATAAACAAAACTGGAGATACATGTAATACGCACTTTTCTACATTTACTTTAGCCATCTTCTCGGGTGGAACTGCATTTATTTTCATTTGTATGTATTTTTTCCCGACCGACTGGCCAAACTTTAAAGGCAAAAACATATGAGAGTCATAGAAATTAAAAGAGACTTTCTTTATTATTCAAATGAACATTGTGCCTATATTATTATGTGATAACGTTAATTATTACTTGCTTTGTAAATGGTGCAAAGTGATTAAGATTTTTTTCCAATTGTTCTCTAGGCCAAAACAAAAACCAAAACAAACAAAAAACAGGTCCTTCAAACATTTGTTCCTCAAAATGTAAAGATGACAATCACTACATTGGTATAATAGATTTGAATGGTAAGACCCCATATAGACAATAGCCCTAGTTTTGGATGCGACCTAAATATTTCTACACCCAAATAGGGGAAAATTAAGCAGTGATCATTCCCAATGTCTAATTACAGCTTGATCACAGAGTAAATCGTACACTTGTATAAAGGAGTATTATGTTAATAATTATTCATTCAAACTTTGGTCTGATCTTTTTTTAAGTGCATTATAATTATGTAATTTAAAAAGCACAATTAGCACATTGTTAATTTGTTATTTTTTCCCTTTGTTTTCCCTTTTGACCTGTTTATATGTATTATGAATAGTCTAGTGCTTTTTGGAATTTGTTCACATTGGAGTATTGTTTGTAATTAAGTAAAAGTATTAATCAGTCTAAAACTTGGTTTTATATTCTAGAAAAGAATGCACTAGTTAATACAATTTTAAAAAGGACAGTCCATACTTTAAAGGTTTGAAAACTTAAAAAAACTAAAATACTGAAACATCTTTACTTGACTGTAGTGAGTTCAAATATCTAAGCTGGAGTAATAAATCCATCTACATCTGCTCAAAGGAAGAAGTAGTCTTGGTTCCAAGATGTTACTATTGTACTTTTGTACTTTCGCAGTTGCAATGTACGGCGCATTATACAGGCAGACAGCACGATCATATTTTTTATCTCTAGAGATTTAGGCCGAGTTCGGGCGGTCTGTTCTTGACACGCGTAACTTGTTCTTGCAAAACCCTGACGGATAGGTGGTGTGTGTTCTTGTTCCGAGTGCAATGTTCACGGGTCGCGTTCCCGCTGTTCGAGCGCGAGAACAGAGTTCGCGTGTCAAGAACAGACCGCCCGAACTCGGCCTTAAAGTGCTCTAATTATTTTGCAGTGGATCACGAAGCGCAGGCATCATTTCTTTTTCAAAATGGCAATGGGCTTCAGGATCACTATCGGGTGGATTATCTTTGGATGGAAATTTATCCCCAAGCGTGATGGTATAGGTACAATATTAACGCCGAATGTAGGCTGAGCTTTACTCTGTTGTAATACATTTGTTTATTGTGCCAACAATAGGTATATGTGGTGTTGACCAAGCATTCAGGTGTACGGACTTAATTATGACTCAACTCAGTGAGCCCATTACCGACTCCCATAGGACTCTTCTGGGTTCTTGGGTTTCCCGGCCCACCACCCCTCCTTTCCTGTCCATGTATGTTCATGTAACCCGAAGGGCCAAGCAACCATACAAGGGAGGAGAGAGGTGGCACCATAGGCCTTGCTGCCTAGCCAACAAAAGAACCCCGTATCTATATGAAGGTGCTAACCTGAACTCCGCAGACAGTCCCAACCTGCTGAATTAAGCGATTAAGCTAAATTTGGTTGATATTTGACGACGACAATTTCATTCTGTTTAGAAAAAATCATGCATTAAAAACTGGAAAGAGGAGACGTCAAACCAGGGCCCTGGAATTATGCAGGCCAAGGAGATTAACTAAATAATAGGCCATTCGACTGCCAGTTATTGTTTCAATGCGACCTAATAGGTTCAGAAGCTAGAGTAATAGCGCCATCTTCATCTGCTTAAATAGTGGAAACTTGATTAATTTATGTATAAGTACATGTCCTAATAGATTCAGAAGCTAGGGTAATAGCGCCATCTACATCTGCTTAAATAGTGGAAACTTGATTAATTTATGTATAAGTGCATGTCCTAATAGGTTCAGAAGCTAGAGTAATAGCGCCATCTTCATCTGCTTAAATAGTGGAAACTTGATTAATTTATGTATAAGTACATGTCCTAATAGGTTCAGAAGCTAGAGTAATAGCGCCATCTACATCTGCTTAAATAGTGGAAACTTGAATAATTTATGTATAAGTACATGTCCTAATAGGTTCATAAGCTAGAGTAATAGCGCCATCTTCATCTGCTTAAATAGTGGAAACTTGATTAATTTATGTATAAGTACATGTCCTAATAGGTTCAGAAGCTAGGGTAATAGCGCCATCTACTTCTGCTTAAATAGTGGAAACTTGGTTAATTTATGTATAAGTACATGTCCTAATAGGTTCAGAAGCTAGAGTAATAGCGCCATCTTCATCTGCTTAAATAGTGGAAACTTGATTAATTTATGTATAAGTACATGTCCTAATAGGTTCAGAAGCTAGAGTAATAGCGCCATCTACATCTGCTTAAATAGTGGAAACTTGGTTAATTTATGTATAAGGAAATGTCCTAATAGGTTCAGAAGCTAGAGTAATAGCGCCATCTTCATCTGCTTAAATAGTGAAAACTTGAATAATTTATGTATAAGTACATGTCCTAATAGGTTCATAAGCTAGAGTAATAGCGCCATCTTCATCTGCTTAAATAGTGGAAACTTGATTAATTTATGTATAAGTACATGTCCTAATAGGTTCAGAAGCTAGGGTAATAGCGCCATCTACTTCTGCTTAAATAGTGGAAACTTAGTTAATTTATGTATAAGTACATGTCCTAATAGGTTCAGAAGCTAGAGTAATAGCGCCATCTTCATCTGCTTAAATAGTGGAAACTTGATTAATTTATGTATAAGTAGGCTACATGTCTTAATAGGTTCAGAAGCTAGAGTAATAGCGCCATCTTCATCTGCTTAAATAGTGGAAACTTGAATAATTTATGTATAAGTACGCTACATGTCCTAATAGGTTCATAAGCTAGAGTAATAGCGCCATCTTCATCTGCTTAAATAGTGGAAACTTGATTAATTTATGTATAAGTACATGTCCTAATAGGTTCAGAAGCTAGAGTAATAGCGCCATCTACATCTGCTTAAATAGTGGAAACTTGGTTAATTTATGTATAAGTACATGTCCTAATAGGTTCAGAAGCTAGAGTAATAGCGCCATCTTCATCTGCTTAAAAAGTGGAAACTTGATTAATTTATATATAAGTACATGTCCTAATAGGTTCAGAAGCTAGGGTAATAGCGCCATCTACATCTGCTTAAATAGTGGAAACTTGATTAATTTATGTATAAGTACATGTCCTAATAGGTTCAGAAGCTAGAGTAATAGCGCCATCTTCATCTGCTTAAATAGTGGAAACTTGATTAATTTATGTATAAGTACATGTCCTAATAGGTTCAGAAGCTAGGGTAATAGCGCCATCTACATCTGCTTAAATAGTGGAAACTTGATTTATTTATGTATAAGTACATGTCCTAATAGGTTCAGAAGCTAGAGTAATAGCGCCATCTACATCTGCTTAAATAGTGGAAACTTGGTTAATTTATGTATAAGTACATGTCCTAATAGGTTCAGAAGCTAGAGTAATAGCGCCATCTTCATCTGCTTAAATAGTGGAAACTTGAATAATTTATGTACATGTATAAGTACATGTCCTAATAGGTTCAGAAGCTAGGGTAATAGCGCCATCTACATCTGCTTAAATAGTGGAAACTTGGTTAATTTATGTATAAGTACATGACGCTGTTTCAGCTCGGTGTTTACGTTATCATCTAATATACATGTACATTCATATAATACTCGAAGTATCTACGTCTGTTACAGTCGAACATCCTTGTTTAAAAACAGTCTTATTCAACGTGGTGCAAATTACTAGAATAGTCTTAGTGAAAATATAAAACAATCACCATCACAAGCTTTATTTGTCAAAAAAATAAAAAAACTACTTCTTGATGCATACATTCATAACATTTAAAATCTGTAATATACTTTGTATTGTTATGGCTTAGTACCTGCACGCACACTCTTTTTGTTATAAGTCCTTTGTCTGTAACTATAGGTTAGGGCACAAAAGCATTATTGCTTCACCCAAACCTAAATGTTGTCCTTAAGTTATGTAATAATTATTTATCATAATGTAATCATACTATTTAACCTGTAAAACTGTAATTCAACTTATTGTAAACATATTGTGTATTTCCTTGACCAAGGACAGCGTTGAAATAAATGTACTATTCATCATCACCATTGAGCCCACGTGATATTGTCTGGAAACTGTATGCCTGGTGCACAGTCTCTTGTTGGCCATGTACTTGTTGTAATGTATTGTTACGACCATCACAATTCCCGCCAATTATCACACTTAAAATTTAAGTGATAAATCAACATTATAAGTGTGCGGTCAGTGACTAGTCTTTAAAAGTTGGAATTTCAACCATTAAACTAATGAATTCAACACATTGTTTTATGTATGAAATTCCAACTTTTAAAGAGCAGTCACTGACCGCACACTTATAATGTTGATTTAACACTTTAGTTTTAAGCCCTTTGCTATTTTACAGGCCTTTTTTGCAAATCGAAGTTTTTGAAAGTCTACCAATTACCAACGGTTGGCGCAATACAATGTGGTCTGTGACCGAATCGGGCAACAATACTGAACGATGAAAAGCAACCAACTAACAATAGATAACAAGGTGTCTGTAAATGTTAACAATTGATAATCATCAATATTTAAACTCATTGTGAACACTAAATATTTAATGAAACAGTATTAACGTGCTTGAGTACATTTCCATTATGATGCATTACAGCGTAAAATTAGTGCCGCCATTCAGTTGTCATCAAACGTATGCTTGATGATGAAGTTCTCGTAGACAGTCGGCGACAAGTAAACCTACAAAAAGAAAAAGATATTGCATTGCTGAACTGATAAATATTTTGAACAAAACAATTTGTTTGTATCCAAGTACATGTATAAATAGTTCAATTTTATATACTGAGAGAAATAACTAAACCTTAACCTAAAAAGTGTTAATAAAATGTATGTTTAACGCAATACATTACGTTTTCATCCGAACGGGAGTTCATTTCCTCGAGAGTGTCGTAGATTACTTTGAAGGTTGGACGCTTACTTGCAGCTCCTTGCCAACACTTCAACATCAGATTATAACTAGATACCAATATAAAAACAGGTAAACAAAGTATCACAACGAACCACAGAATTACCATTAAAGGAATCGTATATATTTGGGAATTACTCTAAAAATTAATGGCAATAAAAACTTACTTGGTAAGAATTACAGCAACTTTGGACAGTATAATGCATTTTAAGAATCTTTTCACTTCGAAGTACTGCGGTTATGGAAAAAGATATCACTTTTTATCCCCAAAATTTTGAATCTGAGAAGCGTTACTGCAGTGACGTTTCTCAGATTGAGTATTTCAATGCAGATTATTCTTCCTGCGTGGACATAACCGCTCCAAATTTTCGGCAATATCTCAAAATCGCTACCCCCTTTTGAAATGAAATTTTAACAGGTTAGTTTTATGGTATAGGCCTATATCTATAACTAGGCCTATATAGAATTGAAACAAACAGTGGGTTCCAATTACCAAACGTAAACGATCCCTTTAAGCATCATTGATCTGTGTCTGGTTGAACCATAAATGATCTGTCACATTGGAAACTTGTTGCCTTTTTCAACGTAAGTACATGTAGTAAGTACATGTATAAGTACATGTAGGTTCTCACATTTCATCAGCGCAGTTGTCTGGCTTGGGCATGCGGTATCCGTCCAGCAGTCGTTGGGCCAGCAACTTGCTCTCAATACCGGGGTACGGAGTGGAGCCTAAAACCAAACGATCAACTCTAAGTTGTAGATTTGATAAAGTATTAGCACTGTGTTAGTGTGTTAGCATAATATAGTAAATGTACACTAGGAGAAGGTACTCGTACTAAATACTGATCGTAGCTTACATAACTTACCGTATGTTGCAATCTCCCATATAGCAAGACGCCAAACGACCACCTAATTGATGCAAAGTAGACATAATTAGCAAGAACAAAAGTGAAGCACCAAAGGAAGACATTGTAAATGACTCCTAATTGACTAATAAAAAGGACCTAAGTGCAGCTAACATTGCTAGTTTTGTCGATATTGGGCAGAGTAGTGCCTATAGTCGATATGATGTCATCAGAAAATGTACATGTTGAAGAGGCATCTAAAAAGAAGGAAGTTGACGATGATATTGCGGAAAATTCTGACATGGATAAATTTGAACTCTGTTTTTAAAAGCGTATAGATTTCAAGATTCGGAAAGAGAAAACTGTGAAACTTAATTTACACAGGATGAAGACAAGATGTCGACGAAGATAATTCGGACTCTGAAACGGAGGAAGAATATGATTATGAATTATCGAATGAAGACGAGTCTATAGTTCTGAGTTGCCTATCTAGACGGATTAGAAGAGGCCAAAGAAGCCCCTGAGGATGATGTGAAGTGAAAAATGTTACAAGTACGTTGACCGGTGTCTGGGAATATAATAAGCAATAAAAAGAATGAGTAAAATTGAAACAAAGAACTAGAAATGAGCAAATGAACAGCAAAAAAAAACAAGAAATAAAATGAGTAAACAGTTCACGTTCCTCTAACGTACAATGCGCTCAAACACCGATTGCGTACTACGGAGACGTTTAAATTCCCCGCAAATTTGTTTCCCACCCTTCATCGACTCATCACTGTTACGTCATGGAGATCCCCAATATCTCCAAGACCCATTGAACCAACAGTTCTTGTACACGTACGTGAACTAAAACATAGGGTGCAGACTCTTTACAATACTCGTTCATTTGTGTGTATAGATCGAGTCTACGCCGAAATTACTTCATTAAAAAAAGGCCGCATGCGCCATATATTTTGCGTGCATTTTTACTTGAATGGTTTTGGCAGCACTGCAGAGTATACTTCCGTCGTATGTGCTTGCACGCAATAGGACGTACATATAGATTATTAGTTCTCTAGAATTTACCGTGAACATCTGTGCCAGAAAACAATATCGGGCAATGCCTTTCGAGTATGCTGCTCACCGGCGAGTGTTTTTACACGCAACGCTGTCACATAACACCGTTTGTAATTTCAACGATCACAAACACGGCCGATACAACTCTTGCATGATTAGTACACATACAAATGCATGATTGCACAATCATCGACTATCAAGATGAGTCAGTCACAACCAATCTTACGGGTTGTTCTGTTCTAAACGATGTACGTCGTGCTCAGTAAAATCTTATTTCATGGTCGATTCTTTACTGTGACGTACGGTAACAGTCTTTTCTAAAATGTCAATAAACTTGAAACTCATCTTTGCATTCGCTTGCGCAAATCAACACTCTTCCTACACAAATGGGAACAGTACGTACAATTTGACTCAATCTAACTCTTCCAATATGCAAATGAGGTGCACATAATAAAAATGCAGCGTTCTGATTGGTCGAGAGACTCTACTCTATAGGCACTACTGAGCAGGCTACATAACAATTTTGTTTTTTTCAGTTTTGGAACACTAAATTGAAGGTTTGTTTTTTTACTTTTACAAAGCAAAATTAACACTATAGGCCTACAAAGGGTTTGGCAAAATCTGTTGAGATTTCTTACACATCACTCTTGGACTTGTAGATGCGACGCGTCAGAGATTCGATGGCCAACCAGCGATTGGGAATCCTGGTCTAATGACAAAAACAATATTGTATTCAACTTCAGAAGTTGATTTACAGAAGGAAACAATATTAAAAAACTGACCAACTTTCCCTAAACTCGTGACTTGAGTTAGAGAATCAGGTTGGTGTAGCGGTTCTTTCCTCGCCTTCACTGCTGTGACCGGTTGGAATCTGGCCTGGGCCAATTGACCACTTGCGTGTGGAATTTAAATAATATCTGGTACACTGACTTGTTCACGCAGCTTGGCACAGTTTGACTTTAAATTCTCCAGACCAAATACACTGTTGCTATATCACGTGATTCGGGGCAAGCTCTTGCATAGTTACGTTAGAGACGCTCAGCACCAATACATTGTTCATAATGGTTGAGAATGGTACAAAGACACCAGACCATTCCAGAGCCGGGGGTTGCTAGCGTAAGGCTTGCCCCGAATCACGTGATATAGCAACAGTGTCTTTGGTCGGAAGAATTTAAATGTTATCTGTGCCAAGCTGTGTAAACAAGTCAGTGTACCAGATATTATTCAAATTCCACACGCAAAGGTCAATTTGTGGATTGGGTTTTCAGTCCCTGCCAGATTTCGTGGGTTTTCTCCAAGATATTCTTCTAGGTTTTTTCTCCCACCTCTAAAACTGTACCTTCTTCTCGTTGTCTTCTTTTGTAGGTTTATTTAGGCTTACGAGCTACGTAGTGCCTAGGTTTCATTACCAGAAAGAATTAATAATAATACATGTTGTAATAATAATACTGAGTTGACTTTATGATTGTTTTGGCATTTTCTTCCACTCACCATCACCATCAACTAATTGTGTATCTCTTGTAGACTATACTATACAAAATAAATAATTTGAATGAGTCTAAACATTCTGCGACATTTAATGAATATATCTGCTTTACCGAAGATTTTTGGACGTAGATGTCCTCTCCGGATCCTCGAGATAGGCCGAAATCAGAAATTTTGGCGGTCAGGTCTTCGGCAAGGAGTATGTTCCTTGCAGCCAAGTCACGGTGGATTATCTATGAAAGCAAGGACAAGAATTGAAATCCACCATTCGCACAAATCTAATATACATCAGTGACATCCAGAACTACGCAACGAAGCTTCACCTCTGACCTCTCTCATATATAATAATAATAATAATAATAATAATAATAATAATAATAATAATAATTTGGGAGGCCAGTCATCCTTACTCGCAGCTGGGTTGCTGAATTGCGAAGGACGCGGCTACAACGAGGTTGAGTCGCTGGCACGTAAAGGCGTCACTGGCAGCCAGCCACATTGACTCATATATGACTAAAGAGCACAGCCAGAGATCGAAAGTATTTGAATTTTCCAGAGGGAGGAAAACCGGAGGACCCGGAGAAAAACCCTCGTGACACAGAAAAAAAACCAACGCATAGCCGTACTCGCATATGGTCCGGGACGGGTATTGAACCGGGGCCACATTGGTGAGAGGCAAGCGTTTCTACGCACAAGCCACCCATGGACAATTAGCTCCTAAAATACTCTTCTAAGGTTAACACAATACTTTTGTTGTAATTAACATAAAGATACATTTTTCTGGTAGTTCATGGATAGTTCATGGATTTCATTGGGGGGTACATAAAAAAAGATATGCATCGCGGCATTTCATCAATTTTTTTCCCTAATTGGCAATTTCATCCCTGGTAGGTATCAAGTCACTTCATGAACTTTATCCCAGGAAAAAAACCACATTTACTTATTTCTGTTGAATATTACTTGTTGCCTTCAGATTTGCATATTGACGAGGATGCAGACTATCAGTTGATCCACGGTTTTCTAGAGCAGATCCCACAGGATGTACTGGCCAGGGCCTCGTTCCAATGCAAAGCCTATGCACGATCCCTCATGCACTGTGAGGCATTCATCAGTAAAAACAGACACAACTTACAGCAACAACTAGGATTCCTACAGGTAACACTAAACAAGAAATGGGTTTGCATTTTTTAGAACACTTTCCTGTCGAGAAATGTGTCCCGTTGTTTGTGAACTTTGTCTCATGCAATCAAATGCTCAATCAAATTCTTAAAATTAAATCAAGTACAGAATTAAAAATCATCCGTGAATATTCTTTTATTGTATATTATTAAGAATTCAGAAAAGTGGTTGTTTTGAAAAGGAAGACTATCCCAATCTTTCTGATTTTAGGTAAAGATGAAATTCAATAGCTTTGTTGCCACTAGCATTGAGAAGATTTATAACAAATCTTTGACAAATAACATACAATATAACAAAGGGCTTCGTTTAAAAGTAACCTCTCACTTGCAAGAAATGAAGAATGGGGGAGAACATCGGGAGAGATGTCCGAATGGTTCGCTGACTGCTTCTGAAACTCGCGCAAAGAAGCTATGGCTTTGTGCACATTTATAATAAAATTTGCCGCTCGTACTTCACGCTATACGCATACAAACTAATACATGCATACATTGTGTCTCCACGCTCACAGCCTATAGATAGAGATTATTTGCTGACAATTGTGGATCTGATCCCAACTTTGATCCAATTTTTTTATTGCGAATCATGAGACCTGTTGTCTTTTTTTGCCTTTTTTTGCAGAAGCTGTACATTGCCTTGGATGAACCGGACGGTGTGCTTGGAGTGTCTGCCATCCGACAAGAAACGCCAACATTACATGAACAGATACTGGATCATGAGAGTAGAGGTAAGAGGTCATGACCCCAATACCCTAACCCCAACTACAACCTAGCACACATGTGCAGATATTGGATCATGAGTAGCTAGTGTCAGCATTCATGACCTTTGTCCACACTTGCCCGACCTCTAAAACTCAACACTCCAGAAACAGATTTTGGATTATGAGAGTATAGGTCAGAGGTCATGACCCAATCCTCCTAACCCCAACTCCAACCTAGCACACCATGTACAGATATTGGATCATGAGTAGGGGTCAGAGTTCATGACCCCAGTCCTCATTAGCCCCAACTCCCCAATTGCCTAAACTCTAAAACTCAACATTCCAGGAACAGATACTGGATCTTGAGAGTAAAGGTTAGCCGTAACTCTAACTCAACACTCTGTCTCAAGACCCCTCTTGATATTTCCGACATCATGTCCTCATCTTCAGGCTTAGGGCAAAATTAAAAAAAACTGTAAGCTCAGAAATCTTAAGAACCTTAAGAAAACAATTGTAGCTCCTAGCTACCTGAGACGCCCGTCTCAGTATGACTCAATCGTCGTTCAGTATTCAGGAACCGTTGCTGTGTCTACAGAGGATTATGCTGGGGCTCTCCGACCGGTAAGGCAGTTTTGGAGATGATTCTTTCTTAAACTGGAAGCACATTTGTATGAACATCAGAAGGTTTAAAGTATTTCTACTTTTTTTTTCTACCTTGCTCCTACTTTTCGATTTTTTCTTTAAATTCCTGCTATTTATCCATCATTTGTTTTGAATTCCGGTATACTTTGCGTGTATACACGTCCTTCGACAGGTTAAAAAGAATAGTTGGGCATTCTTAAATGAGTGACCTTTCTTTTTAACTTTTCTTTCAGGTAATTAACATGATGCATCTGCCTGCTATGAGCGAGCCATTCAACTGGAGCCAGATGAGCCACCCCATCACGCCGGCTTTCTTCGTTCATTCATGGGTCTAGGTCAGCTGACCAAGGCTCTGATTCACGTCAACGGTGCTGTGGCCGAACGGTAGGTTGATAGCTGGACTAAATTCAAATTTGGGGAACCGCCAACATAGGGCTGGATAGTTCAGTTGCTTGAGCATCAGAATGGCAATCTGGAGGTCACAGGTTCAAGCCCCACTCTAGTCCATTTCTTTGTTCAAATGTGAGAAATGTATTATAATGTACCTAGTCAATTTCATCTTCTAAATAGATTTCGTTGTCAAACCCTAACGCCCCAAGGTTCGTGCCAAATCGTATTAATTTTGGAGGATTAAGGACTGTTGGGGTTAATCACTGTGCTATGTACTGGAAGTAACACTAGTGACTAGTGTTATGCAAAACAGACCCGAAAACGACCCGACTTGAAACTGACTTTGGGTCAGGTCGGGTAACGTTTCGGTTTTGCGTTTGTGATTTTTGGGTCGGTCGGGTCGGGTCGCGGGTCGATTAAAGCTATATTGTGAAGGAAAAAAAAATGAAAAATTTAATAAATTTAAAACAACCGAAACAGGGAATTTACTTGGTGTATTAACTTTTTTAACAGCTTCAGGATACAGCCAAATAAAAAAGAACTGTAGACCGGAAACTCGTGCGCAAAAAGATACATTGTAATATTTTACATACCACGGGATAGTAAGTTAAACAGGAGGACTTTGCTTAATTCAATGATATTCATACGATACTGGTATAAGTTGAGGCACCAAACGGACACAATTTTTGTTGGGCGGTTAGGATTTGCGGGTTTTTTTTTTCTGAATTTTTGTCGAGTTGGCCTTGGGTTGGAGAGTTCAGATTGGTTTCAGTTCGGATTCGGTTTATATTATTTATGTCTTGGGTCAGTTTGGCGTAGTCAACCCAATCTGATGCACATTATTACTAGTGACTATTGGTAGTAGCAGCTGCTTCCATTGTGGGTGGATGTGTAGTTTCAAGCCTTAGCTATAACTTGGACTCAGCCTTAAGTTTGTGGCCTGAGGCGCTACATCATTATTATCCTGCTCATTGGGCCAATTAAACATTCCAAATACAAGCTCCCTGGGGAGTATACATGTACAGCTAAATGCTGCCATTTCAGCACAAAGAGGCGAGGTGGCGGAGGGTCAATGCCAGCTTCAATCCTGGTTCCATGGGGTGTCTCATCATGAAGGTGTATTTCTTGGTGAGTCTTCCTCCCACTCTCTCTAGCAGTTCATCATACATGGCAGGGCGCATGCGCATGAAGTTGGTGAAGAGTACGTCTTGTGTCCTTTTTTCGGAGCTCCACCATCAGTTGATCATAGACCCCAAACTGATGTCTTCTTTCTATCCATGGCCGGACCCAGGAGATTTTTCGGCGCGCTCTTCTTCTTATTCTTCTCTCTCTTCTTTGACGAAGGAGATGGAGCTGCAGGTTCATGATGTCATGCTGGTGATGGATGACAGCAATCATGTGTTCTCGCCGGTGCCGGCCTGAATCTGTTAGGAGGTCTGTTCACACTGGAGTGTAGAGGAGCCATCATATTTATACCAAATCTCGAGTGTATCCTGGATATACGGCAAGTATGCTATCTGTACGCTGTCTTTGCGTTTCTTAAAAGTTACAAATAAGTACATTGCGCTGCCCGGTCGCAGGACCAACGGTACTAATTCGTGCAATACGTCGGCATTCGCTATGCGTGCGTTGTATCTGCGCTGCAAGTACGCTATGTATACGTCCAATGTACGCAGCTCATATGCTGACGGGGTGCGTGCCGCGAGGTCAGCGTATTACCGCGTATGAACCGCTTTTCCCTCACGAACACATAGCGTACCGCGCTCGACCGATGCGGGACCGATGCGCTGCGTATTTATAACTTATCACCTGCGTAACAGCGTACGCAGCGTAGTTTTGTGCATGCCCAAAACTATCCGGCTTACTGGGCCGTACATAATACTTACACAAAACGATTGAGATGCATATGAGGTGCATATTGTGCGTATGAAAGAAATGTCAATGCGCAACTCATAAGGAAAGAGGATACGCAAAAGTGTGACAGGGCTTTTAAGGCCGAGATTTATTTCATTTTTTAGCAGTTGTATTGGCGACTGATGTGATTAATTGGCGTGTCGCTGGCAATACAAACGACACAATGGATTTTCCCCATATGTCTGCCTTTAACGATCATGGTCGTCAACACACACACACGGCTTTTTATCAGAAATCGTTCATATAATTGCGTCTTGGAAATTTAAGGATAACAACAAAAGTGCAAGTCAACTGTTTCCTTTGTATGTATTGTTTATCAATTCTGACATTTTTAGAGGGAACTCGGTGAATGTACGCCAGTATTTTGAAATAAGGAAAAATCAAAACAAGGTCTATGGTAACTCGATATTGGTTTCTCAAAATATATTCAACTGGATGTTTTTTATTTAATTTACATTACAGCCAAATTTCCTCAGATTACAAACCACAATGACAAGCAAATGACCAGATGTAAATTTACATGGAAGAACAATTATCGACAATACCAATTACATGTACTTATATTATAGCCAAATTCATAATTTCATAGATAGATAGATAGAAATGTATAAAAGCTGAATTTTCGTTGACTGTCAACAAGTTATTTGTGGCACTTCACATGTGATCTGTGAGCACATTATAAAAAAGCTAAAATTGCCTAAGCAGCTGCTAAATCAATCTGAAATCAATCTCCTATAATTTGTGTACACAGCAAGTGCAGAAAAAAAAGATTAAAATCAACACTTAAAAAAGCTTAAACTAACTAAAAACTAAAAAAACAACAATGTTAACAATAGTCAAAGTTGAACCACAGCTCTCCTCTCTACCAACTACTACGCTATTGGCGAGTTCGTTGAGGAAGCCGTTCTTTATAATTCTGTTTAGTTCTTTAATGTATACGAGTTGCCATTGCTATTTTTCATCAATATACATTCAGGCACCACCCAGCTCCTGAAAAAAAATGTGGCGAACCGCTACACCGGTTTAGTATCAAGTGTCTTCCGAGATTTTACATGCCTGATAATTTGGAAACAGAAGTTGAATCAAACTGAAACTGAGGAAATCAGCCTAAAAGAAGAAATGTCAACATACTTGATAATATTCTGCTAAAGATACAAGCACGTAATTAAGGCAAACAGTTGAATAGATTGTACGAAGCTACACTTATTAAAAACAAATGGAAGATTGTCATCTTATTTGCATAAACTATAATGGTGTTTTAAGAATTAGGTTTAGTTGGAGAATAGACTCGGAACTTGTAGATTTGTCCATTCTTGGCACAAATGTACCGTCCCTTGTCTGTTCTCCTTAACCCTTGTTCTATGTTCACTGCAGGTCAGTGGTACATGCCAATGTTAAATTCGGTACCGCCTGATGTGTGCATATACACACAAGCTTTTTTTTTTGGGGGGGGGGGGGGCACAAGAAGCTGGATACACTACAAGAAAGGCCACTTCAAAAATCGATCTGGAACATAATACACCCACAAACACTTATCTAGAAACCCCCAAGTCTAATCAATGTACAATGGCATAATTTAATTAGCTAGTTTCATTTTTATGAGTGCTCAGCCACGATGCTAAAATATGAAATGCCTATAAAATGTTTATTCAAATACGGTTGGTGACCTTGGGAATTACACATACATGTATGTGTGATCATGTAAGAACTCCAACTGTCCAAAATAATCATCAATTGTTGAGAGTATAGCCTTCTTGGTAAGGCCCTTAGGATCGAGGAACAGCCGACAGCTTGAAACCGTTGGGTGGAGTCAGGAATCCAAACTTGCCGAGAACTGGAGGAATCTAATAACAACAAAATTTAAAAATCGAAATAATTGTCAGTTACCCTAATGCTCACCACTACTTGTGTTTTTGTGTTTTAAATATTATGTGTGAAACTTTATGAGATAACTAATTAGAGCAACGCGCACGCACCAGTAACCTTAAAGGGATAATATGCCATTTGTCAGTTGTGCATTTTTATCGTTTGAAGCAACAAAAGTGCTCAAAATATATAGAAAGGTGCTTAAAAAACAACCTGGTGAAATATTAGCTCTGTTAATGCTGCATATTCTGGGAAAAAAAAAGATGTTATAACATGTTGATTTCAATTCAAAATTTGCCGAGTCGCAATTTGAATTTCCAGTTACACCCAAATCAATTATGAAAGGAGCCATGTTGATTTCATTGACTTGGAAAGTGAGCCACCTCCAAAAATTGACCCAAATTCCAACACACTGCTGCTCAGCGATGCGTAACCGAAAATTCATTAATGAAGTATCGTCGGAAAGCATTTGTCGTCTACTTTTAGATGATACCATGGTTTCTGCTGTAAAATGTATAGTTTTGCCACAGTAACTATTTTAAGTTGGGTTTCCTTTTTTTTGATACACCCTGTATACACCGCTTGATTTTGCTGTTCTATTGCGACACTGGCCTGTTTTAAAGTTTTGTGTTCAGCGAGATCGGAACAAACGACAAACCTAGTCTTGAGTCAAGACTACATAAAGGCCAATTTGGCACGAATGCGACGAACATGAATTTGTTACGTTGGGGCACGTCTTCGCAAAACTTCGCAGCGAATGTTTTGTGATGTCCATTCGCTTCGTTTGTCCATTCGCTTCGCTTGTCCATTCGCTTCGCTTTCGCGTGAAGTATGAAATAAAGGTAGGATACACCATTGGTAATTGCTTGAATTACCATAAATGGGTGGATTTGGATGTTGTATTTTATAGTAAATATCGTTTAACTGGCCTGTCCAAAGTTTAACAATCATAGATGCTGAGAAAAGCAAAAAAAACGGCGTTCGTTTTTAACCGGCATCGGGCAGTGGTTCTTATGTTGTTCTTCAGGCTTCTGAAGGTTTCTTCAGGCTTGCGAGCTACAGTGCCCAGGGGGCTTTCCAGGGAACCTTGGTTTAATTTATTACCAGAAATAATTATTAATAATAATATACGCACAAGATGGCTGGAGGATACATTCGCAGCGTCTCACATATGACCTGATCCAGATAGGTCATCTTGCTGATATTCTCAGGTGACATCGTCACGTCCGGGGGTCAGGGTGTCAATCTCGTTCAACAACATGTGAGGAGATAGGAGGCGAAGCCCATTGTGGTGCTGGAGGTCTCAAAGCCAGCGAGAAAGAATAACAATCCCTGTACGTGACGACAAAATAATAAGCCAGTTTGGTATTCCAACTGCACATGTGCAAAGGATTTGAGGATTGTTTCTTTCGCGAAAAACTGGGCAGATATTGCACACAAGACTTTATGAGAGACGTAAAGCAAATCTAAATTCTTTAAAAAAAAATTGCAATCGAAATAACAAATAAAACACCTCAAAATACTTTGTTGTCCAAACATGTTTTGAAAAATGTTATTTCAGAAACAACTATCTCTTTCAATTTGCTGATACCCACTATTGTATGATACTTGATAGCATGCATACGATAAACATTTTTTCTCTGAAAACAAAAATCGTCAAATCTGCATACGTGCAGTTTATTTGAAAGGAGTGTGTATAATTAATATCATGTTGTCACTGAGGTGGGTGTGCAAACAATTATGCTGGAAAGGTCTCTCACTTTCAGATTCATAACCGTTTCATGTTTGTTAAGGGAATAAATGTGTGTTCGAGAGGTTTTATAATCACTCTGTTTAATAAAGGGGTTGCATTGACGTCACGCGCGCTACGCGTACGCGCTAATCGCACGTACAACCGGGCGGAGCGGTGAGGTCAAACAAAGTGTGTTTGACCTCGCCCGGTTGTTGTACGTGCGATTAGCGCGTACGCGTAGCGCGTGTGACATCATTATGCATTAACTTTATACCGCTTGGAGTCTGGGTGCTGATAATCAGCTGATTATCAGCACCCAGACTCCAAGCGGTATTAAACAGAGTGATTAATACCGACCGAACACACATTTATTCCCATTCATAAATACCTTTTTTTTGTAAAATTCAGCCAAAAAACCCCCAAAATCACGGAAAATTGTCGCAAGTAAATTTTGGTGTTTCGCCATTCTGTGTGTTTTCCCCTATCCATGTTCACGGGCCACTGTCAAATGACATGTTTCCGCCTCTGTCGCTCTAAACAATACATGCAATAAAGCGTATTTACTATGAACCAGACTAAATGGCCATTACTGCATTGGCAACCTCGTTCCCAGAGTGTCGAGCTGTACTCTATTTTCACATGAACTTTTCAGGCTCGGTCAAGAAGTTTGCATTTATTGCTTTTTTTTCAATGGTTTAAAATTACAATTTATTTAAAAATAGTTTTAAATATAATTATTTTCTCATCCCAGATTTCCTGATCTCCGAAACCCACCTTTTTTGGGGGGAAACTATTTATCTTCTTTCCCAAAAGTAAATAACTCTAGAAATTATGACATCACAACAAAAATAGCGCCGAGAAAGCAGACGATATTTTTACATCAACTTTTCAGGCTTTGCCAAGAAGATTATATTTATTAATCCATCTTTTATGGATTTAAATTACAACTCATTTAAAAAAGGGTTTGGACATAATTATTCTCTTTACCCCAAATTTTCCTGAGCTTTATAACCCACCCACTTTTGGGGCAACAATTTAACTTCTTTGATTAAAATAAATATTTATCGAAAATGTGACGTCACTCCAAATACGAAATGTTGCGCAACCAGTCGCGCAACGCCGAGATAGGAATAATCAAAGATCGTAGAGCGTGCACACAATCGACCGAGTGCTCCCTAATTGGTCGTGGCGCAATTGAATAATTTTTGGAAAATCCAAGTTTAATATTTACGAACTTCTTTTAATGTCAGGTTTCAGTCAATAAAAGGATAAAATATTACTAGATTTCACAGGCGTCTGTACATTTAATGTGACAGTATTTAAAACTGGTTTTTAAATTAACATTGCAGGATCAGGAATTTTGAGGTTTAACGTCCATATAGTAATTATGTGAACCAAGTGCTTGTGTGTAAAGCCCCAAATTTATATTTGATGTCAAAAAATAATTAAAAATACAAAAATAATATTGCTTGTACATGTATCAAGTTGTTTGTTTACTGTATGGCATTTTTATTATGGCTTTCAAATAAAGCTTCAGTTCAGTGCCACTGAATTTTTTGTTTTGTTTAAATGTTAATTTGGCCTAACCGGTTTTCTAAGGAGCATAAATACACGGCGGGTCTTTTCAAGTGCAGGAAAGAAAATCTAGTTTTATGATTGGCCATTTTTTATTAAGTATTTCCCCGCAATTCATTAACTATCTGTTGTCTTTCCTCCATGGTATAGCTACTTACGTTAGTCTTACGCGCGAGCTCGAAAGCCATATTGACAAATTTCCGCAAAACGCCCTCTTCGGTTGATTTTCGTCATTTCATGACAGAGGCTAATAGTCTTCCTGCGCCCTCATTGGTCGAAAATGACGTCATTGAAAAAGGCTTCGTGGTAACGTGTAGTTCATGCACATTTCAATACGCAGTTTTTTGTGTATTTTTTTTATTGTAAGCTCAAGCGAAAAGGATTCTGCCAATCAGTAATTTTTTTATCTTTTTAACAGTGGACTGATTAAAAAATAATAATATTGCCTGCGTAATACAATGTATACAGCCAAATATACACAAACAAAGCAACAAATGATGTCGTTGTTTAAAATTTATATCTGTATTGTGAGGTAATTGGTTTATAAAAGAAACTGCACTTTTTATTTTAAACGTGCATGTTATTGCTTACATTAATATACCCTGTTGATGTTATACGACTTGAATACAATTGTTAAATTAAACCCTGAAATTGTAAAAACTTATTTTAATTACATCATCATGTACATGTACATAAATACAGATTGAAGAAATGACCAAAATTAGGGTTGATATAAATGAGATAATAAATGTTTAGCAATTAGGCAAAACATTAACAAAAATATGGCCAACATTCAAATTAAAATAATGACAACATAGTGAAGATGATAATTACCATCATCTTTGGCATAATGTTCAATGTGCAAACAACGTTTTTTTTTATCTTTGCTTGATGTTTTTGGCATAGTTTCTTTGTCATTAAATTATTGTAAATATTAAATTACAATGTATACCCGCTTCTAACATTGCAAAAACAAATGATTTTAAATAAGACATAAATTTAGTAATATAGATGTTAATGCACATAAATTATATCACTGAATAGAAATAATACAATCTGCATTCATAAAGTAATATGCCGTTTGTGTCAAATTTACATTGTAGCTCAAAACTTTGTTGGCATAGTTTTTGGCATTAAGTCCTAGATGATTTGACAAACTGACCCGACTCGACCAGACTCGGTTTCGATCTGTTTCAGCTGCACTGTGTTTGCACAACACTGACACAAAATCATGTATATTATTTAAAACACTAAAATACAAAAACATTTAAATCTGCATGTACAAAGCACGTGCTGCATATATCCACCAGTACATTTAAATCTTCAACTATTTTCAACACTTCTTTGGAAACCCAACTCTAGATTATTTGTCCCAACATGAATCATTACAAATACAATATATCAGGCACAGTTGTGAGGTTGATGTCATGCTGATGAAGCAGTAGTAAGGCCAGAAATTGTAGTACCGGGACGAGTCACTACCTGCAAATCAACCAACTTTAGTAGTGATGTTCTCTTTGAGATACTTTGTGAGAGAATATCCAAGGACAAGAGCTTTGCCTTTGGCCTTCTGTAGAGGTTCCCGACATGCTGGCAATGGCTGCGATGGCTGCGGTGGGCATGGACATGGTGGTGGACGGCATGACTACTACCTAGTAAACTACCTAGTATAAGAAACATATTGGAATTAAGACAGAAATATGAACTATGAAGTTTAGCACAATAATAGCAGTAACTATTATTATTAAACAATTTGTTATAATTTTGAACAAAAACATAGGCCTAAGTCGTTTTTATACATGAAAGAAAAATAAATTTTGTATGCATGACATGAAGGCAGAAACCTAACTTTATCATATAAATAAGCCACACAATTAAAACAAAACAATTAATTTTGTTTCTGTTGGCTACTGTGCAATCACCATCTAGTGCATATCCAGCACATGTAGGCCTACATTTGTACATGTACATGCACCCCCTGTGTGCATAACACACGCTCTGCGTATGTACAAGCCGAAAGACATGGCCGGAAAAGTTGAAATCGCGCGCACGAAAATCGTCGCAAAATACATGAAACAAATGTCGCCACAGGCTAAATTGTATATCAAACGAAAGATCATTGCTTCCTTTATCGACGTGTAGTAATCATTTTTGGCAATATTTGTTAGTCCAGTCAGGGCGCAGAAACTAAACACACGACAACAAATTTCCTTAAAATCATACCATAACTTCGAGTGAACAAAATTCTGCCAAAAACATACTGAATCTCGTCATATTTTATATCATTCGATTCAGAAAATCGTTCGCTTTTCACTTACCACGCCATCTTGGAGAATTACTCGCGTAAATCTCGTGGCCGATTTGCGACGCCGGCCCTGCAAATAAAGTTCGGGATATGACCTCATTAACGCGGGCGCTGCGGACTGACTGATGTGTGGAGGCCACTTTTGTTGCCAACTGGGTTTAAACACTTCCAGCCATGTCTTTATCGTTCGTTTAATACCGGCCACTTGACGGGCTCTCGACCAATAGGAATGCCTAAACTGTCCCAGGTATTTATGAATATAAGTTTTTAAAAAGAAGCCTGCGCTATATTCCTCTGTCAGTTGTTTAAAGATCAGTTCCTACTCGGCGCGAATTTGTGACGTCAGGGCAAGTTTTCGCGTCACGATTTTGCAAAAGTTCAATACTCCGGGAAATTGCGCAGCGTATTACTACTTTATTCTCATAGGTAGTGTAGTAAGAGTACTGCAGTTTAGCCAAAGAGTATTTTGTAGTATTGGGTGACGATTTTTAAAACAAATATTGTGAAATGACAACTGTGCAAAGGTATCTAGGCTTTATTATGATAGTTTCGTCCGTATAAATAGACAATCCATTTTGGATTTATGACAGCAATATTGGAAAAATAACACATTTTTAAAGCCTTCTGGCATCCCAGTTCACCGTATTATGGACGACAGAGCTTGAGCGAACACACAAAATTAATATGTAGAGTGCTGTGGCGCAGTGGCCTTCTTTACAAGGAGTAAATGGGTACCTCTGAGGGTGGAGATGGTTGTTACATAAGTTGCTTTGTGCCAAAATGGCAGAATAGAGCTGTACACTCCCCAGGGAGCTAAGATGGTATTTGGACTGTTTCGTGGGCAGGGATAATAATGACACAGCGCCTTGAGTAACAGTCTTGGTAGATACGTGACAGATCTTAAAATTGCCTATGGTTTTTATCATTCATGTGTGCTGACCTGTGACTTGAGTTCATCCATAGTCAGGGATTTCTTGCTTATGTGCTTGCGGTGTTCCTCTTCCAATCTCTCTTCCTCGGTCGCCTGGACCGATTTCACGTGGGCGTCTAGCATCAGCTGCAGGAAATCTATCCTCTGTAACAGAATATATATGCCAATCATCAGGGATGTAGTCAAGTCCCTGCAAGTCCCTGCAAGTCCATCGCATGTCCATCGCATGTCCATCGCAAGTCCATCGCAAGTCCTTCAGTTCCAATTCAAATCACAAGCTATTCAAATCAGCTTTAACAAAAGCAGTCCTTTGTCATTGTTTATCCAGTTACTTGTGACTGCCTTTATGAAGGGACTTGTGACTGGCTTCACGAAAGGACTTGTGAACAGACTTGCAGGGACTCGACTACAACCCTGCCAATCATCATCAACAATTCGCCAATTTGATATTTCAACTGCGCAACAAGATTTGATAAAAAGACAATAGAAACTTTGGTTCAAACAAAAGTTTAGACACACACACACAGTTATGTTTTGACCGGCAATCGTGGACGGGGCATTGTCCGACCGTCTTCCCTCTTTTGTTTATACTCTAACGTTTTCGGATGATCGCCATAGGATTTGTACACGAGTTGAGATCGTGGACGTTGTGTCAATCGTGGACTCATTGTTTGCCTCCCAATTCTTTTGTCCCACGACCACGATTGCCGGTCAATACAAACGCACACGACACCTGAAAGACTTTGCTGTCCAAACATTTTTTGAAATATGGTACTTCAGAACACGACATTCTCTTTCAATTTGCTGGTACCCGCTATGCTTTTGAAAGGATACAATGAAATGTTTTTCTCGAAAGTTGGAATACTAAACTGGCTCATTGTGTTAAGTAATTTACTGTGTAAAGGTGTTTGGTTTTGTGGAATACCAAAAAGTGTAAGCTTGCAATTTGCCAAGTAGTGCAAAAGTGTTTTGGGGTTTTTTTAAAGAGGAAAAACTATAGGGTAAGTCGGTGTATAGTGCACATAGTGCACTGTTTCAAGCGGACCACTTAACCAGTTCGCCCCGGGATTATTCTAACATCGCCGAGCCGACAGGCGGGATTATTTTTAACGAAACTCGATCCGAAACTCTATTTGAGTTGACCAAAGGTCTGGTCACATGGGAACAGTAAACAACATAAACATATGAATGCCTCTGTCGCTGCTTATTTCAATTTAGCTAGTGAAGTGACTTATCATTGGATAACCAGTTTTTCTTCGTTTGTTTGTTCATTTATTCAGCTCTAATCCGACATAGATAAATAAATAAATAAGTAAATCAATCAATCAATCGTCAATAAATAAATACATACCCGCTCTGCTCCACTACTCCGCAGTTCCACTGCCTGGTCCATGATGTTCTCAAAGAAACTCATTGTTGACCGTTTGAAGGTAGTCATGTTAAAATAGTTTAGGACAGGAGCCAGGAATGGAGCTCCAACTACAGAGAAACAAAACAGCATACCAATAATGGGGGTCGTGCACAACAAGCACCCAATTGCATGCAACCCTCCCATGGGACGTCGTTGCTAGGTGAAAAAGCGCCCTCTTTTGTTGCCGCACGGAGCCCATACAATCCTGTAATACTGATTCTTGCTGTGTATAGGAGTCCCGTGCTGTTTCTGTCTTTCACTCCAAAACAGAGATTTGCCTTTACTGCTATGTTCCCATCGATGTGAAAGTTATTAACGGTCTTGTGAATGAGATACCAAAAAAAATAAAATACAAAGTTATTTCTTATAAAAATAACATCATTATTATCAATCCGACATTTATTCAGATCTAACAAGACTGGGCTCATTTTAAAAATAACTATACCTTTGTAAATGGCACTGTATTTACCAGTAGCGTGTACTTACGAAAAACGAAAAGTGCGAGGCTTAATCTCAAGGTGAAAATGTCTTTTGCATTGGAGAGAAAGGGGGGGGGGGAGGGGGGAGGGGGGGGAGGGGGGAGGGGGGGGGGGGGGAGGGGGGAGGGGGGGGGGGAGGGGGAGGGGGGGGGGAGGGGGGAGGGGGAGGGAGGGGAGGGAGGGGGGAGAGTGGGGGGGGGGGAGAGTGGAGGGGGGGGGGGGAGGGGGAGTGGGGGGGGGGGGGAGGGAGGGGGGGGGGGGGGGAGGGAGGGGGGGGGGGAGGGGGGGGGGGGGGGGGGGGGGAGGGAGGGGGGGTGGGGGGTTCTTTGGCCCAATTACACCCATGAGAAAGTGGATCTTTCATACTGTCTTTGACCAAGGTTCTTGGACAAAATAGTCGATAGTAAGCCAGTTCGGTATTCAAAATGTGATGTGCACAACAAAATTTGATGATTTTTCCTATAGGAAAAACCTGGCAGATAAATGCACACAAGGCTATGGAGGACGGGGTAACCGAATCTGCATTCTGTGCATTTGTTTGCGTAATTGAAAACACGATAGAAACTTTTGTTTCAAAAACAGTTTGGACACAAAAGACACCTGAAAACACTGTTCGGACTTTTTGTTTAGTTTTTCTTCAAACAAGACGATCTCTGTAGATTTTCTGGTCGGTACCCGCTTCGCTTTTGAACGCATACGTTGAAATGTTTATCTTCAAATGGAAATCTTGCTGTGCACATACCAAGCTGGCTTATTACATTCACGTTGTCATTCTGAAACTGTTAACTTACTCCTTCATCTGCACGTTCTTGCCTTCTTTATGGTGTTTGGCAACCTTCCTCACCATCGGATCCAAGCAGCTGTTGATGAGTGGCGCCATCTGAACAGATGATCACAAAATCATCAAATATTTTCACAAACTAAGAATTTGATAAAAAATATTTATTTGATGAAATTTTAGTAACTTTAAATTAAGAGAGATACATGAGGGGGGGTGGCTTAAACAGTAGAGAAGTGGGGGGGGGGGGGGGGGGGGGCTGACTATAGTGTATTCATGGACAAGTCAAAGTGGAAACCAACTAAGTGAATCGTGTGACAAAAGCTGTCGATGAAAGAAGAATCTCGTCAAAAAGAACGTCAAAACTAACATCAGAATAACATGCCTCTAGTTTGGCCCTCACTGGTAAAATAAAAACAAGTGCGAATTCGTGTAGGAGCCGCATTGTTGTGTATTGGTCTAGTTCAATGTGTATTGGTCGACGCGGCTAAAAAGTATGTCAAGGTCCAGAAATCCTCAACTTCAAACCCGACAACTCACCAGCTTCATCTTTGAGCCGCTGAACGTTGGACTGAGGATTCCACGTACGTCCTTCCAATGGTCATCTCTTAGGACAGTCAATGCCTTGTGAAATGGCTTGTTATCAAGGGGCTGCTTCTGTGAGGTGCAAACAAAATAATCAATAGATAACTTGAAAGTCGGTCATCTTTGTTGGAAAACTCCAACTGTGTATGCTACGCAATTGAGCATGCATCGCACAGTGTGGAAAATGTTCCAAACGCGTGCTTGTTGTTAGAAATGTTGCAATACAGCGCAGCCGACACACGATATAAATAATTGGAGAGGCTAATCATCCTTACTCACAGCTGGGGTGCTGAATGAAAAGTACACAACTAAAACATAGTCGAGTAGATGGCATGTAAAGGTGCCCGAGTCGAGTCATTTGCCCATCGGGACTTGAGTCAAGTCATTTGCCTGCAGTGACTTGAGACGAGTCATTTGCCTGCAGTGACTTGAGACGAGTCATTTGCCTGCAGTGACTTGAGACGAGTCATTTGCCTGCTGTGACTTGAGACGAGTCATTTGCCTGCAGTGACTTGAGACGAGTCGTTTGCCTGCAGTGACTTGAGTCGAGTCATTTACCCGCAGTGACTTGAGTCAAGTCATTTACCCATCGGGACTTGGGTCGAGTCGAGTCACCAAAAAATGCGACTCGAGTCCAGGGACGAGTCATTGATTTTGAGTCATTACAATGCTGGTACAGCCAGACAAATTTTGTATCAGGTGTGAGCACCTTATATAGTGCTTCTTCTTTAGCTACACCAATAGCACCCTCCGATTACATGTATAAACTAGTGTGGTCCCCCAAAACTGAGCAATCATATTTCCAGGTGCTTGACAATACTTGCCGTCACATATGTGACCTGGCACCACGAAATGAGTGGAAAGTCGACTTGATTACATTTCTAGAAAGAAGAAGTCCTAAGCTTCCAAATGATGTATTGTGTGTTGCTCTAGTTTATTCCTAGCCGCCGCTATTCTCTTTTAAAATAGCTGAAGTCATGCTCCCTTGTTTTTAGAAAACGGAGTTCAAAGTCTGTGAACCTTGCCAACTATACTATGACTGAGTATTAAGCCTAAAAAAAACCACACTGTTGAGATTTAATTGAGCTATACAATTTTGGGATATGATAAAGAAGGTTTTTTTGTATGTAAAAGCGTTAACTACTCGAAACCGACTTCCCACTTGAAAAATTGACGTTTTGGCCAATAACTCGTGGTGCCAGAGGCCGATTTCACGAAACTCGTCTTAACTTATGACTCATCTTAGGACTTAGGACGAGTCCCAAATCAAAGACCGATCTTGGCTAAGACGTGTCCTAAAAATGCTTTTACTATCTTATGAAAGACGCATCGCAACTACCAATTTGATGGCTGTATCATGTTTGTTTTTACCGCTAGAAGAAACAGTCGCTGAAAAGAAACACGCAAACCAACTTTCAGCGTGCGCGCGGGCGAGAACACAAACTTTTGCTAATCTGCGCAGTACAATCACGTACGGTAGTTCTGCATGTTCTATATACGACAGAGTCGACTAGTATAAATAATTAGTTTTTAAAACTATACACACATAGCAAAATATAAATCAAATGCGTTTCTTCTTCGAAACTAAAAGTTTAGGCTGACATTTGTCAGTAACGAGAAGATAAGTAATGCAATGGTTTTCAGACAATATACAGATTAACGCACGTATTATTGAGATAAGATAAGACAACCCTCGGACCGATCCTAAGTTAAGAAGAGTTTAGCCGTGTGCTATGGAAGTTAGGACGTGTTGATCGCGTCTTAACTTTGGTGAAATCATTCCTAGGACAAGTCGCGAGTTGGGAGGAGTTACTCTTCCTAAGACGCGTCTTAGCGTTTCGTAAAAATCAGCCCCTGGTCACATATGTGATGGACAATTCCCCTACATGAAAAACAGTCTTAATCCAACCACCCAAGTATACAACCAAGTATAAACCAGCCTTAAAATGGGCACAACTCTTGAATGAGTATGAAAACAGACTATTTTCCATGTAAGGAATGTTCCAGTCAAATATGTTGAAAACCAGTATCAATTTTTGGTACGCAATATCATACAGTACGTACCTTCCGATTGGTGAAACTGTTGAAGTCCTTGATGCACAACGTTCTGATCATATCCACATCGGCAGTGATTACAGTAGGGCGCCAGCCGACATAAAAGCTATGAGAACCAATGACATGGGCGACAAGATTGAGAAAAAAAAACCAAGGAACTCAAGAAAGGTCATTATTTAAAATGGCAGACGAAGGTTGTACTAGTGTCTAAACATACCAAACATTGTTTTTAAAAATATGCACTAATAGTTTTAGAAATTCACTGGGTATATATAACCAGCGCTATTGAGTCCTAATACACTTAAATAAAGCCTTCGATTACAACCAAGAAGGCGCACTTGAAGTAGGCCACATTGAAAAAGGTTAATGAAAAGGCCACACATCTTAACAAATGGGCACTAGATGGACCAGTGGCTGAAAATCGTTATACCGATGTTTCACTGTATTGAGAAAAGTTTGGTAATGAGACCTTTTTTGAGTGGGTAGAGAGGCTCGATGCATTTTGGAAAGGTTTTGCATAGTTATGAGGTATTTCCCATACTAATTGGCCAAAGTACAAACATCAACCGAAAAGAAGAAAATACAGTCTGAACCCCAGAAATTAAATTACTAACACATTTCTGTTGGAAATAAATTTTCTGTATTAAACTACAAACCATGCAAAATAACTTGAATGCTACTTATTAATTTTTAAACATTTGGACATGATCTGGCGATAGTAATGGCCTAGATCATGTCAAAATGTTACTCAGACCATAGTACTAGCATTGCCTACCCGAATATTTTTCCGTAGCGAGCAAAATTCTTCTCATGGAAGCCGCTTATTCCCTGCAATAGACAAAATTTAAACTGTCATTTTCTCTCAATTTGTCCAGGATTTGATTTGAAAATCCCCGGTAATCGTCATATTACCTTCTAATTTACCTGGAATTTTGTTAGTCTGTCTTATCATACGATGAAAATCGCCTGCTGAATGAACAAAATTTGGTTGTTATGTTTTTGTAACATAGCAACGAGTATTACGAAAGACAGTGCAAACAATGCATTAAATACACGACCAATATCACGCACGTGTAACCTGAGGCCCCATGCCACTGTAGTAAATGTCTACGAGATAGCAGCATCGCCACAGCTATGTACGTTGTCATGGAATTGCGACTAAACACCAAAACAGCTCGAGGTTTGGGGGGTCAGAAAAGTGACACCAGAAATTCGTTCTACACAAGAATAATAACACTAAACGCCCAGTTTAAAAAGAAGGGTGTGGATGTTTATTTCCTACTTTATGCTCTTTCCGATTCATTTTGTTCAAAACGCATTTTGTAGCCCGGATTGGGCTATTCAAGGAGATAGGGAACCTTTAGCCTTTAACAAGTCAAACACATTAGAATAACTTTTTTGACAGAAAATTTGTTAAACGGTGGCAAATCGCATGAAACTGCAAAATATTGCGAGTGAATTTCCTCGTTCAGTGCACGAGTAACATTTTTCTTAAACACCTAGAGAATGTAAACCAGTTTTGTTGTCATTAGTCCGAGTATCAAACATATGGCATAACGTCTGATATATCTAGACAATGTTAATTTAATGCAACCCAGTGTGCCAGCCAATTATACTTTATAGTGGATTGACATTATTTAGAGCAGAAATGTGGACAAAGCTGCCAATTGGCCACTTTGGCCGTCGTGTTTTTGTAACATAACAACGGGTAACGAAAGACACAATATCGCAATTGAAAGCGCCGGCTGAATGCACAAAATGCAGTCTTGTTTTGCATACTTATCACCAAAATCTGCTCGCTTATCACAGACGCTCGTGATTATATTCTATAGATTATTTGATGTTGGAAGTGCATCGATTTAAACTGAATCATACGTACACCTTTTAACATGTCTCTTTTACTTACATCTTTGCTGAAAAAGAAGTCAAGGGTGTTACCGATAATTGGTTTGGTGTTTATTTGGAGAAAACCCAATCTTGTCAGATAATGATGTTTCCAGTAATCGTAGCTGTAAAGAAAAAAACATGTTGAGCTCTTTAGTTATTATTATTATTTTTTTTTTTTCGGCAATGAAACCGAGGATTCCTCAAAAACGCCCAAGGCACTGTAAGCTCGTAAGCCTGAAGAAACCAGTAGGAGGATAAACGAAATGCCAGAAACACCGGGGCGAACCCCTTCTCTTTAGCGATAAGTGTGACTGGGTTCTTTTACGTGCATGTCCAGGTTCAATATATACATTATACACACACATGGGACCTACGGCTTTACGTCCCATCCGAAGGACGAAGCAATAGTGGTTTAATTGCCTTAGGACACACGTGTCGAAACCGGGACTCGAACTCACGCTCTGCGGAACAGAAAACCCAGCTCTTAACCGCTCGGCCACGACACTCCACTTGATGCTACGACGTTTCAAAGGATACAATGTAATAATGCGGCTAACTGCCTAACTGCTTTATGGAAATAAGTCGT
Source organism: Crossaster papposus (assembly GCA_037893245.1). Classification (NCBI taxonomy): domain Eukaryota; kingdom Metazoa; phylum Echinodermata; class Asteroidea; order Velatida; family Solasteridae; genus Crossaster; species Crossaster papposus. Next base: position 1,885,155 of record JBAIAA010000246.1, read on the forward strand.
TTAACCAGTTCGCGCCGAAATTATTTTAACATCACCGAGCCGAGTGGCAGCATTATTTTTAACGAAACACGATCCGAAGCGGGTTCAGGCCGATAGCGCCGAAGAGCACACCCACGCATTTCCACCCTTGCTCGCTGCTGTGACAGACATTTCCAAACTTGAACTTGGCGTGTTTATGCGTCATTCGTTCTGAATTTTGGGAAAACTTTGCATTTATATACGTCATCTGGCACGAACTGGTTAAGTTAAGGGTAGTAATAAACATGGCAGGGTTATACACTGCCACTGGGCACTCGCTGTTGTTATTTCGAGCAAGAGAAATTGATTGATAAAAGCCGCCATGTCATTTTCGGCCCGATTTGTTACAATTTTTCTTGTTAATTACTACATGTACTAGTACTACTCATGTCGTATACTCCCGTCAGAATAGCATGCATGGTGCAGTCCAAAATGATGAAGTGAGCCATGGAGGAATAAGATGTGCTTTCAAAATACTCTTCTTAATCCTTCATGTCTATCAACCTACACAAATAGAAGAACACAGGCTGTGATGATCAAAAGCCACGTTGATGTGCTAAAAAGTGGCGGTTGCCAGCCCTCAGCTGCAGTTGTAGTGTCCGCTTCGTCCATGATGAGTAGCTACGAATAAAATATGTATAACTGTTGTACATGTACATCAAAGACCCTAGAGCGCGCGCCGCGCAGCGGCGCTCTAGGCAAGACAGTTTACTGTGTACTAAACGTCCATTGGCTGATGGTAGTACGTCTGGAGCAGATCGGCCGCCATTTTGGGAAGCGAACTTGTGTGTGACACAACGCCCCACGTGCAGTTTGCGTAAGTAAACAACTTGACAACACGTAAGTAAACAAATCAGATAGCATTCTAAAAATGATCGGCAGTCATAATGACGTGAAGCATATTTGGTAAGTATATGCAGGTATGCATTTTGTTTAGGTGTATGAAAATGTGTTTCTGAGGTAAAATATTTTGGGTGATTAGAAACGGAATTATAAACAAGCTGGCGACGTCCTTTGATTATAGTAACGTCTTTCCGACTTTTCTCAAATGTAAACGGTAGGCCTAGGCTACTTTACTACTTCTAGTTCCACCATTTCTCACTGACTTTTGGATAGACTTCCAATTAATTCAGTTAAAATTGTTGACCATGATCAAATTATGTACCCCTGGCCTAGACCGAGTTACTGGCCTCTAGTTATCGCTTTTTAAACATTTGGGCATTATCTTGCGCTACTAGAGGCCGAGCCAGAAGATATTTGAAATCCTATAAGCTCTAGAAAGTGGTTCAAAATGTCGCCATAATCCACACAAATACGTAACAAAATACCTCTTAATCGTCTAAATAACCTTCCATATGTGTCCAAGCTGAGTTAACGAACTTCTAGTTCTAAGGTATTCACGATCAATTCTTGACTTTTGCATGGCCGCCATTTTTATGATGAGCAAAACGAGCATTGTGGGTATTCTGTGACGTCACTGCCAAAGTGCGTGCCGACCGTACCACTATACGCGGGGTGCTCTGCGATGTCACAGGTCATTGTATCGCGCGCGCAACGCGATACTCCGACCTGTGACATCGGAGAGCACCCCCGCGTATAGTGGTACGGTCGGCATGCACTTTGGCAGTGACGTCACAGGCAATCACAAAAATGGCGGCCATGCAAAAGTTCAGTACGCGCTGGAAAACTGGCGTCGAATTTCCTTGATTTGCAGGTCAAGAATTGATCGTGAATACCTTAGAAGTTCGTTAACTCAGCTTGGACACATATGGAAGGTTATTTAGACGATTAAGAGGTATTTTGTTACGTATTTGTGTGGATTATGGCGACATTTTGAACCACTTTCTAGAGCTTATAGGATTTCAAATATCTTCTGGCTCGGCCTCTAGTAGCGCAAGATAATGCCCAAATGTTTAAAAAGCGATAACTAGAGGCCAGTAACTCGGTCTACCCCTGGCCTTAGAACTCTGGGTCTCCCGACGCCCATAGAGAGGGTTTTTACAGGTTAACCGCACAAATTACGGGCAATAACTCCATACTGCCGCACGGTCTACCCCGACAAAAAATTTGTATGAGTACTTTATCAACTCACCCAGCTGTGGCCAACAAAAAACCGGTCGAATCTCGGCCAATTTCTGTAAAAAAGGTGAAAACTATGCCCGTTCCGCAAACGCGACTGTTACAAGATGGCGGATAACGACGTTGGTACCGTGACCCCGGCCGGGGTCAGTGCGGACCAATCACATGGCTTCTCTGAACGATGACAGGGCTGTTTTCCAAACTCTGGCTTCGGTCTTTTGTGGATGTGCCTCCGGCGCATTGCTTAACTGTATGAATAAGGCCTCGCAAGGTGAAGTTTGTGTTTCAAAAACGGCTAATGCGCATGCGGCTGCAGCTTGAAATTACGCACGAGTTATCCTCCATCTTGTAACAGTAGGGTGCTTTAGTAACGAGACGGTACGCACAAGGAGACGGTAACGCCAGCGAAAAAAACAAACTGCGCATGCGCCAACCTGAAATCTCTCCGTCCCGTTGATTTTCGGAACGGTACTCGGCCAACATAGCGTTCGTTCCCTAAACACGACGTAAGAGAGAGAGAGCTGAAAAAATAATTTGTATCTAGAAATTTCTATGCTGACTATGGTCCTTATGGAGGGTACTACAATGAATGAAGATAACAACAGGGAATCAATTAGTGTTGGCGATGTCTGTTCGGTAAGTAGCTTATTCTATACCTCAATCTATATACAATAAATTGATGGTTTGGCCGTTTAGGCCCACTTTGGGGGCCCTTTTTCATCGTAATGCATGACGTGCCTGCACGCTGTGCACTGTGCACTTTGCGTCCCCGTCGCCTTTAGCACCACAGCGAAAGCGCTTAAATATCACGACGGTAACAAGAGTGCGGGACCCGTCACAGTTGGTTAAACACTCCGTCTCCTGTGCGTACCGTCTCGTTACTAAAGCACCCTAATCGCGTTTGCGGAACGGGCATAGTTTTCACCTTTTTTACAGAAATTGGCCGAGATTCGACCGGTTTTTGGTTGGCCACAGCTGGGTGAGTTGATAAAGTACTCATACAAAATGTTTGTTGGGGTAGACCGTGCGGCAGTATGGAGTTATTGCCCGTAATTTGTGCACGGTTTCTATTGTTTAACGGCGGTTAACCTGTACAAACCCTCTCTATCTATGGGTCTCCGCCCTACGGGCGTCGGGAGACCCAGAGTTCTAGGGGTACAAATTAGTAGGCCCTACAATTTTTTAATCAAACTCGATTGCTGGTGTCCGGAAATTGGGCAGAAACGGGCAGTAGCTAGACTTCAGTAGCAATGCCAATGTCATGTTGCACTGAAATTGGCAATTATAAATATTAACCAAGGCATTATGATTTATGGCTACCTTCATTTTCATTGTGACTTTGCATTCATGAGATGGGCATCAGCCTTTTTTTATAGCTCCATTAGGGGTGTTAGTAAAAGTCGGAGGTGGTCGAAGGTGGTCGGAGCTGGCCGGAGCTAGCCGGAGGTAGCTTAATGCTGTTGTATACGCGTTGTATACGCTTTGTATAGTTTCCCATACAGATTACTGATTACACTGAATACAATTAATACCTCTGGGTTTCCACAGACCATCAAAATTACATGTTGTCTGCATTTTAAAATAATATTGTTCACTCTAACTATAAGATCCTCTCTTTGGTTCGCGTCAGGTTTTCATTGTAACGGTTTAATGCGCGCGCCCTCCGGCTAGTAGCTTCCTTCTTATTCCTCCATGCTCCGACCAGGGGGGGGGGGCGGAGGGGGGGCCCTTCGAGGTTGTGATTGCGAAACGCTGTGGTACCGTCCATTCTCAAAATAGGGGGGAACAATTTTCTCACTCGAAAAATAAAGAGTTTTTGGCATCCAATCTTAACATCTTGTCTTTTGTAGTTGTACAAGGTTGTTATTTACCTTAATGTTTATCATCCAATGACAATAATTGTATTGAAAATGAAAAAAGCAGTCGAAAAAAATAAGCATTGACGTACCGTTGATGCGCGTGGAGATTGTGCACAAATACTCAAACGACGTTAACAAATACCTCCCCTAAAAAGGGCAATAATAATCGATAAATTGTGAAAAATCGTGCTTTGACCCCACTCATTTTTTTTCATAGATACGTTAAAAAAGGATGTAGCAGTGATATACTGAATTTTAAAAAAAATCTGCCTGTGACCCCCCTTGCGTTTTATCGTGTTGTTTTCGAACGAAAATGGCAGAAAATTACATCGCACCAAACAAAATTCGTGTAGATCGTGCCTGCGTACCTGGCTTTGCGGACGTTGTATGAATCACTAAATGCTGAGAGCGATACACGGAGCAAATCTGTACGTGTTTCAATGGAGCGCTTCGCGGTAGCGATCTATACGTATTTACTGTGTGAGATGTGTGGCTCATGAGCGTGGAAGAACGAATGAGATACATTTCAACGTTGGTGGCGCACTTTCTTGGGCCCCTCCTCCGCCCCCCCCTGGCTCCGACTACCTCCGACTTTTACCAACACCCCTCCATTAGTCCTAGTTGCGATAATTGTAACCCACCATCCTCCCGACGGTCGAAGACCGGAGGGTTACGAGACAAACTAGTGTACAAAATTGGAGAAGTTGCAATTTCGACCATTTTTGCCAGACTAGTCACCAGATTTGCCGGATTTTAACCACTTTTAAAGATCATGACACACATTTTAAGAACACAGATTTGATCTGCAATGTACGTGTAATGCCTCCGCTCATAACACTCTAAACATCATTGAAAAAAAAATATTGTGGGGATAAAATGACAAAAACTTACCAGAGACTGAGCAAAATTCTCACCAAACGAGGTTTACATTTTAAACCCCGCACTTCAGAACCTAGCAACAATCTCGACCAATCAGCGTAAACCAAGGAAAGACAGACTGGGTGGAGCTTCGGCTGTACGCCGCTAAACGGCTATTCCCGCTTGCGAACTCACTGCACGGATGTGCTTGGAATTGTCTCGGCGCTCATTAATTATGATGCGTTCCAATCGCGCCTTGTTTATCGTGTTCATCGTAAATTTTATCCATGTTGCACAAAAGGTTGCATTCCAAACGCTACACACCACGACGCACGCGCACAGTCGAGTTAGCCGTGCGGTAAGGACGTTGTTTATCGCACAAGAACGAGTATTTAATTCGAGGTGAAATGTTGTTCTCCATGTTCACGACTTCATAAACGAATTAAATACTCGCGCATGCGTGTTGGTTCACTTAATCGATTTCGGCCAACAAACGAATTTTGAAAAAAATAATGATTTTGGCCAAATTCGTCTCTTTGTGAAAATGCTGACGATGTGGTTGTCACGCCGGAACGGCATGGTTAACTCAAACGTTAACGGTTATGGGTTAGAAGAAACCTGTAGAAAGAGGCTGTGTCAGCCAGGAACACCGGGGCAAACTCCTTCTTTTAGCGATAAGTGTTCTGGGTTCTTTTACTTGCATTATACACTCACAGACCGAGGACCTTAAACATACCGAGGACGTCCTCGATTTGTTATTAGGTCAAAAATGGCATCTCCTTGGCGATTTATAATTATTGTCAACATTTCAACGGATTTGGAATATGTTCTTGGTTCGTTGTAATGCCAACGTGCAGTGTGTTGTATTTCGGCAGTATTTTTTATCCATCCGAACAAGTCAACTTGTAATAGCGCCACCTAGCGGCCAGATTATCGAAGTGTCGTTCGCGTTATTCGCGTCTTCTTGCAGTCATTTTGGGAAAGCGTCATTTTCATCGGCTCAAGTTCAGACCTAAAGAAAGTGCCCTAATGTTATGGTACGTACATTATAATTAACAAATATGTTTAAAACATTTCTCGTGTACAATTTACATAGGATATTGAAGGAAATAGTAATCGGGTATTGTTGAAATAATTAATTTCACATGTGGAATTCTTTTCGCATGTCCGACGTCAGCGTTTTCACGAAGAGACGAATTTGGCCACGGGGAGTTGCACATTGGTTTTGAGAAAATCAGGTTTTAAGTTGGTCACTTTTTGAAAAAGAGATTTTACCATTAACAGGCCCGTACGCAGGATTTTTTATGGGGGGTGCGAATTTGTACTACTGATGGGACCAAAAATGAAACCAAACATTTTCTGGCCAGTATCGTTATTTTTACATCAAAATACCATTATTTACCCCGGAAAATGTGGACCTTTTGGTAATTTGGGGGGCGAATTTGTACTGATGGGACCAAAAATGGGACCAAATTTTTTCGTGTGCCTGTAGTACAGTTATTTCTACATCAAAATACCATTATTTATCGGAAAATGTGGACCTTTTAGTAATTTTTTTTTTTTTTTTTGGGGGGGGGGGGGGGGGGGGGGGTGGGGGTGCGTACGCACCCGTCGCACCCCCCCATGCGTACGGGCCTGATTAATGTAGATATAAATTTGTATGTTCGTGAAAATTCCAAATCTACGGTGGTGGCTTTTTTCCCATAGCGCACGAATTTGTCTCTTCGTGAAAACTTAAAAACTAGTTTTGCCCTAATTTGTCTGTTCGTGAATGTATATACATTGTACGCGCGTTGTTTTTGCACTCGGAGCAACGTTATTTCTATCTACACAGAAACACATTATAATTTGTCTATTCGTGAAAACTGAAAATACGATTTGTGTGAAATTTCCCCCTGTATGATTTTTGTAATCTTAATGATTCAGGCTGATTTTGACAACATTAACCTCGCCAGAATGTTCGTTGCTATCCACTTAATCGATTTCGGCCAACAAACGAATTTTGAAAAAAAAAAATGATTTTGGCCAAATTCGTCTCTTTGTGAAAATGCTGACGATGTGGTTGTCACGCCGGAACGGCATGGTTAACTCAAACGTTAACGGTTATGGGTTAGGCAATAATCTTTGGCCCGAACATGGAGGTACTATAGTAGAGCAATCGTCAGCTTTCTCACAACCATTACAGTATGTTCCACCATACCTCCATGGTTCCACATGCCCAATCAAACCAAAAAACATTAACATAAAAAATCCACCCAATTAAGAAATATTTGGTTATACTAAAAAATCATTAATTAATATTTTCAAACAATAATAATAATAATTACTTTTCATATTGTTTATTTTATGCATTTAGTTTAACTTTTTAATATAAATGTACATAATGTACATTTTGAATGAGTTTATTATGCAAATGTAGTTATTTATTAATTCTAAATAAATTGAACAGTTAATGCCCAATTGTAATATTTTGTAAATGCAAGTTTAATTAATGCCCCCCCCCCCCCTTCACGGGGTCACTCGAGGTCGGATGGATGTGGTCGCTGCATGTTTGTACTGAATACTACATGTACGTCCGCCGGGAGGATGTGGAATCGCTAATCGCGTTGCAAAATAGACCACCTAAGGCTAATTGAACCAGGGCAGTATCTATAATTTTTTTAGTGCCGGCTGTTTTCGGGCCGAGAGCCGCACGGTCGTACCAGCTCCAACCTCGTTACCATGGCTACGATCTTGCTGCGCCATGTTTTCCCACCATGTCTTGCGTGATCTTAACGCGCACGCGCCCATGGAGTCGAGGCTGTGGGCTGTATCAGCTCATTTAGCTGCAAGAACGAGGAGCGCGCGCGCTCGCGGGTCAATGTATATTGTACCAGTACATGTGCATACAGTGTACGTACGTACGTACATCACCTGCTCTATGATTGAATAAAACAAAACGACGTGACGTCGGATAGTCTGGTCCCCTGACCTAATCAACCAGAAATTAGTCAGAATAATTTGGTCTGAGAACCGGAAAACCTGCGAGCGCTCTTGTCTAGTTAAGCATGCGGCAAGTACGCGTATACACATGTACGTGCATCAGCGATTGCGGCATGAAGCATGCAAATGGACACGTACAAAATTGCGATGCGATGCGATGCGATGCAGCAAAAAATACAAAATCGCGAGTAATTCGGCAAAATTTGTGCCGGCCGGCAAGCTTTATTTTTACCCCGAGTGCCGGCCGGTGATGTTGAATGCTGGCTACCGCCGGCCGGCGCCGGCCAGCGTAGCTACAACCCTGGCAGTATCCATTTAATTTTATTGACTTCAACCCCCCCCCCCCCCCCCCCAACCACACCCCCCCCCCCCCCACCCTCTCCCCAACCCTCCCCGCAACACTTTGAGCCAATTACCCCTGACCAGAAACCAAATTTGTTATTTTTGGGGGGACCTTAGGCTTGAATACTAAATAAAGCAGTTTCCTAAGCAATAAGGATGAATAGCAATCAGTCTTGAAATGTTTAACAATGAGTATGGTTGCATTTCTCTTTGCAGGTGGCCCCTTAGTATATCATCATTTGTGACTGTGTTGAAGTTCTCCAGAGAGGTTTTACATATGAGAGTTTGTTCACCAATAGCAGTTCCCATGGCCTTTACAGTTTGAATCCTATTATGGCAGACCTTGGACACAGTGCTTGCAGCAGCACTTCCCTCTGTTCGTCCAGTTGTAACAGTGCTCCAGTTCATACGGATGCCAGTGATTCTGATTGCGTTTCTCACGTCCGTTTGGATGACACATTGAATACTGCAAATGAACCGTTGAGTGTACGATCTCGCATCCCGTCGCCCATCAGAGACTTGACAGATGAGTGTAACATGAAAGTGGTCAAAGAAAATGGGACAAGAAAAACTTCTGCTTCTACTGTGATAAACCACAGGCCAAATTACCCCGTCATCTCACGTCTTTGCATAAGGAAGAAACCGAAATAGTGCAGATAGTGTCCGCAACCAACAATTTGACCCGCAATAAATTTCTGTTAAAGATCCGCAATGCTGGTAATCACAGACACAATTGCCAAGTACTTCGCCAAGGTCACGGTGTGCTTATAGTAGCATACAGACCCAATCATCGAGTAGGTGCAGATGCATACATGGACCATGCATGTATTGCTTTGGCTATTATGTGCGAACTGATCTTTGGAGACATCGTTGCTTACTAAATCCAGTGCTCTCTGCCCCTGAGAATAGCGGTAGTAAAGGTGTTCGTGTACGTGGCCGAGTTGCTCACAAGAGTGATTTATTGAAACCGCCTCCTCCGGGTGTGTCTTTTGAGCTGAACAAGATTCTCTGTCCGGTGAAGAAAGATGAGGTTGCCTTGATAGCCAAGACCGACTCGTTGGTTATTGAGTTCGCCAAACGTGAATTCCTAAAAATGGGCCATGATGTAGATCAACACGGATATATCCAAAACAAAAAGCGCGAATTAGGTCGCCTCATCTTACAACTCCGGAAGAATACTGTGCAACCAAATGCATCGCTCGAGCTGTTTGTGCATCCCCGGCATGTGAATGACATCATTCAGGCTGTCCATGACATTGCTGGCTTTGAGGAACGCAAACAATTGTATAGTGTTCCATCATTGGCACTAAAGATAGGACATTCCATAAAAAATTGTGCCCTGGTGGTGAAAGGAAATGCTCTAGAGCATGGCCTCAAGCAGAAAGCTGACGACGCAGAACAGTTTTTGGAGTTATGCAATTTGAAGTGGCGAGACCATGTATCTGTCCATGCACACCGAACATTGTACCAAGAAAAGCGGAACAAGAATACAGTTCTCCCAACCAATGCAGATGTTGTTAAGATGTCGTCCTTCCTTAAAGAAGCTGCCAACCAGCAAGTGCAAATTCTGGAAGATGCGTCTGGTGATGGAATCAAACCTGCATGGAAGTGTTTGAATGAAGTGACACTGTGCCATCTCATAATGTTCAATCGCAGGCGACAAGGGGAGGTGTCAAAGATGCAATTACACGATTTTCACAAGCGCACCACATTACAACTTGATGGGGGCTGTGTCTTGAGTGATTTGGAACGGCATCTATGCAAAATGTTCACAGTTGTTGAAATAGTGGGTAAGAAGGGCCGGACTGTACCAGTGCTGCTGTGTACTGATGCAGTGACACGGTTGGGTGCACTTGTAGCCAAGAGAATTGAAGCTAGAGTAGCGCCAGAGAACACTTACTTGTTTGCGCGCTGTTATGGAGGCTTGGGCCACATACGAGGAAGTGACCAGCTCCGATCCTATGCTGACATTGTGGGTCTAGATAATCCTACAAGCATCCGGTCTACTAAGCTTCGTAAACATGTAGCAACTGCATCACAAATATTATCATTGAAGGAGCATCAGTTGGAGACATTAGCAAACTTCATGGGTCACAACTTGCAAATACACCGTGAATACTACCAGCTACCAGACACTGTGCAGAGGGTAACACAATTGTCGAGACTGTTCCTCAGCTTAGAGAGGGGCAACTTGCCTTCCAAGGAGGGCAGGTCCTTGGACGAATTGGATGTATTGGGAGGTAAGTACAATTGAAATGGATCTGTGCATGAGGTACACATGCCCGATGACTGTAAGTTGACCTGGATATATGCATTTAGACAATAGTGTTTTATATGTGTTTTTTTTCCAATCACTTCAGAAGGCTTCACGAGTGACGGCACCGATGACACACATGGCAGCGACAATGGCAGTGACGATGGCAGTGACACCCGCAGTGATGGTAACATCGGTGATGTCAACGACACCCGCAGTGATGGTAACATCGGTGATGTCAACGACACCCGCGGCGATGGTAACATCGGTGATGGCAACATCGGTGATGGCAACATCGGTGATGGCAGGGACACCTGTGGCAGCAGTAAGTTGAAATGTCTTATCAGTGTGTCACCAGCGTCACAATGTCAGGCAGTCATTGTATGTGTGAAAACTACTGATGAATTTGTGTCTAAAGCTGTAATATATGCGTTGTATTACAGTACAGGTTCAAGCAAACAAGACATCAGTCACGGTGAGGCATCGCCGGAGAACGGTGACACGTCATAATTGGACGGAAGAGGAGAGAAGAGACGTCATGGAAAATCTGCACAGATTCCTTGTTCTGTAGAAAATTCCTGGTAAGCGCGATATTGAAAGATCATGCACCATAGCACTGCAGAGTCGATCATGGAAGAACATCAAAGACTTTTGCCGCAACACACTTATTCGAGAACAACGATAAGTGGCTATCTTTAATCACTCCACGCCGGTGGACGTGTACACACGCAGCAATTTTCCGCACCCGAGGAAATAATTTACTCGTGTTAGAAAACATTTGTGAATGTATTTGGGCTGAAATGGCAAATCCGCCTTGATAATAAGCAAAATAGAGAATTATGTGTATGGCGTCCTCGCATTGATATGATCATGTACCTCCAGAAAAATGTCCCCTATTGGATAGACTGCTCAATAGGTCCTCCATGTGATGGTCTGCACATGTATGCATGTACGTGTAGGCTAGGCGTAGAACACGTACAACGAAAATATTGATTTAAACTTTAGGCGGGGACAAAATTACTATCAGTAAGCTAGCGGGCGAACTAAAAGGATGACCATTATTTTAAGGAACGGTATGAACAGTACATGGAGGATGGTTAAGTTGCAGTTGGAGGAAATGAAGCATGCATGCATGTCAATTTATATGGACGGTGTACAAAAATGTAAGTGTTGCTTGGTATTCACTACCGGTACTGGAATAAATGGCGTATTTTGTCACAACAGGATTAAACCATAGCCTAATTAATAGACTGCTATACATGTAGAGCATTACTATTAACTCTACATACTTTAGGCCCATATCCTACCTTAGACTGCACTGTCCTTGACCTTGTGGCTTGTTTATCTTCTTGACATTCCTGCCGTTCACGTCACCTTTCGAGTTTAACGGTAATTCTCAATTTCGAGATTTGTTTTGGAATTTAACGGGAAAAAATGATGTCGTAATCCGAGTACCAGCGTGTTATTTACATTTTTCATGACCATTTCATACATATTTTGATTAACAAATACGGTGCTTTTTCGTACCAAAGCCATTTGTTTGTGTACACGTTTGTAACCACAGGTGATAGTTTGACCGAGCTAATGGCGGACCACGCCTGTAGCAACCGTTGCTAAGTTGCCTAAACAAAACTCGTAATCTTATTGGTCATTGCGCGCGTAGTGATTGACAGGCCGGATCGGTCCATTATCGCCAGATTCGAACGAATCTGGCGATAATTTAGGGCGCCCTCAATAAGTCTGGATATATACGGACACCGCGCCGCGGAACAAACAGCTAGCTCGGTCTTGGATCAAGACTAGTGCCAGATAAACTCAAGTACTCAATAAATTGTATCCTTTTGTTAATTAATGAAAAAGTAGCCCCCGAAATGGAAAAAATATAGCCCCCGAAAGAGTAGCCCCCGAAATGAAAAAAGTAGCCTAGAAAGTTAAAAAATGGAGCCCCCGAAATAAAAAAAATAATTTCTCCCCTGGCAACTTGTACTGCAACTGTACATGCAAAAGCTTTAGATGCAGAGGGAGCACAAGCTTTGTGAGTGTATAACATGCCAAATCAGGCTCATAATATGCTGTGGACCCGGGTGGTTATCAACGAAAACTACGTCTGAAAGCCCGCAAAAGTCCTACTTTTATCCTGATTTTTGTCCCCCAAATTTCTATTTTGTGTCTTGCGTAATGAACAACTTTGATACTACATTTCTACTTGTTCAAACTGGGTCCTCTTGAAAGCCTGAGCCAAGTTGCCTCTCTTTTTGCAGGAAAAGTGGACGCATATTTGCAGATGTCTCAGATTGCAGCGGCGGTCAAGCTTCAAGCTCGCTGGCGGGGGATCATTGAGAGACGCAAGCTGGGTCTGCGGAAGGCCACGGCCAAGCAAGTTAGGGCGGCCATCACCATTCAGAGAGTTGTAAGTTTGCCATTTGCGCGCTTACTTATTAGACCTGGTAAACCAACCAGTGGTTGATTTTTGTTGTGTGTGTATCGGCGCCCCTGGTAGGCCGATCTCGCTGACCCAAGTGCCCCAGCCTACGTCAGGGTACAGGAAGTCGAGAGTTGCCATTGTTGTATGCTACAGTACACCATTTGTCAGTTGTGCAGTTTTATCATTTGAAGCAGCAAAAGTTCTCAAAATCGAAAGAATGGGGCTTGACAACTAAACCTGACCAAGTTGTATGTCTGCAAATGCTGCATATTCTGATAAAAATAATATTATAAGATTTTTGATTTTGAAGCAGCTACTATTGGACATTTTCAAAAATGCATATCTGAGACGCAATTTTTGACTTCTGTTTTTTGTTAGACTTCTGCAGTAAGTGGCAAGTGAACCCTGCTACACTGTATATGCAGAAAATGCACACGTAAACAAGATTAAAGTTATCGACTTAATAGTAATACATGTAATAATAATAGGCAATTCTTAAATAGCGCACGTATCTACCAAGACTGGTACTCTAGGCACTGTGTAATTATTATACCTGCATATTGGGCATGCGAAACATTCCAAATACCATCTCGGCTCCCTGGAGAGTTTTCAGCTCAATTCTGCCTCACAGGTACCCATTTTACTTATGGGTGGGGAGAAGCAAGTGGCAAAGTGCCTTGCCCAAGGGCACATGGACCTTAGGTCCAGGCCAGACTCGAACCCACAACCTGCAGCTTTATCCTACAGATGGTGAAATTAGTGCTCCAGATCACAAGGCCACGGCACTCCAGAAGTCAATTTTTATAGATGAATTTTGTTCTTCTGTTTTAGATGCTGGTGATGATTCCACTTGTTCTTCAAATACAGCGTGTTTTGTGGGTTATAGGTCCGTAGATTCCTGAAGAGATTGGAGGAGAAGAGAAGAGAGCCGTTGTTGTTTCGGCCTCCGCCTGGCCTGACGGATGAGAGAAGAGTTGACCTGCAGAGACAGATTGACCAACACAGAGAGGCGCACCCGGTAAGAACGTCCAAGAATTTTGTTACTCTATGCGATTTCATCAGTTAAGACTCTTCACATGACATATTCAAAGATTTTTAGATTGTTTTCCCGACTCTGTGAAGTACCTAGTAATTTTGTTTTTGTTAAAGTTAAACAAGGAAATTAACTAAAGCGGGGTTTGAACCTGCCAACCTGTCTAACGTAGTTTGTTCTGTTCATATTTCTTACGTTTTTTTCCTAATATCGGATCACATTTTCATACTATTCTTGTTTACAACTCATTGGCCAAGCCCGTCTAACGTAGTTTGGTCTGTTCATATGATGTTCTCTAGGTCCTCGGGCTGACGAATTTTGGGTTTTTCCGCATCCTCCCTTAGATGCTCCAACCCGTTTTATCCAAGGGTTCTACTTATGGTTGATTAAATAAGATACATTTTGTCTTGATACTTATTTACTCCAGACTAAGCCTACTGGTTGTAGGACTTCTTTCGGAGGTTGCACATACAACCTCTGAAACAGAGTTTGAAACCGCTTTAGTTAGCACGTCTTATTTGCGACCGTGCAGTTCAGGACCCTTATTCACAGTAGCATCTCGCATACCCACCACCGGTCTACGGTGCCATATCATGCATATGTAGTGGCTCTATAGGTAAGTAGAGTGAAGTAGACCCCCCTACCACAGTAGTGTGGTAGGGGTCTACGAACGAATACTTACCTGTAGAGCTCCCCCCCCCCGCCTCCCCACTTATTCTTGATCTTGTGGTTGTGGGAGGGTCAACACATTGGACAAGCCTGTCATCACATTTTCATACTATTCTTGTTGACAACACATTGGCCAAGCCTGTCTAACGTAGTTTGTTCTGTTCATATTTCTTAGTTTTTTTCCTATTATCGGATCACATTTTCATACTATTCTTGTTTACAACACATTGGCCAAGCCCGTCTAACGTAGTTTGGTCTGTTCATATGATGATCTCTATGTCCTCGGGCTGACGAATTTTTGGTTTTTCCGCATCCTCCCTTAGATGCTCCAACCCGTTGTATCCAAGGGTTCTACTTGTGGTTGATTAAATAAGATACATTTTGTCTTGATACTTATTTACTCCAGACTAAGCCTACTGGTTGTAGGACTTCTTTCAGAGGTTGCACATACAACCTCTGAAACAGAGTTTGGAACCGCTTTAGTTAGCACGTCTTATTTGCGACCGTGCAGTTCAGGACCCTTATTCACAGTAGCATCTCGCATACCCACCACCGGTCTACGGTGCCATATCATGCATATGTAGTGGCTCTACAGGTAAGTAGAGTGAAGTAGACCCCCCTACCACAGTAGTGTGGTAGGGGTCTACGAACGAATACTTACCTGTAGAGCTCCCCCCCGCCTCCCCACTTATTCTCGATCTTGTGGTTGTGGGAGGGTCAACACATTGGACAAGCCTGTCATCACATTTTAATACTATTCTTGTTGAAAACACATTGGCCAAGCCTGTCTAACGTAGTTTGTTCTGTTCATATTTCTTAGGTTTTTTCCTATTATCGGATCACATTTTCATACTATTCTTGTTTACAACACATTGGCCAAGCCCGTCTAACGTAGTTTGGTCTGTTCATATGATGATCTCTATGTCCTCGGGCTGACACGAATTTTGGGTTTTTCCGCATCCTCCCTTAGATGCTCTAACCTGTTTTATCCAAGGGTTCTACTTGTGGTTGATTAAATAAGATACATTTTGTCTTGATACTTATTTACTCCAGACTAAGCCTACTGGTTGTAGGACTTCATTCGGAGGTTGCACATACAACCTCTGAAACAGAGTTTGGAACCGCTTTAGTTAGCTTGTCTTATTTGCGACCGTGCAGTTCAGGACCCTTATTCACAGTAGCATCTCGCATACCCACCACCGGTCTACGGTGCCATATCATGCATATGTAGTGTCTCTACAGGTAAGTAGAGTGACATAGACCCCCCTACCACAGTAGTGTGGTAGGGGTCTACGAACAAATACTTACCTGTAGAGCTCCCCCCCGCCTCCCCACTTATTCTCGATCTTGTGGTTGTGGGAGGGTCAACACATTGGACAAGCCTGTCATCACATTTTCATACTATTCTTGTTGACAACACATTGGCCAAGCCTGTCTAACGTAGTTTGTTCTGTTCATATTTCTTAGGTTTTTTCCTATTATCTGATCACATTTTCATACTATTCTTGTTTACAACACATTGGCCAAGCCTGTCATCACATTTTTATACTATTCCTGTTTACAACATATTGGCCAAGCCTGTCTAACGTAGTTTGTTCCGTTCATATTTCTTACGTTTTTCCTATTATTGGATCACATTTTCACACTATTCTTGTTTACAATACATTGGCCAAGCCTGTCATCACATTTTCATACTATTCTTGTTTACAACACATTGGCCAAGCCCGTCTAACGTAGTTTGGTCTGTTCATATGATGATCTCTATGTCCTCGGGCTGACGAATTTTGGGTTTTTCCGCATCCTCCCTTAGATGCTCCAACCCGTTTTATCCAAGGGTTCTACTTGTGGTTGATTAAATAAGATACATTTTGTCTTGATACTTATTTACTCCAGACTAAGCCTACTGGTTGTAGGACTTCTTTCGGAGGTTGCACATACAACCTCTGAAACAGAGTTTGGAACCGCTTTAGTTAGCTTGTCTTATTTGCGACCGTGCAGTTCAGGACCCTTATTCACAGTAGCATCTCGCATACCCACCACCGGTCTACGGTGCCATATCATGCATATGTAGTGTCTCTACAGGTAAGTAGAGTGACATAGACCCCCCTACCACAGTAGTGTGGTAGGGGTCTACGAACAAATACTTACCTGTAGAGCTCCCCCCCGCCTCCCCACTTATTCTTGATCTTGTGGTTGTGGGAGGGTCAACACATTGGACAAGCCTGTCATCACATTTTCATACTATTCTTGCTGACAACACATTGGCCAAGCCTGTCTAACGTAGTTTGTTCTGTTCATATTTCTTAGGTTTTTTCCTATTATCTGATCACATTTTCATACTATTCTTGTTTACAACACATTGGCCAAGCCTGTCATCACATTTTTATACTATTCCTGTTTACAACATATTGGCCAAGCCTGTCTAACGTAGTTTGTTCCGTTCATATTTCTTACGTTTTTCCTATTATTGGATCACATTTTCACACTATTCTTGTTTACAATACATTGGCCAAGCCTGTCATCACATTTTCATACTATTCTTGTTTACAACACATTGGCCAAGCCCGTCTAACGTAGTTTTGTCTGTTCATATGATGATCTCTATGTCCTCGGGCTGACGAATTTTGGGTTTTTCCGCATCCTCCCTTAGATGCTCCAACCCGTTGTATCCAAGGGTTCTACTTGTGGTTGATTAAATAAGATACATTTTGTCTTGATACTTATTTACTCCAGACTAAGCCTACTGGTTGTAGGACTTCTTTCGGAGGTTGCACATACAACCTCTGAAACAGAGTTTGGAACCGCTTTAGTTAGCACGTCTTATTTGCGACCGTGCAGTTCAGGACCCTTATTCACAGTAGCATCTCGCATACCCACCACCGGACTACGGTGCCATATCATGCATATGTAGTGGCTCTACAGGTAAGTAGAGTGAAGTAGACCCCCCTACCACAGTAGTGTGGTAGGGGTCTACGAACGAATACTTACCTGTAGAGCTCCCCCCCGCCTCCCCACTTATTCTCGATCTTGTGGTTGTGGGAGGGTCAACACATTAGACAAGCCTGTCATCACATTTTCATACTATTCTTGTTGACAACACATTGGCCAAGCCTGTCTAACGTAGTTTGTTCTGTTCATATTTCTTAGGTTTTTTCCTATTATCGGATCACATTTTCATACTATTCTTGTTTACAACACATTGGCCAAGCCCGTCTAACGTAGTTTTGTCTGTTCATATGATGATCTCTATGTCCTCGGGCTGACGAATTTTGGGTTTTTCCGCATCTTCCCTTAGATGCTCCAACCCGTTGTATCCAAGGGTTCTACTTGTGGTTGATTAAATAAGATACATTTTGTCTTGATACTTATTTACTCCAGACTAAGCCTACTGGTTGTAGGACTTCTTTCGGAGGTTGCACATACAACCTCTGAAACAGAGTTTGGAACCGCTTTAGTTAGCACGTCTTATTTGCGACCGCGCAGTTCAGGACCCTTATTCACAGTAGCATCTCGCATACCCACCACCGGACTACGGTGCCATATCATGCATATGTAGTGGCTCTACAGGTAAGTAGAGTGAAGTAGACCCCCCTACCACAGTAGTGTGGTAGGGGTCTACGAACGAATACTTACCTGTAGAGCTCCCCCCCGCCTCCCCACTTATTCTCGATCTTGTGGTTGTGGGAGGGTCAACACATTGGACAAGCCTGTCATCACATTTTCATACTATTCTTGTTGACAACACAATGGCCAAGCCTGTCTAACGTAGTTTGTTCCGTTCATATTTCTTACGTTTTTCCTATTATTGGATCACATTTTCACACTATTCTTGTTTACAATACATTGGCCAAGCCTGTCATCACATTTTCATACTATTCTTGTTTACAACACATTGGCCAAGCCCGTCTAACGTAGTTTTGTCTGTTCATATGATGATCTCTATGTCCTCGGGCTGACGAATTTTGGGTTTTTCCGCATCCTCCCTTAGATGCTCCAACCCGTTGTATCCAAGGGTTCTACTTGTGGTTGATTAAATAAGATACATTTTGTCTTGATACTTATTTACTCCAGACTAAGCCTACTGGTTGTAGGACTTCTTTCGGAGGTTGCACATACAACCTCTGAAACAGAGTTTGGAACCGCTTTAGTTAGCACGTCTTATTTGCGACCGTGCAGTTCAGGACCCTTATTCACAGTAGCATCTCGCATACCCACCACCGGACTACATTGCCATATCATGCATATGTAGTGGCTCTACAGGTAAGTAGAGTGAAGTAGACCCCCCTACCACAGTAGTGTGGTAGGGGTCTACGAACGAATACTTACCTGTAGAGCTCCCCCCCCGCCTCCCCACTTATTCTCGATCTTGTGGTTGTGGGAGGGTCAACACATTGGACAAGCCTGTCATCACATTTTCATACTATTCTTGTTGACAACACATTGGCCAAGCCTGTCTAACGTAGTTTGTTCTGTTCATATTTCTTAGGTTTTTTCCTATTATCGGATCACATTTTCATACTATTCTTGTTTACAACACATTGGCCAAGCCCGTCTAACGTAGTTTTGTCTGTTCATATGATGATCTCTATGTCCTCGGGCTGACGAATTTTGGGTTTTTCCGCATCCTCCCTTAGATGCTCCAACCCGTTGTATCCAAGGGTTCTACTTGTGGTTGATTAAATAAGATACATTTTGTCTTGATACTTATTTACTCCAGACTAAGCCTACTGGTTGTAGGACTTCTTTCGGAGGTTGCACATACAACCTCTGAAACAGAGTTTGGAACCGCTTTAGTTAGCACGTCTTATTTGCGACCGTGCAGTTCAGGACCCTTATTCACAGTAGCATCTCGCATACCCACCACCGGACTACATTGCCATATCATGCATATGTAGTGGCTCTACAGGTAAGTAGAGTGAAGTAGACCCCCCTACCACAGTAGTGTGGTAGGGGTCTACGAACGAATACTTACCTGTAGAGCTCCCCCCCCGCCTCCCCACTTATTCTTGATCTTGTGGTTGTGGGAGGGTCAACACATTGGACAAGCCTGTCATCACATTTTCATACTATTCTTGTTGACAACACATTGGCCAAGCCTGTCTAACGTAGTTTGTTCTGTTCATATTTCTTAGGTTTTTTCCTATTATCGGATCACATTTTCATACTATTCTTGTTTACAACACATTGGCCAAGCCCGTCTAACGTAGTTTTGTCTGTTCATATGATGATCTCTATGTCCTCGGGCTGACGAATTTTGGGTTTTTCCGCATCCTCCCTTAGATGCTCCAACCCGTTGTATCCAAGGGTTCTACTTGTGGTTGATTAAATAAGATACATTTTGTCTTGATACTTATTTACTCCAGACTAAGCCTACTGGTTGTAGGACTTCTTTCGGAGGTTGCACATACAACCTCTGAAACAGAGTTTGGAACCGCTTTAGTTAGCACGTCTTATTTGCGACCGTGCAGTTCAGGACCCTTATTCACAGTAGCATCTCGCATACCCACCACCGGACTACGGTGCCATATCATGCATATGTAGTGGCTCTACAGGTAAGTAGAGTGAAGTAGACCCCCTACCACAGTAGTGTGGTAGGGGTCTACGAACGAATACTTACCTGTAGAGCTCCCCCCCGCCTCCCCACTTATTCTCGATCTTGTGGTTGTGGGAGGGTCAACACATTGGACAAGCCTGTCATCACATTTTCATACTATTCTTGTTGACAACACATTGGCCAAGCCTGTCTAACGTAGTTTGTTCTGTTCATATTTCTTAGGTTTTTTCCTATTATCGGATCACATTTTCATACTATTCTTGTTTACAACACATTGGCCAAGCCCGTCTAACGTAGTTTGGTCTGTTCATATGATGATCTCTATGTCCTCGGGCTGACGAATTTGGGGTTTTTCTGCATCCTCCCTTGGATGCTCCAACCCGTTTTATCCAAGGGTTCTACTTGTGGTTGATTAAATAAGATACATTTTGTCTTGATACTTATTTACTCCAAACTAAGCCTTCTGGTTGTAGGACTTCTTTCGGAGGTTGCACATACAACCTCTGAAACAGAGTTTGGAAACGCTTTAGTTAGCACGTCTTATTTGCGACCGTGCAGTTCAGGACCCTTATTCACAGTAGCATCTCGCATACCCACCACCGGTCTACGGTGCCATATCATGCATATGTAGTGGCTCTACAGGTAAGTAGAGTGACATAGACCCCCCTACCACAGTAGTGTGGTAGGGGTCTACGAACGAATACTTAACTGTAGAGCTCCCCCCCGCCTCCCCACTTATTCTTGATCTTGTGGTTGTGGGAGGGTCAACACATTGGACAAGCCTGTCATCACATTTTCATACTATTCTTGTTGACAACACATTGGCCAAGCCTGTCTAACGTAGTTTGTTCTGTTCATATTTCTTAGGTTTTTTCTTATTATCGGATCACATTTTCATACTGTTCCTGTTTACAACATATTGGCCAAGCCTGTCTAACCTAGTTTGTTCCGTTCATATTTCTTACGTTTTTCCTATTATTGGATCACATTTTCACACTATTCTTGTTTACAATACATTGGCCAAGCCTGTCATCACATTTTCATACTATTCTTGTTTACAACACATTGGCCAAGCCCGTCTAACGTAGTTTGGTCTGTTCATATGATGATCTCTATGTCCTCGGGCTGACGAATTTTGGGTTTTTCCGCATCCTCCCTTAGATGCTCCAACCCGTTGTATCCAAGGGTTCTACTTGTGGTTGATTAAATAAGATACATTTTGTCTTGATACTTATTTACTCCAGACTAAGCCTACTGGTTGTAGGACTTCTTTCGGAGGTTGCACATACAACCTCTGAAACAGAGTTTGGAACCGCTTTAGTTAGCACGTCTTATTTGCGACCGTGCAGTTCAGGACCCTTATTCACAGTAGCATCTCGCATACCCACCACCGGACTACATTGCCATATCATGCATATGTAGTGGCTCTACAGGTAAGTAGAGTGAAGTAGACCCCCCTACCACAGTAGTGTGGTAGGGGTCTACGAACGAATACTTACCTGTAGAGCTCCCCCCCCGCCTCCCCACTTATTCTCGATCTTGTGGTTGTGGGAGGGTCAACACATTGGACAAGCCTGTCATCACATTTTCATACTATTCTTGTTGACAACACATTGGCCAAGCCTGTCTAACGTAGTTTGTTCTGTTCATATTTCTTAGGTTTTTTCCTATTATCGGATCACATTTTCATACTATTCTTGTTTACAACACATTGGCCAAGCCCGTCTAACGTAGTTTTGTCTGTTCATATGATGATCTCTATGTCCTCGGGCTGACGAATTTTGGGTTTTTCCGCATCCTCCCTTAGATGCTCCAACCCGTTGTATCCAAGGGTTCTACTTGTGGTTGATTAAATAAGATACATTTTGTCTTGATACTTATTTACTCCAGACTAAGCCTACTGGTTGTAGGACTTCTTTCGGAGGTTGCACATACAACCTCTGAAACAGAGTTTGGAACCGCTTTAGTTAGCACGTCTTATTTGCGACCGTGCAGTTCAGGACCCTTATTCACAGTAGCATCTCGCATACCCACCACCGGACTACGGTGCCATATCATGCATATGTAGTGGCTCTACAGGTAAGTAGAGTGAAGTAGACCCCCTACCACAGTAGTGTGGTAGGGGTCTACGAACGAATACTTACCTGTAGAGCTCCCCCCCGCCTCCCCACTTATTCTCGATCTTGTGGTTGTGGGAGGGTCAACACATTGGACAAGCCTGTCATCACATTTTCATACTATTCTTGTTGACAACACATTGGCCAAGCCTGTCTAACGTAGTTTGTTCTGTTCATATTTCTTAGGTTTTTTCCTATTATCGGATCACATTTTCATACTATTCTTGTTTACAACACATTGGCCAAGCCCGTCTAACGTAGTTTGGTCTGTTCATATGATGATCTCTATGTCCTCGGGCTGACGAATTTGGGGTTTTTCTGCATCCTCCCTTGGATGCTCCAACCCGTTTTATCCAAGGGTTCTACTTGTGGTTGATTAAATAAGATACATTTTGTCTTGATACTTATTTACTCCAAACTAAGCCTTCTGGTTGTAGGACTTCTTTCGGAGGTTGCACATACAACCTCTGAAACAGAGTTTGGAAACGCTTTAGTTAGCACGTCTTATTTGCGACCGTGCAGTTCAGGACCCTTATTCACAGTAGCATCTCGCATACCCACCACCGGTCTACGGTGCCATATCATGCATATGTAGTGGCTCTACAGGTAAGTAGAGTGACATAGACCCCCCTACCACAGTAGTGTGGTAGGGGTCTACGAACGAATACTTAACTGTAGAGCTCCCCCCCGCCTCCCCACTTATTCTTGATCTTGTGGTTGTGGGAGGGTCAACACATTGGACAAGCCTGTCATCACATTTTCATACTATTCTTGTTGACAACACATTGGCCAAGCCTGTCTAACGTAGTTTGTTCTGTTCATATTTCTTAGGTTTTTTCTTATTATCGGATCACATTTTCATACTGTTCCTGTTTACAACATATTGGCCAAGCCTGTCTAACCTAGTTTGTTCCGTTCATATTTCTTACGTTTTTCCTATTATTGGATCACATTTTCACACTATTCTTGTTTACAATACATTGGCCAAGCCTGTCATCACATTTTCATACTATTCTTGTTTACAACACATTGGCCAAGCCCGTCTAACGTAGTTTGGTCTGTTCATATGATGATCTCTATGTCCTCGGGCTGACGAATTTTGGGTTTTTCCGCATCCTCCCTTAGATGCTCCAACCCGTTGTATCCAAGGGTTCTACTTGTGGTTGATTAAATAAGATACATTTTGTCTTGATACTTATTTACTCCAGACTAAGCCTACTGGTTGTAGGACTTCTTTCGGAGGTTGCACATACAACCTCTGAAACAGAGTTTGGAACCGCTTTAGTTAGCACGTCTTATTTGCGACCGTGCAGTTCAGGACCCTTATTCACAGTAGCATCTCGCATACCCACCACCGGACTACGGTGCCATATCATGCATATGTAGTGGCTCTACAGGTAAGTAGAGTGAAGTAGACCCCCTACCACAGTAGTGTGGTAGGGGTCTACGAACGAATACTTACCTGTAGAGCTCCCCCCCGCCTCCCCACTTATTCTCGATCTTGTGGTTGTGGGAGGGTCAACACATTGGACAAGCCTGTCATCACATTTTCATACTATTCTTGTTGACAACACATTGGCCAAGCCTGTCTAACGTAGTTTGTTCTGTTCATATTTCTTAGGTTTTTTCCTATTATCGGATCACATTTTCATACTATTCTTGTTTACAACACATTGGCCAAGCCCGTCTAACGTAGTTTGGTCTGTTCATATGATGATCTCTATGTCCTCGGGCTGACGAATTTGGGGTTTTTCTGCATCCTCCCTTGGATGCTCCAACCCGTTTTATCCAAGGGTTCTACTTGTGGTTGATTAAATAAGATACATTTTGTCTTGATACTTATTTACTCCAAACTAAGCCTTCTGGTTGTAGGACTTCTTTCGGAGGTTGCACATACAACCTCTGAAACAGAGTTTGGAAACGCTTTAGTTAGCACGTCTTATTTGCGACCGTGCAGTTCAGGACCCTTATTCACAGTAGCATCTCGCATACCCACCACCGGTCTACGGTGCCATATCATGCATATGTAGTGGCTCTACAGGTAAGTAGAGTGACATAGACCCCCCTACCACAGTAGTGTGGTAGGGGTCTACGAACGAATACTTAACTGTAGAGCTCCCCCCCGCCTCCCCACTTATTCTTGATCTTGTGGTTGTGGGAGGGTCAACACATTGGACAAGCCTGTCATCACATTTTCATACTATTCTTGTTGACAACACATTGGCCAAGCCTGTCTAACGTAGTTTGTTCTGTTCATATTTCTTAGGTTTTTTCTTATTATCGGATCACATTTTCATACTGTTCCTGTTTACAACATATTGGCCAAGCCTGTCTAACGTAGTTTGTTCCGTTCATATTTCTTACGTTTTTCCTATTATTGGATCACATTTTCACACTATTCTTGTTTACAATACATTGGCCAAGCCTGTCATCACATTTTCATACTATTCTTGTTTACAACACATTGGCCAAGCCCGTCTAACGTAGTTTTGTCTGTTCATATGATGATCTCTATGTCCTCGGGCTGACGAATTTTGGGTTTTTCCGCATCCTCCCTTAGATGCTCCAACCCGTTGTATCCAAGGGTTCTACTTGTGGTTGATTAAATAAGATACATTTTGTCTTGATACTTATTTACTCCAGACTAAGCCTACTGGTTGTAGGACTTCTTTCGGAGGTTGCACATACAACCTCTGAAACAGAGTTTGGAACCGCTTTAGTTAGCACGTCTTATTTGCGACCGTGCAGTTCAGGACCCTTATTCACAGTAGCATCTCGCATACCCACCACCGGACTACATTGCCATATCATGCATATGTAGTGGCTCTACAGGTAAGTAGAGTGAAGTAGACCCCCCTACCACAGTAGTGTGGTAGGGGTCTACGAACGAATACTTACCTGTAGAGCTCCCCCCCGCCTCCCCACTTATTCTCGATCTTGTGGTTGTGGGAGGGTCAACACATTGGACAAGCCCGTCATCACATTTTCATACTATTCTTGTTGACAACACATTGGCCAAGCCTGTCTAACGTAGTTTGTTCTGTTCATATTTCTTAGGTTTTTTCCTATTATCGGATCACATTTTCATACTATTCTTGTTTACAACACATTGGCCAAGCCCGTCTAACGTAGTTTTGTCTGTTCATATGATGATCTCTATGTCCTCGGGCTGACGAATTTTGGGTTTTTCCGCATCCTCCCTTAGATGCTCCAACCCGTTGTATCCAAGGGTTCTACTTGTGGTTGATTAAATAAGATACATTTTGTCTTGATACTTATTTACTACAGACTAAGCCTACTGGTTGTAGGACTTCTTTCGGAGGTTGCACATACAACCTCTGAAACAGAGTTTAGAACCGCTTTAGTTAGCACGTCTTATTTGCGACCGTGCAGTTCAGGACCCTTATTCACAGTAGCATCTCGCATACCCACCACCGGACTACGGTGCCATATCATGCATATGTAGTGGCTCTACAGGTAAGTAGAGTGAAGTAGACCCCCCTACCACAGTAGTGTGGTAGGGGTCTACGAACGAATACTTACCTGTAGAGCTCCCCCCCGCCTCCCCACTTATTCTCGATCTTGTGGTTGTGGGAGGGTCAACACATTGGACAAGCCTGTCATCACATTTTCATACTATTCTTGTTGACAACACATTGGCCAAGCCTGTCTAACGTAGTTTGTTCTGTTCATATTTCTTAGGTTTTTTCCTATTATCGGATCACATTTTCATACTATTCTTGTTTACAACACATTGGCCAAGCCCGTCTAACGTAGTTTGGTCTGTTCATATGATGATCTCTATGTCCTCGGGCTGACGAATTTTGGGTTTTTCTGCATCCTCCCTTAGATGCTCCAACCCGTTTTATCCAAGGGTTCTACTTGTGGTTGATTAAATAAGATACATTTTGTCTTGATACTTATTTACTCCAAACTAAGCCTTCTGGTTGTAGGACTTCTTTCGGAGGTTGCACATACAACCTCTGAAACAGAGTTTGGAAACGCTTTAGTTAGCACGTCTTATTTGCGACCGTGCAGTTCAGGACCCTTATTCACAGTAGCATCTCGCATACCCACCACCGGTCTACGGTGCCATATCATGCATATGTAGTGGCTCTACAGGTAAGTAGAGTGACATAGACCCCCCTACCACAGTAGTGTGGTAGGGGTCTACGAACGAATACTTAACTGTAGAGCTCCCCCCCGCCTCCCCACTTATTCTTGATCTTGTGGTTGTGGGAGGGTCAACACATTGGACAAGCCTGTCATCACATTTTCATACTATTCTTGTTGACAACACATTGGCCAAGCCTGTCTATCGTAGTTTGTTCTGTTCATATTTCTTAGGTTTTTTCTTATTATCGGATCACATTTTCACACTATTCTTGTTTACAATACATTGGCCAAGCCTGTCATCACATTTTCATACTATTCTTGTTTACAACACATTGGCCAAGCCCGTCTAACGTAGTTTGGTCTGTTCATATGATGATCTCTATGTCCTCGGGCTGACGAATTTTGGGTTTTTCCGCATCCTCCCTTAGATGCTCCAACCCGTTGTATCCAAGGGTTCTACTTGTGGTTGATTAAATAAGATACATTTTGTCTTGATACTTATTTACTCCAGACTAAGCCTACTGGTTGTAGGACTTCTTTCGGAGGTTGCACATACAACCTCTGAAACAGAGTTTGGAACCGCTTTAGTTAGCACGTCTTATTTGCGACCGTGCAGTTCAGGACCCTTATTCACAGTAGCATCTCGCATACCCACCACCGGTCTACGGTGCCATATGATGCATATGTAGTGGCTCTACAGGTAAGTAGAGTGAAGTAGACCCCCCTACCACAGTAGTGTGGTAGGGGTCTACGAACGAATACTTACCTGTAGAGCTCCCCCCCGCCTCCCCACTTATTCTCGATCTTGTGGTTGTGGGAGGGTCAACACATTGGACAAGCCTGTCATCACATTTTCATACTATTCTTGTTGACAACACATTGGCCAAGCCTGTCTAACGTAGTTTGTTCTGTTCATATTTCTTAGGTTTTTTCCTATTATCGGATCACATTTTCATACTATTCTTGTTTACAACACATTGGCCAAGCCTGTCATCACATTTTTATACTATTTCTGTTTACAACATATTGGCCAAGCCTGTCTAACGTAGTTTGTTCCGTTCATATTTCTTACTTTTTTCCTATTATTGGATCACATTTTCACACTATTCTTGTTTACAATACATTGGCCAAGCCTGTCATCACATTTTCATACTATTCTTGTTTACAACACATTGGCCAAGCCCGTCTAACGTAGTTTTGTCTGTTCATATGACGATCTCTATGTCCTCGGGCTGACGAATTTTGGGTTTTTCTGCATCCTCCCTTAGATGCTCCAATCCGTTTTATCCAAGGGTTCTACTTGTGGTTGATTAAATAAGATACATTTTGTCTTGATACTTATTTACTCCAAACTAAGCCTACTGGTTGTAGGACTTCTTTCGGAGGTTGCACATACAACCTCTGAAACAGAGTTTGGAACCGCTTTAGTTAGCACGTCTTATTTGCGACCGTGCAGTTCAGGACCCTTATTCACAGTAGCATCTCGCATACCCACCACCGGTCTACGGTGCCATATCATGCATATGTAGTGGCTCTACAGGTAAGTAGAGTGACATAGACCCCCCTACCACAGTAGTGTGGTAGGGGTCTACGAACGAATACTTACCTGTAGAGCTCCCCCCCGCCTCCCCACTTATTCTCGATCTTGTGGTTGTGGGAGGGTCAACACATTGGACAAGCCTGTCATCACATTTTCATACTATTCTTGTTGACAACACATTGGCCAAGCCTGTCTAACGTAGTTTGTTCTGTTCATATTTCTTACTTTTTTCCTATTATTGGATCACATTTTCACACTATTCTTGTTTACAATACATTGGCCAAGCCTGTCATCACATTTTCATACTATTCTTGTTTACAACACATTGGCCAATCCCGTCTAACGTAGTTTGGTCTGTTCATATGATGATCTCTATGTCCTCGGGCTGACGAATTTTGGGTTTTTCCGCATCCTCCCTTAGATGCTCCAACCCGTTGTATCCAAGGGTTCTAATTGTGGTTGATTAAATAAGATACATTTTGTCTTGATACTTATTTACTCCAGACTAAGCCTACTGGTTGTAGGACTTCTTTCGGAGGTTGCACATACAACCTCTGAAACAGAGTTTGGAACCGCTTTAGTTAGCACGTCTTATTTGCGACCGTGCAGTTCAGGACCCTTATTCACAGTAGCATCTCGCATACCCACCACCGGTCTACGGTGCCATATCATGCATATGTAGTGGCTCTACAGGTAAGTAGAGTGACATAGACCCCCCTACCACAGTAGTGTGGTAGGGGTCTACGAACGAATACTTACCTGTAGAGCTCCCCCCCGCCTCCCCACTTATTCTCGATCTTGTGGTTGTGGGAGGGTCAACACATTGGCCAAGCCTGTCATCACATTTTCATACTATTCTTGTTGACAACACATTGGCCAAGCCTGTCTAACGTAGTTTGTTCTGTTCATATTTCTTAGGTTTTTTCCTATTATCGGATCACATTTTCATACTATTCTGGTTTACAACACATTGGCCAAGCCCGTCTAACGTAGTTTGGTCTGTTCATATGATGATCTCTATGTCCTCGGGCTGACGAATTTTGGGTTTTTCCGCATCCTCCCTTAGATGCTCCAACCCGTTGTATCCAAGGGTTCTAATTGTGGTTGATTAAATAAGATACATTTTGTCTTGATACTTATTTACTCCAGACTAAGCCTACTGGTTGTAGGACTTCTTTCGGAGGTTGCACATACAACCTCTGAAACAGAGTTTGGAACCGCTTTAGTTAGCACGTCTTATTTGCGACCGTGCAGTTCAGGACCCTTATTCACAGTAGCATCTCGCATACCCACCACCGGTCTACGGTGCCATATCATGCATATGTAGTGGCTCTACAGGTAAGTAGAGTGAAGTAGACCCCCCTACCACAGTAGTGTGGTAGGGGTCTACGAACGAATACTTACCTGTAGAGCTCCCCCCCGCCTCCCCACTTATTCTCGATCTTGTGGTTGTGGGAGGGTCAACACATTGGACAAGCCTGTCATCACATTTTCATACTATTCTTGTTGACAACACATTGGCCAAGCCTGTCTAACGTAGTTTGTTCTGTTCATATTTCTTAGGTTTTTTCCTATTATCGGATCACATTTTCATACTATTCTTGTTTACAACACATTGGCCAAGCCCGTCTAACGTAGTTTGGTCTGTTCATATGATGATCTCTATGTCCTCGGGCTGACGAATTTTGGGTTTTTCCGCATCCTCCCTTAGATGCTCCAACCCGTTTTATCCAAGGGTTCTACTAGTGGTTGATTAAATAAGATACATTTTGTCTTGATACTTATTTACTCCAGACTAAGCCTACTGGTTGTAGGACTTCTTTCGGAGGTTGCACATACAACCTCTGAAACAGAGTTTGGAACCGCTTTAGTTAGCTTGTCTTATTTGCGACCGTGCAGTTCAGGACCCTTATTCACAGTAGCATCTCGCATACCCACCACCGGTCTACGGTGCCATATCATGCATATGTAGTGTCTCTACAGGTAAGTAGAGTGACATAGACCCCCCTACCACAGTAGTGTGGTAGGGGTCTACGAACAAATACTTACCTGTAGAGCTCCCCCCGCCTCCCCACTTATTCTTGATCTTGTGGTTGTGGGAGGGTCAACACATTGGACAAGCCTGTCATCACATTTTCATACTATTCTTGTTGACAACACATTGGCCAAGCCTGTCTAACGTAGTTTGTTCTGTTCATATTTCTTAGGTTTTTTCCTATTATCTGATCACATTTTCATACTATTCTTGTTTACAACACATTGGCCAAGCCTGTCATCACATTTTTATACTATTCCTGTTTACAACATATTGGCCAAGCCTGTCTAACGTAGTTTGTTCCGTTCATATTTCTTACGTTTTTCCTATTATTGGATCACATTTTCACACTATTCTTGTTTACAATACATTGGCCAAGCCTGTCATCACATTTTCATACTATTCTTGTTTACAACACATTGGCCAAGCCCGTCTAACGTAGTTTTGTCTGTTCATATGATGATCTCTATGTCCTCGGGCTGACGAATTTTGGGTTTTTCCGCATCCTCCCTTAGATGCTCCAACCCGTTGTATCCAAGGGTTCTACTTGTGGTTGATTAAATAAGATACATTTTGTCTTGATACTTATTTACTCCAGACTAAGCCTACTGGTTGTAGGACTTCTTTCGGAGGTTGCACATACAACCTCTGAAACAGAGTTTGGAACCGCTTTAGTTAGCACGTCTTATTTGCGACCGTGCAGTTCAGGACCCTTATTCACAGTAGCATCTCGCATACCCACCACCGGACTACATTGCCATATCATGCATATGTAGTGGCTCTACAGGTAAGTAGAGTGAAGTAGACCCCCCTACCACAGTAGTGTGGTAGGGGTCTACGAACGAATACTTACCTGTAGAGCTCCCCCCCCGCCTCCCCACTTATTCTCGATCTTGTGGTTGTGGGAGGGTCAACACATTGGACAAGCCTGTCATCACATTTTCATACTATTCTTGTTGACAACACATTGGCCAAGCCTGTCTAACGTAGTTTGTTCTGTTCATATTTCTTAGGTTTTTTCCTATTATCGGATCACATTTTCATACTATTCTTGTTTACAACACATTGGCCAAGCCCGTCTAACGTAGTTTTGTCTGTTCATATGATGATCTCTATGTCCTCGGGCTGACGAATTTTGGGTTTTTCCGCATCCTCCCTTAGATGCTCCAACCCGTTGTATCCAAGGGTTCTACTTGTGGTTGATTAAATAAGATACATTTTGTCTTGATACTTATTTACTCCAGACTAAGCCTACTGGTTGTAGGACTTCTTTCGGAGGTTGCACATACAACCTCTGAAACAGAGTTTGGAACCGCTTTAGTTAGCACGTCTTATTTGCGACCGTGCAGTTCAGGACCCTTATTCACAGTAGCATCTCGCATACCCACCACCGGACTACGGTGCCATATCATGCATATGTAGTGGCTCTACAGGTAAGTAGAGTGAAGTAGACCCCCCTACCACAGTAGTGTGGTAGGGGTCTACGAACGAATACTTACCTGTAGAGCTCCCCCCCGCCTCCCCACTTATTCTCGATCTTGTGGTTGTGGGAGGGTCAACACATTGGACAAGCCTGTCATCACATTTTCATACTATTCTTGTTGACAACACATTGGCCAAGCCTGTCTAACGTAGTTTGTTCTGTTCATATTTCTTAGGTTTTTTCCTATTATCGGATCACATTTTCATACTATTCTTGTTTACAACACATTGGCCAAGCCTGTCATCACATTTTTATACTATTCCTGTTTACAACATATTGGCCAAGCCTGTCTAACGTAGTTTGTTCCGTTCATATTTCTTACGTTTTTCCTATTATTGGATCACATTTTCACACTATTCTTGTTTACAATACATTGGCCAAGCCTGTCATCACAATTTCATACTATTCTTGTTTACAACACATTGGCCAAGCCCGTCTAACGTAGTTTTGTCTGTTCATATGATGATCTCTATGTCCTCGGGCTGACGAATTTTGGGTTTTTCCGCATCCTCCCTTAGATGCTCCAACCCGTTGTATCCAAGGGTTCTACTTGTGGTTGATTAAATAAGATACATTTTGTCTTGATACTTATTTACTCCAGACTAAGCCTACTGGTTGTAGGACTTCTTTCGGAGGTTGCACATACAACCTCTGAAACAGAGTTTGGAACCGCTTTAGTTAGCACGTCTTATTTGTGACCGTGCAGTTCAGGACCCTTATTCACAGTAGCATCTCGCATACCCACCACCGGACTACATTGCCATATCATGCATATGTAGTGGCTCTACAGGTAAGTAGAGTGAAGTAGACCCCCCTACCACAGTAGTGTGGTAGGGGTCTACGAACGAATACTTACCTGTAGAGCTCCCCCCCCCCCCCCGCCTCCCCACTTATTCTCGATCTTGTGGTTGTGGGAGGGTCAACACATTGGACAAGCCTGTCATCACATTTTCATACTATTCTTGTTGACAACACATTGGCCAAGCCTGTCTAACGTAGTTTGTTCTGTTCATATTTCTTAGGTTTTTTCCTATTATCGGATCACATTTTCATACTATTCTTGTTTACAACACATTGGCCAAGCCCGTCTAACGTAGTTTTGTCTGTTCATATGATGATCTCTATGTCCTCGGGCTGACGAATTTTGGGTTTTTCCGCATCCTCCCTTAGATGCTCCAACCCGTTGTATCCAAGGGTTCTACTTGTGGTTGATTAAATAAGATACATTTTGTCTTGATACTTATTTACTCCAGACTAAGCCTACTGGTTGTAGGACTTCTTTCGGAGGTTGCACATACAACCTCTGAAACAGAGTTTGGAACCGCTTTAGTTAGCACGTCTTATTTGCGACCGTGCAGTTCAGGACCCTTATTCACAGTAGCATCTCGCATACCCACCACCGGACTACGGTGCCATATCATGCATATGTAGTGGCTCTACAGGTAAGTAGAGTGAAGTAGACCCCCCTACCACAGTAGTGTGGTAGGGGTCTACGAACGAATACTTACCTGTAGAGCTCCCCCCCGCCTCCCCACTTATTCTCGATCTTGTGGTTGTGGGAGGGTCAACACATTGGACAAGCCTGTCATCACATTTTCATACTATTCTTGTTGACAACACATTGGCCAAGCCTGTCTAACGTAGTTTGTTCTGTTCATATTTCTTAGGTTTTTTCCTATTATCGGATCACATTTTCATACTATTCTTGTTTACAACACATTGGCCAAGCCCGTCTAACGTAGTTTTGTCTGTTCATATGATGATCTCTATGTCCTCGGGCTGACGAATTTTGGGTTTTTCCGCATCCTCCCTTAGATGCTCCAACCCGTTGTATCCAAGGGTTCTACTTGTGGTTGATTAAATAAGATACATTTTGTCTTGATACTTATTTACTCCAGACTAAGCCTACTGGTTGTAGGACTTCTTTCGGAGGTTGCACATACAACCTCTGAAACAGAGTTTGGAACCGCTTTAGTTAGCACGTCTTATTTGCGACCGTGCAGTTCAGGACCCTTATTCACAGTAGCATCTCGCATACCCACCACCGGACTACGGTGCCATATCATGCATATGTAGTGGCTCTACAGGTAAGTAGAGTGAAGTAGACCCCCCTACCACAGTAGTGTGGTAGGGGTCTACGAACGAATACTTACCTGTAGAGCTCCCCCCCGCCTCCCCACTTATTCTCGATCTTGTGGTTGTGGGAGGGTCAACACATTGGACAAGCCTGTCATCACATTTTCATACTATTCTTGTTGACAACACATTGGCCAAGCCTGTCTAACGTAGTTTGTTCTGTTCATATTTCTTAGGTTTTTTCCTATTATCTGATCACATTTTCATACTATTCTTGTTTACAACACATTGGCCAAGCCTGTCATCACATTTTTATACTATTCCTGTTTACAACATATTGGCCAAGCCTGTCTAACGTAGTTTGTTCCGTTCATATTTCTTACGTTTTTCCTATTATTGGATCACATTTTCACACTATTCTTGTTTACAATACATTGGCCAAGCCTGTCATCACATTTTCATACTATTCTTGTTTACAACACATTGGCCAAGCCCGTCTAACGTAGTTTGGTCTGTTCATATGATGATCTCTATGTCCTCGGGCTGACGAATTTTGGGTTTTTCCGCATCCTCCCTTAGATGCTCCAACCCGTTGTATCCAAGGGTTCTACTTGTGGTTGATTAAATAAGATACATTTTGTCTTGATACTTATTTACTCCAGACTAAGCCTACTGGTTGTAGGACTTCTTTCGGAGGTTGCACATACAACCTCTGAAACAGAGTTTGGAACCGCTTTAGTTAGCACATCTTATTTGCGACCGTGCAGTTCAGGACCCTTATTCACAGTAGCATCTCGCATACCCACCACCGGACTACGGTGCCATATCATGCATATGTAGTGGCTCTACAGGTAAGTAGAGTGAAGTAGACCCCCCTACCACAGTAGTGTGGTAGGGGTCTACGAACGAATACTTACCTGTAGAGCTCCCCCCCGCCTCCCCACTTATTCTCGATCTTGTGGTTGTGGGAGGGTCAACACATTGGACAAGCCTGTCATCACATTTTCATACTATTCTTGTTGACAACACATTGGCCAAGCCTGTCTAACGTAGTTTGTTCTGTTCATATTTCTTAGGTTTTTTCCTATTATCGGATCACATTTTCATACTATTCTTGTTTACAACACATTGGCCAAGCCCGTCTAACGTAGTTTTGTCTGTTCATATGATGATCTCTATGTCCTCGGGCTGACGAATTTTGGGTTTTTCCGCATCCTCCCTTAGATGCTCCAACCCGTTGTATCCAAGGGTTCTACTTGTGGTTGATTAAATAAGATACATTTTGTCTTGATACTTATTTACTCCAGACTAAGCCTACTGGTTGTAGGACTTCTTTCGGAGGTTGCACATACAACCTCTGAAACAGAGTTTGGAACCGCTTTAGTTAGCACGTCTTATTTGCGACCGTGCAGTTCAGGACCCTTATTCACAGTAGCATCTCGCATACCCACCACCGGACTACGGTGCCATATCATGCATATGTAGTGGCTCTACAGGTAAGTAGAGTGAAGTAGACCCCCCTACCACAGTAGTGTGGTAGGGGTCTACGAACGAATACTTACCTGTAGAGCTCCCCCCCGCCTCCCCACTTATTCTCGATCTTGTGGTTGTGGGAGGGTCAACACATTGGACAAGCCTGTCATCACATTTTCATACTATTCTTGTTGACAACACATTGGCCAAGCCTGTCTAACGTAGTTTGTTCTGTTCATATTTCTTAGGTTTTTTCCTATTATCGGATCACATTTTCATACTATTCTTGTTTACAACACATTGGCCAAGCCTGTCATCACATTTTTATACTATTCCTGTTTACAACATATTGGCCAAGCCTGTCTAACGTAGTTTGTTCCGTTCATATTTCTTACGTTTTTCCTATTATTGGATCACATTTTCACACTATTCTTGTTTACAATACATTGGCCAAGCCTGTCATCACAATTTCATACTATTCTTGTTTACAACACATTGGCCAAGCCCGTCTAACGTAGTTTTGTCTGTTCATATGATGATCTCTATGTCCTCGGGCTGACGAATTTTGGGTTTTTCCGCATCCTCCCTTAGATGCTCCAACCCGTTGTATCCAAGGGTTCTACTTGTGGTTGATTAAATAAGATACATTTTGTCTTGATACTTATTTACTCCAGACTAAGCCTACTGGTTGTAGGACTTCTTTCGGAGGTTGCACATACAACCTCTGAAACAGAGTTTGGAACCGCTTTAGTTAGCACGTCTTATTTGTGACCGTGCAGTTCAGGACCCTTATTCACAGTAGCATCTCGCATACCCACCACCGGACTACATTGCCATATCATGCATATGTAGTGGCTCTACAGGTAAGTAGAGTGAAGTAGACCCCCCTACCACAGTAGTGTGGTAGGGGTCTACGAACGAATACTTACCTGTAGAGCTCCCCCCCCCCCCCCGCCTCCCCACTTATTCTCGATCTTGTGGTTGTGGGAGGGTCAACACATTGGACAAGCCTGTCATCACATTTTCATACTATTCTTGTTGACAACACATTGGCCAAGCCTGTCTAACGTAGTTTGTTCTGTTCATATTTCTTAGGTTTTTTCCTATTATCGGATCACATTTTCATACTATTCTTGTTTACAACACATTGGCCAAGCCCGTCTAACGTAGTTTTGTCTGTTCATATGATGATCTCTATGTCCTCGGGCTGACGAATTTTGGGTTTTTCCGCATCCTCCCTTAGATGCTCCAACCCGTTGTATCCAAGGGTTCTACTTGTGGTTGATTAAATAAGATACATTTTGTCTTGATACTTATTTACTCCAGACTAAGCCTACTGGTTGTAGGACTTCTTTCGGAGGTTGCACATACAACCTCTGAAACAGAGTTTGGAACCGCTTTAGTTAGCACGTCTTATTTGCGACCGTGCAGTTCAGGACCCTTATTCACAGTAGCATCTCGCATACCCACCACCGGACTACGGTGCCATATCATGCATATGTAGTGGCTCTACAGGTAAGTAGAGTGAAGTAGACCCCCCTACCACAGTAGTGTGGTAGGGGTCTACGAACGAATACTTACCTGTAGAGCTCCCCCCCGCCTCCCCACTTATTCTCGATCTTGTGGTTGTGGGAGGGTCAACACATTGGACAAGCCTGTCATCACATTTTCATACTATTCTTGTTGACAACACATTGGCCAAGCCTGTCTAACGTAGTTTGTTCTGTTCATATTTCTTAGGTTTTTTCCTATTATCGGATCACATTTTCATACTATTCTTGTTTACAACACATTGGCCAAGCCCGTCTAACGTAGTTTTGTCTGTTCATATGATGATCTCTATGTCCTCGGGCTGACGAATTTTGGGTTTTTCCGCATCCTCCCTTAGATGCTCCAACCCGTTGTATCCAAGGGTTCTACTTGTGGTTGATTAAATAAGATACATTTTGTCTTGATACTTATTTACTCCAGACTAAGCCTACTGGTTGTAGGACTTCTTTCGGAGGTTGCACATACAACCTCTGAAACAGAGTTTGGAACCGCTTTAGTTAGCACGTCTTATTTGCGACCGTGCAGTTCAGGACCCTTATTCACAGTAGCATCTCGCATACCCACCACCGGACTACGGTGCCATATCATGCATATGTAGTGGCTCTACAGGTAAGTAGAGTGAAGTAGACCCCCCTACCACAGTAGTGTGGTAGGGGTCTACGAACGAATACTTACCTGTAGAGCTCCCCCCCGCCTCCCCACTTATTCTCGATCTTGTGGTTGTGGGAGGGTCAACACATTGGACAAGCCTGTCATCACATTTTCATACTATTCTTGTTGACAACACATTGGCCAAGCCTGTCTAACGTAGTTTGTTCTGTTCATATTTCTTAGGTTTTTTCCTATTATCTGATCACATTTTCATACTATTCTTGTTTACAACACATTGGCCAAGCCTGTCATCACATTTTTATACTATTCCTGTTTACAACATATTGGCCAAGCCTGTCTAACGT
Source organism: Crossaster papposus (assembly GCA_037893245.1). Lineage (NCBI taxonomy): Eukaryota > Metazoa > Echinodermata > Asteroidea > Velatida > Solasteridae > Crossaster > Crossaster papposus. Next base: position 1,922,575 of record JBAIAA010000246.1, read on the forward strand.
AGTTTGTTCCGTTCATATTTCTTACGTTTTTCCTATTATTGGATCACATTTTCACACTATTCTTGTTTACAATACATTGGCCAAGCCTGTCATCACATTTTCATACTATTCTTGTTTACAACACATTGGCCAAGCCCGTCTAACGTAGTTTGGTCTGTTCATATGATGATCTCTATGTCCTCGGGCTGACGAATTTTGGGTTTTTCCGCATCCTCCCTTAGATGCTCCAACCCGTTGTATCCAAGGGTTCTACTTGTGGTTGATTAAATAAGATACATTTTGTCTTGATACTTATTTACTCCAGACTAAGCCTACTGGTTGTAGGACTTCTTTCGGAGGTTGCACATACAACCTCTGAAACAGAGTTTGGAACCGCTTTAGTTAGCACATCTTATTTGCGACCGTGCAGTTCAGGACCCTTATTCACAGTAGCATCTCGCATACCCACCACCGGACTACGGTGCCATATCATGCATATGTAGTGGCTCTACAGGTAAGTAGAGTGAAGTAGACCCCCCTACCACAGTAGTGTGGTAGGGGTCTACGAACGAATACTTACCTGTAGAGCTCCCCCCCGCCTCCCCACTTATTCTCGATCTTGTGGTTGTGGGAGGGTCAACACATTGGACAAGCCTGTCATCACATTTTCATACTATTCTTGTTGACAACACATTGGCCAAGCCTGTCTAACGTAGTTTGTTCTGTTCATATTTCTTAGGTTTTTTCCTATTATCGGATCACATTTTCATACTATTCTTGTTTACAACACATTGGCCAAGCCCGTCTAACGTAGTTTTGTCTGTTCATATGATGATCTCTATGTCCTCGGGCTGACGAATTTTGGGTTTTTCCGCATCCTCCCTTAGATGCTCCAACCCGTTGTATCCAAGGGTTCTACTTGTGGTTGATTAAATAAGATACATTTTGTCTTGATACTTATTTACTCCAGACTAAGCCTACTGGTTGTAGGACTTCTTTCGGAGGTTGCACATACAACCTCTGAAACAGAGTTTGGAACCGCTTTAGTTAGCACGTCTTATTTGCGACCGTGCAGTTCAGGACCCTTATTCACAGTAGCATCTCGCATACCCACCACCGGACTACGGTGCCATATCATGCATATGTAGTGGCTCTACAGGTAAGTAGAGTGAAGTAGACCCCCCTACCACAGTAGTGTGGTAGGGGTCTACGAACGAATACTTACCTGTAGAGCTCCCCCCCGCCTCCCCACTTATTCTCGATCTTGTGGTTGTGGGAGGGTCAACACATTGGACAAGCCTGTCATCACATTTTCATACTATTCTTGTTGACAACACATTGGCCAAGCCTGTCTAACGTAGTTTGTTCTGTTCATATTTCTTAGGTTTTTTCCTATTATCTGATCACATTTTCATACTATTCTTGTTTACAACACATTGGCCAAGCCTGTCATCACATTTTTATACTATTCCTGTTTACAACATATTGGCCAAGCCTGTCTAACGTAGTTTGTTCCGTTCATATTTCTTACGTTTTTCCTATTATTGGATCACATTTTCACACTATTCTTGTTTACAATACATTGGCCAAGCCTGTCATCACATTTTCATACTATTCTTGTTTACAACACATTGGCCAAGCCCGTCTAACGTAGTTTGGTCTGTTCATATGATGATCTCTATGTCCTCGGGCTGACGAATTTTGGGTTTTTCCGCATCCTCCCTTAGATGCTCCAACCCGTTGTATCCAAGGGTTCTACTTGTGGTTGATTAAATAAGATACATTTTGTCTTGATACTTATTTACTCCAGACTAAGCCTACTGGTTGTAGGACTTCTTTCGGAGGTTGCACATACAACCTCTGAAACAGAGTTTGGAACCGCTTTAGTTAGCACATCTTATTTGCGACCGTGCAGTTCAGGACCCTTATTCACAGTAGCATCTCGCATACCCACCACCGGACTACGGTGCCATATCATGCATATGTAGTGGCTCTACAAGTAAGTAGAGTGAAGTAGACCCCCCTACCACAGTAGTGTGGTAGGGGTCTACGAACGAATACTTACCTGTAGAGCTCCCCCCCGCCTCCCCACTTATTCTCGATCTTGTGGTTGTGGGAGGGTCAACACATTGGACAAGCCTGTCATCACATTTTCATACTATTCTTGTTGACAACACATTGGCCAAGCCTGTCTAACGTAGTTTGTTCTGTTCATATTTCTTAGGTTTTTTCCTATTATCGGATCACATTTTCATACTATTCTTGTTTACAACACATTGGCCAAGCCCGTCTAACGTAGTTTGGTCTGTTCATATGATGATCTCTATGCCCTCGGGCTGACGAATTTTGGGTTTTTCCGCATCCTCCCTTAGATGCTCCAACCCGTTTTATCCAAGGGTTCTACTTGTGGTTGATTAAATAAGATACATTTTGTCTTGATACTTATTTACTCCAGACTAAGCCTACTGGTTGTAGGACTTCTTTCGGAGGTTGCACATACAACCTCTGAAACAGAGTTTGGAACCGCTTTAGTTAGCTTGTCTTATTTGCGACCGTGCAGTTCAGGACCCTTATTCACAGTAGCATCTCGCATACCCACCACCGGTCTACGGTGCCATATCATGCATATGTAGTGTCTCTACAGGTAAGTAGAGTGACATAGACCCCCTACAACAGTAGTGTGGTAGGGGTCTACGAACAAATACTTACCTGTAGAGCTCCCCCCCGCCTCCCCACTTATTCTTGATCTTGTGGTTGTGGGAGGGTCAACACATTGAACAAGCCTGTCATCACATTTTCATACTATTCTTGTTGACAACACATTGGCCAAGCCTGTCTAACGTAGTTTGTTCTGTTCATATTTCTTAGGTTTTTTCCTATTATCTGATCACATTTTCATACTATTCTTGTTTACAACACATTGGCCAAGCCTGTCATCACATTTTTATACTATTCCTGTTTACAACATATTGGCCAATCCTGTCTAACGTAGTTTGTTCCGTTCATATTTCTTACGTTTTTCCTATTATGGGATCACATTTTCACACTATTCTTGTTTACAATACATTGGCCAAGCCTGTCATCACATTTTCATACTATTCTTGTTGACAACACATTGGCCAAGCCTGTCTAACGTAGTTTGTTCTGTTCATATTTCTTAGGTTTTTTCTTATTATCGGATCACATTTTCATACTGTTCCTGTTTACAACATATTGGCCAAGCCTGTCTAACGTAGTTTGTTCCGTTCATATTTCTTACGTTTTTCCTATTATGGGATCACATTTTCACACTATTCTTGTTTACAATACAATGGCCAAGCCTGTCATCACATTTTCATACTATTCTTGTTTACAACACATTGGCCAAGCCCGTCTAACGTAGTTTTGTCTGTTCATATGATGATCTCTATGTCCTCGGGCTGACGAATTTTGGGTTTTTCTGCATCCTCCCTTAGATGCTCCAACCCGTTTTATCCAAGGGTTCTACTTATGGTTGATTAAATAAGATACATTTTGTCTTGATACTTATTTACTCCAAACTAAGCCTTCTGGTTGTAGGACTTCTTTCGGAGGTTGCACATACAACCTCTGAAACAGAGTTTGGAACCGCTTTAGTTAGCACGTCTTATTTGCGACCGTGCAGTTCAGGACCCTTATTCACAGTAGCATCTCGCATACCCACCACCGGTCTACGGTGCCATATCATGCATATGTAGTGGCTCTACAGGTAAGTAGAGTAAAGTAGACCCCCCTACCACAGTAGTGTGGTAGGGGTCTACGAACGAATACTTACCTGTAGAGCTCCCCCCCGCCTCCCCACTTATTCTCGATCTTGTGGTTGTGGGAGGGTCAACACATTGGACAAGCCTGTCATCACATTTTCATACTATTCTTGTTGACAACACATTGGCCAAGCCTGTCTAACGTAGTTTGTTCTGTTCATATTTCTTAGGTTTTTTCCTATTATCTGATCACATTTTCATACTATTCTTGTTTACAACACATTGGCCAAGCCTGTCATCACATTTTTATACTATTCCTGTTTACAACATATTGGCCAAGCCTGTCTAACGTAGTTTGTTCCGTTCATATTTCTTACGTTTTTCCTATTATTGGATCACATTTTCACACTATTCTTGTTTACAATACATTGGCCAAGCCTGTCATCACATTTTCATACTATTCTTGTTTACAACACATTGGCCAAGCCCGTCTAACGTAGTTTTGTCTGTTCATATGACGATCTCTATGTCCTCGGGCTGACGAATTTTGGGTTTTTCTGCATCCTCCCTTAGATGCTCCAATCCGTTTTATCCAAGGGTTCTACTTGTGGTTGATTAAATAAGATACATTTTGTCTTGATACTTATTTACTCCAAACTAAGCCTACTGGTTGTAGGACTTCTTTCGGAGGTTGCACATACAACCTCTGAAACAGAGTTTGGAACCGCTTTAGTTAGCACGTCTTATTTGCGACCGTGCAGTTCAGGACCCTTATTCACAGTAGCATCTCGCATACCCACCACCGGTCTACGGTGCCATATCATGCATATGTAGTGGCTCTACAGGTAAGTAGAGTGACATAGACCCCCCTACCACAGTAGTGTGGTAGGGGTCTACGAACGAATACTTACCTGTAGAGCTCCCCCCCGCCTCCCCACTTATTCTCGATCTTGTGGTTGTGGGAGGGTCAACACATTGGACAAGCCTGTCATCACATTTTCATACTATTCTTGTTGACAACACATTGGCCAAGCCTGTCTAACGTAGTTTGTTCTGTTCATATTTCTTACTTTTTTCCTATTATTGGATCACATTTTCACACTATTCTTGTTTACAATACATTGGCCAAGCCTGTCATCACATTTTCATACTATTCTTGTTTACAACACATTGGCCAATCCCGTCTAACGTAGTTTGGTCTGTTCATATGATGATCTCTATGTCCTCGGGCTGACGAATTTTGGGTTTTTCCGCATCCTCCCTTAGATGCTCCAACCCGTTGTATCCAAGGGTTCTAATTGTGGTTGATTAAATAAGATACATTTTGTCTTGATACTTATTTACTCCAGACTAAGCCTACTGGTTGTAGGACTTCTTTCGGAGGTTGCACATACAACCTCTGAAACAGAGTTTGGAACCGCTTTAGTTAGCACGTCTTATTTGCGACCGTGCAGTTCAGGACCCTTATTCACAGTAGCATCTCGCATACCCACCACCGGTCTACGGTGCCATATCATGCATATGTAGTGGCTCTACAGGTAAGTAGAGTGACATAGACCCCCCTACCACAGTAGTGTGGTAGGGGTCTACGAACGAATACTTACCTGTAGAGCTCCCCCCCGCCTCCCCACTTATTCTCGATCTTGTGGTTGTGGGAGGGTCAACACATTGGCCAAGCCTGTCATCACATTTTCATACTATTCTTGTTGACAACACATTGGCCAAGCCTGTCTAACGTAGTTTGTTCTGTTCATATTTCTTAGGTTTTTTCCTATTATCGGATCACATTTTCATACTATTCTGGTTTACAACACATTGGCCAAGCCCGTCTAACGTAGTTTGGTCTGTTCATATGATGATCTCTATGTCCTCGGGCTGACGAATTTTGGGTTTTTCCGCATCCTCCCTTAGATGCTCCAACCCGTTGTATCCAAGGGTTCTAATTGTGGTTGATTAAATAAGATACATTTTGTCTTGATACTTATTTACTCCAGACTAAGCCTACTGGTTGTAGGACTTCTTTCGGAGGTTGCACATACAACCTCTGAAACAGAGTTTGGAACCGCTTTAGTTAGCACGTCTTATTTGCGACCGTGCAGTTCAGGACCCTTATTCACAGTAGCATCTCGCATACCCACCACCGGTCTACGGTGCCATATCATGCATATGTAGTGGCTCTACAGGTAAGTAGAGTGAAGTAGACCCCCCTACCACAGTAGTGTGGTAGGGGTCTACGAACGAATACTTACCTGTAGAGCTCCCCCCCGCCTCCCCACTTATTCTCGATCTTGTGGTTGTGGGAGGGTCAACACATTGGACAAGCCTGTCATCACATTTTCATACTATTCTTGTTGACAACACATTGGCCAAGCCTGTCTAACGTAGTTTGTTCTGTTCATATTTCTTAGGTTTTTTCCTATTATCGGATCACATTTTCATACTATTCTTGTTTACAACACATTGGCCAAGCCCGTCTAACGTAGTTTGGTCTGTTCATATGATGATCTCTATGTCCTCGGGCTGACGAATTTTGGGTTTTTCCGCATCCTCCCTTAGATGCTCCAACCCGTTTTATCCAAGGGTTCTACTAGTGGTTGATTAAATAAGATACATTTTGTCTTGATACTTATTTACTCCAGACTAAGCCTACTGGTTGTAGGACTTCTTTCGGAGGTTGCACATACAACCTCTGAAACAGAGTTTGGAACCGCTTTAGTTAGCTTGTCTTATTTGCGACCGTGCAGTTCAGGACCCTTATTCACAGTAGCATCTCGCATACCCACCACCGGTCTACGGTGCCATATCATGCATATGTAGTGTCTCTACAGGTAAGTAGAGTGACATAGACCCCCCTACCACAGTAGTGTGGTAGGGGTCTACGAACAAATACTTACCTGTAGAGCTCCCCCCGCCTCCCCACTTATTCTTGATCTTGTGGTTGTGGGAGGGTCAACACATTGGACAAGCCTGTCATCACATTTTCATACTATTCTTGTTGACAACACATTGGCCAAGCCTGTCTAACGTAGTTTGTTCTGTTCATATTTCTTAGGTTTTTTCCTATTATCTGATCACATTTTCATACTATTCTTGTTTACAACACATTGGCCAAGCCTGTCATCACATTTTTATACTATTCCTGTTTACAACATATTGGCCAAGCCTGTCTAACGTAGTTTGTTCCGTTCATATTTCTTACGTTTTTCCTATTATTGGATCACATTTTCACACTATTCTTGTTTACAATACATTGGCCAAGCCTGTCATCACATTTTCATACTATTCTTGTTTACAACACATTGGCCAAGCCCGTCTAACGTAGTTTTGTCTGTTCATATGATGATCTCTATGTCCTCGGGCTGACGAATTTTGGGTTTTTCCGCATCCTCCCTTAGATGCTCCAACCCGTTGTATCCAAGGGTTCTACTTGTGGTTGATTAAATAAGATACATTTTGTCTTGATACTTATTTACTCCAGACTAAGCCTACTGGTTGTAGGACTTCTTTCGGAGGTTGCACATACAACCTCTGAAACAGAGTTTGGAACCGCTTTAGTTAGCACGTCTTATTTGCGACCGTGCAGTTCAGGACCCTTATTCACAGTAGCATCTCGCATACCCACCACCGGACTACATTGCCATATCATGCATATGTAGTGGCTCTACAGGTAAGTAGAGTGAAGTAGACCCCCCTACCACAGTAGTGTGGTAGGGGTCTACGAACGAATACTTACCTGTAGAGCTCCCCCCCCGCCTCCCCACTTATTCTCGATCTTGTGGTTGTGGGAGGGTCAACACATTGGACAAGCCTGTCATCACATTTTCATACTATTCTTGTTGACAACACATTGGCCAAGCCTGTCTAACGTAGTTTGTTCTGTTCATATTTCTTAGGTTTTTTCCTATTATCGGATCACATTTTCATACTATTCTTGTTTACAACACATTGGCCAAGCCCGTCTAACGTAGTTTTGTCTGTTCATATGATGATCTCTATGTCCTCGGGCTGACGAATTTTGGGTTTTTCCGCATCCTCCCTTAGATGCTCCAACCCGTTGTATCCAAGGGTTCTACTTGTGGTTGATTAAATAAGATACATTTTGTCTTGATACTTATTTACTCCAGACTAAGCCTACTGGTTGTAGGACTTCTTTCGGAGGTTGCACATACAACCTCTGAAACAGAGTTTGGAACCGCTTTAGTTAGCACGTCTTATTTGCGACCGTGCAGTTCAGGACCCTTATTCACAGTAGCATCTCGCATACCCACCACCGGACTACGGTGCCATATCATGCATATGTAGTGGCTCTACAGGTAAGTAGAGTGAAGTAGACCCCCCTACCACAGTAGTGTGGTAGGGGTCTACGAACGAATACTTACCTGTAGAGCTCCCCCCCGCCTCCCCACTTATTCTCGATCTTGTGGTTGTGGGAGGGTCAACACATTGGACAAGCCTGTCATCACATTTTCATACTATTCTTGTTGACAACACATTGGCCAAGCCTGTCTAACGTAGTTTGTTCTGTTCATATTTCTTAGGTTTTTTCCTATTATCGGATCACATTTTCATACTATTCTTGTTTACAACACATTGGCCAAGCCTGTCATCACATTTTTATACTATTCCTGTTTACAACATATTGGCCAAGCCTGTCTAACGTAGTTTGTTCCGTTCATATTTCTTACGTTTTTCCTATTATTGGATCACATTTTCACACTATTCTTGTTTACAATACATTGGCCAAGCCTGTCATCACAATTTCATACTATTCTTGTTTACAACACATTGGCCAAGCCCGTCTAACGTAGTTTTGTCTGTTCATATGATGATCTCTATGTCCTCGGGCTGACGAATTTTGGGTTTTTCCGCATCCTCCCTTAGATGCTCCAACCCGTTGTATCCAAGGGTTCTACTTGTGGTTGATTAAATAAGATACATTTTGTCTTGATACTTATTTACTCCAGACTAAGCCTACTGGTTGTAGGACTTCTTTCGGAGGTTGCACATACAACCTCTGAAACAGAGTTTGGAACCGCTTTAGTTAGCACGTCTTATTTGTGACCGTGCAGTTCAGGACCCTTATTCACAGTAGCATCTCGCATACCCACCACCGGACTACATTGCCATATCATGCATATGTAGTGGCTCTACAGGTAAGTAGAGTGAAGTAGACCCCCCTACCACAGTAGTGTGGTAGGGGTCTACGAACGAATACTTACCTGTAGAGCTCCCCCCCCCCCCCCGCCTCCCCACTTATTCTCGATCTTGTGGTTGTGGGAGGGTCAACACATTGGACAAGCCTGTCATCACATTTTCATACTATTCTTGTTGACAACACATTGGCCAAGCCTGTCTAACGTAGTTTGTTCTGTTCATATTTCTTAGGTTTTTTCCTATTATCGGATCACATTTTCATACTATTCTTGTTTACAACACATTGGCCAAGCCCGTCTAACGTAGTTTTGTCTGTTCATATGATGATCTCTATGTCCTCGGGCTGACGAATTTTGGGTTTTTCCGCATCCTCCCTTAGATGCTCCAACCCGTTGTATCCAAGGGTTCTACTTGTGGTTGATTAAATAAGATACATTTTGTCTTGATACTTATTTACTCCAGACTAAGCCTACTGGTTGTAGGACTTCTTTCGGAGGTTGCACATACAACCTCTGAAACAGAGTTTGGAACCGCTTTAGTTAGCACGTCTTATTTGCGACCGTGCAGTTCAGGACCCTTATTCACAGTAGCATCTCGCATACCCACCACCGGACTACGGTGCCATATCATGCATATGTAGTGGCTCTACAGGTAAGTAGAGTGAAGTAGACCCCCCTACCACAGTAGTGTGGTAGGGGTCTACGAACGAATACTTACCTGTAGAGCTCCCCCCCGCCTCCCCACTTATTCTCGATCTTGTGGTTGTGGGAGGGTCAACACATTGGACAAGCCTGTCATCACATTTTCATACTATTCTTGTTGACAACACATTGGCCAAGCCTGTCTAACGTAGTTTGTTCTGTTCATATTTCTTAGGTTTTTTCCTATTATCGGATCACATTTTCATACTATTCTTGTTTACAACACATTGGCCAAGCCCGTCTAACGTAGTTTTGTCTGTTCATATGATGATCTCTATGTCCTCGGGCTGACGAATTTTGGGTTTTTCCGCATCCTCCCTTAGATGCTCCAACCCGTTGTATCCAAGGGTTCTACTTGTGGTTGATTAAATAAGATACATTTTGTCTTGATACTTATTTACTCCAGACTAAGCCTACTGGTTGTAGGACTTCTTTCGGAGGTTGCACATACAACCTCTGAAACAGAGTTTGGAACCGCTTTAGTTAGCACGTCTTATTTGCGACCGTGCAGTTCAGGACCCTTATTCACAGTAGCATCTCGCATACCCACCACCGGACTACGGTGCCATATCATGCATATGTAGTGGCTCTACAGGTAAGTAGAGTGAAGTAGACCCCCCTACCACAGTAGTGTGGTAGGGGTCTACGAACGAATACTTACCTGTAGAGCTCCCCCCCGCCTCCCCACTTATTCTCGATCTTGTGGTTGTGGGAGGGTCAACACATTGGACAAGCCTGTCATCACATTTTCATACTATTCTTGTTGACAACACATTGGCCAAGCCTGTCTAACGTAGTTTGTTCTGTTCATATTTCTTAGGTTTTTTCCTATTATCTGATCACATTTTCATACTATTCTTGTTTACAACACATTGGCCAAGCCTGTCATCACATTTTTATACTATTCCTGTTTACAACATATTGGCCAAGCCTGTCTAACGTAGTTTGTTCCGTTCATATTTCTTACGTTTTTCCTATTATTGGATCACATTTTCACACTATTCTTGTTTACAATACATTGGCCAAGCCTGTCATCACATTTTCATACTATTCTTGTTTACAACACATTGGCCAAGCCCGTCTAACGTAGTTTGGTCTGTTCATATGATGATCTCTATGTCCTCGGGCTGACGAATTTTGGGTTTTTCCGCATCCTCCCTTAGATGCTCCAACCCGTTGTATCCAAGGGTTCTACTTGTGGTTGATTAAATAAGATACATTTTGTCTTGATACTTATTTACTCCAGACTAAGCCTACTGGTTGTAGGACTTCTTTCGGAGGTTGCACATACAACCTCTGAAACAGAGTTTGGAACCGCTTTAGTTAGCACATCTTATTTGCGACCGTGCAGTTCAGGACCCTTATTCACAGTAGCATCTCGCATACCCACCACCGGACTACGGTGCCATATCATGCATATGTAGTGGCTCTACAGGTAAGTAGAGTGAAGTAGACCCCCCTACCACAGTAGTGTGGTAGGGGTCTACGAACGAATACTTACCTGTAGAGCTCCCCCCCGCCTCCCCACTTATTCTCGATCTTGTGGTTGTGGGAGGGTCAACACATTGGACAAGCCTGTCATCACATTTTCATACTATTCTTGTTGACAACACATTGGCCAAGCCTGTCTAACGTAGTTTGTTCTGTTCATATTTCTTAGGTTTTTTCCTATTATCGGATCACATTTTCATACTATTCTTGTTTACAACACATTGGCCAAGCCCGTCTAACGTAGTTTTGTCTGTTCATATGATGATCTCTATGTCCTCGGGCTGACGAATTTTGGGTTTTTCCGCATCCTCCCTTAGATGCTCCAACCCGTTGTATCCAAGGGTTCTACTTGTGGTTGATTAAATAAGATACATTTTGTCTTGATACTTATTTACTCCAGACTAAGCCTACTGGTTGTAGGACTTCTTTCGGAGGTTGCACATACAACCTCTGAAACAGAGTTTGGAACCGCTTTAGTTAGCACGTCTTATTTGCGACCGTGCAGTTCAGGACCCTTATTCACAGTAGCATCTCGCATACCCACCACCGGACTACGGTGCCATATCATGCATATGTAGTGGCTCTACAGGTAAGTAGAGTGAAGTAGACCCCCCTACCACAGTAGTGTGGTAGGGGTCTACGAACGAATACTTACCTGTAGAGCTCCCCCCCGCCTCCCCACTTATTCTCGATCTTGTGGTTGTGGGAGGGTCAACACATTGGACAAGCCTGTCATCACATTTTCATACTATTCTTGTTGACAACACATTGGCCAAGCCTGTCTAACGTAGTTTGTTCTGTTCATATTTCTTAGGTTTTTTCCTATTATCGGATCACATTTTCATACTATTCTTGTTTACAACACATTGGCCAAGCCTGTCATCACATTTTTATACTATTCCTGTTTACAACATATTGGCCAAGCCTGTCTAACGTAGTTTGTTCCGTTCATATTTCTTACGTTTTTCCTATTATTGGATCACATTTTCACACTATTCTTGTTTACAATACATTGGCCAAGCCTGTCATCACAATTTCATACTATTCTTGTTTACAACACATTGGCCAAGCCCGTCTAACGTAGTTTTGTCTGTTCATATGATGATCTCTATGTCCTCGGGCTGACGAATTTTGGGTTTTTCCGCATCCTCCCTTAGATGCTCCAACCCGTTGTATCCAAGGGTTCTACTTGTGGTTGATTAAATAAGATACATTTTGTCTTGATACTTATTTACTCCAGACTAAGCCTACTGGTTGTAGGACTTCTTTCGGAGGTTGCACATACAACCTCTGAAACAGAGTTTGGAACCGCTTTAGTTAGCACGTCTTATTTGTGACCGTGCAGTTCAGGACCCTTATTCACAGTAGCATCTCGCATACCCACCACCGGACTACATTGCCATATCATGCATATGTAGTGGCTCTACAGGTAAGTAGAGTGAAGTAGACCCCCCTACCACAGTAGTGTGGTAGGGGTCTACGAACGAATACTTACCTGTAGAGCTCCCCCCCCCCCCCCGCCTCCCCACTTATTCTCGATCTTGTGGTTGTGGGAGGGTCAACACATTGGACAAGCCTGTCATCACATTTTCATACTATTCTTGTTGACAACACATTGGCCAAGCCTGTCTAACGTAGTTTGTTCTGTTCATATTTCTTAGGTTTTTTCCTATTATCGGATCACATTTTCATACTATTCTTGTTTACAACACATTGGCCAAGCCCGTCTAACGTAGTTTTGTCTGTTCATATGATGATCTCTATGTCCTCGGGCTGACGAATTTTGGGTTTTTCCGCATCCTCCCTTAGATGCTCCAACCCGTTGTATCCAAGGGTTCTACTTGTGGTTGATTAAATAAGATACATTTTGTCTTGATACTTATTTACTCCAGACTAAGCCTACTGGTTGTAGGACTTCTTTCGGAGGTTGCACATACAACCTCTGAAACAGAGTTTGGAACCGCTTTAGTTAGCACGTCTTATTTGCGACCGTGCAGTTCAGGACCCTTATTCACAGTAGCATCTCGCATACCCACCACCGGACTACGGTGCCATATCATGCATATGTAGTGGCTCTACAGGTAAGTAGAGTGAAGTAGACCCCCCTACCACAGTAGTGTGGTAGGGGTCTACGAACGAATACTTACCTGTAGAGCTCCCCCCCGCCTCCCCACTTATTCTCGATCTTGTGGTTGTGGGAGGGTCAACACATTGGACAAGCCTGTCATCACATTTTCATACTATTCTTGTTGACAACACATTGGCCAAGCCTGTCTAACGTAGTTTGTTCTGTTCATATTTCTTAGGTTTTTTCCTATTATCGGATCACATTTTCATACTATTCTTGTTTACAACACATTGGCCAAGCCCGTCTAACGTAGTTTTGTCTGTTCATATGATGATCTCTATGTCCTCGGGCTGACGAATTTTGGGTTTTTCCGCATCCTCCCTTAGATGCTCCAACCCGTTGTATCCAAGGGTTCTACTTGTGGTTGATTAAATAAGATACATTTTGTCTTGATACTTATTTACTCCAGACTAAGCCTACTGGTTGTAGGACTTCTTTCGGAGGTTGCACATACAACCTCTGAAACAGAGTTTGGAACCGCTTTAGTTAGCACGTCTTATTTGCGACCGTGCAGTTCAGGACCCTTATTCACAGTAGCATCTCGCATACCCACCACCGGACTACGGTGCCATATCATGCATATGTAGTGGCTCTACAGGTAAGTAGAGTGAAGTAGACCCCCCTACCACAGTAGTGTGGTAGGGGTCTACGAACGAATACTTACCTGTAGAGCTCCCCCCCGCCTCCCCACTTATTCTCGATCTTGTGGTTGTGGGAGGGTCAACACATTGGACAAGCCTGTCATCACATTTTCATACTATTCTTGTTGACAACACATTGGCCAAGCCTGTCTAACGTAGTTTGTTCTGTTCATATTTCTTAGGTTTTTTCCTATTATCTGATCACATTTTCATACTATTCTTGTTTACAACACATTGGCCAAGCCTGTCATCACATTTTTATACTATTCCTGTTTACAACATATTGGCCAAGCCTGTCTAACGTAGTTTGTTCCGTTCATATTTCTTACGTTTTTCCTATTATTGGATCACATTTTCACACTATTCTTGTTTACAATACATTGGCCAAGCCTGTCATCACATTTTCATACTATTCTTGTTTACAACACATTGGCCAAGCCCGTCTAACGTAGTTTGGTCTGTTCATATGATGATCTCTATGTCCTCGGGCTGACGAATTTTGGGTTTTTCCGCATCCTCCCTTAGATGCTCCAACCCGTTGTATCCAAGGGTTCTACTTGTGGTTGATTAAATAAGATACATTTTGTCTTGATACTTATTTACTCCAGACTAAGCCTACTGGTTGTAGGACTTCTTTCGGAGGTTGCACATACAACCTCTGAAACAGAGTTTGGAACCGCTTTAGTTAGCACATCTTATTTGCGACCGTGCAGTTCAGGACCCTTATTCACAGTAGCATCTCGCATACCCACCACCGGACTACGGTGCCATATCATGCATATGTAGTGGCTCTACAGGTAAGTAGAGTGAAGTAGACCCCCCTACCACAGTAGTGTGGTAGGGGTCTACGAACGAATACTTACCTGTAGAGCTCCCCCCCGCCTCCCCACTTATTCTCGATCTTGTGGTTGTGGGAGGGTCAACACATTGGACAAGCCTGTCATCACATTTTCATACTATTCTTGTTGACAACACATTGGCCAAGCCTGTCTAACGTAGTTTGTTCTGTTCATATTTCTTAGGTTTTTTCCTATTATCGGATCACATTTTCATACTATTCTTGTTTACAACACATTGGCCAAGCCCGTCTAACGTAGTTTTGTCTGTTCATATGATGATCTCTATGTCCTCGGGCTGACGAATTTTGGGTTTTTCCGCATCCTCCCTTAGATGCTCCAACCCGTTGTATCCAAGGGTTCTACTTGTGGTTGATTAAATAAGATACATTTTGTCTTGATACTTATTTACTCCAGACTAAGCCTACTGGTTGTAGGACTTCTTTCGGAGGTTGCACATACAACCTCTGAAACAGAGTTTGGAACCGCTTTAGTTAGCACGTCTTATTTGCGACCGTGCAGTTCAGGACCCTTATTCACAGTAGCATCTCGCATACCCACCACCGGACTACGGTGCCATATCATGCATATGTAGTGGCTCTACAGGTAAGTAGAGTGAAGTAGACCCCCCTACCACAGTAGTGTGGTAGGGGTCTACGAACGAATACTTACCTGTAGAGCTCCCCCCCGCCTCCCCACTTATTCTCGATCTTGTGGTTGTGGGAGGGTCAACACATTGGACAAGCCTGTCATCACATTTTCATACTATTCTTGTTGACAACACATTGGCCAAGCCTGTCTAACGTAGTTTGTTCTGTTCATATTTCTTAGGTTTTTTCCTATTATCTGATCACATTTTCATACTATTCTTGTTTACAACACATTGGCCAAGCCTGTCATCACATTTTTATACTATTCCTGTTTACAACATATTGGCCAAGCCTGTCTAACGTAGTTTGTTCCGTTCATATTTCTTACGTTTTTCCTATTATTGGATCACATTTTCACACTATTCTTGTTTACAATACATTGGCCAAGCCTGTCATCACATTTTCATACTATTCTTGTTTACAACACATTGGCCAAGCCCGTCTAACGTAGTTTGGTCTGTTCATATGATGATCTCTATGTCCTCGGGCTGACGAATTTTGGGTTTTTCCGCATCCTCCCTTAGATGCTCCAACCCGTTGTATCCAAGGGTTCTACTTGTGGTTGATTAAATAAGATACATTTTGTCTTGATACTTATTTACTCCAGACTAAGCCTACTGGTTGTAGGACTTCTTTCGGAGGTTGCACATACAACCTCTGAAACAGAGTTTGGAACCGCTTTAGTTAGCACATCTTATTTGCGACCGTGCAGTTCAGGACCCTTATTCACAGTAGCATCTCGCATACCCACCACCGGACTACGGTGCCATATCATGCATATGTAGTGGCTCTACAAGTAAGTAGAGTGAAGTAGACCCCCCTACCACAGTAGTGTGGTAGGGGTCTACGAACGAATACTTACCTGTAGAGCTCCCCCCCGCCTCCCCACTTATTCTCGATCTTGTGGTTGTGGGAGGGTCAACACATTGGACAAGCCTGTCATCACATTTTCATACTATTCTTGTTGACAACACATTGGCCAAGCCTGTCTAACGTAGTTTGTTCTGTTCATATTTCTTAGGTTTTTTCCTATTATCGGATCACATTTTCATACTATTCTTGTTTACAACACATTGGCCAAGCCCGTCTAACGTAGTTTGGTCTGTTCATATGATGATCTCTATGCCCTCGGGCTGACGAATTTTGGGTTTTTCCGCATCCTCCCTTAGATGCTCCAACCCGTTTTATCCAAGGGTTCTACTTGTGGTTGATTAAATAAGATACATTTTGTCTTGATACTTATTTACTCCAGACTAAGCCTACTGGTTGTAGGACTTCTTTCGGAGGTTGCACATACAACCTCTGAAACAGAGTTTGGAACCGCTTTAGTTAGCTTGTCTTATTTGCGACCGTGCAGTTCAGGACCCTTATTCACAGTAGCATCTCGCATACCCACCACCGGTCTACGGTGCCATATCATGCATATGTAGTGTCTCTACAGGTAAGTAGAGTGACATAGACCCCCTACAACAGTAGTGTGGTAGGGGTCTACGAACAAATACTTACCTGTAGAGCTCCCCCCCGCCTCCCCACTTATTCTTGATCTTGTGGTTGTGGGAGGGTCAACACATTGAACAAGCCTGTCATCACATTTTCATACTATTCTTGTTGACAACACATTGGCCAAGCCTGTCTAACGTAGTTTGTTCTGTTCATATTTCTTAGGTTTTTTCCTATTATCTGATCACATTTTCATACTATTCTTGTTTACAACACATTGGCCAAGCCTGTCATCACATTTTTATACTATTCCTGTTTACAACATATTGGCCAATCCTGTCTAACGTAGTTTGTTCCGTTCATATTTCTTACGTTTTTCCTATTATGGGATCACATTTTCACACTATTCTTGTTTACAATACATTGGCCAAGCCTGTCATCACATTTTCATACTATTCTTGTTGACAACACATTGGCCAAGCCTGTCTAACGTAGTTTGTTCTGTTCATATTTCTTAGGTTTTTTCTTATTATCGGATCACATTTTCATACTGTTCCTGTTTACAACATATTGGCCAAGCCTGTCTAACGTAGTTTGTTCCGTTCATATTTCTTACGTTTTTCCTATTATGGGATCACATTTTCACACTATTCTTGTTTACAATACAATGGCCAAGCCTGTCATCACATTTTCATACTATTCTTGTTTACAACACATTGGCCAAGCCCGTCTAACGTAGTTTTGTCTGTTCATATGATGATCTCTATGTCCTCGGGCTGACGAATTTTGGGTTTTTCTGCATCCTCCCTTAGATGCTCCAACCCGTTTTATCCAAGGGTTCTACTTATGGTTGATTAAATAAGATACATTTTGTCTTGATACTTATTTACTCCAAACTAAGCCTTCTGGTTGTAGGACTTCTTTCGGAGGTTGCACATACAACCTCTGAAACAGAGTTTGGAACCGCTTTAGTTAGCACGTCTTATTTGCGACCGTGCAGTTCAGGACCCTTATTCACAGTAGCATCTCGCATACCCACCACCGGTCTACGGTGCCATATCATGCATATGTAGTGGCTCTACAGGTAAGTAGAGTAAAGTAGACCCCCCTACCACAGTAGTGTGGTAGGGGTCTACGAACGAATACTTACCTGTAGAGCTCCCCCCCGCCTCCCCACTTATTCTCGATCTTGTGGTTGTGGGAGGGTCAACACATTGGACAAGCCTGTCATCACATTTTCATACTATTCTTGTTGACAACACATTGGCCAAGCCTGTCTAACGTAGTTTGTTCTGTTCATATTTCTTAGGTTTTTTCCTATTATCTGATCACATTTTCATACTATTCTTGTTTACAACACATTGGCCAAGCCTGTCATCACATTTTTATACTATTCCTGTTTACAACATATTGGCCAAGCCTGTCTAACGTAGTTTGTTCCGTTCATATTTCTTACGTTTTTCCTATTATTGGATCACATTTTCACACTATTCTTGTTTACAATACATTGGCCAAGCCTGTCATCACATTTTCATACTATTCTTGTTTACAACACATTGGCCAAGCCCGTCTAAAGTAGTTTGGTCTGTTCATATGATGATCTCTATGTCCTCGGGCTGACGAATTTTGGGTTTTTCCGCATCCTCCCTTAGATGCTCCAACCCGTTGTATCCAAGGGTTCTACTTGTGGTTGATTAAATAAGATACATTTTGTCTTGATACTTATTTACTCCAGACTAAGCCTACTGGTTGTAGGACTTCTTTCGGAGGTTGCACATACAACCTCTGAAACAGAGTTTGGAACCGCTTTAGTTAGCACGTCTTATTTGCGACCGTGCAGTTCAGGACCCTTATTCACAGTAGCATCTCGCATACCCACCACCGGACTACGGTGCCATATCATGCATATGTAGTGGCTCTACAGGTAAGTAGAGTGAAGTAGACCCCCCTACCACAGTAGTGTGGTAGGGGTCTACGAACGAATACTTACCTGTAGAGCTCCCCCCCGCCTCCCCACTTATTCTCGATCTTGTGGTTGTGGGAGGGTCAACACATTGGACAAGCCTGTCATCACATTTTCATACTATTCTTGTTGACAACACATTGGCCAAGCCTGTCTAACGTAGTTTGTTCTGTTCATATTTCTTAGGTTTTTTCCTATTATCGGATCACATTTTCATACTATTCTTGTTTACAACACATTGGCCAAGCCCGTCTAACGTAGTTTTGTCTGTTCATATGATGATCTCTATGTCCTCGGGCTGACGAATTTTGGGTTTTTCCGCATCCTCCCTTAGATGCTCCAACCCGTTGTATCCAAGGGTTCTACTTGTGGTTGATTAAATAAGATACATTTTGTCTTGATACTTATTTACTCCAGACTAAGCCTACTGGTTGTAGGACTTCTTTCGGAGGTTGCACATACAACCTCTGAAACAGAGTTTGGAACCGCTTTAGTTAGCACGTCTTATTTGCGACCGTGCAGTTCAGGACCCTTATTCACAGTAGCATCTCGCATACCCACCACCGGACTACGGTGCCATATCATGCATATGTAGTGGCTCTACAGGTAAGTAAAGTGAAGTAGACCCCCCTACCACAGTAGTGTGGTAGGGGTCTACGAACGAATACTTACCTGTAGAGCTCCCCCCCGCCTCCCCACTTATTCTCGATCTTGTGGTTGTGGGAGGGTCAACACATTGGACAAGCCTGTCATCACATTTTCATACTATTCTTGTTGACAACACATTGGCCAAGCCTGTCTAACGTAGTTTGTTCTGTTCATATTTCTTAGGTTTTTTCCTATTATCTGATCACATTTTCATACTATTCTTGTTTACAACACATTGGCCAAGCCTGTCATCACATTTTTATACTATTCCTGTTTACAACATATTGGCCAAGCCTGTCTAACGTAGTTTGTTCCGTTCATATTTCTTACGTTTTTCCTATTATTGGATCACATTTTCACACTATTCTTGTTTACAATACATTGGCCAAGCCTGTCATCACATTTTCATACTATTCTTGTTTACAACACATTGGCCAAGCCCGTCTAACGTAGTTTGGTCTGTTCATATGATGATCTCTATGTCCTCGGGCTGACGAATTTTGGGTTTTTCCGCATCCTCCCTTAGATGCTCCAACCCGTTGTATCCAAGGGTTCTACTTGTGGTTGATTAAATAAGATACATTTTGTCTTGATACTTATTTACTCCAGACTAAGCCTACTGGTTGTAGGACTTCTTTCGGAGGTTGCACATACAACCTCTGAAACAGAGTTTGGAACCGCTTTAGTTAGCACATCTTATTTGCGACCGTGCAGTTCAGGACCCTTATTCACAGTAGCATCTCGCATACCCACCACCGGACTACGGTGCCATATCATGCATATGTAGTGGCTCTACAAGTAAGTAGAGTGAAGTAGACCCCCCTACCACAGTAGTGTGGTAGGGGTCTACGAACGAATACTTACCTGTAGAGCTCCCCCCCGCCTCCCCACTTATTCTCGATCTTGTGGTTGTGGGAGGGTCAACACATTGGACAAGCCTGTCATCACATTTTCATACTATTCTTGTTGACAACACATTGGCCAAGCCTGTCTAACGTAGTTTGTTCTGTTCATATTTCTTAGGTTTTTTCCTATTATCGGATCACATTTTCATACTATTCTTGTTTACAACACATTGGCCAAGCCCGTCTAACGTAGTTTGGTCTGTTCATATGATGATCTCTATGCCCTCGGGCTGACGAATTTTGGGTTTTTCCGCATCCTCCCTTAGATGCTCCAACCCGTTTTATCCAAGGGTTCTACTTGTGGTTGATTAAATAAGATACATTTTGTCTTGATACTTATTTACTCCAGACTAAGCCTACTGGTTGTAGGACTTCTTTCGGAGGTTGCACATACAACCTCTGAAACAGAGTTTGGAACCGCTTTAGTTAGCTTGTCTTATTTGCGACCGTGCAGTTCAGGACCCTTATTCACAGTAGCATCTCGCATACCCACCACCGGTCTACGGTGCCATATCATGCATATGTAGTGTCTCTACAGGTAAGTAGAGTGACATAGACCCCCTACCACAGTAGTGTGGTAGGGGTCTACGAACAAATACTTACCTGTAGAGCTCCCCCCCGCCTCCCCACTTATTCTTGATCTTGTGGTTGTGGGAGGGTCAACACATTGGACAAGCCTGTCGTCACATTTTCATACTATTCTTGTTGACAACACATTGGCCAAGCCTGTCTAACGTAGTTTGTTCTGTTCATATTTCTTAGGTTTTTTCCTATTATCTGATCACATTTTCATACTATTCTTGTTTACAACACATTGGCCAAGCCTGTCATCACATTTTTATACTATTCCTGTTTACAACATATTGGCCAATCCTGTCTAACGTAGTTTGTTCCGTTCATATTTCTTACGTTTTTCCTATTATGGGATCACATTTTCACACTATTCTTGTTTACAATACATTGGCCAAGCCTGTCATCACATTTTCATACTATTCTTGTTGACAACACATTGGCCAAGCCTGTCTAACGTAGTTTGTTCTGTTCATATTTCTTAGGTTTTTTCTTATTATCGGATCACAATTTCATACTGTTCCTGTTTACAACATATTGGCCAAGCCTGTCTAACGTAGTTTGTTCCGTTCATATTTCTTACGTTTTTCCTATTATGGGATCACATTTTCACACTATTCTTGTTTACAATACAATGGCCAAGCCTGTCATCACATTTTCATACTATTCTTGTTTACAACACATTGGCCAAGCCCGTCTAACGTAGTTTTGTCTGTTCATATGATGATCTCTATGTCCTCGGGCTGACGAATTTTGGGTTTTTCTGCATCCTCCCTTAGATGCTCCAACCCGTTTTATCCAAGGGTTCTACTTGTGGTTGATTAAATAAGATACATTTTGTCTTGATACTTATTTACTCCAAACTAAGCCTTCTGGTTGTAGGACTTCTTTCGGAGGTTGCACATACAACCTCTGAAACAGAGTTTGGAACCGCTTTAGTTAGCACGTCTTATTTGCGACCGTGCAGTTCAGGACCCTTATTCACAGTAGCATCTCGCATACCCACCACCGGTCTACGGTGCCATATCATGCATATGTAGTGTCTCTACAGGTAAGTAGAGTGACATAGACCCCCTACCACAGTAGTGTGGTAGGGGTCTACGAACAAATACTTACCTGTAGAGCTCCCCCCCGCCTCCCCACTTATTCTTGATCTTGTGGTTGTGGGAGGGTCAACACATTGGACAAGCCTGTCATCACATTTTCATACTATTCTTGTTGACAACACATTGGCCAAGCCTGTCTAACGTAGTTTGTTCTGTTCATATTTCTTAGGTTTTTTCCTATTATCTGATCACATTTTCATACTATTCTTGTTTACAACACATTGGCCAAGCCTGTCATCACATTTTTATACTATTCCTGTTTACAACATATTGGCCAATCCTGTCTAACGTAGTTTGTTCCGTTCATATTTCTTACGTTTTTCCTATTATGGGATCACATTTTCACACTATTCTTGTTTACAATACATTGGCCAAGCCTGTCATCACATTTTCATACTATTCTTGTTGACAACACATTGGCCAAGCCTGTCTAACGTAGTTTGTTCTGTTCATATTTCTTAGGTTTTTTCTTATTATCGGATCACAATTTCATACTGTTCCTGTTTACAACATATTGGCCAAGCCTGTCTAACGTAGTTTGTTCCGTTCATATTTCTTACGTTTTTCCTATTATGGGATCACATTTTCACACTATTCTTGTTTACAATACAATGGCCAAGCCTGTCATCACATTTTCATACTATTCTTGTTTACAACACATTGGCCAAGCCCGTCTAACGTAGTTTTGTCTGTTCATATGATGATCTCTATGTCCTCGGGCTGACGAATTTTGGGTTTTTCTGCATCCTCCCTTAGATGCTCCAACCCGTTTTATCCAAGGGTTCTACTTGTGGTTGATTAAATAAGATACATTTTGTCTTGATACTTATTTACTCCAAACTAAGCCTTCTGGTTGTAGGACTTCTTTCGGAGGTTGCACATACAACCTCTGAAACAGAGTTTGGAACCGCTTTAGTTAGCACGTCTTATTTGCGACCGTGCAGTTCAGGACCCTTATTCACAGTAGCATCTCGCATACCCACCACCGGTCTACGGTGCCATATCATGCATATGTAGTGGCTCTACAGGTAAGTAGAGTAAAGTAGACCCCCCTACCACAGTAGTGTGGTAGGGGTCTACGAACGAATACTTACCTGTAGAGCTCCCCCCCCCCCCCCCCGCCTCCCCACTTATTCTCGATCTTGTGGTTGTGGGAGGGTCAACACCTTGGACAAGCCTGTCATCACATTTTCATACTATTCTTGTTGACAACACATTGGCCAAGCCTGTCTAACGTAGTTTGTTCTGTTCATATTTCTTAGGTTTTTTCTTATTATCTGATCACATTTTCATACTATTCTTGTTTACAACACATTGGCCAAGCCTGTCATCACATTTTTATACTATTCCTGTTGACAACATATTGGCCAAGCCTGTCTAACGTAGTTTGTTCCGTTCATATTTCTTACGTTTTTCCTATTATTGGATCACATTTTCACACTATTCTTGTTTACAATACATTGGCCAAGCCTGTCATCACATTTTCATACTATTCTTGTTTACAACACATTGGCCAAGCCCGTCTAACGTAGTTTTGTCTGTTCATATGATGATCTCTATGTCCTCGGGCTGACGAATTTTGGGTTTTTCTGCATCCTCCCTTAGATGCTCCAACCCGTTGTATCCAAGGGTTCTACTTGTGGTTGATTAAATAAGATACATTTTGTCTTGATACTTATTTATTCCAGACTAAGCCTACTGGTTGTAGGACTTCTTTCGGAGGTTGCACATACAACCTCTGAAACAGAGTTTGGAACCGCTTTAGTTAGCACGTCTTATTTGCGACCGTGCAGTTCAGGACCCTTATTCACAGTAGCATCTCGCATACCCACCACCGGACTACGGTGCCATATCATGCATATGTAGTGGCTCTACAGGTAAGTAGAGTGAAGTAGACCCCCCTACCACAGTAGTGTGGTAGGGGTCTACGAACGAATACTTACCTGTAGAGCTCCCCCCCCCCGCCTCCCCACTTATTCTCGATCTTGTGGTTGTGGGAGGGTCAACACATTGGACAAGCCTGTCATCACATTTTCATACTATTCTTGTTGACAACACATTGGCCAAGCCTGTCTAACGTAGTTTGTTCTGTTGATATTTCTTAGGTTTTTTCCTATTATCGGATCACAATTTCATACTATTCTTGTTTACAACACATTGGCCAAGCCCGTCTAACGTAGTTTTGTCTGTTCATATGATGATCTCTATGTCCTCGGGCTGACGAATTTTGGGTTTTTCCGCATCCTCCCTTAGATGCTCCAACCCGTTGTATCCAAGGGTTCTACTTGTGGTTGATTAAATAAGATACATTTTGTCTTGATACTTATTTACTCCAGACTAAGCCTACTGGTTGTAGGACTTCTTTCGGAGGTTGCACATACAACCTCTTCTTGCCCGTTTAACCAGTTTGTGTCGATTGCCGTGTATACACGCAAAGTTATCACAAAGGGCGGAAATATCTCCCAGCGACTGGCTCGCAAGCAAGCGAGTCCAGAAATATCAGGGTGTGCTACTCACAAATGCCGGCATCAACCCACATCGGATCGGATCGCGGTTTGTGAGAAACAAAATCCTGTGCCTGGTCCTGGTCAATGCCAAAATAATCCAGAACTGGTTAAAAAAGAAAGCAATTTTAGAAAAAAAAAAAAAGCTGCAGTAAAGTGAGCATAATCTACTTTAAATAACCCTAATTCTCTAGCCCATTTTTCTTGCACATAACCTGAGCCCTGCAAAATACTGCAGTTCCAAAGTGGTAAAACTCCATGTAACCTGAATCCTGCAAAATTTTGCAGTGGATTTGCCATTGAGCTATAAAGCAGCCAAACATGGAACAAACAGCTGCTACCTATGTGCCCAATTGACCATTTGCCCTTTGGAATTTGAATAATATCTGGTACACTGACTCGTTCACACAGCTTGGCACAGTTTACATTTAAATTCTCCAGACCAAAGACACTGTTGCTATATCACGTGATTCGGGGCAAGCCTTACGCTAGCAACCCCCGGCTCTGGAATGGTCTGGTGTCTTTGTACTATTGTCAACCATTGTGAACAATCTATTGGTGCTGAGCGTCTCTAACGTAACTATGCAAGAGCTTGCCCCAAATGACGTGATCAGTGTATTTGTTCTGGATAATTTAAAGTCAAACTGTGCCAAGCTGTGTGAACAAGTCAGTGTACCAGATATTATTTAATTTCCACACGCAAATGGTCAATTACAATATAGGTCTGCACACATGACCCTTGGTATGCAAACGTTTCCCATCCTTGACACATAACTTGCATCTTGACTGAAGATCTATCATGAAGAATGTGCATAGAGCATGAGCAGTGTGAAAGTACAAAGGAACAAAAACCTTCATTTTGATAAATACCCAAGTAACAGCAAATCTGCAAAAGCATTCAGTATTAGTTTAGGCTTTATGACCTGGATCCTGCATTGTCCTCCAGTGGCAAAACCCCAATTGCACTCAATCCTGCACATTTCTCTGATGCATCAACTTCCAAGTGACCTCAATCCTGCAAAATTCCTTGCAATTTGCAAATAGTATTTTAAAAGATTTGGGAAGGTTAGGGTAAACAAATCACAATAATTTTGATTGTTAAATATTTTAATGTATTGTTTTGTAAGCATTGTGGTTTATTTTACGAATGAGGGCATTCTTTTTTCTATCAGAGTTCTTTACTGCAAGTCAGTGATACATGTCAAATTACTCCAGCTGCAGTGCATTGAAGAATTTTTGCATGTACAGTGAAGAGCCCTTCTGTATAATAAATGGGCATATGGCTTTGCTTATCAGTGTAATATACACAGTGGACCCAGCATGACCTAGTTGACCTGCAGTTTCTTTTGGCATTTCTTGGAGTTTTTTTAAGGGCCATGTGAAAAACATACCAGTAGTCCTCCATAGTGCTCCTGCCCCCTTCCCTGGCAACTTGTCTTGCCTCCTCTTGTATTCCATCTGTGCCATCTTGTTGCATTCACAAACAAAATGGATTACATTTTCATCTTTCTGCTCCCACATCCTACACATTGGTCCCTCTATCTTCGCCTTACTTTCGTCCAAAGTGCCTGGTCCTGTGCAGCAGTTATCAACCCCCCCCCCCATCTTCTTCTTCAAGTCAACTCTCTTTAATCAACTCCAGGTCTTGTTACCTGCTACCTCTTCTGTGTCTCTCAGAAATTTCTTATAAAGTGGCTTTCCTTCTTAATCTCTGAGCCTTTCCTCCTTTCTTTCCCAACAGGATCAACTTCCTTTCCAACGACAAGTTTTTAGCCATTCTCAACAATCCATCCTGCGCCCGAGAAATTAACATACCCCTAAAAACCTCTCTTCTCAATGTCAACAGTCTGTCATGCTTTTAGAGTTATTTCATATGGCCAAAACAATTCCCGCAAATTTAAAACAAGTCTGTGGGCCTGACGCAGAAAAGTATTTGATTTCACACAAAATGACCTTTTTTGTATAATCTTATCATTTGGACCACAGTTGCAGCCGAGTTATCCAACAGCCAGCTAAGCACCGTCATGCTCAATTTCCTCGACCAGTACTGCATTAGTCAGTTCCCCATCATGTTTGCTCGCACCAGTTTGACAATGTCTGGTGTCAGCGATACAACAGGACCGTTAAGGCCGCAGTTAAAGGTGCCTCAGGATCCAAAATATCACATATGCAAAGGTACGAGACTGGGTGCTAGACCTGTTAAGGGTGGGTTTTCACGGGGCTTGCGAACGAGTTGCAAAGGATGCGAATGCCAAAAAAATTGCAAAGTCCAACATTCGGAGAAGTTTTTCTCTGAATGTTTCGCGACAATGCAGTTTGTGCATAGTTCTCACAACGTACGTGCGAATGTCGTGTGTAGCGTTGCCGAACTATGGCCAGTCCACATACACGAGGAACATGCGACTAAAATGTGAACAACACTAATGTTGCACGAATCTCGTGAAACTTTTTCAAATTCCCGCCAAACTAAAAACGACTCCCGCGAACAATTGACGACGCTTCCGAACCCCCGCCCCGCGAATGTTTGGCAAACATTTGGAACCTAAAATATGAATTTTCACTTTGCCATTTTTTCGGCATTTGCATCATTCGCGAATCGTTCGCGTGCCCCGTAAAAACTCACCCCAACTGTTAAACTGAATATAGTCTGGTTTTCTGCCCTGACAATATTTTCATGTCCAGACTTCTAAAATTGAAGTTCAGGTAGGCCGACAACAAAAATAGTTCACGACCGCAGTACACTGCGTAGCTATTTTTATATGATGCAAATGATGCAACAATTCAAATTATGACGGCTTTTTCCCAAAAGGCACATTGGCGTTAAATAGTGATATTATATTTTGTCTGGTGTTGATTTTTGCCAATGCAAGTTTTGATTTCATGCAAAACAAAAATCTGGATCGATGAGCTTTATTTTGTTAACATTGTTTGCCTTACAACCACATAAATCCCAGAAACACTCAAACAGTGCAAAAGTTAACGATAATACCCGACTGTCAATAAAAAGTGTTCAAAACATTTCGGACATTTTCAGGAAAAGGCAGCATTCCCCTTTTTTTTTCGTCATGTGACACTGGACGATACTGGACCTCAAAATTCATCAGGAATAGTCAGATGTATTTAGTCTGGGAACAGACTAGACTGAATACTGTTTTGACTGGTTTGAATGTTGGCGCAGATCTTGTTTTTTTGAATTACTTGATTTTCTGTTTACAATTTCTTTCACAAAACCCTTGGTTGGTTTGCTATATACTCACTTGCCTAAACGATGAACCCGACCATTGATGTCAGGTACCAGAATCGACCAGTAAAGCAACTTTGTTAGACAGCACGAACTAATCTGATTATCTCTCTGAGGAGTACAATGCAATGCACACAATAACACAGCTGTGTTTCTTTATATTGCTGCCAACTGACCCAAATAGTGACTTCTGCATAGGAGGGTTAATGCACAACCCACAACCTGACCCCCCTCACTTATAACTTGTCCGTTTTGATTCCATCCACAGGTCTGAATACGTGGCTGCTATCTTGTCTGATCCGGATTCTCAATGATTACTTCTGTCTTGACCTTCATGATCAGATTGTCAAAGTTATGGTATCTCTGCTTCATGCTGTCAAGTACAAGGATCCACCTTCCTTTTCTGAGCTTCTCAATGAGCTCTGTAGATTTGTAACAGGTAAGATTCACACGAACGTTATTTATTTTGTGTTAATTGTCAGTAATATAAAAATTAGTAATTTTTTTTCTTTTTCTAATTGATTTTTGTATTGCTATTCTGGTACCTTATCGTTAAACGCTGTTTTCATCGAACTTTGCATCGCCAATAATCGACGTTCATGTTAACTAACTTTTTTATTTTTTTATTTTTTTATTTTTTTATTTTGCCACCATGTGGCAGGTTTTCACAGATCGCATCACATTTTAGATATGAAGCTCACAATATCATGAAGTATCCTACTTGATGGCATGTAAATACAGTCAAGTCTCGTTAAATACAAACTCGACCGGACCTAGCAAAATGGTTGGGTATATTAGATTTTTGTTTCGGTCCCATTCACTGTGCACATAAATGCAGAGTTAATGCACATGTCTATTGTCCATGACACCTTGCAAGAGATTATAAATCCAACGTCATACTTATCTCAAGGGTGGACAAAAAATGCGTTCAGTTTGACTTTTAAGTGAATAAAATTAAATGCGGCAAAAACAAACGAAAAAGCAAAAGGTCAGTAACATTGCAAGATAGGTTTATC
This sequence comes from Crossaster papposus, assembly GCA_037893245.1. Lineage (NCBI taxonomy): Eukaryota > Metazoa > Echinodermata > Asteroidea > Velatida > Solasteridae > Crossaster > Crossaster papposus. Next base: position 1,951,270 of record JBAIAA010000246.1, read on the forward strand.
AAGTCTCGGTTTTATGTTTTGCGTACAGATGTATCTGCAGCCGTCTTGAACAACTTTGCGGCTGGCGATGTTGAAGAACTAGATCCTCCTCTGATAATGAAGCACTTTACTGTTGATGTAGACAAGCTAAGCAGCTTGGAGGTATGATGGCATCAAATAAATGTATATGTTTAACCCTAACTACCCCAAACCTATCAACTCCAACTGCAGGTTTTGGCAGGTTTGGTACCAAACTTTAGCAACTAGTTGTTGGACTTTGTTTGACTCGGTACCAAAGGCCCATGAAGACCCTGTTGAATTATGTGAAGTTTAGGAGGGAAAGGCATGAGACGGGTAACGTTTTTGGAGTTTGGGGAAATGCACAGGCATTTATCATTTTTATGGGTGACCCACGGCTGTTCACGGCACAGTTCCTGGTCAACTGCTTGTGTACATACATGTACACCCTGAGTGTGTCCTCACTCAATAACATATATACTATTAGCCAGTCTTCACTGCAGAGATCTCACACTGAACAATGAATTGACCCATCTGTATCAAGTCAATCAAACTGTTGGAGTTTGGCAGGTTTAGTACTGTTAGGTTCAGTTAGGTTCATTTACTGAATCTGTGTGAGCTGTTGAAGTTTGTTAGGGAGGCTTTTTAGTGCGAGAGCCTTTGAAAAAACAGACGCAACTTAAAAATATACAGAAGACCTCGAATAAATTTTCAAACAATTTTTTACCTATGCCAAACTTCAGGTGCCGATTACTTGAAACAAGGTTCTGGGGGACATTCCTCATTTAGCCTCAGTAGATCACAAATGTTGGGATTCTTCGACTAACTTGCCGCGTCTTTTTTCTACTCTTCCTGTTGAACGGTGTTTGATTTGTTTATGTCTGGTTTGTATAGGAGCAGGAAGAAATGTTATGCACCTACAGAAACTCCCGACCGATCACGTTGAGGTATCACACTAACTGCAATCTCCTTCAGTTAAACCTGACGTGAGTATGAACACATTTATTTTCTTTGTATGAGAAACATTTTGCAACTCTACTGGTTATTCGTTGATACCCAACAGTTTTTGCTGTGTTTGTTCCTAATGTTGGTAGGGGTATATACTTGTGTATTTCTCACAGTGGATCACTGGCCAGTCGCATGTATTTCAGGATCAGTAATTTGTGGAGTGCTTTGATCTCATAGTCTGCAGCATTGAATTTGTGATTTGCAGGGAATTCTACAGGAAATGTGTTCGAGTCCAGCCTTTGGTTATGGTGCGTGTGCCCTTGGGCAAGGCGCTTTGTCATTCATTGCTTCTCTCCACCCAGGAGTAAATGAGTACCTGTTAGGGCAGAGAATGTTATTGCGGTTGATTTTAGCTGTTTTGCACCAAAATGGTGGCATCGAGCTGTATACTCCCCAAGGATCTTAGATGGAATTTGGAATATTTCTTTGACCCAATAAGCAGGGGTAATAATGCACCCATGCCACTCTGCTTTATAATGCAGCATCCTAATTGGTACAAGGGTAGATATCAAAAATAGGTTGACCCCTGCGTCATAGGTCAATTTGACAATTTTAGTACTGGCCAGACTTGTACTTGTTCGGGTTTCCAATGGTTAAAGTTGCCTCAAGGAGTGTTTGTAGGTCTTGTCACTATCTGGTTTGTAAATCACTTTGTCATACAGACGAACGTACCATTGATTACAAGCGCTCATTGGCTAAATACACATTAGCGCGTTAATAAGTTTAAGTGTCGTCACACTAACGAACCGGATACTAATGAATTCAGTTTAAAAACCTAAATTATTCGGGTCTCTTTACGTCACTTTTATTAGAAAAAAAAATTTCCCTGCCGTTTTGATACATTTGTGTGATAAAAGTGGTTATTAAATATACATTAAACTCTCTGTGTGTTTTTTCAGGAAACTACTAAATGAGTTGATTTATGACGTGACACTGGTAACCTCCTTCCATCAGTCTCCAGGCTTTTGGTCCACTTTGGTCCAACAGTTTGATGCCGGCCAGTACGAAGTCAAACAGGTAACTTCAACTTCTGCTTTATTTACCAATATGAAAATAACAGGCAGGCTAATTTACCTGGACCAGTCAAAAAGTAACCAATTCAAAAACTATTAGAAATCTTACTTGTCAAGATATTAGTGACCAGCGAGTGCGTTGTTCGAATGCTTGCGCACACCATTCACAGGTAAACCAATTCAAATTTGGACTCAGCAAATTTAAATTGAAATCAAAATCTTACAATATTGTTTTATTTAGAGCAATGAGCTAAAACTTCATCAGGTTGAGTTGCCAAGCACCTTTCTTTATATTTTAAACACTTTTGTTGCTTCAAACGATAAAAATGCACAACTGACAAATGGTACGCCATCTCTTAACCAGTTCGCGCCTGGATTATTTTAACATCACCGAGCCGAGGGACGTGATTATTTTTAACGAAACTCGATCCGAAGCAGGTTCAGGCCGATAGTGCCGGGAAGCACACCCATGCATTTCCGGCCTTACTCGCTGCTGACAGACATTTCCGAACTTGAACTTGGTGTGTTTATGCGTCATCCGTTTTGAATTTGGGGAAAACTTTGCGTTTATATACGTCATCTGGCGCGAACTGGTTAAATCATTGGTAATTATATCATTATAACAGGCGACCCTAGATGTTATAACCAAGTTACTTCCTCTGAACGGACTACCAACGACGGACATTCTGAACAAGCTGATGCAACTCATGCTGTTCTTCCTGACGTTGTTCCTCTCTGTAGATGACCTGGAGGGATACGGGTGAGTTGAATCCAAAGTAAGGCTGTGCATCGGAACAAGGTACCCGAGTACCCGACCGTGGATGTCAGGAACCGGTTCCAGATTATGGAACAGAGTACCCGTAACCAACTTTACAAATGACATAGTAACTTCTCAGACAATGAAATTGAATGGTTTTGAATGTCATTTGTTGATTATTTTAAACGTGAAACCAGGCTACAAAATATGAGTCGATAGTGTAGTTACGGGCCCCTCTCTAGTTTCGATCAAATTAGAGTCAAGGGTGTTTTGTTATCATTCCAAAATGACTTCATCAACTTCGAATATAATTCTCTTGATTCTAATGACACTAATGTTTTTAAATTTGAACAGTTTCTTGCTGGAAAAAATTGTGTTTTTTGGTTTTTGTCTTACGAAGCAATGCGGTTTTGTCTATCTAGGGTGACGCGGGAGCGTCACGCCCAACGGGTTCACCCGGCTGGGAGTGGCAGCGCCGCGGCACACTTACTTTGCCAGTGCACCGATTTTGCGTTAATTTTATTCTTTCTTCAGTCCGACTGGAATAACTCGCGATCGCTCCACGGAATCGAAAAGAACCCAATAACGAAAATGATCAGGAGATCAAGGGCATGAGTTCTATTGGGACAGAATTTTGATTTTCGACTTCTCAGAGGGGGTTGTCATACGAATCTGACCATCTGACCAACCCAGTCTCCTTCCTGTACATGCGCAGTAATACCGGCAAAACGGAGGTTGGTCTTGAAAGAGTGAATAAACAAGTGTATGATGATGTTCTTATTACTTGAATTAGTTGGTTTAAGTTCATTACTTTGTTTTGGGGTAGAATAAGGGAAAAGTCGGGTTAGGGTACAGAAAGAAAAACAAAACTTGAGATACAATGCAATTAAACTTGCATCAAATAATAACAATAATAAGAATTGCTGTTAATGGGGTAATATGAATTGTTTTTTTCTTGTACCCTAACCCGACTTTTTCCTTTTCCAATCCCAAACTTAAACAACTACTGCAACTAATAAGAACATCATACACTTGTTTATTCACTCTTTGAGGGCCAACCTCCGTTTTGCCAGCATTACTGCGCATGTACAGTTTCTTAAATTGTGATATACACACAATTGGTCAATTGTGATGTGTACACAATTTAAGAAGGAGACTGGGTTGCAACTGACATGTGAATGAATTTCCTCAGTTCGACGACAGAGGGGGTTGTCATACGAATCTGACCATCTGACATGTGAGGCTGACGCGGGAGCGTCACACCCAACGGGTTCGCCCGGCTGGGAGTGGCAGCGCCGCGGCACCCTTACTTGGCCAGTGAACCGATTTTGCGTTAATTGTATTCTTCTTTCTTTCTTCTTCAGTCCGACTGGAATAACTCGCGATCGCTCCACGGAATCGAAAAGAACCCATATAACGAAAATGATTAGGAGATCAAGGGCATGAGTTCTATTGGGACAGAATTTAGATTTTCGACTTCTCAGAGGGGGTTGTCATACGAATCTGACCATCTGACATGTGAATTTCCTCAGTTCGACGAAAACGGCACTAAAAGCATATGTGAATGAATGCATTCCTAAGTGAAACTCGGTGCAAGAATGTGTGATATTTCTTGCGTTTTTGTGAGTTTCGGGCGTTTTAGCATTTGCTAGTGTCAGTGCGCATGTACTGCGCAATTGTGCGGCGTTGTTTGCAAGTGTGCGCTGCGCAAATGCCGCCAAAACGCTTGCGCACACAACCACAAATTTCAGCTCTGGTAATAATTTTCGCTGTCTGAATCGCTTCAAATTATCGGCAATTTCGGTCAATTCTGTGTTTCTGTCTAACTTTCTTGCTTCTGCCGCAATTTTGTTTCATTTCCTGCTGAAAATTGTCAAACTATTTCGCTTTTTTGCAGCAGTCACAGTGTGCCCTTTGTAGTGAAGCACAACGGCAACTTGACGCTGGGCAATATCATCACAATCGCAGACGTTCGCCGATGACAACGACGACGCCGACTCGCAGGAGGGGGGGGGGGGGGGGAGGTTAACAAAAAGTAACAAAACACCCGAAATAACGAAGCTAAAACGTATTTTGGCTTCAAAAGTGACAAATTTAGACAATTAAGACAGAAACAACGAAGTAGCAGCTGCTATTGACTAGTGCTATCTCCTCACAGGGTAGGAGCTAATGGGTATACGGAGAACAATGTAATGGTGTACAGTACTATATAGTATATACATACTAGTAGCCCGTAGGTCTGTGGCAAGACGCAACACCGTAGGTCTGACGGCAAAGTAGGCTGATTGGTTTATTTAGAGTCGGGTAGGTTAGTAGATGGGCTCGACTAACTGTAACGGGTGGTTCTGTTCTGTGTGGGAACAACGTGTACCGAGGTGTCAACTTGCATCTATACTCAACAACCGTTTGCTGTTTGTTCGCACATCGGCAAACTTACATTGTTTTTTTTTGCAGGTTTCCTTCGCTCGGAATCTACGCATCGATTTTCGGGCACAACAAGTGATAGACGATTGCTTGTAAGAGGTAAGAGAAAAAAACGTAAAAAAAACCTTCAAAACAAAAACAAAACACAAAACTAAAAAAAATAATGGCGCGCCGCGTCGCCGACTGCGTCGCAAACCCTACGGGGCGCGGGAGAGTGAGCTGCCACTCGTCGACAGCAGCCAGTCGCAGTACACTAGCGACGCGCACGAGATACAAGCGCACATGCCCAAGTCGCGGCGACAACACCGGGCCGCAGGCGGCGCATCGCGCGCGGGCGCACTCGTGCTCGCGCGATAGGGCGCATAAGATCAATCGGCGTCGGCGCAGTCACTCCGCGCAGCCACGCGACGACACGCGTCCGGCCCAGCACGTGCAGCTGCTCTACACGCAGTTCATGCACATATGGCTGGACGCGCGTCGCGACCGCATGGCGCGCATTCCGCGTCGAAAGCGACGCCCCAAGTTCCATGCGCCGGCGCCGCTCACCATCACCAAGCGAGAGAGTGAGCTGACACTCTGCAACAACAGCCCGCCGCAGTACAAGGGCACCTCACTGCCGCACAAACAGAAGTGTGCCGGCAAGTGCAGCCAGCTGCCCTCCGAGTAGACTTGATCCAAGTCGGGATTATGTGGTAACATTGCTCATGGTCATCCACACTGTGCGCCTCGCGTCACGTCCACGCTTATCAGTAGCGCGCCCTCATGCGCCACCCATGCTCATGTGTGGTTCAGAAATCCCGACTTGACGGATCGGCCACACGTTTGTACACAACCTATGGGCTCATCTACCGAAAACGGTAGAGGCCAATCAAATTGCAGAATTGTATAAATTAGCATATATCTGTAATAATATGAACTTTGACCCAGTTGTGTGACGGACATACGTGGACATTGTGATGTACAATGTACATACACATGTGCATAGTGTACATTATGTGTAAATGTACAAACGATTTAATAGTCTTGCTATCGTGTACATTGTCCGGCCGTTAAGTTTGCACTATACCATACTCTAACTAAATAAACGAAGTATGGACGCAGTTATTTAATTTGAAAAAGGCATCTAGTGACAGTACTGCCTACCATTCCTCCATAGTCCGTTAGCGGTCTAGCGAGTCCGTACCGATTGGCGGACTTATTTGGCATACATCGCCATAACCATGTGATGCGTATGCAAATAATTTATGAATAACTACATATCACCGCGGGGGGTTTGATTGGCCGATCCGTCAAGTCGGATTTACTGCACTGACATGATGACATCGCGTTGATGCCGATAGCGGAACGACAACCAGATGACGGCGCCTTTTTTCTAAGGCCAACAAAGCACATAACTATTCGGCCGGATTGACGAAAGCAAATTGGTAGTCTTAACTCCATGGTAAGTCCGACTTGGGTCAAGTCTACCCTCCGAGTACATTTGCGCGCGCCTCTACGCGGCATACGAGAAAATGCGCCGACTGCCCACGCACAAGCGGCGTATCGCCCGCCTCTTCAAAGAGGATGCGCAGTGGTAGGCGCGCACACGGGCGTCAAAGCGCTGCTGCCGGCGAGTACACAAAAAACTCCACATCTGGGCAATCGGCCGGGGGAAGGCGCTCGCTCGACTATAAACAAAACCCTCGGACGCCAGATGTGGAGTTAATCGAGCGATTGGGTGAGGGACTGCACCCGATGATCCCGAGCCAAAAGCGCGCATGCAAACTTCTTACTGTTCAAACACAAGCTACTAAATAAAAGGAAGTGGACAAGTCAAAGGTAAAATGCTCTGAGAGCATAATAAAAGGGCCAACGGGTTTCCAGTTAAAGTAAAATGTTGTGCGAGCATTCCAGCTAAAGTAAAATGCTGTCTGAGCACTGCACTCGCGTCAAAAAGGAAGTGGACAAGAGAATGCCAACGGGTTTTACCTCTTACCCCCCCCCAACAAGCGCAGACCGAGCGAAAGGTCAGCAGGTGTGGGCCACTAGTTCGGTGTGGGCGGGTCGAAACCGTTGCCCTCCCACCGAGCAGTAGATGTTAACTGGTTAGCACCGTACCGTAATCACTGCATTTATTTGCATACACTAATGCTGGTGGGTCATCGTAAGATAGCCATTACGGCTTGGATGGAGTTCAATTTTGGTTTTGCGTTGCTATAAAGAGTACTATCACCAATGTTCGATATACGCTGCGCGCTCTCCTACACTGACGACACTGTCTGAGAGGTCCTAGGTGCCGCTATGCACGCTCTTCTACTCTGGCGCATACTAGCTACGCCCATAATTCTAACCTACACCCTCCAGCTAGCCCAAGACACTTGACAGCCTTCGCTCCGCTTTGCATGCACATCTGCGCCGGCGTACTTTCAGCATCTGTCAGCTACACATAATGCATGAGCGCCTGTGCCTGCATAGGGTTGCACTTCATACACTGCAACAGGTCATCACGTCAGTTGACAATGACAATTCTACTTAGCACCGCCTTCTTTCTCCGCCTTTAGACCACCGTACGTAGCTGTGCCTTGCGCGCATTTGTCTCACAAACGCTCGCAAATACACAGCGAACGCACGCTTTCTCTAATTCATCCGACACGTGTGCCGGATTAAAAAAAAAACGATGTCACCTTGCTTCAATACTCAACAACTTTTGCACGGAAACATGTGAGCGCCAACAGCAGCATACTTACTACTTGATACACAGCGCGCACAGAGCGGGTAAGAAGTGAACTTCACCGTGGGCCCACAGCGCGCGTCGAGATTATCCGTTTATAAGCCCATTATAAGCTTATTTATAAGCTCGTGCTCATCCGCCCTATCGCGCGAGCACGAGTTATTGTTTACGCGCCGTCCATTTCGTGCCAGTTATTCAGCTACGTGACCACCGACCGCGTTACATAGCCGGTGATCGCCTTCCCACTCTCTTGCGTTGCGGCCTTCTCTCTCTCGCAGAGAGTGCAGCGCTTTCCCCTCCAATGCGTGTGTCTCTCTCTCATTGGCTCATTGAGTCGGTGCTTTAGACTACCCGATTGTGAGTCCATGCTGCTATGGGAGGAGGGGGCGAGGTGGGAGGGCAACGGTTTCGACCCGCCCACACCGAACTAGTGGCCCACACCTGCTGACCTTTCGCTCGGTCTGCGCTTGTTGGGGGGGTAAGAGGTAAAACCCGTTGGCATTCTCTTGTCCACTTCCTTTTTGACGCGAGTGCAGTGCTCAGACAGCATTTTACTTTAGCTGGAATGCTCGCACAACATTTTACTTTAACTGGAAACCCGTTGGCCCTTTTATTATGCTCTCAGAGCATTTTACCTTTGACTTGTTCAATGTTTTGGGTGTCGCCATCTTTATGCAGAAATAACTCTTTAACCCTAACCCTCCAGGTTATTTTTGATAGACAGCCTAGGCCTGGCCACACCCAGCAAAGTGCAGCAACTGTCTAAACAACTTGGTAGTACATGTATAGTGCAGAAACATCCATCAGGTCAAAAATCTCAAGGTCAAACTGCCCTAGAGTCACTGATTACTGAACGCAGCCGATTCATCTCTGGCATTGTTCAATGGGGACTAGCTCTCAATAGTCTTAGACTGTGGTATTAATACACTGGTGTCGACAGCAGAATGCATCAAAGTGCCCCCAGGCTTTTTTTCTGATGCACTGTGCTGTGTGTAGCAGGGTTAGGGTTAAGAAGAAAACAATTTAAATTTGTTTGAACCCCCAAAGGGACATGGTGGGCTTGGAGAAAAGTCTAGCTTCCTGCCTCAAGGATTTGTTCTCCCTTGATCAAACCTACCACCTACGTCATCTACCAGTCTCGGTTCTTAACGTTACCATGGAGACCATGGCAAGCTATCTACCAATCCGAGGTCTTGGAGTGATTCAAACAGGTGGGTCACTTTTTCTTGCCGTAATTAAGTCTTTATTACAAACTGGCTCGGGAGGGACGCGAACCCACAGTCAATAATGAGTTGAAGCTTTCATGCAAAATGTACATATTGCCGATGCAAATTCCATTTCTTAAAAGATTTTGGCTGTGGTTCCTGTTGCTTTGTCAGACTTGAACCACCCATCTGACCCCGGCTAGCTTGGTGGTGGAGTGGTAAGACATCTGCACTAGAAAGCAAAAGGTCGTGGGTTCGAGTCCGACCTGAGTAGTTTGTAGCAATTTTCTCACAAGACGTCTGAGTATACAATCTTTAAAAAATACTTCAGGAAAGTGCAAATCCAAAATTAAAATGTACATCTTTCTGATGCAAAATCAACATTTTGGCAACTTTAGAATTTCATTAAAATCTTATGAATAATTTACTTCAGCGTGAGGAAAGTTAGCAGTATCCTGACGCCACTTCAGTGGTTGTTGTAAAAAGGTTACAGAGATTCTAAACAAATTCTAATTATTTCCTAACAAAATTGACAATGTTTCTCAGTCCCAAATTCAACATTTTTGCACTGATTGACCTTCATTACGTACCGTATGTTCATATTGTACCGCCTGTGTATCAGCTTAGTTTGAATAGACTTACTTGATGTGCCTAGTCTCCGGTAAATTTACCTAGGGATGGGGGTGGTCTGTGCGATACCTTAACCCTGCGAGCAGCCATGGGGCGGATTCGGTAGGCACATTTGTTACTCTTTCTAACTTCCATATGAAGCCGTCGGCGTATTCCATTCCAATTTTTCGTATTCCTCATTGACACACACAAGTTTAAAGTGGTATAGTCACTTTTGAGGAAGGAGTCCACTAGGGGTCACTCGAGTCGCGAGAAACCTGGGCCCCAGCGAAAAACCCATTCACTTGTGCACAAAATGGGCCCCATTAACTTGTGCACAAATTGGGCTCTTTTTGCTTGCGCAGCTCGCAGGGTTAAGACAATAGAAACAACTAAAGTTCGCAGTACTAACATACGTGTCATTTAGTCCGCTTACTGAAATTGACTAGCCGTGCCGGCCGCGTTCTTTCTGCAGACTCCTGCAGACTTTTTAAACAAAAGAGCCCTTAGTTACCCGTCCTAGCACGGGCCAGAACGCTTCATTTAAATAACAAACAACGTGAATATACCCAGCTGGAGCGCTAGGGAGCTAATTTAAATATGAATAATTACGACGATGGCCGGTCAGTCTGCAGAATACCGACTTGCAAAACCGCAACTATTTTGATGGTTTGGCATACTGGCCCTGGATCACGAACATGGCTGTTTTTCAAACATCAGCTTTGTCTTCGTTCTGCAGTTTAGCAATAGGCTTTAGCCTGATACAGAGCCGAAGCCAGGGATTTTGTAAACGGTCCAAGTACAAGTATTATTTATAAGTTAACGATCGTGGTCGTTATTTGGAGGGCCCGGTTCACTATTATAAATATTAGGAAACAAAATACAGAATAGTTGACTATATAGCATACCAAACTGGTTATTGGCGACATTAAAAGAACATGCATGCATGTCACGAACACGAATAGAGGGCATTGGTTTAAAATTATTAAGAGATATTATTTATTATTTTTAAGGGGGGTTATTTTAGGGGATTAAGAAAAATGTATCCCTATCGGGAAATCCCCGCTGGCACGCAATAATTCAAGTTGCTACATACTGTACATGTAGCTAGCTACGGGAAACACACGACGACAGTTTATGTATGCACTTTATGTATGCAGATATGGGACGCACAAGTGATTTTAAGTACGGACAATGTTTGTGTGGCACAACTTCCAGTACAGAAGTTTCCTCTCCAAGTTGATAAATTAAAGCAAATTAATTCTTCCCAATGCTGATGGTACGGTGCAAATCGTCGTGTTTTTGTTTACACTGTAGCAGGCCTCTGGACGGCTAATCAACAGTTGCTTATTCTTCCGTCCATGGTGTTCCTGTGCTGGCGACAACATACTAGCTGCATGCAGGATTGTCTGACCATTTATTATACATGGTCTGACGAATTGTTTACATTCGCACATTCCGAAAGTATGCCACGTTAGGCCTGATTTAATATATATTCATTGTGAACATCCGTTTTAAAATGCATTTCATCCGAGAAATAAATAGTCTGAAAAGGCCCCCCGCCCCAGGGACAATGTAATTTTGCGGCTCCTGTCCAAACTGTCCAAACCTATTCAAAGTGCGAGTCGGAAATCTAGCCAATTTTGTTTTCTAGATTTTTCATTGACAAAAAAGTGTTTCAAAAATCTTTAACGCTACCTTTTAAAATGCACTTCATCCGAGAAATAAATAGTCTGAAAGTCCACCCCCCCCCCCCCCCCCCCCCCCCCCCCCCCGCCCCAGGGACTAAACAAAAAAATTACCAAAAGCAAAAGTCATTTAACAATTTAACACTGGTTTCCTTGACAACAATGTTCCTATGCAACCATCCATGTTTTGGCCTTTATTAGCGTCTTCAGGCCGATAATCTCATTGGTGCTAGAATTCCGTCTCCATGACAATCTGCTGTCTAGCGCTTAGTTCCCACGATCAATACTTGGCGATGGGCCAAGAAGTTTCCCGCGCAAAGCATCAGTTTAAGTTGTGGACGGCTGTTTACTGTGCAATGTTCCTACATGGAGGTCTGCAAGCGCCGTCATCCCCGACGATTTAAGCTGCTTGTTTAAGTATTTTTAAAAATAACATTTAATTGAATTGATATAAATCTGCCTAGGATTTTCTAATAGTTTACCTGTCCCAAAACAACTTCACTGATGTCACAAGGAACCGTGTGTAAAAACAAAACCAAAGTTATACTGTATCATAAAAAAACAAATTTGTCCACCCTAAACATTTTACATTTATAAATTATCAGAGTGTATGGTCTAGTAGGCTGAATGACCAGGGGATTGGAAGTTATTCGCCAGATGCAGACAACATCCTTTCCTACATGATACAGCATTGTCGCCATGTGTGTTTTTCTAATCATCCTAAAAAATAATATTTTCTTGCCCGTCTATAATTATAAAATTATGTATTTCTAAAATTCCTATAAACATTATTAAACAATGGATGTTCACATATATATTAAATCAGGCCTAACGTGGCATACTTTCGGATTGTGCGAATGTAAACAATTCGTTAGACCATAATAAAATGGTCAGACAATCCATGCAGCTATAGCTAGTATGTTTTCGCCAGCCCAGGAACACCACGGAAGAATAACAAGCAACCGTTGATTATCCGTCCAGAGGCCTGCTACAGTGTCGAAAAACACCGACGATTTGCACCATACCATCAGCATTGGGAAGAATTAATTTGCTTTAATTTATCAACTTGGAGAAGAAACTTCTGTACTGGAAGTTGTGCCACACAAACATTGTCCGTTAAAATTACTTGTGCGTCCCATATGTGCATACATAAACGGTCGTCGTGTTCCCCGATGCGTAGCTAGCTACATGTAGCAACTTGAATTATTGCGTGCCAGCGGGAATTTCCCGAGGCCGTTTTCCAAACCCCAACTTCGTCTCAACTGAGGCTTCGTTCCTGTAGTTTGGCAATAATGATGGAGCCCGCATAGGGCCTAGGCTGGGGTTTGGAAAACCGCCAGCGTGCTTTTAGTTCCGAGTTGTGCAATGCATGCGTGCGATCGCGAAGATCGCTGTTTCGAGTATAATATCGCGTAAAGTTTTTTCTTTTCGTTTAGCAGTTTAAAACATAAAGATGGATAGAATATGCAAGATAAAGGTATCAGAGGAAATAAGAGATTCTAATCTTTGTTTAAATGATGCAAACTTTAAGAAATTTTGTGATTAATTTTGCAGTGTCTGTTCGTGAAAACAGAAAAAGGCCATGTATCAATTAGTCCCTTCGTGAAAACGAAAAACTCGCTTATAGGGATACATTTTCCTTTTTCATTATAGTGTTTATAATAGTGAACCGGGCCCTCCAAATAACGAACACGATCTTTAACCTATAAATAATACTTGTACTTGGACCGTTTTCAAAATCCCTGGCTTCGGCTCTGTATCAGGCTAAAGCCTATTGCTAAACTGCAGAACGAAGACAAAGCTGATGTTTGAAAAACAGCCATGATCGTGATCCGGGGCCAGTATGCCAAACCATCAAATTAGTTGCGGTTTTGCAAGTCGGTATTCTGCAGACTGACCGGCCATCGTTGTAACTATTCATATTTAAATTAGCTCCCTAGCGCTCCAGATGGCCCGGCGGGTCTGCAGAAGATCCGGTATATTCACGTTGTTTGTCATTTAAATGAAGCATTCTGGCCCGTGCTAGGACGGGTAACTAAGGGCTCTTTTGTTTAAAAAGTCTGCAGAAGTCTGCAGAAAGAACGCGGCCGGCACGCTAAGTCAATTTCAGTAAGCGGCCTTAGTATTGTATAGCAAATATTATTACACTGTCTTGTTTGAAGGTTTGTATTTGTAGATGCTGAAAAAACAAACAAAAACAATCATGTTCTTGTAGTCTTGTTTCCTGATCCCACTTAAGATGAAACGGAGCAATTGATAAACGTCGGGGAATTGTACGGATGGGAAACTGGTGTAGCTGGCTTGCACCCATTCATATCGATTTTTTTTAAAAAGCGGACACACTGAATATGGTAAATTCAAGGTAGTATTTCCAAGAAACTAGTTTTTTCCCAACGCTGGTCAGCCGACCAGAAAATGATATAAAAATACCACTTTTTAAAAAACATTCGGTACACCAGGTGCCATAATTTCACAGAATGCTTTACACTGTAAAGTTTACTTTTACATAATTTTTCAGAATGTTTTACACTGAGCCGAATCGAGAGATTTTGGTTAAAAAAATCTAGAAAGATTCCCTATCTATCCAAACTATTTTTTCTGCTTAGATTGTTTTCTTTCTTCTATTTTTTTATATCTTTTTGACCACCCTGTAGATTGGTTAAAACATTGGCTTGGTGTTGATAAAGATTTAGGGCAATTTAAAACAAAATTACCTTGATTTCTCCTCAGTTTGTTGTAGCACCTCTCCTGAGGACAATCCAGAATGAATTCACCTCCTGCCAAACCCACAAATCGGCACCCCAGCCGTCAATGCGCCTCTCTACCCTTACGACAACATCGTCAGCGTCACTCAGCTCTGTCAGCAGAAAGGATGTCCTCATCTCCATGGAGACCGTCGCCATGGATACCAGCAGCTCCTGCACAAGCGGCGGCGACAAAAGACAAGACAAGAGGAGACGCCTGGCATTGCACAGGACACCGGGCAAGAAGGGAGGCAAAACGGGAGGCAAAACAGGGTGCAAATGAAAAACCAAAACGTTTGCATCACCCTTAACCTAAATCTTATGAATAGTTTGATTATTATTTATTATTATTAATTCTTTCTGGCTATAAAACCAAATTTCCCTTAAAAATGCATTGTTTTAACACTTGCGCACACTATTTGCATATTACAAACTAACTACTAAAGAAAATGTCCATGAATGCCCCTCTGTTATGCATCTTTGGAAATGACCTTCTTTTAGAGCATCGGATTGCAAGGTTCGAGGTACAAATCAGCCCCCGCTCACCCACCATATGGGTAGCACTTCGGTGCGGTATAAGGTGAACTGGGAGTTGAAGACAGATGTGGCGCTCCGTCTCAACAATTGATTTTCCTGGTCTAGCACTAACAAAAAGGGGATACACTCTTTAGTTGTGTGGCTCAGTCGGTAGAGCATCAGACCAAGGATTGCAAGGTCCGCGGTTCAAATCTGCCTTCGCTCACCCAGCGTATGGGTAGTACTTCGGTGCGGTAAGTGAACTGGGAGTTGAAAACAGGTGTGGCGCTCTGTCTCAACAATTGATCTTCCTGGTCTAGCACTAACAAAAAGAGGGATAGACTCCCTTGCTGTATTGCTGATACTGACAATAGGCCTCCTCAACCTACCTACCCACCTACCTTCTTTTAGTGTTTTCTTCAAAATGAAACATGCCAGAAGGAATAATTTCACATGGAGTATAGTGTCAATAATCTTTACAAGCTATCAAAAGGTATAATTCAGCTTGAACTTCTCTTGCTTATATTTTTGGACATCAGGGAAGTGGCCAGCAGTAGTGATGAGGATTCCGCTTTTGTCGTTGAGAATTCACTAACTGTCAAGGAAATCGTTGAGAAGTTGAGCAACATCTCCACATCGCAAACCGTGAGTTTAGAAACTTGGAAGTTTTCTTGTTTGAAATTAAGCAAGTAGAAAGATCTTTTGCATGAAACAACTGGAAATATTTTCCATTTCCCCTGGATAGGATGCTAGTTCATCACAGAATAGTCTTCAGATACTAATTGTGACCCACTCCACAAAAAAAGTTATTATGAAATTGAGTAAATATACTTGCTCAAAGACACAATGTAGAACCAGCAGGAAGATTTGAACTCCTAACCCTCTGATCATGAGCCACAATCCGTAACTACTAGGTCACACTTCCCATTTTGTTACCAGAGATGAAACTTTTCAGATTTTAATTTTAAAGCAGACTTTTTCAATTTGTTTACGAAAATTTCGATTTTTCTGACGATCTTTTCCAAATATGATTTAAAAAATAAATCTCAACATGGTGAAAAGCAAACGCAATTTCATTCTGTTTTACCAGTCGTCGGTGCACAAATTATATTGTAGATGCACACAAGTAGGCCAAGATTGAAGTAGTTTACGGCTGGAAATAAGTGAAATTGGGCGGTGGGTGGGTTTTACTGTACATATACATTGTGCGCGCGCCCAAGATTTTGGACACCTTTGTTTGGTCAGTTTGGGCTAGTTTCATCTCTGCATCACTACAGTCATGTTTTCATTCTTCTTTCTTTTCTTTCCTTTTCTTAACGACTCTAGGACAGTCTTAAAGACATTTTGGAAGGAATCCGCTGTTGCCTGGAGGTCCTCCTCCGATCCTGCTGTTACCTGCTTGCTAAGACCCCACCCAAGGACATGCAGGCCAACCCACCGGACAGAACTCCGCGGTCGTCCAAAACACGCAGCAAAGGTCCACCGTTTACCAAAAACGTTTTTGCTGCATGGATGCCTCTCGAACAAATAAGAGAGCTCTGCGCCACCCTTGTGGCTGTCTTACGCAATCTGGCCAAATGCCAAGAGGTCCGAGTCGTCAAACCGTGTTACAAGAAACTCCTTGAGATTACCGGCTCTCTATTGGCTACCCAAGGTGAGCGTTGTTACTCAAGATCATAATCAATCAACCACAAAGCTCGGGATATTTTGGAATGTGAAAATAATACTTATTATTTTTACAAAAAATTATTAAAATACTAATGAAACTACATTTAAAGTGCTGTGTTTTCTTTTCAGATTTGATCAAGTTACCTCTTTCCCAGCTACATACATTTGTTTGGATGCTGTCATTGCCATGGCTACCTGTAAGTTTTTCTTTTCTATTTTAAATAATGTGAAATGTAGAAGGCACTTTTTAGCCAATACTGTCACTAATGCCAGGATCACCTAAGTCATGGAAACATTCCTGGAAAACCCTGGAATTGTTAAGGCTATTATAGAAAATCATGGAAAGGTCATGGAATTTTGTTTCCCACTGAACGGGGATTCTCCAAGAAAAAGTGTAAGGGAACTCTGCAATGTAATTGCAGGGCACATACAGAGTTTATAAACCTAGGGTTTGAGTTGATTTTGTAATGGTGGTTTTTTGCCTTCAGATGGATTCTAACTGGCTTGATCTGAGGGTCCAAGGAGATATGACATCTCGGGAGATCGCTGAGCTGAGTTCTGCCTTGGCTGATAAGATTGGTAAGCAAGCAAGCAAGCAAGTGTACCATCTTTAACATATGATGGCATTATTAACAGAACATTAAAAATTCTATCGCAAAATTCCATCTTATGAAACATTTAGGTGTGGTACTCGCTGCTAATCAGATTTGATCCAGCCCGCCGACCCTGGTTAGTTCGGTGGTCGAGTGGTTCGAGTTCCACGCAAATGATTTTTTTAATAATAATCAGTCAGGACTACACTTTGTAAAGTGTTTATAAAATATGTTATCAACGGACAAAATTAATATTGACAAAATAAAAAACCAAAATATAATTTGATTATATTTTGAGATACATTGTAAGTCCACCAGGTTCAGTGTTTTTTACAGCTTTAAATTTGAGCAGTGCGGCAGAAAATGCAAGCGTGGAGCTATACACAGTGTTTTGGATTCTAGATGCTTTGTGGTGCATTCTGAGCATTTTCTGGCTGCTTTCCCCCGAATTTTGAGCTGAAAATGCGTGGAAACGTTTCCGACGCTGCCCCCATGCCACTATGGTTGTTAAACGGGTACTCAAGATGAATGAATCATGGCCAAACATGAAAATTAATGAATAACAGGAACAACTTAAATGCAGCGAATGACGAACGTGTTAAAACAATTTGTCCGCGCCCATGGGCACATAACAACAGTTTTGTAGTTATAGCCATCCGACGATGCGATTTTTTTTTATATACTTCAATTTACAGGATATCTAGCGCAATCATTTTGATAGATGCCTAAAATCGTTTTAAATAAGTAAGATATTTCTTGACCAGTTCGCGCCGGGATTATTGTAACATTCACCGAGCCGAGGCTCGAAACTCGATCCGACGCAGGTTCAGGCCGATTGTACCGGGAAGCACAACCATGACATTTCTGGCCTTGCTCGGTGCTGACAGACATTCGTGGCCTTACTCGTTGCGTGTTTATGCGTCATCTGTGAATCTTGGAAAAACTTTGCGTGTATGTACGTCCTCCGGCCCAAACTGGTTAATAATTTGGTAGTAAAACTTGTCGATATCTGCAAATGGTGCGTCCTACCTTTAAAAGGGTGCATGTCTTATCAGTCCCTTTGGTCCATTTTTAGATGGCCATCGTTTGTTTCGTTGGTGGTGTCTCACTGAAAATCTCCTGAAATGTACGTGTCATTTTTCAGATGAGGACATGGAGTGTCTGTTTCTTCACAATCTTGCGCTGTTTCCAAAGGAAATTGCATCCAAATGGAGAACACATGTCTTCAAAGACGCTGTTGTAAGTAACTAAACTCAAAAATTTGAACGAATTCGCTGTGCAAATTCGCAGGTCGAGAGGGTGACATTTTTGGTCAAAATTAGACCAGTTTTTGTTTCATCTTTTCCCGGGAATGGTAAGACATTAGGTTGATTTCCTATAAACCATATGTTTGAAATAGGATAAATAAACAGTCAAAAACATAATATTTTGGGGCATTTTAGGACATAGACATAGTGCCCCTTTAAGACCACCTACGTGACAGGATTTCAACCAATTGGTAAATTGTCTCAAAACCGCAAAATTGCGCCCCAACCGAAGAATGGCGTATCACTGTTAAATGGCCCTGTCACATACCGCGCTTCGTAACGTTGCCCTATCTCAGGCTCTCAATGTTAACAAATCATTTTAAGTGATTCCAAGTGATCGCTGACCCATAAGCTGTCTACCCACTAATACCCCCTTCACTTACACAGGTTTTCTTTTTAGGAGTCCTTACGGATCGCACTAATTCACAGATCTTTCACAAATCCTTACGATTTGGCCACTTTTGCGACTGATTTAAATTTATTACGAGTTATTGCGATGTATTTATGTCAAAATTCTACGGGTTGTTACGAGTTGTCACAGATAACTACAACCAACTTAATAGCATTTTACGAGCTTTTTACGGTTTGTAACGAGT
The DNA here is from genome assembly GCA_037893245.1 of Crossaster papposus. Taxonomy (NCBI): domain Eukaryota; kingdom Metazoa; phylum Echinodermata; class Asteroidea; order Velatida; family Solasteridae; genus Crossaster; species Crossaster papposus. The sequence goes on from JBAIAA010000246.1 coordinate 1,970,105, forward strand.
ATATTACGGATTTTTACTATTCATCAAAGCTTTTACGTGTTAGTTATGACCTGTTCACGTGTTGTTACGAATAGTTACAAGTTAGTTACGAGTTACTTACGAGTATTTACAAGTCCTCAGGATTTTTTGCCAAAAAAGATATAAATCCAGCAAATCTCAATGTATCATCGAAGACAACTGATGAAGTGTTCAATTTTGCAGCTTTTATACCTTTCCCCAAAGTGTAAACAATACGTAAGAATACGTAAAGTGTACGTATCTATTCGTAAGTACTCGTAACTACACGTAAAGTGCTCTTAATAACTCAGAACAATCCGTAAAGCCATCGTAACACGACCCGAATGGAATCGTAAACAACACGTAAGCACTCGTAATAATCTGTAAATAATCCGTAAACAAATTGTAAACTAACCGTAACAAATCGTTACAAATGTTGTTACGAATCATTTACGGATTCTTGCGAGCAGTTTACGGATAGTTACGTGTTGTTGCAAGCGGTTTACAATACTCACGGGTTGTTACGAGCTATTTACAAATTATTTACAGAAAAATCAATCTGTGGACAATCGTAATAAGATTTTTGACCTGTCAAAAAATTTGCCTCTCCTTTCACGGATTCTTAATTAAGAGTGTCTGCGAGTTGTTGCGAGTTGTGACAAGTTATTTTCGGATACCAGCGAGTTATTTACGGATGCTTGTGATTGACTACGAGTTGGCAATCCGTAAGGACTGGTAAGAAAAATCAGTGTAGTTTTTCTATAAAATAAACCAAAATGCCAGCATAAGCATAACTTCCATTACTTCCAATGATCTTTTAAGCCCTGTGATTTTGTCTTGACAGGGGAGTGCCAAGACGTCAGTTCGCGTTGCTGCAGTCAATGCGTTCCCCTTCCTCCACAATCTGGGAGCCAACTCTCTGCATCTTCTGTACGATCACTTCCAGTAAGTTGGTCACGTCATCGAACCTGAATCATTTATTACATTTAAATATAAAAATCTCCGTTCACCGAAAGTAGTGCTTGGTTGCAGTGCCTGCTGCTATATTTGAACCAGCCACTCAAACGAGTAAGCTTGATGGTCGTGTGGTAAGACCTCTGCACTATAAGCAGGTGGAATTAACTTGTGAATAGTTTTTCTTGCCTCCTCTTTGGACAAAAACTGAGTATACAGTGTCCATAAAAATAACGCTTTTCAACATTATCTGGGTAACTTATTTCTTGTATTGACCTTTGTACAGTGATATGCTCAAGGACAAGTCTACCATTGTCTTGGAGGAACTTGGCCGCACCGTCGGGACCGTTTCCTGCGTCGTCTGCAAAAAAGTCGAACCTCACAGGCAGGATGATGCTGGAGTTAAGTCTGTCACCGATTCCATCTTAAATCCATTAAAGTCCATCACAAGTCGCTCTGAAGTCCTTGTCGTGTCTGTCACAATTCCTTGTCATGTCTGTCACAAGTCCATTGCAAGTCCATTGCGACGGACTAGCGACTGTCGCTTGTCTGTCGCTTGTCTGTCGCAACATTGTGGGGATCACTAAATGAGAAAAAAGATATTGACAATTTGGGAGACTGCAAACACATGGCAAGATAGCTCAGTTCACTTAAAAATTTATATTTTTTGAAAGCTCAAATCTGTTATGGCCCTATAGCCAAATATCTTTCTCATGACTTACTCTGACTGTGTGCCAAATGTCATGCTTTTTTGCATTAAGTAAACAATTCTATCATATTTTTGCACCAATCTGCCCGACTATATCTCTAGAACGCCAACAGAACTGCTGACCCACTAACTGCAAAGAGTCTGTCTAGCACCCTGACTCTTCAATGCCATACCTGTGAGCAGAGCACATTCGGTTCAGTAGCCAGTGATTCGGCACCTAGTGAGAGTCTACCGTTGGCTGTCGTCGTACCGTACCTTGTATTACTCTCAAACAAAGTCTCTGTCAAACAGGGTAAAGCTAGTGTTCTTTAATGTTTCTTTCCAATGTAGAAATTGTTTTATGCCCATGACTCGTGAAACTACAGCTTGACAGGTATACGTGTTCGCCTTCAAAAACATGAATTACAGAATGTATGATTTGGTTACGAAAGGATTGTAAGTGATCTAAAGGTCTCATAGGTTTCAACTCCCTAGGAATGCTGGGCCCGATTTCATAAAAGTCATCGTAACTTACGATTCATTGCAGCCCCGCGACGCGTCGTATCCCTTCCATGCGTCGCAGCTGCGACGTGTCCTAAAATTCATTTCACGAAAAAACATTGTAGGTGTGACGCGTTGTAGGTGTAGTTATAGCTCAAAATGACCGTGAAATGCGTCGTACGACGCGTCATGAGAAGCAACCAGTACACTTTGTAAATTGAGCTCCGACATGTCGCAGAGCTTTATGAAATCGGGTGCTGGTGTACATAAGGGGCATTCCAGGAGGTTGGTACACAAAGTGTGAAATTTTGCTACATTTCTAGTTACATGCCATCTACACTCCGACTAAATGTTTTAAATTTTTATTCCTGATGTTGGACTGAATTTGTTGGACTGAGTTGGGCTGAGATTTGTACCATTCGAACAATAGTGTGTTGAGTTTTACCGTCGTGAGAGACGCGAAAGTGCACAGACTCGGATTATCGGTACAGAACAACAGATTTATTATTCCTGGCGATCGGACACAGGTCCGACCGGTTCAAAGTCAGAACAGCAACTCTCTCATTCGCATCTTGTACAATGTACTTATTCAATATGTATTTACAAGTGGAATAAAAAGACCAAACATTCCAATCATAATATTTACAATAGAATTCTATAAAAACACGAAATAAGGTAGCGTGTAGCGTGGCAAAACAATAATACGCACTCCGCCAAAAAAGGGCGCTAGCGCGACCAAACAAGTTCGCATTGTTTACACAAGGTTCTAAATCACGCACAGCATGCAATGCATGCAATGTACATGTACATGTACATGTACATCGTCAATGCAAGCAGGCGCTCGACGTCCCACAGCGCAAACGCGTACAGACCATCGCAATGCGTATTATCAGGTAATCTTCTACAGATAATCAATAACTAATGATCAATACTCAATAAATGTCATGTAATTTTACAACAATAGTTTACTGAGAAATTAAATATCATGACGAATTTAGGATTCCCGTGTAACAGGGGACGCCATGTCTTTTTGACTCTATATATTTTTATAAGGTTATTGTAAATAAATTACAAGGGATGTGTTGAAAAAAAGCAGGTGTTGCTGGTCAGATCTATTCATTTATGCATTGTTTAATTCTTTTGGCAGCTTTTTTGAGGAGTTTCCCTCAGCTATTCAACCATCTGGATCTGTTGAGACCAAACACAGCCGTGACTAACTTCCTGATCTCCTGTTTGGACTTGATTGAAGATAAGAAGTACGACCTCAGACTGGAGTTCAGGTAAACAACAATTATTATACTCCCCCCCCCCCCTCTCCCCTACTTGTTAAAAAAGGGGGTTCAGGTAATACAATAATAGATTAAACCCCCTTTTAAAATCAGATTGTATCAGGGGTGTGCATTTACGAGTAGTTTGGCTGTATTCGTTATTTGCTATTGTAACGGACCGAGCGTTCTAAAAAGGGTGGGGCGCCACCCATATGAGTAACGACTTAAATGAAATACAATACGGAAAACATACTATGGCACAGGAACAGTATGTGGAGGGCCCTCCAGGCAATATATGTGCAATTTATTATTGATTATAAATGATTCAATTATTATTATACATGTGGTTTGACCCAAACGAAGAAACATATACCATTACTAATACAAGCAAAATAAAGTTACAATATGTTCTAGAAAGAAGGTGCTGGAGGCTGGAGTAACGGCCCAAAATGGCACGAAAATATACTAAAAAGAAGTGATGCCAAAATTTAAACAGGAGAGGACAAAATGAAACAACAAAATCAAAGAGACTTATCTGAAAAATTAAACTCCTCTCCTGTAGGTGTTCCCCAGACCCAGTACAAACTAAAATGACCACACCTCAACCTCCAACACAACACTTTTATATCTGTCCCTTTCCCGCTTGACTAGATTTCAAACGAAAGTATGTGACCCCACAAAACTATTTCGTAAATGGGTGGGATTAGAACCCACGCCATCAAAATGACATAATATATGCAAATCTAAATAACCAACTACTAGTCCAGGCAGACCTAGCCAAGATTAAGATTCCTGTCAACCTCTAATCCAGTCAACGCTAACAACAAGCATTTGTTACAACTACCCTCCACCAAGTGAAGACACGTCCCGTGTCTTAATTCATAATTTTTAAACACGATTTGTATATTAAATTATTTATATATATATATATATTTTCTTTAAGCCCATTAAAATATCAACGACATCTTATATACCAATATAACCAGGGAATTCAAATATACCAAAAATTTTCCAAAACTCAAACTCGTCAAAACTCCTTTTTTTTAAAGATGACATCTCATAATTCAAAATTTGTAATTTAACTTGTAATCAAAATACCAGCCCTTACATTCGTTTTGTTCACACAGTTTTTGTTTTGTTTTCCTTTTTTTTTCCTTTTTTTTTTTAAACTACATCCAAATCCATAATGAAGATTAAAATTTATCCCCCCCTTAAATACTAATCTAAATTATGACATCCAATGTTTAAAAACATTAACAGAAAATCAACCAAGCAAAAGATAAGACCCTTTAGTTCCAGGCAAATTAACATTCACGCTGATTATATTATGTTATGACTATAACCACGTTTCCTGATGCGACAATTTGTGTGTGTGTACCCTCCACCAAAACTTGTAAGAGTTCAGTATATTCAGGTCACAAAGTCCCTCATCCAGACTGGGTGGTGTTGTATCCTGCCACTGCGTGTCACTCTTGGGCCTTTTTCAGGTATAACCCCAGCATTAACAGGAATTGCAAAAGCACTGCTCCCATGGGTACTATCAGGCACATAAACCACAGTATCCAGTTTTGGATCCATATCAGTATGAAAGCTACCTTCAGGTCTAGTGGCAGCGTCGTCGTACTCTCGGATGACTTGATCAGGGTCATCAGTAGCTCGTCGTTCATTCTGGCGTGGCATCTCTCCGTCGGAGGCATGCAATCCGACGGGGTACTCCCAAGGATCCTCGAGTTCATCCTCTCGCTGAACACACGGCTTGAGCCGGTCGTAATGCACCACTTGTCGTTGCTTTGAGACATTGGGAACTTTGATGAGGTAGTTGGCGTCAGAATATTTCTTTAATATTGTGCACGGCCCTTTCCAATGGCAGCGAAGCTTAGGACTTAATCCCACATACCTTTCGGGGCAATATAGCCAAACTTTATTGCCAACTTGGTATGGACTACCATGAAGCTGTGCATCATACAGCCTCTTGTGTCGTCTCTGTTCTCCAGTCGAATGTTGGCGGGCTACCTCAAAGGCATTTTCAAGCTTGTCATGGACACGCATGGCATACGTCCTTGGATCTTTAGCTGGTGCATTGGGTAAGGGACCTGCAAGAATATCTAAAGGCAAATTTACCTCACGACCAAACATGAGGCTATTAGGTGTTGCCCCTGTTGTTTCCTGTTGGGAAGCTCGATAAGCCATAAGTACAAACGGTAAATGTACATCCCAGTCAGTCTGATCATCCTTACAATACATACTTAGCATAGACTCTAGGGTTCTATTAAATCGTTCCACTAAACCATCGGATTGTGGGTGGTATGCCGTTGTTCTGGTCTTATTTATATCCAATAATTTACACAAATGGCCAAATAAATTTGATTCAAAATTCGACCCCTGATCACTATGGATTTGGATGGGTACTCCATATCTACAAATGAACTCATTGACTAATACATTTGCTACTGTTTCAGCTTGTTGGTTGGGGAGTGCATACGCTTCAGCCCATTTTGTAAAGTAGTCCATTATGACTAGAATATATCTATTGCCGTTATGGGTGAGAGGCAACGGACCAATTACATCCAAAGCAATGCGCTGAAATGGCGCGCCGACCGGAGCTAAGCACAACGCTGCTCTAGGCTATCGTTTAGAAGACTTTCTCGCTTGACATTGCTCACAGCTGTTAACCCAGAGGTCTACTGTGTGACGATAGCCTACCCAATAAAATGACTTTTGCATTTTCTTAAATGTTCTTACCTGACCAAGATGTCCAGCTGTGCGTCTATCATGAGCAAATTGGATTACCTTCTTTTTAAGAGAAGAAGGTACAACAAGTTGCCAAACTTCCGGTGTCTTCCCATTGATCATTTGGCGGTATAGAATGCCATCCTCTAGTTTGAGTTGCTTCCACTGAAACCACAATGATTTGGTCGCGCAAGAAACTCCAGACACGTTTTTGCCAGGAGGACCATATCTGTTCCTATCCCTGTCTCCAGCCACCTAATGATTTGAGAAAGACTAGAATCATTCCGTTCTGCACTACGGACGCTATCGTGGTCCCAACCTGTTACGAGAAAAATGCCACAACATTTGCCCTGCATAGTGCGTTCAACTGGATCAGCTTTATCTGTTACATTGGATAAGTCATCATGTGGACACCTAAAGAGGGCATCAGCATTTTGATGCTTCAATCCCTGGCGGTGCTGAATCTGAAAATCAAACATACTTAGTACTTCTAGCCAACGTGCCATTTGACCTTCAGCTTCCTTGAAGTTCATTAGCCATCGTAGTGAAGCCTGATCTGTACGAACAAGAAACTTCCTGCCATACAAATAATGGCGGAAGTGTTTGATGTAAGTGACGACTGCCAAGAGCTCTTTTCTGGTGACACTATAACGACGTTTGCACTTACTTAACTTGCGGCTTGCATAACAAATGACGTGTTCCTTGCTGTTAATATCTTGAGAAAGAACAGCGCCAATACCTTCCCCACTCGCATCTGTATCTAAGATAAATGGTTTTTCAAAATCTGGGTAAGCAAGGACAGGTGATGTTGTGAGTGTTACTTTTAACTGTTGAAAAGCCCTCTCACAGTCGTCTGACCAATGAAAACCAACTTCTTTCTGCGTCAATCTATGTAATGGAGACGCAATTTGAGCAAAGTTGTTGACAAATCGCCTATAATAAAAACACATACCAAGAAAGCTTCGCACTTCCTTCAGGTTCTTAGGTACCGGCCACTCCTTTACTTGACATATTTTAGCTGGATCTGTAGCAATTCCCTGCTTAGAAACAATATGACCAAGATAAAGAACTCGAGATTGAAACAGTGTACACTTTTTAGCTTTCAACATCAATCCCGCATCTTTAAGTCTCGCAAGGACAATCCCTAGGCGAGCAAGGTGTTCATCAAAGGTTTTGGCAAATACAATTATGTCGTCCAAATAGACTAGACAAATTTCCCAATGAAGCCCTGCAAGTATACACTCCATAAGGCGCTCAAAGGTGGCCGGAGCATTACATAACCCAAAGGGCATTACATTAAACTCGTATAGGCCGGTACCAACTGAAAAGGCAGTTTTATGGCGATGAGCTGGATCCACTTCGACCTGCCAATAAACGCTTGCTAAATCTATCGTACTGAACCATTGGGCCCCATGTAAAGCATCAAGACTGTCTTCAATCCGTGGTAGGGGATAAGCATCTTTATGAGTGACGTCATTTAATTTACGATAGTCGATGCAGAATCTTGTACTTCCATCTTTCTTTTTTACCAAAACTACAGGTGACAACCATGAGCTATCAGATGGACTTACCACACCCTGTTTGACCATGTCGCTGATATGCTTATTCATCTCTGGTTGTTGATGATACGGAACTCGACGAACTCTCTGCCGGATGGGAGGATGATCTTTAGTATGGATGCGATGCTGAACTTTTTCTGTTATGCCCAGTTCACCAATCTTAGGAAAGACAGCTTGATGATCTTTGATCAAAGCTTTCAGATGCCCCTGTTGTTCCTCATTCAGCTCTTTAGAGCTACGTTGCAAGAGATCAACTAGCTCCGGGGTGTTTTCAAGCTCTGTGGTGCCATGATCTAAAGATATAGGCCTGGAATTAAAAGACTCTGGAATCCCATGAACGGACTGTAACAAAGCAACGTTAGTATTTTTATACAAAGTTATAGGATCACTCTGCACATTTAAAATTCTAACAGGAACAAATCGATTGGAAACACTAACAAGCGCCCGTGCTACAAGGACTCCCTTTTCCTGAATCACCTTGGCCGTTGGCTCGGTCATTCCCACAGACAGGGGCCTCCTAGCTGCAATTCTTCCAGAGATTACAGACTCTTGACCTGGCTGAATAGTCACAGTCCGATCAACTACAATACGACAACAAAATGAAGAATCTGTTTCTTTGATGGCACGAAGAACTGTACCATTAATTAACAGCTCACCTCGACCTGGATTTATAACTACGTCGTGGCTCTGAAGGTCCATACCTAGGACACCAGCTGGTTGAATATCTGCAACCACAACATTGTGAAGAGTCTTCAGCTTGCCTAATTGTAGAGAAACCTGTAATTCTCCGTTGACCACAAGTTGAGCACCAGTAGCAGAAATCATGGATAGATCACATGGTTTCAGTTGCTGTTGAATGTTTTCTGAAAATAACTGAAACACCTGTGAATTTATGACAGTTTCCGATGATCCTGTGTCAATCAACATTTTAACATTAATACCTGATATAGTTATAAAAACAAACATGGAAATGTGTCCAAAAGACGGATGAGCCTGTTTTGCTAGATGTGGTTGTACGTCGGCCCCAGATACAACCGGCCCTAGTTTTCCTGGTTGTAGGGAAGCTCTGATCTACAGTACCTTTGGATATGACCCCTTTTTCCACACTTATGGCACACAATGTTTTGTCTCTTCATTTGCTGGACCAGCTCTTGCATAATTTTGATTTGTTCGTTTGCCTTACCTTCTAGATTATTCATTCGTTGTTCCAAGTTCAGTTGGGCTTTATTATGTACAACCGGTTCCTGTAAGGAAGCTAAGCATGGCTGACTATCTGTGACAGGGTTACTCTCGGCCAGGAGAATATCTTCCTCCCTTTGGGCAATTTTTAACGCAAATTGTAGCGTCTCTGGGTTTGCACGACGTACTTCAGCTCGCTGCGTTGGCTCAAGACATTCGTGGTCAAGTAGCCAATGCATACCCCCGCATAGATACTGAAAACAGAGAAAACTTAGCCGTGAACTATTTTGTTGATGCTTTGCGCCCGAAAGCCATTCGTACGAATGGCTTTCGGGCGCAAAGCATCAACAAAATAGTTCACGGCTAAGTTTTCTCTGTTTTCAGTATCTATGCGGGGGTATGCATTGGCTACTTGACCACGAATGTCTTGAGCCAACGCAGCGAGCTTTTCGCCACTTTGCCTTTCACGTTGTTTTAAACGTGAACGGTAAGTGTCAGCAGAATGGCTAGGGCTGAAACGTGCACGGAACTCATCAAGTGTTCCCAAGTAATTTGATTTACAAGTGTCGGGCATATGTCTGAAAAATTTGAGGGCCTCTCCTCTTAAACTAACAGCAAAATTATTGATTTTATCATCGGCATTCCATTGGTTAACCGTACTACACAAGTTAAAGTGTAAAATCCAATCTTTAAAATCGGTGGTCCCATCGTATGTTTCTGGAATGCGGTGATGTGAACCTTCCACATAAATTACATTTGGGTTCTGTGATACTGGTCTGGATTTCGCTTTTCGTCTTACTGTAACATTATCAACAGAGGACCTTGAACTAGAAATAGGCCCTCCAGTTATCGGGTGGTCATGGGTCTGAGGTTTTGGCGGTTTCTGTTTCCGATAACTGGAGGAACCCGCTCGACAGATATGCAAATCTAAATAACCAACTACTAGTCCAGGCAGGCCTAGCCAAGATTAAGATTCCTGTCAACCTCCTATCCAGTCAACGCTAACAACAAGCATTTGTTACACTATCCCTTTCTATGACAGTAAGACCATCAAGTACCTGATAGGCTATGGTGAGAGATCCAACACGGCCAATGACCAGGCTGTGGTTACCAGACTCAAAGCAGCCTTCCTAGCAGCCAAAGCCTTGGGGAATAGCCAACTGCAAGAAATCGTGGTCCACACGATTGCAGAACTGGGAGTGTAAGTTTTCTTTCTTAAATTGTACCAAGTCATTCATGTTGGTTGTGTAAAATTCAGAGCAACAAAAGTCGGAAGTCTAGACGCTGAGTATTTAAGATACTATGCCTGACTTAAACTGGATTGCTTTTACATAAGAAAGCTTGGTGGTTGAGTGGTAAAGACATCAACACTTAGTCTAGTATAAAGCAGGAAGTCGTGGGTTCGAGTCCCATCCGAGTTGGCTTCTGAATAATTTCTCGCAAGCCCCCAGACAACACTGAGTAATTAATAATAAATCCAGACATTAGTTTTTAATTTGTGTAAATACCACATATTTATATTTATATATTTATATATCCATATATTTATGTTTAATTGTTTTGTCATTCAATCAGTTTGGAGAGCCCCCTGACAGAAACTAGTTTCTTTTGGGCAATCCTGCGGGAGCTAATTGGATGTTGTTTTAGTTTTTTTATGTTATTGTTAAGTTGCATTGTTTTTTTCCATTTATTCTTTATTGTGTTCATTATTTGTCTGTAGTTCTGTGACAATAAGTGTATATCCCGGAAAATGAAATAAATAAATAAATAAATAAAGACATTGACTGAAGGCGGGGCTTTGAACCAGCGACCTCCGAACTATTCATGTTTGCGGTTTTCCAACTTTGTCGATATCTTTGTGCGCTGGTCTGAAGCCATAAACTCGTAAATGCCATGGGGCCAGGGATCACGCTCCAACAAACCTGGGAAATAGCCGAAAAAAAAAAAAAAAAAGTTAGTTTTGTTGTCGGGCAGTGTATTTTTGTTTGTATGACGGTGTTTGTCACCATGTGTATGACAGTTGCTGAGGGTGAGTTGTTACTAGTCTCCATCATCAGCCTCTTGGAGTCGCTCCTGTCATCCTCGGCTCTCGTCAGAGCTGCTGCTTATGTTAAGGTCAGTTACTCAATTAGCCCTAACCCCTTGATTGCTTATACTAGAAAGTGTCCTGAATCTGCCAAAGTCCATCAAGTTTGCCATGCAAACAATTCTGGTGTCCTGGTGTTGATCATAATTCTCCAGTATACATTCTGAAGAAATCCTGAATCCGTCAACAATCCACCAGCAAAAGTATGATGGATTCTAACGGATTCGAGATACCATGCTGGCCTAAAAATATTTTGCATTGTTTCTTCATATAATCTTTCAAATCTGTCACCTCAAAATCCATTCTGCAGTACTGCACAATCCTGCAGTACTGCTAGGCTTAAAATCCTGAATCCATCAGAACTCCTCCAAAACAGGGAATAGATTTTGATGGATTTAGGTACGTTAGGGTTAAAGAATTCACAAAGCCTCAGCCGATACTTTTTAAAATTTACATCGTTATTTGGTTACACCTGAAGTTTTTAAAATATATTTAATTAGGGCGACCTTGCGACAACACAGATCAGTCAAAGACTAACTTTTCAGAATAAAGCTGTGCCTGAGCTTGGACAGTATTAATCACAATTTTTGTGTGACCCGAATGTAACTGCGATGATATTAAGATATTAAACAGTCGCAAGAGTAGATAAGTTTCAACTTACGCACCGCAATAAAATGTGTTCCCTACATCGATTGGGGAAATCAATCGCAGTTAACCCGTTGTCATGCGTGCCTCTTATTTCGTTTTGTAGCCGATCAGCGTGCAGTTAATGGTCGAATGAACAGATTGACATGGCTATGAAATATCATTGGTTATCAACACGCGCACTGCCATTTTGAAGTTAAATGATCATGTCCATGCCAAGAAATTGTCGCTGCCTTCTGGGTCCTAAGATGTAGCTGCTCTTAAAAGTTTAAAACATTGACATTTTGTGCCGGGAACTCCCTGGAACAACCTAAGGCTGTTCAGGATAAGTCAGACACATATTAGAGTGGGGAAAATCTTCTCAACTCAAGGCTCTTCTCTACACAAGAGTTGCTCAGAGCGACCTTCAAGGCTAAGGATGCAGGTCCGTTTTGTTGGAAATCTACCGCTGATTGTGATGATTGCGATTACTCTCTGTTAATTACACAATAAACCTGTAAACAACTGGATTGCTTTGCTTTGTGGTAAGCTTTGCCCAGCCAGCACCCGCAACTACATCTACCAGTCGCGTGCATCTACCAGTCGCGTGCATCTACCAGTCGCGTGCATCTACCAGTCGCGTACATCTACCAGTCGCGTACATCTACCAGTCGCGTACATCTACCAGTACATCATCTTTATTTGATATGTCCTTATGTTTGTCAGGTTTTCAGCGGTCTAGCCATGCTTGCCTCCAAGGATACCAACTACAGAGGACCTAAACCCATCACCGAGGCAACGGCCATGGCTGACTTTCTCCAACCCAGACTTCTGGGTATTCTGGCTTTTTTTGATTCTCACACATTGCAGTGGAAGACAAGAAACTGGTAACAAATTAATGATGTTTTTAATAATTCATAATCTTTTGTTATTATACTGAATGCTTAACTGTGTCTGTGTTTCATTCGTCATTTTTCATCAAAACTTTAAGATTAAAGGGACAAGCAATGTATTTTGTTTCTGTAATGCTTAAAAATGGATCTTTGTGGCACATTTAACCTTATTTTCTAATTTAAATTGTTGCAATTTGTTACGGTATTTTGGTGCCTTTTTGTTTTCACGCCACTGCAAATTCCCCGCATATTCATGAACAGAACTGTGATGTCATTCCGGGCAGAAACCTCAAATGTTACAGCTATTTTGGCATGAAAAGTTGCTAGAATTTGGATGTTTGAGTTGTAAATGTTGGGGTTTTTTGAGATCTTTTCTTGTGTCTCTACATGGCAGTATTAGCTAATGAGCAAACGTTTCTTACAAATGATCAAATTTAGGGTCGGACAAAAAACCCGCTACACTAAACAGTGTCTTTCTGAAATGTCATCAAAGCAAGAGCGCCCTAAGTTGTCAAGAAAACCATTAACCATTCTAATGTTTAAAGAAGTGCGCTTTCCAATAAAATTTACCAAAAAGGGATGTAAACCTTTTTTTAGGTATTTATTTATTTAGGTAGTATATTCTTGAACAAAATGTTTTCTTAATAAAAATTCATCGCATATGAAGCTTTTGAGTATAGGTATTGTAAAAGTTCTCACCTAACTTTTTAAAGATATGACAGACACAAGGAGGGTAAAGTCCGTAAATACAAAAATAAATTTTACCCACCCCAAATATAGTACCCTCCATATATAAACAAAAAAAATAAGTTAATCAAGGATAGAGGCATAATAATATTAATGACCTCGATAATCTCATTGTCCTGTTAGGCCCTAGAAAGTCTTGTGTGCATCATGAAGCTGATGGGTACCAGGCACATCACCGGTGTCCGACTCAAGATCATGGCCACCCTCAAGATTGGTCTACACTTTAAGGATAATGGGTTTCCCTTACTGTCCTGCAGGGCATGGCAGTGCTTCGTGCACAGGTAGGAGTGTAAAATGTGGTCAAATCTTGTCGTTATGGGTTGCAAAAACAATCTCGGAATCTTAAAACCAGCAAAGTTTTCTTGCGAGTTTCACAAATTTTAAGAGAGTGTATGTCAATTGATTTTTCTATTAGTGAGGCATTCTGGAAAAATGAGACAGAAGTGGGCACAGGCATAGAGTTATATTATAGAAACTAGAGAGCTCACCCACTATACTGTGCACGCTACACATAACTGTAACCCGTCTGTAAATTTGTAAGTGGGCAACACGATAGTAAAATACCCGGATGTATCATGCACTTAACGGCGTGGCAGCTATAATTTAGCAAACTTTATTGGCTGTTTAATGTCGGTCTCCAGTGAAATTGCGTGTGGTACCGGTACTTGGACAGACAGCTCATTGGTAAATCTTATCTCTATTTTCCTCCAAGTCAATGTTGGATCCAGGATTTGATTGCTCATGGCTGATGAGGTCATGAAATGGCAGACGCAGAGAGCAAAGGCGCGAAGCAGTGGACTTACACGATTATATGACAGGCAAATTTTGCATGTTGCTTTGTGTAACCCACCATGGTTTCACCCTTATCCCAGGAAGTATTTACTTGTGAAAAGAAACGGTTCTGGTCTTGCTGACGTTGCTCCGATTTGTGCAGCCAAAGCACGCATAAATCTTGGGCCTCTCGCCCCCGGGATCTATTTGCAGGGCGCGGCCAAGAGATGAAGGAGATACGTAGGCTATGTCAACTATGTCAACTTCGTACTTTTTGAAGTACAACAAATTATTGTAAATTAAAATGAAAAATAATATTTTTATGAAAGCTTTTGTTTACCTCTTAGTGAAAATTATTTCAAGAAAACTACTAAATTTACATGTTGAAGATCCTATTTGAGGTGCCCGGGACCTCGGTTTCTCGTAAACTCTTGCACGTTCTTGGGGTCAACTTATACGCCGAATGGGGGTGGTATTTTTTATTTTTTGTTACAGATTTATTGATGTTTGTAATTTTTGAAACATCGTTTACACATATATTTTTTAATTTTTTTTCTCCCAGTGTGGAGCCATCGTCCCTCGGTCCAATGATCAGTCAGGTCATTGTCACTCTGCTTTGTTTACTTCATCAATTGCCAGAGCAGGTGGCTAAGATCTACAACTTCCTCATCGTTGAAAACAGGTGCCAAGAAATTCTTCTTTAATAATTGGTTAAACATAACTAGAAATTCCTGCTAAAAGTAGCATTACTCTGGCTATTTTGAGTCCTTTTTCTTTTAAAAGTTTCTCACTTTTGAATAAGACATCGACCAAAATAAAATCAGCCCATGTTTAGGTAATAAATTATTACTGTAAACATTTTGAATTATTAGCTGCCAAACTTTAATTTAATTTTTGCTAGTGCTGCCCCTCAACCAGTATTGATAATGCACAGAGCCAGTCTGCTCCCAAAGCGAATCTGTTTGTGCCCAATGCAAGAAACTTATTTTCAGAGAAAAAGTTATGAAAGGTTTTAGTTGCATTAAAACATACGAGTTGAAAATGTATTAAGAGGAGAAAAAAAGTCTACGTCGTTTTTCAAACCCAAGCTTAGATTTTGTCTCCGTCTCCATCACCGGCTCCATCACCATTGACGAACTGCATAAACGAACAATTTGTTCTCTCAGGAAAAACGTGGCAGATAAATGCAGACAAGGCTGTGAAATTTTTTGTGCAATCGATAAGGAAGACGGTGCATACGTTTGACCTATCTGGACTTTTTTCTTAATTTGATTATAACCTTCAAATTTTGTAAATTGAAATGAAAAATTATATTTTTATGAAAGCTTTTATTTTAACCTTTAATTAAAAAAAACAGCGTTAAAACAAATTATGTCACGTTGAAGCTGAGGTTGAGGTGCTTGGAAGTTCGGTTTCTCGTAAACTCTTGTACGTTCTCTGGGTCAACTTACACGCTCTATAGGCAATGCGGTCAATATTACCTCTCTTGTTGACTAGATACATTTTTTCTTCGCCCCTTTTCTGTAGTCGTGATGGGTAACGAGATAGTAGATCCTACTATTACTGAACTGGTCTCCGTGGTAAGTCTTATCTTTCGCCTAATTAGTGTTAAAAACACTATGAACATAATTTTTAACATTAATACTACCATATATTTCAATTCGAAAATCCATGTTTCTCTTCTATATAATGTAACAAATGTATTTATTATTACAACAGATTGGTGATATAGGATTGTGTCTTTGATGGAATTTGGAGTATGTCATAAGAAAGATATTAGACTGAAGGGCCGTTGCAGATTTGTTCTTGGAAAAATTGGAACATGGCTTGTTCTACATTTATTTCTTCAAAGGACGAATCTGAGATGGCCCTAAAGCAAAATATCGTTCTCATGACATACTCTGTGTGCCAAATCTCATGCTTGTATCATATCATTTTTGTTTTGTTTTTTGGTATAGTTATTGAGTGGTTTTCGTGACTCTGACACAAAAGCACAGAGTCTGTTTGGTGAGTGTCTGAGAGAGTTGGGTGCCATTGATCCTGGGAGGCTGGAGATTATTACTAACAACAAGACAGAAGATATGTCCAAGTTCCATGTAAGTATTGCCATCAACTTTGGTATAAATCGGGTGAACAAAACTCGCTGTCTAGACTATAAACTGTCAGTCTTTCTTTTGACTTTTTTAGACTCTGACTGGCGTTTATAATGCCAACTTTGCTTTTGATCTGATCAGTGAGCTAGCAAGAGCCTTCTTAGCTGCAGCCGATACTCGCTGTCTTCATTATAAACTGTCGATCTTTTCTTTGACCTTTCAGACTGGCGTTGACGATGCTAACTTTGCCTTCAATCTGATCAGTGAATTAGCGAGAGCCTTCTTAGCTGCGGCCAATACTCACTGTACACACTATAAACTGTCAGTCTTTCGTTTGACCTTCCAGACTGGCGTTGACGCCGCTAACTTTGCATTCAATCTGATCAGTGAGCTAGCAAGAGCCTTCTTAGCTGTGGCCAATACTTACTGTCTACACTATAAACTTTCATTCCTTCCTTTGACCTTTCAGACTGGCGTTGATGACGCCAACTTTGCCTTTGATCTGATCAGTGAGCTAGCGAGAGCCTTCTTAGCTGCAGCCGATACTCGTTCTCAGGACTGCTCTGCCTATGCCATACAGGAGCTGCTTCAGATCTACGATTGCAAGGAATCACCAAAAGAATCGTAAGTAACTCTTTTAATTTTGTTATTCATTTGATAGAATTTTCGATTATAATTTGTGATTAAAGTATATAAAGTGATAAGAATACAAATATATCTGGAGCCTTTCTTTTATAGAAAGATTGTTAACTTTATGTTTATTTCCTTTCATTGATTGTCTATGTTGACAATCATCCGCCTGTTAAAGTTATATCTGGTGGAGTGCCATGCCGTGCTCTCGTGGTCTGGAGCATTGAATTTGTGGTCTGGGGAATTCTGCAGTTTGCGGGTTTGAGTCCAGCCTGGGTTTATGTCCAGCCTGGGTTTATAATGTGTGTGCCCTTGGGCGAGGTACTTATTCACTGTTTGCTTCTCTCCACCCAGGAGTAAATGGGTATCTATGAGTGCAGAGATGGTTATTGTGGTTGATTTAGCTGCATTGCGCCAAACTGGCAGCATCAAGCTGTATACTTCTCAGGGAGCTGAGATTGTATTTGGAATGTTTCATTGCCCCAATGATTAGAGTAATAATGATGCAGCTCCTTGGTTATCTGACATGGTGGATAAGTTCACTTTACAATCTCATTATTATAGCAGCTGTAATGGTAAATCAGATGCAGGTCAAATTTGAATTTTGTCGTATTAACTTTTCCCGACCTGTAGATCTGGCCGTCAGCTTTGGAGGCGTTTCTCCGGCCACATTAAGGAAATCTTACTCCCCCTCCTTGATGCTAAGTATGTCCCCGCCTCTTCTCCTTCATGGACTAACATCCCTAAGCCCATCTATCGGAGCAAGAAAGGCAAGACGTACAAGGACTGGGTCTGTGCTTGAACTGGATACCTTGTTACCAAGGTAACACTGATATACAGAAATTGTGGATTTCAAAAAATATATATATTTAACCCTAACCCTCCCAAATCCTCCAAATTCCTCATTGCAAAATGCAGGATTTTGCAGGATTGAGGTCACTTGGAGTTTGATGCATTGCAGGATTTTGCAGGATTGAGGTTACTTGGGGTTTTACCCCTGCAGGAATATGGAGGATTCAGGTTATCAGGCTGAATGTGACACACAAGGATTTTGCAGGATTGAGGTCACTTGGAGTTTGATGCATCGCAGGATTTTGCAGGATTGAGGTTACTTGGGTTTTTACTGACTGCAGCCAGGGCAAGACTGCAGGATTTTGCAGGATACAGGCTGTATGGTCACCAGTGACCAATATTGGAGGATTTTGCAGGATTCAGGTTACTTGGAGTTTTAACAATTTAGGAATTGGAGGATTTTGCAGGATTCAGGTTATGTGTAAGTAAAAATGGGTAGGGAGTTAGGGTTAAACATTTGACATTTTTTGAGTGCTCTGTAAAATGCTGTGACCTTGTGATCTGGAGCATTGAATTTATTATTATTATTTATTAATAACCAAGAATCCCTCAAAAGTGTAAGCCTGAAGAAACCTGTATAGAGAGAAGACAATGAGAAGAAGGTACAGTTTTAGGAGGAAAACCAAGAAGAATATACTGGGGAAAACCCACGGAATCAGGCAGGGACTGAAAACCCGATCCACATATTGACCCATCAGTCTTTCATTTTAATAAACACGAGGAGAGCTTAAAATCGCTTTCCTTAAATCCTGATGTTTATTTGAATCCTGCTATTCGCTCTCCTTAAATAAAAAGTCAAATAAGTTAAGAGGGCCTAATATTTCGATCGTAACAAGATCTTCTTCGGAGACAAAATGAAAAAAAGAAAGAAAAAAAGTACGAAAACAAGAGCTGTTTCGGCCTACATGTGTATGTCCGAAACAGCAAAAAAAAAACATTATAAAGATAATACATGTAAATTTTCATTACTGTATTTGTAGCACTGGTTTATTTACACTCACTAATGGAAAACGGGCATTATTATCCACCGAGTCGAAGTTTGCTAATGCATGTGCTAGCTACACATTTGTTTACAGTGCGCGCGCACACTGTACTTCTTTGTTTAGTCTCAGTGCCATACAATAATGTACCACTTATATTTTACCACAAAACGTATTGCTTGCGTCAGGCACTCACATGCGCACGTGCATTGCAGAGATAGGATCGTGTCATTCCTGTACATACAGTTAAGTGTTTATTCGCGATGTTAATGGCGGGCTAGCTACCCTTACGAAAATGTCCTGTGGTATTACCACAAAAAATACCACAGGACAGTACCACAGGAAATGTCCTGTCATTTTTTGGGACATTACCACAGGACAAATTCCTGTGGTATTCCTGTGGTACTTTTTCCTGCGGTACTTTTTTTCCTGCGGTACTTTTTTTCCTGCGGTACTTTTTTTCCTGCGGTACTTTTTTTCCTGCGGTACTTTTTTTCCTGCGGTACTTTTTTTCCTGCGGTACTTTTTTTCCTGCGGTACCTGTTGAACTATTCCTGTGGTACCTGTAGTACTATATTCCTGTGGTACCATTCCTGTGGTAACATGTTCCTGTGATACATGTTCCCAGTACTTGTTCCTGTGGTATCGATCATGTGGTATTTCCCTTTCAATGAGTACCACTTTCTTCTGTTGAATATTCCTGTAAAAACATGGCACTTTGAAATTAAAGTGATGCACTAAAACCCTTTAACCAGTTCGCGCCGGGATAATTTTAACATCGCCGAGCCGACGGGCGGGATTATTTTTAACGAAACTCGATCCGAAGCGTGTTCAGGCCGATAGTGCTGGGTAGCACACCCACGCATTTCCGGCCTTGCGCGCTGCTGACATACATTTCCGAACTTGAACTTGGCGTGTTTATTCGTCATCCGTTTTGAATTTGGGGAAATTTTTGCGTTTATATACGTCATCCGGCGCGAACTGGTTAAATATGCTCTTTTAGATTGTTGTTTATTGAAAGCCCTTCCACCACCACCACCACCACCAATCCTACATGTACTTGTGTCGATTTTTAAGATATACAGCAAACAAAGTAGATTCAGGTTTACATTCAAATTTTGGATTCAAGGAGCAACTGTTTGCATTCATACATTTCTTTGCAATGTCCTTAAACTATAATGACGGTAATAACAGCAAGTCAGCAAGTTATTTTATACATATTTCTGAGTCAACTTGTGCGTAATTTGATTAAGTAAAGTGGAAGGGTTTATTGTTTTTTTTAAACAAATGAATTTAGGTTCTGTCACATTTGATTTACATGTGATGATACAAAAGTCATAGCTTGATATTTGCAAATTGTACTGATTCAAGAAGAGGAAAGAAACTACTGATTGCTTAGTTTCAAACCTAATGTATTTGACTTACAAATACAATTATGTTCAAGTATAATTACCGGTAGCTGTTAAAATCTTTGTGGTGCGAATGCGAAAAGGAATAATGAACATGTATACACAAAAAAGTCCTTCAACATTTCTTAGTGTCCAGAGTTTACCCTTATAATGCACAAGTTTGTTCGATCACATCAACAATTAAGACTTCATTTATAAAGTCTCTGTACGTATGCTCCTCTCGGTGTTCGCTGAATTCCCCCATCTACATCTGTTTCAACCATGCAGCCACAAATTTGATCTCTTCACTAGTAGTACGGTTGAACTGATCTTCAATCTTGACCAACTCCCTGGCATTGAGAACAAAAATAAAAATTACAAAAAGGACAAATCATTAACAAAGTTCAAAACCAAGGGAAAAAACAGACTATAATCTAAAAGAATCAAACGTAGTTTAAGACGTACACCTTAAAGAATGGCACCAATCACAAACCTAGTCTTTTCAGCCTTCAAAATTTTCAGTCATTACATTGACATTGTTTGTAGTTGTTTAAGCACCCATGATGATGTTTTAATAATCCATTACATTGGTTTTTAATAAAGTCTTCTTATTATCCCTAAAGTACATGCAATGTGATCAAAAATGTGTTGATCGTAAGTTGCATATTGAAATAAGCAATCAGTTGACTAACATTACAGGATCACAACAAGTATATAAAAGATTGACACGATATAAATGTTAAACATTGAAGTCAATACAAAAAAACTTACCACACAACCGAGTCAACCGACAGCCATGACAGCAAGACTATATGCAGAATGCAGTGAAGTTCTGTCCAAATGAAAGCCTTATGTTTTCAACCAAAACATACATAAACTCAAGTCATTTGGTCGTGATATCTTGACAGGCATGTGAGATACATTTTGGCATTTCTGGGGCACCATTATACTATGAATAGTTGCAGTTTTCTAGCAAACATTGATGTACATATACCACTGATAAACTGCTCTTTCCCCAACCCAATTCAAAATATGCAGCATGTGCAGTGGAGTAGCCAAGCCTAGAGTTAATGCAAGGTCATGCACCTTGAGACTTGCATGCACTGTATATAGGGGTCAAAGGGCATTCATGTGTCCTTGCAAGACAACCACAAGCCATTGTCAGTCAGCGCGCAGCCTACGCTATAATGAGGTGCAAGCGAAGTTTTGTTTGCAGGAAAAAAAGCTCTCGCGCGTTTTGGAAGTTCGCGAGAAAAAAACGAGTGTTCAGTTGTAGCCCTGAAAGCTGTGGGAAACCCGGTAGGTCACTGCTGGGCCGACATGGATTGGTAAGTGCATCGAATACGATTATAAGCATGAAATAAAAGTCGTTTTTACCAGTTTTTTCAAGTTTTTTTGTATCAAAAAGGGCCTTCAAAGTGTGTTGTAATTATTATACAATCGTTGTAAGGCCTCAGAATTTTAAGTGCTCCTGACTGTTTCCGAAAATATACATTTAAACGGTGATGATATTAAGTGACATCGAGGTTTTTGCCATCGTTCCGTACCAATACAGTTTCTACGGGGTCGGAGCATTTATCCGATTTTTACATTTCTAAACTACGAGATTTCGTGTTTTGAGCGACGCATCGGCCATATGTGTGACGTCACGCCGTGTTGTTTTGCATGTATTTTCCTTACAATTTAAAAAGTCGTCGTTTACTCGGCATAGCGTATGCTTAACTAGTTTCGTGATAAAAATTTTTAAACTTTGATTTTGGTTTTAGTGTGATGTAGGCCTACTTAGTTAGACCTGATGGTTAGACCACACTTTCAACAGACTTAATTTCACAAAATTTAGATGTCTAGAAATTGAAAGCATGGAAAAATGTACTAAAAATATTTGTGTCTTGTTAGTTGTAAACACGAAGTGAGTTGCCACACTTCATGCACTTATTGTAGCTCTCCGCCTCTCGTCATAAATAAATCAATTGTCTTACGTACAAGTTACATGTAACCATGACACAGTCTACAATGGTCTAGTATTTTCTTAGCCTGAAACTTTACCCCGTTGACATTGTCCGCACCATGGACATGATGGAACTAAAAGTGCGTGGCTATAAAATATTAAATCAAGCGTGCATAAGTTACATAGTTTGAAATGTTCCTTCATTATTTTTGTAAGGTTACAAGAGTCTAATGTACTAATGTACAAATGTACATCATTCAAGTTCAAGTACATTAAATAAATGTTATGTACATGTTGTGGGAATGCATATTGTATTATTTATTTTAATCATATATGGAACTCGTAGTGGTGATAAGCTGAAATGCTACGTTAGAGTGGAGAAACAATAATTATTGAAAGGGAAGTTTAATTTTTTTGTATTTTTTGTTTGTTTGCAATTACCTTGGCACAACATAAACATACTTGTACATGATGGATGAACAAAATCCATTTGTTTAATTTTATTTTGTTTGCTTTTGATTTTCATCCCTACAGGCCCACCAGTCAAGATGACCTCCCCTTCTTCAGAGTTAACATCTTGGGGGACTCACTGACGAGGTATCTTCCAAAATATCTTGACAGTGAGTGGTTTCGAGCCGATGTGCTTACAAAGCCGGGTTGTACAGTGCCCCGGATGATAGCGACCCTGCAAGAACTTCACAAAAGTCGCACTGGTAGTGGAATGAAGCCACATGTTGTGGTTCTTCACATTGGCACCAACGATTTGTGTGACAGTTTTCTTCACAGAGATTTGAAGAACTTTGAAAAGTTGCTTCGTTTAGCGAAGGAAACATTTCCAGTTGCAAAAATTGTGTTGGATGGAGTTTTGCCCCGCATGGACTTTGATGACCTAAATGACAGGGCTTCCACCTTGAATGTACACCTTGCAAAGCTGTGCAAGAAATATATGGTTGTACATTTATTCATCTTGAAGAGGACTTTCAGTCTATCTCTTTGTTTGCCTTTGATGGACTTCATCAGAGTCATGAAGGCAGCAAGAGGTTGTCAAAGGTCATCCAAGACAAGGTCACATCGCTACTGGTAAGAGTCATACCATGTTTGAACCGCTGTTCTGTTGCACCCTCCCAGCTAACACATAACGTTTTCATAACGTTCCTGGAATGTCATCCTTGGTCACGTTCTGTGAAAACGTTGACGGAACATTATGCGGACGTTTGAAAGAAACGTTGCATTGTAACATTCAGATAACGTTATTAACAATTAACGTTCGAAGATCGTTATATGGACGTCGGAATGTAACGTTTTTTTGTAACGTTCTTAACACGTTCTTCGTACGTCAGGAAATTTACCTACAGCAACTGACCAATCAGAAGGGAGGAAATGTGTGTTCACAATAGTCGATGTTAAATTGTGGTATTTAGTCCAACAATTCACTTTTTTGACCATGATATGTAATTATTCAAACGATTCCTCGATTGAATTTTGATTTTTGGGCAATAGTGAGAAAAAATCGCATTACATTTTATTCGTATTCAAATGTTGACATTATTCATACAAATTAGCTGTGACTTTTTCGTGGACAAAAAAGCGAACTATAAAACTAACAACGGTAATAGCTAAGTTTGTAGTAAGTGTTCAGTAGGTAATATCTAATAGGAATAGGTTATTATTGTATGTATGTGTAATTGCAATGTGTAATAAGTTAATGTGGTATTACGTAATCTGTACACGCAGTAAATATGTACATAATTAGAGTGTTCAACAGTAGATTTTTTTATCTTGCCAATGTGCTCTGAATGTTGTACGAATGTTATTTCACAACGTTTCTTTGTAACGTTCAAAGGACGTCAAGAGAACTCCACACATTTACGTTCCCGCAACGTTTTTTCCAAACGTTCCGGAAACATTACCGTAACGTTGTAAGAACGTTCATGGAACGTTTTTTGGTTAGCTGTGCTGGACTCCAAGGGAACTGCTACTTCTTGTGAGGAAGAAGAAGATCAAGAAGTCGAAGAAATCTAAATCTTCATTGGCTTCTTCAGCCCCAACAACGCCTCCGGGTCCACGTCCACCTTCACGGCCACCTTCACGTCCACCTTCACGTCCACCCCCACGCCCACGTCCACGCCCACGCCCACCCCCACGTCCACGCCCACGCCCACCCCCACGTCCACGCCCACCTCCACGTCCACGCCCACCTCCACGTCCACGCCCACCTCCACGTCCACGCCCACCTCCACGTCCACGCCCACCTCCACGTCCACGCCCACCTCCACCGGAACCCAAATTTAAAAGCATGATAGTGGACACCGATGGCTTCAAGCTGGTTGGACGTAAAGGGGTCTGTCCATCACTTCACAGCCTACATGTCCCTGTCATTCAACCCCTATGTATTCCTACGAAGATGAGGTACTGCAAGGTTGCCCCCGAGTCATCAGGTGTCCGTCCTCCGCAAGCACCAACGCCATATATACGGAGAAAGAAAGATGGCATTAAGAGAAGGAAGAGGCTAGCCCGGGCGAGGAAAAAGAGGAAAAGACATAACAAAAAGGTATAAAATGTAACAGTTTTTATTTTAGAGCCTCCTATAATTATAAGTGTTTCAATTTAAAAAAAAAATTCTTTAAAATTTTCTTTTTTAAATTTTTTGTTAGTTCCCCCACGTTTCGACCCAAGTAGAGAATTTCTCAAGGGGTTTTCAAACCTAGGTGAGAACCTTGTGAGAATCTCAGCTTCGCCACTGGTTTGGGGGCTCCTCCAAGATGACTTGAAAAGGAATATCTCTTTTTCTTTTTTGGGTATTGTTGTAACTTGTACATTGTAAAAAGTTATTTATCTTGACCAAGTAACTTAGAATATAATATATTCCCATTTCGGTTGCAGGTTGCATGGACAGTCCCGCCTTGCATGATGTTAGGAGTCAGTCTAGCAACTCCACCATTGCAGGGGTGAGGGAAAGAGTGAGGGATCGCCTTCCACGTCGACAGCCAGATAAAGTGCAATGTTCGAGGTGTGGCAGGGATGCATTTTCATTTACACAGGTATCCTCATTACGAAATGAGCAAGTTACATCATGGTTGAAAACAAATGCTAAATTAAGTGACAGTGACATCATTTGTAAAGCTTGTAAAATTTCTGTTACAAAAAAACTAAAGAATGCGCAATATACACCAGAAAAATCAAGAAAGAAAAAAAGGTTGCCTTGTGCTCTTGAAGATTTTGGTAAGTGCAATGCAACTTCTTCACACAACATGAACTGCCCTGAAGAAATATTTAATACTTGTTTTTCTGTCAACGCAACAACTGAGTCCATGGATGTCCCTCTTTGTAAAATACATTACAATTCCTTGTGGAAGTTCAGGTATGAAGGAAAATGTGGGGGTTGTTATGGGATTGTACGGCACGGGAAGAGATATAGTTGTTCATCTATGGAAGGTGGACTCGGTGTTGCAACAAAAATTTTACAAGCTCTACACAGTGATTGCTGTTTGTCAAATACTGATTATCTTTGTCAATCGTGCTACGATTTAGTTTTTGGAAAAGTAACGGCATTACGGTCGTTACAGGACATGAAAGCATCTTTCCTCAAAAATATAAGTACCTGCAATGTCACTGAAGAAACTGGGATAACACAACAATGCCTGCTCAAAGTATATATTTATGTTATTGACTCTTTCTTGGAGCATAAACCCATGCTGTTGGCCGACTTATATGAAATGTATACAGAGAATGTCAAAGCAGTTTTGACGGGCATTAAAGATATTGACATAAATTTTTGTTTGCGTACAGCTCGATGGCTATTAATTTCTTTGAAATGTACCTTTGGTGATTCACTTGATGTTCATCGGTTAGATGGAACCAAACACAGTACTCTTGTTCTGCATAATCATATTGATCTTAAAAAAGCCTTACACCAATTCTTGGCAAACAGTCGTTTACAACGGCTAAAAATGGAAGATCAAAAGAGTGAGTACAGCACTCAATCGTTGTCAGATGAATCAATTTCAGGTGTGTTCAAGGGCCACTCTAATGAAAACCTGGTCAAGTCATTGAAGTGCATTCTCCCAGAAGTTTATGCCAGGCTGAAGGTACAATCAAAGAGAATAACAGAGTTTTATAAGTGCAACATATTGAGTGTTGTTGACTTCAAATATGAAGAGTTATTGGGCATGATGGATCCTGTTGTTTTCAATTTGATTTGTTATTTAACAATGAGTGAGGAAGAACAGAAACATTTAGGAAATTTCCCCACTGACTCGTACTTGTTATCAAAAGGCCCTGGGAGCAATGCAAAAGGGCGCTTGAACAGACGCATCAACGTTATTCTCTTGATGCATTTTATTCTGAATGAGGAGAACAACTATCCATTTCACATAGTTTTAGCAAACTGTATACAGCGCTTATCTCATTCATCAAAATTGCTCCGATTGGCTAATCGAACAGGATTTTGTGTTTCCCGGGACAATCTGGATAGATTTTTAGAGGAAGTCAAACAGCAAAAATTAACAAGAAGTGCAATTTCATTTTCGAGTAAATCAGTATTTACCATTATATCAGTGGATAATATCGATGTTTTAGCTCCATATGCGGCAGTTGGCTCCCATGGTCAGCCTAGAAGTTGGCACGGAACTTCAATAATGTCTCAACAGCCAAAACCATCAGAAGCATTGTCAAGTATTGAAACATTGGTGAGAGATTCCTCTCAGTTTGAAACTATCAACATATTTGGGGATGGAGCTTGTCTGTATCATTGTATTGCTGTGTTTGGTGATAATCAGTTGTTAAACTGTAAACGAAATTCTTTTGGGATACCAATCGAAAGACGTAACCAGCAACAAGAAGATATGCTGTCAGGCTTGATCAGAAAAGGTGTATGTGACATTCTAGACTTGCACATTGAAATTTTGGAGATGTTACCTGATATAGTCAAGCAACATCTTCTAGAGGTCGATAGGCATACATGCTATTCAAACTTTGCAGATCGTGTGAGGGATAACAGGAAAAAGGGCACATATGCAGGACATCTTGAAATTTGTGCAGTTTCATATGCTTTGCAGACCATAATCCAAGTATACCAGAAAACAGAAATTGGATTAAAAATGATTGCAAAGTATCCCACAGATTCATCATGTATCGCAAACAGCAATCACATTTGCATTCTTTACACTCCTAGCCAAGTGACTTTATGTGGGCACTTTGATTTGTTAATGATGGAATCTTGCAAGATAGGTCAAACTGATATCTTTAATGAGGTTGCAATAGCAGATGGTTGTATATTTTCCAATACACAAACAAGTACATGTGGTTCAAGTTTTGGGGAACAGTTGAGTTTACTTCATTATTTCAGTAGTAATGATGATGTTATTGTGGAAAACATTGAACATACATTACCTGCTGATCTCCAATTTCAAGCCTTGAGTGGCTGTGACAATCAGAACATGTCTTCTTGGCATTTGACGTCTCCAGTTAGACACAAGTTGCGTAAACCTTCGACGAGGAGAAATGTGAGCAAGGAGTTCTCGGAGTTACTCATTCCCAAGGCATCTGAACTTGAAGTGCCAGTTTTCAAAACTTTCCTATTCAATCAGTTGCCACGTAATACATTTAATCTTGCAAATGTGGAGCAAACTGAAACTTTAGTCCTTGGACAAGAGCTCTTCACATATGTACTTCAACGATTTCCAAGTATATCAGAAATGGTCAAGGAAAGTGTTCCTGGCTTGAAATGCAAATTGGCTCTATCCACAGAGCCTTTCTGTGAAAAATCTAGTTTCAATTATATGTATGTTTTGAATGATAAGGCAGATTGTGCTGAAACGCTAAAGAAAATGCTTGGGATGCTGTACACATCATTTGATGTTGGTAAACACATCAATCACTTGGTGATTGCAGGTGATGGTGCCACTGTAAAGTTGCTCTCAGAGATCAAATATGAATATGGGGATTCACTCGGATGGGTAATTCCTTATCTTGGTGATTGGCATTTGCTTAAAAATTTCCAGGAAGTCCTAATGAAAATCTATTGGGATGCTGGTCTCAAGGAGGTTGCCAAACAGACACACAAGCAAGGTACCTTGCAAAAGCTTCAAAATTGTGGAAGTTTTAGGATGACACACCGGTTCATAATGCAAGTGTATGAGGCCATTTATGCTTATCAGTTTAAAGTCTTCCTTGACCACAGACATGAACAGTGTCACACTTCTCACTCGTCATTGACTAATGAAGAAATTATAAGTTCTTTATGCGACATCATTAAACGAGATGGGTTACACAAAAAGACGGAAACCCCAAATGATGTTGAGAATGAAAGTTTCAGTATTCATGTACTGCTAGCGGACTTTGACATTTTCTGCAAAGAAATGTGTGAGAAATATGAAACATTCAGATTTTGGCAAAGGTTCTTAAGACATGATTGTTTTTCATACGTACAGCTTTTTCTGGCAATTCGTCAAGGCAATTGGAATGGTAGATTAGCTGCTTTGAAAAGCATGGGTCATCTTTTCCATGCCTTTGATCGACATAATTATTTCCGTCTCATTCCTCTCCATTTAAGTCAAATGCATGCCCTACCAAAACCAGTACTAGAGCACTTTGAAAGAGGGGCATTTGTGTCTAGTATTAAAGGATTTTCATTTTCAAATGTCGCAATTGATGAAGCACACGAGATGCTTATAAACAAAGACTGCAAGAATGCACTTTCACATAGTCTCCCAACAGACATGGATAAAGTTTGTCAAACATTGGAGTACCAGTCAAAGTTGATAAATAACTTTGAAAACCAATTTAGTGATGTGAAATGTCAAACATATCAACGTGACCTGCTACCATCTGTCATTGCACATGAACTTGCCAATACCAAATTGTACTTCAACAAAATACAAGAGAGTGGTGTTTTTGATTCAGGTCAGTCACCGTTTTTGTTTCAAGCATTTTCGAATAAGGAGGCTTCCAAGCTCCAGCAATTCAATCTTCTTAATTTCAGAGATATTGGAAAAGAATCATTTGATCTGTGCGTTCAATCCAACATTTTGAAAGACTCTAGCGTGGAGAAGCCGAAAATCCGGAAGAAATATTTGCAAACTTTCACACCCAAAAAAATCACAAAAAGAAGTGTGAATTACATTGAAAAAGAAAAACGCTTAATAACCATGTGCTACAAACGTACCATAGCTCATTCACAAGAGACAAAACAGCCAATTGGAAAATTGTGCCAATTTTTTGAAACACCCAGATCAATTTGCACTGCTGAAGGCTTGCCATATAAGGGTTCTAAATCAGTGCTATATGACATGCTAAACAAACGTTACAGTGGCAATATTATCAGCAATGCTCTGTCATTTTCAGAAAGCGATAAGGTAGTATTGATAGCTGAGGGTATGAACATAATATATACATCACCACTAAGTTATCAGAAAACCTTTTATGAATATGCTGATATGTTATGTTTTCGTTGGGTGAAGCAATTTTTCAAGAAAGGCTACTCTGACGTGCGAATCTTATTTGATCAAGTAGATACACAGGGTACGTCCCCTAAATTGATCGAACGAGGTAGAAGAGATGGTAAACCACAAACAGACCTTGAGCCATACGATGACATACAAGACAACACTAAGCTTCCTGGTACCAAGTGGATGACATTTCTCAAAAATAGACAGAATAAAAGGCTCTTGTGCAACTACATATCTAATAGATTTGTAAAGATAGTACCTGGTTTCCTAACCCACTCTGAACAGCGGTTTGTAACTTCTGGTGGATTTACTGCAAATTCTGAGTACACTGGCATTATGATTACCATGAATGAGCAGACACCATACATGTTGAATAACCATGAAGAGTCTGACACCCAAATGTGGCTGCATGTCAAGGACTCACTTTGCTCCATTGTGCACATTTCGTCACCAACACCACGAAGTAGCACTCATGTACACACAGCGAATAGTTTTGATTTGAAGATAAACGCGTTTGAATGTTTGCAAGTTATTATCCCGCAAATAAAATGTGAATTGAAAACCTGTTTGGGATTTATATAAAGTACTACATTAAAACGTTGTGAATGTGTTACTTATGTTTTCATGGGTTAATTAATTAACTGATTGAGCGCGCGTACAATTCATGTACACTGTAAAATGTCCGTGTTGATGTACGTGTGCGTGTACCCCTGGGGACGAGAGTAGAGAGTTACTTCGTGGAACTACACAGACATGCAAAGTGCTCAAAATCGTTTTCACGAAGTAACACTCTATAGAGTGCTACTTCGTGAAAACGAACAATCCACCAAACCGCGTTATTTTACTTACAC
This sequence comes from Crossaster papposus, assembly GCA_037893245.1. Classification (NCBI taxonomy): domain Eukaryota; kingdom Metazoa; phylum Echinodermata; class Asteroidea; order Velatida; family Solasteridae; genus Crossaster; species Crossaster papposus. Next base: position 2,000,292 of record JBAIAA010000246.1, read on the forward strand.
TCATTAACCTAATTACCATAATAATTAACTTTTTAAATTGTAGAATTTAAAATATAATAGTTTTTGTCTTACTAATATATTTAATGCATTAAAAAAATTTTTTTTTTTTTTTTTTTTTACTGCATGGAAGTATGGTCGAGTGCTACTTCGTGGTGTCGGTGACGATTTATTCTATTGATAGAGATATCGCCATGATTGGTCTGCCATTACCGATATTTGATAAAAGCATTATTATTCAGTTTCGTGCTAAGCCAGGCGACACAAAGTTCCTCCATCTAAACAAACTGAAGGATTGTCTTGTTAGAGATCCCGACCTTGCTGTTCTTGTTGAGAGTGGATGTAATGTTTCTAAAGTCATTCAAGTTCTCTTTATCTGTAGTGGCTGCGACTTTGCGTCTTTCTTTGCTCGCTTAGGAAAGCGTTCATTTTTCAACACTTTTTTCCAGTATGCATCTTTCATCTGTGGGAACTCGGATGGCGGTGTACCTGGACAGTTATCAAATACAGACACCCAAAACAATGTTGAACAAGGTTTACTGGCTTTTTATCGTTTGGTGGGATGTGTGTATTTTTCAGCTTACAGAAGTTGTCTTCACAAGTACACTTCTCCAGTTGAACTTTATCGAAGCTTAGATACTCAATCAATATACACCCAACATTCAAAATTTGTGGAAGTAATTAGGAAGGCTACTTGGAAGGGTACCTATGAAGATGAGTTACTTCCATCTGATGCTGCCCTTCGCTTCCACTGGCTCAGATCTTGTTGGGTCAGCACAGTGTGGGGTCAAGCTCTGATGCCAATTTTCATGTACCCTGATGTTTCAAAGTTTGGTTGGAAAGTTATAAACGAACCTTTTACTTTGGAAGTGGTATGGGATACAGATGAGAATGTACAAACTATCCGCTCTAATGTAAAGTTTTTAACAAGAGGTTGTTCTTGTTCAAAAAGTTTCTGCCGTACAAAGGTCTGTGCCTGTAAAAAAGGCTAGCCGTTCATGTGGGCCGGGGTGTTCTTGTAAGGACTGCCAAAACATAACAGTCACGGTTATTAATGAACATGAAGAAGAAAGCTCTGTACGAGATGAATTTGACGAGGTTATCAGTGACAGTAGTTCTACCACAAGTGAAAATAGTGTTGAAAATAATGATTCATTTGTAAGTGCTGATATTGGTTTTATTTTAAGTGATGATGCAATATTAGATGAGAGGCAGTTTGAGGAAAACACATCCCTCATTGATGAGACTGAGGAAGATGCTTTCATGGGAATCATTTTATGATTTCATTTTTTAATAAATATTTTACAGGGCGAGTTAAAAAGAAGGTTATTGAGATTAATAATTTTTTCCCAAAATCACGATTATTTTATTCAACATTGAACTGCGTATTAAAACAAGCATATTCTCCCACACATCGTAAAGAAAGATTCACTGAAATTGATGCTAAGGAGCACATTTTTAATACGCAGTTTAATGTTGAATCAAAAGAAATCATGATTTTGGGAAACAACCATTAATCTCAATACCGGGTAACCTTCTTTTTTTTAATCACCCTGTAATGCAGCTGATGCTTTTCTTTTGGCATACATCATATTGTGCCTTTTGAAAAAACAAAGATATAAACCTTTTTTTTTTAATGTTTTATACATGAACATGGGCGTTTTAACTAAATATAAAGTTTTTTACATTATTTAGAGTCAGTAACTTGCCTTACAGAATGAGGATCTCTACTTTTTAAATCAAATGGTTTTGATGTTTTCATTACCCAGTTTTAATTTATTTTATAACAGAAAACACAAAGTAGTAATTGTTTTATTTGTAGAAGTACTCAATACTCTCAACATCTGTATGCATTAATTTCAGTTACATTCCATTGTTTTGTTAAACTTATATCAGTTGCCAGATCTGTTCCTTGCCTTTGTATGTTTTACTTTCTATATATTTTAAACCATATACATTTTATTTCACATTAACCAAGTGGAACTGACAACACACACGGGTAAAATGTTAACCATTCCTGTATTCAACAAATATTTATTTCTATATGAACAATGGTTCTGTTCCCCATGCAGACAGGGAACATTGTACTGTAGTATTTACCAACGATTGCCAAAACGTACGAGTACATCTATGCAATAACGGGTTCTTGTCACATGTACATTGTATGTTTAACTTTTTTTTGTTTCTTTGGTTGTGTAGATTGTGATATTTACATGTACTAGCGGTGACATTTAAAGTGCATTATTTTTTATAACTCAGTTGAGTTTTTTACAGAAAATCTCGGGTGCTATAATTTATTTAGTTGAGTTTGTTTTCGTTTTAATTTGTTTCTATCAGTAACAAAGTGTGCTAGCAGTACTAGTAACATGAAGTTGAATGTAAACTGTTGAAATAAAAAATACATTGTTGTATTGCCAAAGAAGAAAGACTCAGTGAATGTTTTAAGTGTTGCGTCGATACTAGAAAATGCAGATATTTTTAATATGAAGAACGTCACTCCTTTATCGAAATGAGTAAATAAATAAGATTACAAAATGAACTTTTTTTTGTGTAATAATAATATAGTATGAAAGTTTATCCCATCCCGAGAAGAGTTCCATACACGATCAACACTTATTTTTACCTACGGTGATCTACAACTAGCCATGAAAAGCAATGTCCTTAAAAGTCAAATTTATCAGTGAGAAAATAGAAGCCTTTACTTAGAAAACACTTAGAATTTTTCAAAGCATTCTCATAGTGTTTGTGCACAGGGTGTCAAGTGTTGTCCGTGTATGTATGGAACTCTTTCCGATTTTTTTTTTCAAATTAATTTGGGGGCATCGATTTCTTAAGAAAATCACCCGGTGAAAAGGCCTTTGGCTTTGTAGAATTAGTATTATTGTCTGCAAAATCTGTCATGATTTGTGTGTTTTCATCACGCGAGAATTTGCTCGAACTGTCGGCAAACGGAATGTCGGTCATTTCGTACCCAAGTCATTTCGTACCCAAGTCATTTCGTACCCAAGTCATTTCGTACCCAAGTCACTTCGTACCCAAGTCATTTCGTACCCAAGTCATTTCGTACCCAAGTCAATTCGTACCCACGATTATTGTGACATAAAACAAGTAAATTGAGTTTGTAATTTCCTCGTATTGATGAGTGATTAATGGGTTTTCTTTGTGTTTTTTTCTTGTAGGACGAGTCGCAAGGATATAACAAGATCTTGAGCACTGTTTTCATTTGAATTGTTTCCCCTTATCCGTCGACGTATCCCCTTTCAAAAACCCGGAGATGCCCTCTATTTAATATTTATTAAACAAAATATTGGATGTGGTTTTTATATTAAATAAAATAATAATAAAAATATTCATAGTTGTCAAAACCTATTGTTTTTTCCCATTATTGCAATTGTTTGTCCCTTTTTATTGCTTCTTGTGTATTGTTATTAATTTATATAATTTTGTTCTCCCATTAATTATTTATTAATTATTTGATTTCATATTAAATATCAGAACAATTTTTTCTTCCTTTATTTTTTCTTCCTTTATTATTTTTATATTTTGGGGGGTACATGGCCTGATATTTATCTCTTTTGTAGTTTTGTTGGTCCTGAAAAGGACCGTTTGGTTTATGGTGTGCCTCTTACAGGCATGGTCCTGAAAAGGACCGTTTGGTTTGTTACAAACATGGCCCGGTGAGATGTTTGCAGGCTCCCAGTAGGTTGGATGTGGTCAGACGTCGGGCTTCGTACTCGTCCCAAAGCCGAAACACCTTGCCTTGTATCTGCCGATACATCTTCCGTTGGTTTCGGCACAGCCTGGACTCCTTCACCAGCTTCAGCTGCACTGTGACAAATCTGGACTCTGTGTGTAGCAGCCTCACCACATTGTAAAATTGGACGGTGTGACGACCTGCCCGTCCGTTAAGTCGCCGATGCCACCCTTCCACATCGTTGTTTGTGCGGATGCTCCGCATAAACACGGACCAGTCACTGGGATGCCAGGTGGTGCTCTCCAGCCACGTTGTCCTGATGTAACTGCAGAGGTCCTTGATGATTGGTTGTCCTGCTGCCCGGATGTTGAGCTCTTCAAAGGCTGGTTGGATGTGCTCATGAGGTAGGAATGGAAGTGACATGAGCTGGCCGATGAAGTCTCGTACTCCGTCATTGGTAACATAGGCCACTGCCAAACCGAGTGCCTGACACTTTCTCCAGACTGCCTGCGTCCAATGAAACAGGCAGCCCTTCACAGAAATGTCAGGAAAAACGATTCGGAGAGCGGCCCACATCCCAACTTCGAAGTCGACTACTACCTCACGAACGTTGGCAGCACGGGATGGTAACCTCTTTCGCAGGGCCTTAAGGACTTTCCGGTAATCTTTCTTCCTTCGCCGGGACATCAACACGAAAGCTAGTGGCACCTGTTTCAGTCCGCCGGTTTCCCCCTTGACAAAAGCGTGGACGGAAAACAGTTGCACGAAGGTTTTCAGCTGCTTCGATTGGTACATCGAAGTTGATCTCGATGTTGAAACCCGCAGCCAGGACGTCTCCGTTCTCCATGATGTCTTGGTCCATGTCTTGGTCTTGATCTTCGTTCTCCTCGATCTCCATCATGTCTTGCTCTTGGTGCAGGGTGCAGGGTTCACACATCCAAACCTCCAGCCTGGATGGGTCCTCACGGATCTCAAGGTACTCCTGGTGGGTAAAACCCGACCGACAACCAACATGCTGCCATACCCGACAACGGTCGCACTGGAACGCATGCTGATTCGAACGAACAGCCTTCTTGCAGATGAGACAGGGAAACTGGATAGGCATATTGGAACAGAACTGGAATAATGACTTGACTAGACTAGAATCTTGTCTTCAATGGTATAATCGGTACGCAGACACCTTTTATACAGATCAGAAGGATTCCGAGTAAATATTTATCAACCAATCAGGTCTCCAGTTCAACCAATTACCCCCCCCCCCCCCCCCCCCAAGTGTTCTATCAAAGACGCCGCCAAAATAAGGAAAGCCCGTACACCGCAACTTGATTGTGATACATCTCTAGTGATGTCGCCGACATCCGGCGTCACCGGCGTGCATCACAGGCACGCATCACAGGCACGCGTCGGTTGCCTGATTAGTCCTATTGTTGTTCCAAAGGCCTAGTTAATTTTGACGCCGTACTTAATTTACAACACAATTGTCCACCAAGAAAGAATGATTGAGTACGAAATTACTTTTATATAAATTAATAATAATACAAAAGAAGCACTAACAAGAAGATTTGTCTGATATTTAATATAAAAATCAAATACAATAACTTGTTTAATAAATATTAAATAGACACCTCCCTTCCGATCCCTCATCCTTGTTTTCAAAAGTTCGGACGATCAACTGTTGTTTTATTTTACTTGGCCTTAATCCACGTCGATAAGGGGAAACAATTCAAATGAAAACAGTGCTCAAGATCTTGCGACCCGTCAGAACCCGTCCTTCAAGCAAAAGAGAAAAAAATAACTATTATTAACATCAATCACTCATGAATACTCAATTTACCTACATGTAATTGATTTCGTGGGTACGAATTGACTCGGTACGAAGTGACTTGGGTACGAAATGACTTGGGTACGAAATGACTTGGGTACGAAATGACTTGGGTACAAAATTGTGGGTACGAAATGACTTGGGTACGAAATGACCTGTTTGCGTCAAGCTGCCTGGTTATAAATAAAGGCAGTGGGACAGTGGCTATTGTTACGGCAGTCGGTCTTTTGGCTTCTTTTGACCCGAAACTATTGACCATAACGAGTTTCCACAAGTCGGTATGATACAAGGGCAGTTATACAAGGTGTAGCCTAACGTTAGGCATGGATTTATTCGCAATTTCTGTTCAATTTACTAGATCATAGTGGAGCAGTTGGCACCCATTCTGAAAATCGCACGGCATGCCGTAACAATAGCCAGTTTAACTGAGCGCATTGTTACACCTCGTTGTCACATGCATGTGTTAATACAAATACGAGAGCGATTGGTGTCTCCTCATCAGCACGCAGCCACCGTACAGCTTGTGCCATGACATAAAACAGTCGCTGCGCCGCGCGCTTGTTGTTTACCACCGGTCGATACACTTTGACCTGTTACGTCACTGACATCCACGATATGATGCGCGCGCACGTCACATTCTCTCCTGGTTGTGAACAGCAACTGTGCAGTAGTCGCTCGAATACTGGGTCGAATTTCCTTGATTTGCAAGCAAATAATTGATCGTGAGTACCCCCGAAGACCACCCCGACGTACTTGGACACACATGGAAGGCTGTTTGGGTGATTTTAAGGTATTTTGTTAGGTATTTGTGTGGATTGGGGCGACTTTTTGAATCACATTTAAGAGATTAGGAATTTAACGCGTTAACGTCCTCGGCCTCTAGTAGCGCCAGATGATGTCCAAATGTTAAACAAGCGATAACTAGAGGCCAGTAACTCGGTCTAACTTTTATTGTGTTTTGATTAAATTTATTAGTTTCTATTATAAGCAGAATCTGTACTACTAGATGACGCAAGATAAACCAAATATTTGCTGCTTAAACTGAACGAGCCATAAACCAATTTGGTGATCCCTGTGGAGCATTTCCTCAGGAAAAACACAATGTCTTGTTTGGGAGGCAAATTTGTTTGCACCAACACCACCACTTGAAGCATTCAATGTGTGTGTATACCTAGCTTGTTATTTTGTCCTAGACCATCACCATTCTTAATTCTGCTTTTGTTTATTTTCTTGATGGTTCTTAGGTTCTGAGGATATTCAGAATTCAAGCACAGGTAAACTCCATCGTTGACTTTCTACACCACCATGGATTGTGTGCACTAGGAAAGATGAGCATCTCATTTTCTTCCCACTACTTATTTCTAGCAGTGGAGGAAGGTTCATTCTCCAATACAAGCCTCTCCAAGTCCATCAGCCAAAAGAGGGAGAATCTCACTTTATGCTTGCCAGCCGTGTTGTTATAAAGGATCTTTGACAATATAGAGACTAATTGCACAGGTATATTCTGAAAAAGCAAAGCTAAAGATCTGTGCTGAGTGTGCTCACTTGCTCACCCAAATCTCCCAACTTTGAAGAAAAACAATTCACTTCCTATTTATGTTGTTTACACTGGAACAGCATGGAATTATTGGAACAGGTCCTGGTCAACTTAACTCAACTCTCTTATTTATAATGCCTATGCCTGCACTAAAAATGACAGTTGGTATTTGTTTATATGCTGGGGAAAATTATATTTCAAATAATCAATTGTCAGCAGTAGAAAGTCTTGAAGTATAAAATGTAGGCCTGACAATAATAATGTTATTTATGAAGTGCAAACGTTATGTACATAAATTTAAATGCACTGTAAAATGATAAAACCAGATTCATTAAAATATTAAAAGGCAAAAATCCAGGTACATCACAAACTACTATTACATCAAGAAAAACAACATGTTTTTAAGGAATACAATTTTTACAACCTATCAATCAGAAGCGATTTGAAAAAGGTTGGTTTTGAGCAGCCTCTATTTGAGGCCTCAATCTATTTAAAAAAAACCACCTAATCCTGGCATGTCTTTAAATTTGTGAAAACTTACTTCGAAGGAGTTATTATTGTTTTAGAATGGTACTGGTGGTAGGGGGTTTCAATAATATATATTCCCATTACAATTTCAAAATTTAAATATTTTGTTGTTGTTTTTAAAATTTAACATTGGGATTTTTTTTTGCAGTTTTGTCTTTTAATCTGTATGAGCACTTATTTTTTAATTATATTCTCAATTTAATCTTTTGTTTAGTTTTATATTGAATGATTTGTAATTATGATGCCCTGTCTTAATCTAAATGTTAATTTTTCCATGTTGTAACCTTTTTGCCAAATAAACCATCAGTAATAATACATGGTTGACAATTGACAGAAAATGACAGAAACAGCATATTAAAGGAGTGCATCTTACGTTTAGATCGAATCTGCAGATCAAATCGTAAAAAAAAGAATTACAAGGTCTCTTCCCGAAGTAAAAGTAGATTCCGTTTTTAGCAATAGCGATGCAAACAAATTATTTTGAATAATGAGGCATTGGCCCATCACCTACCACCACCACCCCCCCCCCCCCCCCCCCCCCAAAAAAAAAAGTGGATTGTTTGTTATTGAAATATTTAAATTGTGCCCAAAACAAAACCTTTTCCAGAAGTTTACAGACGCGGTTACGAAATAGGAAAAGACAGATTTTGGTTGCGTGAATAAATGGCATATGTATAAAAGTTTACATTTATTTCTGGATACGTCTATTGTCCCCGTAGTGAAAGCAGGCGCAAAATAATATCGCTTCAGCCGTTTATTAGCGATGTTTCGATCCATAGGCCGGTAACTCAACGAAATGTAACGAAGCATCACGAATGGCATAGAGTCGCGAAGCCAGCCGAAGCCTCCCGAAGCCTCGGTGTTCCAAAGCTTCAAGGAATCAAGGCTTGTCGCGGAGTAGACCACAGGGCATGGCCGATTATCTTGCGCCTTCTTGACGCATATCGTGAATCTATATAAATTTTACCTTAAACTACTGAGGAAGTTGTTGGGAAACTCACAAATAAAATCCCCAAACGGTCTGCGAACCAGTACTCGATAAAATCTCAATTTAAAATTCATGTTTTCCAACGACCAATCAACGAGGCCCTTCTGTCGTGGTGCGGCACGTTTGTGCGAATTGTGGGAAAATGGACCAATAGCGGGCGTTGTAAAATAGAGCGAGCGTAGGCGCTGTTGACACGAGCTGCTCAGATGATAGCGATTTGAACAAGAAAAAGTATATTATGCACGGTTCAGATGCAGATTCCACGGTTTTGTTGTTCTCTGAAAAGAGTTTAAAACAATTCCACGCTTGTGCCGGTAGGTGGAAAAATGTATCCAAGCAAAAATCGCCGAAAAAGCGGAGATGATCATATTGGCATTCCAATCGTACACGCACTGGTTGATGTACCGCAGGACTCCGCACTGTCAACAGTACGTGATGTAGTTGAGTATATGCCGTTAAAAAAAGAGAACAGAGGTGGAGTTTGGACAAAAAGACCCGAACAACTGTCCTTGACAAACATTCACAATGCCAGACGCTAACTGTAGGAAAGCTTCTGGAAGCAGCGAGGAAAAAAGAAAATCAGTGGCTGCTCTCACAGATCGAAGGGAAGGATCTTATCACCACAGAAACATTGTATCACACAGTCTGCTTTCCATCTGACTCTCCCTAATATAAATTCAGCTGGAAATGGGCAAAATGTTTGTTATAACAGAATTGTGTATTAAATGTAAATCGGTACGAGTTGTTGTTCACCCACTCACAAGTACATTGTTAAAGACATGGACAAATTTCAGTTTTACCGTCACGAATAAACATGTATCAAAGACTAAAGCTAAAAAAAAACTCTGGTCGTGTATATATTTTTTTCATACAATTTACATTTAGATTTTTAACCCCCCCCCAAAAAAATAAAAAATTAAACAATTATAATACAAAAATCAAACAATAACAATAAAAAAATGACACTATTAAAAAGTTCAAATTATGGCAATGAACAAAATTTGTAGTAAGACATTAAAACACATCCTAATTCCTCTTTAATCGAATTTTGTCTCTGTAGATTCCCTTTTGAGCAAGCAACTGCAATAAGCAATCTTTTCCCATTTCCAATCCTGGTCAATAGAGGGCGCCCGTTATACACAGGTGATTAAAATGCAAATATTTAATTAACTGGTGAACATTTAATTGGGGATTTTGGTTTTTCGTGATCCACATGATCCCGCTAACAGACTGCAGTGATTCCACTTAGATTCAAGAGGTGCGCCAAGGAAATTGATTTCTGAGCACATTTTGCAGCCATGCCCTGTGGTCTAGAGCCTCATGATGAAGACGAAGCCTCATAAATTGAAGCCGGAGCCCAAGCCAAAGCCGAAGCCTGGAGGTTTGGAAAAGGGCCTAGAAACGTGAAACCCAAATAAAAAAAGCGACACGTTTGTATTGACTATTGCCTTGGACTCCACGTTTTTTCATCGAAATTCTTCGGAACTGAAGGTGCTGTGTTTGCAGAATTTGATGTAAATGAGCATGTGTAATTACTAAAACAGAAAAACGATAACATTTATTGATTCATTGATTTGAAATGCAACCGCGCGTGTCCTAGTACATGTGCAGCCTATACGTGTGCGCCCCGGTACGGTATATGCTGCCCTATAGATACGGGGCGGACATCCGGGAACTGTCAGAAAAACGCGTCATAATACGTACACCGCGCCGGTAACGATGATCTCGCGCGCACTAGTCTTGTATCATCATCATCATCATTCACGCACGAAGTGCGTATGCACATGGCGCCCTAGATCGCCACACCACCTTCCTCCATTCGCCTCTGTCCTGCGCCAGTTGGGTGGCGCCCTCTACTGTTAGTCCTAGAGTGCCCAGATCCTTTTTGAGCACTGAGATCCAGGGGTGCGTTCCACTTACGCGAACGTTGCCAACGTTGGCCAACGTTAGCGTTGTTCGCGTGAGTGGAACGCAATGTTCGCCAATTATGTTGGCGAACGTTAGCGAAAACGGCGAACGACATTTCGAGCTGTTCGCTGTTGGCCAGTGACGTATTTTAAAGATGGCGGAGAGGTAAGCAGACGACAGTTTTCTTGTCACTGAAATTGAAATGTTTATAGACTATAGTACGTTTCATATTCCACGGGAATTTTTGTTTGAGAATTGTTTGATTTTGAAAATAATGTCCACGAAAATAAAGCACAAGGTATCGGCTGTATTGTATTCATAGAAAACAAGAAAAAAATGTGTGGCTATGTAGTATTGTTATGTACGCATTGATTGTCGTCTGCATCGATATCGTGTCACCCCTCATACACAAATTAATAAACTAACGATAAACGTTAGGCTGGTTTTATGAGATTATTTCCTTTCTCTTACTCGATATGTATTTCTTAAACTGTTTTAAATTGGCAGTGGATATTCATTATTATACAATGTATTTTGCAATTGTTAGTTATGGGCAAAATGTATTCAAAATATTTAGCTTGTCAATCTCATGCAGGTCTAACCTATTTTTAACTTTTTGTTGCAATCTTTCATTAATTAATTCAATGTTTTGTTATAAAGCATAAAGCATGGTTAGGACCACAGACATTTTTGTAGGAAGGGAAGCCACATAAAAAACATTTAGAAGTTTACTATCACTACAGTATAGGCCTACAACAACTTATTCCCCCCCCCCCCCCCCCCCCCAACACCCCCCCCCCCCCCAAAAAAAAAAAAAAAATTATAATAAAAATTATAAAATAATAATAGGCCTAATAATAATAATAATTTATATAACCCCAATAAGTTGACACTTCATAAGATTGTGTATAAAACTTACCCTAACCTAGCCCTTGTACCGAAACCTAACCTAGCTTTTACACCCTGACCTAGACCGAGTTACTGGCCTCTAGTTATCGCTTTTTGAACATTTGGACATCATCTGGCGCTACTTGATGATGTCCAAATGTTAAAAAAGCGATAACTAGAGGCCAGTAACTCGGTCTAACCCTGACCTAACTTTGACACCCTGACCTAGCCCTATCTTTAATACACCCTAACCTATTACTTTAACCTAATCTTGCAAAATAATAGGGCGAAAGTTATAATGTCGCCCTAATAAGGTTTGACGCCCTGTTATAGCAAAATTAATAAAAAAAACGTTGATCATTCCCAGAAAATGTAAATAGCAAAAAATAATTTAAAAAGAAATTATAGCAAAAAAAGGTCAATACATGTACTTTATGCTGGAGAATGATTACCGCATTTCAACTGTTTTTGTTCCCCTTATGTTCAGTTACTACAAACAATTATGCATTAAACTGCCAAATGGGTCAGAGACAACGGTGGTGGTGGATCAGCCAACTTATGTTGCTGCTGTTGTAAATAATGGTGAGTACAGCATAAACATCTCGTTTTGAAATGTTATACAATATGGGCCGAAAGTGAAACACATATTGAAAAGTATTGTTATTTTTTTTAATAGATATTATACACTAGGGAGAACCATTATCTTATAATTTGTAAAACACTGTAGATAATTATACCCAAATGTGCAATAGTATATCTTTGTGTAATATTTAATTTCACTGCTTTTATTTACAGATGTATCTTTGTGTAATATTTAATATCACTGCTTTTATTTACAGATTACTCCGTACTGCAAAAGATCATACAGAATGTAATGCAGCTTCCTGTACTGGTAAAAGGTCAGTAAAAAAACAACCACTTGAACAAAACAACTTATTTTTACTCATGAGTCGTAATGAGTGACTCAATTTTGTGACATAATGAGTTGTCATTAGGTCAAGGTAGAGTCGAGGCGAGTCACAGTTTGTGGTCGAGTCAATTCGTGTCACTGATATTACAACACCGTCTAATAAAGTTATTATGACACTTGGGCAACCTTTGTTTTTCACAGTTTAATTTTTACCATTTCAGCTTCACAACCTGTGATACTGTAGTAATTGTTTAGAGACTCAACCCATTTGCCTATTTGCCCAGATGTGCAGGATAAAACCCCATGCTCTAGTGAAACCCTGTGCTCCAGTGAAACCCCATGCTCCAGTGAAACCCTACAAGACGATACCCCATGCTCCAGTGAAACCCTACAAGACGATACTGCACCTCCACTGGAGGACACACAAACCTCCAAAAAGCAGAAAGGTAGCTGCAAATGCATGTTGAAGCTTTCATGCGTGTGAAAACCATTTTTCTGCTATCCTGCATAGGACTTAGTCCAACCAAGTATTTTACGTTGTTATTTGGAGCCATCTCCGAACCTGATATTTGTGAACATATTATCATATGTGCGATGTCATTTTGAGCAGAAATGTGAACAAAGCTGCTGATTGGTTGGTACCTGTAAATGTCAGCTCAAGCTGACCCTGTTGCTATGGATTTACATGTATCCTCTAATCACATCGGAGCACGATATTACATGGACTACATAGAAGTTGGATTTTGTCAAAAGTCTTTTTTTTTTGCTTTTTTATTTATGTTTTGATTTGTTCTTCCACAGAAAATAAATTTAAGTGGACGAACGCGAAGGCATTGCTTCTTATAGAGTCTTACCATTGCTTGAAAAACAAGTTTGAAAGCAATGCCATACGAAAGAAGCAAGCCTGGAAAATGGTCGCAGAGAGGATGAAGGCCAAAGGAGTAGATGTAACTGGATCTCTTTGTGATGAAAAGTGGCGAAGCCTAAAGTACAGGTTTGTGAATTGATTTACAAATATTGTAATAATGCAGAAAGTTTTTTTGTTAATAAAAAAGTTCTTTGTTTACAAAATTATATCTGATCAACCTGATTTTTTAATGGTGATGTAATTAAGTGTTGTACTATTTAAATGTTAAAACACTCAGGGGACATTTTAAGATGTACTGCAGTGATGTCTGGGGGAACAGCTCAACAAATACAATATAGACACCCTTTTTCAGCTATGAACACTTTAGTCAGTCATGATAGGCCATAGGATAAAGTTCATTCCAGAATAAATGTGCTGATCACACTCCAGTAAAAAAAGGTCTTATTTTGTCTGCACAGATACCAAGTCATTCATGACAATAACCAGAAGACTGGTAGAGGGAGGAGGAGGGTGGGATCTGTATGATGCCATGGACGATATCTTGGGGGGTGATCCTGCTGTTGAACCGGTGACATTAATCACCAGTCGCAACATCATTCAGCATTCATCAAACATCCCATGTAAACTACCAGCAGAGCCTGGAGATGAGGCTAAGGAACCTGATGCTGAGGTACCGGTACATGCAGTAACAGGATTAGTAATTATTCATTGGTGAATAGTGTGCTGAACAAACTAAAAATTGCATGCCCTACAATTGTCTGATTGAGTCTTGCAGTTAATCAGTTTGCCCTGGGATTATTTTCACATCACTGAGCCGAGCCACGGGAGTATTTTTAATGAAACTCGATCCGAGGCGGGTTCAAGCCGATGGTACCGGGAAGCACCCCTACGCATTTCCGACCTTGCTCGCTGCTGACAGACTTTTATGGCCTTGCTCGTGACGTGTTTATGCGTCATCCATTTTGAATCTGGGGAAAACTTTGCGTGTATACGTCCTCCGGCGGGAACTGGTTAAAGAATAGACAAATTGTACATTAATTCTGTCTGTGTACAGATTGATCTGTGCTTAAATAACAGTATAGCACGGGAGCACAGTACCAGTTTTGAATGTAATGTACACATGTACGTTGAAAAAATATTAACCCTAACCCTCCTCAATCTTCAAGGACCCTCACTGCAGTTTGAGGAATTTTGAGGATTTAGGACGGTTTTTTTTGTTAAATGAGGATTTTGGAGGATTGAGGTTGAATAGATTAGATAGATATATATATATATATATATATAGATTCAGCGTTTGCGTTTCCTCTTTATGTTTTATCTAAATTCTTGACTCATCTTTGACTAAAAAAGGCTACAATGAGTCAATGTCCCATTTGTATTTTCTAATTTTGTTTCCATCTCATTTCTGTTACATACTGAACTACTAGCACTCCACCCCTTATTGAGGCTAATAAGAGATGCCAGTGAGATTTTTACCAAGAGCCAAGATTCATGCTTTTGCCTAAAAAACTTATTTTTCCTGGTTAATGTGAAGTCAGGCTTGCTAAGCAGTTTATACATATATTTTAAATGCAGGCTACCACCGCAGCAGCCCGCAGTGTGCCAGAGGTGATACCAGCTTCAAGGAAAAGAAAAACCTGCAGTACTGCCAACCTACTCCAGGAATTGCAGCAGTCCATTTCTACCAGATTAGAAGCAGTAAGTGATGAGCAGAAGAGGGCAAATGATATTCAAGAAGAACGAAACGGGTTGCTGTCTGAATTTAATGCTACTCTTAAGCATTTCCTAAATAAGGACCATTAACCCTAACCGGCTAGGAACATCCCCAATCCATCCATTTTTTTGCATTTGTTCTGGGGGGGGGGGGGGGGGGGGGGGGGGGGGGGGGGTGGGGGGTGGTGGGGTGGTGGTGACCACTGTCTCAATCTACTAAAATTCTCTGTCAATCACTGCTATGGGTTAAAGGTAGGATACACCATTGGTAATTGCTTGAATTATCATTAATGGGTAGATTTGGGGGGTTGTATTTCATAGTAAATATCATTTAACTGACCTGTCCGAAGTTTTACAATCATGGATGCCGAGAAAAGCACGAAAAACAGCGTTTGTTTTCAACCGGCATTGGGCAGTTATTCTTATGTTATCTTTTTGTATAAAATTCTATTTTTCAAAATAATTACAGGATATCTAGCGCAATCATTTTGTTGGATGCCTAGAATCATTATTTACTTTCAAATGAGTAAGATATTTCTTAATAATTCGGTAGTAAATATTTTCGATATCTGCAAATGGTGTATCCTACCTTTAAGTCAGTACTGTAAAACAAAAAAATGAATGTTTCACGTTTGTGCGATGGTTAAAATAATTACATTTTTTCACCTCATCAAATTATTCTTTACATCGCACTCACGAACATTCATTATTTGTATACCAAAAGAGATTCTATACTAAGCCAGTCAAAAGACCAAATGTATGAATGAAGTGTTATACAATGTACATCTTTAAAATTCAGAATTTTTTCAAAATATGTATTCCTGTTTACTTGCGTGCATGTTAGATATTTTAAAAATTATTTATTCAATATTACATGTAGATGTCTTTGTTATTCAACGTTTTTAAGAACTTTAAGTGAAAACAAGAGGAAGAGTTAAAGTAAATTGAGAACTTTGCAATACAATTAACCAATTAGTTTTCATCCATTTCAGGGGTGAAAGTTGTGCAACATTTTCCCAATTAATATTCATGTCGTGGCTAGGGCTGTGCATCGGAACCGGGTACTCGAGGATCCGATTTCAGATTATGGAATCGAGTACCCGTAGCCAACTTTATAAACTACAGAGTAACTTTTTAGACGATGAAAGCGAAAGGTTTGAATGTCATTTGTTGGGAATTTTCAAAATGAAACCAGGCAACAAAGGAAAAAGAAAACATGTTACAAATTGATGACGCTCGCAAATTTGCAGTTTACCCCTTATTAACTCACTGATGTGTCAATATTATAGTGCAGACCTTTATGAACAAGCTGAAAAGAAAGTCAAATTTTGAGGTTGGGTTTCTTTAACGGGTACCCGGTTCCCAAACTACTCGTAAATGCACAACCCTAGTCATGGCGCTTTAACTTGTTCATCTTGAGGGTGGACTTCAATTTGACATTTACATGCCAATGCCTGCCAGCAAGTTCCTCTTGCGTTGAGCACTTGAGGATGCATCTTCATTAAACTCTGGTTGATTGCAATCATCATTTACCTCTGCGGTGGTCTGGGCATTCTCTAATTCAGCATCATCAAGCTTTTCATGGACAATAAGAAAATTATGTAAAATACAGGCAGCTGAGATGACAAATGGCACGTTTTCTATTTTAAACATGTCAATATGGTGCAGCCGCCTCCATTTGCACTTGAGAAGCCCAAACGCTCTCTCAATGTGAGAACGAGCTGAACTGTGGACATGGTTGAACTTCCTGTGTTCCTCTGTGAGTTTGCCATTATCTCGATAAGGCGTTATTAAATCAGTGCTCAAAGGGTATGCTGTGTCTGCAAGCAAGTGCATTGTTTGAGGAAGTGGGTTTTCATCCAGCTGAGATCGAAGGTCGCTTCGTCTGTATACCCGGGCATCGTGGACAGATCCAGGGAAACCACAGCAAATGTCTGTAAAGTACAGGTCACTTGTACATGTAGCCTGCAGCTGGATACTAGCATACCCTTTTCGATTGATGTATGAGGCCCTATTGTTCTTGCTGTTGGGTGCTCTTACTGAGATATGGGTGCCATCAAGACAACCTACAGTTCCAGTTAACCCTGTTTTCCTGTGAAACTCATCTGCAATGCTTTGCAGTTTTTCAGAATTGGGCCACCTAACATATAACTGACGAAGTGCCTGGATAGATTGCACAAAGTCGAGAAAGATGCGATGCAGTGTGCTTTTTCCCATGTTAAAGAGGTTACCAACACACCGGTAACAATCCGGGTTGGCTATCATCCACAAGGAGGCATAAAGCCTCTCTTCCAAGGAGTGCTCCATTCGGTCAGTAATGTGTGGCCTCAATTCTGTACACAGGGCCTAAAGAAAGAATGTATACATTCATGTTTAAGATAGTGAAATTGTCAGTTAACATGACTGGTGTTCTGATTTTAGGAAAAACAATCACTATGCAATAAATTTTTCTGTCTGTAATAAGTAGCAACAACCTCAGTAGAAGCGCTATGAAGTGTAGTCCCGGCCATGTGGCCCAAATACTTCCTCTGTATTGTGAGCCACACAGCAGCCATAATGTAAAAAAAAAAAAAAAAGGCTACATGGATGAAGAAAGGCTACAAAAACCTAATTTAAGCATTTGTTTTCTTTTAAAAAATAATTCTAGAATTACTGGGATTGTTAATGTTTTAATACTTGGGGATTCTCGATATATTCAGATGTTTAACTACCTTGTAATTTCGGAGGAAACAGAAGAAAACAAATCGGTTTGTTTTATGCTAAAGTGAACAATTGTCTCTAAAATTACCAGATAGCTAGACTTCTGAAGATCAACGATCCCCAAGTTTGTAACATTAACAAGGTCAGTAACTGTATTTTGGTTTTTGTAGCCTTTCCTTATCCATGTTCATCTTTTTAGGAGTCCACCATTTTTACATGTAGCTCACAATACAGAGGAAGTCCAGTATTTGAGCAACATTTATGGGACTACATGTATGCGAGTGTTGATGTCAGCTAATTACCCTGAATTTCTTTTTTTCTTAGAGAACAAATGGATGTCATAGTCAATCAATTAATCAATCAACATTTATTCCCATAGTGCCATATAAAATGTAAAAAGAGAAAAATACTAAACAATACATTATATTTCAATTAAAATGTATTCAATATAAATGTTCAGTCTAAAATGAGTTAAAGTTGATGTGTCGGGATTTTAAATTTTATTTTAATTTGCATGGCAGTAGTAGTAGGCGTAGGCCCATGTTAAATTTCTTAGATTCTTTTTTTTTATTTAAATGTTGGCTGTCGGCTTTTGGATTTTAATTTTCAAATAAAACAAACGGGCATTAATACATTTGGTTGTGTTTAGTTTTATCTGTGTTTCAAACAATAACAGCCACGTACGTACCCCCCACCCCCCCCCCCCCCCCCCCCCTCCCCCCAAAAAAAAAAAAACCACAAAAAAAACACAACAAACTAAATAAAAAAATAAAATAAACATATCTAATCTAGTCTTAATTGAAATTTATGGTTTCAAAGGCCTTCATAAGGCCGATACTGTTTCGGGCTCCAAGCTGCGGGGACTTAGCTACATTCTGGTGCCTGTTGTGCTTCAGAAACATTCAATATAACATGAACCTTGCTTAAGTTCCAGTTCCAGTATAATAACCAGTTCAATTTGAAATTGCAAAAATCAAAGCAAAGCCAAGGCAGTAAATTTCCCTAATATTTTACAATACTATTGTTGACTGTTATTCCTCCATTGGCCTGACAAAGGCCTACAAGTACAAGTATGTATGCCCACGGTTAATCTTAAATCTATAACAACAAATAATCTTCATTTTGTTTACAAATAATTCCGGGTTCAACTTACATCAAATGTCGACCTCTCCATCCTAAAATGTTGCTTGAACGCAATGTCTGACAATTGTGGCACAATCTGCAAAAAACCTTCGACACGGATATTATTTGCCCCACACTGCCTCCCGCAAGTTTTGCACTCTAAATCGTTATTACCACTAGTTAGGCCAACTGACAGCACGGGCAATTTCTCCACCAATTTTCCAATAATTTGATATATTTCTGGGGACGAAAATGACGAATCACACGACATAAATTCTTCCAAAATCGGTGCAGCCGCCAACCGAACGATGTCACTCTCACTGGGCGCCGCCATTTTGACAACGTAATTTATTGAAATTCGCTCACAATCCGTTCCACTTGAACTAACGCAAACTTAAAACGTTGGCGAACGTTCGCGCAAACAGTTCGCGTAAGTGGAACGCACCCCAGGTTATTGTTTGGCCTCCTCTTAACTTTTTCACTTTTCTGTACACTTCTCGTAGTGCTGTTTTTGCAGGTGTTTCTTCTGGTAGTCGCATAGCGTGGCCGTACCATCGCAGTCTTCTGGTCTTGATTTTTGCGCTCCATTTTTCTTGTGTTGTCTTGTTGTACAGGTCTTCACTGGATATTTTCTTTGGCCATTTGATGTTTATAGCCTTTCGTAGTATTCTTCGATGGTACGAGTCGATCTTTTTTTCCGCGGTTTTGGTCAGCGTCCACAGTTCCGAGTTGTATAGAAATATGCTTTCTGCGCACGCTCTGAACACTCTGATCTTCATTTGGATGTTGAGGTTGTTGTTCTCGAAGATGTGTTCAAGTTTTTTCATTGCGTTGTTCGTCAGCTGTTTTCGTCTTTTGATGTCTTCGTTGGTATCCATAAGGCTACCGAGGATCTTACATTTCTTCCAGTCCTCTGGTCCGTTCTTCTTTACCAGGTATTCTTCGGTTTTTGCTTCGTTTATTTTTAGGCCTCTGTCTTTCAACTTCGGAAGTGTGATGTTCTTTTCTTTTTCGATCTTGAACTTGTTGTTGCTACAGTCTACAGTCTTGTATGCTACAGTGCAGTGTCAGCGCGTATTGTTTTCATCGGCGCGCTGACCTGTGACGTATGTCCGCCCCGATCTATTTCACACATCGGTCGGTACGAGCATTATGCTGCGTTCCAATCGCGTCGTGTTTATCGTGTTCACCGTGAATTTTCCCACGTTCACGAGTAGGTTGCATTCCAAACGCTACACACCACGACGCACGCGCACAGTCGAGTTAGTTATGCGGTAAGGACATTCTTTATCGCGCAAGAACTCGTACGTGAACCAACACGCATGCGCGAGTATTTCATTCGTGAAGTCGTGAACATGGAGAAAAAAAATCCACCTCGAGTTCACCACTGGTGAACACGAGTTACCAGGCGATTAGAATGCCATTATACGACTCGTGAACCCCGTGAACACGATAAACACGACGCGATTGGCCTCTGTCATGAAATGACGAAAATCGACCGAAGAGGGCGTTTTGCGGAAATTTGTCAATATGGCTTCCGAGCTCTCGCGTAAGACTAACGTTAGCTATACCATGGAGGAAGGAAAACAGATAGTTTAGTGAATTGCGAGGAAATACTTAATAAACAAATAGCCAATCATAAAACCAGATTTGCTTTCCTGCACTTGAAAAGACTCGCCGTGAATTTATGCTCCTTAGAAAACCGGTTAGGCCCAACATTATAACTAATTTTTTGTTTCAGTGGCACTGTCAGTCACTGAACTGAAGCTTCATTTGAATGCCATATATTTGAATATGCCCTACAGTAAAACAATTCTGGGGCCAATTCAAGCAAGCAATGTTCTTTTTGCATTTTGTATTTTTGTTTTGGACATCAAATGTAAATTTGGGGCTTTACACACTCACAAGCACTTTGTTCACATAATTTCTATATAAAAAGGCTCGACATTCCTGAATCCTGAATCAAAAAAACCAACAAGTTTTAAACATTTGTTATACTGTCCCATTAGACGCCTGTGAAATCTAGTATCTTCACCCTAAGTTTTATTGACTGAAACCTCGCATGGGTCATAAATGACATTTACTATTAAAAGATGTTCATAAATATTAAACTTGGATTTTCGAAGAATTAATCAATTGCGCCACGACTTAATTAGGCCAGGAACAGTCGACTGTGTGCCAAATGTCTGGACGCCACCGTTTTCAAGTTGGTTTTTTTTGGACTCAGTTTACACCTAAATTGTTAAAAGAGTGTAATAGCAAGAGTGTATTGACATTAACATGGTAAAGGTACAATGAATTTGCAGTCAACTTGTTTGGCAACATTGCATGAGGACAGTACGTCGGCCCAGCATTAACTGTTTATGAACAATGTAAACGTCAAAGTACAGCTAGCTACGCACGTACGTACATGTATAGCGCAGCACACTTTCACCAACTGACCATTTTTTCAGTCTCTGTTTCTTTTTTTTTTTTGCAATTTTACGTTTTTGGATGACATTCAGCCTTATGCCTACTGTTTATTCTTCCGAAATAGCCACAGCCTTTAAAGCTCCGTCGTAAGCCATTAAGTTCTGACATCGACGACACACGTAGTTGCTATGTTAAACGCCGCCATTTTGACAATTTTCCGCGTGTTGACCTTTTAGAAAGGTCATGACAGAGGCTAATGGAGGAATGGTACGAGCTAACAAAAAGTAACAATAACTTATTAACAAGTAACATTTGTTGGAAAATCTTGCTTTGCCGTGCGCATTCCGTCCGAGGAATTGCGAAGTCGCAATTATACCGGATGAATTCTATAATTTTTGAAAATGTTGTCACATGTGTTATATATTATGCAAACAAACTCAAGTGACAATGCTCATCTGCCGCACAGCAACTTTCAATTGGAATATCTGTAATGTTTTTACAAACGTCCCTTGCAAACTTCTGTAACCTAAAAGATAAATTGCTATTATATTTATAAACATCTGTTTTAATACTTTTACGTTAATTTTTTTTTATTTGTGTAGCTGTGCTAAAGTTGTTCTGAGTGAGAGGCCATCAGCAAGATCCAAGTGGCTGTTACCAGTAAGCCCATCCAATGATCAGCTCAAATTCCCCCAAACACCAATCCGATTGCAGGTAGGTCATGTCTCATTTCATTTTTAAAGAAGGATCTTAGAATACAAAGCCTAAAACAGTGGTCGATTTGAAGTTTTCTAGTACATGTAGTACTCATTATAGGTAACGCGCACCACTATCAATGACTTTCTTTCATTAGACTTTCTATTTTCACTTATTCGTGGCATTCTCTGAGCTTAAATTTGGTAGGAAACTAATACCGGAGGCGTTTCATGAATTTTCGCTCGCACAGGCCCTACATGTACATGTACTGTATTATTTACTAGAAATAAGAGGAACTGAAACCTGATACGACATAAACAGTTTCTCTTACATTATACATGAAGAAACGTTTCAATGGTCGTGCACTGTACCCCGACTCGTTTACGCACAAAGCAATATGTCTATTAGTGGAGTAGACCTCATGTAATCATAATGTCACCAACATTAATATCACATAATACTACTTGAGTAAACTCTAGTATGCAGTACTATATTACACTGGCTTATTAGAATCGCGTACAGTATTTTGTTCAGTTTACTGTACTCTTACTGTACTTTGAATTTTGAAATTTCTTCTTGGAATTCTTTGAATTCTGCAAATTATTCTTTGACGCATTCTTTGATGCATTTTTAAACGCATTGTTTGATGCATTTTTAGGCCCGCATGTTCCTCGCATTCTTTTTGAATCATTTCCATTTTTAGCATTCTTAAATTTTTTGTTTGCATTTTTCGTATACTTTTTACTCTGTTTACACTTCTTCACATTTTTATTCACAAATTTGCATTTGTAGTATTCTTTGCATTCTTTTTCGCATTCTTTTTGCGAATTCGTCTTCAAAATTTTCAGAATGTTTTAAATTTTTTTTTGATAATTTGTTGACATATTCTTTGACGTATTCTTTGATGCATTCTTAGATGAATTCTTTGACGCATTTTTAGATGCATTCTAAGACGCATTTTAAAACGCATTCTTCGATCCATGTGTGAATTATTTGAATTTAGAATTAATATTATTTTTATTCTTTGTGGTATTTTTGGACACATTATTTGACGTCTTCAACGCATTACTCGACACAATCTTCTAGACAATATGAGATGCAATCTTTAACGCATTCTTTGACGCATTCTTTGATGCATTTTTTTTCATATCCTTCGCATTCTTATTTGAATTATTACCATTCATATTTTTTGGAGCTTTTCAAATTTTTATTATCAATAGTATTTGGATTCTTATTCGCATTCTTTGTATTCGTCACATTCTTTAAATTTTTTTTGCATTCTAATTATAATTCTTTGAATTCTTTTTTGCATTCTTCCGCACTTTCTTAATTTTTCACATCTGTGAATTCTCAAATCATTTGTATTCTTTGGCATATTCTTTGGCGCATTCATCTTTGAATCCTGCAAATTCTGCAAATTTTCTGTAAATTCTTTTGTAAATTATTCACCCTTTTTTGTCGCATTATTCAATGCATTCTTTGAATGCAAATTATTTAAATTATTTTTGACGTATTGTTTGACGCATTTTTAGATGCATTATCGGTATCAGATGCATATTCTTCGCATTCTTTTTGAATTCTTCCCATTCTTTGCATTCTTCTCATTCTTTTTAGGCATTTTCGCATACTTTTTAACACTTTTAGAGTTCTTCACATTCTTATTCAAATTTTAATTTGCATTCTTATTTGCAATCTTAGTATTCTTTGCATTTTTTTTGCATTGTAGTCCCTTTTAGGCATTTTCCATTTAAAAAAAATTAATCACATCTGCAAATTCTTTGATTTCTTTGTATTCTTTGGCAAATTCTCTGGTGCATTCATCGATGCTTCTGCAAATTCTTCTGTGACTTCTGTCAATTCTGCGAATTCTTTTGCAATTTATTTTCATTCTTTGACGCATTTTTTGACGTAATCTTTGCATTTCTCAAATTCTGTAATGCATTTTTCTTAGAATTTTGTGAATTTTGTGATTTGGAAGTCATGTCATCCCGCGGCGAGTTGCGTCATTCTGCGGCGAGTCGCGTCTTCCTGTGGCGAGTCACGTCATTCCGGTGGCCGGGTGAGTCATGTCATCCTGCGTCGAGTCATGTCATTCCACAGCGAGTCATGTCATCCCGCGGGCGGTGCACGTCATTCGGCAGCGAGTCACTTAAACAGCGAGTAAACCCACGGCGAGTCACTTAATTCCTCGGCGAGTTGCTTCATACCGCGCGCGCGATGCACAAAAATCCGCGGGCGATGCACGTCATTTCGCGGCGAGTCACTTCATTCCACGGGTAATGCACGTAAACCTGCGGCGAGTCACTTCATTCCGTGGCGAGTCACTTCATTCTGCGGGCAATGTACGAAAACCTATGGCAAGTCACTTAATTCATTCCGCGGCGAGTCACTTCATCCTGCGGGCGATGCACGAAAACCCTCGGCGAGTCACTTCATTCTGCGGCGAGTCACTTCATCCCGCGGGCGATGCACGAAAACCCGCAACGAGTGACTTCATTCTGCGGCGAGTCACTTCATCCCGCGGGCAATGCACAAAAACCCGAAGCGAGTCACTTCGTTCCGCGGCGAGTCACTTCATCCTGCGGGCGATGCACGAAAACCTGCGGCGAGTCGTGTCATTCCGCAGCGAGTCGTGTCATCCCGCAGCGAGTCGTGTCATCCCGTGGCGCGTTGTTTTATTCCACGGCGAGTTGTGGCATCCCGTGGTGAGTTGTGTCATCCCGCAGCGTTTTGTTTCATTCCGCGGCGAGTCGTGTCATCCCGCGGAGAGTTGTGTCATTCCGCGGCGCGTTGTGTTATCCCGTGACGAGTCGTGTCATCCCGCGGTGAGTCGTGTCATCCCGCGGCGAGTCGTGTCATCTATTGGCGAATCGTGTCATCCCACGGCGCGTTGTGTCATTCCGCGGCGAGTCGTGTCACCCCGTGGCGCTTTGTGTCATTCCGCGGTGCGTTGTGTCATTACGCGGCATGTCGTGTCATCCCGTGGCGCTTTGTGCCATCCGGCGGGGCGTTGTGTCACCTGGCGGCGCGCTGTGTCATCTCGCGGTGCGTAGTGCCGTGAAAGTTTGTCGGCGTTGCATTTTTATCTCGCGGAAGTTTCCCGTATCCCGCAGAATGGCGCGAGTCGCCGGGGGATGACGCGACTTGCCGCAGGATGACGCGACTTGCCGCAGGATGACTTGACTTCCGAATTCACAAAATTAACAAAATTCTAAGAAAAATGCATTAAGGAATAATATTTTGAAGAATGCGAAGAATGTCTTAGAATGCAAATAATTTGTCAAAGAATGCGTCAAAGAATGCAAATAATTTGCAAAAGATATTGTAGAATGGGTCGATAAATACACCAGAGAATTTGCAAAACAATACAAAAAAATCAAGGTGAAGCAAAGGAGAATTCAAAGAATTATAATTAAAATGCTAAAAAGAATGCAAAGAATACTAAGATTGCGAATACAAATGCAAATAATAAATGCGGGTTTCCCTGCGACGGATTCTTATCCCGCAGAGGTTTCCTGCGATGCATTCTTATTTTTTGACGCATTCTTATTCTTCGACATATTTTTTGACGCAATCTTATTCTTCGAAGCGTTCTTATTTTGCAGAAGTTTCCCTGCAACGCATTCTTATTCTTCGACGAATTCTTCACCGCATTTTTTTTTTAATTTTGTGAATCCTTGAAATTTTAATTCGTCTGAGAATTTTTCAAATGTTTCTGCAAATTCTTTGAATTTATATTTGTTGATGTACTCTTTGACGCATTCTTACAGTAGGTGCATTATTCGATGCATTATTCGATGCATGTCAAATTCTTAGTATCTTTTGAGGTATTCTTTGACACATTCTTTGACGCATTCTTTGATGCGATCTTTGACGAATTCTTTGATGCATTGTTTGCGTATTCTTTGCATTCGTATTTGAATCATTTCCATTCTTCAAATTCTTCAAATTCTTTTTCGGATTTTCCATATTCTTTAAAACAAAATTGAGTTCTTCGCATTCTTTTTACAATTTTTATTTGCATTTTTATTTGCATTCTTAATATGTTTTGCATTTTTTGCATTCTTCTTTGCATTCTGTTTATAATTCTTTGAATTCTTCTAAATCTGTAAATTTGTTGGTGCATTCATCAACGCATTCTGTGAAATTTGCAAGTTTTTGTGCAAATTCTTCTGCAAATTCTTCTGCAAATTCTTTTGCAAATTCTTTTAGTCTTTGTTGCATTCTTTGATTTATTTTTTGCATTCTTCGAAATTCTTCAAATTCTTATTCTTCGATGCATTCTATGACTTTTGTGAATCCTTTAAATTTTGCGAATTCGTCTGGGAATTTGATAAATGTTTCTGTAAATTCTTTGAATTTATATTTGTTGACGTATTCTTTGACGCATTTTTGGACGCATTTTTTTTTTGGACGCATTTTTTATTCTTCGACGCATTAAATGACGCATTTTTATTCTTCGATGCATTCTTATTGTGCGGAAGTTTCCCTGCGACGCATTCTTATTCTTTGACGCATTCTTCAACGCATTCTTCTATTAATTTTGTGAATCCTTCAAATTCTTCAAATTAATATTTGTTGACGTATTCTTTGACGCATTCTTAATTGCATTATTCGGTGCATGTTTAAATTACAAAAAAATTAAGTCTTAGTACTTTTCTTATTTTTCGAGGTATTCTTTGACACATTCTTTGACGCATTCTTCGATGCGATCTTCGATGCATTCATCGATGCATTTCTTGCGTATTCTTCGCTTTTCTTCTAATTATTCCCATTCTTCGCATTTTTTAAAATTTTTTCGCACCTTGAGAGTTATTCGCATTTTTATAACAATTTTTATTTGCATTTTTGTTGGCATTCTTCGAACTGTGAATTCTTTTTCGCATTCTAAATTAGAATTCTTTGAATTCTTATTTGCAATATCAATTTTTCTTCAAATTATTAATATCTGCAAATTCTTTGCCGCATCATCCTTTTTGAATTAATTTTATTCCTGGCATTCTTCAATTTCTGTTTAGCCTTTTTCGTATATTTTTTACACTTTTGGAGCTCTTCACATTCTTATTCCCCTTTTTATTTGCATTCTTATTCGCAATCTTAGTATTCTTTGCGGGTTTCCCTACGACGCATTCTTATCCTGCGGAGGTTTCCCTTTGACGCGTTCTTTGACGCATTTTTATTCTTTGCCGCTTTCTTATTCTGCGGAAGTTTCCCTGCAACGCATTCTTATTCTTTGATGCATTCTTAGACACATTCTTCATTGAATTTTGTGAATTCTTTAAATTTTGCGAATTCGTCTGAGAATTGTATAAATGTTTCTGTAAATTCTTTGAATTAAATTTGTTGACGTATTCTTAATTGCATTATTCGGTGCATGTTTAAATTTAAATTTGTCAAAGTCTTGGTATTTTTCTTGTTCTTCGAGGTATTCTTTGACACATTCTTTGACGCATTTTTCGATGTGATCTTCAACATTTTTTCGATGCATTTTTTGTGTATTCTTACCAATCTCATTTGAATTATTCCCATTTTTTGCATTCTTTAAATTCTTCTAATCACTTTTGGAGTTCTTCTCATTCTTATAACAATTTATATTTGCATTTTTATTTGCATTCTTCGAATTCTTTGAATTCTTATTTGCATTCTCAATTTTTCTATAAATTATCAATATCTGTTTAGCCTTTTTCGTGTATTTTTTACACTTTTGGAGCTCTTCACATTCTTATTCACATTTTTTTTGCATTCTTATTCGCAATCTTAGTATTCTTTGCGGGTTTCCCTGCGACGCATTCTTATCGTGCGGAGGTTTCCCTTTGACGCGTTCTTTGACGCATTCTTATTCTTTGCCGCTTTCTTCTTCTGCGGAAGTTTCCCTGCAACGCATTCTTATTCTTTGACGCATTCTTCGACACATTCTTCATTGAATTTTGTGAATCCTTTAAATTTTGCGAATTCGTCTGAGAATTGTATTAATGTTTCTGTAAATGAATTTATATTTGTTGACGTATTCTTAATTGCATTATTCGGTGCATGTTTAAATTTAAATTTGTCAAAGTCTTGGTATTTTTCTTATTCTTCGAGGTATTCTTTGACACATTCTTTGACGCATTTTTCGATGTGATCTTCAACATTTTTTCGATGCATTTTTTGTGTATTCTTACCAATCTCATTTGAATTATTCCCATTTTTTGCATTCTTTAAATTCTTCTAATCACTTTTGGAGTTCTTCTCATTCTTATAACAATTTATATTTGCATTTTTATTTGCATTCTTTGAATTCTTTGAATTCTTATTTGCATTCTCAATTTTTCTATAAATTATCAATATCTGTTTAGCCTTTTTCGTGTATTTTTTACACTTTTGGAGCTCTTCACATTCTTATTCACATTTTTTTTGCATTCTTATTCGCAATCTTAGTATTCTTTGCGGGTTTCCCTGCGACGCATTCTTATCCTGCGGAGGTTTCCCTTTGACGCGTTCTTTGACGCATTCTTATTCTTTGCCGCTTTCTTCTTCTGCGGAAGTTTCCCTGCAACGCATTCTTATTCTTTGACGCATTCTTCGACACATTCTTCATTGAATTTTGTGAATCCTTTAAATTTTGCGAATTCGTCTGAGAATTGTATTAATGTTTCTGTAAATGAATTTATATTTGTTGACGTATTCTTAATTGCATTATTCGGTGCATGTTTAAATTTAAATTTGTCAAAGTCTTGGTATTTTTCTTATTCTTCGAGGTATTCTTTGACACATTCTTTGACGCATTTTTTGATGTGATCTTCAACATTTTTTCGATGCATTTTTTCTGTATTCTTACCAATCTCATTTGAATTATTCCCATTCTTTGCATTCTTTAAATTCTTCTAATCACTTTTGGAGTTCTTCTCATTCTTATAACAATTTATATTTGCATTTTTATTTGCATTCTTCGAATTCTTTGAATTCTTATTTGCATTCTCAATTTTTCTATAAATTATCAATATCTGTTTAGCCTTTTTCGTGTATTTTTTACACTTTTGGAGCTCTTCACATTCTTATTCACATTTTTTTTGCATTCTTATTCGCAATCTTAGTATTCTTTGCGGGTTTCCCTGCGACGCATTCTTATCGTGCGGAGGTTTCCCTTTGACGCGTTCTTTGACGCATTCTTATTCTTTGCCGCTTTCTTCTTCTGCGGAAGTTTCCCTGCAACGCATTCTTATTCTTTGACGCATTCTTCGACACATTCTTCATTGAATTTTGTGAATCCTTTAAATTTTGCGAATTCGTCTGAGAATTGTATTAATGTTTCTGTAAATGAATTTATATTTGTTGACGTATTCTTAATTGCATTATTCGGTGCATGTTTAAATTTAAATTTGTCGAAGTCTTGGTATTTTTCTTGTTCTTCGAGGTATTCTTTGACACATTCTTTGACGCATTTTTCGATGTGATCTTCAACATTTTTTCGATGCATTTTTTGTGTATTCTTACCAATCTCATTTGAATTATTCCCATTCTTTGCATTCTTTAAATTCTTCTAATCACACTGAGTTCTTCTCATTCCTATAACAATTTATATTTGCATTTTTATTTGCATTCTTTGAATTCTTTGAATTCTTATTTGCATTCTCAATTTTTCTATAAATTATCAACATCTGCGAAATCTTTGGCGCATCCATCGGTGGTTACATCTTACGGTCATGAACGTAGTTGAACACAGTATGGTGTGACCGTAGTAGACACTAGTACATGTAGTTAAACGTAGTTTAACGTAGTTTAACGTAGTTTAACGTAGTTAAACGTAGTTCCGAACGTAGTTCCGAACGTAGTTTCGAACGTAGTTCCGAACGTAGTTCCGAACGTAGTTTCGAACGTAGTTCCGAACGTAGTTCCGAACGTAGTTCCGAACGTAGTTCCGAACGTAGTTCCGAACGTAGTTCCGAACGTAGTTCCGAACGTAGTTCCGAACGTAGTTCCGAACGTAGTTCCGAACGTAGTTCCGAACGTAGTTCCGAACGTAGTTCCGAACGTAGTTCCGAACGTAGTTCCGAACGTAGTTCCGAACGTAGTTCCGAACGTAGTTCCGAACGTAGTTCCGAACGTAGTTCCGAACGTAGTTCCGAACGTAGTTCCGAACGTAGTTCCGAACGTAGTTCCGAACGTAGTTCCGAACGTAGTTCCGAACGTAGTTCCGAACGTAGTTCCGAACGTAGTTCCGAACGTAGTTCCGAACGTAGTTCCGAACGTAGTTCCGAACGTAGTTCCGAACGTAGTTCCGAACGTAGTTCCGAACGTAGTTCCGAACGTAGTTCCGAACGTAGTTCCGAACGTAGTTCCGAACGTAGTTCCGAACGTAGTTCCGAACGTAGTTCCGAACGTAGTTCCGAACGTAGTTCCGAACGTAGTTCCGAACGTAGTTCCGAACGTAGTTCCGAACGTAGTTCCGAACGTAGTTCCGAACGTAGTTCCGAACGTAGTTCCGAACGTAGTTCCGAACGTAGTTCCGAACGTAGTTCCGAACGTAGTTAGACCTTGAAGAAAGCCATGAAAAATGTTGAAAACATGTTGAAAATACAGGTATTTATGCAGTCACCTTGAATGCCTATACCGTACTGTGAGCCTAGTATATACGTAGTTAACCCTAGTTGACCCTACTTGACCGTAGTGTGGACCGTAGTTTACCCTACTTGACCGTAGTGTGGACCGTAGTTGACCGTAGTAACTACGGTCTACTACGGTCAAATGAACTACGTTCAATTACGTTTATGACCGTAAGATGTGACCACCGCTTTAGATGCCTATTCTTCGCATTCTTTTTTGAATTTATTCTATTCTTGGCGTTCTTTAAAATCTGTTTAGCTTTTTTCGTATACTTTTTACACTTTTGGAGTTCTTCACATTCTTATTCAAATTTTTTGTTGCATTCGTCTTTGCAATCTTGGTATTCTTTGCGGGTTTCCCTGCGACGCATTCTTATCCCGCGAAGGTTTCCCTGTAACGCATTCTTATTCTTTGACGCATTCTTTGACGCATTCTTATTCTGCAGAGGTTTCCCTGCGACGCATTCTTATTCTTTGACGCATTCTTTGACGCATTCTTATTCTGCAGTGGTTTCCCTGCGATGCATTTTTATTTTTTGACGCATTCTTCAACGCATTCTTATTCTTCGACGCGTTCTTTGACGCATTCTTATTCTGCGGAAGTTTCCCTGCAATGCATTCTTATCCTTCGAAGCATTCTTGACACATTCTTCATTGAATTTTGTGAATTCTTAAAATTTTGCGAATTCGTTTGAGAATTTTATAAATGTTTCTGTAAATTCTTTGAATTTATATTTGTTGACGTATTCTTTGACGCATTCTTAGGTGCATTATTAGGTACATGTTTAACTTAAATTTTTCAAATTCTTAGTATTTTTTTTTTTCTTCGAGGTATTCTTTGACGCATTCTTTGACACATTCTTTGACGCATTCTTTGACGCATTCTTTGACGCATTCTTCGATGCATTGTTGGCGTATTCTTCGCATTCGTATTTAAATTATTCCCATTCTTTTCATACTTCAAATTCTTTTTTCGGATTTTCCATATTCTTTTAAAAAAATGTTGAGTTCTTCGCATTCTTATTACAATTTTTATATGCATTTTTATTTGAATTCTTTGTAATTTTTACGTTCTTTGCATTCTTCTTTGCATTCTGTTTATAATTCTTTGAATTTTTCTTTGCATTCTTCAAAACTTTCTTAAAATTCTTTACATCTGTGAATTTGTTGGCGCATTCATTGAC
Source organism: Crossaster papposus (assembly GCA_037893245.1). NCBI lineage: Eukaryota > Metazoa > Echinodermata > Asteroidea > Velatida > Solasteridae > Crossaster > Crossaster papposus. The sequence goes on from JBAIAA010000246.1 coordinate 2,031,841, forward strand.
GCATTCTTTGAATTTTGCAAAATCTTCTGCAAGTTTTTTTGCAAGTTCTGCAAATTCTTCTGCAAGTACTTCTGCAAATTCTTTTGCAAATTTGTTTGCAAATTATTTGCATTCTTTGTCGCATTCTTTGATGTATTCTTTGCATTCTTCGATATTCTTCAAATTCTTTGAATTTTGTGAATTTTGCAAATTCGTCTTAAATTTTCATATTTTTGGGGGGCTAATTGTTTGAATTATTCTTTGACGTATTTTTCGACGCATTTATAGATGCATTATTTGCCCCCCACCCTTTCTTCGCGTTTAAAAAAAACTCCTCTATTCTTGACATTCTTCAAATTCTGTTTAGCATTTTTCGTATACTTTTTAACACTTGGGAGTTCTTTACTTTCTTATTCAAATTTTTATTTGCATTCTTATTCACAATCTTAGTATTCTTTGCGGGTTTACCTGCGACGCATTCTTATCCGGCGGAGGTTTCCCTGCGACGCATTCTTATCCCGCGGAGGTTTCCCTGCGACGCATTCTTATTCTTCAATGCATTATTTGACGCATCCTTATACTTAGACGCATTTATTGACGCATTATTATTCTTTGACGCATTATTATTCTTTGACGCATTCTCATTTTGCGGAAGTTTCATTGCGACGCATTCTTATTCTAAGATGCTTTTTTCTTTGAATTTTGTGAATCCCTTACAATTTTGCGAATTCGTTTCAGAGTTTTTCAATTGTTTCTGCAAATTCTTCAAATTTATATTTGTTGACGTACATGTATTCTTTTAAGCAATCTTAGGTGCATTATTCGGTGCATGTTAAGATTAAATTTGTTGAACTGTAGTATTTTTCTTATTCTTCGAGGTATTCTTTGATGTATTCTTTGACACATTCTTTGACGCATTCTACGATGCGATCTTCGATGCATTCTTCAATGCATTTGTTGGCGTTTTCTTCGCATTCTTATTTAAATTATTTTCATTCTTTGCATTCTTCAAATTCTCTTTTTGCATTTTCCATATTTTTTTTCACACTTTTGGAGTTCTTCGCATTCTTATTCCAATTTTTATTTGCATTTTTATTTGCATTCTTCTGGGAATTGTCCCTATTCTTGGCATTCTTTCTCGTTTCCCTGCGACGCATTCTTTGATGCATTCTTTTTCTGCGGAAGTTTCCCTGCGACACATTCTTATGTATTTTCTGTGTGTGAATGAGTGCAGCTTGGCCCAGCGATGTGTGTTTGTGTCCCATACCCCTCCTGCCTAGCGTTTCTGTGGCATCTTTGCGACCTACATAATCTGGAATATTTAATGATTGAGAAATTGAGGATGACATTGGGTCATCAAACTTTTACATGAACATTATGTTAAAATAAAGGGCGCCACCGTTTAGCGGATTGAACAATAACATGGCGCCTTTTACAATAACAATAACAGCTAAGAACGCCTCCTCACATTAGTATTTTTTATATTCTTTAAGGTATTCTTTGACACATTCTTTTACGCATTCTTCGATGTCTTTTTTGCGTATTCTTTGCATTCTTATTTGAATTATTCAATTTCTTTGCATTCTTCAAATTCTTTTTCGCATATTTTCAATATTCTTTTTTACACTTTTTGAGTTTTTCGCATTCTTATTACAATTTTTATTTGCATTCTTCGTATTCTTTGCATTCTTTTTCGCATTCTAATTAGAATTCTTTAAATTCTTTTTTGCATTCAATTTTTTTTCCAAATTCTTCATATTGGCAAATTCTTTGGCGCATTCATCGATGCATTCTGTTAATGTATTCTGTGAATTTTGCAAATTCTTCTGCAAATTCTTTTGCATATTTTTCTGCATATTTTTCAGAAAATTAAAGTTTTTATTTGTTGATGCATTCTTTTATTTTGTGAAATATACAAAAAATTGTCAGCAATTTTTTTTAATTATTCCTTGACAAATTCTTAGATGCAATCTTAGACCCATTTTTAGATGCATTCTTCGACGCATTCTTAGATGCATGTTTGTATTATTAAAAAAAATTGAATTTCTAAACTTTTTGGTTTTTTTCGTATTCTTCGAGATATTCTGTGACACAATCTTTGACGTCTCCAATGCATTTTTTTCGACACAATCTTTGACACGTTATTCGATGCAATTATACACGCATTCTTTGCATTTCTAGATGCATTTTCTTGCATATTCTTCGCATTCTTATTTTAATTATTTTTTTCCCCGCATTTTTCCTATTAGTGCAGCGGCTAAGCACAAAAATTGTGCACTTTTTGAGAAAAGCATGAAATTTCCAGCATAGTTAGTTTTTACCATAAGGTTTATTTTCAGATGTGGAGGGAAGTTAGATTTGACTTCTGATGACCGTTAGAGGTCAAATTCAAAATGGCCGCCAGTCTGCACCGGGTCTAATGTTCAAACGCGCTTAATTTGGGAACCAAACAGTGTGGACAAATATTTAAGGTGCCATTTCAGATTAATTTGGGGATGCCAATTCATTTGGTGATATTTTTGAGATCGCCAGAACTCAAGAATATGCATTTAGGCGAAGGTCAAGGTCAAATTACGTCAAAAAAGTGAAATGTTGTTAAAACTTCGCCTCCTTTTGGACACTTAAGGAATAATAATTGTATACAATAAACATAATAGACCCATGTATAAAATTACTACCACTGTGACTATTCAGCCCAAAATCTAACAGTCTCCAGAACAGATGCACAGTGCAGTGCATTTGGGTGCAGCTTTGGCACACTTGCAGCGTCCAGTGCACCCTTTCTTGCAGCTACAGTGTATCAATTCATGGCACGATTTTGATGCCTCGGGGAGAGTGGTCCAAAAAGGCTGCCACCCAGTTGTTTCCTTGGTCCAACCCCAGTCAGATGGCTCTGGGCCTGATCTCTGAATCCTTGGCCAATGCCTGGTTCCAACAGTTGGCCTGGTAGCAAGTGCGCTTGGTGTGCTGCTTGAGTACTTACTGCCTGGGTTGGAGGAATGTTCTCTAGAGTTCTAGACGTTTGTGTGAAGAGCTGTTTCTTGGCATCATTCACGTCCAAGCTCTCACGGGTTCGGTCGTACATCAGCACCACAAATCGCTCTAGCAGTAACATTGATCCTTCACTGACCTCACTTGGCATGCATAGTAGTTCACTAAAAGCATCATTCACCTCCGGGAATCAAGTTTCCCAGGCAGTCTTCTTTCCTCTGCCAGCGAATGCAGATACAGTGTCACACCCTGTAAAGGCGTGAAAGACTGGGAGATTCAGACACTGTGTTGGATTCATTGTGGCAACCATTTCGTGAACAGCTATGTACCGAAAGCTTGAACCGACACCAAAGGCAACTCACAGTTCATCAGGAGCTGTCTTGCTGAAAGACGCCACAGTCAGTACCACCACATCAGTATCAACGGTACGTATGGTTACCTTCTTACAACCCTTTTGCACAGCATCTGCCACATGCAGAAGTAGATGAGTGTCAGCCTCTTCTTGCGTACATGGGGCAAGGCGAGCCAAGTACAACTCGGCAGGCGAGCAGAGTACTCTACTTCCATCTGTTGCATACAGTTCCTTGCCCTGTGCTAGAGGAAGATGAACAGCTTGGCGGGACAGGAAAGCAAACAATTTAGTTTTGTTCTCATTGACTCGAAAGAAGTCCTTCCAGTTTTTTGGCAGCACAGTAGAAGGAGCAACCCTTTTCCTTGTGCCCTTTCCCCTTTTTTGTCTTGTTGAGGCTTTCAGGCTGGCAGGTATGTATACATCACAGACAAGGTCGATGCGGATGCTTTTCTCGAGTTGAGCAGAGATGTATAGTGCAAAAACTCGAGAATAGTTGCATCAGCCAGAGGCGCACTATTGCTTTTGATCAGATCTGATTCCAGGCTGCGAAGTAGATCTGCTTTAACCCCAATCCGCATTTTTCCTCCAGTTGACAAAGCTGCAGGGCTGCCTGGTTTTGATGGGAGAAGAAATTATCCATGTCTCCATCCTGTGTCTGACAGGAGATGTACAACCTCGAAAAGAGACCAAGCTCACTCTTCAGTGCTGCGAGCTGTGCCTTCTGCTTTGACACAATCTTGACGGGTGGCCTACTGTACACTGCTCAAGCCTTTCTGTCACAAACTTCGTGTACTGCTCCTCACCAAGGGTTTCGATCCTTCTCACCATTTCAGCCACTTGGGTGTCCATGATGTCGCTTGTGTCAATGACTAGTAGGTCTTGGCTGTGTTCTAGCAATGGATTTCCCATATCTTCCTGCACTGTCACATCCCTCAGGAATGCTGCTTGTACTCCAGGTTGCTGGTCATGGTGATGGTGTTCAGTGTCACCAGCACCATCCTTTTGTTTTATGGCCTGTTCTTCAAACTCTGTAGTGATCCTGGCAATTTCTGGGCCTGCTAACATCCAGCGTCTGAGTGCTCCTGGATTGCAAGTCAGTTCAATAGCCCCACCATTGCATTGTTTTGCTCATGGCACTGGTCAAGTGCCATGGCAGAAAATTTGTTGCTGGTTTTGTGCACCTCGAAATTTCCAGACTTTAATTCTGCTAGGACATCTGGGTGTTTTTCAGCGAGAGTCGTCATGTCACAGATGTGTACGGGAAGCCACCTGGAGTAGTGCGTGTGATCTAGGGCGAACATCCAGGGCATAATATGCGTCAGGGATTCCACGTACAGCTTGAAGTTACCTTCACGAAGTGACCTGATGTACATGTACCTCAGCAAGAGAAGCTCCAATGACAGGGTCTGAAGTCAGTAGTCAAAGTGAACACTGGCCTTTGCTCGCCGTATGCACCACTCCTCAAAAGGTGGACTATCTGGTTGCATGACATCAGTATCAGTGTGCAGTCATTACTGTAAGCTTGTTGGAGGAGTGTATAAAGGCGTGTAGCTTTGACCTGTTGTGCTTGGCAGTTCTTGGTGACATTGCTGGCATGTATAAATGAATTTGCTGTTCTGGAACTTGCAATGTCGGCCTGTACCAGGTCGTTCGTCAAACCACTGTCTTCCAACCAGTCTCCCAGCAACTTCAACGTGGCCATCTCGATTTCTAGACCACCGAACATGATCACATACAGGTATTGATCCTCTCCGTGAGTGGCTGGCCAGGTCCACTAGACTTCTATTGCAAGAGCATACAGTGGTTGGTCAGCAGCAAGGACAGGAATCTGACCAGGGTTCAAGTGCCGAACTGCAGCCTTGACGATGTCTTAAAGAAACAGAGGTGTGATTGCGTTGATTGCTGCAGGTGGGACGACAGCTCTGTGCATTGTGTGTCAGCGTGGTGGGCAGACCACGATATCTAGCTATCTATGGTAGACCTTTCAACAGCCATCATGACTTTGCTGAGCCATACATACTCATCTTCCGTAGTAGCTGCAGCAGCCAGGTTGGAAGGTCTCATGGGACCTTGTACAGCTGGCGCACTGAAGTCCGTTGTCTTGAGGGCAGCTGGTGGCACAATTGTGTAGGCCGATGGCAGAGGTATCACTGACTTGGTGCACTACAGTCAGTTTCACCATGTGTGTTTGACGGATGCTGCATAAGCGAGATTCCGCTGCCGTGGAAGGAATCTTTTGCAGTTGCAGAGCTTGGATTGTAGTCTATGTTGTCCACAGCTCCTGTTGTAAACAGTCCCAGACGCAACTTTGGTGGGCACACTACATCTTCCACCCTATCCAGTTTATTATGTTTATTTGTTTTAATTATTAATCTGAAAGTGTCAAAATTGAGGCGAAGTTTCTCAAAATGTCACTTCGTTGACGTACCTTGACCTTGACCTTGACCTTGACCTAAATGCATATCCTTGAGTTCTGGCGATTTCAAAAGTATCACCAAATAAATTGGCATCCCCAATTTAGTTGAAAATGGCACCGTAAATGTTTTTCTACACTGTTTGGCTCCAAAATGAAGCGCGTGTTTGTACATTAGACCTGGTGGACTGGCGCAATCTTGGATTTGACCTCTGACGGTCCTCAGAGGTCAAATCTGACTTCCCTCCACATCTAAAAATAAACCTTATGGTATACTAACTATGCTAGAAATTTCATGCTTTTCTCAAAAAGTGCACAATTTTCATAATATGAGAGCTTATCCGCTGTACTATATCCTTTTTTACACTTTTATTTTTCATTCTTATTCGTATTCTTTGCATTCTTTTTTACATTCTAATTAGTATTCTTTTAATTCTCCTTTACATTCGTCAATTGTTTTCTTAAAATTCTTAAAATATTTCGAATTCTTTGTACTCTTTGGCAAATTTGTTGGCGCATTAATCGACGCATTCTTGAATACATTCTTAGTGCTTTCATTGGTGCATTCTTTTCTTCAAATTCTCAGCGAATTTGTAGGATATTTCCCTGCATTTTTTATGCATATTTTGTTATTTCATTGACGCATTCTTTGATGCATTCTTCGATGCATTCTTCAACTTCTGTAAATTTTTGAATTACAATTCTTCATATTCTTTTTTGCATTATTGCATTTTTTGCATTCTTTTTTGCATTCTTAGAGGCATTCTTTGACGCATTCTTGGACATATTCTAGGACATATTCTTCACATTTTTCAAAATCTGCACATTGGGCGCATTCTTTGACACAATCTTGACATTCTTTGCATTCTTCAAATTATTGCAATTTTGTTTTCTTATTTCATTGAATTCTTCTTTGAATTCTTTTTTGTATTCTTCGGCGTATTCTTTGTTGCATTCTTCTGTGAAATGTTTATTGCATTCTTCAAATTCTTTGCATTTAAAAAAAATCTGCTGCATTCTTCGACGCAGTTTTCGACGCATTCTTTAATACCAATTTGCAAATTTTCAAAATTTCAGGCTAACGAGCTTGGGTTTGTGATCAGAATGTTCCTCCTGTGTTGATGTACATGAGATGCCTGGTCTACTTTTTAAAGTTAAATCTAAATTACTCAAGGTTCCTTATGTGCATTTACATATTACATGTACATGTACCTCTTTGGTATTTTTTACAACTTGTTACACACTGTACATGTACTGAATGCTCTCTCTTGTATAATTTTCATTTTTGTTCACAGATCTCCATGTACACGGACTGCCTGGCCTTTAAGTGTTATAAAGGCTAAGCAAAGATTGGCTGCAACACATTCTAATTGACATACAAAGGTAAGAAAGCAGCAAATTGTATAGTGCTTCAGAAACAAGATTGTGCATTCTTCAGAAGTGTATCCCTGCGGTTTATTCAAAATACGGTTTCCCGGTGCTTGTCTCCGGGCAACCCCCTTTGGCCCAGGGGGGGGGGGGGGGGGGAAGAGGAGAACGGCTGTTGTACCCTCCCTAAGTTGTAAACTATACGTCCCGCGCCGTGAGTGGTGGGTGTCCGGATATAACTTCCTCGGCAGCCAATCAGGGGCCTCGGTGCATCCCACTCGTTGGAGATTTCGCGGGCTCTAATCACTCTTCTGCTTTCTCGCTGAGCGTTTCCAACGTCGGGAAAAACAAATAACTTTCAGCATTCAAATTTTGTTGGTTATTTACCATTTCTGCTACTTCACAACTATGAGGGGGAGAGGCCGAAAGCGTAAGCACCAGGTGGGCTCCAGAAGACGTGACGACCGCTCGCCAATTAGGCAAACTCGGGCGCAATCTCGGGCCATACAGGCACTGCTGAATCCACAAGCGCAGCCCTGCACAACAACCGCAGCGCCTTCTGGCTCGAGCTCCAGCTCCGTGGAAACAGAACAGCGCCCTCTGGCGCCTGCCACTTCAGTCGCCGTCGACACGAATAGACCGAACTACTCGGTCACTCGCCTCGCCACGCCACGTCTTCCAGCAACGCTACCCATGCCTCCCCCTGCCCGGGCCCTGGACAGAATTCCTCAGCAACACAGGAACGTCCAGGCCACCCCGTTTTTATGCCAGGAGCTTTGGTCAACCCGGAAGCAAACTTGCACAGTCATCCCACGGACAGCCGCCGGTGCGCTGCTAACACAGCCTCCGGGACTAGTACCGCCACCGCGCGACCAGCGGCTTTGATCCCTCTACCAGCCAACGGCGGTCAGCCGGCTGGGCCCCTCACTTCTGGGGCTTATGAGGCCACTTTTGCCGGGCCCTCGACACCCTACGGGTGCCACTACCAACTGCCAGTCTACACAAGTGCCCATGCTGCCGCATTCCCATCTAATGCCACAGATTTTCAAGGACCCCGAGGCCTGCTCCCGTCAGCTCCCTGGCCCAGGTCAGCAAGCCAACTTCCACAATCCATCTCGAATCAGCCTTGCCCATCCTCTGCGGGTGAGTATTTACCCACTTACTCACATGGTGGGAGCTCCCAGCCCCAAGGCATTACCCCCATACCCCCCAGCTCCCTTGACCAAGCCACTTCATGCTTTATTCCCACTAGCTTGGAAGGGGGGAGGGGGCCCTGATTTCCATTTGCGAGCCGCTAGGGAGCGTGGTCCCCATAGGTAAAGAAAAAGGGAAAAGATAATAAAAAGCGAGTTTATAGAGCTAGACACTTTGCTTACCCGCCGTGGTCCTACCAACCCGACCCCCGACCTCACTTTTACCTTGGATCAATCCAGTCAATTGTGCCTCAAAGACACAAAGAAAAAAATTCAAATCACTTCCATCTTGTCATGGACCGACGCGTTTCTAATCTTTGCGTCTGTTTTCTTGTCGGCCCACCCTGGGCGATCCCAGGAGCTCCTAAAGTACATGCATGTCATCCGCATGGCGGCTGCCCGCTTCCCTAACCGCGGCTGGCTGGAATACGACCGGCAATTCAGAATGAGGCAACAGGTCCACCCAAACAGATCCTGGTCTGTAATCGCAGGGGAACTGTGGGCCCTTTATGTAACTACGCCGGGGTTTACATACACAAGCATGGGGGGTCAAGGGGGGCTCCTTCCTTTGGACCCAAACACTTTGTTAGTTCTTTTCGCTCGCCTTCCCGCCAACCCACAAGGAATGCACAATACTGCTACCCATTCAATCGGGCCACCAGCTGCTCCAGGGCCCAATGCGCATATCCCCACAGATGCCTCACATGCAACTCCCCCGGCCACGGTGCCTCTGCATGCAAACCAGCCTCAAACAAAAACACTACCAACCGCCAGTAAAGGTCACCCCAACCTTTCCCCCCTCTGCAATTCCGCCACAAACTGTGTATGCTGCATCGCACACTCACCCATTATGCTAGAGCAACTCTTAACCTGGCTCGATACCTACCCAAACACTAAGGCGGCTACATTGCTTCGTACAGGCTTTACATGTGGTTTCAAGCTAGGCTATGATGGCCCCCGCTCACCCAATTCTAGCCTTAGAAAAACTAGAAAAAGAAGTCCAACTAGGGCGCATGGCAGAAAAAACAATCCTCCCTACCACAAAGCTAATATTCCTGGGATTACAGATTGATTCTGTTTCCCAAACAGTAACAATACCTGCGGATAAACTGAGGTCCATTGACACTAAAATAAAAGACGCACTTAAAGCACCCAAGCTAACCCTAACCCTAACGTCTCTCCAATCACTCATTGGATCGCTATCCTTTGTGTGTCGGGCAGTACCTCGATGCCACCAAAGGCGCGAAACGGCATTGGCACAAAGTCAGACTCCCCCAGGGTGCGAAGGAAGATCTGCTAATGTGGCAGGTTTTCCTTCAAAACTTTAATGGCAGAACAATGATACCGGATCAGTATTGGTTGCTAGATTCAGACCTTCAGCTCTTTACCGATGCTAGTGGGGGAACGGGATTCAGGGGTTTCTTTCAAGGCAGGTGGTTTAAGGGGACATGGCCTCAACGTATCCGTGACGACAAGCCATCCATTGCCTGGCTCAAATTTGTTCCTGTGGTAGTAGCTCTCACCCTGTGGGGGAAGACTCTCTCTGGCAAACGAGTCATAATACGGTCAGACAATGCAGCGGTGGTGTCCATCATTAATAAGCAGTCGTCCAAATGTATCAAAATTATGAAACTAGTCCGATTTTTTGTGCTTCAATGCCTCCGCGACAACATCAATTTCAGAGCCAGCCACATTCCAGGCATTCAGAATAATATTGCCGACGCACTCTCCTGTTCACAGATGCACAGATTCAGACAATTGGCCCCCTCAGCTACCCCGCAGGGGCTGGAAGGCCCAGAGTTCCTTTGGATTTTCATGAAACTCGTCGTAACTTATGCATCTCTATTATGGGTTGCAGCTGTATCATGTCCTATGAATCATATCACAAAACACAAAAGTACAACGTGTCATAGGTGTATTTTTAGTACAATACGATGACTTTTTGTTAGCACACTTTAAATCGTCATGATATTCAGCAAAGAGTCGTAAAAAGATTTTTGAAACGTATTAGTGGCAGATGTTGACTTATTTCAAATTTCAACTCCATTAATCAAGGTTTAAATTCGCATCGAAGAGTTGGTGTACGTGTATCGTGCACATTTTTCTCGCAATTCAAAATAGATGACGGTAAACATGTCACTAGCAAGGCTGGCAATATCTGTCGGCCACCAGTTCACAGCGAGCGAGGCCGGAAATATCAGGTTGGCGTAGTGGGTTACTACGGGTTACATGCATTCTTAGATGCATGTTTGTATTATTAAAAAAAATTGAATTTCTAAACATTTTCGTGGCTTGCAGGGTCGTGGAGAATGCATTTAGTATCCTGGCCAACCTCTTCAGATGCCTCCTTACCACCCTTGGCACATCCCCAATCAAGGGCACCAAGATAGTCAAGGCTTGTCTCACTCTGCACAATGTCATGAGGGAATGCTACCCAAACTTGCAGAACGCAGACCTGGACGGGGAGGACAACCAGCATAGGCTTGTGCCGGGAGCCTGGCGGGATGCAGGCATGATGCAGGAGGTTGAGGCAGCAGGTCGTGGCACAAGACCAACGGTGGAGGGAAAGAAGGAGGGCGTACCTAAGGAACAGCCCCGGCTGGCAGTGTACCGTGGCAAGACGCAGCCATAAACTTGTAGTGTGTTTGGACTATGTGACTTTGGGACGTTGTCGGTGAAAACAGGAGTTTGTGACTTTGGGGACTTTGTCTGTGACTAAGGGCCTATGCAATGGGAACTTGGAATATGTGTGCATATGAAAAAAATTAACAAATGTTTACATTTGTTTACATGTTGCAATGATAAATAAATTGTAATATACCAGTACTTCATGGTTTCATTCTTTGTGTTTAATTTTATTTTTTTTAATTGGGATTACCACAATGACACCTTGCTTTGTAATAGGACACTTTGTGTTACTGTATAATATGGTCACACTGACCAAATTTGTGCCACCAGTGAAGTGATCAGTCAAGTTTATTAAAACAAATTACCATTACTTTTTTGCACAGTTGTATACATACGTAAAGTTAACCTAAATAAATATTTAGGTTTATTATCAAAATAAATTTACCATCCATTACACAATAATTATAAAGCTACGTTTTATTTATGAGTGCTACTCTTTTATTCACCATAAACACTCAATACTGTCAATAAATACAAACATTCACTTCACGACTAGTCATCTCAATAAATACAGTCTCTTCGCGACTAGTGATCTCAACAAATACAAACAGTCACTTTGCGACTACTCAGCGCTGCTTAGAGTGCCAGGTCAGCCTTGTGTAGCTGTTGGGAGATTGCCTCAGCAGGGGTCTCTAGGCTGTCCCCAACGATGTCCCAGGGGTGGGCGTGTGTGAGAGCTGACTGGTGAACTGGCTGATGGCTGTATAACATTCCAATGTCGGGCAGAAAATGTGAACCCATTTGATACCCTTTTAAGAAACGCGCATCAAAAACAGCCACAAGGTGTCATGCAAAATGTAAAAATTGTGGGCATGAGTTGCAGAGATTGGTGAAGCAGATGAGACACCATTATGATCAAGTGTTCTGCAAGTGAACATGATGCTAACACACTAGAGCCACAGAAGAACAGAAATGATAATATATTGTTCTGGAAATAACAAAACAATGCAGAGTCGGAGCCATTGGCAGAGGTTGCGCCATGTGCTGGTGAGGTTTTACGCTTGCACGGCATGGGTGGAAACTTGATCATGATGATGGCTATAGCGGCGATGAACAGTCAACATTCTAAGATTCTGTTCACAATTATTTAAAACCTAGTTTTAATACTCAAACGATCTGGTGAAATGTACATGTACCATTTTCACAGTCACGTGACAGTCAATATCGCACCACTCGATTTGCCTTATTGACACTATTCACGGGGATTCTGTTTCGTTGATCCAAGTAAATTCTACGCCAGATTTTCTAACAAAGGTTAGAACGGCAAAGGTTAAAATATGTATATAATAGAATCTTGGAAACTACACCCTTGTGCTTGCAAAAACCCTTGCAAAGGACAAGCGCCCTGTGTCCCAATCTTTCTTTTCTAGCAAGTCTGCTTTCTCTCTTGCATTTTTAGATCATCAGACCTAGATATAATCGACTTATTGGGAGAGGGGAATCTCCCATCTTCAACCATTCCCACGCTTTAATAATTCTTAATTCCAACTCTCATCTTTACCCTTCCCATACTTAATTCTTTGTTCTATTCCCCTCTCCCAATCTTTGGCGTTCTCATATTTAATTCTTTGTTCCATCCTCCTATCCTATCTCCCATCTTAACACTCCCCACACTTAGTTCTTTGTTCCATCCTCCTATCCGCTCCCCTAATTCTTTGTTCCATCCTCCTATTCTATCTTATATCTTTACTCTCCCAACACTTAATTGTTTGCTCCTTCCTCCTATCTCATTCTCTAATATTTACCCTCCCCATACCACATTTTTTGTTCCATCCTCCATCCCCCCTCCCCAATCTTTACTCTCCCCACACTTAATTCTTTGTTTTATCCTCCTATCCAAACTTCAATTTTACCACCCCCGAACATAATTCCTTGTTCCATCCTTCATCCAATCTCCAGTTTTACCCTCCCCACACTTAATTCTTTGTTTCATCCTCCTCTCCCCTAGCGCTGATGCTATTCAACATCTATCTGCATGACATTCCTCATACAATCTTGAGCAAATATGCCTGTGCTGAGGACCTTGTCATCCGGTTGTCTAGTAGGAGCTGGGAGACTGTGGAGAGCAATCTCAACCGGGATGCAGCTACACTCTCATCCTGCCGGAATATCCCGGAGCTCGCAATCCGGCCGGCCGAGGACTTTCGCCGCCTCGCCCTAGATCTCCCCCACGGTGGACAGGACCACCCCGCAGCGGCCCGACCTTTGTCGCAGCCCCCTGAGCCGGGTGACCACCTCCACTCGGAGGGGTCCTCTCGGCCTCCCCATTCGGAGCAGGACGAGACGGCCAGCCAGCCAAACCAGGGCCAGGAAGGGCGGCATCGACCACTCATTCCCGGTCGGTCGGGGCACCGGGGACACGGCCAAGGACGCCGCTCTAGCCACCCGAAGGGAAGCAGCCCCGCCAAACCCTCCCCGCCAGCTCGGGCGAAAGGCGGGACTCGGACGAAGCCCTCGATGCCCCCTTCGATGCCGACGCTTCAGTGGCGTGGACAGCCCCGAGTCTTGCCGGCCGGGTCCCGGGTGGAGCTGCTGGACGGGACCTATATGTGAGCACCTGTGGGATAAGTGGCGCCTGGAGACCACGCCCATCGGGGTGGACGGCGACGGCCACCGGCTGCTGCGGACATGCGTGGTCCATTCATACAAGGTCTTGGGGCGACTCCTGCAGACGTACGAGGGGCAGCAGTACGGCCAGTACTTTGTGGATGCGTCTGTGGCAGGCCAGCCCTCCCTGGGAGGACTGCTGCCCCCTGGTGCGCCCCCACCCCCACGCTACCCTGACGACAGGAGTTCTGGGACAGGAGTCCCACAGGAGTTCTGGGAGCTGCTGTTTAGGCAGACCGAGTTCCAGCGCCGGCCACCTCCAACCTCTTAGACGAACTTTGACTAATTTTGTTGTTGTTGTGTTGGCGTCGCGCGCCTTTCGGTCCGGGTATCCTGTGTGTGCAACGGCAGATGCCCGCTGTCCAGTTTGGGGACAAAAAAGGTCCTTGAAGGGGGCTGTGCAGTGTCTGTGCCAGTTGGCCGATGGAGGGCACCAGAGCGGTTTCACGGTGGAACTGCTCCGTGGAGCCCTGCCAGTACGCCTAGGCAACCCGTTCCGGATGGCACATGCACCAGCCAATTTCAGTGCCGCATTGTAACGGTAAACTTCATGTCAGTGTTCTACCACAGAAGTAGTTATAATAAACAGCCAATAAACCACTGAAACCAGTGAATACCTGTCTTGAGTCTCCTTCCTGTGTACATGTCAATACCGCAAATGGAGGGCTTTTATGTAAGTACACACTCGCATACTGAGGACACCTTGCAAACCGAGCGCGTCCTCGGTATGAAATATTGTGAGAAATGGGACTTTCGTGGCCATTTTTGACTGTTGGTTAAATATCAAAGCGTTTGGGAGGAGTCCGCGGTTCACGCATAAGACCTGACGTGGGGGGGTATGCACATTTGTTACCCCGTCCAAAAAAACCCAAACAGTATTACCCTGAATGGCATAGCGCCCTCCGTTGGTTTCCATGAGTGGCGCGTGTGACAACGAAGCTATACATATTTACTAGTCTAGACATGTCTTAACTATTATAACATTGTTTTGGACTGAGTGTAGTGAGGCATATTGTAGTTTATGCGAAGACGTGGTCATTTGCAGCTAGCTAGGTGTACCATAGAGCTGGAAAAGATTCGTGGATAGACGGTAAGTAGAGCGATTGTATTTGGAAGCTTGCATGTTACTCGCTATGAATGTAGCTCACTCTATGATTTGTAGTCATGGCCTCTCTCACTCTAGTCTTAGAATGATGTGGGAAGTGAATATGCCTAATAATATAGAAGTATATAATATATTCAGAATAATATAGAAGTTAGAACCAAATTTAACTGCTTTATTTTGCCAACCCAAGCATGAGTTGTTGAGCACCGTGCGAACAAAAAATAGTTAATTGTAGTTATTTTATAAATAATAAAGCAAATAAGTAGCCACATAATTATTAATATTTACTTGTATTATCAGTTTGATGGTATATTGTTGTTGTATTGTTGTCTTGTTACAGCTAGCTAGTCTAGGTGTGGCTGACAGAACTACCATAACAAACATGAAACGGAGTAGTCGTCTTGATGGAACCTTGAAAAATCACCAGCATCATGAAGGGGAGAACGTAATCCCACTGTGGCCTCCACATTCATCAAGGTATCCTGCCGTAATAATGTCCTTCACCAAAGGTAATTGCAGAGCCCCTAAAGGGACATATGACGAATACAAATGGAATGCCCTGAAAAATTTGTGGGTTCACGGTACCCTTGCGTCTAGACCGTGTTGTGAAACAAATCTCGTGATAATTAAGGAAGCCCTCAATAAGCCCGTTTTCGGAGTATTGATGATTGATGAACTGCATGTCATAAATGGATGGCGTGCCCAAAACAAATGAACAACTCGGTCTTGGAGCAAGACTAGCCGACTATCAGCCTAGTGCTGACACAATGTCATATTTACTTAACCGATTTCTAACAATTGCACAACATTATTTTGAGCGCACAAAATTATTTCAAGCGCACAAAAAATAAAGTATTTCGAGCGCACAAAAGTATTTCGAGCTCACAAAAATATTTGTTTAGAGCGCACGAAATCATTTCGTGGGCACGAAATGATTTCGTGGGCACGAAATACAAAACTAAAAGCGGGAATACGTGAAACTCGGGCACGATGTAGATCAACATGGCTACATCCGAAACAAGATACGGGAATTGGGTCGTCTTGTCATACAACTCCGCAAGAATACACACTAGCCAAATGCATCACTTGAATTATTTGTGCACCCCCACTACGTGAATGATATCATCAAGGCTGTTCATGATGTAGCTGGCTTCAATGAAGACAAGCAGTTGTATGGTGTTCCGTCTCTAGCCTTAAAGATTGGACATTCCATCAAGAAGTGTGCACTCATACTAAAAGGAAATGCTCTAGAGTCTGGCCAAAAGCAAAAAGCGCAACACGCTGAAGAATTTCTGCAGTTGTGCGAACTGACCTGGCGAGACCGTGTATCCACCCATGCACACAGAACACTGTACCAAGAAAAGCGCAACAAACCTAAAATTATGCCGACAAATGCTGATGTTGTGGAAGCTGGCAACAGGGAAGTGGAACTTGTCTAGGATGCTCGGGGCGAACAAATCGGACCAGCTTGGAAGAGATTGAATGAAGTCGCACTGTGCCATCTTATTATGTTCAACCGCAGAAGGCAGGGGGAGGTATCAAAGATGAAACTAGAAAACTTTCAGAAGCACACAACAGCTAGTGTCAACGGGGAATGCCTGCTGACTGATCTTGAACGGCATCTGTGCAAGATGTTCAGAGTTGTCAAAATAGTTAGCAAGAGGGGTCAAACTGTTCCTGTGCTTCTCAACAATGAGGCGGTGGCGTGGTTGAGTGCTCTGATTGCAAAGAGAAATGAAGCTGGAGTCGCCCACGACAACACCTACTTGTTTGCACGATGTTATGGAGGTACAGGTCATATAAGAGGATGTGACTGTATGAGAGTGTACGCAGACATGGCGGGCCTTGAAAATGCTGCCAGCATCCGGTCTACAAAACTTCGTAAGCACGTGGCAACCGCTTCTCAAATTCTTGCCTTGAAGGAACATCAACTTGAAACACTTGCAAACTTCATGGGTCATGATTTGCGTGTCCATCGTGAATACTACCAGTTGCCAGATACTGTGCAGAGGGTCACCAAACTTTCTCGGCTTTTTCTCAGCTTGGAGAGGGGCAACTTGCCTTCCCAGCAGGGCAAATCCCTGGATGAACTGCATGTCACTGGTGGTAAGGACAAAGTCGTTTTAAATTATTTACTCAACAGCAAAAGAAAGACATTAATGATTGCTTTTGTTGAAAAATACTTGATCATTAATTACTATTCACTAATACATCTTCAACAGCGAAAGAAATGCAAGAAATAACATTTTGTTATCAGTTCACAATATATGATAACAAATGGTATATGTGTTTTTGTGCATTTCTTTTGCTATTGCTCCTGCATTACAGAACAAGAAAGAGAAAGAAAGAAAAATAGACAGAAAGAAACAGACAACAGAAAATTGACAAGAGTTGAGTCCACTTTTCTGATTTTACATGCAGGACAACAAACTCACTTGACTTTACCATTCTAAAAATGCATAATTAGATAGTATTACTATTACCACCACCTTAGTTGTCTTCCCTCCCCCTCCCTCCTCCTCCCCCCCTCCACCTCCCCCTCCCCCCATCTTTCCTTCCACCCGCTCCAGCAGAGATTGACCAACTGTCAGGTATGTGTGCATTAATCTAACAAAAACTGCTCTTTGTGACTTGCAGAAGGCTTCACTAGTGTCGAGGACAGCGATGACAGCAGTGACGATTCCTGTGATGTGCCCAGTGAAAACAGTAAGTTTAGGCTTTTATGTGTCTGTATGTTTGTCTTTTAAATTTTTTTTTGTCTGTCTGTCAGGCGAAATCAGGCGGAGAAAAGACATCAACAAGAGCTACGGCTTCATCTTTGAGCTGAGAGCAGAGAGTCAGGATTGCGTTACGAATCAGTTGGACAGTGAAAAATATGTCCATCGATAGAATTTACTTGGAAACTACTACCTGGAAAGAGAATAGCCATTGTATCAGTTCATTTTTATTAGGAATCGATGGTCTCACCTGCTGGATTCCCAGTGGCTATACATTGCCAGTGAGTACGCAAAGCTTGCAAATTGTTGTTAATAACCAGTACACCTTTGAAAGCACAATCCATTCTGAAATCCCCCAAAATATGATTATTTCAAAGTTCTGGTTAAAATCAAACTAACATGTCTTAATACTGTACCCAAGAAAGGAAAAAAAAAAGAAAGAGGAACAACAAACCTGGTCGTTTACATCTGATGGGATGAACATTTTTTGGCATACACAATCGTAATTCCTGCTATAAATTCTAGTGTCTTTCATGCAGACGATTCGATTCATGGTACCCATACATTAGTGCTAGTACTTCGTGGTGTCGGTTACGATATTTGTGATATTTGAAAAAATTAGTGTGTTAGAAGCACGATTTTTCACAATTTATCGATTATAATTGCCCTTTTTAGAGGAGGTATTTGTTAACGTCGTTTGAGTATTTGTGCACAATCTCCACTTACATCAACGGTACGTCAACGTTTAATTTTTTCGACTGCTTTTTTCATTTTCAATACAATTTTTGTCACTGGATGATAAAATTAAGGTAAATAACAACGTTTTACAACTACAAAAGACAAGATGTTAAGATTGGATGCCAAAAACTCTTTATTTTTTTCGTGAGAAAATTGTTCCCCCCTATTTTGAGAATGGACGGTACCACAGCGTTTTGCAATCGCAGCCTCGAAGGGTCCCCCTCCGCCCCCCTGCTCCATTCATTGCATGCGCACATTAATTAATGAAGTTTTTTTCACAGGTTCACGAAAGTGAAAAAGTCGTTGCCGTTTGCGCATGCGCTAAATAGAGCGCGAAAAAGGTCCCTGATCCTGACATTATGAAGCACGATATGTGGCAGAGAACCCCCCCCCCCCTCTTTTGTGTTGACCATTGTGTTCCCGGAATCTCAGGAATTCCTTTTAGGTTTCAAGGGGGGTGAAATAAGCTTCATTTTGGTGTATAGTTTAGGCACCTTGGAGAGTTGTGAGTATTTTCCCCAATTTTTTGAAGTTGGAGTATTTATCACTGTTGTCTATGGGACTTTATTTGGATGTGGACTTTATTTGGATGCTCTCTGGCGGGGATAGCGCACAATGCTTGCAATCGCGAGGAGTATGACAATGCAAAATACTAATGTTTATTATAATCATAACAAAACAATAATAATAATTTCGGTTAAGTGAAGTGAAATGGTAAATTATAATGCCTTCCTAGATGCGGATCCGCGCGCGAGGGGCGCGACGGATGCTGCTACAATTTATTGGCCTCTTTAGAAGCGATGATTTTTAGGCTTTACGTTTCAAGAAAGAAATTGCAAGAACCGTGCGTATATAATCTCCAGCTCATATCTTTTCTTGTAACATGGTATGGAATGATGAAGCTCTGTAATTAAAATGCCCCCTAAAACAAACACGGTTTATCTTGACCATATCTAGCGATTGCAAGCATTGTGCGCTATCCCCGCCCGAGAGCGATTGGTGTCTCCTCATCAGCACGCAGCCACCGTACAGCTTGTGCCATGACATAAAACAGTCGCTGCGCAGCGCGCTTGTTGTTTACCACCGGTCGATACACTTTGACCTGTTACGTCACTGACATCCACGATATGATGCGCGCGCACGTCACATTCTCTCCTGGTTGTGAACAGCAACTGTGCAGTAGTCGCTCGAATACTGGGTCGAATTTCCTTGATTTGCAAGCAAATAATTGATCGTGAGTACCCCCGAAGACCACCCCGACGTACTTGGACACAAATGGAAGGCTGTTTAGGTGATTTAAAGGTATTTTGTTAGGTATTTGTGTGGATTGGGGCGACTTTTTGAATCACATTTAAGAGATTAGGAATTTAACACGTTAACGTCCTCGGCCTCTAGTAGCGCCAGATGATGTCCAAATGTTAAACAAGCGATAACTAGAGGCCAGTAACTCGGTCTAACTTTTATTGTGTTTTGATTAAATTGATTAGTTTCTATTATAAGCAGAATCTGTACTAGATGACGCAAGATAAACCAAATATTTGCTGCTTAAACTGAACGAGCCATAAACCAATTTGGTGATCCCTGTGGAGCATTTCCTCAGGAAAAACACAATGTCTTGTTTGGGAGGCAAATTTGTTTGCACCAACACCACCACTTGAAGCATTCAATGTGTGTGTATACCTAGCTTGTTATTTTGTCCTAGACCATCACCATTCTTAATTCTGCTTTTGTTTATTTTCTTGATGGTTCTTAGGTTCTGAGGATATTCAGAATTCAAGCACAGGTAAACTCCGTCGTTGACTTTCTACACCACCATGGATTGTGTGCACTAGGAAAGATGAGCAACTCATTTTCTTCCCACTACTTATTTCTAGCAGTGGAGGAAGGTTCATTCTCTAATACAAGCCTCTCCAAGTCCATCAGCCAAAAGAGGGAGAATCTCACTTTATGCTTGCCAGCCGTGTTGTTATAAAGGATCTTTGACAATATAGAGACTAATTGCACAGGTATATTCTGAAAAAGCAAAGCTAAAGATCTGTGCTGAGTGTGCTCACTTGCTCACCTAAATCTTCCAACTTTGAAGAAAAACAATTCACTTCCTATTTATGTTGTTTACACTGGAACAGCATGGAATTATTGGAACAGGTCCTGGTCAACTTAACTCAACTCTCTTATTTATAATGCCTATGCCTGCACTAAAAATGACAGTTGGTATTTGTTTATATGCTGGGGAAAATTCTATTTTAAATAATCAATTGTCAGCAGTAGAAAGTCTTGAAGTATAAAATGTAGGCCTGACAATAATAATGTTATTTATGAAGTGCAAACGTTATGTACATAAATTTAAATGCACTGTAAAATGATATAACCAGATTCATTAAAATATTAAAAGGCAAAAATCCAGGTACATCACAAACTACTATTACATCAAGAAAAACAACATGTTTTTAAGGAATACAATTTTTACAACCTATCAATCAGAAGCGATTTGAAAAAGGTTGGTTTTGAGCAGCCTCTATTTGAGGCCTCGATCTATTTTTAAAAAAAACCTAATCCTGGCATGTCTTTAAATTTGTGAAAACTTACTTCGAAGGAGTTATTATTGTTTTAGAATGGTACTGGTGGTAGGGGGTTTCAATAATATATATTCCCATTACAATTTCAAAATTTTAATATTTTGTTGTTGTTTTTAAAATTTAACATTTGGATTTTTTTTTGCAGTTTTGTCTTTTAATCTATGTGAGCACTTATTTTTTTATTATATTCTCAATTTAATCTTTTGTTTAGTTTTATATTGAATGATTTGTAATTATGATGCCCTGTCTTAATCTAAATGTTAATTTTTCCATGTTGTAACCTTTTTGCCAAATAAACCATCAGTAATAATACATGGTTGACAATTCTTTGCCGAAAAGTACATATTTATTTCCTTGAAAGACAGAAACAGCATATTAAAGTAGTGCATCTTACGTTTAGATCGAATCTGCAGATCAAATCTTAAAAAAAAGAATTACAAGGTCTCTTCCCGAAGTAAAAGTAGATTCCGTTTTTAGCAATAGCGATGCAAACAAATTATTTTGAATAATGAGGCATTGGCCCATCACCTACCACCACCACCCCCCCCCCCCCCCCCCCCCCCCAAAAAAAAAGTGGATTGTTTGTTATTGAAATATTTAAATTGTGCCCAAAACAAAACCTTTTCCAGAAGTTTACAGACGCGGTTACGAAATAGGAAAAGACAGATTTTGGTTTCGTGAATAAATGGCATATATGTATAAAAGTTTACATTTATTCCTGGATACGTCTATTGTCCCCGTAGTGAAAGCAGGCGCAAAATAATATCGCTTCAGCCGTTTATTAGCGATGTTTCCATCCATAGGCCGGTAACTCAACGAAATGTAACGAAGCATCACGAATGGCATAGTCGCTAGTCGAAGCCAGCCGAAGCCTCCCGAAGCCTCGGTGTTCCAAAGCTTCAAGGCTTGTCGCGGAGCCTCATGAAGACGAAGCCTCATAAATTGAAGCCGGAGCCCAAGCCAAAGCCGAAGCCTGGAGGTTTGGAAAAGGGCCTAGGTGTAGTGCCTATTTCAACTTTGACCTATGCAAAGTTGGTACTCTGTAAATAACTGGCTATGCAAATTAGGAACGCTAGTCAGCCATCTTGTTTTCTACCAGCCACGCGGTGCAAACGTCAAATACTTTTCGTCAGTGTTCGTGGAACTTTTAGCGTTTATTCTCAGTTTATATATGCCAGAAGTTAAGGCATTTTTGCAGTTGTGAACTCCTACACTGGCATAAATTAGGCAAAAGTTTGTTGCAAAATCCGTTTTTGAACAGAACTTGTATTAAAAATGGTGTCCTAAATTATACATGATTTATTGATTGCCATATTTTGTTTTTCAGTGTTCAACTCAACTAACATCATTTGAAGAAAATGAGCGGAACAGATGCCCTGCAAGACAAACGGCTAGAGGATCTTGCCTACCAAGTCACGGAAACTTCAGATAAAAATGTTCTAATTTTGCTTCTTGCAATCCAAGGTGAAACTTCAGCCTGTTCATGAAGTCATAATTCAAACCTTGCTAAATCTTCATTTTGTTGTAACAATTTAAGATAGTATTGCTATTTTTAAATTCTAAACTTGCATTATGATGCCACTTTTTTCCTTATCTCAGTCAGTGCATAAATGATGAAAAGACAATAGGAAATAGGCTTACTAAAGCCCTTTTTACACTGCAGAGCCAATCCCCGGGAAACAAATCCCCGGAAAATTCCCGGGGATTTTTTACCCCACCCACACCCCAGCAACCGTTTACACTAGACCCATTTGGTAACTCCCGGGGACACTATTTCCCGGGAATCTGCACGGTCGTTTCACACTGGCCATCAAACCCCGGAAAAATTATAAATACACGTACACGAGAAGGAAGCTAAACACAGTCTTGTGTAATTGTATAATTTTCAAACGTTATTATTTGTCTTAACTGTAAATATATTTTCGACAAGTTTGAAAAGTACTGCATTACAATACTAAGTCACCGCGCGACTTATTTGGCTCGCTATTTGTGACCCTGTGACATTCGAGATTACGCGTGGACGCAAAAAGGTGGGGTAAGTTCAAACCCTGCGACGTTCACACTAGTTGTGCTAACTTTAGCAGAAAAATTTGCTAACCTTAAGCGCTTATTTCACGGCGTTTTTGTGCTAACGTATGCGCGCGCATGGAGATTCTACTGTTACGTCACTGATTTAAGCAAATTTTCCCGCTAGGTTAAGCGTGCCTTTTGCTGCGCTTACTGCTTACGGTCCCCATGAAATAGACGGAGGCTTGGTTAGCAGAAAATCGTGTGCTTAGCAGCGCTATGAAATTGGGCCCCTGTATTAACTAAGATTATTTTGACCTTATTTTACTCTCAAGACAATTCTCGTATTTAATTCCAGTTCTAAGATTCAATTACCTGCTCCAGATGCTGATCACAGATGACAAGGAGACGGCAATCTTCATTCTTGGATTATTTCAGAATGCGGTCCGAGTCAACCCGTAAGTTCTGCCTATAAAACTAGTTAAAGATTGAAGAAGTTCCTGCTATAAACAAGGTTTCACAGGCCGTTTCCAAATACAGATCATCCCAACTGCAGCTGGGAATGTTCCAACTACAGCTTGGATCGTCCCAACTACAGTTGGATTGATCCCAACTAAAATTTGTATGGTCCTAACTGCGGTTAGAATCGTTCCAACTGCGGTTAGGATCTTACCAACCGCATTTCGGGATCTTCCAAACCACAGTTGGGATCCGTCTTCCCAACCACAACTGTAGTAGGGACCATTTCCTTAGTTGAGATATAACAAGTGCTACGTCTTGTTGCTTCTCTCCTCTTCCCCCCCTTCTTCCTACCCCCAGAATTGTCTTGCAGACTTTGGATGATAAGGTGGTTCACAGCCTCCTGGATGAGGTCATCTATAAGTTATCTGCGTTCACCGAGGCAGAGGTCGGCGCCGCAGCTACACGTGCTCTAGTCAACATTGCAGAAGTCCACCGACCACTCATCAAACTGCTCTACACCAGATACAAGTAAGATAAACAGCAGATACAAGATTTTAGACTTTTTTTTAAATTGCAGATTAAGAACTTGGGGCCATGTATAAAATAAACTGAACAATTTGACACGACATTTAATTAGGGGTGTGCATATGGGTAATTTGGGAACCAGGTACCCGATTGAGAAAACACGGGTATCCGTGTACACGTTAAAGAAACCCCAACCCCAAAATTTAAATCTCAGGAGTTCTTTTTACAGCTCGTTTATATAGGTCGGCACTATAATACTGTCACATCGGTGAATTAATACAGAGTGTTTACAGTGAGCTTTGCTTTAAAGGTAGAATACACCATTGGTAATTGCTTGAATTATCGAGAATTGGTGGATTTGAGGGGTTGTATTTTATAGTAAATCTTGTTAAAAGAAATTCCACTTATTTATGATAATTCAAGCAATTACCAATGGTGTATCCTACCTTTAAACCTTCCATCACACTTTCCTATCGCAGAGGTCTAAGGCCACTTTTGAGCCGCTGGACTGGTAAAGGCTTCGGCCGCGACTTGAAGACGCTTCTAGGATTACTGGATGCAGGGTCAACCCAGCAGGCAGAGATGCAGGTCAGGTCATAGGTCATAGTTCAAATGCCGATATCTTCAACTGAGCAAACTTGAATCCTCGATCCTGATTGGTTAATCCATGGCAATTGTGTATCATACCTTTAAATCAACCCATTCCTGATAATTCAAGCAATTACCAATGGTGTATCCTACCTTTACATCCACCCATTCCTGATAATTAAATGGTGTATCCTACCTTTTAAAGTATAAAAAGGGGGCTAATTCCAAATCACTTTTTAGTACAATTGTGCTTATCACAGTTTGCGTCTTCCAGTGCACTTCGTGTGGCCAATCACTAGCATCCAGCTTGTTGGCCAAATTGTACCCGGCAGATTATAGTCACATTTGATATCTTGATTGTGTACCATTGAATGCAGAGACTGCATCGAGCAGCTAGGACCATCCAGGCATTATGGAAGGGATTCCAGACAAGGCGGCAATTGAAAAAAGCAAACAAGGCGTTCACCAGACTACAGAAGAGCTTCAGGTAGTAAAAATGCTACACAGGAAAAAATGCAAAAATACTATCCAGCATGACCAAACAAAAAAACAAAATATGCTAAATTTTAATTGTCATTCCAAGATGCAATATGGGAATGAATATGTGCTGGCTGGTTTTAAACAAGTATGCTAAAACAAACAAGAAGGTTTTAAACAAATATGCTTAAAACTGGCACCTGAGCCTGGATGCTATTATTAATGTCCAGGCCCATGAGCCGGTTTTAAATATACTTACCCTAACCACCCTGAGTCCATCAAAATCCATTTCCTGTTTTGGAGGATTTTAGCGGATTCAGGATACCTCCATATTGAACAAGCTGGAGGAGTGTGATGGATTGAGGATTTTAAGCCTAGCGTTACTGCAGGAGTTTGATGCATTCAGGATACAGAAATTTAGGAGATGGACTGTGATGGACTCTATAGAAAAACACACTGCAATTTTTTGTATGCCACCTTGGTATCCTGAATCCGCCAGAGTCCATCAACTTTTGCTGGTGGATTATTGATGAACTCAGGATCTCTCCAGAATACATACTGGTGGAGTCTGATGGACTCAGGACACCAGCAGTTTTTGCAAACCAAAATTGGTGGACTGTGGTGGATTCAGGATACTTTCTAGTAAAAGGGGTGAGGGAGTTGGGGTTAATACCGGCCAACCACATTTGTATTCCCATTTAAAAATACCTTTCGGTCAAAAAGCCAAAACAAGTAAACATTTGCACAAAAATTTGCTTAGCATGATAATTATTTCTTAGCAAAAACAGGGTTACAAACCAAATGTTCAGGTGATGTTTATTGTTTGTGACTCGTATTCAGCTCGTTTTTACTTAGCAAGAAAAGTGGTGTTTTGGTTGGTAACCTGTTTTTACTGCGCAAGACTTTTGTTGTGCTAAGCAAAGTGTTGTGCCTTCATGTTTTATGAAATTAGCCCCTGACTGGTATTTAGCTGGTTTTTTCTTAGCAAGAACGCACATGGAGTTTTGGCTGGCAACCTGCTTTTACTGAGCAAGACTTTTGTTGTGCTAAGCAAATGTGCTCGCATGTTTTATGAAATTGGCCCTATATTGTTATTGCCCCCACACTTTTTTCCACAAACGTTTAACAATCACAATTTCCCATCTATCTCAAGACAGAAGCAAGTGCAGCGAGACTTGCAGGCTGAAAAGGGACGCAAGAGGAGAGCTACAGCATCAGCTGCTGGTGTCCAGGAGGCAAGCTATCCGACAGACCAGACAGAAACAGCTGGATATGATCACCGCTATGGCTCCAGGTAAATGTAAGATATGGAGATTGGCGAATAATTCAGTATTTGATTATTTATTAAAAAAGGGATCGTATACGTTTGGTAATTAGAACCCACTGTTTGTTTCAATCTTATAAAGTTATAGATATATATACCATAAAACTAACCTGTAAAAATTGCATTTCAAAAGGTGGTAGCGATTCTGAGATATTGCCAAAAATCTGGAGCGATTATGTCCATGCAGCGGGAAGAATAATCTGCATTGGAATACACAATCTGAGAAATGTCACTGCAGTAACGCTTCTCAGATTCAAATTTGTTGAGATAAAAAGTGATATCTCTTTCCATAACCGCAGTACTTCGAAGCCTAAGTTTCTAAAAAAGCATTATACTATCTAAAGCTGCTGTACTTCTTACCAATTAAGTTTTTATTGCCATTAATTTTTGGAGTAATTACCAAACGTATACGATCCTATTAAAGTTACAGTACACCATTTGTCCGTTGTGCATTTTTATAATTTGAAGCCGCCAAAGTTATCAAAATCTAAAGAATTGTGCATGACAAGTATTTCTGCTTCTACTTGTCTCAAGTTTTTTTTATATCTTGTTCCATTTTTTTTCTAATTTGTTTTTCATGAAATCCCCACTTGTTTCTCCCACAACTCCGACAAATTTAATCGCATTGAAAATAAGTATAACGCAATGCCGGTGCACCTATCCCAACATTTGTATCCCTTTGGAGACATTGTCTTTGTTCTCAGGTTTCTAAATTTGGTACCCTGTGGAGACCTGAACGTAATGGGGGCAATGGGAGTCAAAAGGTATCCACTGGGTATAATTCTATAAATGAATAGGTCTCCACAAGGTTTTTACATAATAGATTCATGGATTTTACTCAAAAACTAGGGTTACTGTTAGTGTTTGGGTGTAGTATAGGGTATATTTGGTCCAAATTTCAACCCAGGAAATTGGCTGCAACGAGCAACGATAAAAATACACGGGGGCGGCGGGCGAATTCGCCCCGGAAACACCTTAAAGGAGCCCCCGAAATAGGCAAAAAAATGCGATTTCGGGGGCGACCTAAAATAGGAAATGGTCCAAAATCGCCCCCGTAATATTTGCTGCATGACTACGAACGGCCGCTCTCTCTGATCCTAGCGCCACTGCTAAGCGGCCGCGCCGGCATGCAGACCGGAGATCCAGAGCGCACGGTACATGTACGGTACATGTACACAATAGATTTAGCACTCAGCAGCGCGCGCTGCATGCATGCATGACGCGTACAACAGCGATAAAAAGTTGGCCTTTACTATGTGGCTGTTTTCTAAACGTTTGTTTCGTCTACATTCCGGCTTCATGCAATTCACTATCCGAACTACACAGCGCGGACCATTTAAAACGACTGGAAAAAAACTAGGGGGTGTCGCAATTGAGCAATTAGGGATACCCCTCTCTGGGCACGCGATCGCTGCATGTGCTATGTATATGTATGCATGCAGTATATACTGCAGCGATATCGGCAAAGTAAACCTTGTGCGATATTGTGACTGTACTGGTTTGAAGTTTTCATAGATTGTTTGCGTGCCAATAAGTCCTGATCCAAGACCGAGCTAGCCGTTCATTTTGTTCCGCGGCGCGCCATCCGTATCCAGGCTTATTGAGGACGCCCTAAATTATCGCTAGATTCGAACGAATCTGGCGATAATTTAGGGCGCCCTCAGTAAGCCTGGATATATACGGACAGCGCGCCGCGGAACAAAATGAACAGCTAGCTCGGTCTTGGATCAAGACTAGTGCCAGATAAACTCAAGTACTCAACAAATTGTATCCTTTTGTTAATTAATGAAAAAAGTAGCCCCCGAAAGAGTAGCCCCCGAAATGGAAAAATTAGCCCCCGAAAGTTAAAAAAGTAGCCCCCGAAAATTTCAAAAAAATTATTTCTACCCTGGCAACGAGTACTGCAACTGTACATGCAAAAGCTTTAGATGCAGAGGGAGCACAAGCTTTGTGAGTGTATAACATGCCAAATCAGGCTCATCATATGCTGTGGACCCGGGTGGTTATCAACTAAAACTACGTCTGAAAGCCCGCAAAAGTCCTACTTTTATCCTGATTTTTGTCCCCCAAATTTCTACTTTGTGTCTTGCGTAATGAACAACTTTGATACTACATTTCTACTTGTTCAAACCGGGTCCTCTTGAAAGCCTGAGCCAAGTTGCCTCTCTTTTTGCAGGAAAAGTGGACGCATATTTGCAGATGTCTCAGATTGCAGCGGCGGTCAAGCTTCAAGCTCGCTGGCGGGGGATCATTGAGAGACGCAAGCTGGGTCTGCGGAAGGCCACGGCCAAGCAAATCAGGGCGGCCATCACCGTTCAGAGAGTTGTAAGTTTGCCATTTGCGCGCTTACTTATTAGACCTGGTAAACCAACCAGTGGTTGATTTTTGTTGTGTGTGTATCGGCGCCCCTGGTAGGCCGATCTCGCTGACCCAAGTGCCCCAGCCTACGTCAGGGTACAGGAAGTCGAGAGTTGCCATTGTTGTAGGCTACAGTACACCATTTGTCAGTTGTGCAGTTTTATCATTTGAAGCAGCAAAAGTTCTCAAAATCTAAAGAATGGGGCTTGACAACTATAAACCTGACCAAGTTGTATGTCTGTAAATGCTGCATATTCTGATAAAAATAATATTCTAAGATTTTTGATTTTGAAGCAGCTACTAATGGACATTTTCAAAAATGCATATCTGAGACGCAATTTTTGACTTCTGTTTTTTGTTAGACTTCTGCAGTATGTATGACAAGTGAACCCTGCTACACTGTATATGCAGAAAATGCACACGTAAACAAGATTAAAGTTATCGACTTAATAGTAATACATGTAATAATAATAGGCAATTCTTAAAGATGGACTACAACGAAAACTCACACATTAAATTTATTATCGGACCTTGTTTATGTTGTGTTCAGGTAACACTTTATTGTTACGGTCATGTTTTTCTCTAAATAATTTTGTTGCAATTTGACCGACAAAATTAGACCTCGATTCTTCGATTTTGAAATTTCCCGCCCTGTACTGGTTCCCGGCAAAGATCCACCGAAAACCACAATAAAATCCACGATATAGTACCAGCGGACTTGTAAACCAGCGAAAAGTGATGACGTACTACCCATGAGCAACCGAGAGTAAACAAAAGACGCCATGTTATTCCGTGTGTATTATGTATGCGTTTTCATGCAGAGGCATGAAGTTTTTACGAATCTTTTTTTTTATAGTGTATCACTATCAGCTACAATAATGCCAACTTCATGTGTTGTTGGTGGATGCACGAGAAATTGTTCGAAGAATCCAGAGATTCATTTTGTGCAATTTCCGCGGGTTCCTGCGTTATCAAAGGAATGGGTGAAGTTCGTAAAAAATACAAGAAAGGATTTCACCTTCTCGGCAAGAAGTAGGCCTTTGATTTGTTCAGCACATTTTTCAGAGGACTGTGTTGAACCTTCAAGTGCTTTGAAAAATTCACTGGGATTGACAACAAAGTTTCGTTTGAAGCCTGGATCGATCCCCACATTGAAAGCGCCAAACATCGAGATAATTCGTACTACTACCACCAGGCCTACTGCTTCTACGTCGGCCGAGTCATCGGCAACCGCCGGGTCTGCCGTGGCCGCAGGGTCATCAGCAGGTGCTAAGTCGCAAGGCCTCTTGAAGTTGAAACGTAACGTTGGGGGCTTCACTGGGACAGCATTCCAGAAGAGAGAGAGAAGCCGGGTAAGTTCTGGTTAATAAAAAACCTCCGAAATGATCATGCTCTGGTTTGCTTTCTGGCATGTTGATTATTCATGCTAAATCATGTGTGAATCCTATTTTAATCCATTTTAAAATGTGACTGTTCCATACAGTTCCAGTTTCTTTGTCTTGCTGACAAGTATTTAACTTAGTCCATGCTGGACAATTGTTTATGCCAAAGCTGTCTGAGAATTCCGAGTGTATGCCTACAAATTGTTCACTCTTTTTTTTGAAGGCACAGCTCCAAAATATGTTCATGCCCCATCCCTGGTCCTTCAGATTGGTTTATTAAGTGAGGAACTCACTGCAAACATGATGTAAATTCTTAAATGAAAAAAAGTATTAAACGATCTAGTTAAAGAAAAGGCACATTCACACCACTCATTTAATTATCTCCCTCCACTTTTAACACTGGTGAAATGAACAATTGTGAGTGTTTTTTTAAGTGTTTGGGTTCGGCCATGAAGAACATGATTCACATATACCGTTTACTGTAAGTGTAAAATGCTCGGAGATGAAAGCACATAAAACATCTCATAAACATAGGGTTAAATACTGTGAAAGGGTTTATTATTGTAACAAATATGTATTAAAGAACTTCTGTATACTAACTAAATGTCTGTTTTTTATTTCTTTTACAGGTTTTGGAAGAAGCGTTTGCTGACTATGAGAGTAAGCATGGAGTAACACAGCATCCACCACTACCACGAGAGTCAGACAGCTCAAGCTCATCAGCCAATGAGGTAATAGTCTAACTTAAATATCATTCAGGCAAAGTACATATGTAACCGTACCCCCTAAAAATCAGAAATAACAATAACAAAAAACAACATTTAGGCTATATTATTTCATCAAGCTGACATGTTGACAGTTCTCAATTTTCCAAAAAGCATGTGATCTATTGCGTCCCTTTTGGTGCATGCCTCTTCCTATCTAAACGTCATGAACTTGGGTGTGATCCTTGGCTAAAGGGCAGTGTACGGTTGCATGACTTCTGACTGGCACCCCCCAACAAAGGATATTGACAGTAAATATAGAGACCGGCCAACATAGGCATAGGTAGCTCAGTTGGTAGAGCACCGGCACGTCAACATGGAGGTCGCAGGTTCGCATCCCGCTCTAGTAAATTTTTCTTAGTTCACCCATAATGTATCTAAGATTTACCCAGTCAGTTTCTTCATTACAGGATCAAACAACCCAAACCGTGTCACAGGATCAAACAACCCAAACCGTGTCACAGGATCAAACAACCCAAACTGTGTCAACACATAGGTGCGCAATAGACCTTGATGTCTCCAAAACCAACTACCATCCCCAAAATGCCTCTTCAAAGTTCATCCGGTCCAGGAAGACCCAGACCAAACGCAAGATGTTTCATCCAGTTAACAAAGGTAAAGTTTAACCTAAATATCCCAAGGTCTGTATAATTCTCCCCATGGTTTTGCCTTATTCCTATACATTAGGTGCTGTACCGCTGTGCTTATAGAGCTCTATTACACCCAAAGCATCCAATCTCAGCATGGAGAAAGACTTTCAAATGTTATGGAAGTCCAAGTGTTTATTACATGAACTATGGTAGATTTTAGGAGGGGCATTAGGGCTAAGGGATGAGGACTAATGAACCTTAAGATACTACAACTTTGCTTCATGACTGACATCCCAAATTTATTGTCTCCTTTCTGGCTGTTTATTAAATGTTTTTTAACATAAACAACTGTGACAAAATGGTTTTGTGTATGTAATAACCACGTATTTGAATTTTTTTCTTCTTCATATATTTAAGGTGTGCAAGCACGTCCACTACACAAGCATCACCACAAATCTACAGAATGTTCAATTTTGCAAGGAAAGCCCTTGACAAAACTCCATGATGCCATACAGCCAACAGTTACAGTACA
The DNA here is from genome assembly GCA_037893245.1 of Crossaster papposus. Taxonomy (NCBI): domain Eukaryota; kingdom Metazoa; phylum Echinodermata; class Asteroidea; order Velatida; family Solasteridae; genus Crossaster; species Crossaster papposus. The sequence goes on from JBAIAA010000246.1 coordinate 2,063,577, forward strand.
TATACAGCCAACAGTTACAGTACATGAACCACCGAAAGACCCTGCTGTATTGTCTGATGAACCTGCTTCAGACGATGTTGGCCCACCAGAACCTGAAAGTCAAAGTGATTATGTTCCATCTAGTCCTGACAGTGCAGATACCAGTACAAGGTAAATAATTTGTTGGAACCCTAACAAAACAGTGGTTTTAGATGTTAGTACTTAACCGACAAAACTGTTTATAGCTATGCAAAGTTCTGTTTTAAGATTGTTGCACCTTTCTTTTCACAATGCTTGCACTGTAACCCACAATGTAACCTTTATGCCCCCCCCCCCCAGGCCTTGTTTACTGGATCATGTGACCCAAGTATTTTCTCTGGGAGTAGCTTTTGAAGTAAAGTTTAAATCTTGATTACAATGTTCATGTTGGTATTTTAACAGTTCCGGTGATCAACAAAAGACTAAACCGAATGTTCTTGAGGACACCAAGTACATTGTCTTTGGTTCAAGCTTATTCAAGCTATTTGAGAAATGCTTCAAGTGTGACACACCAGCCAAGGTAAAATTCAGCCGTCCATTCTATGGTACACTAGTGGAGGTCAGACAGACGTGTAGGAAACGTGGCTGTGGCCAGATGATGACATGGAGGAGCCAACCCATGATCGGCAACACCGCTGCTGGAAATCTTCTTCTGTCATCAGCAATCTTGACATCAGGATGTAGCCCGAAGAAATTCCTGCGGGCATTGACTTTGATGAATGTTGCAACAATTTCGTACACGACATTCTTCAACCATCAAAATTGGTATGTGGTTTTTTTGGGTGTTAAATTGAAAAACTTTACAAATTCTTGCTGTTAATGGCCTTTCCCTTGTTTCTTTGAAGAACTGTGGTTGCATGCGAATTGCGAAAAGATGTCACAATAAATTTTTGTAAATCTTAGCACTTAAAACAGTCAAACAGAATTTTGATTATCTAGTTGAAAAAAGAAGTGAAGTACTGTGCATACATTTTCATGGCTTTTATTTACTTGTAGGTACCATCAACCAGCCATCAGTGGTGTGTGGATGACCGAGCAGGAGGACTTGGTGAAGGAGCTACGTGGGAAGAAGGGGGGAATATTCCTGGGTACAGACATGCGGGCTGATAGTATGGGGCACTCTGCCAAGTTTGGTTGCTATAGCACGCTGGAGATGAATGCCAACAAAGTCCTCCACATAGAGCATGTACAGGTAATTTTGATTTCAAGTAGAGTACCCCAGGATCATCGTTCCAGGCTACTTATGTTACTATCCAACATTTTGGATTGTGTTACACTAGACCGCTTGTTTGCCTCATTTAAATGTGTCCACTTACAACCTAACCTTTTTAAAGAATGTTTTTCCCCTTTTTTAACAGAAAAATGAGTGCGGCAATAAGGCCAATCTAATGGAAAAAGAGGGACTTGTTAGGACGCTGATGTGGGTGGACAACCAGCTATTGACGATATCAGCGATTGTTACCGATAGACACCGTCAGATAGCGAAGTACCTGAGGGAGCAGCTGGTGCCTTCAGGAGTTAAACATTATTTTGATGTCTGGCATGTTGCAAAGGGTAAGTAAATATTTTTAATGTTTAATACTTTTTGTTTAATTCAAATAACTTTGTAACAGATAAAAGTAGAACAAATACAACAAAATACTCCACAATATTCAACAAATCTTCAGACAGTGTTTTTATTTTCGTTTTTCTAATTAAAACTGACCTGTATTCTGTCTCCCAAAATAAAGTTGGTTTTAGCTTTCCCTTGCTTGCATTTGTGCATATCCCTCAGTCAGTTTTCATGGCTTTAGATAATGCACACATGGATTTGTTTTTAGGACATTTTGTATGAATAGTCTTGATTGCATTTTTCCATAGGACTGAAGAAGAAACTTACTAAACTAAGTAAGCTCAAAGAATGTGATGTAATTCAACCTTGGATTCATGCCATCACTAACAACGTCTACTGGGTTGCCTCGTCCACTCTCGGTGGTGATCAAGACCTGATGTTGGCAAAATTTGACAGCGTCCACAACCACTTACTCAACACCCACACACATGACAATGCTCTGTTCCCAAGATGCGCACATGGGGCCTTGGAAGAACGCCAGTGGTTAGTTCCAGGTAAGACTTTTAGTTACTTAATTAACATTCATATTGCTTTGATTAGAACAAACCTGTCTTTCAACCAGACAGATTGAAGGTTTTTTTCTGTGAAGATGAGCATAATATATGCTCCTTGTGTGATAGAGCTAAAAACAATTTTTTGCTGTTAATTTAATTTAAATCTCAAGCTGATCTCTGGATGACAAATATAATGTACCAAGCACCCTGTGATTTTTGTTGTGTGACATCTACAAAACCTGAAAAGTATCACAACGCTGTGTGCCACAGAAAATTGGACCAACTAATCTGTAGAATTTGTTTTATTTATGTGCTAGGAACAAAAGCGGCACAGGAGATGGGAAAAATCCTCGGTTCGGTCCATCTTCGCAAGGATATCAAGATGCTGTCAACATCAATGCAAACCTCCAATGTTGAGTCATTCCATGCAGTGATCAACCACTTTGCCCCAAAGATGTTTGTGTTTTCCTTTGAGGGAATGTTGTGTAGGTTAGTAATAAGTATTTAATTTATCTTGTGGTCAGGTTCTCAATGACTGATCTTCCCCTCTAACCTTTAATGGTTATTCAGGTTTGCAAATGGTGGTGTAAATCTATGTTGAAAAGTGGGTGGGATGATGTTGAAATTGTACATTACCAATTTCTGATAAGTTTAGTGTGAAATTTGTCCTATCATTTTTGTTTATATGCTCGGGATGGTCAATCACATGGAGTGTTTACTTTATTTGAATTTGTCAAAATAGGCCAGTTCTTTTTCAGCACTGGTTTTTTATTTATTTATTTATTTTAGATTTTCCTATTTTTTTTTTATAGAATCTACTTAGCAGCTCTACACTACAATGAAAATGCAGGACGAAGACAAGCCAGAACGAGAAAGGGCGACCTAAGATTCTCAGTAGTTTACCCTCGATCAAAACAAGACAGCGGAGGTTACACAGTCCAGAAGCTACTTGTCAATAGCACTTTCAGTAAGTATTATGTATTTTGTACAGTTTCGAACCTGCTGAAAAAAACAGGCATGCAAGTTTGCAGTGGATCAGATGATTTCCTAATTTTTAGTTTCTCAGCTGCATTGAAAACTGAAAAACAGTATACAAATTCTTTCTGTTCATGGTACATGTACTTTCCTCGCTTTTTGAAAAACTGTTCAGGTGCAGATTGGGGGGGGGTGATTTTTTTTTTGGGGGGGCGGGGTTTAACGCCCCCCCCCCCCCCTCCCCTGCTTGGACTTAAAAGAATAACAGGTTTTCTATCAGACATAAAGAAAAAGAAAAACCTGCCACCCCCCCCCCCCCCCCCCTGAACCCAGAACAAATCCAAGATCCGCCCCTTGCTGTTTTTGCATGTGTGACTCTTTTTGTTCTTGCATTGTGTTGACTCCTGTATGGTTCTTTTTAAATCCACCCCGACTCACAGAGAGATTGTCATTATATGGTGTTACCTCAAACCTTACTAGATTGTATTTCTGCCCTGCAAATTTTCAAATCCTACATAATGATTTTATTTATTTTATTTTATTTTTCATAAAAACAGACTATGCAAAAAAAATCATGCATAAGGCAGTGGTTCTTTGTCAGCAGGGTGACAAGACATCAAAACAAATGCATCCGCAGCTGATGTGTAACCCTGGGCCATTGACATCAACCTTCACACGGCCTGAAAAAGATGCAGCAGTTGCAGGTTTCGTGTCAAGGTTTGCAAAAGTAACCCAACCTGTTGGCAGACCGCAACCAACACCAGGCCAGGAGGAGCCACCAGGTGGATCACAAACCGTTGTTGGTCCAGGGAAAACGACCACAGGGGTGCAAGTGAAAGGAAAGAGAAGGAAGGAAGTCGAGCAACATGTGCCCCCAAAACGTACTAAGAGAAAAACAGCTAGAAAATGATTTGGTACACTGTGCATGCTTAGGTGGTTTTTTTTCGGGGGGGGGGGGGGGGGAGGGGGGCGTTACCAGGGGAGTACAATTAACTTTGTTTAAAGACAGAATGACGTGGCCTGTACACATTATTGTTATTCTATTCTTGTATTTTACAATTTATTACCCCCAAAATGTACTAAGAGAAAAACGGCTAAAACAAATGATTTGGTACATGTGCATGCTTAGGTGGTGTTTTTTTTGTTTTCTTAGGGGGGGTGGCGTTATAAGGGGAGTACAATCAACTGTTTGAAGACGGACTATGACATGGCCCGTACATATTATTGTTACTCTATTCTTGTATTTTTGTTTGGTTTAACCAAGTATCTACAGGATTTTGATTCAGTTGTTTTCGTCATCAAGGGGCAACTTTTTTAATATTGATATTTTAACCTCAAAAATAAACTCTATTGTTGGTTGCAAATACATACATATTTTGTGTTGTCATTTATTACAAAAGTACATGTACTAAGGTTTTTTTAAATTTCAGTTCTTGGCATCTTTCTGCCACACCAAGTTTGTAATGTTGTTACCATGTTACCATTGTGTATTGTTGGCAACATAGAACAAGTTTATTTCACATTAGTGATAAATTAATCAACTTCAACCCACAAAATAAAAGCACAAAATAATTTGTGACTCCCTCCGGATCATTATAATTAAGGAAAATGTTACTAATTAAAACAATAAACCAAAGCAAAGCCGCCTAATCCAATGGTGGATACGAAAATCCTTTGTACTGTCCATCAGGGTTTGGGAACGTCCTTCGTATTGCTGCCATTACACATGATGGCAGTGGCACCCGGTTGAAGCGGCCAAGATAGCCCCAACACCACCTGACCACTTGCCGATATGCAACATGGCGATATTTTCTATAAAACAAAACAAAAAAACAAACAAAATTATTAACCTAACATTTGTGATTTGCATGGAATGGAGTGTCGATATTGTTTGTAAACACCACGTGAACCTAAATTGCTTTAAAATTATAACCATGCCAAAACGCAATTATGATCCAAAGTAAACAGTTACATGCATGTAATGCATGTACAATAAGATATACATTTATGTAGATGCACATGGGTCAACGAAGTTCATATTCAGATGTGCAGATACTCTGAAGTAAACAGCGATGCTTATTCTGGTCAATCAAAAGTACATGTAATCTGCTTCGTATGCAGAACATTCAAAACTGACATAGCTCTACAATATTAATTGATGGTACATTGGCTTAGTACATACAGTCAACACTCAAATCACTTACTGGTCAAGCGTTCCTTCAACTGCATCTCTGCCATAGTATGCTCTGTATTGAAGGTATGCTGTTGCAAGTACTCCTGGGTGGAGGCATATTGCATCAAACCAATCATGGATTGTAAGGCACTGGTTCGGATCATCTATGTTGATGTCCAGCTTCCGCATCATGCTCTCTGTTTTCTCAACTTCTTTGCAACATATACAGTTTGGTAGCAAAGGCTGAAGGACACAATGCCCACACAAACACCTAGTATTACCAAAAAAACAAGTTTGGAAAATATAGTTTTAGTAACTTTGTCACTGGGGTTGCACTTCTTGAAAATTGATCTTGAAATACATCCCCCCATGATGAACTGACAGGTACCCGGTACATCTTGAAGGAATACATTTTTCCATGGACAGATCAAACATGCAGGGGGTACAACAACCTTTAGTTAGATTTGAAGGGAAAGACAACAAATAAAATTGTCAAAATGCTCAAAGCATGATGGTAAAAGATCATGATTTTATTTGAATTTTGAGCAGTGATTCCCATCATGTCTTCATAAAATACTTGCTAATTTTGCCAATAAGTCACAAAACGCAAGACAATAATTAACACCCCCCCCCCCCCCACATTTCTACTGACTGCATGTGTTGTTCACATGTCATTTAAAGGGTATTCACACCATTCATTGTACACGTACACGTACACTAGCACTACATGAATGGAGGTAGAAAACAAACCTTGGGTCTCCATCATATCATATGTTCGTTCATGTTTTTGTCAAGTATGGCCTTAGGCTATAACTATTTTTTGACAGCAAAAATGAACTGATCAAACGAAGCATCAATCAGTATGTTATTCATGAATCATTTCGTGGGCTTACCAGTCTGTGTTTAGCCGTCGATCGTCAGGGTTTGGCTCGTCGTCTTCGGCCTGACGATCACCGTCACCGGGCTGGTTAACAGCAGGCACCGCAAGTGGCTCGAACCGGTATGGCTCAGCGCCACGTTCTTCGTCTTCTTCGTCTTCTTCGTCACCGTCTTCGTCTTCGCCTTCTCTCTCGTCTGGTGAGCTCCCCTCATCGCTAGAGCTGCCATCACTGTCCTCAGAAGTACCTCCACGAAATGCCTCTTCCTCATCTATACTGTGGTCTTCCCAATACTCGCTGCTATCGGACATTTTTCGCTGTTTTTCGGTCGAAAATAGTTGTCCGCTGTTATTCCGCATTGCATTGTACGGTAAAAATGCACGCACACGATCGACCCGAGTAAATCGTCATGGGTAGTACGTCACACACAAAGTATGAATTATTCATGAGTTAAGGGCTTTTGCTGAAACTGAGTTTTCTGGGTCGTAGAACGCCGATCAATTTTGTTGTTTTTTTGCATGAAGGAACAAGTTTTATTGAATACTAATGATATATTAGTAATCATTATACATTTCTCGAACAAAAAACAGCAACACAGCCTTTATCATTATTCCGTTGTAGTCCATCTTTAAATAGCGCACGTATCTACCAAGACTGGTACTCTAGGCACTGTGTAATTATTATACCTGCTTATTGGGCATGCGAAACATTCCAAATACCATCTCGGCTCTCTGGAGAGTTTTCAGCTCAATTCTGCCTCACAGGTACCCATTTCACTTATGGGTGAGGAGAAGCAAGTGGCAAAGTGCCTTGCCCAAGGGCACATGGACCTTAGGTCCAGGCCAGACTCGAACCCACAACCTGCAGCTTTACCCTACAGATGGTGAAATTAGTGCTCCAGATCACAAGGCCACGGCACTCCAGAAGTCAATTTTTATAGATGAATTTTGTTCTTCTGTTTTAGATGCTGGTGATGATTCCACTTGTTCTTCTAATACAGCGTGTTTTGTGGGCTATAGGTCCGTAGATTCCTGAAGAGATTGGAGGAGAAGAGAAGAGAGCCGTTGTTGTTTCGGCCTCCGCCTGGCCTGACGGATGAGAGAAGAGTTGACCTGCAGAGACAGATTGACCAACACAGAGAGGACGCACCCGGTAAGAACGTCCAAGAATTGTGTTACTCTATGCGATTTCATCAGTTAAGACTCTTCACATGACATTCAAAGATTTTTAGATTGTTTCCCCGACTCTGTGAAGTACCTAGTAATTTTGTTTTCGTTAAAGTTAAACAAGGAAATTAACTAAAGCGGGGTTTGAACCTGCCAACCTGTCTAACGTAGTTTGTTCTGTTCATATTTCTTAGGTTTTTTCCTATTATCGGATCACATTTTCATACTATTCTTGTTTACAACACATTGGCCAAGCCCGTCTAACGTAGTTTGGTCTGTTCATATGATGATTTCTATGTCCTCGGGCTGACAAATTTTGGGTTTTTCCGCATCCTCCCTTAGATGCTCCAACCCGTTTTATCCAAGGGTTCTACTTGTGGTTGATTAAATAAGATACATTTTGTCTTGATACTTATTTACTCCAGACTAAGCCTACTGGTTGTAGGACTTCGTTCGGAGGTTGCACATACAACCTCTGAAACAGAGTTTGGAACCGCTTTAGTTAGCACGTCTTATTTGAGACTGTGCAGTTCAGGACCCTCATTCACAGTAGCATCTCGCATACCCACCATCGGTCTACGGTGCCATATCATGCATATGTAGTTGCTCTACAGGTAAGTAGAGTGACGTATACTCCCCCCCCCCCCCCTCACAGTAGTGTGGTAGGGGTCTACGAACGAATACTTACCTATAGAGCTCCCCCCGCCTCCCCACTTATTCTCGATCTTGTGGTTGTGGGAGGGTCAACACATTGGACAAGCCTGTCATCACATTTTCATACTATTCTTGTTGACAACACATTGGCCAAGCCTGTCTAACGTAGTTTGTTCTGTATATATTTCTTAGGTTTTTTCCTATTATCGGATCACATTTTCATACTATTCTTGTTTACAACACATTGGCCAAGCCCGTCTAACGTAGTTTGGTCTGTTCATATGATGATCTCTATGTCCTCGGGCTGACGAATTTTGGGTTTTTCCGCATCCTCCCTTAGATGCTCCAACCCGTTTTATCCAAGGGTTCTACTTGTGGTTGATTAAATAAGATACATTTTGTCTTGATACTTATTTCCTCCAGACTAAGCCTACTGGTTGTAGGACTTCTTTCGGAGGTTGCACATACAACCTCTGAAACAGAGTTTGGAACCGCTTTAGTTAGCACGTCTTATTTGCGACCGTGCAGTTCAGGACCCTTATTCACAGTAGCATCTCGCATACCCACCACCAGTCTACGGTGCCATATCATGCATATGTAGTGGCTCTACAGGTAAGTAGAGTGACGTAGACTCCTCCCCCCACAGTAGTGTGGTAGGGGTCTACGAACGAATACTTACCTGTAGAGCCCCCCCCCCCCCCCCCCCCCCGCCTCCCCACTTATTCTCGATCTTGTGGTTGTGGGAGGGTCAACACATTGGACAAGCCTGTCATCACATTTTCATACTATTCTTGTTGACAACACATTGGCCAAGCCTGTCTAATGTAGTTTGTTCTGTTCATATTTCTTAGGTTTTTTCCTATTATCGGATCACATTTTCATACTATTCTTGTTTACAACACATTGGCCAAGCCCGTCTAACGTAGTTTGGTCTGTTCATATGATGATCTCTGTCCTCGGGCTGACGAATTTTGGGTTTTTCCGCATCCTCCCTTAGATGCTCCAACCCGTTTTATCCAAGGGTTCTACTTGTGGTTGATTAAATAAAAGCATTTTACGGGAAGGGCGGTATAATGACCAACAAATTATTAGCAAAACCACCTTAAATTGATTTCTTGCCAACGCCGAGCAATTCATATTTTACCTAGACTGTATATACCACGGCCTATTGTCAAACAGATTACAAAGGCAGTTTTTTCGAGGGTGGTGTACATCTTACACTATCGGAAACAGTCTTCGATTAACACAATCCGGCATCCAAACGAATTTACAGTCATCACAAACACATTTTCGTGCAATATAGTTAATAACCATGAGCTTTATTTGTTACGATACTTTCACTGACGTCGACCACATTATTGTTTAATGTGCATTACAGAAGGTGGTTGTCAGTGAATTCTAAAGTACTTGAAAATCTGCCAGGAGACAATGCTACGTTCTGGATGACAGCATCATTTCACAAGTTTAGAGTTGCATCCAGAAAGATGCGATGGCTCCTGGATGGCAGAGTTCACATACACTTGTAGGCCTTCTATACTGACACCGTAAACACCTACCTTCGCTATGCAGGCACTGCCACCTCATTTTCCATCTGCCAAATTGAAAAGTTCCTTCGAGGTTCTGTCGGGTTCTTCGGTGATGAATATTGTGTCGACGTTCTGCATCATCATCATCAGGTTGTGGTACTGGTGTTAGCAGCCATGATCGAAGGGGGTATGCAGAATTGCCTAGAAGGTGACCATCGTTTGCAAGACCATTGGCTAGTTGAGGCTTGAGCGAGTCCACATAAACGAATCATGGGTCGAGCCTGGCCACTTGGCAACAATATTTGTGAACCTCTTTTGGTGGTCGCAAACCCCCTGGACATTTATAGCGTGGTAGTTATGTCTGCATAATGTATAGGCACCTTTCTCACGTGCAGGACATTTAATCTGGACAAGTGATCCCGTCAAGGCATCCCAAAACGTTTGCAATCCGACGATGATGTTCATCGTAGAAACCTTCTTTGATCAGATTCTGACTGGCTTATGTTCCTCGGAAATCAAATTATTTGTGGCAAAATTCTTTGAAGGACAGCTGTGACTTGCGTAACAATTCGAGAAGTTGACTAATTCCACTTAAATCTCCATTTGTTAATTAGAAAGAACCTTCGGTGAAAAATCGAAGGGATGTTATGAGCCATACAAGGTGATTTGCTACAAAAACATAACCCAAAGCATGTTATTCTCCATATCGGTACAAATAATGTCCAAGATGATCTGTCTGTACTGGTCTCCAAAATCAAGAGCGTCGGTGAAGAAATCCAAAATACACCAACCACACACTCACAATATCATCCATTGTTCACCGTCAGCATGAAACAATGGAACAGTCATCAAGAATCACGTCTATAAACAGCCAGCTTGAACACGTAGCGGCACTATCGGACTGGGGTTTCATCGGTCACAATAACATCGGTTCATCCCACATCGCCAGAGATGGAGTACACCTCAATCAGTCCGGTATTACCATGTTTGCAAAGAACATTATTAAGCATATTCGTGATCCAAAACCCAATACTACTTTGAATTCGAAACAAAAACGCGAGTACCCTACATATGCCCAAGTTCTTTCAAATCCTGTGCCAAGAGGTCGTGCCGAGCCACTCCTTCCAATGGGGCAACAGCAGGATTTTCGGCAGAGATTCCAGAGGAAAAGAAAGACAATACAATCTCAACTCAAGACGAGGCCAACGGCACAAGATCAGTACTGGCAACAGTACCTGAAATTTGTGTCCCAGGTGATGAACACATGACTGTGACGTCGGAATCCTGTGGACTTGATTATAAGGAAGTAAGTCATGGCAAAATACCTCCACTGCCGACGAAAGGTTTTAAAGTAGCTCACCTTAACATCCACAGTTTAGTGTTTAAAATTGACGAATTAAGACTTTTACTGAGTCAAAAACCATTTCATGTAATTTGTTTGAATGAAACTTTATGTGATGCAACAGTTACTGATAATGAGTTATCTATCAATGGATATTCGATAATAAGAAATGACAGGACGAGACGTGGTGGGGGTGTAGCTATTTACATCTCCAATAACTTCAGTTTCAATAGACGGGAAGATCTAGAATCGAGCGAAATTGAAAATATTTGGGTGGAAATTCGCTTTAGTAAAAGATCCCCAGTTCTATTAGGAGCCATCTATCGACCACCCAACTCTAATAAGCAGTTTTTTGAGCACTTGAACACTAGTCTCGCAGCAGCTTGTAATGATAACAATGAGGTTATTTTACTAGGCGATTTTAATTGTAACTTCGATAATACTGTTTCAAATTCTAACATAGATGACTTAAAGTTTTATACTGAAATGTACGGCCTCACACAAATTATTAAAAGCCATACTAGGGTTACTAATCACTCTAGAAGTCGTATTGACTTGACCTTCGTTAGCAATCCTGAAGCGTTTACCAATAGTGGAGTATTTTGTACCAGTATTAGTGATCACTTTTTGACATATGCCATTAGAAGATACGGCCACAAATTAGGTAGTCGTGGAGGACATAAGTACATTAAATTTAGACCATTTAACAAGCTAAATGAACATGATTTTATTAACTATTTAATACATTTGCCTTGGAATATAATTGATGAAGTAAGTGATGTAGATGTTGCTTGGCAAACGTGGACATCTATGTTTATGGACGCTGTGAATACACATATTCCATTGTACAATGGATCGTGCACGAAGAGAATCAGGCAAAATGCATGTTCCTGGATTACACCAGATATTGTTTTACTAATGAAGGAACGTGACAAAACTCGCAAAGCAGCGGTAAAAAACAACTGCCCTGAGTTATGGAGTCATTATAAATATTTGCGTAATAAGGTCACACATACAATGCAAAGACAAAAGTCCAATTATTATCGAGATTTTATACGTGATAATGGTAATAATAGTAAGAAAATGTGGAGGTGTATGAAAGAGGTTATTGGAAAAGACGACCGTACTCAGCCAACTTCCATTACAGTTAATGGCTCACCTTGTACAGACGCTTTTCAAGTCGCCAATACATTCAACGAATATTTTGTTACTTGTGCCCAAAAGGTTACTGAAACGATACCACCTGTAACGAACACTGATTGTTCAGCAAGGGATGCTTCTCCTGATGGGTTGGTTTTTAACTTGACGCCGGTAACATCAGTATTTGTTGAAAAAATGATAAAGAATATGGACGTTGGCAAGTCTACTGGAGATGACCAGATAAGTTGTCGTATTTTAAAAATTGCATTGTCCGCCATCCTTCCTTCACTCACTAACATTATTAATTTATCATTAACAAGTGGTCATGTTCCTAAAAGTTTAAAGAGGGCTAAAGTAACGCCTTTGTTTAAATCTGGAGAAACATCTGATGTTGCGAATTATCGGCCAATTTCTGTTTTGCCGGTTTTGAGTAAAATATTAGAAAGAGCAGTATATGAACAGTTATATAGCTTTGTTAATGATAATGGGCTTATGCATCCTAACCAATCTGGTTTTCGTCCACAACACTCCACTACAACCATACTTGCAAAGTTAGTAAATCAGTGGAGCAGAAATGTTGATCGTAATGAATTAAATGGTGTGGCATTTATCGACCTCCGTAATGCGTTTGATACAGTAAATCATAATATTCTTCTTACTAAATTGAAGTTACTTGGATCTTCTGACAGTGCACTTAATTGGTTCACCAGTTACTTGTCTGGACGGACCCAAAGAGTTTGTTTCAATCATGAATTTTCTGACTCGCTTTGTATTGTTAATGGAGTGCCGCAGGGATCCATTTTGGGCCCTCTCTTGTTTTCTGTGTATATGTTAACACAATGCCAACTTCCGTCACTGACGGTATTATAGATATGTATGCAGACGACACAACGCTCACGGTTAATGGTAAAACGAGTGTAGAGGTTGAAAGGAAACTGTCTTTTGCACTTCATAAACTAAGTAACTGGTTGAATGAACATCGTCTAGTATTGAATTACGAGAAAACAAATGTAATGATTATAGGATCTAGACATAAGTTGAATAATATCCCGCAATTCGAGGTCGAAGTAAATGGTCATGTACTTAAACGTGTTAATAAAATTAAGTGTCTTGGAGTAGTTGTTGATCAAGAATTAAAATGGACTGATCATGTTAACAAAATAGTGAGTATAGTGCAGGGAAAATTAGGGATGTTGAGGAGGGTTAAACCGTATTTACCACTCAACTCCCTCAAATTACTTTTCAATGCATTTGTTCTGCCGCATTTTGACTACTGCTCTCAAATCTGGTCGGAAAGATTGTCTTTACATACAGACAAACTCTGTAAGTTACAGAAGTATGCCGCCAGAATAATTTTGAGCAAAAGCTATGATACTCCGTCGAGAGAATTATTTGAAGAATTAAACTGGCTCCCATTATCAAAACGATTTGCATATCTGAGAGCAGTACTCGTGTACAAATGTACTCACAATCTTGCTCCAGCGTACCTTACAGAAAATTGTGTAAGAGTTGATGATAGACACGGGTATGGTACGAGACAGTCCACATTAAAACACTTGGTTATACCTAAGTACAGAACTGACTGTTATAAGCACAGCCCTTTTTTAACAGCTATTACCATTTGGAATAATTTAAGTTTAAATGTCGGATGTTCTCCTTCACTTGAGCATTTCAAGAAATCGATGAAACAATGTCTTTTAACATCTTTTTAATACGTCTGCCCTTTTAATGTCCATTTCGTGTTTATAGTACTTACCATTTGATTTTTGTTATTTAGATTTTTATACATTTATGTATTTTAAATTCAAATTAACTATGAGTTAGTGTTCATATGGATGTGTACATAATGTTTTTGGTTGTATTGTATGTTTGTATATTATTGTGTTTATGTTTGCATATCTGTTTGTATGGTTACGTACTATAAATTTTGAGTATTACATATATGTATTTCTTATCATTTTTATTTATATTTAGAATTGTTATATTTTAGCTTTTAATCGAGTTTTTTTTTACCATCAAGTATTCTTATACTTATTGTATTTTGGGTTTTTCTTTTAAAATAATTTTATGTTCTTTTTGCTTCTAAATTTAAATACTGTTTTATTGTAATTTTATAATATTATACAGGGCCCCATGGAAGACCACATATTGCTGTGAATGAGAAACCCTGGTTAAATATAAGAAATAAAATGATCTGCGTGGCGGGTATCGCATGCGACCTCTGTGTCGGATGTTCAACTTGATCACGGAGAAAATCTTTCACCTCCAACAGTACATGCATTGGCATTCGATACCTATTTATAAGTTCCACGTCGTCGTAAATGCCAGTGGCTGTAACCTATCACATAATACTCGCTGGCGGCGAAGAGTACGCCTGTTTTCCTCCTCCAGCAGAATCACAAACACTGCAGCCGTTTCATTTTAGCGCTATGCGGAGATCCGTAAGCTTTTACGGGAACGCTGGAGTTCCCGCAAAACAATTGCCCTTTTACGGACGTGTTCTGCGGATTCGCTATTATGCGGATACTTCGTGAATATGGCGCAAACCATAACGGAGGCTTAACGGATCCGTTAAAGCGTGCGGATGCTTTGTGAATAGGGTCCCAGGTCACTTCGTGAAGGTAACTTCCAGCTGTACGTGGAATCCATGGCGCAGATCATGCCCTGGATCATTCGCCCTAGATCACACGCACTACTCCAGATGGCTTCTTGTAAACTACAGAGTTTGAAGAACAGGCCATCAAACGATGGTGATGGCGACACTGGACACCATCAACATGACCAGCAACCTGGAGTACAAGCAGCATTCCCGAGGGATATGACAGTGCTGGAAGATATGGGGAATCAATTGCTAGAACACAGCCAAGACCTACTAGTCATTGACACTCGCGACATCATGGACACCCAAGTGGCTGAAACGGTGAGAAGAATCGAGACCCTTGGTGAGAAGCAGTTCCAAAAGTTGGTGACAGAAAGGCTAGAGCAGTGTACAACACCTGTGACACAAACACTTCCAAAGAACAAGTTTCCACTGTTCAGTAGGCCACCGGTCAAGATTATGCCAAAACAGCTCCCAGCACTGAAGAGTCACTGTGGTCTCTTTTTAAAGGTTGTACATCTCCTGTCAGACACGGGATGAAAACATGGACAATTTCTTCTCCCATGAAAACCAGGAAGCCCGCCAGCTCTGTCAACTGGAGGAAAATGCCGATTGGAGTTAAAGAAGATCTAGTTCGCTGCCTGGAATCAGATCTGATCAAAAACAATAGTGCTCCTGTGGCTAATGCAACAATTATCGATGGTGCAGCTATGGTTCAAATGCTAAATCCTGGACCATCAAGAACATTTCAGGAGTATGGGGAAAGAGTTTTTGCACCATACATCTCTGCTCACCTTGAGAAAAGCATCCGCGGCGACCTTGTATGGGATGTATAGCTAAGTGCCAGCCTGAAAGTCTCAACAAGACAGAAGAAGGGAAAGGCACCAGGAAAAGGGTGGCTCCTTCTACTGTGCTGCCAACAAACTAGAAGGACTTCCTTCAAGTCAATGAGAACAAAACCGAATTGTTTGCTTTCCTGTCACGCGAAGCTGTTCAAGGAACTGTATGCAACAGATATAAGTGGAGTACTCTGCTCTCCTGCTGAGTCATATACTTGGCCCGCCTTGCCGTATGTACGCAAGGAGAGGCTGACACTCGTCTACTTCTGCATGTGACAGATGCTGTGCAGGCAAAAGGGGTGTAAGAAGGTAACCCTACGTACCGTTGATACTGATGTGGTGGTACTGACTGTGGCGTCTTTCAGCAAGACAACTCCTGATGAGCTGTGGGTTGCCTTTGGTGTCGGGTCAAGCTTTCGGTACATATAGCTGTTCACGAAATGGTTGCCACAAGGAATCCAACACAGTGTCTGACTCTCCCAGTCTTTCACGCTTTCATCAGGTGTGACACTGTATTTGCATTTGCTGACAGAGGAAAGAAGACTGCCTGGAAAACTTGGAAGTCATTCCCAGAGGTGAATGATGCTTTCACTGCGAACTCCTATGCATGCCAAGTAGGATGAGTGAAGGATCAATGTTACTGCTGGAGCGATTTGTGGTGCTGAATTACGACCAAACCAGTGAGAGCATGGAAGTGAATGATGCCAGGAAACAGCTCTTCACACAGAAGTCTAGAACTCTCGAGAACATTCCTCCAACCCAGGCAGCACTAAAGTAGCACATCAAGCGCACTTGCTACCAGGCCAACTGTTAGAACCAGACATTAGCCAAAGATCCAGAGATGCCAGAGCCATCTGACCGGGGTTGGACCAAGGAAACGAACTGGGTGGCAGCCTTTTTTTTTACCACTCTCCCCGAGGCATCAAAAGATATGATGCACCATTGGTATTGATATTGAAATTGATATTAGGAATTATTGTATAGTAAGGCCAAATAAAAATAAAAACATGTTTAGCGTCATGCCGTTTTTTAAAATGCCGTTTTCTCAAAATTGCCGCCTGACACATCTTAATTCGAGTCATGTAGTGAACATGTCACACCCTATCTTCCAATTTAAAATTAAAATATGGTTCACCCACGATTAAAAACCAAAATTCAAGTGGGTCGATCATGTATGCACCGTACACGACTACACGTCACACCCTAGCCTTCCTATTAGAACAAATATATTCCAAGGGCATGTACACAGTGATGCTAAAGTCTAAAATACGATCTTAAAATTGTATTATCTTAGAAAAAATATATACAAAATATGGTTTTAATTTTTTTTTTACCAATAGGCCTATGGTCAAATTTATCATTAAAAAAAAAAAAAAAAAAAAAAAAAAGGAGGCAGTCTCAAAAGGAAGCGGGCGGTGACGCTAAACATGTTTTTTTTAAATTTGGCCTAAATATCGTTTAACTGACCTGTCCGAAGTCTTACAATCACGGAAGTCGAAACAAAACCAAGGCGTTCATTTTCAACCGGCGTCGTGATCTTGATTTTGTTTTTATAAAACAATATTACAGGATATCTAGCGCAATTATTTTGCTTGATGCGTATAATCATTTACTTTCAAATTAGGCCGTGTCCGAAACGAGTGTCTAGAGCTACGGTCTAGTTGGGAGATATTGCAAAAGTACTACGGACGGATACGTAGGTTACGTACCCCGATAAGGTATCACAATGTGCATGCTGATTGGATGGCGCTTACTGGGCTCTAACAAAGGGTTTATATACGTGTGTGTACATGTCAATACCGCAAATGGAGGGCTTTTATGTAAGTACACACTCACATACTGAAGACACCTTGCAAACCGAGCGCATCCTCGGTATTAAATATTGTGAAAAATGGCACTTTCGTGGCCGTTTTTGACTGTTGGTTAAATATCAAAGCGTTTGGGAGGAGTCCTCAGTTGACGCATAAGACCTGACGTGGGGCAGTATGCACATTTTTTACCCCGTCAAATAAAACGCAAACAGTATTACCCTGAATGGCATAGCGCCCTCCGTTGGTTTCCATAAGTGGCGCGTGTGACAACGACGTAAATACGTACATACATGTACATTACATGTCTCTAGCTAAACTAGTCCAGACATGTCTTAACTATTATAACGTTGTTTTGGCCTAAGTGTAGTGAGGCATATTGTAGTTTATGCGAAGACGTGGTCATTTGCAGCTAGCTAGGTGTACCATGGAGCTGGAATAAATTCGTGGATAGATGGTAAGTAGAGCAATTGTATTTGGAAGCTTGCATGTTACTCGCTATGAGTATGAATGTAGCTCACTCTATGACATATATGACATGCTAATTTACGTTGTAATGTAATTTGTAGTCATGGCCTCGATCTGTCACTCTAGTCTATAGGATGATGTGGGAAGTGAATATGCCTAATTTCAGAATAATAGAAGTTATAACCAAATTTAACTGCTTTATTTTGCCAATGCAAGCATGAGTTGTTGAGCACCGTGCGAACAAGAAATAGTTAATTGTAGTTATTGTATAAATAATAAAACAAATAAGTAGCCACAATTATTAATATTTACTTGTATTATCAGTTTAATGGTATATTGTTGTTGTACTTGTGTTGTTGTCTTGTTACAGCTAGCTAGTCTAGGTGTGGCTGACAGAACTACCATAACAAACATGAAACGGAGTAGTCGTCTTGATGGAACCTTGACAAATCACCAACATCATGAAGGGGAGAACGTAATCGCACTGTGGCCTCCAGATTCATCATGGTATCCTGCCGTAATAATCTCCTTCACCAAAGGTAAGCCTCTAAAAGGACATATGACGAAAACAAATGGAATTCCCCTTGTAATTTGTGGGTTCACGTTAACCTTGCGTCAAGACCGTGCTGTAAAACATATTTACTTAACCGATTTCTAACAATTGCACAAAATGATTTCGAGCGCAGGAAATTATTTCAAGCGCACAAATTATTTCTAGCTCATAAAATTATTTTTTTCGAGCGCACGGGAAATGATTTCGTGGGCACGAAATGATTTTGTGGGCACGAAATGATTTCGTGGGCAGGAAATACAAAACTAAATTTATTTTGTCACGGTGATTACTATTCGTCATATGCCCCATTAGTAGGTAAGAAATGTAATCCATAATGTAGAATCCCATTTGTCACACATAAATTAAGACAGCTGTATACCCTCTTACATCCCCCCATGACATGTACCACATGTAAATAAACAATGCCATTTTTCCTAAACTTGCTTCCCCCCCCCTTCAGAACCAAAAATATATATGATCTGTAAACAACAAATACTTTTCAACATTCCTCTCCCACTACTCCCAATTGCATGTAATCCCTTTAAAGTTTAATTAGTTGAATTTGTGGCTTCCTTATCAGGAAAGTACTGCGTCCGGTACACTGATGGTGTGACACGCTGCCTATTTGCACCAGGTGAGAAAATTACCATAGAATGCATTAATTAACAACAGACAGGTTAGGAAGAATACAAATGAAATGCGTAATTCTTCCAAATAGGCACTTGGGGAGACAAATTAGCATAAGTTTTTAGGTAATAAGGAGACAGTGGCACTTAGGGAGACATTTTAGTGTCTCCCTAAGTGTCTACCTACCCTAAAAAACGATATTTGGGAGTTATTTTTGTCCTAGAACAACATATTTTGGTCTAAATAGCAAATTTTGAAGATCTTAGACAAAAGGGTTAGGGTAAACAAGTTAGGACTGTTTTAAGTTTGTGTACATCTCTATGGGATTGTCTCCCCAAGTGCCTATTTGGAGGTATAATAATAATAATAATTACCATTATTATTATTATTACTATGAACAACGCCTGTATTGTACGCTGACTACAAGTATTTAATTAGTGAACTGCTCAGTCTTAGAAGTCATATAATGAATGCACATGACACAAATTCTCATTTGAATTACATATCTTTTTATGAAGAGGATAACTACCGGTATGTCGTCAGTTAAGTTGCACATCAAGGGCGAATGTGGTTGGGGTGGTTGCTTGTGATGGTGTTCTTGGCTAGTATATTTTAGAGATAACCCAAAGAAATTGTTATTTGTTTAAAATTAAATGTGATTTTGATTTGATTTTTATGCCAGGTGGCCCATCCGCTGTTCTCGAGTCCGCACTTAAATGGTTCAGACAGTCTACAAAGCAGTTCCAGTTGGGATGATGGCCCACAGGCTGATTCTGGTACAGGACCTGCCGTTTGTCCTCCTCCATATGAGGTAATTCACACAAACTCAACTTGTTTTCAGAACCCTATCAAATATTCACTCTGGGTGCCCAGAAGCCAGAAACAAATTTATAAATCAAGTGTTTTTTGCAAGCACCCCCCCCCCCCCTTAACCCCCCGCCCACCCCCCCCCCCCCCCCCCCCCCCCCCCCCCCCACACCCACCCAAGTGTGTAAAGGCCTTCGATCGTGGACGGGGTATTGTCCGACCGTCTTCCCTCTTTTGTTTATACTCTAACGTTTTTTGATGATCGCCATAGGATTTGTACACGGGAAAAGATCGTGGACATTTTGTCAATCGTGGACCCATTGTTCGACTCCCAATTCTTTTGTCCGACGACTACGATTGCCGGTCAATACAAACGCACACCCACCCCTTCCCTCGCCCTCCCACCCCTCCTCACTCCCCCTCCTCCCCACTCCCTCTCCTTCAGAGGGGCAACTAGTCCGAGGCAATTAGGCATATGCGTCTACCCCTAAAGTAAAATAACAGTGGTGTTTGTTCGTTTTTCACTCGTTCTAAATCATAAACGTTTTCTGCATAAGGCAACATAGAAAGTAGTAAGATTTCGATTCATTAGTGAACTTTTTTCTGAACCCTATCAAATATTCACTCTGGGTGCCCAGAAGCCAGAAACAAATTTGTAAATAAAGTGTTTTTTTGCAAGCACCCCTCCCCCCTTCCCCCTCCCCCCTTCCCCCCTTCCCCCTTCCCCCTTCCCCCCTTCCCCCTTCCCCCTTCCCCCTTCCCCCCTTACCATTATTATTATTATTAATATGAACAACGCCTGTATTGTACGCTGACTACAAGTATTTAATTAGTGAACTGCTCAGTCTTAGAAGTCATATAATGAATGCACATGACACAAATTCTCATTTGAATTACATATCTTTTTATGAAGAGGATAACTACCGGTATGTCGTCAGTTAAGTTGCACATCAAGGGCGAATGTGGTTGGGGTGGTTGCTTGTGATGGTGTTAAAATGGCTAGTATATTTTAGAGATAACCCAAAGAAATTGTTATTTGTTTAAAATTAAATGTGATTTTGATTTGATTTTTATGCCAGGTGGCCCATCCGCTGTTCTCGAGTCCGCACTTAAATGGTTCAGACAGTCTACAAAGCAGTTCCAGTTGGGATGATGGCCCACAGGCTGATTCTGGTACAGGACCTGCCGTTTGTCCTCCTCCATATGAGGTAATTCACACACACTCAACTTGTTTTCAGAACCCTATCAAATATTCACTCTGGGTGCCCAGAAGCCAGAAACAAATTTATAAATCAAGTGTTTTATGCAAGCACCCCCCCCCCCCCCCCTTAACCCCCCGCCCACCCCCCCCCCCCCCCCCCCTTAACCCCCCGCCCCCCCCCCCCCCCCCCCCCCCCTCCACACCCACCCAAGTGTGTAAAGGCCTTCGATCGTGGACGGGGTATTGTCCGACCGTCTTCCCTCTTTTGTTTATACTCTAACGTTTTTTGATGATCGCCATAGGATTTGTACACGGGAAAAGATCGTGGACATTTTGTCAATCGTGGACCCATTGTTTGACTCCCAATTCTTTTGTCCGACGACTACGATTGCCGGTCAATACAAACGCACACCCACCCCTTCCCTCGCCCTCCCACCCCTCCTCACTCCCCCTCCTCCCCACTCCCTCTCCTTCAGAGGGGCAACTAGTCCGAGGCAATTAGGCATATGCGTCTACCCCTAAAGTAAAATAACAGTGGTGTTTGTTCGTTTTTCACTCGTTCTAAATCATAAACGTTTTCTGCATAAGGCAACATAGAAAGTAGTAAGATTTCGATTCATTAGTGAACTTTTTTCTGAACCCTATCAAATATTCACTCTGGGTGCCCAGAAGCCAGAAACAAATTTGTAAATAAAGTGTTTTTTTGCAAGCACCCCTCCCCCCTTCCCCCTCCCCCCTTCCCCCCTTCCCCCGTCCCCCCTCCCCCCTTCCCCCTTCCCCCCTTCCCCCTTCCCCCTTCCCCCTTCCCCCTTCCCCCTTCCCCCCTTACCATTATTATTATTATTAATATGAACAACGCCTGTATTGTACGCTGACTACAAGTATTTAATTAGTGAACTGCTCAGTCTTAGAAGTCATATAATGAATGCACATGACACAAATTCTCATTTGAATTACATATCTTTTTATGAAGAGGATAACTACCGGTATGTCGTCAGTTAAGTTGCACATCAAGGGCGAATGTGGTTGGGGTGGTTGCTTGTGATGGTGTTAAAATGGCTAGTATATTTTAGAGATAACCCAAAGAAATTGTTATTTGTTTAAAATTAAATGTGATTTTGATTTGATTTTTATGCCAGGTGGCCCATCCGCTGTTCTCGAGTCCGCACTTAAATGGTTCAGACAGTCTACAAAGCAGTTCCAGTTGGGATGATGGCCCACAGGCTGATTCTGGTACAGGACCTGCCGTTTGTCCTCCTCCATATGAGGTAATTCACACACACTCAACTTGTTTTCAGAACCCTATCAAATATTCACTCTGGGTGCCCAGAAGCCAGAAACAAATTTATAAATCAAGTGTTTTTTGCAAGCACCCCCCCCCCCCCTTAACCCCCCGCCCACCCCCCCCCCCCCCCCCCCCCCCTCCCCCCCCCCCCCCCCCCTCACACCCACCTAAGTGACCCTTAGCACGCTACCATTCATATACACACGTATTCCCATAGCGCTGGATTCCCTGTGCAAGTCACTAAGTAATGCACACTAATATGTTTCGAAGCTTTTTATTCTATGATGGGTGTGTTTTACAGGAAAATGCAACATAAACTATTTGTTTAGTATGAAATTTCCTTTCCATTGGTTACCGTGAGGATGGCTAAAAATGATCAGCCAGTTGTGGTGGTAAGCCCTCCGAAATGCATCATTACGAGCTGCGATCCGAGCCGCGTTAGGAGCCGCATAACCTCCCGCTTGCTGGCGAACTTCACCGGGGCCATCGTCGCGTTGTGCCCCATCACTACTATCGTCATCAATGGAACCTTCACCACGTTCTCGTACACACTGGCATACTCGTTGTCGACACTATCGTTGACATAACCGTCCTGAAAAAGGCCTTCAAAGTCCGAATCTCCGGAGTCCGAGTCCCCAAAAATCTCCTGAAATGCAGCTCCGGCGTCCATTGAACACTCGAACATCGGAACGGACAGATTTTCAATCGAAAATAGCAGAGAATTTTGTAAGAAACGAGTGTGAATTTATGATTGAACAACGTTAGCATCGTAATCATCTATCCAATGGTACCCGGGTGAGGGTCAGGGGTCAATGGTTTGTCATATTCATTCATTTATAAATAGAACGTTGTCGCGGGCGACTGTAGTCGCCCGTAGCAGTGTGGGAATAAATGCGCTGGGCGACTGGAGTCGCCGATAGCGTGCAAAGGGCTAAGTGAGTAAAGGCCTTCGATCGTGGACGGGGTATTGTCCGACCGTCTTCCCTCTTTTGTTTATACTCTAACGTTTTTTGATGATCGCCATAGGATTTGTACACGGGAAAAGATCGTGGACATTTTGTCAATCGTGGACCCATTGTTTGACTCCCAATTCTTTTGTCCGACGACCACGATTGCCGGTCAATACAAACGCACACCCACCCCTTTCCTCGCCCTCCCACCCCTCCTCACTCCCCCTCCTCCCCACTCCCTCTCCTTCAGAGGGGCAACTAGTCCGAGGCAAATAGGCATATGCGTCTACCCCTAAAGTAAAATAACAGTGGTGTTTGTTCGTTTTTCACTCGTTCTAAATCATAAACGTTTTCTGCATAAGGCAACATAGAAAGTAGTAAGATTTCGATTCATTAGTGAACTTTTTTCTGAACCCTATCAAATATTCACTCTGGGTGCCCAGAAGCCAGAAACAAATTTGTAAATAGAGTGTTTTTTTGCAAGCACCCTTCCCCCCTTCCCCCGTCCCCCTTCCCCCCTTCCCCCTTCCCCCTTCCCCCTTCCCCCTTCCCCCTTCCCCCCTTACCATTATTATTATTATTAATATGAACAACGCCTGTATTGTACGCTGACTACAAGTATTTAATTAGTGAACTGCTCAGTCTTAGAAGTCATATAACGAATACACATGACACAAATTCTCATTTGAATTACATATCTTTTTATGAAGAGGATAACTACCGGTATGTCGTCAGTTAAGTTGCACATCAAGGGCGAATGTGGTTGGGGTGGTTGCTTGTGATGGTGTTAAAATGGATAGTATATTTTAGAGATAACCCAAAGAAATTGTTATTTGTTTAAAATTAAATGTGATTTTGATTTGATTTCTATGCCAGGTGGCCCATCCGCTGTTCTCGAGTCCGCACTTAAATGGTTCAGACAGTCCACAAAGCAGTTCCAGTTGGGATGATGGCCCACAGGCTGAATCTGGTACAGGACCTGCTGTTTGTCCTCCTCCATATGAGGTAATTCACACACACTCAACTTGTTTTCTGAACCCTATCAAATATTCACTCTGGGTGCCCAGAAGCCAGAAACAAATTTGTAAATAAAGTGTTTTTTGCAAGCACCATCTCCCCCTCCCCCCTTCCCCCCTCCCCCTTCCCCCCCCCCCCTCTCCCCTTCCCCTTCCCCCTCCGCCCCCCCCCCCCCCCCCCCGTCCCCCTTCCCCCTTCCCCCCTTCCCCCTTCCCCCTTCCCCCCTTCCCCCTTCCCCCTTCCCCCTTCCCCCCTTCCCCCGTCCCTCCTTCCCCCGTCCCCCCTCCCCCTTTCCCCCTTCCTCCTTCCCCCTCCCCCTTTCCCCTTCCCCCTTCCCCCTTACCATTATTATTATTATTAATATGAACAAAGCCTGTATTGTACGCTGACTACAAGTATTTAATTAGTGAACTGCTCAGTCTTAGAAGTCATATAACGAATGCACATGACACAAATTCTCATTTGAATTACATATCTTTTTATGAAGAGGATAACTACCGGTATGTCGTCAGTTAAGTTGCACATCAAGGGCGAATGTGGTTGGGGTGGTTGCTTGTGATGGTGTTAAAATGGCTAGTATATTTTAGAGATAACCCAAAGAAATTGTTATTTGTTTAAAATTAAATGTGATTTTGATTTGATTTCTATGCCAGGTGGCCCATCCGCTGTTCTCGAGTCCGCACTTAAATGGTTCAGACAGTCTACAAAGCAGTTCCAGTTGGGATGATGGCCCACAGACTGATTCTGGTACAGGACCTGCCGTTTGTCCTCCTCCATATGAAGCCTTAAGTGCCGAGTCACAGAGATCATCAACCGAGGCTACTGAGACCGGTCACATAACAGTCATGGAGACCAGCAATGAAAGTGGGCACAGGAAATGGGACAAGAAACACTTCTGCTTTTACTGTGAAGTACCTCAATCTAAGTTGCCCCGTCATCTCCAGTCATGTCACAAAGAAGAGAGCGAAGTTGTAGAGATTGCGTCTGAGACCAACCCAAGTGCCCGTAAGATACTTCTGTGGAAAATCCGCAATGTTGGTAATCATAGGCACAATTGCCAAGTCCTTCGGGAA
Source organism: Crossaster papposus (assembly GCA_037893245.1). NCBI lineage: Eukaryota > Metazoa > Echinodermata > Asteroidea > Velatida > Solasteridae > Crossaster > Crossaster papposus. Next base: position 2,088,782 of record JBAIAA010000246.1, read on the forward strand.
GGCCGGGGTGCACTTATTGTAGGATATAGGCCTAATCATAAGGTAGCTCCACATGCATACGGACCGTGCATATATTGTTATGGCTATTATGTGCGAAGTGATCTCTGGCGTCACCAGTGCCCACTGGAACCTGCACTCCCTGCACACTCGCATGGTAGCACTACCACAACTCCTCTGCGTAGACGTGTTGCTCACAAGAGTGATTTGTTAAAGCCTCCACCTGTCGGTGTGTCTTTCCAGTTGAACCAGGTTCTTATTCCGATGAAGAGAGATGAGGTGACTCTGCTGGCCAAGAATGACACTTTGATTGTGGAAGTAGCCAAGCGGGAATACGCGAAACTCGGGCACGATGTAGATCAACATGGCTACATCCGAAACAAGATACGGGAATTGGGTCGTCTTGTCATACAACTCCGCAAGAATACACACCAGCCAAATGCATCACTTGAATTATTTGTCCACCCCCACTACGTGAATGATATCATCAAGGCTGTTCACGGTATAGCTGGCTTTAATGAAGACAAGCAGTTGTATGATGTTCCGTCTCTAGCTTTAAAGATTGGACATTCCATCAAGAAGTGTGCACTCATACTTAAAGGAAATGCTCAAGAGTCTGGCCAAAAGCAAAAAGCGCAACACGCTGAAGAATTTCTGCAGTTGTGCGAACTGACCTGGCGAGACCGTGTATATACCCATGCACACAGAACACTGTACCAAGAAAAGCGCAACAAACCTAAAATTCTGCCGACAAATGCTGATGTTGTGAAAATGTCGGCGTTCCTCCATGAAGCTGGCAACAGGGAAGTGGAACTTGTCCAGGATGCTCGGGGCGAACAAATTGGACCAGCTTGGAAGAGATTGAATGAAGTCGCACTGTGCCACCTTATTATGTTCAACCGCAGAAGGCAGGGGGAGGTATCAAAGATGAAACTAGAAGACTTTCAGAAGCACACAACAGCTAGTGTCAACGGGGAATGCCTGCTGACTGATCTTGAACGGCATCTGTGCAAGATGTTCAGAGTTGTCGAAATAGTTGGCAAGAGGGGTCGAACTGTTCCTGTGCTTCTCAGCAATGAGGTGGTGGCGTGGTTGAGTGCTCTGATTGCAAAGAGAAATGAAGCTGGAGTCGCCCACGACAACACCTACTTGTTTGCACGATGTTCTTATGGAGGTACAGGTCATATAAGAGGATATGACTGTATAAGAGTGTACGCAGACATGGCGGGCCTTGACAATGCTGCCAGCATCCGGTCTACAAAACTTCGTAAGCACGTGGCAACCGCATCGCAAATTCTTGCCTTGAAGGAACATCAACTTGAAACACTTGCAAACTTCATGGGTCATGATTTGCGTGTCCATCGTGAATACTACCAGTTGCCAGATACTGTGCAGAGGGTCACCAAACTTTCTCGGCTTTTTCTCAGCTTGGAGAGGGGAAACTTGCCTTCCAAGCAGGGCAAATCCCTGGATGAACTGCATGTCACTGGTGGTAAGGACACAGTCGTTTTAAATTATTTACTCAACAGCAAAAGAAAGACATTAATGATTGCTTTTGTTGAAAAATACTTGATCATTAATTACTATTCACTAATACATCTTCAACAGCGAAAGAAATGCAAGAAATAACATTTTGTTATCAGTTCACAATATATGATAACAAATGGTATACGTGTTTTTGTGCATTTCTTTTGCTATTGCTCCTGCATTACAGAACAAGAAAGAGAAATAAAGAAAATAGAAAGAAAGAAACAGACCACAGAAAATTGACAAGAGTTGAGTCCACTTTTCTGATTTTACATGCAGGACAACAAACCCGCTTGACTTTACCATTCTAGAAATGCATAATTAGCTAGTATTACTATTACCACCACCTTAGTTGTCTTCCCTCCCCCTCCCTCCTCCTCCCCCTCCACCTCCCCTCCCCCCTCCACCTCCCCCCTCTACCTCCCCCTCCCCCCTCCACCTCCCTCTCCCCCATCTTTCCTTCCATCAGCTCCAGCAGAGATTGACCAACTGTCAGGTATGTGTGCATTAATCTAACAAAAACTGCTCTTTGTGACTTGCAGAAGGCTTCACTAGTGACGAGGACAGCGATGACAGCAGTGACAATTCCTGTGATGTGCCCAGTGAAAACAGTAAGCTTAGGCTTTTATGTGTCTGTATTTTAAGTCGGGCTGTCTTTAAAAAAACAATTGTCTGTCTGTCCATTTGTTTGTTCATCTGGCTATCGGGCTGTCTGAATTAAAAGTGCCTAAATATCTGTGTTTTATATCGACTTGTTTCCTATTTGACATTAGGTACTCGACAGGCTCCTATCAGTGTTCCATTTGGAAGTCTGGCATCTCTGAACAACTCGAGACGAGTGAAACGTCGTCCCTGGACTGCCGAGGAGAAGGGAGACGTTACGAAGGGTTTGCAGAAATTCTTTCTGCTGAAGAAGCTTCCTGGCAAACGAGACATCGAAACATCCTGTCCTGTGGCACTGCAGACACGAACCTGGAGGAACATCAAAGACTTTTGTCGGAACAAAATGAAGCTTCATCAAAGCTAAGCAGGGTGTTTCGTCAGTTCACATACATGTACGGATGCGTCAGAGTACTTGACTATTTAGAATTTGCAATCGCAATGATGACTTTAGAATGCACATCAATATGAAACCAATGGACAACCAGCATTTTAGTGTCGTGTCCTCACTTTGATAGGTGTAATTTACACACACTCAAGTGTCCTCCATTGGATAGAATGACAAGTATGCCCTCAGTGTGGTAGTGTCTACATGCGTGCGTGAGTTAGTCTTGCATACGCACTGTGGACCTCCGAACAATATAGGTCCACACGATGCGGGAAGAGGTTACGGTTTGTGGACTTGCACACGTCCACAATCCGTTTTTCAGTTTCCGAAAAAGAGCGCTAGAGAAAAAAAAACGGGTTAGGGTTATATATAGAAAAGATAGAAGGGACAGCTGAGAGGCCCATAATCCAAATTTGAGGGTAAATTTGTTTTGGGGAAGCGAGAAAAATGAGTATTTAGTCAAAGTTTGTTAACTACACGAAGACAAAGGAATGTCCACAGTACGTATGTAAGGTAAAGCTGAGTGCGTGTGTGGGTGTGTCTTACTTGTTTAACGCCCTTTCCATTCCACAGCATTACAGACAACGTCCTCCGACAATTAACCACTGCTGTTGACTGCATTTGTTGCAAAATGGACATGCTGCGAAAAGTTGCTGCTGTTTGTACGGCCGAAATTGGTACTTTGCCGCCGCCATATTGTGGACAATTCGAAACTGAAATCGTTGAATTATACTCAATCTTGGGAGTGGGCTTACCCATGGTGCCCATTGTACCGCCAAGGTTTAACGAACTGATTTACACAGCTAACAATTGAATTCCGAGGAAGGGACGTTTTCAGCACTCTGCAGGACCATCCTAGATCTTTTTGGCGAGAGACTGGGGAGACCGTAGCCTCTTTTAGCCAGCTGTCAGAGTTCATACGAACTTACCTTCAGGAGGGGGAGGGCAATGGAAGGAACCCATTACTAGATGAACAGAACCGACTACTAATGACATTAATCTGGCTCCGTAAATATCCGGACTTTAATTCGCTTTCGGTTTTGTTTGACGTCAGTGAGAGCACCGCGTTGAGGTTAACAAAGTCTGTCACAGAGTTTCTGTGGAATAAACTGACCAGTGGAATCGCCTGGCCAGACGAAGCGGAGTGGAATGAAATGCAAAATGTGTGGGAGCCATTCCCTAATGGCGTGGGTACCATCGACGGCACGTTCCATGAAGTGTATATTCCAGAGGAAAATCAGCACTTGTATTACAGCGGACACAGGCATCGTCATTGTCTTCAAATGCAGATTATTGCCGACTCAAAGGGAAATATTCGGTTTTTGAATGCGAGTATAACATTACTGGTAGTAAATAAATGTACACTTCCCGGTAAAGTTGGAATATGTTTTCAGACTCATTCCTCTGTTTATTCATATTTAAACAGTCAGTATAAATCACTTTTGACCAGGCGCAGTGATTACATGAGTCAAATTTATGCCAGTCCATTACATTCCATTCCATTACGTAACATGGCCCTTTGTTTGGCGCTAAAAAAATGAAAACGAATATGTGTTTTTCATTTCCTGCTTAAAGGGTGTATGCAATAAATCCACGTTTTCAGCAGTGGCTGTAGAATTTCCAACCAAATTTGACCCAGAAGTTAGCTATGCCTCGTGCGACGCCTTTTAATCATTAGAAACAAATATTGTCTTCCAACTTTATGGGCAACAGTGTATAACCCATGCCACCATTGTCTTCCAGTACATAATCAGTAACTGTCCAACTGCATTTTACAGCAGATTGTTAATCTTTCTGGGGGTCGATCCACATCCACAAGTTCAACCTCGCCAGGCATCTGCTCACTGTGATTCCACCGCATCCGACATTTATTTTAATTGTATTTTACAGTCCTTTACAGTCTGGCTTCCTCGGACACACCAATGATGCCACCCAGTTTCGCCTGCTACCGGATATTGGACACCAGAGGACGCTGCATCTTCCCCGAGGCGCCTACCTCCTGGTTGATGGAATCTATCCACACGAAGATCCACCGCTGACTCCTTGGAAGGCACACCAACTTCGTGGAGATGAAGATGAGAGGGGCAGACGGATGATTTTAAATAAGGAACATGCATCTTATCGAGTTTCCATCGAGCACACTATCCGGCACCTGAAGACTTGCAAGGGAGGTACAGAAACAGTCGGAATATGTTTTCCTTAATTGCTGATGTGTGCGTTTGTCTGGCTCAGCGCCATATTACATTTTACAGCCAACTTCGTTAAGATGGCACAGCCTCTTTTAAGGCCCGGTAGCTTAATGGATACAGTATTGCTAAGATTAATTTGTGTTCATTAATGACAAATTGCCCTCTTGTTTTTTACGGTGTTTCACATTAGCCATTGTACTTTTAACCCGAATTTCAAAACCTAGGCGGCTGGTTATCTGGATAAATTATTCTAAAGAATTACAAGGGTTGTCTACTTGTCTATGAAAAATGTAAAGGCATAAAGAGATTCAGTGGATTTGTATACAAACCAGACCTTTATTGCTTTCTCCTGATCTTGAAAATATGATAAGAATTTCGCAACAACATACATGGTTAATATTATTTATAGCACCTTGGCCAAGGTCGGTCAGGGATTTGTCCTAGTTGTGTTCAAAAAACGTTTGACAATAAAACAGGATAATGCTGTACGAAGCCGGAAAGTAAAAAAAAACCAGTAACCATGTTCGTTTTTTCTTCTTTAAAATCAGCATGGCTGAAAATAAAAACAAACAACATATGCATATCCTTTTAAAACCCTATAAAGCATGCTCAATTGCATCAAGGATGCGCTCCACCCTTTTCATACGCCTCTCATGTGCGTCCAACAAGTCTGCGTAGCGCTCCTGATTTCGCCCTGCTAGTTGCCATAGAGGTATCCGCCTTCGGACACCTATACTCTACATCACCGTCATTGTCAACTTGAGGTTCTTCGGGCAGAGGGATGGGTGGGGCGACCAATAACTCATTCTCAAGAGGTGGTGAGGGCGGTCTAGGAGCCGGTAAATTGTCCGGTGGATCTTCTACTTGTTCTTCCGGTGGTGGGGCGGGATTCAGTTCGTCGTCCAGGGGTGGGGCAGCATTTGGTGCCTCATCAACACGTCGCCACGGGGCTACTGGCCTCCCCGCGTGTCGCCTCTCCTGAGCCCTTTCTTCAATTGCGCTAAAATTGTAATGCAGAATATTATTAATATCCAAAACTGCAGTGGCAACTTCCCAGACGAATTTGTGTGTCCCATATGAGGCTATAAAACTTACTCTTGTAATTCAAGAGTAGCAAAATCACGTATTCGTCGACGAAGGGCTGCGTCTCTTCTCCCAGCATAATGTGCTGCAAGTGCTGTGGTATGTGCTCCCTAACATAAGCCAACAAGCGGACATAGTTATTTCTGTGTACCATCCATCCTCTACGAATTACTCTCTTTTCTTGATCACTCATTACAAAGCGACCCCTCGCAACTGCTCTGTCTGCCATCGTGGCGATACAGTCAAAGTTTACTGTACTTGGCGATACACAATCACATATGGCTTGTAAAAGATTAAAGGGAATAGACGCGGTGAAAACCATTTCCAGCGATAACAATGATGAAGCTATCCTACCGTACACTATCACAAGAGTATTATTATGGAAATGTCCAGGTGGCTAGCGAGAGTTGGGGCCTCTCTATCTTTATTTTCTTTTGTCTTATTATGGTAATTGCCAAGCGCTCCTACTTGTCAAAAGCTGGACCATCACTGGCCATTTGCATACTCGGATACGCTACCGATAGCCAATAATTATTCATTACAGTGATTTTGGGAGGATACGTAGTTCTGTAGGTCATTTACGTATCCGTCCGTAATAGTTTTGCAATCGCCCTAGTACAGTACGTCTACAGCTACAGCTACGTCTACGTAGGCGCTAAGGCAAATGGAATTCGGACGCGGCTACGGTATACGCCTACGACTAGTTATTGCGCACCCAAGCGATGCTGGAATTAGTGTTTACAAAATTACGATGTAAGAATTTACAACAATTATCGTCTGCTAGATGTTACGCAATGTTTGTCTACAGCCAGTCGAAATACCTGATGATATTGACGTATTTGTCGATCTGTTAGTTTAAATTCAATGCACTACTATTGAAAAATAAACGAAAATTTGCTCCAAAATTAACAAATCAAATAAGTTAAGAGGGCTTAATATTTCGATCTTAACAAGATTTTCTTCAGAGACTAAATGGCTGTGCACAAGAAACAAACATATAGGGCAACATACAGCATGATGCACATCATGAAAGCTGAAGAAACTCAAACTCCAAAATTAACGTTAGTGCTGCCGCCATTTTGTTTTGTCTGAGCTAGACAACTTCTTTTACGGCTAGATTTTTGTGACGTTATAGCCGTAGCTGTAGCTCTAGACGGCATTTCGGACAGCGCTACAAAATGGCCGCCGTAGACAATAGACCTAGTCGTAGCTCTAGACACCCGTTTCGGACACGGCCTTAGTAAGATATTTCCTAATAATTCGTTAATAATTTTGTTTTCGATTTCTGCAAATGGCGTATCCTACCTTTAATTACCGTAGGAAAATGATTCGCTAGATTCACAAGCAGCGAGCCGAGCCGAGCAGTAGTCTTAGCCAAAGACGACAGCAATCGATGGGTGCACGTTGCGTACAGTCTTTGTACGCAGTGCGCCAGCAAACGACACGGTTATAGACCAGCTCTTCTTCTCTTACTGTTGCCTTTGCAAATACGTAGATTTGAGTCCCTATGCTTTTCTAGAGAGCCAATCAGCGATCCGAAAACGGCGGTTTGCATAATGGAGGACGAAAAGTGGACATCTACTTTTCTGCTATCAGAATAGCAGATTTAACGTTTTTTCGACTTTTTTTTCGACTTTTCTACTTTTCTGCTATTTAAATAGATTGAACGTTTTGTGAAAAACATGAAAACTAGATTTTACTTTTCCTCCTTTTGCTAGCAGACGAAAAGTGGACACGTACTTTTCTCTTGCTCGAGAAGCAGAAGATTCGATTGAACGTTTTCAACTTCTCCATAATCTGCTTTTCTGCCACCTGAAGAGCAGAATTTACCCAGGTAGCCGAGAAGTGGCCATCTACTTTTCTGCTTTCAGAATAGCAGAAAAGCCGATCGAACCGTCGTTCTAACAAATTACTGTGTTTTCAAGTTTTCTGCTTTTCGGATACCGGAAAAGCGGATTTTACTTTGGCCATGGGCGGCCAAAAAGTGGCCATGCACTTGCTTTTTTGCTTTCAAGCGACATTTTTTGTCCCGCTTATAAATGGATTGAAGAAGTCCATAAACACAATTTACTAATGTCCACCCTGTTTCTTGAATGAAGTTTTCCGATGTTTTCCTGGAAGTCTATTGATTTGAAGGGTATAGCCGTAAAACAAACTGCTTTATTTCCTTTAAGATGCCGTGAGCACGCAGGCCTGAACACTTTTTGTTAGTATACCAACGAATGCGATTCGTCCAAGAACGCAAACAGGACGTATCTGCAAAGACAGCGCTCTAGCTTCGCGCGCACTGAATTACATAAAAGGACGTACACACAATTAACTGTAAACAAAAAGAAAGACAAATTGTTGTAACAAAAATGTTCATGGCGAGGGGTCTTCTAAAAGCACAAAAGCAAATGGCCACTTTTCCGCCACTTTAGTAAAATCTGCTCGCGGTATCCGAAAAGCAGAAACGTTGATCACACAGCTGTTAGAACGTTCGATCGGCTTTTCTGATATTCTGGAAGCAAAAAAACAGATAGCCACTTTTCGGCCACCTGAGTAAAATTAGATTTTCAGGTGGCAGAAAAGCAGAAAATTGTAAAGTCGAAAACATTCATTCGGATGTTCTGCTACTAAAGCAAAAGAAAACCAATCCACTTTTAGTCCGCCAGCAAATGGAGAAAAAGGAAAATCTACTTTTCTGGTAGCAGAAAAGCAGAGAAGTAGAAAATACGTTTTCACAAAACGTTCAATGTGCTTCAAATAACGTAAAATGTAGGTGCGTGAGACCGAACACGGGAAAAACGACGCGTCGATGAATGGTTGCGCCATAGATATACATGTAGAATGTTACGCAACCTATAGATATCTATGGGTTGCGTATGGTACCGCGTGAGTTCAACGCGCCTGTCTGGTTTGTGTGAGCACAGAGCTATAATATATACTCATCACAACAAGTATCGAGACACTTAAAAATGAGCTAATAATTAACGGCCCGAAAGGGTATGGATTAATCGAAGCAAATAACCCAGTGCAGTGCATAATTTTGTTCTGCGTATTTTGACACCTCGATTGTTGAGATACGATGTTATTGTCATTTTAATGGTCGTAGGTCCAGTTTCAAAAGTAACAATCAACCCCATAAAAGCAGAAACAGAAGCAGAACCTGATCATTCAAAACAATAATGCAGACCTGCTTCTATAGGGACGATTGTCATTTTTCATCATTTTTATATGTCTATTGTATACCTTTACAGTAAATCACTGGTATGTATGACACGTTAGTAATTTTCTGCAGATCGTATACGTTTGGTAATTGGAACCCACTGTTTGTTTCAATCCTATAGTTGTTGATATATACCATAAAACTAACCTGTAAACATTTCATTTTAAAAGGTGGTAGCGATTTTGAGATATTGCCAAAAATCTGGAGCGGTTATGTCCACGCAGGAATAATAATCTGCATCGGAGTACACACATTTTGTTGGGATAAAAAGTTTTATCTTTTTCTATAACCGCAGTACTTCGAAGTGAACAGTTTCTAAAAATGCAATATACTATCCAAAGCTGCTGTACTTCTTACAAGGTAAGTTTTTATTGTCATTAATTTTTTGGAGTAATTACCAAACGTATACGATCCCGTTAAGTTGCCTCTCGCCAAAATTATTTTGTATGCAGTATTAAATGTACTTACTGCAATAAACAAAACTGGAGATACATGTAATACGCACTTTTCTACATTTACTTTAGCCATCTTCTCGGGTGGAACTGCATTTATTTTCATTTGTATGTATTTTTTCCCGACCGACTGGCCAAACTTTAAAGGCAAAAACATATGAGAGCCATAGAAATTAAAAGAGACTTTCTTTATTATTCAAATGAACATTGTGCCTATATTATTATGTGATAACGTTAATTATTACTTGCTTTGTAAATGGTGCAAAGTGATTAAGATTTTTTTCCAATTGTTCTCTAGGCCAAAACAAAAACCAAAACAAACAAAAAACAGGTCCTTCAAACATTTGTTCCTCAAAATTTAAAGATGACAATCACTACATTGGTATAATAGATTTGAATGGTAAGACCCCATATAGACAATAGCCCTAGTTTTGGATGCGACCTAAATATTTCTACACCCAAATAGGGGAAAATTAAGCAGTGATCATTCCCAATGTCTAATTACAGCTTGATCACAGAGTAAATCGTACACTTGTATAAAGGAGTATTATGTTAATAATTATTCATTCAAACTTTGGTCTGATCTTTTTTTAAGTGCATTATAATTATGTAATTTAAAAAGCACAATTAGCACATTGTTAATTTGTTATTTTTTCCCTTTGTTTTCCCTTTTGACCTGTTTATATGTATTATGAATAGTCTAGTGCTTTTTGGAATTTGTTCACATTGGAGTATTGTTTGTAATTAAGTAAAAGTATTAATCAGTCTAAAACTTGGTTTTATATTCTAGAAAAGAATGCACTAGTTAATACAATTTTAAAAAGGACAGTCCATACTTTAAAGGTTTGAAAACATAAAAAAACTAAAATACTGAAACATCTTTACTTGACTGTAGTGAGTTCAAATATCTAAGCTGGAGTAATAAATCCATCTACATCTGCTCAAAGGAAGAAGTAGTCTTGGTTCCAAGATGTTACTATTGTACTTTTGTACTTTCGCAGTTGCAATGTACGGCGCATTATACAGGCAGACAGCACGATCATATTTTTTATCTCCAGAGATTTAGGCCGAGTTCGGGCGGTCTGTTCTTGACACGCGTAACTTGTTCTTGCAAAACCCTGACGGATAGGTGGTGTGTGTTCTTGTTTCGAGTGCAATGTTCACGGGTCGCGTTCCCGCTGTTCGAGCGCGAGAACAGAGTTCGCGTGTCAAGAACAGACCGCCCGAACTCGGCCTTAAAGTGCTCTAATTATTTTGCAGTGGATCACGAAGCGCAGGCATCATTTCTTTTTCAAAATGGCAATGGGCTTCAGGATCACTATCGGGTGGATTATCTTTGGATGGAAATTTATCCCCAAGCGTGATTGTATAGGTACAATATTAACGCCGAATGTAGGCTGAGCTTTACTCTGTTGTAATACATTTTTTTATTGTGCCAACAATAGGTATATGTGGTGTTGACCAAGCATTCAGGTGTACGGACTTAATTATGACTCAACTCAGTGAGCCCATTACCGACTCCCATAGGACTCTTCTGGGTTCTTGGGTTTCCCGGCCCACCACCCCTCCTTTCCTGTCCATGTATGTTCATGTAACCCGAAGGGCCAAGCAACCATACAAGGGAGGAGAGAGGTGGCACCATAGGCCTTGCTGCCTAGCCAACAAAAGAACCCCGTATCTATATGAAGGTTCTAACCTGAACTCCGCAGACAGTCCCAACCTGCTGAATTAAGCGATTAAGCTAAATTTGGTTGATATTTGACGACGACAATTTCATTCTGTTTAGAAAAAATCATGCATTAAAAACTGGAAAGAGGAGACGTCAAACCAGGGCCCTGGAATTATGCAGGCCAAGGAGATTAACTAAATAATAGGCCATTCGACTGCCAGTTATTGTTTCAATGCGACCTAATAGGTTCAGAAGCAAGAGTAATAGCGCCATCTTCATCTGCTTAAATAGTGGAAACTTGATTAATTTATGTATAAGTACATGTCCTAATAGGTTCAGAAGCTAGGGTAATAGCGCCATCTACATCTGCTTAAATAGTGGAAACTTGATTAATTTATGTATAAGTGCATGTCCTAATAGGTTCAGAAGCTATAGAGTAATAGCGCCATCTTCATCTGCTTAAATAGTGGAAACTTGATTAATTTATGTATAAGTAGGCTACATGTCTTAATAGGTTCAGAAGCTAGAGTAATAGCGCCATCTTCATCTGCTTAAATAGTGGAAACTTGAATAATTTATGTATAAGTACGCTACATGTCCTAATAGGTTCATAAGCTAGAGTAATAGCGCCATCTTCATCTGCTTAAATAGTGAAAACTTGATTAATTTATGTATAAGTACATGTCCTAATAGGTTCAGAAGCTAGGGTAATAGCGCCATCTACATCTGCTTAAATAGTGGAAACTTGATTAATTTATGTATAAGTACATGTCCTAATAGGTTCAGAAGCTAGAGTAATAGCGCCATCTACACCTGCTTAAATAGTGGAAACTTGATTAATTTATGTATAAGTACATGTCCTAATAGGTTCAGAAGCTAGAGTAATAGCGCCATCTTCATCTGCTTAAATAGTGGAAACTTGATTAATTTATGTATAAGTACATGTCCTAATAGGTTCAGAAGCTAGGGTAATAGCGCCATCTACATCTGCTTAAATAGTGGAAACTTGATTAATTTATGTATAAGTACATGTCCTAATAGGTTCAGAAGCTAGAGTAATAGCGCCATCTACATCTGCTTAAATAGTGGAAACTTGGTTAATTTATGTATAAGTACATGTCATAGGTTCAGAAGCTAGGGTAATAGCGCCATCTACATCTGCTTAAATAGTGGAAACTTGGTTAATTTATGTATAAGTACATGACGCTGTTTCAGCTCGGTGTTTACGTTATCATCTAATATACATGTACATTCATATAATACTCGAAGTATCTACGTCTGTTACAGTCGAACATCCTTGTTTAAAAACAGTCTTATTCAACGTGGTGCAAATTACTGGAATAGTCTTAGTGAAAATATAAAACAATCACCATCACAAGCTTTATTTGTCAAAAAAATAAAAAAACTACTCCTTGATGCATACATTCATAACATTTAAAATCTGTAATATACTTTGTATTGTTATGGCTTAGTACCTGCACGCACACTCTTTTTGTTATAAGTCCTTTGTCTGTAACTATAGGTTAGGGCACAAAAGCATTATTGCTTCACCCAAACCTAAATGTTGTCCTTAAGTTGTGTAATAATTATTTATCATAATGTAATCATACTATTTAACCTGTAAAACTGTAATTCAACTTATTGTAAACATATTGTGTATTTCCTTGACCAAGGACAGCGTTGAAATAAATGTACTATTCATCATCACCATTGAGCCCACGTGATATTGTCTGGAAACTGTATGCCTGGTGCACAGTCTCTTGTTGGCCATGTACTTGTTGTAATGTATTGTTACGACCATCACAATTCCCGCCAATTATCACACTTAAAATTTAAGTGATAAATCAACATTATAAGTGTGCGGTCAGTGACTAGTCTTTAAAAGTTGGAATTTCAACCATTAAACTAATGAATTCAACACATTGTTTTATGTATGAAATTCCAACTTTTAAAGAGCAGTCACTGACCGCACACTTATAATGTTGATTTAACACTTTATTTTTAAGCCCTTTGCTATTTTACAGGCCTTTTTTGCAAATCGAAGTTTTTGAAAGTCTACCAATTACCAACGGTTGGCGCAATACAATGTGGTCTGTGACCGAATCGGGCAACAATACTGAACGATGAAAAGCAACCAACTAACAATAGATAACAAGGTGTCTGTAAATGTTAACAATTGATAATCATCAATATTTAAACTCATTGTGAACACTAAATATTTCATGAAACAGTATTAACGTGCTTGAGTACATTTCCATTATGATGCATTACAGTGTAAAATTAGTGCCGCCATTCAGTTGTCATCAAACGTATGCTTGATGATGAAGTTCTCGTAGACAGTCGGCGTCAAGTAAACCTACAAAAAGAACAAGATATTGCATTGCTGAACTGATAAATATTTTGAACAAAACAATTTGTTTGTATCCAAGTACATGTATAAATAGTTCAATTTTATATACTGAGAGAAATAACTAAACCTTAACCTTAAAAAGTGTTAATAAAATGTATGTTTAACGCAATACATGTACATTACGTTTTCATCCGAACGGGAGTTCATTTCCTCGAGAGTGTCGTAGATTACTTTGAAGGTTGGACGCTTACTTGCAGCTCCTTGCCAACACTTCAACATCAGATTATAACTAGATACCAATATAAAAACAGGTAAACAAAGTATCACAACGAACCACAGAATTACCATTAAAGGAATCGTATATATTTGGGAATTACTCTAAAAATTAATGGCAATAAAAACTTACTTGGTAAGAATTACAGCAACTTTGGACAGTATAATGCATTTTAAGAATCTTTTCACTTCGAAGTACTGCGGTTATGGAAAAAGATATCACTTTTTATCCCCAAAATTTTGAATCTGAGAAGCGTTACTGCAGTGACGTTTCTCAGATTGTGTATTTCAATGCAGATTATTCTTCCTGCGTGGACATAACCGCTCCAAATTTTCGGCAATATCTCAAAATCGCTACCCCTTTTTGAAATGAAATGTTAACAGGTTAGTTTTATGGTATAGGCCTATATCTATAACTATATAGAATTGAAACAAACAGTGGGTTCCAATTACCAAACGTATACGATCCCTTTAAGCATCATTGATCTGTGTCTGGTTGAACCATAAATGATCTGTCACATTGGAAACTTGTTGCCTTTTTCAACGTAAGTATACATGTAGTAAGTACATGTATAAGTACATGTAGGTTCTCACATTTCATCAGCGCAGTTGTCTGGCTTGGGCATGCGGTATCCGTCCAGCAGTCGTTGGGCCAGCAACTTGCTCTCAATACCGGGGTACGGAGTGGAGCCTAAAACCAAACGATCAACTCTAAGTTGTAGATTTGATAAAGTATTAGCACTGTGTTAGTGTGTTAGCATAATATAGTAAATGTACACTAGGAGAAGGTACTCGTACTAAATACTGATCGTAGCTTACATAACTTACCGTATGTTGCAATCTCCCATAGCAAGACGCCAAACGACCACCTAATTGATGCAAAGTAGACATAATTAGCAAGAACAAAAGTGAAGCACCAAAGGAAGACATTGTAAATGACTCCTAATTGACTAATAAAAAGGACCTAAGTGCAGCTAACATTGCTAGTTTTGTCGATATTGGGCAGAGTAGTGCCTATAGTCGATATGATGTCATCAGAAAATGTACATGTTGAAGAGGCATCTAAAAAGAAGGAAGTTGACGATGATATTGCGGAAAATTCTGACATGGATAAATTTGAACTCTGTTTTTAAAAGCGTATAGATTTCAAGATTCGGAAAGAGAAAACTGTGAAACTTAATTTACGCAGGATGAAGACAAGATGTCGACGAAGATAATTCGGACTCTGAAACGGGGGAAGAATATGATTATGAATTATCGAATGAAGACGAGTCTAGGCCTATAGTTCTGAGTTGGCAGACAATGCCGCCTATCTAGACGGATTAGAAGAGGCCAAAGAAGCCACTGAGGATGATGTGAAGTGAAAAATGTTACAAGTACGTTGACCGGTGTCTGGGAATATAATAAGCAATAAAAAGAATGAGTAAAATTGAAACAAAGAACTAGAAATGAGCAAATGAACAGCAAAAAAAACCAAGAAATAAAATGAGTAAACAGTTCACGTTCCTCTAACGTACAATGCGCTCAAACACCGATTGCGTACTACGGAGACGTTTAAATTCCCCGCAAATTTGTTTCCCACCCTTCAATGACTCATCACTGTTACGTCATGGAGATCCCCAATATCTCCAAGACCCATTGAACCAACAGTTCTTGTACACGTACGTGAACTAAAACATAGGGTGCAGACTCTTTACAATACTCGTTCATTTGTGTGTATAGATCGAGTCTACGCCGAAATTACTTCAATTTACAAAAAAGGCTGCATGCGCCATATATTTTGCGTGCATTTTTACTTGAATGGTTTTGGCAGCACTGCAGAGTATACTTCCGTCGTATGTGCTTGCACGCGATAGGACGTACATGTACATATAGATTATTAGTTCTCTAGAATTTACCGTGAACATCTGTGCCAGAAAACAATATCGGGCAATGCCTTTCGAGTATATGCTGCTCACCGGCGAGTGTTTTTACACGCAACGCTGTCACATAACACCGTTTGTAATTTCAACGATCACAAACACGGCCGATACAACTCTTGCGTGATTAGTACACATACAAATGCATGATTGCACAATCATCGACTATCAAGATGAGTCAGTCACAACCAATCTTACGGGTTGTTCTGTTCTAAACGATGTACGTCGTGCTCAGTAAAATCTTATTTCATGGTCGATTCTTTACTGTGACGTACGGTAACAGTCTTTTCTAAAATGTCAATCAACTTGAAACTCATCTTTGCATTCGCTTGCGCAAATCAACACTCTTCCTACACAAATGGGAACAGTACGTACAATTTGACTCAATCTAACTCTTCCAATATGCAAATGAGGTGCACATAATAAAAATGCAGCGTTCTGATTGGTCGAGAGACTCTACTCTATAGGCACTACTGAGCAGGCTACATAACAATTTTTTTTTTTCAGTTTTGGAACACTAAATTGAAGGTTTGTTTTTTTACTTTTACAAAGCAAAATTAACACTATAGGCCTACAAAGGGTTTGGCAAAATCTGTTGAGATTTCTTACACATCACTCTTGGACTTGTAGATGCGACGCGTCAGAGATTCGATGGCCAACCAGCGATCGGGAATCCTGGTCTAATGACAAAAACAATATTGTATTCAACTTCAGAAGTTGATTTACAGAAGGAAACAATATTAAAAAACTGACCAACTTTCCCTAAACTCGTGACTTGAGTTAGAGAATCAGGTTGGTGTAGCGGTTCTTTCCTCGCCTTCACTGCTGTGACCGGTTGGAATCTGGCCTGGGCCAATTGACCATTTGCGTGTGGAATTTTAATAATATCTGGTACACTGACTTGTTCACACAGCTTGGCACATTAATTTCCTAATTAAACGAAATGTAATGCAATGAAATTGAAGTTTAATTATGATTCTACCGAGCAACCACTAGCACTGAAGGGCTTACTTGAGATTGCACCTGCCACCGGTATTTATTCGTCACACTTGAGAGAGTCCTTTGTTAAAAGGATGAATCCCTATATAAGTGAGCCCCGCGATGTACGCCTCAGGGCATTTTTGTGGAAGTTTTAACTTTTTGCAGTCCACTGGAAATGGGTGGGAATTAAGCAATACTTCCAAAATTTTAGGGCGGGAACGTAAGCCCTTCAGTGCTAGTGGTTGCTCGGTAGAATCATAATTAAACTTCAATTTCATTGCATTACATTTCGTTTAATTAGGAAATTCTACCTCGCAACCACATAGCACTTCGGCCTTACTTGAGATGTTTAGAGCAGCTGCAAAAAGTAATGAATGAATGTTACAAGTCGACATTCAATTACAGACAAGTTTCTATGAAACCATAATTTATTCTGCATTAACAGGTTAGCTATCAAGTACACGCTGAGCAAAGCAAAGACGTGCGTCTTCTAATGGTTTGTTATAAAACATTGCAAAGGTCGAAGCTCTCGACCATCCTGCTGCTTTCATGATAGTTTCTAGTGGTACACCTTTCCTAAATGCTGAACTGCATGAGGCTGATCGTGTACTGTGGGCGGTAAATTTATCCGTCCTAATCCCAGAAACTGAAAGGGTTGACTTAATCCATCGACCTATTGTCTCTGATCCCACTGCTTTGTGGGGCGACACATAACTTAAAAAGAGTCTCTTATTATTACCCCTGAAAGGTTTCGTTTTCTCAAGATAAACCTTTAAGGCAGACATGACACATAACAAATGGTTATGTGGGAATGAAATTAAATTCACTTCTACACGAGGTTTACCTGCTTTACTCGTTTTAGTAGGCTCCTCAATAATAAACTTAACATTATTTGTACCAACTTGTACAGAGTTAAGGTTTAATAATGATAATGTCTGGCAACGTTGCCCGGATGTGAGGGCGACAAGAAGCACTAACTTCATAGTCAAGTTCTTTAATGAAAGGTCCTTGTTGGGCCCTAGAGATTGTAAGTAATCCAAAGCCACCGCCACGTCCCAGGTATGTGAGTAGCGGGCTCTTGGTGGTCTCAGGTTGAATACCCCTTTCATTAGTCTCTTGACTAGTGGATGAGAACCCACTGTAGTCCCCTCAATTGATGGGACGACTGCTGACAAAGCACATCTAGTGATATTCAGGTTTGAGTATTGACTACCTGACATAAATTGGCTCGCCAAGAAGTTCAAGATTGCTACCAGAGGTGGTCGAACTGGATGAGTCTCTGTCCGAGCGCAGAACTGAATCCACTTCCTAAGTGCCGACCTGTAGCACTTTTTCGTGCTAGATCGCCATGATGCGAGGATAAGTCTGGAAGCTGGTTCTGATACGCCTTGTTGTCGGAGTGTCTCCCTGACAAGTAGCATGCCATCAACCTCAGACGATCCCTTAGTGGATGGAGTCTATTTGAGAAGGGAAGTGAGAGCAAATCTTGTTGAATAGGCAAGATCAATGGAGTTCTGACAAGCAGTTTTAGCATTGTCGGGAACCATGACTGTGTATGCCATAACGGCGCAATCAATATACCAACAGCTTCATCACGCTCAATCTTAGTGAGCACTTTGTTAATTAAGCTAAATGGTGGAAACGCATAAAAACAGTGGTAATTTGACCAGTCCAACGTGAATGCGTCCGTGTGAGCAGATCCTGGGTCTGCTTGCCATGAAACATAAGGCACAGTTTGGTGATTTAACCTTGATGCAAAAAGATCAATATTAGGATTGGGGAAGATTGATATGATCTTTGAAAAAATGGAGGGGTTGAGTTTCCACTCCAAATCATCCTGAAAATGTCGGGATGCAGAGTCTGCAAGGACATTTTGGACACCTGGAAGGTGTGATGTAGACAGCCAAATTCTCCTTGTCATACACCACAGCCAAATGTCTCTAGTCAAGGAATTTAGTAGTTTTGACTTTGAGCCGCCTAAGTGTTGTATACATGTATATGCTACCACTGTGGCATTATCTGATTTAATATGGACAGATGTATTATTATCATCTGCAAAGAAAGACTGTAATGCTAAAAAGCAAGCCTTTAGCTCAAGCCAATTTATATGGTGAGTGGCCTCGTCTTTAGACCAACGCCCGCCAGTAGTGCGACCATTAAAATGTGCACCCCAGCCTAATGCGGATGCATCAGTTTCGATCACGTGATCAGGGTCATGTCCGTGCATAGGCGCAAAGGTTACTGGCAGCTCTGTAATCCACCAGTTCAGATCAGAAACTGCGTTTTTGGAAAGGCTCATTTTAGCCTCAAAATCACCACCATGATGTGATAGTGCCTGGTTCTTTTCGTTTTCTACTGTTCTTCTAAACAGAGGTCCATATGGAAATGCTAACTCGCAAGAAACCAAACGACCTATGACCTTGGCAACGTCTCGTATTGTAAGAGACTGATGACGCAACAGAGTATTGACTGCAACAATGGTACTTTCTACCTTTAAGTGCGGAATAGAGATCGTCATAAGATCTGAATCCAAATGAAATCCCAAGAAATCAATTTGTTTAGTGGGAATTAGAACTGACTTTTTGTCATTGATTGTAAACCCTAAACTTGTAGTAAGGGTGGTTCGGGCTGTAACATTTTCAATGCATTCTTGAAATGTTCTGCCAACAAGAAGTGAATCATCAATATAATCACACGATTCATGGCCCCTTAACCTCAGTGAGGCAATCAATGGTTTCATAATTTTCGTGAACACACGTGGTGCACACGCTAAACCAAAAGGGAGACAGGTAAATTCGTATACCACATTACACCAAATGAATCGCAAATATTTCCTATGCTCAACAGCTATAGGTACCGCAAAGTATGCATCTTTAAGATCAATACAGGCCATGTAGCATTGAGGCCGTATCAGCTGAATTGCTGTGCGGATAGTTTCCATCTTAAAGTGGAAATATGCCACAAAAGTGTTAAGCCCCTTAAGATTAATTATGGGGCGAAAAGAACCATCCTTTTTAGGTCTGATGAAAATATGTGAAATAAATTCACCATCAGTGTGGTTCGTCTCTACTATGGCTCCTTTTTCGAGCATTTTGGCAATTTCCGCGGCTATAATTTCAGCCTCGTGGGTTTGAAAACGCAAATCCCTTGGAATGCGCGTTTGGTATGGCATTTTAATGAACTCGATATGGTAGTGCTGAATAGCATCAAGCACCCGATTATCAGATGTTATCTCACGCCATTTGGCTATGTGATTTGCGAGTTTACCTGCCAATAAACCTACAACCTGAGTGTTATCACATTGGTGCTCACTCACCGATTTTACTTGGCATCGGATTGCTGCCTTGTCCCCGCTGGCTTTCTTTTGTTCCAACGTTTTTGGCGACCGGAGTTTCCCTGTCGCGCTTGCCCGGTGTGAAAAGTTCTAGGATTTCCACTTCGTTTTGGCCGATCCGATTTCGGAGCAGCAGAAAAACTCGAACGTTGGCCAAATTTTTGACCTAGTTTATTTGTCTCTTGAATGTCCTTGCACTGTTGGGATAAATTATCCCCAAACAAGAGCCCCGTTATGGGCACTTTGGCCGAACAAAGAGATGCAAACTGGTGGTTCAAGTCGGGCTTAATGAGCTCTCTACGCCTGTAGTTGAGCTCGGCGACCGCATGGCCAATTATAGCCATTGAATCTAGAAGATTGGTCAGCAGTGCTTTGTTATCCACGCTTTTGCTGCTCATTAGAGTCTCAATGCATGACACAATTGGCACCATACCTTTTAGCGCTGAATTTTCAACCTTTTGTAGCTTGATGTCCATTGATCTGGTCTTGGACTGCAGAGAATTCCAGATTTCTGAATTAACTCTAGTGCCATCCAACTCCGGGATGTTAGAGGGTCGCTTGAAACTATTAAGTTTCTCAGTCACCTTCTCCTCCGAAGTTTTCTTTCGGAGTAGCTTGCTGATGGTGCTTGCTAGTTTGTCGTCGACCTTGTTTCCAGAGTTTTCTCCGGAATAAAACTGCTCGACTATATGTCGAGTACCCCGGCTGGTGAATTATCACTGGCCCCGGGTTCTAGGAGGTTGTCAACTAGTTGGCCCATTGCAACTGACTCATCGCTGGATGAGCTCGATACTTGACCGACAGTTGCATGGCCGATTTTCTGTTTCTTCGCTGGTGGGTTCCCCAGTGAAGTAAGGACTGTAGACTGAAGAGTTTGCATTGCGTCGGCCATCGACGAAATCTGGTCTTGAAGAGACGCAAACTCCTGCCGAGACACCTCGTCCGAGCATCTGCTTGCTTTCTTCGACTTCGCCTTGGCTTTAGTGGCCGGTGGATTACCACCGGAGGCAGAGAACGAAGTAGACGGTGTTGGGTCGGCGTGTAGTACAACGCCGCTGCATTCCAGGTCCGACGGACCATCGAGCAAATCCAAGATGTCCGTGGAGAGTTGTGTAGACATTGTTAGTGAATGATACCGGTCACAAAAATGCACTGAGGCGTACATCGCGGGGCTCACTTATATAGGGGATTCATCCTTTTAACAAAGGACTCTCTCAAGTGTGACGAATAAATACCGGTGGCAGGTGCAATCTCAAGTAAGGCCGAAGTGCTATGTGGTTGCGAGGTAGAATTCGCATTTTTGTATCACTGTGGAGACATGGCTTTGTTCTCGTGTACAAAATGGTTAGAAAGTCGAGCACGTTTTTCAAAATGCTCCCATTTTAACCATAATTTTTTTCCTGGGTTGAAATTTCGACCCAATATACCCTATATTATACCCTAACCCAAACACTAACCCTAACCCACATCCTAATCCTAGTTTTTGAGTAATTTAAGTAAAATCCAAAAATCTAATTCGTGAAATTCCCAATGGAGACCTATTCATCTATAGAAATTTACCCTCCGGAGACGTTTTGTCTCCATTGTACACATTGTGTTCATGTCTCCAGAGGGTACCGTATTTCGGAACAGTTTGACTTTAAATTCTCCAGACCAAATACACTGTTGCTATATCACATGATTAGGGGCAAGCTCTTGCATAGTTACGTTAGAGACGCTCAGCACCAATACATTGTTCATAATGGTTGAGAATGGTACAAAGACACCTGACCATTCCAGAGCCGGGGGTTGCTAGCGTAAGGCTTGCCCCGAATCACGTGATATAGCAACATTGTCTTTGGTCGGAAGAATTTAAATGTTATCTGTGCCAAGCTGTGTAAACAAGTCAGTGTACCAGATATTATTCAAATTCCACACGCAAAGGTCAATTTGTGGATTGGGTTTTCAGTCCCTGCCAGATTTCGTGGGTTTTCTCCAAGATATTCTTCTAGGTTTTTTCTCCCACCTCTAAAACTGTACCTTCTTCTCGTTGTCTTCTTTTGTAGGTTTATTTAGGCTTACGAGCTACGTAGTGCCTAGGTTTCATTACCAGAAAGAATTAATAATAATAATAACAATACTGAGTTGACTTTATGATTGTTTTGGCATTTTCTTCCACTCACCATCACACAATTTAGGTATATTCAACTTATTGTGTATCTCTTGTAGACTATACTATACAAAATAAATCATTTGAATGAGTCTAAACATTCTGCGACATTTAATGAATATCTGCTTTACCGAAGATTTTTGGACGTAGATGTCCTCTCCGGATCCTCGAGATAGGCCGAAATCAGAAATGTTGGCGGTCAGGTCTTCGGCAAGGAGTATGTTCCTTGCAGCCAAGTCACGGTGGATTATCTATGAAAGCAAGGACAAGAATTGAAATCCACCATTCGCACAAATCTAATATACATCAGTGACATCCAGAACTACGCAACGAAGCTTCACCTCTGACCTCTCTCATATATCATAATAATAATAATAATAATAATAATAATAATAAATACAAATAGGCACTTGGGGAGACAAATTAGGGTAAGTTTTTAGGTAATAAGGAGACAGTGGCACTTAGGGAGACATTTCAGTGTCTCCCTAAGTGTCTATAGCTACCCTAAAAAACAATATTTGGGAGTTAGTTTTGTCTTAGAACGACAGATTTTGGTCTAAATAGCATAAATCTCGAAGATCTTAGAGAAAAGGGTTAGGGTAAACAAGTTAGGACTGTTTTAAGTTTGTGTACATCTCTATGGGATTGTCTCCCTAGGTGCCCATTTGGAGGAAAGTGAATAATAATAATAATAATAATAATAATAACAATGGAGCATTTATGTAGCGCCTTTAACAATGATCAAAGCGCTGTACAACTATAGCATATAAATAACACAAAGGGCTTGAAACTGAAGCATTCGTCAGGTTTGGTTTAGTTTTCAATGATGAGAATGTCAATTTAAAAAACAGTCTGAAAATTAATAAAATGTATACAAAAAAGCATATCTTTGTGTACAAATAATGTCTTTCTCCAAGATATATAAAAAAAATGATTTCAGACAAAAGCCTACAAAATCTCATGCCCGATTTTCCTCTATTATACCAATACAATGTAACTCATAACAAAATGTAATATTAAAGTAACAAAAAGTATGGATATTTAACACAAATAAAAAACTAAATGCAGTGTATGTGTACTTCGAAATAAATATATTAAATCAAGATTGGTGAATAAATGAAGACAGAGTAATATGGAAGAGGGAAATAATAATCCAGAAGCATCCTGGATTCTTGAACCAACAAACTGCACACACAATTGTATTGTTAATATTTCATAAAAAGAATATTAGGTGTAAAACCTTTTTAAAAGGTAGTATACACCATTGGTAATTACCAGGAATGGGTGAATTTTGGGGGTTGTATTTTATAGTAAATATCGTTTAACTGACCTGTCCGAAGTTTTACAATCATTTCAACCAGCGTCGGGCAGTTGTTCATATGTTGTTCTTTTTGTTACAATCGCCGTATACAATTTAATTTTTGGAACAATTACAGGATATCTAGCGCAATCATTTTGCTGGATGCCTACAATCATTATTTACTTTCAAATAAGTAAGATATTTCTTAATAATTCGATAGTACATTTTTTCGATATCTGCAACCGGTGTATCCTACCTTTAAATGTCCCAAGTAACTGAAATTCGAGCATGGTGTTAGTTTCCTATAACATAAATTAATAAATACCTAGGAGAGTTCATAGCTTCTGATTGGTCGAGACTCAATCACGTGGAGGGCATTATCACGCAGTAATTGACCGGGCTTTCAAAAATTGAAGCAAATTCACTGTTTATTTCCTAAATAAAAAGGTATTTATTAAAGGGAATAACAGGGCGAGAATCCGGTCATTCACTGCATTATAATTCACCGGGTTGGGCGATGACCGCTGGTAATGGACCTCGCTAACCCGGTCTATTATCACGCAGTAATGACCGGGTCCTCACCCTGTTTTGTCCTAATTAATGACCGTATTACCCCTATTTTGGAGAGATGGTCCATTCCCTTGGCAACGTCTGTGCCAAATTTCAACAAGTCTGAGGAAGTAAGCGGAGAAGCTCCGTGAGTTGGGTGACCAGCTCCTCTCTGTTTCGATCGATTGCTCCTCAGATAATCACGAAGATTGCCGTTGGGAAGAAACTCCAGTGCCACATACAGAATGCCTTTGATAGGTAAACCACGTAAAGCAACTTCGTTACCATGGCTACTATCTTGCTGCGCCATATTGTTCCATCATGCCTTGTGCGATCTTAACCCCTAGAATTGTCTAATTTGAAAGTGCCATAAATTAGGACTTTAGTTAATGCGTTTAACATGCGACACCATGCTTAACATTTTGTAATTGTTATTTTGTAGAATCAATCCTTTTAAACATGATACACTGAACAAAAATATAAACGCCCATAAAAATATAAGCGCCCCAAAAATGGTTATTTGTCTTGATTTGTAAACAATATTTGTGTCCATTTCTGCCAGTGAGAAATTGCTCAGTGATGCAGTGATTCCACCCACAACACAGAATGTTTAGCAAGGATATATATTAAATGTACGTACCCCCCCCCCCCCCCCCTCCACGAGGCTTCCAACATTTATATTGTACAGGCATTGCCCAGTCTTGAAAAAAATTGTTCGTACCTGACGTGACGTTCAGGAACGCGCGGGCGCATTACATTCAGGCGTGCAGTTTTTAGAAATACGCACACAGTACGCACTGAATAGCCAGCCAGCGTCGTTTACGTATTGTTAACGGTTAGTGAAGAAACGCATACGCGCCCAGGGTGGCGATGCTGCACATAATGGCTTTGATTTGAAACGCTTTGCTTCATTATTTGACTAGCGGGATGCCACGCTTATAAGTGAACTGCGCAGGTGTACAATGTGATATCTATATACATTTTACAGAAATGTTTATTGACGCGAAGATTTACATAACTACATCCGATAGATTTTTATTTATTTATTCAATCACGCTGTAAGACAGTTATTATCAACGGTCGTAAACGCATACACTGTCAGTCGTGTGCACAAAACCGTGGTTAAAAGAAAGTAGCCTATGCATAGCCTAATGCCCATGCCCATAGCTATGGGCAAAACGACGCGTCGATGAATGATTGTGTAACTGGTACCGCGCAAGTTCAATGCGCCTATTCAGTTCGTACGGAGTAGAATGTAACAATTGAAACGCGCTACTGCTCATTCAGCCAATTAGCGCTAATAATTAGTGGTGCGTGCGCGATTATGACCTAGCACTTTTACCGAACCGGATTTTTCCAATAAGCACAACCAATCAGTCGTGTGTGCGCGATTATGATGTAGCGCTTACGAAACGCTGATTGTGCAACGCGCTTTACAAGCAAGTTTGATACTCTATGAGGAAGAGAAGTCGTTAAAGGGATCGTATACGTTTGTATTGGTAATTACTCCAAAATTAATGGCAATAAAAACTTACTTGGTAAGAAGTACAGCAGCTTTGAATAGTATAATGCATTTTAATGCACTTCGAAGTACTGCGGTTATGGAAAAAGATATCACTTTTTATCCCCAATTAAGCGTTACTGCAGTGACGTTTCTCACATTGTGTATTCCAATGCAGATTATTCTTGTTACGTGGACATAACCGCTCCAGATTTTCGGCAATATCTCAAAATCGCTACCACCTTTTGAAATGAATTTTTTACAGGTTAGTTTTATGGTATGTATCTATAACTATATAGGATTGAAACAAACAGTGGGTTCCAATTACCAAACATATACGACCCCTTTAACAATCGTTGGTTTGACAATGATTTTGCCTGAAAATGTAATAGGACCTACAGTTCACTATGCTGGTTCCTAGTATGCCTTTAGTTTTGTTCTGATTATGGTTAACAAAAACGAGATAAAACATTTCTTGAGAAAAAAGGGACTTGGTCGAAGGCCAGTCTTAATTTTGATGAGTAGTTACAATTTGTCTTGGTATATTAAATACGGGTTAATGTTTACCTTCATAAAAACATGCGCCAAGGAGACGTAAAATGTTCGGGTGTGGTGTGATGTCGGCCATCGTCTGCAACTCCGTCTTGAAGTCCATAGCAGCATCTGAGTCGCTGTCTGTAGCTATAAGAGAACAAATGAGTCCCCCAAATTTGTCCTGTTTTTATATTTATAAATAAGAAAAAGGTCTTGAAAATGGTCTAACAACCAGCTGACTACAGCAGCTGGGTGGACGTCTGGTTAGACATCTTTTCACGCATCAGTTTAACACAATGGGCCACATCGAGCCCGTTCATTGGCGCCATGGAGTAATCCTACTAGTCCATTGGTCTGTCGGTTCACATGACCCAGTGAATCAGTCGCCGAGTCAGTGGGGAGTCAGTGAGTATTTTGGTCGGTGTATCGTGATCATGAGTCGAGTTACCTTTGAGAGTTTTGATGGCTGCTTTGGTGACTTGTCCTCTGATCTTCACGCCTCCTGCCCGTACCTCGCCAAAGTTACCCTTACCAAGAATCACATCCTCGAGAATCAAATTCTCACGATGGATTTCCAACTTCCTTGCCCAGGAGGGAAGCCCTACATCCTCGTATATCCCGCCCTCAGTGTTGAAAGTTGGCAAGTCGTGTTCGTAAGTCGAGGATTTGGCAACCTTAGGAGTAAAAGCAATGCAATGCAACCAACATTGATATTTTATTCAAGGGTATGCTCAAACACATTTGAAATATATCTTGACAGTGATTAAAAGGCTTAAATAAGTCTATACCAAAAATAATCATCAGAACAAAGGTATGAGAAGAGTTTCGCGATAAACAACACATCAAGAATCAGAGCCAACAAATGAAACAGTCATTATTTGTACTTAATTAACTTAATACAAATATATTTAAAAAAACACCAAACAAAATAACACTTAAAAGCTAGCAACGCTAAATCACATTTAATGAAAGTTCACCTACCAGTTCCATAGTTCTCGGTACAAAAGAACTATCTGAGGTATTTTGGCGAGTTCGTCTTCTCCATAGCCCACACACAATGACAACCATTAGAACCAAGATGAACACTATGGTACTCGGTACGGCAGCAGCAATAACAATGCCACTTATTGATGGCTTTTGCACTGAAAACAAAATGTCATATTTCCAGTCAGGCTTTTTTTCGTGAACAGCCATTACATTTGATTTTCCAGATGTACGATGAATTGACATGTACTTACCAATGACTGTTAATTGTTCAGAATATGCCACAATGGCGTCCTGCAGAGCAAAACAATACTTTCATAAATTCAAAGAACATAATAACAAGAATTAAAGAAAATAACGGCCACCAAACTTATTGTAAGATAAATTGTGAAATGAATAATGTGAACTTGAAATGGAAAAATTAATCATCTCCCAACGAAGACAATTTTAAACATCAAGAACTATTACCCAGTTACAGAATTATCAGCTGTGTTTGAATAGGAAAGTCGCTTAGCTGTTGGAACTTTCACCTGTTTGTTCTCACAGCTCAGATAATAAACAAACTCGTTTCGCTTATTTGAAACAAAAAGACCTTTGACTACGTTTTGTTTCACTTGGATGTGCACGAGCGGATATGTCATGAATTCACTATAATTAAAGTATAACGGTGAACACACTAATGACTGTCACCTGTACAATCTATATTGAAGTTTGTTCGTTAACATTTTTCTAGAGAGCTAAGCGTTTAACCAGTTCGCACCGGGTTTATTTTCAAGTTAACAAGACCACTGGCGGAATTATTTTTTATCGAACAAAAATTTTATTAAGTGAAATATTACTGTTTTGATAATCCAACTACAAGATGCCAACACTTAGTTTATTAGCACGGTTATTTACTTGTTTTTGCCAACATTCGTCTAGGACATTTGTTCTCTCTGCAGTCAAAATTTGACGAGTGTATACGTCATCCGTGATACTACACACCGGGTCGGGGACAATTGTATGCGGTATTATATACAAATGTTTGCAAGTCCAGCTGAAAAGCGCTCTTTCAAGAATTTCAAATTACTGGACGCAGCTGATTATCCTCGACTGTATGAATTCAATGTACACAAAATAGGGTGTTGAATAGGTCTAATCACTGAAACGTGGTACCACGATATAGCGTATATACACGTCTACCACGTCAAAGAAGCATGCTTGGCAACGTCGACGTATATTCACGGCAACCGCGTGTATGCCATACATGTCAGTTGTGGTGCGAAATACGGTACCCTCTGGAGACATGAACACAATGTGTACAATGGAGACAAAACGTCTCCAGAGGGTAAATTTCTACAGATGAATAGGTCTCCACTGGGAATTTCATAAATTAGATTTTTGGATTTTACTTAAATTACTCAAAAACTAGGGTTAGGATGTGGGTTAGGGTTAGTGTTTGGGTTAGGGTATAATGTAGGGTATACTGGGTCAAAATTTCAACCCAGAAAAATAATTATGGTTAAAATGGGAGCATTTTGAAAAACGTGCTCGACTTTCTAACCATTTTGTACACGAGAACAAAGCCATGTCTCCACAGTGATACAAACATGCGAAGCAATGTATACCCGTGGGCAGAGCTAGCGGGTAACTTTTGGCGTCAATACACGTCAACCGAAACAACCAAGAAAACTTTTGCAGCGTATATATACGTCCTCTGCGGAATTAGACTGCTGTGCCTGACAAATTAACGCCTGACGAATTTTTCGGGCCTTGCTCCGGAAAATGTTTACGTGTATAATATACGTCCTCCGGCGCGAATAGAACTGGTTAATGGAAACTCACCGTTTCGTTGCCTTTGGTAACAGACCCAACACGGATGTTGTATACAGCATCTCGTAGTAACGGTGCGTTCCAGTAGCCGCCGTGTACGGTAGAGTCTCCATCTACGAATTCATCAGGAAGACTGTTCTTGGGAAACTCAGCTGCAATATAACCGCTAACGAAATCCTCGTAACGTCTGGGAACAAGGACATCTCTCTTGGTCACAGATAAGGTACCAGTCATAACCTGAACGACGTATGATCTACATTATGATAATACATATACAAATGGTTACATGTTGTTAAAGAGATAGTATGAGATGTTTACTAGGTTTATTTTCGTGGAAAAGAGTACTTTAGCAGAACTAACATTGCAGGTGTAATGAGCAACATGTCTATGTTGACAACAATTGTGACGGAATAAGAATTAGAAAGTCACCAACTGTATAGCTTTGTAAGTCAACCTTACTTTGCATATACAAATTCTTGTTTCTGTTTGGTCAATTGAGTTTATGCACTGTTGTATGGCAAAGAGAAGTTGTACTTGGCTTATGGGGCTCAAAATATATAAAAGGCGCGCGATGCAGGGTTAGGATCATAGGCAGTTAATTGCTCGATTC
The DNA here is from genome assembly GCA_037893245.1 of Crossaster papposus. Classification (NCBI taxonomy): domain Eukaryota; kingdom Metazoa; phylum Echinodermata; class Asteroidea; order Velatida; family Solasteridae; genus Crossaster; species Crossaster papposus. The sequence goes on from JBAIAA010000246.1 coordinate 2,118,251, forward strand.
TCCGATGACTAGAATAATTGCCAAGGCTCTTGATTATGATTAAAGGCAATGACCACTGTTCTTAAGAAACCTCTAATCACCAATTATTAGCCCACACACATTCAGACTCCTCCCACATTCCGACTCCCCCTATTCCCACATTCCGAATTTCCACATTCCGACTTCTTACATTCCGACTCTTCCCACATTCCACCCCTTTTCCACATTTCCACTTCCCACATTCCGAATCTTCCCACATTCCGACTTCCCACATTCCGACTCTTTCCACATTCCGACTCTTTCCACATTCCACCCCATTCCCACAGTCTGACTCCCCGTTCCCATTAGCTCTGCTTCCACCGTACCACTGTACTGGTCCTGTCCTCCGAGCAAATGAGATAGCCTGGTGCTTAAAATTTGGTCCAACACCGCTGGGATACGACACCATCGAGGCGACACGCTACCAAACGAACCAGTCAGACACAGGAGAACTGGTACGCCAACGACAGACTTCACAATATATTGCAACGTCTGTGCCAGTCGGTCAAGAGAAGGTGCCAGCACGGGCACACATCAGTGTACAAGTTTTAATAATTGCCTGTCTGATTTCATTAATTAATGATATTTCAAAGACATCTAAATTGTTATCCTTTATTCTGTATGCTGATGACACTAGTTTATTTTATTGTAACAAAGATCTTATTTCCCTCTATAACATTGTCAACAATGAACTGATTAGTATATGTGATTGGTTGAAAGCTAACCGTTTATCTCTTAACTTATCCAAATGCAATTATATGATATTTAGTAACAGGACAAAACACAATAACTCATCAAACTTAAATATTTTACTGGATAGCACAACTGTCAATAAGGTGAATAAGTTTAGATTTTTAGGTGTTATAATTGATGACAAATTGACATGGAAATATCACATCGATGAGATTATCAGCAAAGTTTCTAAGAGTATTGGAGTTATCAACAGATTAAAGCACGTTCCGTTTGAAGTATTAAATACTGTATATAGTTCACTAATACTTCCCTATTTTTCTTACTGTAATATCGTTTGGGGGAATACATTCCGTACGAATTTAGATAAACTTATAAAGTCGCAGAAAAAAAGTTGTTCGAATTATTACCAATTCACCATATAAGGCTCACAGTCAACCACTCTTGCGTGAGCTAAAATATTTAAGCATAATAAACCTAAACAAATACCAACAATTACTATTTATGTACAAGTATAAAAACAATTTGCTGCCCATTTCCTATTCAAATATGTTTGTACTTAACTGTAACTTACATAACTATAACACTCGTATGTCCACTAACTTACATTTCCATATACCGCAACATAGAACATCTGCTTTTCAACACAACATCAAATACTACGGACCTAAATTGTGGAATGATTTACCATTCTCTCTTAGATGTTCAAGGTCATATAATATTTTTAAACGTAAACTTAAATTGTACCTAATGTATAATTATAAATTTCATGTATCCTTGTACAAATGGACTTGGTATGGTAATCACATGTAGCCCAGTATTAGAAGTATGATTGTTTTCCTATAATTTATTTTGTCCGTTCGTTTGTTTTTGTTTAATGGCATGCCTAATACAAGCTCTGCTTACAAGGTCTTGCTACCTCTGGCATTTATATCTTGTTATTTAATACTTATATAATTGTGTATCTATGTCAAGAAGAGGAAATAAATGTGTGTTTGATGTTGAACTGCAACTTTTGGAAGTCACTAAAACAAACTAACCAGTGTAGCGGTTCTTGTTGTATTTTTCAAGGCACTTATGTATCCTAACCCGAGTTTTCCATTCAACCTTGTTCATAAGAAAAATTTCGAAAAATTGTTGATCCATAGCTCTCCTCTCTACCAACTATGCTATTGGCGAGTTGGTTGAAGAAGCCATTCTTCATAATTATGTATAATTCTTTAATGTATTATGAGTTGCCGTTGCTATTTCTCATGAATATACATTCACGCACCACCCAGCTCCTATTTCTTTTTTTTGCGAACCGGTACGGTTGGTATTAATTGTCTTCCGTAACTTTTGGGCCCCTGCTGGTCAGCCGGGAAAACCCGTTGCCGCAGGGCGCCGCGCAGTAGGACTTTCTTTTCGAACGGTGTGGTTTTCCTGAGTGGTAGTTTTGTCAAGTGCTTATGAAAAAGGTGGTGAAATAAACGGTCTTAGAGCCCCGATAATGGAGAAATAGAGTTTGTGAATTCTTCTGTCTGACGTGTAGAGGACTCTTGATCCAGTCGACGTTACATTATAGTCATTATGATTGCAATGAAGTGTCAAACTCAAGATAAACACAACTCTTAATTGAAGCTTCTCTCGACTACACTGTGTTTTTTTGGATAAAGGTAACACCCATTTATATTTGCTTACTCAATGTACGTGTTTGACTTCGGAGCTGCTAAAGTGATTGTGACTGTCATGTCGGTGGTTTTCTCTTGAATTGAGGTTGGTTTGGGTGGAGCAGGCGGATCTGTTTAAATTAAACAAAGGCATTTAATATTGTTTATAAATGTCCTAATCACTGTTCTGGTCAATTCGGTACGACGGGAAATCAATAGGAAATTGGAATCTGTTCCAAAGTAGGCACAACCTTGGCGGTTCTCAAGACCCGCAGAAGAATCATTCAGTATTTTTATGTTCATCATGTATTGCTAAATATTCCGTGAATTGTGGCCATGCATGTCAGGTATGTAGTCGAGTCCATCACAAGTCCCTGCAAGTCCCTGTAAGTCCCTGCAAGTCCATCACAAGTCCTCCAGTCCCAATTAAAAACACAAGCTATTCAAATCAGCTTTGACAAAGGCATTCCTTTGTCATTGTTCATCCAGTTACTTGTGACTGGCTTTAAAGGGACTTGTGACTGGCTTCACAAAAGGACTTGTGAAAGGACTTGCAGGGACTCCACTACAACCCTGATACATGTATATACACGTGTAAAGCTCATAGAAATTCTGTAAACATTTTTTTCTTATCTCTCTGCCATTATTAGTGTTAAAGCTAACTGTAAAACCTGAGACTAAAATACCTAAAGAGATAGGAAGCAAGCACTTCAGACGGCTCTGTCCGTGCACAGCGTCCTATGCGGTATTGTTATGCTAATTGCGCGATCCACTCGACCGGCGAGCAAGTCACTTCCGTTTCAACGGCCCAAATTAGGAGTTGAGCGTTTGTGCGCATGTTCAGAGTACTTTATGGCGACCTTTTACTGACCCAGACTATTCAGAATTTTGACAGCTGACTGTAAACAACGCGATTAAAAAAACTCTTCGTATTTAAAAGCGACATGGCATCTAGGGTGACGCGGGAGCATCACGCCCAACGGGTTCGCCCGGCTGGGAGTGGCAGCGCCGCGGCACCCTTACTTTGCCAGTGCACCGATTTTGCGTTAATTTTATTCTTTCTTCTTTCTTCTTCAGTCCGACTGGAATAACTCGCGATCGCTCCACGGAATCGAAAAGAACCCAATAACGAAAATGATCAGGAGATCAAGGGCATGAGTTCTATTGGGACAGAATTTTGATTTTCGACTTCTCAGAGGGGGTTGTCATACGAATCTGACCATCTGACAATGACAACAAAAAAATGTGAAAATGAATTTCCTCAGTTCGACGACAGAGGGGGTTGTCATACGAATCTGACCATCTGACATGTGAGGGTGACGCGGGAGCGTCACACCCAACGGGTTCGCCCGGCTGGGAGTGGCAGCGCCGCGGCACCCTTACTTTGCCAGTGAACCGATTTTGCGTTAATTTTATTCTTCTTTCTTTCTTCTTCAGTCCGACTGGAATAACTCGCGATCGCTCCACGGAATCGAAAAGAACCCATATAACGAAAATGATCAGGAGATCAAGGGCATGAGTTATATTGGGACAGAATTTTGATTTTCGACTTCTCAGAGGGGGTTGTCATACGCATCTGACCATCTGACATGTGAATTTCCTCAGTTCGACGAAAACGGCACTAAAAGCATATGTGAATGAATGCATTCCTAAGTGAAACTCGGTGCAAGAATGTGTGATATTTCTTGCGTTTTTGTGAGTTTCGGGCGTTTTAGCATTTGCTAGTGTCAGTGCGCATGTACTGCGCAATTGTGCGGCGTTGTTTGCAAGTGTGCGCTGCGCAAATGCCGCCAAAACGCTTGCGCACACAACCACAAATTTCAGCTCTGGTAACAATTTTCGCTGTCTGAATCGCTTCAAATTATCGGCAATTTCGGTCAATTCTGTGTTTCTGTCTAACTTTCTTGCTTCTGCCGCAATTTTGTTTCATTTCCTGCTGAAAATTGTCAAACTATTTCGCTTTTTTGCAGCAGTCACAGTGTGCCCTTTGTAGTGAAGCACAACGGCAACTTGACGCTGGGCAATATCATCACAATCGCAGACGTTCGCCGATGACAACGACGACGCCGACTCGCAGGAGGGGGGTGGGGGGGGAGGTTAAAAAAAGTAACAAAACACCCGAAATAACGAAGCTAAAACGTATTTTGGCTTCAAAAGTGACCAATTTAGACAATTAAGACAGAAACAACGAAGTAGCAGCTGCTATTGACTAGTGCTATCTCCTCACAGGGTAGGAGCACTCGTGCTCGCGCGATAGGGCGCATAAGATCAATCGGCGTCGGCGCAGTCACTCCGCGCAGCCACGCGACGACACGCGTCCGGCCCAGCACGTGCAGCTGCTAGATCTACACGCAGTTCATGCACATATGGCTGGACGCGCGTCGCGACCGCATGGCGCGCATTCCGCATCGAAAGCGACGCCCCAAGTTCCATGCGCCGGCGCCGCTCACCATCACCAAGCGAGAGAGTGAGCTGACACTCTGCAACAACAGCCCGCCGCAGTACAAGGGCACCTCACTGCCGCACAAACAGAAGTGTGCCGGCAAGTGCAGCCAGCTGCCCTCCGAGTAGACTTGATCCAAGTCGGGATTATGTGGTAACATTGCTCATGGTCATCCACACTGTGCGCCTCGCGTCACGTCCACGCTTATCAGTAGCGCGCCCTCATGCGCCACCCATGCTCATGTGTGGTTCAGAAATCCCGACTTGACGGATGTGCCACACGTTTGTACACAACCTATGGGCTCATCTACCGAAAACGGTAGCGGCCAATCAAATTGCAGAATTGTATAAATTAGCATATATCTGTAATAATATGAACTTTGACCCAGTTGTGTGACGGACATACGTGGACATTGTGATGTACAATGTACATACACATGTGCATAGTGTACATTATGTGTAAATGTACAAACGGTTTAATAGTCTTGCTATCGTGTACATTGTCCGGCCGTTAAGTTTGCACTATACCATACTCTAACTAAATAAACGAAGTATGGACGCAGTTATTTAATTTGAAAAAGGCATCTAGTGACAGTACTGCCTACCATTCCTCCATAGTCCGTTAGCGGTCTAGCGAGTCCGTACCGATTGGCGGACTTATTTGGCATACATCAAAAATAACCATGTGATGCGTATGCAAATAATTTATGAATAACTACATATCACCGCGGGGGGTTTGATTGGCCGATCCATCAAGTCGGATTTATTGCACTGACATGATGACATCGCGTTGATGCCGATAGCGGAACGACAACCAGATGACGGCGCCTTTTTTCTAAGGCCAACAAAGCACATAACTATTCGGCCGGATTGACGAAAGCAAATTGGTAGTCTTAACTCCATTAGCCTCTGTCATGAAATGACGAAAATCAACCGAAGAGGGCGTTTTGCGGAAATTTGTCAATATGGCTTTCGAGCTCGCGCGTAAGACTAACGTAAGTAGCTATACCATGGAGGAAAGACAACAGATAGTTAATGAATTGCGGGGAAATACTTAATAAAAAATGGCCAATCATAAAACTAGATTTTCTTTCCTGCACTTGAAAAGACCCGCCGTGTATTTATGCTCCTTAGAAAACCGGTTAGGCCAAATTAACATTTAAACAAAACAAAAAATTCAGTGGCACTGAACTGAAGCTTTATTTGAAAGCCATATTTGAATGCCATACAGTAAACAAACAACTTGATACATGTACAAGCAATATTATTTTTGTATTTTTAATTATTTTTTGACATCAAATATAAATTTGGGGCTTTACACACAAGCACTTGGTTCACATAATTACTATATGGACGTTAAACCTCAAAATTCCTGATCCTGCAATGTTAATTTAAAAACCAGTTTTAAATACTGTCACATTAAATGTACAGACGCCTGTGAAATCTAGTAATATTTTATCCTTTTATTGACTGAAACCTGACATTAAAAGAAGTTCGTAAATATTAAACTTGGATTTTTCAAAAATTATTCAATTGCGCCACGACCAATTAGGGAGCACTCGGTCGATTGTGTGCACAATTTCTGGACGCCACCGTTTTGGGTTTTTTCGGACCAAGCTTACCTAAATTGTTAACAGAGGGTAAATAGCAAGCATTAATAACATTAACATGGTAAAGGTACAATGAATTTGCAGTTTGTCAACAAAGAAGTATGGCAACATTGCATGAGGAAAGTCGGCCCAACACTAACTGTTTATAAACAATGTAAACGTCGAAGTACAGCTATAGCTCTCCCAAAGGTCGAGTTGTCTCAACGGGCGAGTTGTCTCAACGGGCGAGTTGTCTCAACGGTCGACTTGTCCCGAGTCGAGTTGTCTCAACGGTCGACTTGTCTGACATCCGCTAGCTACGCACGTACGTATATAGCGCAGCACGCTTTCACAAACTGACCATTTTTTCAGTCGCTGTTTCTTTTTCTTTCGTAATTTTACGGTTTTGGATGACATTTAGCCTTATGCCTACGGTTTATCCTTTCGAAATAACCACAGCCTTCAGAGCTCCGTCGTAAGCCATAAAGTTCTGACATCGACGACACACGTGTTTCTGTTGGTAAGCGCCGCCATTTTGACAATTTTCCTCGCGTTGACCTTTTAGAAAGGTCATGACAGAGGCTAATGGTAAGTCCGACTTGGGTCAAGTCTTCCCCTCCGAGGACATTTGCGCGCGCCTCTACGCGGCATACGAGAAAATGCGCCGACTGCGCACGCACAAGCGGCGTATCGCCCGCCTCTTCAAAGAGGATGCGCAGTGGTGGGCGCACACGGGCGTCAAAGCGCTGCTGCCGGCGAGCCGGATTGACGAAAGCAAATTGGTAGTCTTAACTCCATGGTAAGTCCGACTTGGGTCAAGTCTTCCCCTCCGAGGACATTTGCGCGCGCCTCTACGCGGCATACGAGAAAATGCGCCGACTGCGCACGCACAAGCGGCGTATCGCCCGCCTCTTCAAAGAGGATGCGCAGTGGTGGGCGCACACGGGCGTCAAAGCGCTGCTGCCGGCGAGTACACAAAAAACTCCACATCTGGGCAATCGGTCGGGGGAAGGCGCTCGCTCGACTATAAACAAAAAACCCCGGACGCCAGATGGGGAGTTAGTCGAGCGATTGGGTGAGGGACTGCACCCGATGATCCCGAGCCAAAAGCGCGCATGCAAACTTCTTACTGTTCAAACACAAGCTACTAAATAAAAGGAAGTGGACAAGTCAAAGGTAAAATGCTCTGAGAGCATAATAAAAGGGCCAACGGGTTTCCAGTTAAAGTAAAATGCTGTGCGAGCATTCCAGCTAAAGTAAAATGCTGTCTCAGCACTGCACTCGCGTCAAAAAGGAAGTGGACAAGAGAATGCCAACGGGTTTTACCTCTTACCCCCCCCAACAAGCGCAGACCGAGCGAAAGGTCAGCAGGTGTGGGCCACTAGTTCGGTGTGGGCGGGTCGAAACCGTTGCCCTCCCACCGAGCAGTAGATGTTAACTGGTTAGCACCGTACCGTAATCACTGCATTTATTTGCATACACTAATGCTGGTGGGTCATCGTAAGATAGCCATTACGGCTTGGATGGAGTTCAATTTTGGTTTTGCGTTGCTATAAAGAGTACTATCACCAATGTTCGATATACGCTGCGCGCTCTCCTGCACTGACGACACTGTCTGAGAGGTCCTAGGTGCCGCTATGCACGCTCTTCTACTCTGGCGCATACTAGCTACGCCCATAATTCTAACCTACACCCTCCAGCTAGCCCAAGACACTTGACAGCCTTCGCTCCGCTTTGCATGCACATCTGCGCCGGCGTACTTTCAGCATCTGTCAGCTACACCTAATGCATGAGCGCCTGTGCCTGCATATGGTTGCACTTCATACACTGCAACAGGTCATCACGTCAGTTGACAATGACAATTCTACTTAGCACCGCCTTCTTTCTCCGCCTTTAGACCACCGTACGTAGCTGTGCCTTGCGCGCATTTGTCTCACAAACGCTCGCAAATACACAGCGAACGCACGCTTTCTCTAATTCATCCGACACGTGTGCCGGATTCCAAAAAAACCGATGTCACCTTGCTTCAATACTCAACAACTTTTGCACGGAAACATGTGAGCGCCAACAGCAGCATACTTACTACTTGATACACAGCGCGCACAGAGCGGGTAAGAAGTGAACTTCACCGTGGGCCCACAGCGCGCGTCGAGATTATCCGTTAATAAGCCCATTATAAGCTTATTTATAAGCTCGTGCTCATCCGCCCTATCGCGCGAGCACGAGTTATTGTTTACGCGCCGTCCATTTCGTGCCAGTTATTCAGCTACGTGACCACCGACCGCGTTACATAGCCGGTGATCACCTTCCCACTCTCTTGCGTTGCGGCCTTCTCTCTCTCGCAGAGAGTGCAGCGCTTTCCCCTCCAATGCGTGTGTCTCTCTCTCATTGGCTCATTGAGTCGGTGCTTTAGACTACCCGATTGTGAGTCCATGCTGCTATGGGAGGAGGGGGCGAGGTGGGAGGGCAACGGTTTCGACCCGCCCACACCGAACTAGTGGCCCACACCTGCTGACCTTTCGCTCGGTCTGCGCTTGTTGGGGGGGTAAGAGGTAAAACCCGTTGGCATTCTCTTGTCCACTTCCTTTTTGACGCGAGTGCAGTGCTGAGACAGCATTTTACTTTAGCTGGAATGCTCGCACAGCATTTTACTTTAACTGGAAACCCGTTGGCCCTTTTATTATGCTCTCAGAGCATTTTACCTTTGACTTGTATCTAAATGTCTTTGTAAATTGGGAAGAAATCGATTTAAATAATGTTCTAGGAGAAGGCAACTCGACTGACACCGAACAAGCAGAGATTCTGGGATCAAAAAACGAGTGGCTAAGCAGCGAAAACGATGAGATTATTGAAGTTGAAGTTGAACCAGAAAATGACGGCAAAAAAAATCATGACCCAAAACCGAAAGAAAAATCACCCCAAAACTACCAATGTTCATTGTGTAACAAACAATATACATCAACATCGGGGTTTCGGGGTCATGTTTCAAAAAAACATGATAGGCCAGACAAAGGTTAGTTATTTTGTTGCTTTTGTACTCCCCCAGATATAAATATGGCTTGAGAGACAGCCGAATCATCACGCGTTTTTTACGAAAAGGTGCCAAATTTTGCAATGTGGACTTGCGATTAACGAGCAAAATATCACAATAAAATTAACAGTTGCTAACTAATGAATAAAACTGAACACAACATGAAGAAAATTGAGTACAACAAAATAATTTAGTAAAATAAGTCAACGAAAATTGCTGTTTATTGCAATCAAATTTCATTTGCAAGTCATCTTGTGATCAAAGGTGGACAATGGGCATGTATGCCCTATAGGTCAGCAGCCGGCTACACAGCGACCATTTTGTGTTTGTGAAAATCATTAAAAATATACATTTTAGCCAAAAATTAAGATAGATGTGTTTAGTTCATACATGACCCTTTGGCAACTTTAATATTAGTACATGCTTTTGTGTCTGGCAAATCTTGTATTATGCCTTTTCACTACTTCGGCAGTCCATTTTTGTAAAAAAAAAAATCACAACAACGCTTTTTTGAGCACCAAATTTGTATAATAATCAAAAACATGGCTCATTATAAATTGCATTCAGTGCACAGGCTACTCTGACATCAATAAAATGCATTCAATCTATTTTAAATAAGGTCATAATACGACCTAGGCAATAGTATGATAACCATGTATTTTGTTAACATCACGACCCTTTTTTATACACATTGGAAACATGTTGGAAACCATTTTTGCCCCAAAATAAACAATTTGTTGACCTAAATTATAGGAATATGGAATATAATATTCTATTTTCAATGCATTGAGTGCACACAGGAACATATTTAAAATGTATCTACCATGTTAGTTTTTGATATTATAAGGATCATTGCAACTTTAATTGATGCAAACTAGTCACAGTTTTTCCTTAAAATATGAAATATAGATCATAAATGAACAGGGTCGTATTTTGTCCAGATTTTTGGACTTTTTGTGATGATTCCCTAAAAATCTGGTAATGTTTTAAAAACGTACATGACACGGTCCAAAGTTCAAATTTTATGAAACAGCTTCTACAAACAAATTATATATCACCAGTATTGCGTGAATTGAAGCACAAATGGGTATTTTTAAGGGCAAAATCGCCGAAAACATGGACTTCCGAATACAGCTGTATGCAAAGACACACGGAAGTAAAACGACGAAACATCGTCGCGGTATCGGTTTATTTTCTCTTTTATACGTAACTTAATATAACCCAAAGCACATATTTATGTAAAGAATTATCAGATTGAAACTTACATCAATTAAAATTATAACTTCGCTGACTATTTGTTATGAAAAATGCGTCGAAATATCGGAGCTAAAATGTCTCGATTATGTTCGCCATGTTGGATGTCAAGACGCGAATAGCGCCGCTATCGTCGAAAGTTGCACAGGCGCATCAGACTCTGTAGGATACGGTCGAAGGCGTGACAATGGGAGTCGATCGTTGCTTCCTATCTCTTTAGGTATTTTAGTCTCAGGTAAAACTATTATATTTGAAATGTTCCTTTTCGTCATGCAGTACACAAAGCCCAACAAGACCTTCACCAAAGAGTACATTTCTAAATAGTTTTCCAATCTCGTGTCTATGGTAGTCATCTTCTTTATCGAACGTATTGCACAGGTTTTATAGGTAATGATATTAATCAAATAACGAATTAATAAAACAGCAACAATTGATTTACCTATCATTGGCCTCGTATAAACCTCCAACATTTGGTGCTCAGTTCCTGTGAACCTTTCATTTTTCGCCCACACCCTCAACTCGTATTTGGTACCAGGTTCCAGGCTTGTTATTGTGATGGGTGATATCTGAACTTCGTTGCTTTTGTATGTGAATTCTGCGGTGAAGTCCGGTCGATAAGGCCTCTCCAAGATACGATACTCAACCTATACCAAAACAAATTACCAGACTCTGGATTAAGCGCTTGTTTTCTTTATAATTATTTGTTTTAATATCGATATGTAATACATCAAATGCCCATGCCCTGAAACAAAATACATCAGGAACTTGGATATCAGCCTCTAGCAAACTATTGTACATAGGCCTACTAGTAGTACTAATATAGTACATTATTTGCCTTTTTTCTGAACATTTATTCATTACGCTTTTATCATAAGAAGGCACCTGTTAAGCTACTTTTTAGTTTAATTACATACAAAAAGGCCACATTGGCATAAGCACGTACAGTGTAACCAGTATTTGCTCCTCCGGGTATCAGCGGCGGGTCCCAGGTCAAAGTGATCGAAGTCTCTGTTCTTTCTGTGGCAATAAGATTCCGAACAGGGCCAGGTACTGTGGGAAAACAAAGTTATACTAAATAGGATGATAAGATCTTATTCTTTGATATGAGCAAAACATCTTTTACATAATACCATGCATGGAAACGATTTTTTGTTGTAATACCATGGGGTAGGATTGTCTACCTCCGGTTAGTGTGGTTGCGTTAATGGGGTCACTCCAAGGACCTGGACAAAGACAAAAGGAAAACTCAGATTTACCTGATTCTTGTGTTCTTGATGTTACAGCCACATTGTACGGTCCAGTCCCATCGTTTGTCCGTGCAGCAACTTCGAAACTATAACGAGTATAGGGAGTAAGTTCATATATTGTAACTGATCCACCTGAGGAGCTAGCTGTTGCCTGACCAGTTATTGCTGTAGCACCACTTGTACTAAGCCTATAGTCATATCCTGTGATGACACCTCCTCGGTTGCCACACGCTGGAAGGCTCCAGGAGAAACTAAGGCTGTGTTGGGCTTGAGACACGGATGTCACATCAGTAGGTGGTCCACTCGGTGCTGTGAGAGAAGATTAATTACCAACAAGTAATTAATGTGGGCAAGGACATTAACGACATCTTTTAGCAATTTGGTATTACCATACTGCAAACTACTTATCTTATCGCCTTTTCGACGTGCAAACCTTCGAATCTGATAGTTTTTCTAAAGACGGCACGACTCTTGGAGTAGCATTCACTGAAAGTGGTTTATTAATAGCACAGAATAACCTTATAAAGTAGGAAAATGGTGGCCTCATATAATGCCACTTCATAACATCCTCTTTCCTTAAGATAAGGAACTTACTTGCAGCTACAATATCATGTAAGACCTACATGTATGTAGCATAAACAATATAAATTGTGGTAAGTTCGGCAGTGTTCAAGAACACTAAACTGGTGTAAATAACTCAGCAACCAATTACGAACGCTTAACAGATATAAACGCAAAGACTAAAGTTTAAAATCTATAGTGACATACCTGCTGATGGTGTTGCGAATGCTGCTGATTGTATTGGTGGTCCGTACGCACCATATACATAAGCCCTGACTTGTACAGTGTACTCGGAGTTTGGTGTCAGGCCAGATATAGTAGTCGTGCTTTCCTGACACATATTGCATGCACTGCTATTCATTGACGAATTTATGTTTTCACAGTTTTCTCCGTTGGCGAGGGGATATTCCACGCTGTAATGACCAGCACAAGACACTGTAGACCAGCTGACCGTCACACTTGTAGAATTCACAGATGAATGCATTACTATGAAAAAATTAATGTGAATAATATATCAATGTTAGTTCTTAGCGCTTTAGACTCCCACAATGTGGGTGTATCAAAGCGCTTTACTATTATTATCACAGACTGTTCACCAGCAACGAAACCATTTATGCAGCAGCTCAATATCAGCGCATGTGATCTCTACCTTCAAAGGCATATGAAGCAATATATGGGAAGCACGATATGAGACGGAGAGAACCCCCCCCCCCCCCTTCCTTGTAGTGGTCATTGTGCTTGAGGAATGTTGTGGTTTTTCAGAAATTCCGTTTATGTTTTTATGGGGGGAGGGTTAGGTAACAATAGTGTAGAGAGTGTATAGGTATTGGAGACTAAGGGGGGAGTCCCTCAGTCTCATATCGTGCTGGGTATGGGACAGAGAGAACCCCCTTCCTTTGTGGTGGTCATTGTGCTTGCGGAATGTTTGGTTTCTTTTTGAGGTATTTAAGGGGGGGGGGGGGGGTGCGTTAGGTAACAATAGTCTAGGGAGTGTAACGGTACGGTATGGGAGACTAAGGGGGGAGTCGCTCGGTCCCATATCTAAAGCCCCTGTCACACTTGTCCGAATCGTCACTCCGTTCATGTTTCGAGTAAAAAATTGCGGATTCGGTGTTTAATCGGTTTGAACTGAATTCAAACGGATTTCCCTCGGTTTCCCTCGGTTTTCCAACGCTATATACTCGTGTATGTTCGGTGATGCACTGAGAAACTCGGAGAAATTATTGAACCTGTTTAATAATTTCTCCGAATTGTTGCGGCAACCTCAATACGGACGGTATCTGGTATACACACGGAATATGCACGGAATGCACGGAAAACACACTGTACTCATTCGTTGCCATTCGTTGCAATGCGGAATAGGTACGGAAGAGTACGGAACAGGCCTCTGATTCCGACCGATAACCGTATGTATTCAGAGTTCATTCCGAACCCACACCATTGTAATGCCAATCAAAAAACGGACGCACCGAATTGGAGGCCACTAAATCCGATGATATACCGCATTACCACGATGTAATACCGCATAGTAAACAAACATATACCATATATATAACGAATAAATTTCGGTTCAGCGGGAGATCCAGAGACGGCAAAATTGCTATAAAAGCGGTCGGTCTTGAGATCAATGAATTTTGAAAGTTTGGCATGTCCGGTGATGATCGGAGAGATTCTGAATATAGACGGATTGCAATCGAAATATAGCAACTTATTAGATCCGGAATAAGACCGGATTATGATTGGTGTATTTTTATTTCTGGCTGTTTTTTGGACATTTCTCTCCGAACGTGTCCGAATTAATAATATTTCAGATCGGTTTATGAACGGAATTATAGATTCGGACAAGTGTGACAGGGGCCTTACTGGGTATACTCAAGTTACCCATTACTCCTTGGTGGAAAGAGGCAATTGTAGCAAAGTGTCTTGCCCAAGAACACAAGCATCATATGTTCCCTGCCAGAGTTCAAACCGTCGTACCATCACACAGGAGTAAAAAAACGTAACCACTGGACCACAGCGCCCCTAAAATAGGTCTATATACCCCAAAACTTGTTGTGAAAACCAATGACTATACAAACAAAGCTTCGATAGGTGTCCTTATCACGATCAAATGTTTGAACAGGCGACTTTGATCATGTGGTTGTTTCCTAGTTCCTACATCGTAGACTGTGGTTGGAAACATGGAAACATGTTGGAGTTGACGTAAACATTGGTATACCCTTACCGCTTGTAATGACATTATCTGTGCTAATCCTAACTTCAGCCAGATGAAGGCAGTCGCCAGTCAATTCCACACTGACATATCGAGCGGTGATTGCCAAGTTTGGTGTGAAATCAATGACAGCTCCGTCAGTTGCTTGAGCACTGGTGACTGCAGCTCCTATCTGTGTGTTCTGAGAGTGATCTGAACTCATACCAGCCCGCACTATAGCACCAGTCAGTCGTCGACCTATACCAGCAAAAAGTGTAAGCATTGTAATATTTAGGAACCCACTGTTTGTTTTAATCCTATATAGTTATAGATATATACCATAAAACTAACCTGTAAAAATTTCATTTCAAAAGGTGGTAGCGATTTTGAAATATTGCCGAAATTCTCGAGCGGTTATGTCCGCGCAGGAAGAATAATCTGCATTGGAATACACAATCTGAGAAGCGTCCTTGCAGTAACGCTTCTCAGATTCACATTTTTGGGGATAAAAAGTGATATCTTTTTTCATAACCGCAGTACTTCGAAGTGAACAGTTTCTAAAAATGCATTATACTATCCAAAGCTGCTGTACTTCTTACCAAGTAATTTTGTATTGCCATAAATATTTGGAGTACCGGTAATTACCAAACGTATACGATCCCATTAAAAAAATAAATTGGGGCATTGGTTCGAGTATAACAATATTGTTGACTTTTGACCGACTGTTGACCATCTGAAATGTCAACACCCAAGGGACGCATGACACCATAGGCGAAGCCGAAGGTGCTTTGCGTCCCCGAGTGTGTTCAAAACGTCACATCCCACATCACAGCAGTCAACAATTGCTTTGCTATAAAATAACAGTGCCAATAAATGTATCAAAATACCAAATAGTTGCAACTTACTCTGCAAGAAAACAAGTACCCAATCATAGAGCTATACTAAATTACTAAAGCGCTAACTCCTCATTTTTACGCGCGGAGATACTTCAAGTTGAATCCATCCTGTACGCAGAACTGTGCGTGTTGTAGAACATAATAAAAATAGATGGATTTAATTTTGACTGTCTACTCTAAATGCAAGTAGAACAGGGCCCAATTTCTTGGCTCTGTTAACCGCAGAATTCCTCGCTTACAGTCACCAGTTTTCCGCTAACCGCAATAGCAGAAAAATTATTTGCTTACCCTGTAAGCACAGAATCCTTGGTTACGGGTTCTACGCATGCTCAGAGACCAAAATTCCTCGCTAACGTGTGAAATACGTTTACCGTAAGCACCGAATTTTCTGCTATAGTAAGCAGGGATTATTCGCTAACGGTAAGCAGAGCCAAGAAATTGGGCCCTGAAGATGCCATGTTAAACAAAGTCACGGAAAAATAATCTGCAGCGGATACGTACGCGCACGCGAATGATTTGCGCATAGAACAAAATATTTTGAAACGCTCATTTGCTGATCGTGCGTTTCAGTTTTAGGCGTATCGGCTTCGGTAACGCACTGCATAGAACACAAACGCAGATATGCAAATAGCCGTACAAAAGCCGTACAAAGTTTCAAGTTTTCTATAGGTTTGTGCACAAACATGGATGCGCCCAGCAGGCATCATTTTGTACATCGAACCAGGGCCCAATTTCATGGCTCTGTTAACTACAGAATTCCTCGCTTACGGTCACCATTTTCCGCTAACCGCGCTAGCAGAAAAATTATTTGCACACCCGGTAAGCACAGAATCCTTAGTTACGGGATGTACGCATGCTCAGAGACCAAAATTCCTTGCTAACGCGTGAAATACGTTTACCGTAAGCACCGAATTTTCTGCTATAGTAAGCAGGGATTTTTCGCTAACGGTAAGCAGAGCCAAGAAATTGGCTGCCATTGTATGTTAATTTTAAGGATCAAGTCTTCGATGACCCTATATAACCAAATATCTTTCTCATGACATACTCTGACTGTGTGCCAAATTTTATAAACAATTCTATCATATTGTGCACCAGTACTTGCATGGCTGTTAATTTAAAACCAGTTCGCGCCGGGATTATATTAACATCACCGAGCCGAGGGGCGGGATTATTTTTAACGAAACTCGATCCGAAGCGTGTTCAGGCCGATAGTGCCGGAAAGCACACCCACGCATTTCTGGCCTTGCTCGCTGCTGACAGAGATTTCCGAACTTGAACTTGGCGTGTTTATGCGTCATCCGTTTTGAATTTGGGAAAAACTTTGCGTTTATATACGTCATCCGGCGCGAACTGGTTAAATTCTATACCCCTGCTATACTCCACACGGTATCACAAGACTTACCTAATACATTTCTGTTGACTATAGTGATTTTTGTTAAGCAATACGCAGCCCCAAGATCAATTCTCCACCATTGATATCCAGTACACACTAGACGAAATTGAATTGAATAAAGAAAATAATCTTTAGGCAAATAACCCTATTTGAAATATGTTCACGTCCAAACAGCCTTTTGTTCATTGAAAATTTGTTGGATTACTGGGATGAGTCAACACTAATACAAAGTTTACAGGATGTGCAAAAAGAACGGGAAAGAATTGGTTTGTTGTATTAGTTGGACGGAAATATACAAGCAGGCGGATCTATAGATGTGACGATTAGACTGACTTCCTAGGTAAAGAACAGTAAGGCTTGTATAATCTAGGAAATGTTTTAGAAAAAAAGAATCAAAACGAAAGTACACAAAGTTGAAATTACATTTGCTTTTTTAAATGTGTCCTTTTCCGAGGTTACATTTGATATTTGCACTATAAGGTTGAAGATTTTAAATGACATACTATCATCATAGTACATGTACATTGTTTTGTACACTTCTAACATTATGTCTTTAGCGAGGAAATCATTTAAGAGTGATTCCATATAAATATTTTATATAAGTGTCCTCGGCATTTTATTATTATTTGTTTATATGAAAGGACTTGGTAAGCAAGTAACCAAAACTGAACCTAATTTTTTTCAATGGCCCGTATAGCCGGTAACAGGCCATTTTGTGTTTTGGGCATTTTTATCCACTCAGTTTTCGGGCCACCAAAACTGTTAAATATTTACGTGGACCCACTCTTAAATATTTCTTAGGACTTTTGTTAATCAATGTGTCCTTATGTCTTATAAACCGTACACATAAGACTATCAAACACACACAGGTACAATTAATAAAAACCTTTGCAAGTTGATTATCAAATAAACCCTTATAGGTTAAAAACGTATATCAAACCGCAGGGGTTATTATAAAACTAACTTCAAAGATTGAAGAAAATATACTAGTTACATTGTGTGTGAAATTGTTGCGGTATTTCCGTCTTTTGCTAGGTCTGCAGTCAAATATATGGGTGGATTGAAATACACTTCAGGGTAAGTGCTACTCTGTGTGGCCGTCTTGTCTCCCAGATACAGATCAACCAATAAACCTACAATTAAAAATGAATAAATTACAAAAATAACAACAAGCACCAAAACAAAAAAAACAAAAAAAAGGAACCGAAAACAACGGCAGGAGATTTATTTTACATAGATTTGGAAAAGCATAATATCTTGACAATAATTCGTCACCGTCAACACAACGGTGTCAGGTCAACTCGCCCCCTGACCGACTCGCCCCTTACCTACTCGCCCCTTTCCAACTCGCCCCCTGACCGACTCGCCCCCTGACCGACTCGCCCCTTACTAACTCGCCCCCTGACCGACTCGCCCCCTGGCCGACTCGCCTCCTGACCGACTCGCCCCCTGACCGACTCGCCCCCTGTTTTGATTTACATGTATTTTTAATTCTATTATTTGTATCATTTGCCCTCGTAGAACTTAACAACTGAAAAGACGATGTGGGTAAACTTTTTCCTTGATTATTCTCTTGCATAGGCCCTATTCTCGATTATTTTTATCTAAGTTTTAGAAAATACCTTTTGATGTTCGTTTCGGTGGTGGAAATTAAAGACAAAGCAGTAGGCCTAAATCCTCGAAGCCAAAAAAGTTAAACTCATAACAATTTATTTATACATTTATATATTTAAAGAAAATTGGGGGGGGGGGGGGAAATAATCATGTTTGGTTCTTGTTTTTATGAGTTTTTTTTCGGAGCGCGGGGGGACAAGTTGATCGCATAATTTGATGCGATTTTGTTTACTGCTTTCCAACCCAATAGGACTTTTCAAGGAAGCTATAGGGAATCTGTCAATCACTCCACCATTCTTTGTTACGAAAACCAACGCTCTTAATGAGGGATTGAACGGGTGTTACGATGCTCATCTACCAAACTGTCGGCTCCCTCTGATCAGTCCGCCAAACGTGGTGAAAGATGGTGAAAAACCCAGATCAAAGAGCTGACAGTGAATACAATAAAGTCGCTAATTTGACCAATGAGGTTGCTACTTTTGGAGAAGGGGGGACTGTTTTTGGTATTTTGTATGTCCAATGGTGTTAAATGTGATTTTCACATTTTATAAGACGTTTGGTATGTCGTGTTAGACCTGAGAATATTCAGAACATAAAAAGCACGAACTTTTTAAAGACACATCCATAAACCGTTTTTATGCATGCTTTAGGGTGAGTTTTTGCGGGGCACGCGAACGATTTGCGAAGGATGCGAATGCCAAAAAAAATGGCAAAGTCAACATTCGTATTTTTAAGTTTCCAAAAGTTTGCCAAACATGCGCGGGGGTTCGGAATCGTCGTCATTTATTGTTCGCGGGAGTCCAGTCTAGTCCATCACATTGTAGATTTCTCCTTAATTATAATATTTGAATCATTTCTTTGTATGCCTAATGTAAATAAATTGTACACAACTTGAGGAAGAATATTATTAGAAAGTTGTCCGTTTCAATTGATTTCTTGGAAGTCGCATTATTGCAGCCTATATTTTTTGCTTCCTCTGATCAGTCCGCAAAATGTCTAAGTTGAGAGTTCGTTTTTATTCCTCAAAATGACGAATTTTATGGTAACGAATATACATGATGTACATCGATCGTACAAGGTCCAAAAATCAAAGAGGGGGCGAGTCGGTCAGGGGGCGAGTTGGTAAGGGGCGAGTAGGTAAGGGGCGAGTCGGTCAGGGGGCGAGTTGACCTACAATCAACACAACGTAACCTTAAAGGGGTACTATAACCTAAAATCCGTCAAAATACTATGTTTGGGATTGTTTATTTAATATTTATCCTATTTCAAACATAATGGTTGAAAAACCCCCAAAACTAATGTCTTACTGTTCCCGAGAAAAGACGGGAAAACCCAGTGGTTTACATTGGACACGACATTGTGCACATATTATGTTTTTCCAGTCGTTTTACATTCAATGTATGTTCGATGCATGTATGTGGTGCATTTCCCATAAATTTCACATGGCACCCATGCCTAAGAAAATGTGTTTTTTTATTACATGACCCCAAAACGCGAACACTTTCCGGGTCAAAATATGACTACACAAACAGCTCGAGGCGGGGGTCACCCCCGAAACTCGTTCTACAAAAGAATAACACAAAGGTGACCAGTTTTAAAGGATTTAAATGCTCTTTCCGAACAAACATCGTTTCGTTATCGCGTAATGTAGCCCAGTTGTGAGATTCCAGGACATACACTGACAAATTTGTTTTTCGAGAGCATATTGTAAGATGTTTTGAAATGGTAATGTCATTATCGTTTTAGCCTAAAATATATTATTTTATTGTTACATTGGGCTGAATACATAAACAATAGCAATTGCTTTTTCTAGGCTTTTACTTAGATTTTTATACATAAAAATAAGAAATTGCTAACAAGCAAAAGCTTCTCCTTTTAAGCAAAAGCAAATTTGCTTTTCTCGGAAGTTTCCCAGGTTAAGAATTTCTTAAAATGTATATATACAAACAAGGTTTTGCTTTTGCTATTGTAGGGTTTTAGGTTCTCAATTTGCTCGACCTCTTGTTTATCAGACAAGATCGACCATTACCACATTATGCATGTGCACTACTTTCTTTTCCTTGGTAGTACTTTCTTTTCCTTGCCGATCGCGAAAAAACACAAATAACATAAGAATAACTGCTCGACGCCGGTTGAAAACGAACGCTGTTTTTCGTGCTTTCCTTATAGCATCCATGATTGTAAAACTTCGGACAAGTCAGTTAAACGATATTTACTATAAAATACAACCCCCAAAATCTGCCCATTCATGATAATTCAAGCAATTACAAATGGTGTATCCTACTTTTAACGATAGATTTTCACGACCTGTACGCTTCTACTCGCCGGCGTGTTTGAAAACTTTAGGCGGGGTATGTAGGGAAAACTATAAATAAGTTCCGGCTAATTATTGTACGGCCCCGGGGTTATTGTGGGACGCGCTGCTAAAACACTCAGCGGTCGAACTCAAACTGTCACGTTGCGAGACGTAGACAAACAGTTATTTTTTTGAGAGAGCGATGGCGCATCATTAAATGCACGCAAAAGGATGGTATAGTACATATACACTGTGATATACAAATCAGACTAGTTTTAAAACGTCACGAAATTTAAAGTCCAACCGTCTTAATGACTCCCGCGAAAAGGTTTACACTCAGGTAAATCAGATACGGTGTATTGCAATTTTTTATTTAGTTTTGGCAGAGAAAATTGTCAATTTATCAAGAGGCGACTTTTAAACACAATTTAAACGTAAGAGAACAACTAAGTTTTATACGTGATCCAATAAAATGTTAATTGTTTGATTCAATTTGTTTTTCATGGGTGTTTAAAAAGTAGGATACACCATTGGTAAATGCTTGAATCATAAAAAGATGGAATGGGGAAGTTGTATTTTATAATAAAAATCGTTTCACTGACGTGTTCGGAGTTTTACAATCATGGATGCTGAGAAAAGCAAGAAAAACGGCCGTAACGGCGTTCGTTTTCAACCGGCGGCGCCGGGCAGTAGTTTTGATGTTGTTCTTGTTTTTGTTATCGCTGTCAAGCCATCGTGAATTTTTTTAATATATACAATTCAATTTTTCATAACAGTTACAGGATATCTAGCGCAATCGATTTGCTGGATTCTTACAATCGTTATTTTATTTCAAATAAGTAAGATATTTCTTAATAATTTGGAAGTAACAATTTGTCTATACATGTATCTGCAAATGGTGTATTTGTATAATGTTATGAAAAGTTGACATCCAATCAACTGATGTTGCGATTTTTACATTTAATAATAATAATAAAAATTACAATTTTTATAGCGCCCCCAAAACCATAAAATGCTCCTATAGCTAGCGCTGTACAAGTAAAAAGTGGGTATTAATTTAATTAAAAAGTAAACGTGATGATTAATACATAAAAACTACATTAAGCCCAAAACTAAAAACAAAATAACCATAAAAAAAATTAAAATGTACGTTAAAATATACACTGAAATTGATTTAATTTAATTTAATTTCCGGGTCATAATTTTGATATATTACAGCTGAGTTCTTACCTTTATGGAGAATGGTAAAAGCCCACAAAAACGCTGGGATCAGGAGACGCCATTTACACTGAGACGAAGCCATGTTGTCCTTCGATCAAATAAAATGAAGTTTTTTTGAATGCTAATATAGCTGAATCACAAATCGAAACGCAAAAGTCGCCATTTTTGTCAGAATGGAAATTAATCTTGCCTCCGTCTTGTACGAGATACTTGCACAGTAATGAGCAAGCGTATGGGAGTCACGTTCAGATTAAGCTTGTATAGTGAAACAACCAAAACATGAATAGGAAACTGGGTTCATTATTTGGTCAACAATATCCAGTGGAGCATAATAATGTGTGCCAAATCACACTGGTCTAAAATTCACTTCCTCGTCTAAAAGTCGCATATTATTATATCTGGGTTTAATTTAAAGGTAGGATACACCATTGGTAATTGATTGAATTCTTAGAAATGTGGGTGGATTTGGGGGGTGGGTGTTGTATTTTATAGTAAATATCGTTTAACTGACCTGTCCGAAGTTTTACAACCACGGAAGTCGAGAAAAATTTGGGGTGTTTCCTCGAACTCGTTCAAGTCTCTCACCTTTCTTAGGCAACCCTTCACCTATCTTTTAGCCCAATTTACACACCACTTTCCCCCAGTTTTTCTTTGCTGGGCAAAATATGACAATGTTATCATTGTTCATTATGATTTCCAAGAAGGTTTTAATAGGATAACTGTGCCAGTAAGCAACTTGGTGAATTTGAAGCTCACCAATACTGACTACTTGATGATATCTGGGGACAGTGTAATGTGCGCACATTTTATGGGTTCACGAAGTTGTCATTTTGAATAATTACTATGTTCACATAATTGTTCGGCCACTTATATGCTTTAGAAAATGTTATTGAAGTAAGGATATGTAAATACAATCACAAAAATAAACTTTTCAAAAAAATACAAAAATAATAATATACCCAAATATAGGAATAGGCCTAAATATATTACAAGGCAGGATTAACAATTTATGCAAATTAGTCATATCTCCACCCCTTGGATTATTTGAGATTTTTAGTATGTCATTCTAGGGACCTATAGGAGTGCACTATGGTGACAATTGTTGTATTGCAATTTGTGTGAGGTCTACAAATAAAATTAAGTATTTTCCCTGGACTAACGGTGACTTAGTCGCCAAAAAAAGCATCGGATCGCCGGTCGCAAGATAATCGCGCGACATGTGTACGAATGTCGCATGAATGTCGCACGACGTTCATTATTCGAGAAATATGCGCGAAAGGTTCGCATGTGTCGCATAATGTCCACACGAATGTTGCCCGAGATTCGTGCAACATTCGTGTTGTTCGTATCATAGTCCCACGCATTGTGTATGTGGACTGGCCATAGTTCGGCAACGCGCTACACACGACATTCGCACATACGTTGTAAGAACTACGCACACACTGCATTGTCGCAACATTCGGAGAAAAACTTCTCCGATTGCTGGACTTTGCCATTTTTTCGTTCGCGTGCCCCGTGAAAACACACCCTCTAACAATTGTCCCTTTATAAAACTGTCACTCGTGGGTACGGGTCACTGACCTCTATGGTACGGGTACGTACGTACCAGGTCGGGGACCAAAGCAAGATCTAGCGACGACGCTAGATTGTACAACGATCGCTTGATCGAGCGACGATGACGTCATACGTCAGGTCACATGACCAAGTACGCCCGACAAAAAAACGGTTTTGTGAACAACAAATGGAAGTTTTGCTGAACTTACGATGTATTAATGTTAAGGGTCAATATCTTCATTGGTGCCGTGAAGTACATTTATGATCACGTCTAAATTTTCTAAAATACCCTCTGAAATTGTGCTATTTATCGTAACAGGAATGGCGGCTGCAGCAAACATTATGCCGTTTTATAAACCCTAGCTTAGAGGCTCCGGTTATGGCTTCATCACCATTGCTAAACTGCATGAAGGAAGCCTTATTGGAGACGAAGCTTGGGTTTGGAAAACCAAGCTTAATTTGTAGATTAAAAAAATTAAACAATGATTTGCAAAAGGGAAAATAGGTTTTTGCTAAGCTTTTTGTAGACCTATAAAAAATTATTTATAAATTGTTCGGATATTTAAATAATTATTAAAATCAGAACCAACAAGATATTACACAGACAAAAAACAACAACTTTTTTAAAGGTTTGTTCTCTATGGTTTATTGTGCTATGATTCAATAGATAAATAAATATGAACTATAGAGGCACAAATTCCTCCAACCCCCGCCCCCCCCCCCCCCCACCCAAAAAAAATAATAATAATAATAATTATTTAAATTAAAGCAATTTAATACAAAACATTATCAGAGCACCCTATCATTTTGTTTCTTTTTCAGGAGTCAATTGTAACGTCACAGATGAAACAAAATGGAAAGCTGGGTGTACTCCGGACACTAAATACATGGCAGCTGAGTCCAAAAAAAATCAAGGCACTGGCAAAACTTTTGTCACTTTTCTTTGTGGCCATGATGTCAGTAAGATGATGAACGCTCTATGAATAAGCAGTCAAGTCAGATTTTGTGAAGACTGTATCGAAGAAGTAATGACATTTCTCGAAGATGTCGGAGAGGCAGACTCTGCTGTTGACATGACCCTGTAAAATGGATAAAATATAAAAATAGTATTAAGTAAACTACAAAATGTCTTGCATAAAAAGGCGATACTTTTATTTAGGTAGATAAATATAGGTTTAAAACAAAATTATTATAATTTAAAACATTTTTTGGGGGGTGGGGGGGGGGGGGGGGGGGGGGGGTTATTGGTGCCTTTATTAGTTTATAATAATTTATCTATTCATTTGTTTAATGTTTGAATCTTGGTACAATAAACCTTTTTTTGTTTAATTGAGTTTCTTTTTTGTGTAATACATTTTGGTTCTGATTTTATTTGTTTTACTACATTGCTTTGGTGAATTGAAATAAACTGAACCCCGGCTGCATGCAGTACACGTACGTACCACTACCAGCGCAGCTGAGAACAACTGGCAAAAAGTAGCAGACAACAGCAAAAGTGGAATGAGGGACTGGGAGCTAGTTTTAGACTATTCTAAACAGCTTAACCTGGAAAACTCACAAACAAATCATGGAATTTGTAGATGTAGATTGATGAAGAAACTTATCTGAAGCATTTATAAACCTACAAAAAGTTTAGCTAAAACTTAGTTCCTTTCGCAAACGCTTTTTGTAGTTTGTATAAACTTGGAAGACTAGGAACAAGTCTAACATTTGCAGCCGCCATTCCCGTTTTACAAGAAGACTAAACGTTACACACAAGGAGAAATGACTTTACTGGAAAATAGACACGGTGATCAAAAAATCTACACTCATCAATCGATGAAGAAATTTAACACTAACAATTATATACATACCGTAAGTTTAGCAAAGGACTCAATTTTTTCGCTAGGCGGTTTTTGTCGGCTGAGCTTGCCAACGCAGTGACGTAATACAATAACAACATAAGAAAAGAATGACGTCATGTCATGTACGGTGACGTCATCATCGCTGGATCAAGCGACTGTTGTACAGATCTAGCGACGTCGCTAGATCTTGCTTTGGTCCCCGACCGTACCGTACCTGCGTACGGCCGGCCGGCCAGGGCGGGTGCGCGCCACGATCGAAACTCGCTGATACCTCACGATGAGGGCAGTATTTAGCGTCACAAGTCGAGTCGTCAAGTGTGATTGTACTTGTGAAGCCAAAAACAAAGTGGTAAGTTGTTGTAGGCTAGTGCATCTGCCGCTTTTTAGGGCTTTTAAGTTTAATCTTAGCTTAAATTTTGATGTATGTTAATTTAAATCAGCCAGAAGCTAGGACACAGTTTTTAAAAAAAATCGCACTTTTCGCAGATGAATGTGCTTAACTCTTTTCGTGAGAAAATATTGTTGCATTTAGGCATGCATTGATTTGATGCTGTCGCGATTAATAGCGACTCGTCTTTTCTCTTGTTAATCAATACCTAGGAGAGTTGATAGCTTCTGTGGAGGGAGGGCACTATTTATTAGAAATTGTCCGGCTTTCAAGAATGAAGGAGAAGCGAATAAATGTCCCCTGGCCCTGAACCAGCATTCAGTAATCAAGCAAGTAAGCCCTAGCTAGGGCCCCGCACTAGAGTACACTCTGTGCGGGTCCTACTATTCACTGACAACACATCGACAACACACCGACAACACGCACAGCACCGACAACACACCGACCACACATCCAAAACGTATTCTAGACTACATTGTATATTGACTAAAAAGGTATACGATTTAAAAGAGTGTAAAATGTGCTTGACTTGAGGTTACACATCTTTTGTAAAAATGATGTTTTTTTTCACGCGAATTTTTTTTTCTTTAACCCTCACCATTGTTATTGAACAATACAATTCCTTCAAAATCTTCCAACTTCCTTTGTTGTGTAGGGAGTTAGGGTTAACCAGCACGGTCGTTGGCCGCCATCTAGATCTTGCCTTAAGCTATGGAGTATGGTCACAAATCAGAGCAGCGACCGACCGATCAGTAGCCTGCTCGGTGGCTGCTGGAATTTATGCATCGCCCAGCAATTTTTGGAGAAGTCGAGCAGGCTGTAGAGCCCCAGGGAAACAGGTCAACTCGTACGCGAACCAACTCGTACGCGGGACAACTCGTACGCAGATTGGTCAATTCGTACGCGGGACAACTCGTACGCCAACCAACTCGTCGATTTTAGGTCAAAACTGGGCGAAATCGCGGAGCTTTTTCGCGCGGTGTCCCGGCAGTGACCGACCGGTGACCCTCCGATTGCCGGGCGGTCTCCCACCAGCCACCGGCTGATTTTAAAGAAATTGCCCGGCGGCCGGCCGGTAATCGACGGGTGTCTCGTAGGCGTACTGGCGGCGGCCCACCAGGCTCTGCCGAAAATTTCTCACGGGCAACCTGGGATGTGACTTCCCCACAATGGTCATCATCAAATCCGCTTTTGCTTTGTCAGCCATTATCGGCTAGACGTTGCGGTGAATGGAGCTGGCGCTGCTGGACGCCGACCGATTTTGAACTCGCCTCCCAGTGACCGATTGATCTCCCAGCGGCGACCGGGCGGCGACCGCTCGGCAGCCTCTGACCTAGCGGCTTCGATTTTTGACTTAAATCGCTCAGCGGCGAACGCTCGATTAGGTCGGTGCCCGGGCAGCGACCGCCCAGGCACCGAGCGTATTTTGGGCGGCGAGTGAAAAGTGAGCAGGCGCCGCCCAAATTTTAACTCCGCGCTAAAACTTCAGCGGCGACCGAGCGATGCCCTAAAAACGAGCGGTGCCTGGGCGGCCGCCGCTCGGTGGCCGGGCAGAATTGGTTAAAAACTCGCCGCTCGGCCACCGAGCAGGTTACTTTTGGGTAATGTGACCATAGCTTTAGCGCGGAGTTGGCCTATAACATTTTTGTACGGGTGTGCAGGAAATGAAATTATCATGTCATACACAACAGAGGGCGCCCTGTACAGTTTTATGCCGAGTTAAAGTTTAGTTCAGGAAATGGAATGTGAGTTTTAATATGACATGGCCTACTGTGATTTGTTTTATATGAGGAGACACTGATTTGGCACTGATAGACGTATGGCCTGTAGCACAGAGTGTAGTATAGTGCGGGGCCATAGACTAGGGCTAGCATCATGTAAGCCAATGATTGGCTGAATGCAACAGTTCTACGGTAACTTGTTAAATCTATACTGCGCACTATAAATGTACGCGTAGAACATTTGTATAGTACGCGTAGTGTAGTGTACAAAATTGGCGTATTTGCAATTTCGATCATTTTTGCTAGACTAGTCAAAAGGATTGGCAAATTTTTCACAACTTTAAAAGATCATGACACACATTTTAAGAACACAGATTTGATCTGCAATGTGTAATGACTCTGTTCATAACACTCAAAACATCATTGAACAAATATTTTGTGAAAAAAATTACAAAAACTTACCAGAGACTGAGCGAAATTCTCACCAAACGATGGTTTAAATTTTAAACCCCGCACTTTAGGACGTAGCAACAATCTCGACCAATCAGCGTAAACCAAGGAAAGACAGACTGGGTGGAGCTTCGGCTGTACACAGCTAACCGGCTATTCCTGCTTGCGGACTCACTGCACGGATGTGCTTGTCTCGGCGCTCATGCTGCGTTAACGTTCCAATCGCATTGTGTTTAGCGTGTTCTAATCGCCAGGTAACTCGTATTCACCAGTGGTGAACTCGAGGTGGAATTGTTTTCTCTATGTTCACGACTTCATAATCGAATGAAATACTCGCACATGCGTGGTGGTTCACGTACAAGTTCATGCGCGATAAAGAATGTCCTTACCGCACGACTAACTCGACTGTGCGTGTGCGTCATGGTGTGTAGCGTTTGGAATGTAACGTTCTCATGAATATGGAGAAATTCACGGTGAACATGGTGAACACGATAAACACGACGCGATTGGAACGCAGCATGAGTGCCGAGACAAGCACATTCGTGCAGTGAGTCCGCAAGCAGGAATAGCTGGTTAGCTGTGTACAGCCGAAGCTCTACCCAGTCTGTCTTTCCTTGGTTTACACTGATTGGTCGAGATTGTTGCTACATGTACGTCCTAAAGTGCGGGGTTTAAAATGTAAACTATCGTTTAGTGAGAATTTCGCTCAGTCTCTGGTAAGTTTTTGTCATTTTTTCCCAATTTTTTTTTATCAATGATGTTTTGAGTGTTACCGGGTATGAACGGAGTCATTAGACATTGCAGATCAAATCTGTGTTCTTAAAATGTGGGATCTTTGAAAGTGGTAAAAATTGGGCAAATCTGGTGACTAGTCCGGCAAAAATTGTCGAAATTGCATATACGCCAATTTTGTACACTAGTTGTCTCGTAACCCAGTCCTCCGGTCTTCTACCGTCTGGAGGATGGTGGGTTACAATTATCGCAAAGTTTCTACTATACGCGCAGCATTTTAAAAATGCGCATGTCGTCTGTTAACGCTAGCACGCTGCTATGCGCGGTGGGCATCAGTACAGTAGTCAACTAGTCTGGTCTCAAACTATGGGTAATAATAACAACACATATTGAAGAGACAGGGTACAGTGCATAATAAGCTAAAATATGGCTCCTGAACATGAAAACAAAACACTGGAAATATCGCCAAAAGAAAAGTCACAAAATTTGGAGCATTTTCACAATGTTTCTCTTTAAAAAGGTATTTATTAAAGGGGATAACAGTGCGAAGGACCCGGTTATTTTTTTTCACAAAAGTTTGTTCAGAGAGTTGTTTTACCTTTCGAAATCTTTCACCTAGGTTCCTTTTGTCAGACAGTTTTCTCACCTTTCAAAGCCCTTCAGTCCAGAAACTTGAAAGGTACATGTATTGTTTTTCTCACACCAGTTTGTTCACAGAGTTGTTTTACCTTTCAAAACCTTTCATAGGTTCCTTTTGTCAGACAGCTTTCTCACCTTTCTAAACCTTTCAGTCCAGAAAACTTGAAAGGTTTTGAAAGGTCTGACAGCTCTATGGTAACTGCACTGTATTAACCCAATGGAGAGAGTGGTAATATTGAGATACAATTGAGATCTTTAGCAAGGGGTAAACAATTCCAATGCTATAATTAGCTCCATAAGTTAAACACATTTTAATTTGCAGGATGTTGATAGGCAATCAACCTGATTCCCACCATTTTGTTTAAATACCCTCTCGGCCACCGTACACGAACCGCGGTGTAAGTGCAAAGCCCTACTGACACACGCGCCAGTGATCCCGAGCGAATTCTCCGCAGCGTTCGGATTACCAGGCGACAAAATTTGACAATGTGTACGAGGAAAAAGGCATTTTTTTTATAAACATTTGACATTCTTCTTTCATTTTATTTTGATATTTTTTTTGGAAAAAATATAATTTTTAGGAACATTTACTGCATTAACCCTAACTACCCCAAACCCATCAAACTCCAACTGCAGCTTTTGCTAGGTTTTGGCAGGTTTGGTACCAAATCGTAACAACTTGTTGTTAGACTTTGTTTGACTCAGTACCAAAGGCCCAGGGAGACCCTGTTGAATTCTGTGAGGTTCAGGACAGAAAGGCATGAGACTTGTCAAAATGTTAGAAATTTGGAGAATACACAGGCATTTATACATGAGTGACCCACATGGTCACGGCACAGTTCGGGGTCAACTGTAAGTGTATACACTTGCACCTTGTATGTGTGTCCCCACTAAAACACATAATGCCACTGGGCTGGCCAGTTATCACTGTACCAAGTCAATAAAACTTCAACTGTTGGATTTTGGCAGGTTTAGTACTGTAAGGTTCAGTACAGTTTACCAAAAATTACTAAACCAGGTGTGAGCTGTTGAAGTTTGTTAGGTTTGGGATGCTTCCTAGTGCGAGAGCCTAGGGGGTTAGGGTTATTCTAGTGCAATCATTTTGCTTGATGCCTACAATCATTACTTTCAAATAAGTAAGATATTTCTTAACCAGTTCGCACCAGGATTATTTTAACATCACCGAGCTGAGGCGTGGGATTATTTTAATCGAAACTTGATCCGAGGCAGATTCAGGCTGATGATCCCGGAAGCACACCCACGCATTTCTGTCTTGCTCGCCGCTGACAGACATTTCTAGGCTTGCTCGTGACATGTTTGTGCATCATCCGTTTTGAATCTGGTGTATACGTCCTCCGGCGCGAACTGGTTAACAAATTTGGTAGTAAAATGTTTTGATATCTGAAAATGGTGTGTCCTACCTTTAACCCAAAATGTTTAACATGATCGATTTCTAATTGGCACCGCGTTTGGTTTTATGTACATGTACTTTGATTTACCGAAGCTGTTGTAGTGTCGAGTTGTTCCAAAATTTGATGGCGTCATGATTATGGGCCTTCAGAGAGCACAACATAACAAACATTGCAACACAGAAAAAACATTGTATGGCTGCTGTTTTAATCAGCGGTAACAATAGGCGTGCCTGCAAGTGGCCTTGTGGTGTTTGCGGGAAGTACTGCCGAACCAACGCAATTCCTTGCCCGGTGTCATCGTCGTTGTGAGCAGCTTACATTTGAGGAGTCAATATCTTTGGGTGATGTGACGGTTTACTACATGTATGTTTGTAAGAGATGCAGTCGTTTACTCGAGTTCATCCCTGAACTTTTGATGCAAAGACTGACGAGGAGCTCCTAAAACTTCAAAATCCTGAAGCAAACAGTTGAAAGGGAGAAGATTCTCATTCACAACGTCCCTTTCCTGCCTGGACAAATATCCAAAGTTGCAGCAAACTCCAACATGACTACAGACGCTACATCTACTGAAGACTTCAGGGAGCTGGGCAACTCACTAACAATGGCAACTGTTTCTTCAACTGTTTCTTCAACTGTTTCTTCAACTGTTTCTTCAACTGTTTCTTCAACTCTCTATGCATGGCTCTAAAAAAAGAAGACGAGGCTCTCGCTTCTGAACTGCGACTCTGTACGTGTTTGGAGATGGTTACAAATGCTGAGATATGCATCAGAAATCTAGTGTTGTTTTTGTGAGTCCATCATATTACTAACCCTCCCAAATCCTCCAAAATCAATATGATTTTGCACACACCCTAGAGAGTTGGGGTTAATTAGGAAGCTTGTCTGAGCTGCGCAAGGGATGGAGGGTATTTATCTGCATGGACTATCCAAGCAGCAGTATCTGTTATTGGAACTCATTTTCATTTATCCGCCAGTAAATGGGATGGCCGCTATGTGTGAATGCACCCTGAACATCACATTCCACCCAATGGTTGATTGGACTAGAACACCTGTGTACATGTGTATCATGTGGACTTCATCCAGCAGACAGTCAAGCAGTACATGGACTCCTAACCACTTTGTCCCTCTCATTTGTTGTGCCATTAGAAGACATTTAAATAAGTTGTGTCATGTACTCCCCTCCTTCTATCACCAATGCCCCACCCAGCTCCGCAGTATCAATGTATCTCTCTTGTCGACTGTCCGTCTCCAGTTAATCCAGCTCAGGCTCCATCTCCACTCCAATTCCATCCCATCTGCCATCACAGCTTCCATCTCCCTCGTCCCTAGTCCCGCCTTCTGCTAGCCCGTCTCTATCTCCTGCTAGCCCGTCTCTATCTCCTGCTAGCCCGTCTCTATCTCCTGCTAGCCCGCCTCCATCTCCTGCTAGCCCGCCTCCATCTCCTGCTAGCCCGCCTCCATCTTCTGCTAGCCCGTCTCTATCTCCTGCTAGCCCGCCTCCATCTTCTGCTAGCCGGCCTCCATCTCCTGCTAGCCCTAGCCCGCCTCTATCTCCTGCTAGCCCTATCCCGCCTCCATCTCCTGCTAGCCCGTCTCTATCTCCTGCTAGCCCGTCTCTATCTCCTGCTAGCCTGTCTCTATCTCCTGCTAGCTCGTCTCTATCTCCTGCTAGCCGGCCTCCATCTCCTGCTAGCCCTAGCCAGCCTCCATCTCCTGCTAGCCGGCCTCCATCTTCTGCTAGCCCGTCTCTATCTCCTGCTAGCCCGTCTCTATCTCCTGCTAGCTCGTCTCTATCTCCTGCTAGCCCGTCTCTATCTCCTGCTAGCCCGTCTCTATCTCCTGCTAGCTCGTCTCTATCTCCTGCTAGCCGGCCTCCATCTCCTGCTAGCCCTAGCCAGCCTCCATCTCCTGCTAGCTGGCCTCCATCTTCTGCTAGCCCGTCTCTATCTCCTGCTAGCCCGTCTCTATCTCCTGCTAGCCCGTCTCTATCTCCTGCTAGCCCGTCTCTATCTCCTGCTAGCCGGCCTCAATCTCCTGCTAGCCCGTCTCTATCTCCTGCTAGCCCGTCTCCATCTCCTGCTAGCCCGCCTCCATCTCCTGCTAGCCCGTCTCTATCTCCTGCTAGCCCGTCTCCATCTCCTGCTAGCCCGCCTCCATCTCCTGCTAGCCCGTCTCTATCTCCTGCTAGCCCGTCTCTATCTCCTGCTAGCCCTAGCCCGCCTCCATCTCCTGCTAGCCCGTCTCTATCTCCTGCTAGCCCGTCTCCATCTCCTGCTAGCCCGTCTCCATCTCCTGCTAGCCCTAGCCCGCCTCCATCTCCTGCTAGCCCGTCTCTATCTCCTGCTAGCCCGTCTCTATCTCCTGCTAGCCGGCCTCCATCTCCTGCTAGCCCTAGCCAGCCTCAATCTCCTGCTAGCCCGTCTCCATCTCCTGCTAGCCGGCCTCCATCTCCTGCTAGCCCTAGCCAGCCTCTATCTCCTGCTAGCCCACCTCCTTCTTCTGCTAGCCCTAGCCAGCCTTCATCTCCTGCTAGCCCTAGCCAGCCTCCATCTCCTGCTAGCCCTAGCCAGCCGCTAGCCCTAGCCAGCCTCCATCTCCGTCTAGCCCTAGCCAGCCTCCAGCCTCCAAATAGGCGCTGTATTAGCTGCTGCCACGGGAGATATGTTGCTCCCACTTTATCTCCGGTTTATTACCGGAATCTGTCTTGTTGCCTCGTTGATCCTGTTGGAACGTCTTGTTGAATATGTTGCCCTTCTTCATGAAGCAAATCAGAACATTAGATCGTCTCCGGGAGTAAGCCATTGGAACGAGAATTTTGAACATGGAATTCCCAACGTGAGTACACCTACTGGTAGCCATAATGGTCGTGAAGACGGTATCGGTACAATGATCATCAACAATACCGCCAGTGGACTTGCACGCTTTTTGGACAATAGACAACCCATTGTGTCTTATGGCGCTACTGTTCAATGCTACACCAAACGACAGCTACTGTCATTACGTGAGCGTAAAGGGCCTATATCTGCTGAGACCTATGACACCCTGAAGCAATTGGGTATTGCCCGTAATGCAAGAGGCCGACGAGCAGGAACACATATGTTCAAAAAGATCCGGTCTTATTGTTCCCTCAGATCTCAAAACCCACATAAGAGCAACCTGCATACCAGTATATCGTCTAACCTGCGACCAATATCCCCGGTTACGCCATTTGCAAGTCTAACCATACACATCTGGAATGCGAATTCCATACGCAATAAAACCACCACTCTATTGGACCATATTCTATTGTATGATGTTGACATGATGTTGTTGACTGAGACCTGGCTATCTGATGATGACATGGTGATAATTGGTGAATGTACTCCTCCTGGCTACATGTTCATCAATTTTCCTCGTAGGGGGGCAACCCATGGTGGCGGGATTGGCATCGTGCACAAGAAATCGCTGAAACTGTGTTCCACACCATCTGGGTTCTCCTCAGTTAACTTTGAACACTGCACTGTTATGCTCAACAACTGTATCCGACTTTTCGGAATATATCGTCCGCCTCCATCACGTGCTAATGGACTGAAAACCTCCGAATTTTTGGAAGAGTTCGAGAGATTTCTGGATGAGATGTCCGTAACTCCTCATATTTACTGCCTTATTGGGTGATTTCAATGTGCATATTGACTCACCTGATAAATGGGACACCAAAACATTCACTGAGATTATTTCAAATGCAGGTTTCAACCAACACGTCAAGGGCCCAACTCACAGGCATGGTCATACCTTAGACTTGGTCATTTCTCGTGATGATGATGATCTCATTCATGCAGTTCATGTCGACCCTCTGCATCACTCTGATCATCATGTTGTCACATGTACCATTAAGTGTGGCAAACCCCCACCACTGAGGGTCTCAACAACATCCCGCCAGTACGGTAAGCTGGACCATGAGCGCTTGACGGAGCTACTACATGACCGGTTTGCCTATTTCTCAGACAGCAATAATGACCCTAATAGTCTTGCAGAGTCTTATGTGACGATAACTTCTATGGTCCTCGACGAAGTTTGTCCCTTGGTCACCAGGGAACGAATTATCAAGCCAAAGCTCCCATGGTACAATAACTCCATCCACACTGAAAGGCGTACTCGGCGTCGCCTTGAGAGGAAATGGAAAAAGACCAACTCTGCTGAGGATAAACATGCCTTCCGGGCTCAAAAAGACCATGTAAATAGACTGATCACTGATTCAAAGATTCAGTATTATTCTGACAAATGTACCAATTGTAATGTTAAAGAGATGTATGCTACCATCAATGTTCTCCTTAACAAGACTGCTCGACCGCTACCTGATTGTGATTCCAATAAAAAGCTCGCCGACAGCTTTTTGTTGTTTTTCAAGGAAAAGGTTGAGAATATACGGTCGAATGTGTACACTCACTCTAACTCGGGAGTTAGTGTTGCTGCTGCGACTTCCACTGTCTTTTCTTTCACCGAGTTTGAGAAAATTACTTGTGACGACGTTAAACAAATCATTATGCGTCTTCCTAACAAATCGTGTTCATTGGATACTTTACCATCCTGGTTGGTTAAAGATAATCTGTCCACTCTTCTCCCGGTTATCACACACATCGTTAATGCCTCCCTTTCATCTGGTATTTTCCCATCAAATCTTAAACACTCCATCATAACTCCTGTAATTAAAAAGAGTTCACTTGACCGTAATCATTTAAAGAGTTATCGACCTGTTGCCAATATACCTTTTCTGTCTAAGGTTATAGAGAAGGCCGTGACATGTCAAGTGATTGACCACATGGACAGCTACAAACTAGGTGAACAGTTCCAGTCTGCGTACAAGCGTCATCACAGTACCGAGACCGCCCTTCTTAGGGTCAAAAGTGATATTCTTTGTTCCCTAGATAAAAACAAAGCTGTTTTTATGGTCTTGCTTGACATGTCGGCCGCTTTTGACACGGTCGATCATGGCATTCTACTGCAGAGACTCCAGAACCAATTTGGAATAGGAGGCACCGTCCAGTCCTGGTTCAACACATACTTGAAAGAACGCATAGCTAAGGTTTCCATCAAAGGAGATTTGTCTGAAGAGCACATTTTCACCTATTCCATACCCCAGGGCTCTGTAGTAGGTCCGTTGGGATTCATTATGTATACCAATCCCATCGGCGAAATCATTCGTAGGCATGGCATTTCATTTCATGAATACGCAGATGATATCCAGCTTTATGCTGAGTTTGACCCTAAATCTGAAGGTGATTGTCAACAGGTACTTGGCAATTTATCATCTTGCGTTTTCATGATAAGTGAATGGATGTCTCAAAACATGCTGAAGCTTAACCAAGACAAGACTGAGTTCATTGTTTTCGCCAGTAATCATGTTGTTTCTAATCTCCCTGATCTCCACTTGAAATTGGGAGACGTATCCATTCCAGCTTCCACATCCATTAAGGACTTGAGAGTCACACTGGATTCTTCTTTGAATATGTCTCATCACGTTAGCTCTCTGTGCAAAACTGTTAACTTCCACATACGCAACCTGTGGCGTATTCGCCGATTTATTACACAGGATGCCTGCCATCACGCTGTCAGAGGTCTGGTCCTGTCCCGTCTCGACTATGCGAACTCTCTTTTGCTAGGCGCTCGTGAAAAAGATCTCAAACGGTTACAGCGCCTACAAAACAAGGCTGCTCGGCTGGTTTTCGCATGCGGCCGGGACCAGCCTTCTGAGGGCCTGCTGGCAGAGCTACATTGGCTCCCTGTTAAACAGAGGATAACCTTCAAAATCTTCACCCATGTGTACAAAATTCTCAACACTCAAGCTCCATCATATCTGGTTGACCTATTACATTCATATCATTCAAATATTCCTGATGCCTACAGACACCGACTCCGCTCATCAGCTGATCAGACCCGGCTTTCTGTCCCTAGAAGTAGGAAGAAAGCCGGAGATAGTTCTTTCGCTGTGGTCGCTCCTCGCCTGTGGAATGAGCTTCCTACCTGTCTGAGAGAGGCGGTCTCGCTGCCTGTATTCAAACGTCTCCTTAAGACATTCTTGTTCCAAGTCCAATTGTAATCGTATTGTGTCTGTTTCTCTTTTTGTTAATTTGTGTGGTTGTGTGTTAAGCGCTTTGTTCTTCGTAAGGCGCTATATAAATGCTTTGTATTATTATTATTATTATCTCCTGCTAGCCCTAGCCAGCCTCCATCTCCTGCTAGCCCTAGTCAGCCTCCATCTTCGTCTAGCCCTAGCCAGCCTCCATCTCCTGCTAGCCCTAGCCAGCCTCTGAATTTACTTGCACTGGGACAGTAGTTATAACACATGTGAGGCATTCTGGCAAAATGAGACGGAACTGGGCACAGGGCATAGTAGAGAAAACTACCAAATCATGAATAATGAGTTATTTTTTAACTTTTAGATTTATTGATATTTGTAATCTTTGGTATGCCTACTGACTATATTTTGTGAAGAAATACATGCAGTGTGGAAGTAGTGGAAAAAAACAATTGGCATTTGTCCATATCACATTATGCATTGTGTACAAAACTCAAAAACTTCAATGGGCCTTTTTCTCAATATTTGACATTTGTGACATATGTTGACAAATGCAAACTTTATAAAGCAGCCATAACTTATTGATGGAATGTCCGATTGAAGCGCAACAAACAAGTTTGTAAAGAGAATTGTATTCCCCTTTCTGACACCTGAGAACCCTCATTTTAACCTTTGCCCAGTTCTGTCTCATTTTACCAGAGCCCCTCACATACATGTACATGTATCATAGGTTTTTTTTCTCACATCTGCAAAGTGTACTACAAAACTATATCAGAATAAGTGAAAATCATCTAGGATTTAGTAATTTAATTCTGGGTTCAGATGAAGAAAAGGCATAACTAAAGCAGCAAATCAATGTTTTCCAGATGCTAGCTAGGTATTGTGCACCAAACAGTTACAGGAAAGATTTGGAAGGTATTCGGTTAAAAAGGTGTAGATGATAATTGTAAATCCAAGATACTTAACAACATCTTTGTAATCCAAAGGTCCACTCAACGTTAAAGGTAGATATCAACAATTTTGACTACTGAATTATTAAGAAATATCTTACTTACTTACTTGAAACTAAATAATTATTGTAGGCATCCAGCAAAATGATTACACCAGATATCCTATAATTGTTCTGAAAAATTGACGGCGATGGCGAACAAAATAAGAACAACATAAAAACCACTGCCTGACGCCGGTTTAAAACGAAAGCCATTTTTCTTGCTTTCCTCGGCATCTATGATTGTAAAAACCCGATATTTACTATAAAATACAACCCTCTAAATCCACCCATTTCTGATAATTCAAGCAATTACAAATGGTGTATCTTACCTTTAATGACATTGTAGATTTTGAAACAGAAGCACTTACTTCTTAGTGAAACTTATGAAGTAGAATTACCATTATTTGCTTCCTATTTTAGAAGCAGATTGGTTGGTGCCACTGTTACGTCAATATGTTGTTGCTCCTTAAAGGGATCGTATACGTTTGGTAATTACTCCAAAAATTAATGGCAATAAAAACTTAATTGGTAAGAAGTACAGCAGCTTTGGATAGTATAATGCATTTTTTGAAACTTTTCACTTCGAAGTACTGCGGTTATGGAAAAAGATATCACTTTTTATCCCCAAAAATTTGAATCTGAGAAGCGTTACTGCAGTGACGTTTCTCAGACTGTGTATTCCAATGCAGATTATTCTTCCTGCGTGGACATAACCGCTCCAGATTTTTGGCAATATCTCAAAATCGCTACCACCTTTGAAATAAAATGTTTACAGGTTAGTTTTATGGTAAATATCTATAACTATATATGATTGAAACAAACAGTGGGTTCAAATTACCAAACATATACGATCCCTTTAAGTAAGAATGCTGTACCCATGAACTGGAAAAAACAATGCTGTGAGGCTATGAACCATGTAATGAAACTGAACAGAAATATGAAACCTTCAAAAATTACCAGGTTTTATTAACCATTTACATGACATTGTAAGATTGCAGTATCTTGACATGCAACAACATTGTATGAACAAGGCAACTACAAACTTGCTTCATGGGTATAAGGAAATTTCAGAATTCACCCTCAGGTTTGGGCTAAACAAACTTATCTGGAAAAAACTACAACTTCTTAACAAGTTTTTTTCTTGGCACAGAAAAAACTCAGTTTTGTAACCTCATCTGATGTGAAATAAGGCATACACAAAACCCACTGCCACACCTTCAAAACCCAATGCCACACCCTCAAAACTCACTGCCAAAAAAAACAGGCCAGCGTAAACGAGTTCGGACAGCCAAAACTGTCGCACTCAAATCTTGAGATTAAAGTTTAATTGTTCACTTACATACAGCTATTTTTTCAGGCATTGTTTTATCAGTTCATGGTGATTCGATTTCCCTCTGTGAATAATTATTCCAGTTAATTTACCTGTTGTATTAAAATAAGTCTGTATTTTGATCAACACCAGCCCCCCCCCCCCCCAAAAAAAAAAATCCCAAAACATTTGGTTAATATTTAATATACACGTATTGTGTACCATGACCAAAAAGAAAATATATAGGTTTGTTAAAATGCTTACCATTCCTTACATTATTAAATAAGAACATTAAATATTGAACATACATGTATACATGTGGTACACATAGTTTCTAGTTTTTCTTTGTCAATTCTCTGTCAAACAGTACCAAGTATTCTTTTGTTTTGTACCCATTGCACGTAAGTTGTATATTAACCAGTTCGCACCAGGATTATTGTAACATTCACTAAGACGAGGTGCAGTATTATTTTTTACGAAACTCGATTTGAGGTGGGTTCAGGGCGATGGTACCAGAAAGCACACCCACGCATTTCCGGCCTTGCTCGCTGCTGACAGACATTTCCGGCCTTGCTCGTGACGTGTTTATGCGTCATTCATTTTGAATCTGGAGAAAACTTTGCGTGTATATACGTTCTCCGACGTGAACTTGTTAAAAGTGAAATTTCCAGCTGAATTTTGAGAGCTCCCTGCCACTTACATGTACATGTTGTAAATTGTGAGCTTGCATTCAACCTATTAAACTACCCAAAGCCCATCAAACTCCAACACAGGTTTTGGCAGGTTTGGTATCAAACATTAGCAACTTGTTGTTGGACTTTGTTTGACTCCGTACAAAAGGCCCAGGGGGACCCTGTCAAATTATGTGAGGTTCAGGGCAGAAAGGCTTGTAAAAATGTTGGAATTTGGAGGAATGCAAAAGCATTTGTTTGTGGGTGAGCTCAGGCTGGTCACAGCACAGTTCTTGGTCAACTGTAAGTGTGATGTGTGATGTAGGGGTGTGTCCCTACTCAAACACAGCCCCACACACAGAACCAATGGCCAGTCATCACAGCCCTGATCATAAACACTGAACAATGCATAGACCCATCTGTACCAAGTCAATTAAACTTCAACAAGTTGGAGTTTGGCAGGTTTAGTACTGTTACAGGTAGGTTCACTACCATTAATTACTGAACCTGTTTGCAATTGTTAAAGTTTGTTAGGTTTGGTATGCTTTTTATGGTATGCGAGAGCCTAGGGGGTTAGGGTTAAAAATGGAGTCATAACCTTGATCACAGTTAGCAGACACGCAGCGAGTAAACGTTACAAAAATGTGATTTGATTTGTGGACAAATCTTCACGTGATGATTAATGTATAAATTATGACGTGTAAATATCCTAAGTGTCCTACATTGGTCCCCGTCATCAGAATCGGTGCGGACTGAATAATAATGAAAATAATGAAATATATCCTCCTGGGTGAACAGAGGACTTGAAACTGTCTTGCCCAAGAACACAAGCTGTCTTGCACAAGGAGTCAGGTTGGCGTAGCGGTTCTTTCCCTAGTCTTCCACCAATATGACCCGGTATCGAACCCCGCCTCGGCCAATATGTGGATTGGGTTTTTAGTTCCTGCCTGACTCCGTGGGTTTTCCCCAGGATATTCTTCTGGGGTACCATCTTCTCTCTACAGGTTTCTTCAGGCTTCCGAGCTACAGTGCCTTTTGAGGGATCCTTGGTTTCATCACAAGATGGATTTCATAATAACAAGAATCATGTTTTCTGTTAGGGTTAGAACCCGTGTACATGTACATGTACATGTACCTACCAGACCAAGACACTTTCAAAATGTTTGTGTAAATTTGATTGTAATGTGTTTTTGTTTGTATTTTATTCCGAAAGAGCCGTGGAGCCGTGTAATGTAGCCTCCTACTCCACCCATCTCGTTCATCCATCATGGACTCGGATGATGAGGGAGACATGGTCTCGTCAAGGTCGGACCCACTACATTCGCCCTCCGCCAAGGACTTGACCCTAACCAGCTTCCTGTTCGGTAACATCGACAAGAAGGGAAATCTGGTGGATGACATCCTTGATCCAGTAAGTATATTAACCCTAACCCTCCTCGATTCTCCAAAATTCTCCTTGCATTTTTAACCGGCAATATTTTCCCATTCATCCTCAATCCTCCAAAATCCTCAAACTGTAATGAAGATTTTGAAGGATTAGGGTTGAGATAAAGCTTTTTTAGGCAAAGCAAAATGTTAGGTACATATGTTTTTTGCTTTTGCTTTTGCTTACTTGATGAGTTTTTTATTTTGTTTAGTGCTTATTAGATGCTTATAATCAATCGCTACCGGAAGTTGTATGTATTCGGCCCACTCACCTCGTACCCTGACAAATTCACTTTGCTCAGAAACCCCATTTGTTGAAATATTAACCCTAACCCTACCTAATGCTACTTTTTACTACTAGTAGTAAAAAGTAGTATGCAGTACTCGCATTGACTTGTGTGCAATGCCTGTAGTAATTTTTAGTATTAGGTACTTCACCCCATATAGTGTACGTAGTAATATGTAGCCCTGTATGTAGTACATGTACATATTGAAATAAATCAATCACCCAAACCCATTGCTGCATGTGTCCCATGTGGACCAGTGGTGGTGCCACCTTGACCTTGCCCTACCCCAGAACACCCTACCCATCAGCATACATAATGTACATATGAACTCGACACACTCAACAAGCAAAAAAAAACCAATGCTAAAAAATACTACACTGTACCAATACAATTGGGGTTGAAGTACCCAATGCTAAAAAATACTACCAAAACAATTGGGGTTGAAGTACCAAATACTAAAAACTACTACACCCTATTAGTATTTGGTAGTATCCAGTAGCTGACCTGCATTACCACTATTAGTATTGTGTAGTTGGCAGTATCTGTACTCTGTCAGTACACACCCAATCATCAGTCATGGAGAGACCCAGTGCTACAAAATACTAAGTAGTATTCTGTAGTACGCAGTTCTTTAGCCCAAAGTAAGGCCTAGGGGGTTAGGGTTAAAAGGAAACTCCACCCATAGTTTATAATTGCATAATGTTAAAGAGTGTCAATTGCCATTGTGACTTGATTTTTATTTCATTTTTATCGGTTTCGGTAATCATATAAAACAGAGATTTTCTCGCACTGCGCTTACTGTCATGCGAGCCGCCATTTTGTTCTGGCTTATCGGTACATCCGAGATATTGTAAAGTAGTTTCTGCACAATAAGTATGCGAAGCCCGATCGATAGCGGCCCTGCACGCGCAAGGAATGCAAGTGAACCCTTTTGTGTACGGCATAGTGTATACATACATGTAATGTTTTCCCTGAAAGTGGGCTCAAAATCATACGGAGAAGGACCTGATGCCATAATTACTAGCTCACAGATTTTCTATTCTTCTCAGAAAATACAAAAATAACAGATAGTTTGTGGCCCGTCAAGTCGATGTTCTGCCCAGAAATGCAATACATGTACTTGCAATAGTCGGGCGGCGTACAACATACGTCTGCATAATGTAGTTGGCCGCGTCAAGGTAGGATACCAGTGCGAACAACACGCAATAAAGCGATGTGCATTGAGGTGCAGACACTACGTCATAATGTCTTGGATGAGGCGGGAAATTTGAACAATATGGACGCGCCCCTGAATGGCAAGAAATTGTGAATATAATAGGCGCGTCAGTCGTTCTCGATAACAAATCAAAACAAATTCTCTGCGAAGTCAGTATGTTACCATATATTCTTTGAGACTAGGTAAAATATTATTGAGCCTAGAATTTCCCTATAACATTGTATCATTGCAAAAGGAATCCAAGCGTCACCTAGCTGAGCTAGGAGCCTTGTCTGGCCTCGGCAGTATGGTCAAAGAGATCGCCACGGATGAGGACTACGATGAAACCGGGGACGGCAGGAGTCTAGAGGACCTGTCCACCGAAGACGGTAAGGAGAATAAAATAGTAGGGGTGTGCATTCCTGGGTAGTATAGGAACCGGGTACCTGAATGACTTGTCTGACCTCGGCAGTATGGTCAAAGAGATCGCCACAGATGAGGACTACGATGAAGCCGGGGATGGCAGGAGTCTAGAGGACCTGTCCACCGAAGACAGTAAGGAGAATAAAAATACTAGGGGTGTGTATTCACGGGTAGTTTAGAAACCGGGTACCTGAATGACTTGTCTGACCTCGGCAGTATGGTCAAAGAGATCGCCACAGATGAGAACTATGATGAAGCCGGGGACGGCAGAAGTCTAGAGGACCTGTCCACCGAAGACGGTAAGGAGAATAAAAATACTAGGGGTGTGTATTCAGGGGTAGTTTAGGAACCGGGTACCTGAATGACTTGTCTGACCTCGGCAGTATGGTCAAAGAGACCGCCACGGATGAGGACTACGATGAAGCCGGGGACGGCAGAAGTCTAGAGGACCTGTCCACCGAAGACGGTAAGGAGAATAAAAATACTAGGGGTGTGTATTCACGGGTAGTATAGGAACCGGGTATCTGAATGACTTGTCTGACCTCGGCAGTACGGTCAAAGAGATCGCCACGGATGAGGACTACGATGAAGCCGGGGATGGC
Organism: Crossaster papposus; assembly: GCA_037893245.1. Taxonomy (NCBI): domain Eukaryota; kingdom Metazoa; phylum Echinodermata; class Asteroidea; order Velatida; family Solasteridae; genus Crossaster; species Crossaster papposus. The sequence continues at coordinate 2,162,041 of JBAIAA010000246.1, forward strand.
AGGAGTCTAGAGGACCTGTCCACCGAAGACGGTAAGGAGAATAAAAATACTAGGGGTGTGTATTCAGGGGTAGTTTAGGAACCGGGTACCTGAATGACTTGTCTGACCTCGGCAGTATGGTCAAAGAGACCGCCACGAATGAGGACTACGATGAAGCCGGGGACGGCAGAAGTCTAGAGGACCTGTCCACCGAAGACGGTAAGGAGAATAAAAATACTAGGGGTGTGTATTCACGGGTAGTATAGGAACCGGGTATCTGAATGACTTGTCTGACCTCGGCAGTATGGTCAAAGAGATCGCCACGGATGAGGACTACGATGAAGCCGGGGATGGCAGGAGTCTAGAGGACCTGTCCACCGAAGACGGTAAGGAGAATAAAATACTAGGGGTGTGCATTAACGGGTAGTATAGGAACCGGGTATCTGAATGACTTGTCTGACCTCGGCAGTATGGTCAAAGAGATCGCCACGGATGAGGACTACGATGAAGCCGGGGATGGCAGGAGTCTAGAGGACCTGTCCACCGAAGACGGTAAGGATAATAAAATACTAGGGGTGTGCATTAACGGGTAGGATGGGAATCAGGTACCTGAATGACTTGTTTGACCTCGGCAGTATGGTCAAAGAGATCGTCACGTTTAACAGGCAAATAAACTCAAAAGCAACTTTATTCTTGTAGACTCTTTTCAACACTGTGCAATTATTCCCATTATTGCACAGTGGTTGAAAACCGTACATGACCCAGACATGACATGTCATTTATCAACAGGACATGTCATTTATCAACAGGACATGTCATTTATCAACAGGACATACCAAATAAAAGTACAAACAAATTCAAAAGTGTTTATCTATTATCAAAACATGCTCGAAATTCGTCTGCACATGCATCTTTGTTAACCAGTTCGCGCGGGATGACGTATACAACCGCAAAGTTTTCCCCAGATTCAAAACGGATGACGCATAAACACGCCAAGAGCAAGGCAGGAAAGGTCTGTCAGCAACGAGCAAGGCCGGAAATGCGTGTGTGTGCTTTCTGGTACTATCGGCCTGAACCCGCCTCGGATCGAGTTTCGTTAAAAATAATCCCGCGTGTCGGCTCGGTTAGGTTCAAATAATCCCGGCGCGAACTGGTAAAACTGATGCAGGTTTCAGCATTCCAAAGCTTTTTTGCCATATATGACTAGCCTCCTCAATTATTCTATGTTACAACCATTATTATTCGCGTCAAAACTCGGGCGATGACTCTGGTCATTCCACATTTTGTGATACAAAAAGTAAGAATTTTAGAGTGCAGTGGCATATACTGTACATGTACAAACATATACGCATGCGTGGTTTTTTCTGGTCTGGGCCCTGTCTACATTGAACAGTAAAGCAACTTTGTTGGACAGCACAAACTGTAATATGATTATTCCTAAGACACAGCTGTGTATCTTTGTGCTGCTGAACAACTGACCCAAACAAGCCAAATAGTGACTTCTGCATACATTGTGCATGTAGGATGGTTAAGTGTTTTTTTCTCCTTGGTTATTTGATGTTTTGAAGCCTTTTATTCAGTTTTATGGCAAAGATTATCAAGACAGAGTTGTGACTGTTGGATACTTGTTTCTGACCGGTATTGTTTTTTTGTTCAGGTTCTTTGGAGAAGGCGAGCGATGCGGTTGATTACTCTGACATCACTGAGGCGGCGGAAGACGTCTCCTATGAGGAATACAGAAAGTCTATGTCAACGGTTATGTACTCAAAACAAGGTAACAAAACTAAAAGGAGATTTTTTTGGGGGGAGGTGGGGGGGGGGGTGGGGGGGGTGGGGGTAGGGGGAGGTTGGGCGGTGGGGGGAGGTTGGGGGGTGGGGGTGGGGGGAGGTTGGGGGGTGGGGGTGGGGGGAGGTTGGGGGGTGGGGGTGGGGGGGTGGGGGAGGTTGGGGGGGTGGGGGGAGGTTGGGGGAGGTTGGGGGTGGGGGTGGGGGGGGGTGGGGGGGATGAGAAGGGGATGAGAAGGGGGGTGGGGGTGGGGGGGGTTTGGGTGGGGGGGGGGGGGATGAGAAGGGGGGGGGTGGGGGGGATGAGAAGGGGGCTGGGTACATGAAGAGGGCTGAGGAAGTGGGGTGGGGGGGGGGGAGTGGGTTGTAAGAAAGGCATAGGGATGGGAGAAGAGGATTGGGAAATGGGGAAGGGTGAGGTAGAGGGAGGTGAGGGAAAAGAAGTAGGTTGTAAGAAAGGCATAGGGAGGGGAGAAGAGGATTGGGAGATGGGGAAGGGTGAGGTAGAGGGAGGTGAGGGAAAAGAAGTAGGTTGTAAGAAAGGCATAGGGATGGGAGAAGAGGATTGGGAGATGGGGAAGGGTGAGGTAGAGGGAGGTGAGGGAAAAGAAGTAGGTTGTAAGAGAGGCATAGGGAGGGGAGAAGAGGATTGGAAGATGGGGAAGGGTGAGGTAGAGGGAGGTGAGGGAAAAGAAGTAGGTTGTAAGAAAGGCATAGGGAGGGGAGGAGAGGATTGGGAGATGGGGAAGGGTGAGGTTGAGGGAGGTGAGGGAAAAGAAGTAGGTTGTAAGAAAGGCATAGGGAGGGGAGAAGAGGATTGGGAGATGGGGAAGGGTGAGGTAGAGGGAGGTGAGGGAAATGAAGTAGGTTGTAAGAAAGGCATAGGGATGGGAGAAGAGGATTGGGAGATGGGGAAGGGTGAGGTAGAGGGAGGTGAGGGAAAAGAAGTAGGTTGTAAGAAAGGCATAGGGATGGGAGAAGAGGATTGGGAGATGGGGAAGGGTGAGGTAGAGGGAGGGGAGGGAAAAGAAGTAGGTTGTAAGAAAGGCATAGGGAGGGGAGAGGAGGATTGGGAGATGGGGAAGGGTGAGGTAGAGGGAGGTGAGGGAAAAGAAGTAGGTTGTAAGAAAGGCATAGGGATGGAAGAAGAGGATTGGGAGATGGGGAAGGGTGAGGTAGAGGGAGGTGAGGGAAAAGAAGTAGGTTGTAAGAAAGGCATAGGGAGGGGAGAAGAGGATTGGAAGATGGGGAAGGGTGGGGTAGAGGGAGGTGAGGGAAAAGAAGTAGGTTGTAAGAAAGGCATAGGGAGGGGAGGAGAGGATTGGGAGATGGGGAAGGGTGAGGTAGAGGGAGGTGAGGGAAAAGAAGTAGGTTGTAAGAAAGGCATAGGGAGGGGAGAAGAGGATTGGGAGATGGGGAAGGGTGAGGTAGAGGGAGGTGAGGGAAAAGAAGTAGGTTGTAAGAAAGGCATAGGGATGGGAGAAGAGGATTGGGAGATGGGGAAGGGTGAGGTAGAGGGAGGTGAGGGAAAAGAAGTAGGTTGTAAGAAAGGCATAGGGATGGGAGAAGAGGATTGGGAGATGGGGAAGGGTGAGGTAGAGGGAGGGGAGGGAAAAGAAGTAGGTTGTAAGAAAGGCATAGGGAGGGGAGAAGAGGATTGGGAGATGGGGAAGGGTGAGGTAGAGGGAGGTGAGGGAAAAGAAGTAGGTTGTAAGAAAGGCATAGGGATGGGAGAAGAGGATTGGGAGATGGGGAAGGGTGAGGTAGAGGGAGGTGAGGGAAAAGAAGTAGGTTGTAAGAAAGGCATAGGGATGGGAGAAGAGGATTGGGAGATGGGGAAGGGTGAGGTAGAGGGAGGTGAGGGAAAAGAAGTAGGTTGTAAGAAAGGCATAGGGATGGGAGAAGAGGATTGGGAGATGGGGAAGGGTGAGGTAGAGGGAGGTGAGGGAAAAGAAGTAGGTTGTAAGAAAGGCATAGGGAGGGGAGAAGAGGATTGGGAGATGGGGAAGGGTGAGGTAGAGGGAGGTGAGGGAAAAGAAGTAGGTTGTAAGAAAGGCATAGGGATGGGAGAAGAGGATTGGGAGATGGGGAAGGGTGAGGGAAAAGAAGTAGGTTGTAAGAAAGGCATTGGGATGGGAGAAGAGGATTGGGAGATGGGGAAGGGTGAGGTAGAGGGAGGTGAGGGAAAAGAAGTAGGTTGTAAGAAAGGCATAGGGATGGGAGAAGAGGATTGGGAGATGGGGAAGGGTGAGGTAGAGGGAGGTGAGGGAAAAGAAGTAGGTTGTAAGAAAGGCATAGGGAGGGGAGAAGAGGATTGGGAGATGGGGAAGGGTGAGGTAGAGGGAGGTGAGGGAAAAGAAGTAGGTTGTAAGAAAGGTATAGGGATGGGAGAAGAGGATTGGGAGATGGGGAAGGGTGAGGTAGAGGGAGGTGAGGGAAAAGAAGTAGGGAGTTGGGGAGTGGGGGCTGGGGTAAAGGGTAGGTGGATTTTTTTTTTTGGGGGGGGGGTTAGGGTTTAGGGGGTAGGGGTTTAGGGGGTTAGGGGTTTAGGGGTTTAGGGGTTTAGGGGTTTAGGGGTTTAGGGGTTTAGGGGAGGAGAAAGTCAGCATACATGTGTTGTCGGTTGTACATAGATGACTCCCCTTAATACACAAGTGCAGTCACAAGTAACAATGGCTATTCAAGAATCAATTAGGAATTCCAGTTTTCTGGTTATTGCTTTCTAAAAAGTATTAATTGTTTTTGAAAAAATCCCCGTCATTTCACTCCTTTGTACCGGTAAGTCACAACAACAAAATTGGTCAGAGGACCGACCCCCTTCCCAAACGCCCCCTACCCTCCCAAAATTGTTTTCCTCATAAATAAACTAAAAGCTAGAACAATTTTTGGTGCTGCTGACCAACTAACCCAAATAGTGACTTCTGCACAGAAGGGTTAAAAGGTACGTAAGTGTACTGGTGTCTAGAGCTGTCCTGATTATACTAAGATAATGAACGAGGAATGGATGAAAATTTCAAATGTAAGGCCGGTAAACAGTGCATTACGACGAAGCTCTCCATTGTATTTTTGTTGTCAACAGCCTCGGATGATGAGGATTACGACGACATCGACTCAACGGAGTCCTCAAAACCCGAGACGGACTCCCAACTCATGCCCCCGCCTCCCCCGCCAGTCATACGCAAGACCCTCCCGCCGACTACCCCTCAGTCGCCAGACGGACAAGGAGACGGAGGTCAAGAGGAGGGGGAGGATGGGCAAGTCGCTGAATCGGCTAGGGGCGCAGGAGGGGACGAGCAGACCCCGCAGGAGCCGGCGAGAAAGCTCAACGTGTCGGAACTTTTCCCCGAGTTCCGAGAGGGAAAGGTACAGAGATTAAACTTAACCCTTGCTCTATAAGAGTTGTTTGCTGCAAGTCAGTGGTACATGCCAATGCACTCCAGCCGCAGTGCATTGGATGATTCTTTGCATTACCAGAAAATAGATTTTCAAAGCTCTCACTGGAGTGCATTGGGGGACACGACTGTTTATCAGACAATAACTTGGCATATGGCTTTGCTTATCAGTGTAATACATGGTGGACTCACATCATGACCAAGTCAACCTCCAGTTTTCTGGACCAAGCCTAACCTCCAGTTTCCTTTGGCATTCTTTGAGGGCCATGCAATAAAAATATAGGGTCTTTGGGGCAAATATTGAAGTGCATTGGGGTGTAAAGAAGAGCAACAGTTAATTGACTTTTTAAAATTTATTTTCAAAATTTAGATTTTTGTGGCGATTTTTTTTCTGCAAAGTTTGATTTTGTTTTAACATGAATATTATGAAAATGCCAAAGCAAAATCTGTATTGCGAGCGTAACAGAGCGCACATATTGTACCTTAGACGTACCGTGTATAGGCCCAGATTAGAGTACTGGTAGTTTAGGGCTAGAAACAACTATGACACGTCTGAGCTTGCGTTGCAGCGGTTGCACATGGAATTTGACTACAGTAAATTCCACAAGTTGCGTGATTTTCAGAGGTTTCAGATTTAAATGTACAAACTGCAATGCTTAAAAAGTTACAGTAATGATCTTGAGGATTACAGTTTAGTATATAAAAGATACATTTCACTGGCGGGCATTACAACAATGTTGATTTTTTTTCTTGATGTACGTTATTAAAGCTGTTGAATTGAATGTCTATATTTTTTTCTAGACTTTAATAAGAAATGATAGAAGTGAATTTGTAATTTGAACAAGTCAGATTAACAAAGTATTTTTTGATTGCCACATTATCAAGATTAATATCAGATGAAAATCAGTTTCCCACTGGTGTGAAAATCGGTTTCCCACTGGTGTGAAAATCGGTTTCCCACTGGTGTGAAAATCGGTTTCCCACTGGTGTGAAAAGATATAAAAAGTTGTGTGAAAAATTGTGAAAATCTGTTTCCCACTCTTGTAAAAAGGTGTGAAAATTGTGTAAAAAAGTGTGAAAATGGTTTCCCAGTAAGAAGTGTGAAAACAGTTTTCTACTAGTGAAAAGTTGTGAAAATAGGGTTCCCACTTAAGAAGAAAGGTGAAAAATTGTAAAAAAAATTCTCAATTCTAGGTTTAACGTTCAACTGTTTCTAAATTCGGTAGAAACTGTGGAGACCTGAACACAATGTGGACCATGCGAGTCAAAAGGTCTCCACAGGGTAATTTCTATAGATAAATAGGTCCCCACAAGAAATTTCACCAAATAGACTTTTGGATTTTACTCAAATTATTCAAAAACTAGGGTTAGGATGTGGGTTAGGGTTTGGGTTAGGGTATAATATAGGGTACTTTATATTGGGTCGGAATTTCAACCCAGGAAGTTAATTGGGGTTGAAATAAGAGCATTTTGAAAAACGTGTTCGACTTTCTAACCATTTTGTACACGAGAACAAAGAGATGTCTCCACAAGGATACACATTTGAGGATGGTTGAGTTAGTCTTTCATACGCACTGTGGACCTCCAAACAATATAGGTCCACACGATGCGGGAAAACGTTACGGTTTGTGGACTTGGCCAGGTCCACAGTCCGTTTTTCAGTCTCTGAAAAAGAGCGCTAGAGGAAAAACGGGTTATACAAAAGATAGGAGGAACAGCCGAGAGGCCCAGAATCAACAATTGAGGTTAAATTAATTTTTGGGAAGTGAGAATTTTTTTTTTTTTAACTATACGAAGACAAAGGAATGTCCACAGTCCGTATGTGAGGTAAACCTAATTGCATTGTACTGTGTATCTGTATTTTAACCCAGGTGCTGAGGTTCCACCGTCTCTTCGGCTGCCAGAACACGCTCCCTCAGATTTGGCGTGGTGCCAAAAAGAAGCGTAAGAAGCGACGCCCGACAACCAACCCGGATGGTTCAGAGCAGGTGTCCAGCCCCACTAAGAGCAGTAACATTACTGGTTGGCAGTACAACTATGCCCCAACGCCGCCTCCTGAAGACTGCACTCCGGATGATGAGGTTTAAACAAAAGTCAAATATTCTACATACATGTGACCCACCACCCCAAAACCAGCCGGAAGTCGGCAAATGCTATTTCGGTATACGCCACTTTAACGCCCATTTTCTCAATACACAAATAAACTACAAAGGAAAATGACTAGGTAAATTTGCATACATTTCAAAGTGAACAAAGAGATTGGCAAGGCGGGACTCGAACCAGCAACCTCCGGATTACCGGACCTGCGCTCTACCAACTGAGCTATCTTGCCCTAAGTTGGCGGTCTTCCAAAATGTCAGTATCTTTGTACGAGGGTGCTGGTCAGAAGTCGTAAACACCAGAATGCCGTGTGGTCAGGGATCACACCTGATTTTACGATACCACCTGGGAAGCGACATTGTAAGGATCACTCAATGAGGATAGCGCCACTGAACAAAGATACTGACAACTTGAGGGACTACCAACCAACATAGGGCATGGTAGCTCAGTTGGTAGAGCACTGGTCCGGTATTCTGGAGGTCGCAGGTTCAAGTCTCGCCTTGTCAATTTCTTTGTTCACTTTGAAGCCCATTTTCTCATACGTATTCTATTGCAATACCCGAACTTTGAAAAGTCGTGACTTATATATCCAAAGTATTTCAGGAGTATCGTGATCCATGCTAGACGCCGCCATTTTTTTTTTTATAAAAAACTATTTTTATAAGTCAACCAATTTGAGTATAGTGCCATGTCGTCCACTATACTCAAATTTCATGTACTAGCCTATTTTGGTGAACCCCATGCAACTGGGATAAAGAACCATTAAGAGGTGTGTTATAATGATACTTCTTACAATTCTCATTGCACTCAGATAGTCCACTGAGGACTGTGCATTTTCATTATTAACTCGGCATTAGATTTGTCTAATATTCTGATATTTGGGTCGGAGAGTTCAGAACGGTTTCGGTTCGGCCAACCTGATGTGCATGAATATATATACTATGAACCAGGTATGTCTAGAACACTTTTGTTAATGTCAAAATGTCTAAAACGTTAACAATCTAGCATATTATTCACGTTTTAGACATTTTGACAAAAGCGATTTAGACATTCCTGGTTCATAGTGATAGATTTGAAGATTTCGTAACGTGACAGAAGATTTCCCATCAGCAAATGCCATGATTCCCATCTCCTGTTTGGTGGTTTAGATCACCATGCTGGCCCCCATCGAGCGCCTGGTCTCCAACAGAGACGATGACGCCGCTAAGAGCAAGGACTCCAAGCCCAAGGTAGCCGAGTGGCGGTATGGGCCAGCCCAATACTGGTACGACATGCTGGGTGTGCCGGAGAGCGGACAAGGCTTCGACTACGGCTTAGAGATGCGGAAAGTAAGTTGAATTTCAATTCACTTTTGCTCTCTGAACAGTCACTGTAATTAGCGAGGTTTCGATTCGGGACGGGAGACAAGAAAGACGATAAGCCGTACGAAAACATAGATTCGCGCATACACAAAACTGAACATGTCTCCGTCCTTTGTTATGACCTGTGATTTCCATAGGAATTTGTATAGGGCAGACGCAGGTGCAACAAAATATGTGACCTGCTCCCATGAAATCAGAGTAAAGTTGACATTTCGATATTTTGAGATATTGGTATTCGAGATATTGGTATTTCCAGATTTCTTTAGTTCTTTTAAATTATATATAATTTATTGGGTGGTAGGGTATTACCTAATATTGAGCAAAACCAGTGGTCACTACACACATCAAAACCCCAACAGTACTCAATCCTCCAAATTATTATTATTATTATTATTATATAGTGCAGTTGCCATAGAATTGTCTGACTTTTCAAAACCTTTCAAGTTTCCTGGACTGAAAGGTTTTGAAAGATGAGAAAACTGTCTGACAAAAGGAACCTATGAAGGATTTTGAAAGGTAAAACAACTTTTTGAACAAACTGGTGTGAGACAAAAATACCTTTCAAAAGGTTTTGAAAGGTGTAGTACTAGTAGTGCAGTAGCAACAAATTCTGGAGCGTTTTGAAAGGTTCATACTTATTTATAGCCATTTTGTCAAGTAAGCAGGTTTTGAAAGGTTTTGAAAGGTAAAACCATAGAAGGGGTAAATTATGGTCACTCAAAAGAATGTTTGCGCACAATGACCACTAAGAGGGGCTTTCAAACTTCTATCGCAACCATTATGTTAGGATTACTCCAATACCTTGAAATCTTACACACACCAAGGTAACACTATAACAAACGACATTCATAAGTTTGACAACTTTCAATACCAAACCCTTTCACAATCTTGCATTTCATTAAATAATAACAAATATTTCAGGTTAATTTAGATTTAAATATAGAAAGCTGAGATCCTGACCTTTCCGGTGATACCAATATTGCCATGGGTTGTAGGAAATTAATGCTGCTGTTTTTGATTTGAAAATACGATCATTTTATCATAATATTTTCATATTTTCATTAATTTGGCTACATTTTACTTCTTGGGTACGCTCAGTAAAATCAAATTTAGATTTTGTCTGCTAAGCTTTTGCAAAAAATACTTCGTAGTTCGAAAGAAAACATATGTGGAAATTGTATCATGCCAAAACCCCCGGAACGATTCCCCACTGTCAAATCGGCTATTTTCAATAATAAAAACTCAATTATAGTATAGTATAACAGTGAAAAATGTTGTTACCCAAGCCAGTCTAGATACAACAAAATAGAGACATTACTCATTACTCATTATACAGTAACTGCCATTGCTCATTTATTCTTCCTATATTTCTTCAAATGAAAAATCTGTGATGGCCCTGCAGCCATTGTATAGCTTTCTTATGATATACTCCGACTGTGTGCCAAATTCTGTGCTTGTTTTATTAAAGGTATGGTAGAATACACCATTGGTAATTGCTTGAATTATCATATACATGTATGTGTGGATTCAGGGGGTTGTATTTTATAGTCGATATTGTTTAACTGACCTGTTTTACAATTGTGGATGCTAAGGAAAGCAAGGAAAACGGCTTTCGATTTTAAGCGTTCGATCGCCGTCCAGGAATCGTATTTAAAAAAAAAATTATAGGATAGGATATCTAGCGCAATCATTTTGCTGGATGCCTACAAACATTATTTACTTTCAAATAAGTAAGATATTTCTTAATAATTCCGTAGTAAAAATTGTTGATGTCTGTAAATAGTGTATCCTACACGTACCTTTGAGTGGGGCAGATAGGGAAGTATTTTGGGAATTGTGCCTTTCATGATCGATACAATCATGAAATCTTGTACCTTTGATACATGTATGTCCACTACACATTTTTAAGAAATATGTGACCCGCTCCAGGAAAAGGTGACATAAGTCTCAAAAAATAAAAATTGAGTTACATGTATGTACATGATTGAAAAGTCCAGGATATAAGCTTTCATTTGGTACATGTACATAGTACAGCTCCATAGCCCCTCCCATTCTGGTGATATGACGCTTTTGCATATTAATGGTTCCATGGAATTCAAAATACACAACTGAGAGAACAGGCTTTGAAACACAACAAAACTAAGACAATACATGGGAACCATGCACTCTTAAAATAGACCATGGGACGAAGTCACAAAATCCTTTCAGAAAGACATTTTCGTGATCCCCAACTTGGTACATGATAAAACTTTCACAAATTGATCTTTAGGGCATACCTAACAACGTTTGGGGTGTTCATTTTTGCAAAAGTGGCACTTTGGAGAGTTATTTCACGTAAAAAAATTGATGGGGCGAAAATAACATGGGGCGAGTTGGTTTTTCTCGCCTAGTTTTCATAACAAATTCGCCCCAAAGCCAGTTCGCCCCATACTTTTGTTAACCTAATATTGTATTGACTCAAGCCAACTCGCCTCATAGAGCATGTACATGACAGGAAAAAGTTGCCAGTGACAAACATGAACTATTACCATCGTTTAAATGTAAATCACTCTTGATGGGTTCCCCGATGGATCCATTTAAGTGTGTTATTATATAATTGATTGATAAATAAAATGGCTTATATTCAATTTCAATCTGCAATTTGTTTTTCTATTTTTTTTTTTTTTTTTTGGGGGGGGGGTGGGTCAATCAGTGTTTTGTTTAAAGGGGAATTTTAATGGGTTTCATGCAAGGCGAGCTTGTAATGAAATACATAATAATGAAATACATCAAAAGATAAGATTCACACAATATGTATTGTTTGTCATTTTATTCTTGTCAGCACTAGTACATAAACTTCAGTACTCACTCATTTTTTTTTTTATGGAACATAACTTGCAAAGTGACATTAAAATAAATAGAATCACATGAAAATTGAGAATTAACAAATGAATGTTCAAAATTTGTGGCCCTGTACCCACGTTTTGGTTGCTGTGGTCCAGGAGTGATAGTGCCTGCCCCAACCCTACAGTTTATTTTACAATGGACCTGTAACATTACTGGGAAGCTGAATTGTTTGTGATTAAAGTCATGGTTGTAATAACATTTAAAATTACAGAAATGGTGAATTGTATGCACCATTTTCAAATAATAATTACATTTAAATTTGTGTAAATGCCTATTTGAGTACCATATTTTCTCAGTAAGAGGGATATTCATACTCCATCATGGATGTTTCAGTATGTAGCTCTAATAAGTTTTAACTAGGTTACACTTTTCAATTAGAAAAGGCCTTGAAAATAGTTGCCCTCATTGGAACAGGGATAGTGGAAGTTAACTGAATGAAAAATGTCAGAAAAATGCTCCTGACTTGTCTTAAATATTTAGTCATTTAGTACACAAAAACCAGTTCCAGCATAATTCTCTCAGCTTTTCCCTCTAAAATTAAGAATTATAACAATCACAAAATCACTGAAGTGAGCACATTATTGTTACAATTATTCACAACCCATGCGATTTGGGGCAGATAATGCACATAGCCGGTACGACATGCTTCTAATGTTGGGGCTTAGATAGTAGGCTGGCACTGGATCTGAGTAAACACAAGTCTTCTGTGGAGGTCTGTCATTAGCACTGCTCGTCTCCTGATTAGCAACTGCATATAAGGTTAAATCTAGAGAGAAAAAAGAATGGAAAAATACAATCAATGAGGGAATTTGTAAATGACTTGTTACAAGAATTTTTTTTTAGCTCGTCACTTGTCCCTATTTTCTTTTCTTTTTAAATGTTCTACACAAAAATATGGAGCCAAAGTTGCACACGCTTCCCACCCCCACCCCCCCCCCCCCCCCCTCCCCACCCCCACCACAACAAAATAAATTGAAATAAAATTTCTTTAGTTGAACGGAATTTTTACGATTTGAAATGCAAACTTGCCGTACAATGCATTTTCCTGAGATACCGGTATGGTCTTATTTGTAACCTTGTACAAACAAAAAATTGCTCACACCTAATGTTTTCTCAAACACCCCCCCCCCCCCCCACCCTTATAAAAAGGGGATAAAAGATAGGTGTATACATGTACTTAGCCAGAGCTGGCTAATTTTTTTTGACATAAACGAGATTTGACGAGCTACATGTATGCGTAGCTAAGTTGTCGTGAATCTAACAATTTCATTTATTAAATTAGCACGCGGAGTTTCTGTAGGCTGTGTCCGGATTACTTCGCTGCGGCTTGAAATTATGCATGAGTCTATGGTAGCAGCTACAACCACATTTTATAGACTCGTGCATAATGCCAAACTGCAGCCAGAAGGCAAAATAGCGGCCAACGTTCATGCTGGATATAGAAAAAAATTCGCGTGAAAAAAGATATTCATTTTAAAAATGAATTGTAACCTCGAGTTGAATGACAATCTTTTGACTTTTTGTATTGTATTATTACAGTTCACTTCCTCTTTGGTCAATATCAAATATGTTTTGTATGTGTTGTCGGTGCTGTACGTGCGTGTTGTCGGTTATTAGTACGACCGGACCCCCGACAACATGCACAGCACCGACAACACATTCATTCCATAACATATTCTACATTGACAAATGACAAAAGAAAGAGTTACAGAACTATAATAACATAAAGCGTGTTCGAATGTGTGGCCCGGGGTCAATATCATACTAGTTAAGAGAATATGGCCCGTTGGCGTAAATGTCATTTAAGAGCATCAGAATCTTTTTCGGAACCACAAACAAACACTGAGGTGAAAGCTTCACCCTGAACGAAGTCTGAAGTCTAGGCCTGAACGTTACTGCAACACCTACCGGTTCCAACGATTGTCCTTTGTCGTTTCTCTTGGACAGCTGTGACTTGCTCTATCATATTGATGTCCGTAAACCGGGCGTAGCAAGATCGATAAAATCCAACATGTTTCGGTTGTCCGCGGCCGCCTATCCTGCCGATGCTAAACCCATCCGCTCTCTGCAACGCGGAGTCATGTTTGGCCAGTAATTCTCTCGCTATATCTGACTGTTTTCCCTTCAAACTCTTCCATTTGTCAGCAAACTCGAGGAAGCGAGACCAGCTTTGATTAGAAAAAGGTGAAACCCTGCCTTTGGCTCCAGAATCACAGTGCAAAATGCACATAAATAAAGGCTCGGCGTCGTCTTTAGAAGCCGCCATGTTGGATTGCTGTACACCGGGTCAGAAACTGTGCGTAACGAGAGCGCTGATTGGATGCCGACGGAGATTCACAACACAGTATTTCCGATTGGTCACAATTTAGGTTTAGTCACGTGAGTGCCGTTTTGTTAAATGAAACTTTGTTTCAGTTTTGGCTTCAGTTATGCAGTTTGGCAATAACGCTGGAGCCACGTACGGGCCAAAGCCTAGGTTCATGTAACGGCAAGTTTTGTAAAAAAAATAAAAATCGGTCAATATTTTCGCCAAAAATACACCAAAAGTGCCACTTTTGCAAAAATGAACAGTCATTTTTGTATTTAGCAACAACAACTTGAATGAACTTCGATGTTTTCATTTTGTACCAAAATGGGGATCACGAACGAACACAATAATCGCACTCGTCCCATGGTCTAAAAGGTTTAGTTTGACTTTATTTATCGAATTCCAGCTTTTTGTTAATTCTATCAGAAACTTTGGACATTAAAGATGTCATTAGAGACAAAAAATGTAAATCAAATTTTGAAATTTTTTTAAATGCATAGCGCGACTTATTATGTCACCTTTTCCTGGAGCGGGTCACATATTGTAACAATCTCGGAATACACGTTTTCAAAGAAAAACAATTAGAATCTTTCGTTTTTTCCGCTATTTTCTTTTTTGTTTTGACATTTTGATAACTTTTAATCAGTCATGCCCTACATGTAGCTTGTCAAAGGAATGTCCGATTCAAGTGCAACACAGCAACAGGCAGTATTCTTTGGGAAATTTGTATTCTCTTATATAAATACCCGCTAAACCACATTTCGACTGCTGCCCAAGTCTGTCTCATTTTGCCAAAATGCATTGCACATATTTTACACCCCAATTTTCACAAAGAAAATTATATTTCAGACCTAATTTTTTCTCCTCTTGACACCTTCCAGATTGACAAAGAGAACATGCCAAGCCCAACGCATTCAAACGACGAGCCAGAACTGCCAAAAGAGCTGCCCAAGGAGACCGTCCCCCTCTCGGAGCTCTTTGCCGACTGTCCCGAGGTGCCTCAGGCCCCGCAAGACGCCTTTGAGTTGGTCAGCCAGGTCCCCTGGGAGGAGAACATCATCTGGGATGGGGAGGAGGTCAAGGAGAAGGTGCTGCAGGGGACGGATGCCAACACACTGGCTGGGTGGGTGCCTACGCTGGCCAACAGAACGGTCCATGCATACTGCACAGCTCACGGTAGGTCTACCGTTTTAGATAGACTTCGGCACTTTGTTATCCGTTCAAATACCTTGTACGATGCTCGATGCTTACAGAACCTCATATGGATTGCAAAACCTCATAGGGGGGCACTAACCAATCTTAAATTCTGTATGATTGTGTGTGTGTCCGTATTCTACATACCGGTAACCCCCTAGGACTCGAACACAACTAAGGAAATTATATTTTTTTAATAATAATAATAATAATAATAATGAGATTTGTAAAGCGCACATATCCACCCTGCAAGGTGCTCAAGGCGCTGTAGACAACAACAAGTAAAGTAAGTAAGTAAGTAAATTAATCCTTGAAAATTTGTGACATCAAGTAAGTCTTAAGAAGCGATTTGAACCTAGTTGTACAATGGCATGATCTGAGTTCAAGTGGCAATGAATTCCAAAGTCGAGGAGCTGCAACAGAAAAAGATTTGGCGCCCCATGTTCGTTTAGCAATTGGTTCCTTGAGAAGTTGCTGGTTACTTGATCTAAGAGTTCGTGCTGGAGAATATTCATGTAGTAGTTCCTTAATGTAGTAGGGAGCCTTGTTGTTTAGAGCTTTGTGGACCAGAAGCATGAGTTTGAAAACAATCCTTTGGGAGACAGGAAGCCAGTGTAGTTCCTTCAAAATGGGGGTTATGTGACAGTTCCTCCTAGATAAGGTGATGATGCGGGCAGCAGTATTCTGAAGACGTTGAAGACGGTATATTTGATTTTGAGGGAGTCCGTAGAGTAGTGAATTGCCGTTGTCTAGTCGTGAAGTCACAAATGCATGGATAATGTGCTCGGTAGCACTTCTATTCAAATACTTGCGAATACGACCAATGTTTCTAATTTGGATGATGCCAAACGGACAGTGTTAGCAACGTGAGATTTAAATGTCATTGCGGAATCAAATATAACCCCCAAGTTCCGGGCCTGCAACGATGGGGCTATCTGTGCATCACCGATTGTCATAAATGGCACAGGCACCTTTTTTATTTGTTGGCGTGATCCAAACAAGAGAAACTCCGTTTTTTCCTCATTCAGTTTTAGAAAGTTGTTTTTCATCCAGCATCGGATCTCAGAGATGCATTGCTCCAGTCTTGAAATCAAAGAATCGGCAGGCTCCTGTAAAGACTTGAAGGATATGTAGAGTTGAGTATCGTCAGCATAGACATGGTAGTTCAGATGATGTTTCAAGATGATATCACGAATTGGCAAGGTGTAAAGAGTAAACCACTGTGGGCCTAGCACAGACCCTTGTGGTACAGAGTACTCTAAAACAACAGGATCTGATATTGCATTGCCAATGCTGACATGCTGGGTTCTATTTGAGAGATAGGACCTGCACCATTCGAGAGCCGTGTCGTGTATACCGAGATAGTTTTGAAGTCGAGATAAGAGGATGCCATGATCAACGGTATCGAATGCTGCACTCAAATCGAGCATAACCAGCGCAGTGATATCGCCATTATCCATCGAAGACAGGATATCATTACTGACCCTAACAAGCGCAACTTCCATCCCGTGGAATGGCTTGTATGCAGACTGGAAAACGTCCGAAAGCTCATGGTCTTGAATGTGGTCAGAGATGCGGGATGAGACAATACGCTCGATGGTTTTTCCCAGGTACTTCAGGTTTGAGACGGGTCTGTAGTTTTTCAGAATCTCCTTGTCCAGGCTGGACTTCTTTAGAAGTGGCCGAATGTAGGAAACCTTTTAGTCTTTCGGGCTTTCGTTCTTTTGTTGAATTGTCGGGCTTTCGTTCTTTTGTTGAATTGTCGGGCATTAGAGTGCTCATAAAGTCTATGGGATTAGATTATAGTACATAACCCTTTTGATGATTTACTAGGAACCCTTCTCATTGGTGACTGGCTCTACAAAAGGTATATTAAGTCGCGCTGTGCACTTTCGTGTAATAGCCCGCTTAATGTTGAGAGGGTAAAACCTTTTTATAAATTTTTTTTTAAAAAGTTTTTGTCATGAATGACTTCAGTTTCAGGTTTCTTTCAAAGAAATGTTGATTTTGATAAATAAGTGGCAAAACCGACCATTTTGTGTGCATCGTTCTGTTGTAGTACACAGAGCCGGCTATTTCAAAGCCTGTTTTCTCAGTTGTGTAATTTGAACTCTAAGAAAGTAATTAATATGTAAACACGTCATATCTCCAACATGAGAGGGGCTATGGAACTTCATTATATACCAAATGAAAGCTTACATTGTGGTCATTTCAACCATATATACAACTTAATTTTACTGTTTTGCGACATAATACACCTTTTTGTAGAGCCGGTCTCATTTTTGCAAATCCAAACACCTTGTTATATTAAACTGTGCACTATAAACAGCTAGACTCCACCAAACCCTTGTGTTGAAGTTGCGTGATTGAGTACATGTTTGTGTAAATGCAATAAAAGGACATACACATTTGTATTCCTTCGTAGCTGGACGTATAAAACTACTGACGTTCGAGTAAATCTTTTTTTTAACTGTGCTGTTCGCAATAACTCGAAAATTGTATAATTATTTTAATCGAGTCTTGATACTCATGGTAGTATAGTTCATTAAACAAAATAAACTGGAGAAGTAGTTTTAAAACGGGATCGATTTACTGCAATAGGCAAACAATAGATCTGTCGTTAAAGTGTATGCTATGTCTATGGGGTTAGTTTATAGTACACGAACAAAGGGAAACACAATAGGGGATCCTCGGAAAAACACGGCTTGATGTGCGTACATGAATGTATGTTAAAGTTTCAAGTTTAGTTTTTGAAAAATATACAACTTCTGCATGCTTTTAGGGATTTTGATGAAACTTGGATGCAGTGACCCTTGGGTGGAAAGACACATTTCTTCATTGGATTGCTGAGGTCAAATAGTTTATGTAAGGGTCAATAGAGGGCATTGAAAAGACATTTTCAATTGCAGGCCCAGGGCTCTGGAACTCTCTTCCACAATCTCTTCGATCCGAAACTGAACTGCAACTTTTCAAGAAACATCTAAAGACCCATTTGTTTAAATTGGCTTTCCAGTGACTGTTATCAACCAACTGACACACAGCTATTTTTTGTTTTGTTCACCATTTTATTTTATTTTGCATTAATATTGACTGTTGAGCGCATTGAGAGATCCAGTGGATCTGAAATGCGCTATATAAGAACCTGCTATTATTATTATTATTATTATTATGTATACATGTTCAAGTTTCAGGTTAAGTTTTTGAGATAAAAAACATGCTTCATATTTTGATCGACTCCGGGAAAAAGCAACACTCGCTATCCAACAATGACTTGTTAAAAATGTTGATCCTATTTTTCTTTTGCTTTTACATGTCGGTCTGCTTGACAGGAAGACGCAATATGGACTTCCTGGACCCGACCCTTGGTTCAGCTCCCTTGGGCCTCAAACTACAGGGGCCAGCCCTCGCAAGAAAGGTGGCTAACAAACTAGTGCAACAAGGTAAGGCAGCTTTAGACCCGCATGGCCTGTAATGTTTCACGGACAGACAAGCATAAATTCATATATGTGACCCGCTCCATCGTAATCAGGAATAAGTCGCTGGGGCCGTTTTACGCAATCAGTCGTTGAAGTGAACGCATGGGTGAAAATCGTGACCAAGTCGTTTTTCTGAACATTGTATTTTAAGGAAGTGTAGTTATCACAGATTATTGTCATTAATGTCTTGTATGTAAAAATGATCAATAAAGATGAAAAGGAAGAGGATTTGTGTGCGCTGTCTGTTGATTTTGGTCAATTTTGTTTATTTCAAAGCTGTTTTTCTCGGAATGTGGACTCGGCAAATAAATATACACCTGCCATCTTCATCAGACCATAACTCGTTAACCTAAGAAGATACACACTTATGATGGGTATCATTAAAAAGCTTATGAAATTCTATTTCTCACCATGTGCGTATCGCATAAAGTTATTTCGAGACTTATTCCTGATTTCGATGGAGCGGGTCACATATTTGCCCACATTAACCTCAACAATCTAAAGGTGGAATCCTTCTTCTTTTCTTCCTCCAGCTCAAGGTAATCAGGAGCCAGAGAAGGCATCTTGGTACTCGATCTTCCCCGTTGACAATGAGGAACTGGTGTACCACAGATGGGAGGACGACATCATCTGGGACCACGAGGTGAGAACACCAGCTGGGCAAATTCTATTGTGGCGGACGTTGCATTCCTGTGCGTCGTTCCTATGCATTCCTGTGCGTCGTTTTCATGCATTCCTGTGAGCCATTCCCATGCATTGCTGTGCGTCGTTCCCATGCATTCCTGTGCGTCGTTCCCATGCATTCCTGTGCGTCGTTCCCATGCATTCCTGTGCGTCGTTCCCATGCATTCCTGTGCATCGTTCCCATGCATTCCTGTGCGTCGTTCCCATGCATTCCTGTGTGTCGTTCCCATGCATTCCTGTGTGTCGTTCCCATACTTGGGTTTGTTAACATTAATTTGGTTGGCTACTTTTTAGAAAGCTGCAAAAGGTATACTTGTCTTTTAAGATCATTGCAATCTGGCCTCTAAACTCACGGATCCCCATTTATATGTACACTCCTGGGTGGAGAAGGGCAATTGTAGTGAAGTGTCTTGCCCAAGCGCACAAGGGCCGTCGGTGTTTAAACCCACCAGCGCATGAGTCGTACACACTTACCATTGGACGGTGCTCAAACCAGATGGACCAATACGTGAATGTACTGAATTGTTGGCCATTTTTCTCCTTCCTGTCTCACAGAAAATGGATCGAATCCCGTCCCCGCTGGTCATGATGTTGGATCCTAACGACGAGAACATCATCCTGGGCATTCCTGAAGACCCGGACCCCAACGCTGAGGCCGACATGATCAAAGAGAAGAAGGAGCCCCGAAGATCCAAGGTTGTCCTGGAGAAGTCGGGGGTCACCAAGTCCAACATCCTGCAGGTCAGTAACCCTCTAGCATTAAACCAAGTCTGAGCAACATCTCCGTACCAACCTCTGGTATATGTGACCTGTTATCGCAAAACATAAGCCGAAAGTTGACTTTTTCCTTCAGAATTTAGTCATTTACAAAATAAATGTATTCTTCAGAACAAGAGCTTTTTAATGGTATACAGCATTAAGGGGTACTGAGTTAAGTAATACAGACCAACAACTTTAATAGTTGAAGTAGTAAAAATGATTCTTGAGGAAATGGCAGTTTGCCCCCCAAAAAGCCTATCCATTGGTTAAAATCCAAAGATTAAGACAGGGGGGGGGGGGGGTGGAAGGGGTGTTGCGCAATCATTTGCGATCGCAGTTTGGGTACACTCCATTAAAAAAAAAGGTGATGACCATTAAACATAAATAAAAAATCCATGTATGCCTGTACTGTACGAATCTGGCTTTGCGGACGTAGCGGAAATCACTGAATTCGGGGAGCGATGCACGGAGCTCGTCGAGTGCAAATTTGTACGTGTTTCAATGCTGCGCTTCGAGGTAGCAATCTATACGTATTTACTGTATGAGATGTGCGGCTCATGAGCGTGGAAGAATGAATGAGATACATTTCAACGTTGGTGACGCACTTTTTGGGGCCCCCTTCCGCCCTCCCTGGATTAAGATGTGGTTTCTTGCATAATGGATCTGCTCAGATATCATAGTGCAAAATTGTGCAAAATGTGGATATTCCATAGAATACACCAAACCTGGCGTGTGGACAATTTTGCTTTTTTGCCCTTGGGAAGTTGAAAAACTAAATTATAAATTTGTCCGGTGTAAATTTAAATTGTTCCTTGTGCTCCTTTTATTGGTTGAATCCTTACCTGGCATGTGGATTACTACCAAGGAGTCCATATTTTATAGTCCTAATTTCAAACTAAACCGGCACCGTTGCTTTCTGCGCGCAAGTCAGTGTAATAATATGTGACCGGCTCTACAAAAAGGTGTATTATGTCGCGAAAAATCGAGTTATATACATGGTTAAAAAGCCCACAATGTAAGCTTTCATTTGGTATATAATAGAGCTCCATAACCTCTTTCATTTCGGAGACATGACATGTTTACATATTGATTACACAACTGAGAAAACAGGCTTTAAAATAGCTGGCTCTGATGTACTACAACAGAACGATGCACACAAAATGGTCATTTTTTTGCACATTATTCATTAAAATGAACATTTCTTTAAATGAAACCTGAAACTGTAGGTATTAAATATGTCATTCATGACAAAAAAGAATATCACATTTTGATGAAATATTTATACCCTCTCAACCTTGAGCGGGCCATTACATGATAGTGCACAGCGCGACTTAATACACCTTTTTGTAGAGCCGGTCATATAAATTATGTGACCGTCCACGACAAAAGGGCTGTAAAGTAGGCATCTTGACAATTGGAGATATTTAGAGAAATGAAATCTATAAGAAATAAGCTTTAAAATTATGTTTTACAAGACATGGTTGGTATTTATGGTTAGCTACATGTACAAGTAACACTGAATAGGAACATTCTTTGTTTGTTATTGTTTTTCACATATTTTAATGGTCCTTTTCTCAAAACAGGTCCTTTTCTCAAATGAATGGTCACATAATTTGCTATACAATACTTCCCCCCCCCCCCCACAAATCCATTCATATTTGAAAATTTTGGCAAAAGCAAGTGGTGTTTATTTTCTTTAAAATCCACTTTTTTGTTGCCGTTTCTAGACCCAGGCCCAGGAGGATGAGGACCTCAAGGATCCGTTCAACATCTCCAACGATGCCTTCTACTACCCCAAGAACGCCGGTGAGAACAAGCTGCGTGCCAACATGGCAGGCAATCTCCAGGTAAGCTCTCGTTTATCTTTTTAATAATAAATTCCTTGGAGAGTTGTTAGCCCCTGATTGGTCGAAACTCGATCACGTGGGCGAGCGTTATATGTGATCGGCTCTACAAAAAGATATCTTAAGTCGCGCTATGCACTATCATTTTGAGAGGGTAAACATTTCATCAAAATGTGTTTTTTATTTGTTGTCATGAATGAAATCTTTAATACCTACAGTTTAAGGTTTCATTAAAAGAAATGTTGATTTTCATGAATAAAGTGAAAAAAACCCAACCATTTTGTGTGCATCGTTCTGTTGTAATACAACAAAGCCGGCTATTTCAAAGCCTGTTTTCTCAGTTGTGTAATTTGAACTCCAAGGAAATAATCAATATGTAAACACGTCGTGTCTCCAAAATGGGAGGGGCTATGGATCTCTATTATATACTAAAAGAAAGCTTACGTTGTGGGCTTTCTTACCATGTATATAACTCAATTTCATTTTTTTTTCGCGACATACATGTAAGACGCATTTTTGTAGAGCCGGTCACATATGTAGTAAGAGACTGTCTATCAGGAAGAAGCAAATAAATTGCCCCTGAACCAGCTTTGATCAAGCATCATGTTCACCAATGATTGGCCGAATACAACAGTCCTACGACAACTTGCAACAATACAGCAAGTATGTTTAAAATGTATGTCCTAGACGCGTCAATGCCCGAGCCAGTTATAAACGTACTTGTTTAATGCCGGCTAACCACATTTTTATTACCATTCATACTTTCGAACAAGTCGAACAATGACAATGATTTTGTTCAACAATTTTACCTCACGTTTTAAGGAATACCTGTCTAGAAATTTAAATGGTAAGTGCCTCACGCACATGTCCTCATTTGGTGATTAACACATGCTTTCCACCTGCTGCTTGATATGGCGTGATGTGTGTTAGAGGCGATTTAGTACTACTATTATACGGGCTTAATAGTAGTATTGCACATGCCGTTTGAGGTTTCAATCAATGAAAGGCTCATGGACCAAACTTTATAGAAGTGCAAAATTAGTGTGATACTGGAAAAGCGTTTAAAACTGGCTTGGCCATGTTTTATCAGCCGTTTATATAACCATGTTTTGGACTCTCGACCGACAGGAATGGCTAAAATGATATCTAGGTACCGTTTTTCTGAATGTAAAATAAAAGTTCAAGGGTTCGGCCATTTTAGTTAAACGATATTCAACCAGTGGCATAGATGTCTTAAACCTTTTCGGCTGTAACATCTCCTCTCCTTAGCATTCCACCCCTGGCGTGGAGCTGCGCCAGCCGTTCTTCCCAACCCACATGGGCCCCATCAGGCTCCGGCATTTCCACAGGCCCCAGGTCAAGCGATTCTCCCACGGCGCCTTGGCCTCTCCGGGCTACCACAACGTCTGGCCCCTGCTCAGACGGATCAAGACCAAAGCCAAGGTAAGAGACTTTGACGATGGAGAATTTGGTAATTGGTTGGGGTTGAGTTTGCCCACAGTGCACTGTGACAGGGAATTTGTGTGGCGTGAAGTTTGGCATCCTTGGCCTAAGTCTTGGATCCAAGACGCGCTTAGAAGTGTGTGTGTTTAATGCTTAAAGAGTTGGGGTTAATCATAAAATTGAATAAAAAGATAGGTATTGATTGCACGCTTGAACTCTCCTTCATTTGTAATACACTTTAACTGATGTTGCAAGAAATTGCAAACACATTCTGTGTTAAGGGCGCATTCTCAGCCAGTGGATTGCAGCTACTCGCATGTCACGCACTGAACAAACCAAAAGTAGCACGCATGCACGCATGTGCCATGTGTTGTTCACTGTTTGTGGTAATGTTCAAAAGTGCATCTCTGAAACGCACATTTGAAAACGGCATTCTTTTGTTATTCACTTCAAAATGGCAACATGCCAGACGGAATAATTTCTAGAGGGTTTAGAATCATTAATATCCTTACAACAAAGATTGAGGAAGGACTAGACAGGAGTTGGAACGACCATGAGATCAAAGACTGAGTCTTCAATGCCGCGGTCGTAAAAATACTGCGGTTACACACTCATCGCAATGCATTATTGGATTGACTACGCATGCGCCATGCGCCTGCGTCATGTTGTAAAATGGCAGCGAACGGAAAAGAAGATTTTGCAACGGGCTTTAAGTGATAAACATAAAACTAACAATTTGAGATAACAAATCCCGATCCAAAATAAAAAAATAAAAAAACAAACATTTGAAAATCATGATGTTGTCATGTTTATGGTATTTAAAAACAGCCTCATCACGCGAAAATAATTCGAAGATTCGAGAATTCGAGATAATTCGAGAACGAACGCTTGTACAAATTCTGCACAGGACTGCACACCTAAAAGTACACACATGAATTGTTAAAAGACAACGTGCCGATATATACTTACGAATTTCAGCCGATGGAACTTGTCAGAAAAGCATAAATATCATCAAAATATGTGCTCGTAATTTTTCTTAACTCTTCTGTCATTCGAAGAAACAAAGTTGTTTTGAGTTGTTTTGTTTTGAAAATCAAATTTTGAGTGTTAAACACCAGCAGATCGAGAATTTTTCATAAAAGGGAGAGCTAGGCGACTACTGGGCATTTGTTTGTGTGTTCGTATTATATTAACTCATTAAAATCAAAACGATTGTTAGCTCCACTAAAGCTGGTGAAACGGCAACGAACGATGTTCACTAATACCCCAGTCACAATTGGCTTGCGATGGGTTTGCGATTAGTTTGCGGCGGATTTCTAGGCATTTTCGGCCGGGGCCCCACGGGACTCCTTGCGGCTGCCGAATCATTTTTTGGCATCGGGCGGGCATCGAGTTACTTTTAACTCGGACTTAAAACCTGGTGCGGCGTTTCGCATCGCAAACTGACCCGTCATGGCAGCGTACGGGGCACTTTTAATTGTGACTGTGACCGCCATATCGCACGATCTTTCGCCGACCTCTACACGCCGGCCGATGCCTATAAATCGCACACGCCGCCCGGGCTCCGCTTTAATTGTGACTGGGGTATAAGGACAACAAAGGGCTTGGCGGGCCGTTCCAACTTCTGTCTAGTCCTTTCCAACTTCTGTCTAGTCCTTTTTCCATGCAACAACGGTTTTCAACGGTATTTTGGTTGGTTACTTTTTGGATAGTTACAAAAGGTATTTATTACCCCTCTAAAAAATCCTGGCGCCCACTGGTTAAACATTTTTCTTCTTGTTTCTGTTTTGAAAGTTGCGAGAGCAGGAGCGTCAGGCGTCTGGCGGGGGTGAGATGTTCTTCATGAGAACCCCTGAGGACCTGTCGGGGATGGACGGCGAGCTGATACTGACGGAGTATTGTGAGCAGTACCCGCCCCACATGATGCAAGTGGGCATGGCCAGCAAGATATGTAACTACTACAAGCAGGTGAGTGAGACTGTAGACTAGGGCTGTGCATCGGGACCGGATACTCGAGTACCCGACCGTTGATGTCAGGAACCAATTCCTGATTATGGAATCAAGTACCCGACCGTTGATGTCAGGAACCAATTCCTAATTAAGAATCAAGTACCCGACCGTTGATGTCAGGAACCGATTCCTGATTATGGAAACGAGTACCCGACCGTTGATGTCAGGAATCGATTCCTGATTAAGGAATCAAGTACCTGAGCGTTGATGTCAGGAACCGATTCCTGATTAAGGAATCAAGTACCCAACCGTTGATGTCAGGAACCGATTCCTGATTATGGAACCGAGTACCCGACCGTTGATGTCAGGAACCGATTCCTGATTATGGAACCGAGTACCCGACCGTTGATGTCAGGAACCGATTCCTGATTAAGGAATCAAGTACCTGACCGTTGATGTCAGGAACCGATTCCTGATTAAGGAATCAAGTACCCAACCGTTGATGTCAGGAACCGATTCCTGATTATGGAACCGAGTACCCAACCGTTGATGTCAGGAACCGATTCCTGATTATGGAACCGAGTACCCGACCGTTGATGTCAGGAACCGATTCCTGATTATGGAAACGAGTACCCGACCGTTGATGTCAGGAACCGATTCCTGATTAAGGAATCAAGTACCTGACCGTTGATGTCAGGAACCGATTCCTGATTAAGGAATCAAGTACCCAACCGTTGATGTCAGGAACCGATTCCTGATTATGGAACCGAGTACCCGACCGTTGATGTCAGGAACCGATTCCTGATTATGGAACTGAGTACCCGACCGTTGATGTCAGGAACCGATTCCTGATTATGGAATTAAGTACCCAACCGTTGATGTCAGGAACCGATTCCTGATTATGGAACCGAGTACCCAACCGTTGATGTCAGGAACCGATTCCTGATTATGGAATTAAGTACCCGACCGTTGATGTCAGGAACCGATTCCTGATTATGGAATTAAGTACCCGACCTTTGATGTCAGGAACCGATTCCTGATTATGGAACCGAATACCCTACCGTTTATGCCAGGAATCGATTCCTGATTAAGGAATCATGTACACGACCGTTGATGTCAGGAACCGCTTCCTGATTAAGGGATTGAGTACCCGTAGTCAATTTTAAAAACTGCATAGTAACTTTTCCTCAATGAAAGAAAAAGGTTTTGTATGTCAATTGTTGAGAATTTTGTTGGGCGGTTATGCTTTGATTGAGGTTTGTTATTTTTATTTTTGTTATTATTTTTTTAAAACAATTTTGTTTATACAATTTCTGTGTTTTCCCCTCTCTTATTATTATTATTATTTTTTTTTTGGGGGGGTGGTTTTTTTTTTTGTTAATAAGGGGTGGAGAATTCGTATTGGACTTTGATAATTTGGCAATGGGCCCAATACATTAAACTAACAATTGCTTATAAGCAGAAGCAGCGAGCAACAGAAAAACAAGGAATGTTGCGGTATACGCGAGGCCACTGCAGAAAAGGTTGAATGGAAACACGGCTGTACCCATTCCTATAGGTCCAGAGCCTTTTAACGTGGGTAGGTTTGAAGGTTTGGTAATTATGAAGAGGTTTCAAAGAGAATGTTCATTAGGCCTACATTCTCTACACAATTGCCCATTTGCGTAAAATGCTGGTATCGTTTTGACACTTAAAAGCATTCTCTTTTAAAGTGGCACACTGTCAATTTCGAGTGCTGGTGGTTAATCAAACATATCTTTGAATTTACAGAAGCAAATAGGGTAAAACAAACGACTTTTGAAAGCTAATTTAGTTATCTTGAAGCTCATACAAACATCAATAGCAAATACTAAATATTTAAAAAATAAAATGTGACCGACTCCACAAAAAGTGGTATTATGTCATTATGAAACTGAGTTTATATACATGGTTGGAAATCCTGCAGCGTCAGCTTTCAGGAGATATGACGTGTTTACATATTGATTACTTCCCTGGAGTTCAAATTACAACTAAGAAAACAGGCTTTAAAATAGCAGGCTTTGTAGTACAACAGAACAATGCACAAAAAAATATTTTTTTCCCATTTTAGTCATCAAAATCAACATTTCTTCGAATGAAACCTCAAACTGTAGGTTTTAAAGCTGTCATTCATCATAAATTCATGACAAAAAGGGAAAATCACATTTTAATGAAATGTTTACCTTCTCAACATTGAGTGGGCCATTACATGATAATGCACATCGTGACTTAAAGGTAGGACACACTATCGGTAATTTATTGAATCATCATGAATGGGTGAATTTGGGGGTTTGTATTTGATAGTAAATATCGTTTAACTGACCTTTCCAATGTTTTACAATTATGGATGCTGAGAAAAACAAGAAAAACGGTGTTCGTTTTTCACCGGCGTCAGGCAGTGGTTCTTATGTTATTCTTGGTTTTTTTGTGATGACCGTCCGGCGATCGTAATTATTTTTAAATGAAATTCAATTTTTTCAGAGCAATTACAGGATATCTAGCGCAATCCTTTTGCTGGATGCCTACAATCATTATTTACTTTCAAATAAGTAAAATATTTCCTGATAATTTGGTAGTAAATTGTTTTGTATATCTGCAAATGGTGTATCCTACCTTTAATACAAATGTTTGGAGAGCTGGTCACAAATGAATTACTCCACTTGCGCCATTCGTTTTGAGACACCATGTAGATTGTTAGGATGTACATGTACATTGATTCCCCCCTCCCCCCCCCCCCCCCCCCCCCCTCTTTTGTGTGTGTGACTATATCAGAAATCTCCATTGGACAACAAGCCGCCGGAGTACGAGCACGGTGAGACCGTCTATGTTCGCAGCTCACCTTTCCTGGGTGTCCTGGTACCGGGCGAATCCTTGCAGGCCTTGGAGAACAACCTGTTCCGTTCCCCGGCCTACCTGCACAAGATGCACAGTAACGACTTCCTGGTTATCAGAACTAGGCAAAAGTGAGTGTGCTGAAACTGAAGTATAAACAAAAATATTTATCCAAAAAGGTAACCAACCAAAATATGGCCCGACTAAGAGAAATGAGTCGCACGTCGCTATTGTCTTATCAGCGTACAGACCAATACAACGTAAAGGTCAATTAAGATTAAAGTAGTATTTACTCAATAAACTTTTCAATTATATTTCGATTACAATTACAATTACAATTCGATGGGTACTTTCCCATTTTAAGTCCAGTGCGGACAACCTAGGACGTTTTCCTCTTAGTTCCTTTTTCCGAGTCCAGTAGTTACTTTTACCGGCCAACTGCTGCCTGGGAAAACTTCCCAGGTAACTTTTCCCGAGACGATAAGTCCAGTGCGAACAGCGCAAATTGGTAACAGCGGCTCGGGAAAACATACATTTCCTGTGTCAAAAGTCCAAGTGCGAACAGTGGTAACATTTGACTATTTTTTATTTTACCATCGTCTCAGTAAAACCTTCCCAAAAAAAAGTCCAGTGTGAACACTATTTTTTTGCATTTTTAGTAGTTGGTTTGTAAGGTCCCCCAACAAATACAATGCATTAGCCTTGTCTTAAGCCTTGTTTCCATTGGACCTTTTTTGGTTAACGTACCGCGACTTTTCTGTAGAATGACAAAATATTAAATCCAATGGGAACACGCAGTAGACTAACGTCCCTGTCAACGTACTACCAGTATGAAAGTGGTCGCGGAAAGTTTCCACTCAGCCTCGGTATTAGTTATCAGGGATGCTGAAAAGTCCAATAGGAACAGCCTCGCCCTGTAGAAGTCCCGCGACCACGCGTAGACCGATTCGCACTTCCTGTATACGTTACAACCACACAGCTCTGAGCCACAGTGTGGGCGAAAATGGTATTATGTTCCCTGTCTCCTTTTGCTGACAAATGTAGCTGGCACGTTTGTGGCGTTGGGGTAGCTGTCTAAGATACAATTTTAGTGCGACAAAAAATATCTCGCGTCACCGCATCATATTCTGTTAAGGTCAAAATGACCGTGTACAGCGCCCGCAATGTGACACACTCTGCCAGTGTTTTGCGGCGAATGAAAAGTTATGTCGCCGTATTAAAGTTCAAGTGGGATCGCACGGTAGAATTACACGAAGGAATGTCGCGGTAAGTCTAATGGAGACACGGCTTCGGTTTTCTTTGCTTGTGCAGGTATTTTATCCGCACCATTGATCACATCTACACCTTGGGACAGCAGTGCCCGCTGAGAGAGGTGCCTGGACCCAACTCCAAGAAGGCCAATAACCACATCCGAGACTTCTTACAGGTTGGTGCACAGAAAACCTCAAACAATTGTTAGTATTTTGCAGACAAAATTTCATTTGGTGTTTATCTATAAGCACTTCCTCCAACCCCCCCCCCCCCCCCCCCCCCCCCCCACCCTAAACAAAAAAAGTTCGCTAGTTATGTACATGGGCAATACAGGGTTTCCTTAATACAAAATGTTTACTCATTTTTAAAAATTTGTATTATTGGAAAATATACTGAATATTTCTGAAAACCACTGTCTAATGGTATAAGGTTCATTATGTCAATGCCATGGATGACTGAACAAACAAGACAGTTATGAAAGGTACTGAAATCAGCACTGTGACAGGCAGGACAAATGTTGGTGTTGAGGAGGGCATAGAACCTTAAATTAATTAATCACACCAACACAAAATCTGAAAAAAAGATGAATCGATCCTGTCATCACCTTTTAAATGTGTTTAAACAGCAAAAGTATTCGTCCTGCCTCAGCGTGCTGTATAAGAAAGTGCTCTCGTTCAATATACTCAGTGATGGAGGTCTCAAGACGTGGTCTCGGTCTCGAGACCGTCTCAAGATGTTTTTTGAAATTCTTGTTCTTGGTCTAAGTCTCATCCAAGCAAAGTCTCAGGTCTCGGAGGGCTGGTCTCGGAAGTGTTGGTCTTGTTCTCGAAAGCCTTGGTCTCGGTATCGGTCTCGGACAAAAGGATCTCGACTACAACACTACTTGTACTCAGATCATCAGGGTTGGGTAGGATTGTCCAAATTATTCTGTAATGATGTACAAACATGGAAGATAAAAACCGAATCCGAACCAAAACCGATCTAAAAACCCCAAACTGACCCAACCGACCCGACCCAACCTGACAAAAAATCAGAGAAAAATTTGACCTAAACCGATAACAACAGAACTGAACCCCAAACATCCCGAATGTCTGGCTTGAGCCACTGTTCTATATTTCACGAACAAATTATTGTGTCTGGTTTTTGGTGCCCCAAATTACCGACAGCAGGTACGTGTTATTGAAAACTGTTGACTTTCAATAAAAAGCCATACCGTATGATGATAACATGACCTGAAGTGGGGCTCTGTGTTACATGCTGTTCATAAAAGACGACACACAACATGCAGAATCACGCGGTGGGTTGGCGCTTTAAGTGCGTTAGCGGGCACAGTCATCCTGTAATTATTCTACCACTTTTAAACTGTTTTTTAAGTTATTTCAGTTAATTTTGGGTTTTTCACCTGATGGCTATCCCGACCCGAATCAAAAATTGCAAGTGCAAAACCAACTCGACTGAAATAATAGAAAAACTGGCCCGACCCTACTGAAATAATAGAAAAATTGACCCGACCCGACTGAATTAATAGAAAAACTGACCCGACCCGACTGAATTAATAGAAAAATCGACCCGACCCGACTGAAAAGAAAGAAAAAAAACGGCCCGACCAGACTGAAATAATAGAAAAACTGACCCAACCTGACTGAAATGATAGAAAAAATAGCCCGACCCCGACTGAAATGATAGAAAAACTGACCCGACCCGACTGAAATGATAGAAAAACAGGCACGACCAGACTAAAATAATAGAAAAACTGACCCTACCAGTCTAAAATAATAGAAAAACTGACCCGACCTGACTGAAATGATAGAAAAATCGACCCAACCAGACTGAAATGATAGAAAAATCGACCCAACCAGACTGAAATGATAGAAAACTGATTGACCCAACTGAAATAATAAAAAAACGACACGACCCGACCCGACAAAAATGATAGAAAAACTGACCTGACCTGACTGAAATAAAAACAAACTGACCTGACCTGACTGAAATGATAGAAAAACCGACCTGACTCGACTAACATGATAGAAAAACCGATTCGACCCGACTGAAATGATAGAAAAACCGACACGATCCGACTGAAATGATAGAAAAACCGACACGACCCGGCTGAAATGATAGAAAAACTGACTCGACCCGACTAAAATGATACCAAAATCGACCCGACCCGACTAAAATGATAGAAAAACCTACCTGACTCGACTAACATGATAGAAAAATCGACTCGACCCGACTGAAATGATAGAAAAATCGACTCGACCCGACTGAAATTATAGAAAAACCGACTCGACCCGACTGAAATATACCAAAATCGACCCGACCCAACTGAAATCATTAAAACCGACCCGAAGTCGAAGTTTCAGGTCGGTTTTGATCTCGGGACGGGTTTGCACTTCACTATCGTGCTGTTTTGTTTACAAGGGAATTACAAACATTTTGATCAGGTGTTCATCTACCGACTCTTCTGGAAGAGCATTGACCGTCCTCGGCGTATCAAGATGGAGGACATCAAACGATGCTTCCCTACGCACTCTGAGAGCAGCATCCGGAAACGACTCAAGCTGTGTGCCGACTTTAAACGCACAGGTAAAAACCATTGCAAGAATCCAACAGCCGATTTCACGAAACCTAATACGCAATGGCATTCAATTTGAATCAATTCAATTCAACATTTATAATTTCTATTCAACATTTATAATTTCTATTAAACCATAAACAAGTCATAAATGAAAAAATACTGAAAACGAAACGAGACATTGCTGAAGAAGATTAAAATAAACTATCAAAAGATGAGATACATGTATATCAAAACATATTCATCTGCTGACAGACATTCCCGGCCTTGCTCGTGACGTGTTTATGCGTCATTCGTTTTGAATCTGGAGAAAACTTTGCGTGAATATATGTCCTCCGGCGCGAACTGGTTAACTGCGAGGCCTGGCTCTTTCAGACTTGTTCTGGGCTGCACTGTAGCAGAGGTTATAAACAAATTAATTCCCAAAGGGAACGGGCATTTCTGGCAGGTGTCTGAGGCGATATGTGGTCACTGCACCTGTCTTTCCCATAGCTGGCCATTGTTTATAAACTGGGTGGATTGGAAGGGATGTAGAATTAGGCAATAAGTTTAGCGGAAGCCCTCTGGCCCAGATTTGCAGATGAGAGAGTTGTCAAACTGTATCAGCTTCCAAGGCAACATGAACTAGACCAATACACAACGACGCTGCTTTTTGCACGCATTCGTGCTAGTTCCAAATGGTGGGTGGTTGGAGGTGATTGAATGATTTTGTGGTTTCAGGCATGGATTCCAACTGGTGGGTGGTGAAGCCAGAGTTCCGCCTGCCCAGTGAGGAGGAGATCCGGGCCATGGTGTCACCGGAGCAGTGCTGTGCCTACTACAGCATGCTAGCTACAGAGCAAAGGTTAAAGGTCAGTACCTAGGGCAGGTCAGTGGTAACTTTAGGAAAACCTTGGGAATTAGAGACCAACGGCAGCTGCGAAATAAAGATATAAGTTTTGTAACCCCAAAATTGGTAGGTAGGCATACAATGTACCTACATTTTGTTATGGGGACAGTTTACCTTTGTTTTAAAAAGGTGAATTTTTAAGGTAGAATATACCTTTTGTCGGTCGTGCATTTTTATCGTTTGAGGCAGCAAAAGGGCTCAAAATATATAGAAATGTGCTTGACAAACAACCTGATGAAGTTTTTAGCGTTGTGAGTGCTGCACATTCCGAGAAAACAATACTCTAAGCAAATTATGTCCATCTTAACAAGATCTTTTTCATGAGACAATATTCAAAAAAATATTCTAAGCAATTTGAAATTTAAATTGCAACCACAATTTGCGTTAAGGGCGTGTTCTCAGCCAGCGGATTGCAGATACTCGCGTGTCACGCACTGAACAGACCAATAGTAGCGCCAACTAATGTGCATCTCTAAAATGCACATTTAGAAATGGCATTCTCTTTGTTAATTTCTTCAAAATGACAGCATGCCAGATGGGATAATTTCAAAGAGAGTTTTGAATCATTAATATCTTTACAACAAGTTAGCATTTCAACAGTAGTTTGGTTGGTTACTTTTTGGATTGCTGCAAAAGATGTGTTGCCCCTTTAAAAACAAAAATATAGAGAACTTTTTAAAGGACACGCTATGCAACACAACAACACTTTAGTTTTGGTAGTCCAGGCCTTGTTCGAATTGCCAGCTTTGGTTCTGACTTCGGCTGTTGCTACCGGTATGCTGTTGCTAAAGCCCCTTTCACACCGGGCCTTGCGTAGAGTTGCGTAGTGTTGCGTACTGACTACGCCGATTGTACGCTACTCTACGCCGGCCTACGTAACTGTACGCTGAGTGATCCAAATGGGTACGCGAGATGGACGCAAAAAATTAAACATGTAAAAAAAAATCCGCGTACCTTCGGCGTAGACACTATACACAGAAAGTATGCATTTTGTACGCAAGTCTACGCAACACTACGCTACTGTACGCCATGCCTACGCAACACTACGCTACTGTACGCCATGCCTACGCCGATTGTACGCTACCCTACGCCAGTACGACGAAGCATTACGAAGCGTATAAAGGCGTCCTAGATGATCATACCTGCGCGTAGCGTAGCCACAATGACTGCCTGATCTCTGCTGGACTTTTCATCACTATTCCTGCAGTGCTAGATTTTATTCGTCCCACTGAACTCTATTGTTGTTGCTGAACTATATTAGTACTGGACTGCAGGCAGCAGTGGACTGAAGGGCAGAAAACAAGGTTTATATAGCGCCAATGGCTGCACTCGCGGCTCCTACGCAACCGTAAGCAAACCTACGCCAGGCCTACGTAAACGTACGCAACCCTACGCCTGTCATACTCAAGCGTACGCGTATGTACGCCAATTGCATACGCCGTAGGTACGCGGTGCCTACGCACAGGGTACGTAACCATACGCCATCGTACGCCAGCCTACGCACAAACTACGCAGGGACTACGCCGAAGCATCATTTTTTTCATGGATACGCAGCCTAACTTCGGCGTACTCGGTACGCCACACTACGCAACTCTACGCAGATCCGGTGTGAAAGGGGCTTAAGGGCGAACAATGACCGCCCATAGCAACAGCATAGCAACAGCCGCAGTCACAGCCAAAAGCTGGCAATTCGGACACGGCCTCAGTGTCAGCAGGGACAGCAAGAATAGTTTTGTGGATGTAATATGGACACCGTGGATAAATGTCACACACCGTATCTCAACCTGATAGAATGACCGTGATAAATTCCTAAAACCCTCGCATATGTGACCATCCACGACAAAAGGGCTGTAAAGTCGCCAGAGCTTATTTTATGAAAAGAACCATTAAAATATGTGAAAAACAAAAAAAAACTAAGAATTTTCATATTCAGTGTTACTTGTTGTAGCTAACCATAAATACCAACTATGTCTTGTAATACATCATTTTAAAGCTTATTTCTTGTAGATTTCATTTCTCTAAATATCTCAAATTGTCAAGATGCCTACTTTACAGATCTTTTGTCGTGAACGGTCACATATAAAGTTACGATTCTACCTTCAAAAGATCTATCTGGGTGGAACTGCCTGTTTCCTCGAAAATTGTTTTCCTCTAATTTTTGTTTGTTGATGGTTTTTGTGTTTAGGATGCTGGCTATGGGGAGAAGTCTTTCTTTGCTCCGGACGATGACAACGAAGACGATGTGCAGAAGATTGACGATGAGGTGAGTGCATCGGTCAACTCGCATAGAACCGGCTTCCAAAGAAAAATTGTCCACAATTGAACAGGAACTGTTTAACCAGTTCGCACCGGATGACATATATACACGCAAAGTTTTCCCCAGATTCAAAATGGATGACGCATAAACGCATCACGAGCGTCTGTCAGCAGGGAGCAAGGACGGAAATGTCTGTCAGCAGTGAGCAAGGCCGGAAATGTCTGTCAGCAGTGAGCAAGGCCGGAAATGTCTGTCAGCAGTGAGCAAGGCCGGGAATGCGTGGGTGTGCTTCCCAGTACTATCTGCCTGAACCCGCCTCGGATCGAGTTTCATTAAAAATAATCCCGGCATGAATTGGTTAAGGCCCTTTGGGTTGCTTCACGATTAGATCACGTACAGCAGGTATCTCAGTCGTACCATCCAGGCTTGCTTTTTTGGTGCAAGGGCAAGTGACCCTTGAGCGTGTCTTAGTTCCTTTACTTTATATAGTTATACCCTTCGTGCACATAATGTCCTATCAAGGGTGGAGTGCCGTGGAAAGAAAGATTTTACTCTGACTGTGAACATGTTTTCAACCCACGTTTTTTTATCATGATTCCCTTGAGTGTTTCTCATCATTTTGTAACAGCTCAATTAACCAGTTTGCGCCGGGATTATTTTAACATCATCGAGCCGAGGGGCGGGATTATTTTTAACAAAACTCGATCCGAAGCGGGTTCAGGCCGATAGTGCCGGGAAGCACACCCACGCATTTCCGGCCTTGCTCGCTGCTGACAGACATTTCCGAACTTGAACTTGGCGTGTTTATGCGTCATCCGTTTTGAATTTGGGGAAAACTTTGCGTTTATATACGTCATCCGGCGCGAACTGGTTAGAGACAAGTCTGTTTATGTAACTGGTTTCATTGTCATGAAACGACTGGGAATAGACGATGTGCCCTCTGACGTCACGTGTTTACATCTGTATTCAAATGTGCCCGGCACTATGCGCACACATCGTGTTTTACATACAATTTGCTTTTAAGAGTGACGTCGCAGGTCAGATCGCCTTTGAATTATGTGACCTCTGATGCCATCTCTTAACCAAATTTATGTAAAACAGGATGCGTGCGCATACTGCCTGCCACATTTGAATACAGATGTAAACAGAGGGCATATCGTCTATACCGTTTGGGGTCTAGCCCGCCTGGTAAACTCAAAGGGATTTGGGACTTTAGGCTGAACCGATCGAGCAAGATTAACTCAACTACACTCAGTCCCCACACTCTTGTTCACCACAAAGGAATCAGTGTGTAAGGCACTAATCCTCCAGTAGGCGAACAATGGCAGGCAAAGGAGTAACTCTTCCTCTCTACTTCACAGTTTATCTCAGGCATCTGGTCTAATAATTCTCAAACCATAGCTACTTTAGGTAAGATACATCATTGGTAATTGCTTGAATGATCGTGAATGGGGAAATTTGGGGGTGTTGTGTTTTATAGTAAATATCGTTTAACTGACAGATTACAGAAATCATGGAGGCTGGGAAAAGTAAGAAAAGCAAGTGGTTCTTACATGTATGTTGTTCTTGTTTTCTTCGCGATCACCGTTCGGCGATTGTGATTTTCTAATTTTTTGTTATTCAATTTTTTGGGAACAATTACAGAATTTCAAGCCCAATAATTTTCTTCTGGGAGCCTACAATTATTATTTACTTTCAAATAAGTAAGACATTTCTTAATAATTCGGTAGTAAACATTTTCGATATCTGCCTTTTGTTCAAGTTTTGAGTTACCTGTTGTTGGGACTGATTAGGGTGTCATGTTTCAGTATAAACTAAATACTGAGTAGGGTGAAAGGGATAGACTTGCTACTGGGCCTGGTACCTGAAAGGTCTGTAATCTGGTGGTCCACTGAAGTGACTTCCATTAAATACAAGTTAACTTTACTTTATTCTCCTACTTGTAGGTGCGCACAGCTCCGTGGAATACCACCAGGGCATTCATAGCTGCCATGAAGGGCAAGTGTCTGTTGGCCGTGACCGGTCCCACCGACCCAACGGGAAGCGGGGAGGGCTTCGCCTACATGAAAGTCCCCAACAAGCCCTCCGGTGCCAAGGTAACTAGTCAGTTGTATTTCGTTAGCTTCAATTGTTAGACGAATGTATAGTCCCTCTCTATTTCATTTTTGTGAAGCCTAAACAAAGTTTTGGGAGACATTTAGTTCTCCGAGCTTTTTAGAAACGGTATGTGAATTACTTGTGAGGGTAGAACGGTAAAGGCCCATACGGTATTGAGCTTCAGCCAGAACGGTATACGTTTAAGCACTCAAGGTCCAGAGATTACTAGGCTGAACTTATCGGATTACCTGCCATTGTTGACAGGGGGTTGTAAATCTACCTCTGGCCCAGCGTGGACGGATGACTCGTGGACTACCTCTATGGATGACTGTTGTGTGGTTTTGGTTTGCAATAAACACCAATATAAATACAATTAAAATGAACTTCGATTTCAATACAAAATTGGTGGAAAATCTCTTAGCCCTTTTCTAAACCACCCCTTCACAAAATGTTTGAATCTAGCTCTGTAGAGCTGGCTCTTTGGAACAATATGGAACAATATGCGATTTGGTGGAACAGTGACGTCACTCCATCGAACTGAAGTCGCAAAAACGCTCAACCAATGACCAAAGCCATTTCTGGTCTAACTTTGCAGTCAATATTTCTATATTGTAAATCCCCCCCTCCTATTTCTTTCAATTTCTCTTATGTTTATGTATTTTTTCTTGGAAGGACGACACTAGTTCCCCCCAGCAAGCTAAGAAGACGGTGACGGGCACGGACGCCGATCTTCGACGTCTTAACCTGAAGCAGGCCAAGCAACTCCTGCGCAAGTTTGGCATCTCCGAGGAAGACGTAAGTCTATCCAATGAATATGTCTCATAGCCAGGTTCAAAAAGGCTTCAAACAGGTTCAAACAGGCATTCCAGAGTCGTGTTAAAGTTAAAGTATATCATAATATGTTAGCTGTACATTATAACCCTAACCCTCAAGGGTATTTTGGCTAGAAACCCTGCCAGACGCATCAGATTGCATACTTTGTCAGATCGACTTGTGTGCAGAGTCCAGCAAGGTCAGGCAATCACCACAGATACACTGTGCTGGGTCTGGCAGGGTTAGGGTTATTAAGGGAATAAATATATGTTTGCCCAGCTTCGACGTGAGGACATTAACGATGTCCAGGCCCATGAGACAGTTTTAAACATACATTTAATACCGGCCAACCACATAGTTATTCCCATTCATAAATTACCTTTCTGAAAAATTTGTCAAAACAAGTAAACAGATGTAATTTTCCAACAATTTTGTTAAGCAATTATAATTTATATTTTGTGAAACACCCCTCTAGCTCTAATATTTGGTATGTTTTTCGAATATCCTCGCTCGCGTGATTGGTCCGTTAGGTAAGCTAACTTCTAACATGGACATTGGCGCGCGTCTCACGTACTGCGCAATGTTACACAGGAATGCAAGCTGCCGGTACATTGAGCGTACATTGAGGACTCTAAAATACGGACTGGCTTTTGGTATTGCACATGCCTTGTGAGGTTTTAACCAATAAAAGTGAAAGACGACCAGATTTCAAGGGCGGCCAAATTTCATGTGACGTCGGAAAAATGTTTAAACTGGTCTCGGTGTTTTATCATCCGTTTAAAACTGGCCACATAACGGGCTCTCGAACAATAGGAATGGGTAAACTGTCTAAGGTACATGTACTTATGAATATAGTTTAAAGCAGCACAAGTTCTCAAAATCTATAGAATGGTGCTTCACAACTAACCGACAAAGTTTCAACTCTGTAAATGCTGTAAAATTCTAGAAATTAATATTTCTAAGATTTCGATTTTACACCAACTACAAATGGAAATTTCCAAAAATGTCTTTGAGATGCATTTTTGGACTTCTTTTAATTTAAATTTTATTAATGACAGCATGCCAGAAGGAATAATTTCACAGGGTACTTAATTAGAATCCTAGTCTTGTTTACAAGACTACCTAATCACGGTATGTAGCGCGCGCTGGCCGCTGATGCGGGCACCCTCTAACGTACGCCGTAGACCACGCCATGACCTTCGATAAGATCGTCTTGTATATCTCCTATATTCACTTGAAAAATTCCGAGCAGAACTGTGTTGCATTTGCATGCTTGTGTGACGTTGTGTGGATAATCGCGTGACGTAATATGCATAATCACTGACTCATTGGTCAAGTTTCTGTTACGTCCCGTAAATATGCACGCAACATCACACGGGCATGCAAATGCGACACAGTTCTGCTCTAATTTTTTCGAGCGATTATAGGATATTTACAAGACGATGTTATCGAAGGTCATGGCATGGTCTACGACGTACGTTAGAGGGTGCCCGCATATGCGGCCTACGTGCTCTGCACACCTCGATTAGGTTGTCTTGCAAACAAGACTATTAAAATCCAGACTTTCATTTGGTTTGGTGCGACTTTGGAATGTGTCTGAATTAGGTGTTACATAATAAATAAGTACCCCCCAAAAAATTACTTTCTACTGCATTTCTAATATTTTTTCCCCCGCAGATCAAGAAGTTGTCTCGCTGGGAGGTGATTGACGTGGTGCGTACCTACTCCACCCAGCAGGCCAAGATGGGGGAGACCTCCACTGCCAAGTTTGCCCGGGGTAATCGCTTTGGTATCGCTGAGCACCAGGAGCGCTACAAGGAGGAATGCCAGAGGATATTTGACTTGCAAAACAAGTAAGACTATTAAACACAGAATTTATCATATGTGACCTGCTCCAATGAAACCCGTACAAAGTTGACAATTTGGTTTTAAAATGATGTATCATTTACATGTGTACCCCCCCACCCTATTTCTCCTGGGAGAAGGATTTAGTGATAAAACCCCGACAACCTAGGTATGAGATAAACAGCTTTGAAGTTCACAAAAGCGTATTATTTTTATACAAAATGTTTCCACAAAATCGACCAAAAAACACACTTCTGGGTGACAGATTATATTCATATTTGGGGAGATTGTAGATTAATAGTTTGTGATTCACAAAAACCTAAAACCTCAAAAAGGTAAAATCCACCCCGAAATGATTTCACAAGTACATTTTAATAAAACACATTGTGCGACTTTGTCCAGGTTTCGTAGAAACAGAACAGGTCACATATTGAGTATTCAGAGTGGTCCAGAATTTGTTTTTGGACAAGTGAACTTGGGATGATCGATTAAAATGTTTCTATTTCCTGAATTCCGCAATGCCCACGAGGCATCACATGAAATTTGGCATAGAGTTTGTGGTCAGAAGTTCCCATACTCTTTGAAAAATTATTTGACTTCAATGTTTAAAGCTCACCTATTCCTAGCAAGCTTTTTATTATGACAGGATATTAAGACAGATCTATTTTATTGATACAAAAAGGCATTTTTCAAAATAATTTCTTATAGTCAGAATAATTGTCGATTTTTTTGCTCCAATAGTCTCGGAAATTCACTGGTCCAAAGTATACATACATGTACTCCGTACTCTGTGGCATTGCCTTTATTCCTTAACCCTATTAAACCCCATAGGCTCTTGCACTAGAAAGCATACCAAACTAACAAACTTGAACAACTGCACACAGGTTCAGTAGTTAACCCTAACCCCCTAGGCTCTCGCACTAGAAAGCACACCAAACCTAACAAACTTCGACAACTGCACACAGGTTCAGTAGTTAACCCTAACCCCCTAGGCTCTTGCACTAGAAAGCATACCAAATCTAACAAACTTCGACAACTGCACACAGGTTCAGTAGTTAACCCTAACCCCCTAGGCTCTTGCACTAGAAAGCATACCAAATCTAACAAACTTCGACAACTGCACACAGGTTCAGTAGTTAACCCTAGCCCCTAGGCTCTCGCACTAGAAAACATACCAAACCTAACAAACTTCGACAACTGCACACAGGTTCAGTAGTTAACCCTAACCCCCTAGGCTCTTGCACTAGAAAGCATACCAAATCTAACAAACTTTGACAACTGCACACACATTCAGTATTTATTGGTACTCAACCTAACAGTACTAAACCTGCCAAACTCAAACTGTTGAAGTTTGATTGAGTTGGTACAGATGGGCCTATCCCTATGCATTGTTTAGTGTTTAGTATCAGGGCTGTGATGACTGGCCATTGGTTACTTACGGTGCATGTGTTGGATTGTGTTTGAGTCTGGCCGCACAGGGTGTACACATGTACACTTACAGTTGACCAGGAACTGTGCGGTGACCATGGGTGAGTTCACCCACAAATAATGCCTGTGCATTCCCCCAAGTTCTAACATGTTTACTTGTCTCATGCCTTTCTGCCCTAAACCTCACATAATTCAACATTGTCTTCCTGGGCCTTTTGTACTGAGTCAAACAAAGTCCAACAACATGTTGCGAATGTTTGGTACCAAACCTGCCAAAACCTGCAGTTGGAGTTTGATGGGCTTGGGGTAGTTAGGGTAAACACCTCCGAAAGGCGCTTGGGGTTACCATCAACTAGTAGTACTATAGTGTGATCTTATGCCATTTCTCTTGACAGATTTTATGTAATTTATTCAGATTTGTGGGCTTCCTTGTCCGGACTCTGCTTAATTTTAAGCTCAGTCCAAACATTTTCTATAGGATTGAGGTCAGGGCTTTGTGATTGGCCACTCCATCACTTTCACCTTGCTCTGCTTGAACCATTCCGAGACTACATGTACTTTCAATTGTCATTGTTTTGGATCATTGTCCTGTTGGCACAGTTTCGACCAAGATCCAATGTACGTGCCGATGTCTTGAGGTTTTGCTGGAATATTTCAAGATAATCCTCTTTCTTCATGATGCCATCTATTTTTTAAAGAGCCCTAGTATCAGTGGTGGCAGCAAAGCAAGTGTACATGGTTTGTATTGTGAATAATGCAGGTTACCTTGATCATACCAGTCCTTTATTTGCTAAACTTAATATTTTGAAACTTAATGATCTTTATCACTACAGATTGGGTACACTCATTTTAAATACACTCACAATATGCTTCCCCAATGTTTTCATTACTTATTTTTATTTACTTCTGTTCATTCATATGGAACACGTAGTTCATCGAAAGGTAATCTGTTTGTGAGACAATGTAGGACTTCATTTTTTAGAAACGGCCCATTTCAACGTGTTGTCATATACTGGAATGAACTCAACATTGATTTAAAAAAGTGTAATTCTGTGGTTTCATTTGCCAAAAAATTGAAGAAATCGATGATTAATACTTGCATGTATGCTTATATTAATATATTTGTTCTTTACTGATTTGCTTAGTTATTATGTAACATACTGTACCGGGTCTCACTCTCTATTGTCCTGATTTTGTACGTGTGTAGTTTTTGTCCTGTCCCAGGGAAAGGTACAAAAGCTTTGCTTCACCTTTTTCCTGCATGTTGACATCTTTTTATGCTTTCGATTATGTAATGTCTATGATGAATACTTTGTGAACATAAATGTTGAGTTGATTGATTGATTGATATAGCATGATGCTACCACAACAATGCCTAACGGTTGGTATGGTGGTCTTGGTATTGAATGCCTTGCCTTTTTCCCGCCATACGTACCGTAACACTGGTCGTTATGCCCAAAAGCTCAATCTTAGTCTCATCCGACCACAGAACCCCCTGATTTCCTTCTCGTTTTGTTTTTTCTTGTAGGGTCCTGGCCTCGAATGAGGTCCTCTCAACTGATGAGGACAGCAGCTCCGGAGACGACAGCGACTTTGAGGAGATGGGCAAGAACATTGAGAGTATGCTGTCCAATAAAAAGACCAGCACGCAGGTGGGTACTAGCTAAAATAATACTTCGCAAATGTGTTGATCGTTTCTCCCGTTGAAAGTTGAACGCTGTTTTTCTTGCTTTTCTCAGCATCCATGATTGTAAAACTTCAGACAGGTCAGTTAAACGATATTTACTTAGGGAATAACAGTGCAAGGACCCGGTTATTACTGCGTGATAATGACTGGGTTGGGGGATGACCACTGGTAATGGATCGAGCCGAAGGCGAAGTTCATTTCCAGCGGTGATCCCCCAACCCGGTCATTATCACGCAGTAATGACCGGGTCCTAGCACTGTTATTCCCGAACGAGAAAAATGGTGCAAATGCTCTAAATTTCGTGACTTTTCTTTCGGCAATATTTCCATCGTTTTGTTTTCATGTTTAGGGGCCATGTTTTAGCTTATGCATGGTACCCTGTCTCTTCAATATGTGTTATTATTACCCATACTTTGAAACCAGACTAGCTGACTACTGATGTCCACCGTGCATAGCAACGCGCTAGTGTTAATAGAAGACACGCGCATTTTTAAAAAATGCCGCGCGTAAAGATACAAACATTTTACGCGTACATTTATAGCGCGCAGTATCAAGATTTGACACGTCCTTGTTACAAGTTACTGTAGGACTGTTGCATTAGTGGTCTAATTAACACGGTAAATAAATATGCAAATCAGGTCCTCGTATTACCCCACGTTTTCAAAATTTTGATATTTTGTTGTTTATACAATAGTTTGTATGTGTGAACAATTTCAAGAAGAAATAATGATTAGAACATAGCCGTCACTACGCTTAACCGAACCTTACTTGTCCTGTTTTGTAATCTTTTGCGTGTTTTGTTTAAGATGTTTAAAGTAAGTTTTTCTCACAAACACATTTTGTGAAACCCATGACTTTCTAGAGGGCTGTAAAAAGCATTTATCGCAAAACCCCCAAGTGTTATGTACCATTGGAAAGCTCTCTTTCTCAAGAATTTGAAAATACCAATATCTCAACTTTTAATATTTTCGACTTTACTCTTATTTTGTGGTGACAGGTCACATATTCCAATCAATTTACGTTAAGAACTAGACCGGTATAAATTGCAATAGAAATCATTTAAAAATAAATAAACAGAAAACATGGGATAAATCTAATGTTTTCTATTGAGTAGAAGGTTGCTTTTTCAAGCATTTTTTGGAGATTAACATTCGGGACTTTTTGTCTCCGAACAATTTGCTTGGTGACTTGCTTCAATTGACATGCCTGTGTAAGCTAATGTTAAGGATTCAAGACCAAATGCTAGTACAGCAAACGATAGTGTGTTGAAAACTTAGGTCGTTTTAAAAACCCTGATTTTGGTCTGTATCCGGCTCCAGCCCTGGTTCCATCCTCATTACCATGCTGCACGAAAAAAGGCCGGATGCATTTGAAGTCTGGGTTTGGGAAATAGCCCTAAATAATAAAATAAGGTTTTAACGTTTGAAAACACTTCAATTCCTTCTTAGATTTTTGATGTTGTTCTTTCACATAAACGTTTACAGAACATTATTATATTAAAAAATCGAAGATCTAAGTAGACAGCTTTTTAATTAACTGAATTCTGATACATCATTTGCGTGATTGCTTTTCTGGCAGAGTTAATTATCAACTTATTATCGGTGGCCACCTGACAAAAAATAGCCTCTGTTGCCATTGCATTGGGACTATCAGGTTACCGACATCCAGGCTTGATGGCTCTTTTATTTCCTCTCAATCTCCCCCCCCCCCCCCCCCCCCCACTCTAGTGGAAAGTACCTTAAAATAAGCCAGCGCTTAGAAACTAAGTACTTTCCCTCATCAAGTTACACGTGTGCGGATCGGAAACAGAAAAACACAACCTAGGCACGTTGCCTCGCTTGATCGTCAACTGTGTCCATCTCTCTGTCATTTATGTGTTTTAATTCTTGCCTCGAGAGAAGTGATAACGCGAGAGCACACGCTTGGAGAAAGCCTGCAACCTCCTCTCCATGTCTGTGAGCAGTACGCTCCCACGAGCTGCTCTTATTTGTAGGCATACACCGAGTTATGGGGACACTTTCTTTTGTTTGACAACAAAT
The DNA here is from genome assembly GCA_037893245.1 of Crossaster papposus. Lineage (NCBI taxonomy): Eukaryota > Metazoa > Echinodermata > Asteroidea > Velatida > Solasteridae > Crossaster > Crossaster papposus. Next base: position 2,206,933 of record JBAIAA010000246.1, read on the forward strand.
CTGACCGAGTTCTGGAGACCTGGCATTTTTTGGTCTCCGGTAAAGGGATCTAGAGGTAGAATTTGGGTTAGGGTATAACAAAAGGAAATGTACATGTAGAAGAAGACGACATATTAGGGCGATGTTGAACAATTTAGGTCGAAAGAATATCGAGAGTTTGAGTTTAGAGAGATTTTCCTAAACGGTAGGATACACCATTGGTAATTGTTTGCATTATTAAAGGGTGGATTTGGGGAGTTGTATTTTATAGTAAATATTGTTTGACTGATCTGTCCGAAGTTTTACAATCATGGATGCTGAGAAAAGCAAGAAACTTTAAATAAGTAAGATATTATCTAATAATTCGGTAGTACATAGGGTGCCGTGGCTGAGTGGATAAGAACACCGAACTCAAGCTCTGGTGTTTCTGTTCAGCAGAGTGTGGGTTCGAGTCCCGGTCGTGACACTTTAATTGCTTTTCTCCACCCAGGGGTAAAATGGGTACCTGTGAGGGCAGAGATGGTTAATGTGATTGATTTAGCCTAGTAGCGCATATATTGCAGCACAGGCTGTATACTCCCCAGGGAGCTAAAGATGGTTTAAGGATTGAAAATGGCCCAGTGACCAGTAGTCCAGGCAAAATACATAATTTTGTTTTGTTGACCTCAAACAAATTGCAACAAATTGTTTTTGACCACAGTGCACTTCTATAAGGTCCCTATAATTACATACTAAAAGTCTACAAAAATCCAAGTGGTGGAAATATGACTAATTTGCATAAATCGTTAATCCCTGCTGCGTAATATATTTATTCCCATATTTGGGTATATATATATTTTTTTAATTTTTTGAAAAGTTTATTTTGGTGATTCTACTTACATATCCTTACATTAATAACATTTGCTAAATCATATAAGTGACTGAATAATTATGGGAACATGGTAAATATCAAAAATGACAACTTCGTGACCCTATAAATGTGCGCACATTACACTGTCTCCAGATATCATTAAGTAGTCAGTATTGACGTGCTTCAAATTCACCAAGTTGCTTACTGGCACAGTTATCCTATTAAAACCTTATGGAAAATCACATAAACAATGATAACATTGTGATATTTAGCCCAGCAAACAAAAACTGGGAGAAAATGGTGTGTTCCTAAATTGGGCTAACAAGTAGGTGAAGGGTTGCCTAAGGTGAGAGACTTGAACAAGTTCAAGGAAACCTCCCAAATTAAAGATTGTTGTTGCTTACAATAATCCTATCTACGTTAAAATTTATTTTGGGGATTTCCTTGAACTTGTTCACGTCTCCCATGTTAGGCAACCCTTTAACTACTTTTCCGCCCAATTTATGGACACACCATTTTCCTCCAGTTTTTTTTTGCTGGGCTAAATATCACAATGTTATCATTGTTCCTATGATTTTTCATAAGGTTTTAATATGATAACTGTGCCAGTAAGCAACTTGGTGAATTTGAAGCTCACCAATACCGACTACTTGATGATATCTGGAGACAGTGTAGTGTGCGCACATTTATAGGGTCACGAAGTTGTCATTTTGGATAATTACTGTGTTCTCATAATTATTCAGTCACCTATATGCTTTAGCAAATGTTATTGAAGTAAGGATATGTAAGTAGAATCACCAAAATAAACTTTTCAAAAAATAAAAAATAAATATATACCCAAATATGGCAATAAACATATTACACGTCAGGGATTAACGATTTATGCAAATTAGACATATTTCCACCACTTGGATTTTTGTAGATTTTTAGTATGAGATTCTAGGGACCTTATAGAAGTGCACTGTGGTGAAAAACAATTTGTTGCAATTTGTTTGAGGTCAAAACCTATTTTTCCTGGACTACAGGGGTAATAATGTTGGAAGCGCTATGAGATGCCCTTCGGTTGTGAAAAGCGCTATATTAATCCAAGATATTATTATTATTATTATTACATTTGTTTGATATAGATCTGCAAATGGTTTATACTACCTTTAATACCCTTTTTTTTTGTGGAGCCGGTTGCATATTACATGTAAAACAAGTAAAACAAGTAAAACAATTATCAAGTACAATGTACTGTACATGTAGGCTACAGTGGAACGCCGCTATAACGAACATCAAGGGATCTGCAGATTTTGTTTGGTATATCAATCGTTCCGCATAGCGATTATCAGTCACCGGTCCATCAGGTGTCTATTACTGTCGAGAGTTTGAAAGCAGGCCCTGAGCACGAGGGTTTTACAAGCCCCTAGGTTATTGTAGACATTTTAAATCCCCGTGAGGATTAACAGCCCACTAGTGATTAGTGTAATCCACACCGGGTTTCCACAGAATGAGGGATTATCCTTATTCCCACACACACACGCACCTCCACCCCCACAAAGCCTGGCCAAAAGATTACTGCTGAATCTTGCTTTTTTTCTTCTTTTCTTAAATAAGCCAGTGCATTTTTATGATGAAATTTCCCCAAGCAGTAATTCGTCGCTCTGAGAAAGCTGGCTCGTTTGAAAAATAAAACAAACAAAAAACGTTGCTTGGCAGGATTTTATTTCTCTGGAATCTTTTTCAGCTTCAAGAGGAAGGAAATACCGGATGAGATTGTTGAGGAATTTGATTACAGTCAGATATTAGGCCTCCCTTGGGCACTTTGTCTTTTGAGTAATTTCCTGAGGGAATTATTTTGGAAAGCAATTACTTATATGTAGGGAATTATTAGTTTGTAAGCAGTAATGTATTTGGCTTCATTCAGGTACCAATTTCACGCAGAGGATTATGCGACCTTTGAAATAAGATATAATATTATTATTTTTATTGTATTGGCGCTGTGTGTATACCTTGAATCGTCTGTATAAAGTCGACTTCTATTTAATGCTGGAAATACAACATTATTTGTATGTCACAAAATGTCTTGTTTTTTCGACCAAACCTTTGAAATAAGATATAATATTATTATTATTGTATTGGCGCAGTGTGTACATGTATACCTTGAATCGTCTGTATAAAGTAGACTTATATTTAATGCTGGAAATGCAACATTATTTGTATGTCACAAAATGTCTTGTTTTTTTTACCAAACCTTTGAAATAAGATATATTATTATTATTGTATTGGCGCAGTGTGTATATGTATACCTTGAATCGTCTGTATAAAGTAGACTTATATTTACTGCTGGAAATGCAACATTATGTGTATGCCACAAAAAGTCTTCTTTTTTCGACCAAACCTTTGAAATAAGGTATAATATTATTATTATTATTGTATTGGCGCAGTGTGTACATGTATACCTTGAATCGTCTGTATAAAGTAGACTTATATTTACTGCTGGAAATACAACATTATTTGTATGTCACAAAATGTCTTCTTTTTTCAATCGGACCTTTGAAATAAGATATAATATTATTATTAAAAATGAATGGGCGGATTTGGGGGGGTTGTATTTTTGTTAGTAAATATCGTTTAACTGACCTGTCCCAAGTTTTACAATCATGAATGCTGAGAAAAGCGAGAAACAACGGCGTTCATTTTCAACCGGTGTCTGACAGTGGTTCTTATGTTGTTTTTGTGTGTGTTTTTTTGTGATTGCCCTCGGGCGATTGGGATTTAAAAAATTTTATTTCAATTTTTTCGAATAATAAGTAATAGTAATAATAAATAAAAGTAATTTTGCAAATGGTATATCCTACCTTAAAGATGGACAACTTTTTTACAACTTTTCTAAAAATATAATTGTTTTTATTGTTTGGTTATTTCTTTTAAATTACAGTTGACACATGAGCGAGAGGAGGCTGAGAGACGTGAGCTCCAGCGCATGCTGATGGGTGACAGTTCTAGTACCAGCAGGGGGGAAGGCAAGGAGGGTGCCGGGCCTAAGAATGGTGCTAACACACCCACGCCGGGGACAGGCCCCTCCACCAGAGACGACGACCTGAACTCAACGCACAGCTTTGGGTCTTCATTTGTAAGTAAAATTGATCCCACCCTCTCTCTTGCTACAGGTGAAGGGCTCATGCAGTGTAATGATGTGCAAACCTGACCCTAAACCGACCCGACCCGAAACCGACCTCTGGTCAGGTCAGGTCGGGTCGAATTAGTCATCTTGTAAAAAAAACCGAAATAAACTAAAAATAATTAACTGAAACAGTTTAGAATTCATGTGGTTCAGTCGGGTGAGGTCAGATTAGTCATCTTGTAAAAACCCCGAAATAAACCAACAAATTTACTAAAACAGGTTAGAATCCATGTGGTTCAGTCGGGTCATTTCGAATTAGTCCTTTTGTAAAAACCCCGAAATAAACCGAAAAATTCACTGAAACAGTTTAGAATCCATGTGGTTCAGTCGGGTCAGGTCGAATTAAGTCATCTTGTAAAAAACTCTGAAATAAACCGAAAAATTTACTGAAACAGTTTAGAATTCATGTGGTTCAGTCAGGTCAGGTCGAATTAAGTCATCTTGTAAAAAAATCTGAAATAAACCGAAAAATTAACTGAAACAGTTTAGAATTCATGTGGTTCAGTCGGGTCAGGTCGAATTAGTCATCTTGTAAAAACCCGAAATAAACTGAAAAATTAACTGAAACAGTTTAGAATTCATGTGGTTTGGTCAGGTCAGATTAGTCATCTTGTAAAAAAACCCAAAATAAATCAAAAAATTTACTGAAACAGTTTAGAATTCATGTGGTTTAGTCGGGTCAGGTCAGATTAGTAATCTTGTGAAAAACCCGAAATAAACCCCAAAATGACCTGAAACAGTTTAGAATTCATGTGGTTTAGTTGGGTCAGGTCAGATTAGTCATCTTTTAAAAACCCCGAAATAAAAAAAATAAAACTGAAACAGTTTAGAATTCATGTGGTTCAATAATATTGCAGGATCACTGTGCCCGCCATAAACGCTTCCCAGGTTGTATCTTAAAATTGGACGTGATCCCTGGCCACACAGCATTCTGGTGTTTTACGACTTCTGACTAGTGCCCTTGAACAAAGATACTGACAATTTGGGAGACCGCTAACATAGGGCAAGGTAGCTCAGTTGGTAGAGCACCGGTCCGGTATTCCGTTGTTCTTTAAAAAAAAAATTATGTTGGTTAATGTTGTACATTACTTAGCTAAAACTCATTCTAAAATTAACTAAAGAAAATTGTCACACATTTCGGAGGAGTAGAATCTTGCACAAAGTGTTGTTGTTCATACAAAATCATCTCATGGCCCATCTTAAGTAGCTTTTGTTGTGCTCAGGAAATGTGTCCCCCCAAAAAAAAACCAAAAAAAACCAAACCAACCAAACGTTTTTAATGAAAAGTCTGTAATTGACAGCAGCAAGAACATTGCTCCTTCCAGATTGTTGTAGTCTCTTCCTGAAAAAAACAAAAAACCTTCTTAATCACGTCCTATCTGCATACAGTACGTTCTTTCTTTTTGTTTTCATTTGTTTTTATTTTTTCCTGCTGCAAAGCTTGATCAGCATTCGTTGTAATCTTGGAGGATTTAACAGGATTTCCTCTGAGTCTTGCATGGTGTCTGGTTAAACCTGGCCCCAGGATTGTTTTTGAACCGTCTTTCAGGAAATAAGAATGTTGACAGGGGCAGCTTTGTGCTTTTCATTTTCAAGGCTTTAATGAAAGACCGAGAGTTGTGTAGAGGGAACCTATTACCATAGAGCGAACTCATTACAGTTAGCCAGTTTAAAGGTACGATACATTTGCTCTTTGTACACGTTTGCATGTACCAGTACCTACCGGTAAGTTTCAGGTTAAGTTTTTGGAAGAAAGTTTATATCATCTACAACTTGGATGCAGTGACCTTTGGGTGGGAATTCTCTACAGGGGTCATTATAGGTCATTGTTCAAATTATCTTCATTTGTTTAATTTGTTTTGTCTACAGAATTTGATGGATTGTACTGTAAGTTGGATGAAAAGATCCTTGTGTTGGGGGTTTATCACCACTCTTTCAATATTTGAGGTCAAAGGTCATCTAGGGGTCATTTGAGGTCGTAGTTAAAAAAAAACCACTCAAATTAAACTTTTAAGAACACAAAACAGGGATTGACCGCAGGCAAACACACACGATCGCAAATAATTTGTTTGTTCAAAGCTAACAAAATTTGAGCAAAACATTAGTCAACCGACTGATAGTTTGGGAATTACCTGTACCTAAATTTCTTGATTTCTGATAAATGACATCAAGCCAGATGGAATGCTTTTCACTTGGTGTAGCGTACTGTTACGATCCAAGTAGGCATTAATAACTTGGTGGGTTACATGTACATGTACTTCGAGATAAAATAATGCAATTGCTCTTGTACATGTATGCCTATAAATTTGTTTAAAAAAACCCATGTAATATATACATGTATATATTTTTTAATAGAATTCTTTTATCTTGACTGTTTTTATGGTTTATTAGGGCCTTGGTTTTTATGGTAATGTAAATCGGTATTCATTGGCAATAAAAGCAGAACTTCGGTACGACAGGTCGGACAGCTTCAGCAATGGACAGTATTAACTAAAATACAAATTTCTAAATGGGCCTGCAGGTGACAAGAAGCGAAATTGGTTTATTAAAATTGTACAGGGGTAAACAATTCTTGTAAATTCTGGTCAATTTCTTCAGGATTTACATATTTATGTAGCCCTTTTTTTTTTAGAGAAGTCCCTAAAATCAATCTCAGCATTACTGTTCGCTTTTGTACAGGGGTTGAACAGGGAGGGCTGGATTGCGGGCCGAATACCGACTGCACTGGTACAAACTGTTGTGAATGAGCTTGCATGCAGCCTGCGATTCAGCCCTGTTATTCATCCCTCCGTATTAAATCTGCAGTTGGGTAGATGGTACCCTGTAAAACACATTCAAATTTGTGAGGGGTTCTGGCAAAAACTAGACGGAACTGGGCAGAGGTTGAAATGAGGGTTCTCAGGTATTAGAAAAGAGGATACAATTCTTCTAACAATACTGTTTGTTGCTTTTCAATTGGACATTTCTTTATTAATAAGTTATGGCTTTTTAAAGTTCACATTTTAATATCAATTATGTGGTAAAAGAAAAATATTGTGAAAAAAGTCTTTAGTTTTGTGTTTTTTGTGACTTGAAAAAATGGACAATTATTTTTTTCTGAAAAACACTTATTCACTACTTCCATACTATTTTCTAACCAAATATAGTTAAAGGGCATACCAAAGATTACAAATATCAATAAATCAAAAATTCACCCATTATTCATTATTTTGCAGTTTTCTCCACTATGCCCTGTGCCCATGCCAGTTCCGTCTTATTTTGCCAAAACGCCTCACATTTTTTAGTCTGCTACCCAGTATGTTGGGGATTACCCATTTTATCGATGTTTTGTTATGGGCACGAGTCAGAAGCCATCAGAGCAGTACCTCAGTTTGTAGAGCACCGGCGCAGGGTCAGGAGAGCGCAGGTTCGAACCCTGCCCTAAGCCAGTAATTAATAACCTTTGTCTTTATATCAGAGCAGTACCTTAGTTGGTAGAGCACCAGCACAGGGTCAGGGGAGCGCTGGTTCGATTCCTGCCCTAAGTCAGTAATAATACCCTTTGTCTTCATATCAGAGCAGTACCTAAGTTTGTAGAGCACCGGCGCAGGGTCAGGAGAGCGCAGGTTCGAACCCTGCCCTAAGTCAGTAATTAATAACCTTTGTCTTTATATCAGAGCAGTACCTTAGTTGGTAGAGCACCAGCACAGGGTCAGGTTAGCGCTGGTTCGATTCCTGCCCTAAGTCAGTAATAATACCCTTTGTCTTTATATCAGAGCAGTACCTCGGTTGGTGGAGCACCGGCGCAGGGTCAGGAGAGTGCACTTTCGAACCCTGCCCTAAGTCAGTAATTAATAATCTTTGTCTTTATATCAGAGCAGTACCTTAGTTGTTAGAGCACCGGCGCAGGGTCAGGAGAGTGCAGGTTCGAACCCTGCCCTAAGTCAGTAATTAATAACCTTTGTCTTTATATCAGAGCAGTACCTTAGTTGGTAGAGCACCGGCGCAGGGTCAGGAGAGTGCAGGTTCGAACCCTGCCCTAAGTCAGTAATTAATAACCTTTGTCTTTATATCAGAGCAGTACCTCAGTTGGTAGAGCACCGGCGCAGGGTCAGGAGAGTGCAGGTTCGAACCCTGCCCTAAGTCAGTAATTTATAACCTTTGTCCTTATATTTCTCCAGAGCGGGCGCCGGCTGAAGATTTACCGCACCTTCCGCGGCGAGGACGGCCAGGATTTTGTGCGTGTCGAGACAGTCCGCCGAGCGGAGGTCATCGACACTTACGTCCGCATTCGCCAAAACAAGGACGAGAGCTACATGTGAGTAGAACCTGTGCATTGCTGCCAGCTAGCAGAAGATAAGTTGGATAGGCCTGTGTATTCAACAGAGAATATAGATCGATGGGCTTTATTTTGTTAACGTTGTTTACCTTACCACTCCCGAGAACATCGCGAACGTTAACGATTTACCCGACCTTCAATAAAACGTGTTTGAAAAACTTATAACTTTATTTGTTTTGTTACATGACAGTGGAGGCTGCCATACCTAATAATTCATCAGAAATAGTCAGAATTATTTGGTCTGGAAACCAGACTAGCATTGTGCTAGGCCGTTTTTGTAAATAGCACCTCCGTTGGCCATTTTATGCGTGCCGTGTACTTCTGTTTCTGTTTTGGGCAGAGGCCTGGAGTGCATTTTTGATATTTGCCGGTCAAAAACAGTCATAACCAAGAACTGGTTCGGTAGTTTTTTTGTCGGTGAATTTCTTTGAGAATTTCCAACCAGCGAGAATTATGCACAATCGTGCAATACTCAAATCCCCAAAACGATTAACAAAATGTGATCTGTTCTAACGAAACCCGGACAAAGTCGCACAATGTGTTTTATTACAATGTACTCACGAAGTCATTTGGGGTGGATTTTAACAATCTCCCCAAATTTAAACATAATTCGTCACCCAGAAGTGATTTTGTGAAATAATTTTGTAAAGAAATAATACACTTTTCTGAACTTCAAAGCTGTTTATCTCATAATTAGGTTGTCAAGTTTTTATCACTAAATCCTTTCCCCAGGGAGATAGGGTGGGGGTTCATATGTAAATTATACATTATTTTTAAGCTGAGAACCTAGAGAAATAGAGAAAAGCAAAATCTATAAAACAAACATTATCAACTTTGTCCTGGTTTCGTCGGAACAGGTCACAAATAGAAACAACATAACCATTTTTTGTTGGTTATGAGCGCCATAACTCACCCCTGTGCTCTAATGAGTGCCCTTTTTACTAGTTTCTCCTATGCTGGTCTCTCTCCCCAGTCGTCAGTTTGCCCTCCACGATGAGAAGCACCGGGAGGAAATGAAGAAGGAGCGGCGGCGCATCCAGGAGCAGCTGCGTCGCATCAAGCGCAACCAGGAGAAGCAGGAGCATGAGAAGCTTCACCCAAAGCCACCCAAGGTCTTCAAGAAGAAGAAGGAGAAGAAGATCGACCCGAAGGTCCACAAGGTAAACAAGGTAAAGCATCAATCACACTGAGAAATAGACGATTTTAATTCAACAGGCTCGACCGGCTATGACTGGAAATTGCAAGGAATCGTAGAAAAATCCTGCTACAAGTCACGGTTGGTCTGGTCTGGGGTAGTGGCACGACCGAATTTGGTCATTGGGAGGTTTTTCAATCATGATAAAAACCTGCCTGCAACCAAACTGGTCATAGCTGGTTTTAGGTTGGTAAAGGTTAAGCCAGCTGGCTGCGACTGAAAATTGCAAGGAATCGTAGAAAAATTATGTTACAAGTCACAGGCTGCCTTGGATAGTCTTGGGTAGTGGCACGACCGAATTTGGTCATGGGGAGGTTTTGATTCATGATTACAAAAACCTGCCTGCAAAGTTGTTGTGCTACAATTCTTGAGTGTTCTTAAGTTGTTGTGGTTTATCGTGCAACTGCACAACAATTCGTCCAACTGCACGACTAGTCGCACGACTGCACGATAAGTGAAGTTGTACAACAAGTAAAGTTGCACAACTAGTCGCGCGACTGCACGACTAGTGGCGCGACTGCACGACTAGTCGCGCGACTGTGTGACTAGTCGTGCGGATAGTCGTAAAGGTCGCACGACGTTCGTGCAATTAGTCGGGACTTTGTAGTACTAGTTAATAATTCCTTTTGTTTGTTTACACCTGCACATTCTGCAGCGTATGCAGTTGTGCATGTCTTTAAGTATAAAAGGACCAGGCTTCCTATTCATCACCCTCAGTTGTGCGTCAGCCCTGTTCCTGGCCACACCTACCAGTTCCAACGTTGTCTTGTGTCCAGCATGCAGCAGCAGTCAGTCTCCATAGCCGTTTTCCTCCTCTACATTATTTCCTTGTTTGTTGTACTGTGAGTTATTATTTAGTCGCCGTGGTGAACCAGGTTTGGCAGTAGTATACAGCTAATGGGGGAACTGCTGGGGCGTTGCATTGTATTTTATTATAACCCAGGAGGTTTGCTTTAGTGGCTAGTAGCAAGCATATTGGCGGCCATTTTGAAAAAGGTTATTAACAAATCTGCTGCTTGTTACACTGTTATCATGTTATCACACATTTTTCAACTCTAGGTTTGCATACCTTACCATAATTAGCTATGGGCATCGCTCCTCTAGATGATTTGATACAGGTGGCCCAATCTTTGGACCAAGGCTGATGGCCCGAATGTTTACTTGTCCTTGTTTCGCTATCTGTCCAGATGAAATGCGGGGCCTGCGGTCTAATCGGCCACATGCGCACCAACAAGGAGTGCCCCAGCTATGCCAAGCTGAAGGAGAACCTCCCCTCAGTCGCCGTGGCAATGACGGAGGAGCAGGAGGAGGCGGAGGAGAGGAAGCTGGAGGACGATGAGCTGGTCAAGACGGAAGGGACCAAAGTCATCCTGGCCAAGAGCATCCTTGAGCAGTCAGTGGCTTTTTTTCTATCCATATTGTGGCCTGTTCCAACAAAACCCGGACAAAGTCGCACAATGTGTTTTATTTTATTATACTTGTGAAGTCATTTTAAAGTGGATTTTACCATTTTGAGGTTTTTGTTTTTTCCGAATCACAAACTATTAATCTACAATCCCCCCTAATTTGGACATAAACCGTCACACAGAAGTGTGTTTTTTTTAGATTTTGTGAAACAACTGTGTATAGAAATAATACGCTTTTCTGAACTTCAAAGCTGTTTGGCTCATAATTAGGTTATCAGGGTGTTATTACTGTAAAATCCTTCTCCCCGGGGAGATACACTGTAGTTTAAGCTGAGAACCTAGAGAATTTCGAAAAAAGCAAAATAAAAAAAAAAGAAATTGTGAACTTTGTCCGGGTTTCTTTGGAGCAGGCCACATATTGTGGGCTTTGTGTAGTTATAGGCCCTGCACCCGATCTCCTGATAGTAATTGTGACTTACGATGCATCTGTTGTGTCCCTGCATTGCGTCTCTACAGTGCACTGCAATTTAATGTTAACCTTACAATGGGAAATTCTTGTCACACAGGGAATTTATTTTCAGTGTTAATAAGTGTGAAAAACATTTCCCACATTGGGAAATCGTTATCACACTTTTTCACCAAATTTTTGTAGATTTTTTTTTCAACGAGTATCCTGGTCCTGTGGTCTTTTTTTATCGGGTACCTGATCCCCAAACTACTCGTAAATGCACGCCCATAGTAGAAAATGCATCAATCTACATACATGAATTAGCCGAGAATATTACATATTAAGTTTTAAATGCAAACTTGTTTTTCTGTAAAACTGCATCATACGTCCACCATTTTAATTACATTTCAATAACTTTTTGAGAGGACAACTCATAACTATTTTGTCTAACCTACACAATTATATTCCCCCCCCCCCCTCCCAAAGTGCTGAGACCGTCAAACGCAAGTCACTGGTGCTACGTTTCCCCAAGGAGAACTTGCCTCCCAAGAAGAAAAGACGTGCAGAATCCAACCACCCCCTGGACTACCTCAAGGTGAACATTTTTGTATTTCATTTGATTATTTTCTTCACAATGACAGCATGCCAGAAGAAATAATTTCACAAGAAGTTTAGAGTGATTAATATTTGTACATCAAGTAAGATTTTGATAAACACTAATTTGGTTGGGTACTTTTTGGATAGTTCAAAAAATTAAATCTATACTGTTCCTTTAAAGCTAAAGTATATTTTTTGCAGTTATCCAACCAAAAGTGACCAACCAAAATACTGTTGAAATGTTTACTTGTTGTAAAGATATTAACCAGTTCGCGCCGGGATTATTTTAACATCGCTGAGCCGAGGGGCGGGATTATTTTTAACGAAGCTGGATCCGAAGCGGGTTTAGGCTGATAGTGCCGGGAAGCACACCCACGCATTTCCGGCCTTGCTCGCTGCTGACATACATTTCCGAACTTGAACTTGGCGTGTTTATGCGTCATCCGTTTTGAATTTGGGGACATTTTTGCGTTTATATACGTCATCCGGTGCGAACTGGTTAACCCTAACCCCCTAGGCCCTCTTTGCTAGAAACCATCCTCAATCCTCCAAAATCCCTATATTACTAGTATATACAAATTGGATTCATCCTCAATCTTCCAAAATCATCGGTTATTTCTTGCATTTGTTCAGTGGAGGGGTGACCACTGCCTCAATCTTCCAAAATCCTCATTCAATCAATGCTCTGGGTTGAGTCGGTGCCAATGACATTTAGAAGCAGTGTGGGTGGTATTGAGCATAATGAAGGGTTGCATTGTGCATGTCTGAACATAAAAGGCCAAGTTTGATCAAGGACTATAGTTAACTATAGTTTGACTAACTCTGATTGAACTCAGGCTAGTCGACGATGGTTGGACTAGTCTAGTCGACTATTCACGACCAGCCTACCGCGGTTGGTCGCATCGATGGTAACCAGTAGCTGCTTTAATAGCACAGTGAGATTAGGGAATAATCATCATTGTAGTCAATATTAACGGAATCTATCAATAGTTCGACTAGAGTCGTTCGCACTTCAACTTCAGTGCGCATGCCCTAATGACGTCACAAACTAACCACTACTAGTTAACTATAGTTCCTTGATCGAACTTGGTCATTAATGCTGGGTACAACCTATTACCTTGACCCATTGCATCCTCTAAAATCAACTGTCACCTTTTGCTATTCATGTGGAGTGTCGTGGTCGGGCGGTTAAGAACTCGGTTTTCTGTTCCGCAGAGCGTGGGTTCGAGTCCCGGTGTCGACACGTGTGTCCTTAAGCAAGGCAATTAAACCACTATTGCTTCGTCCTTCGGATGGGACGTAAAGCTGTAGGTCCCGTGCGTTGTGTAATGCACGTAAAAGAACCCAGTAACACTCTTCGCTAAGAGAATAGGCAACTAGATAGATGGCGCTTTACAAATGCATGATCATCATCATCCTCAATCCTCAAAAATTCTCCAAAACTGCAATGGATTTTGGAAGAATGAGGAGGGGTTAGGGTTGATGACTTTAAACTCCCTGTGTAAAAACTCTGTCTGGCATGCTGTCAATTTGAAGAAAATAACAAAAGAATGTAGTTTTTCTAAAGATTCTTTTAGGCCTGTTTCAGACGTCGCACTTATGCTTTGTGGAATACAATTAAACTTGAATTTTTGTATTCGACACGGGACAAGCATGATGTTTGAAACCAATTTGGATCGGCAAATTAATTTTTGCTCAGCAGAAGAATTAAGCTCAACAGGGTCTGCCGTGCTTAATCAATTTGGCACTGCAGGAGCACGGCGCGGTTTCAAACGTCATGATACTGCCGTGTCGAATACAATTCCAATTCGAGGTTGGCCCCAATATCGTTCATAATTAGGAATGCGCATTGCTCACAGCCTGTATACAAGTAAAGAAAACCAGCAAACAAAATTTGGTTTTCTTTGCCACGCTTTGTGTTGTGTTGATCCGCCTGAGAGCTCCGTGCACAAGTACCCTCTCAACGACCAGAAAGGGAGAGTCTGGGGAGTCACTATCATTCAAGTCGACTGGACTTTTGAAAATAATTTGACTTCCGTTCTAACGTCGTGCTTAATTCAGTTGTAATCGACACGGTAGAAGCGCGATGTCTGAAACAGGCTTTACATGTTTGATAATAGAGTAGACACTTTTAAGTAAGAACGGTGTACAATTTTCGTAAAATTTATAAACCAGCTCTACAAAAAAAGGTATTAAGTCGCGCTGTGCATTATCATGTAATGGCCAATCAACATTGAGAGGGTAAAGCATTTTATCAAAATGTGATTTTCATTTTTTGTCATGAATGACATCCAGTTTCAGGTTTCATTCAAAGAATTGTTGATTTTGTTGAATAAAGTGGAAAAAAACCAGCAATTTTGTGTGCATCGTTCTGTTCTCCGACAACAGAGCCCGCTATTTAAGCCCGTTTTTTCAGTTGTGTAATTTGAACTCCATGGAAGTAATCAATTTGTAAACATGTCATATATCCAGAGTGGAAGGGTCTATGGAGCTCTATTATATACCAAATAAGAGGTTACGTTGTGGGTTTTCCGACCATTTATGTAACTCAATTTCACTTATTTGCGACATAATACCCCTAGTATAGTGGGCTACAAATGATGGGTTTGAACCTAAACATAAACCATTTGAATCAACAAAAGAAGTCGGAGAACACTGTGATTACTGTGGTCCAGTGGTTGCAGTGTTTGACTCCTGTACGATGGTACGTGGGTTCGAACTCTGGCAGGGAACATGGTGCTTATGTTCTTGGGCAAGACAGTTTGCTAAAATTGCCTCTCTCCACCCAGAGAGGTATATAATAGAGTAATGGGTACCTGTGAAGGTAGAGACCACATGCACTGATCTTGAGCTGCAGAAATGGTCTCGTTCCTGGTGAACCGGTATAATAATTGTAAAGCGCTTTAAAACACTACATTGCAGAGGTATAAAGCACTTTATAAGCACCAACATTGTTATTATTGTTACGTCATTGTTTTTTCCATTTCCATTGAGATGCCTCTTAATGGAAGCTTACGGTAGTTTTTAGGAGTTTTAAGTTGAGCCCGGCAATTTCAACAGGTTATATACAAATCCTCTTTATATTTGTCAACGTGTTACTGTAGAGACCCAACCAATCCCACAATCGCCGGCGTACGGACCCAGTGGTGACCCTCAGCATCATGTTCGAGGCTATCCTGAATGAGATGAGAGACATCCCTTACGTGAGTACCAAACTCCTTTTGGACGTCATTCCGTGTCAGATCACTTGATTTTGACCCTCACAGACTGAAATGATATTTGTAAGGCGTTCTAGCAAAATGAGACGGAACTGGGCAGAGGTTGAAACGAGAATACGTCCATGTATTAGAAACGAGGATACGATTCTCCTCACAATGCTGTCTGTTGCACTTCAATCTCACATTCCATTGACAAGTTATGGCTAGTTAATTTTAT
Organism: Crossaster papposus; assembly: GCA_037893245.1. NCBI lineage: Eukaryota > Metazoa > Echinodermata > Asteroidea > Velatida > Solasteridae > Crossaster > Crossaster papposus. The sequence goes on from JBAIAA010000246.1 coordinate 2,222,330, forward strand.
AACACTTCACTCACAGAATCTGTGTCTTGATTGGCCGAGAGCGCGTCACGTGTCACTTGCTATTTTTACTATTTTTTACTTGCGCTCCAAAAAGACTATATCACGCAGCCTCGTTCTGAAAAAGTACTATGCGCATAGCAACACACGTACAACCCAGACGTGTGTTTCGGTGCATTGCGTAAACATTGCTCTATCACCCTCGCACCCGTTCATCAAGGCAACGTATGACCGAGAGACGTATAATTCAGAGATTTTTTGTCATTACTATACTTTCAGGAAGCTTAAATTGTGCAGAATCTGTGAGTGAGGTGTTATAAAACAAATATTGACTGCTTTATTTCGCGGTATAGTAAAACTAGTCTCCCTCGGTGATCCATGTAGCATTCTATTTTCCCTCGGCTTCGCCTCGGGAAAATAGAATGCTCCATGGATCACCTCGTGAGGCTAGTTTTACTATACCACTCAAAGCAGTCAATATTTGTATACTATTTACCAAGTTAATTCAATTTTTCGGGACAATTACAGGATATCTAGCGCAATCATTTTGCTAGATGCCTGGAATTATTGTTTACTTTCAAATAAGTAAGTTATTTCCTAATAATTCAGTAGTAAAATTTTTTGATATCTGCAAATGGTGTATCCTACCTTTAAAGTTTTGAGCTTCGTATGAATCGTGAAAATCAACAGATCAATGAATGTTTTTTTCCTTGAAAAACTCTTTTCTTTCATGATTTCCATATTATTTCTTAAAAATGTGTGGTACACATATACAGGTATCAAAGATTACTAATATAAATAAATTAGAAAATCTAAAAATATCACCTCGTTTTTTGTTTGTCTCATTTTGCCAGAACACATCATATTTGTTGCTATAGTTGGCCTATTATGAGAAATCCTTAAAACTGATTTTTTTTTTTTTTTTTTTGGGGGGGGGGTAATTTTGCTCATTAGTTTTTGAGATACGGATCAGCGAACTTTATACTAATTAGCACGACCTCCAAACTTTAAACACTTCTAAAAAGTATAGCACCTAGAAGACCTAGTTGAACATGTACATCATTTTGAAGGTCTTTGAATGGGCTCCATTTATTTATTCATTTTTTTTACCCAGGGTGTGCCCAAACAGTTTAAAACTGGTTTTCATTGGGGCCCTGCATACATCATTAAATAAAATAACATAAAATAAAATAATATGTGACCTGTTCCAACGAAACCCGGACAAAGTCGACTTTTTAGTTTTTCAGATTTTGCTTTTTTCAAATTCTCTAGGTTCTCAGCTTTAAAATGATGTATCATTTACATATGTACCCCCACCCTATCTTCCCTGGGGTCTGGATTTAGTGATAAAACCCTGACGACCTAATTATGAGATAAACAGCTTTGAAGTTCCGAAAAGCGTATTATTTCTATACATAAATGTTTCACAAAATTGAAAAAAAAAACACTTCTGGTAGACGGATTTTGTTCAAATTTGAGGAGATTGTAGATTAATAGTGAGTGACTTAGGAAAACCTAAAACCTTAAAATGGTAAAATCCATCCCGAAATGACTTCAGGAGTACATTGTGACAAAACACATTGTGCGACTTCGTCCGGGTTTCGTTGGAACAGGTCACATAATGTACTATTATATAGTACATATTAATACAACAACATTTACACACAATTACAAACATAATATTTACAGTCGTACAGTCGTGGGTTGATTGCCTTGTTTCGCGAACAAATAACTGTAAGTTCATCAATTCAATCAAATTGTAGCATAAAGCGTAGAGAAAAAACACTTTGACCTTGAATTATAAAAATAGGTATGCTTTAAATTTCGAAATATTGTTTTAAAAGTAATAATGATGTTAGCAATATTCATACAAAACAAATGTTAACTAATTTAACCACGACTACCCCAATCAAACTCCAACTGTATTTTTTGCTAGGTTTGGTACCAAACATTAGCAACTTGTTGTTGGACTTTGTTTGACTCATCAGTACAAAAGGTCCAGGGAGACCCTGTTAAATTATGTGTGGTTCAGGGCAGAAAGGCATAAATGTGGGAGTTTGGGGGAATGCACAGGCATTTATTCGTGGGTGAGCTCAGGCTGGTCACAGCACAGTTCCTGGTCAACTGTAAGTGTGATGTGTACACCCTGTGTGTCCCCACCCAAACACAGCCCAACACACATAACCAATGGCCGGTCATTACAGCCCTGATCCTGAACACTGAACAAACCAATGACCCATCTGTGCCAAATCAATCAAACTACAGCAAGTTGGAATTGGCAGTGCTGTTCAGTTCAGTACTAGTAATTACTGAACCTGTGTGCAGTTGTTGAAGTTTGTCAGGTTTGGTATGCTTTCTAGTCCGAGAGCCTAGTGGGTTTGGAGGGTGAACTACTGAACCTGTGTGCAGTTGTTGAAGTTTGTTAGGTTTGGTATGCTTTCTAGTACGAGAGCCTAGGGGGTTAGGGTGAACTACTGAACCTGTGTGCAGTTGTTGAAGTTTGTTAGGTTTGGTATGCTTTCTAGTGCGAGAGCCTTGAGTGACCTTGTAATCGGCGATTAAAAATACACAACAACAAACAAACACGAATTCTTTTGGTACATTGCGTTATGGGGACAACCCATAGGGTTTGTGTGTAAACTGAAATCTGTCTAATCTCAAACTCAGAACACTCTAAAATTCAAAAAATTTCAGGATCACCCTAATTTGTCCTCTTCTTCATTTTCTTTCATTATACCCTAACCCAATTTTACCTTGTTCTACCTTTACTGAAGACCCAACGCACTATGGGGACTCGAAAATGTCCCCACTACTCGGTCTGTCTTTTCCAAACAAAAGAGCCTGTCCCCATAACTCGGCGGAGGCTCGTACAAACAAACAAACACACCCACACCCAGCTTGGAGAGTGTGGCCCAGGGGTTAGGGTTCGTGACTCATGATCAGAGGGTCAAGAGTTCGAATCCTGCTGCTGGCCATATGTGACCTGCTCCCACGAAATCAGAGTAAAGTTGACCTTTTGATATTTTGAGATATTGGTATTTCCAGATTCCTTGACTTCTTAGCTTTGAAATGATATATAATTTATTGGGTAGGGTATTTAAAAAAAATATATAATATTGAGCAAATCCAGCGGTCATTACACACATCAAATTAAGAATAGTTAAGAATTATTTTCGCTACATTTTACTTCTTGGGTACGCTTAGTAAAATCAAATTTAGATTTGTTCTGCCAACAAATACTTGGGAATTATATCATGCCAAAACCCCCAAAACGATTCTCCACTGTCAAATCGGCTATTTTCAATCATAACTTAATATACATGTAGCATAGCGCGACTTTACGCCATTTTCGTGGGAGCAGGTCAAGCCACTTCACTCCCACTTGCCTCTCTTCACCCATGATTATAAATGGGTACCGTCATTAGCTGGGAGTAACCTGCCCATCCAGGGGTTATAGATACATTCTCAGTCGTTTCATGTTACTGATACCGGAGATAAATGCCGGTCTGATGAGCAATATTGGCTGGGGACAGACTCTGTTACACCCAACTTCTGTCTGAGTATTATCCGTTGTTTAAACAGATTCCGTTTATTTTAGGTATAGCCAGGGACCATTAATGATCACTGAACATTTTCCCAGCAATGTATACATATAGAAAAAAAACCGGGGGAAGTTGGTGTCTCCCCTCTGAGTAAAGGTTTCAAAACATGAACCCTTCCTGTGGGACACTGAGCACATAGAAGGTGTTAACAAGATTTGATAGGGAAAGACATGCGGTATTAGTGTATGTGTGTGTGCATGTACATGTACATGTAATCTGTACATCTACGCGTGTTCCGGCACCACATAACGACCGAGGGGCGAGACACAAAGGAGAACAAAGGAAACAAAAGCCCCTCGGTCGGCGGTATAAATGGAAAAATTCGGTCCTCGATCGACGGTGCAAGCGCAAAGCAATGGGGATTGGGTATAACGTAGGAATAAAGGAAAACACAATATCGAGCCTCGATCGTTATGTGGTTCACGACTGTATGCTCTTGCACCACATAACGATCGAGGGTCGAGACATAAAAGAGCACAAAGGGAACAAAAGCCCCTCGGTCGACGGTATGAATGGCAAAATTTGGTCCTCTATCGTCGGGGCAAGCGCTAGGCAATGGGGTTTGGGTATAACATAGGAATAAAGGAAAACACAATATCGATCTTCGATCGTTATGTGGTTCACGACTGAGTGTACTCGTCAATGCTCTGAACTCTTTTGCATGGGTTTAAAATGAAGCAAAGAAAATTTAGGTTGGAACTTTTGGCCCAGGGGTTGAGGTTCATGACTCATGATCAGAGGGTCAAGGGTTCGAATCCAGCTGCTGGCCATATGTTGTGTCCTTGGGCAAGCCACTTGACCCCTTCATATAATTGCCTCTCTACCAAGCCTCAAATAAAAAAATAAAAACTATTCTTACTTAATGATTTCAACCCACCTGTGATTTTAACCCACCTGTGATTTTCCACCCACCTGTGATTTTCCACTTACCCACTTTCAATAATGACTTACCGGTATCATGATTTACATAATGTAGCTTCTATACCTGAGATCTTGCTGAAGAATTACCATTGGAATCACAACTATTTAGTTTACCCTCTTGGTAAAAACCCAACTTTTACTGGTCTGGTATTCAGGAGGTGGCAGGTTTGAGTCCAGCCTTGCCAATTTCTTTGTTCACTTTGAAATGTATGCAAATTTACTGGACCTAGTCAGTTTCCCTTAGTGGTTTATTTGTATTTCTTTTTAAGAAGAGGATACATCTGATATCAGGGGGCCATTGCACATATCTGGGATACCATAACTTTAGAGGGACGGGACAGATCAACTTCATTCTTGGTATGTACATGTAGGTTGGTCAAAGTTTAAGGTCATTATAGTTAAAACAATAGAAATGGTTTGGACGCCATCAGTTGACGACTCAACATACTGGTACAGGGTTCTAGCTAGGACCTTTTTAGTGCCGGGTAAATTATCAGATTGCGAAGCGTTGCAAGCACAGCGAGCATAGCTCTCACGGCCGGGGGTCTAGTTCATTTTTGTGAAAGTCTAGCTAAGTTAATAAAATAAATTACTACATGAATATGATTAACGTGACTTTGTATCTCATCTATTTCTTTTGTGCCCATAATTTGATTAAACATTTTTTTGCCGGGCGGCACAGCCAATTTGAACTCAAGAGCCAGGCGAAAATTTGCAGTGCCGGGCGGTACCGCCCGGCGCCGCCCACCGTGGCTAGAACCCTGTACTGGTATTAACTTCATACTTGGTATGTGGGTTGGGCTTGGTGTCCTCTAGGGGTGCACCAGCCTAATTCAAGTCCCATTGAAAACAGTGTAAAATCAACAATGTTCACGACCAAGTTTCATGCACACCGACATCACTGGGGTTTCTCAAACAACAATCAGATTATTGTCTTGGTCTTTATCTTTCCATTTCTTTTCAATTTTTAGTAGGTTAGCCAATTACATGTTTTAATATTCACACTAAAAGAAACTCACCTCCCGAAAAGTGATACTTCCCGAGCCTGCAAGCAGCCAGTTAACAAATGGCATCCCTCCACGTTCTAGGGCAATTAGAACCCATTTTTCAACCGTAATTTTGTCAAGTCTGCCCTCAGATTGGAGCTCAAAAACCAGGGAGTTGATCCTATGCTATATTTACACAATCCCACCATTTCTTTCACCAAACGGCATCCTTTTTCAAAAGAAATTGTGGGGGCACATTTCATGCAAATGAGCTCGCGTAGAAATTCTCCTTTCAATTAGGGTGGTGCACCCCTAGATACCTACTGATTTTGGACCCCATAGGTCAAAGGCCGTCAAGGTCATTATGGGTAAAACAGTAGAAATGGTTTCATAACTTCATACTCATACTACCTTGAAAATGTATTTATTTTATCTGTCCATCAATAACACACAGACAAAAAGTGGGCAAAACAGGCCTCGATCTACCGGTACCAGTATGTACACGTATGTACTGGTTTTGTTCTCTTTAACCAGTTCGCGCCGGGATTATTTTAACATCGCCGAGCCGACGGGCGGGATTATTTTTAACGAAACTCGATCCGAAGCGTGTTCAGGCCTATAGTGCTGGGTAGCACACCCACGCATTTCCGGCCTTGCGCGCTGCTGACATATATTTCCGAACTTGAACTTGGCGTATATATTCGTCATCCGTTTTGAATTTTGGGAAATTTTTGCGTTTATATTCGTCATCCGGCGCGAACTGGTTAAAAGAAAAGCTGGTTCAAACATCGTTATCAACTGACAATTTACAAACTGTGACACCGGAGCTTTTCCAGCATGGATCTTTTGGGGTCAATGTTTTGTTTAAGAACTATTTTATTGGTGCATGTGTGACCCTACATTTGCAGATATCGAAAAAATTTACTACCAAATTATTAATAAATATCTGACTTATTTAAAAGTAAATATTGATTGTAGGTATCCGGCAAAATGATTGCGCTAGATATCCTGTAATTGTTGTGAAAAATTGAATTTTATGACGAAAAGAAAATCACGATCGCCGGATCAACTGGTGACAAAATTGTAAGCAAATTATTTATACATTGTTATTTTTATGGTTTATGTTGCAAATTTGGGATAACTTAGTGTTGGTGCAATTTTTTTTGAATCAAGGAGATTCGTTCACTGCAGTGCATACCTACTTGTAGAATTCAAAGTTATCCTCCAAATCGTTTTTATTTTGCACGTGCGCCGGTACATAATTGATACGCTCTTGCACTGCACCCAAAGCTTTTTTCCCCCGGTCGGTGTTTGGATAAGAGACAGATGTCCCCCAACCATCCGGGATAACAGGCCCACCCATCAATTGCTTCAATGACAAGTCACGTACAGTACAGTGCAATTGAAAGTTAACACTGCGGCCATGTTCACACAGCGTTTTAGCTAAAACGGTAGATCACCACGGGTTGTCGGTCGTAAAACTAAAACACCGAGCGTTCAGACACTGTTTTAAGTATAGCGAGTTTTAACTTCATAGCGTTTTATCTCTGTCTGGGGTCACGTAGAACTTCCGCTCATTTACATATTTCGCGTGCTACATAATTCGTGTGCACATCAAAACATTCCGTGTGGGATCACGGGTTGCCGGCGTACTTGCTATATCAGTGCATAATGCATGCATTCATCGCTTGGCTGCGCGCAAGTTGATCGGCCCCGTCCACTTCGTCGGTTGGAATCTACCGTTGCCTTAAACTTGTGTTTTAGTGCCTTCATTTTATTGCACACGCTTTCGGCATTTCTATTATGCCCCAGATCCTTTAGTTTCTTGGACAGTCGTTTGTAAATTTTGGAGTTTCTTGTAAGGGGATCATCAAGGGCCCTCTGCATGTCCTCCTCGGCCCACACCGCTACGAGAGCCTTAACTTCCACCCTCGACCAATTCGCACCGCGCGGTACTTTTGTTGATCCTTTCTCTACACCTTTTTCTAAACCCTTCTCTGCAGTTGATGTCGTCGGAGCATTGGCCATGATGGTAAACAGAATTGAAAGTACAGCTAGCGTTAATAATCGACGAAAATACACGAATAAACTAGATTATAACAACGCAACCGAAAGCAGTTTGAAACGTTGCAATGGCGGCTGTCGATGGCGTGGGTATGGTGCGAGTGGCGTGGCTACACAATAGCGCGCATAGCGTGCTTCCGGAGCGTGCATGTAAACAACCGCGCTTGTTTACACCAGAAGCGCGCCACAAAAAGAGCTTACGCAACACCAGGTCAACTGCGGCGGCTAAAACAGGTGTTTTAGCTAAAACGCTAAAAACCGTTCACACACCGTACTAAAAAGATAAAACGGTCAGAGTTTTAGCTAGACCCTCCCTCCGAGGTGTTTTAAATTTCCGTTTTAGCGGCGAGATAAAACCGATTCTGTTGAAACTAAAACCGTTAACACACCGTTCACACACCGTTTTAGCTAAAACTTTTAACCAAATCGAGTTCAACTAGTGTTTTAAGAGAATTTAAAACGGTGTGTGAACGCACCCTATAATTGGGAATTGGACATTTGGTGTAAAAGTGTTGAAAAGGTGAGAAAATTTCCCATGTGTGTGAAAAGGTGTGAAAAGGGTGTGAAAAAGTGTGGAAAAGTGTGAAAAAGTGTGAAAACGATTTCCCACTTTGTAAAAAGATGTGAAAATTGGTTTTCCACTTTGTGAAAAAGGTGTGAAAAATGGTTTCCCACTTGTGTGAAAAGGTGTGAAAATTGGTTTCCCACTTTGTGAAAAAGTGTAAAAATCGGTTTCCCACTTTGTGAAAAAGTGTAAAAATCGGTTTCCCACTTTGTGAAAAAGTGTGAAAAAAGTGAGTGTGACAAGATAAGATGTTCCCATTCTAAGGTTAACTTTTAAATGCACTTCATGTACTGTACCTTCATTCCTTCCACTGCAAAAAAGAAACATAGAGGACTAGAAAATCAGAAAAATCCTTGAAAATGAGCTTCCATTTTGACCCAGTTAGGGGGAAAACTCTTTTAATTTGGGAAAAGCAGCATAACAATTGGGGGAAAGCTCGGGGTTGGATTTTGACAGCGATTTAAAAAAAAAATTAGCTGCGTCCGGTAATTTTCCCACTATTGTTCCTTAGTCTTTTTTTAAATTCTTGAAAGGGTGCTTTTCAGCTGGGCTTGCAAATGTTTGTAGGTTTTATCGCATACAATTGTCCCCGGCCCTGTGTGTAGTTCCACGGATGCATATACATGTACACGCGCGTCAGAATTAATGGCAGGTAGCGGATGACTTGATATCACGCCCTAATTGCAGAAAGAACAAAAAATGCCCTAGGCAACAGAATGTCAGCAAAAACATTTAAATAGCGGTGCTAATAAAGTGTTGGCATCTTGTAGTTGTTGCATTATCAAAACAGGAATATTTTACTGAATACAGAACCCATTTTTGTTCAATGAAAAATAATCCCGTGCCTGGGTCCTGCTCGCGAGGTTGGTTTGCAAGGTAACGTGCATGATGGGCAAAAAGAAAAATGAATTTTCTATTAAATATTTGAAGCACAAACAAACAGGCTCCTAGTTTAACAAAAATTTGATTACCGGTAGTACTTTTTAGAAGAAAATGTGACTTTGTTAGCCATTTTACAATATAATTATAAGACATGAGCGAGTTTTTTTGTGCTACAATGTAAACTGCACTCATTTGATCATATTTCACAACCCTGGATTTTGTTTCCCGATCTAATCTCATCACCTCTCAAGCCGGTCGTGAAAAAAAATATATTATATTAAAATTGGAGGATTCAGGTCTGTTTAGGGTTCAGTCGAAACCAAATTGGCACAAAAATCACACTTGTGGGTAGACACATAAGGGAAACGTTGGCCTTCTTTGCCTCCTGGGGGATTAGAGGAAATTGTCTTTTTCCCAGGGACGGGTGCTTCTTGCTTGTTTGGCAGCTAGAGAGAGTAGACTAGCCCCATTTGCAGACAGGAAACTAATGTCGCCGCCAGGGGGCAAACTTGCTCAGGCGAAAAAGCACTTGGCAGACCCTGTCATTGCAGTCCAGAAAAGTAGGGGGGAAAGTTTTAACTCAGTACGTTTCACTTGTAACCCACAGCCATAAAGATAAATTCTGGTTCGTGTTTTGGCGCTTCTCAACCAAGAGCTGTTTCTGACATCATAACTTTGCCACGTGATTACGGCAGAACCAAGGTCGCTAAAACGCTCAACCAATAACCGACGGGCAAAACAATTCTTGGTTGCGCTCGCCAAAACACAACCCCGAATAGCCATTAAATATGAATGTTTATATAATTGTCATAACTAATTTTTCTAAAAAATCCTACTTTCCGAAAGTAGCCGAAATCAAGCGACATGATGTAGTGCAAATGATGAACCATGCTGCCTCGCTGGCCAGGAGTGCTGACACTCTTTTTAGATGACCGGCCAATCACTGATGATAAAACTAAAGCAGATATACACTAAATATAACTTTTATTGGCAAAAAGCTCAATCCATCAAATGAGCCAGCTTCTAACACGTGTTCTACAACAACCAAAAAACTCAACATCATCACCTTCTCAACAAAAGCTGTACTCAAATAACACTGTAACCTTGACACTCATAAAGCTTGTGGTTCTGATAACATCCTTCCAATTGTGCTTAAGGCTTCAGCTCCTGAATTGGCAGTTCCCTTGACACGCTTGTTCCGTAAGTCCCTTGACAGTGCATGGCACTGCCCCAACAGCCTGGAAGCATAGAAATGTAACACCCGTTCCCGAACCAGGCACATCAAGTGACCCTAAAATCTATAGACCGACAGCACTCCTTTCAGTTGTCTCCAAGGTCATGGGACGTGTAAATTAGGCTCTTCTGGCTCACTGCTGCGTAAATGAGATCCTACTCAATCTGCAGTTTGGTTTCCTTCTCAAAATATCTACTAATAATTATCTGCTCTTTATCACACAACAAATTCAGGATAACCTAGACAAAAGGTATGAGTCACGTCTCATCGCCCTAGACCTATCTGAAGCATTTGATCGGGTGTGGCACACAGGACTATACTCGCTAAATTAGAAAACTGTGGGATTACTGGTAAGCTTCTATCCTGGTTCAGGTTATTCCTGACCAACAGGTTTCAGCAAGTAATGGTTTGAGGTCAAGCTTCACGAAAAACACCCATTATGTCTGGAGTACCCCAGGGTAGTGTGCTTGGCCCCACTCTTTTTCTCATATACTTGTGACATCACCATAAACCTTGAAAACACAATGATAAGCTACGCAGATGACTGTACCTTACTCTCCACAACCAGGTCAGAGATTAGACTGTGCAGCATCACTTCAACGAGACCTCACTAAAGCTAGCATCATATCATATAGGCAGAGAAATTGAAACTTACATTCAATGCATTGAAAACCCAGTCTATCATCATATCACGATCAAGATCTATAGACCCACACCACCCTCGATTAACCTTCCTAGGGGTCAACTAAAAGATGTGGACTCGATCAAAATGTTGGGAGTTGCATTGGATACAAAACGTTCCTGGACTGACACGGCATATCGGTAACCTAGCCCTAGCCCTTGCCTCTAGCAGAAAACTAGGAATGATGCGGGAAAGCGGAACAGCAGAACTTCTGCAACCATCTACAAATCATTTATCAAACCAGATCTGGAATACTGCAGTCCAATTCAGTGAAACAGGGGCAAAATCAAATCTGGAGGTTCTTGACAGACTTAAAAACAAAGCCATAACTTCAATTCCACTGTATCTTCATACAGAGCTTGGTATTCAGCCTCTAAGTCATCGCAGGCAGGTTGTTGGTCTAACAGTTTTACAGCAAAACACGGTATTCTCCTTTGTTTCATCCACTTGATAGTCTCAAAAGTACCTCAACTTACAGCACGTCGCTCTACTAGGCAGTCATCTGCATCCCACCAATATACAGTTGTCCTTCCAAAGTCACAAACCTCACAACATCAGAGGTCCTTTACAACATCAGAGGTCCTTTACAACATCAGAGGTCCTTTACAACATCAGAGGTCATTTACAACATCAGAGGTCCTTTACAACATCAGAGGTCCTTTACAACATCAGAGGTCCTTTACAACATCAGAGGTCCTTTACAACATCAGAGGTCCTTTACAACATCAGAGGTCCTTTACAACATCAGAGGTCCTTCACAACATCAGAGGTCCTTTACAACATCAGAGGTCCTTTACAACATCAGAGGTCCTTTACAACATCAGAGGTCCTTTACAACATCAGAGGTCCTTTACAACATCAGAGGTCCTTTACAACATCAGAGGTCATTTACAACATCAGAGGTCCTTTACAACATCAGAGGTCATTTACAACATCAGAGGTCAATACATTAACTTATGCTAGACTTTGGAACTCGCTGCCTTCTTCTGCTGTTGTTGCCAAATCTAGCCAATCTTTTAAGAATATTGTTTATAATGTTTTCTTTAGTAAGCCATCTGCTCACAATTTATGAACTCTATAGCTGTATTTTTTTTCTACAAGCTTCTTGTTTCCTTCAGGGTCTTATAACAAATATAAAAAACACACAAATCCACCCATTTATGATAATTTAAGCAATTACCAATGGTGTATTCTACCTTTAATAGCTCCAGGGTCAACCTCGTCTTCTGGTAACATTTATACAAGTTTGGACTCACTAAGTGCCAAATAAGTTTGTTTTGGTGCAAAAAGGAAAACCTAGAGGGCCAACCTGCAAATGATTATCCTCCCTGATTTAATTTTTTCCTATTTGTGCAGAAAAACATAAAACAGGAAACAGCTACAGCACATGAAGCCTGGTATTCATTGGTTCCCTGCCGTTGCTTGCTTCACATTTTATTAGTGTACATGTATGTACCGGTACATCGATTGATGTACATGTACATGCATACCAGAGTAGAATAGCTGGCAATTTGCTGTTTGCCTTTTTTCTTTTTTTTTTGGGGGGGGGGTTTGTGTTTGTGGTAATTCCCTAAAGATTACCCAGGTAGTACTATGAGTTCTTGAATAATAGAAATGCAGTTTCACCCTTAAATCACCTTGAAATCTCCAGGAAATTTCACAATGTTTTAAGGGTGAAACTGCATCTACCGGTACCAACTGAGCTACATGTATCCTGCCCTACCGGTATGTTGCAATCTCCCAAATTGTCAGTATCTTTTAAACTAGGTGATTTGTTGTTATTAAAGGTAGTATACACCATTGGTAATTGCTTAAATTATCATGAATGGGTAGATTTGGGGGGTTGTATTTCATAGTAAATATCGTTTAACTGACTTTTCCGAAGTTTTACAATCATGAATGCCGAGAAAAGCACGAAAAACAGCGTTTGTTTTAAACCGGGGTCGAGCAGTTATTCTTATGTTATCTTTGTTTTATCGTGATCGCCATCCGGCGATCGCGGATTTTTCTTTATAAAATTCTATTTTTTTGAATAATTACAGGATATCCAGCGCAATCCTTTTGTGAATGCCTAGAATCATTATTTACTTTTAATTGAGTAAGATATTTGTTAATAATTCGGTAGTAAATATTTTTGATATCTGAAAATGGTGTATCCTACCTTTAAATATATGGGACAGTGTCATCTATGTAGATTGTCACTATAGTCAGGATTGTTTATGCATGTAGTTTCATTTAATTGTGCAAATGTGACTTGTTGCAAACTCAAACTGGTGTTCAACAGTATTTTCTAGGACTGCATTGAACCCGATTTGCGCGTTGGTCCAGTGGCCGAACAAGAGCACATTGCCTTACCCGCCATGGGCTGTACCTTTACTAGTTTCTGAATTGACCATTTGCGTGTTAAATTTGAATAATATCTTGTACGCTGACTTGTTCACACAGCTTGGCACAGTTCAACTTTAAATTCTCTAGACCAAAGACACTTGCTATACATCCAGGATTCTGTGCAAGCCTTACGCTAGCAACCCCCAGCTCTGGAATGGCCTGGTGTCTTTGTGCCATTCTCACCCATTGTGAACAATGTATTGGTGCTGAGCGTCTCTTACGTAAACTATGCAATGGCTTGCCCCAAATCACGTGATATAGCAAAAGCGTCTTTGGTCTGAAGAATTTAATTAAGTTAAACTGTGCCAAGCTATGTGAACATCTCAGATATTATTCAAATTTAACATGCAAACGGTCAATTGCTAGAACATGTATGTTAAGCATGGCACGCACACTGAATGCACCAACTCTACAGTCATGCTCCAACAGCATCATCCTCTTCAGACCCATTTTGCATCGGAATCATCCAAAAATTTGCATCAGAATCATCGGCAAAACCCTTGTAGGCCATAAATGCTGCTAAACCGTGTAGTGAATCTTGGGGAAATTGGACTTAATGTACCGCGGAGAACGACCGCACTCAGCCACATCTAACAAGTCCCGGGACATTTTTGGCATATTTGCCCTCATCATCAAGATCTACCGGTATAAACTATGGTACATGTAGCTTGGACCCATGGTTGTGTATTGACCGATTATGCCCTCTAGCCAAAAGAGCCCAATTAATGTTTTGTTTAGCTATTTCGGTGAATCTGCTGAAACAGCTCATGTTTTAGTGTTTATATTTCCCCCTTTCCCCCCTTCTATTTGAGACTATCTTCATAGGATTTGTACACACATTTCTTCCACCCATGATGTGCACTTCACACTTGGCATCCGCAGATGGTCCTGAACAAATTTTGTCATGACATCGTCAGGGGCCAATTGCATAAAACTTGCACACAAATTTGCTTAGCACAAACAAAATCTTGCTTAGTTAAAACAAGTTACCATCCAAAACTCCATGTGCTTTTCATGCTAAGTAAAAACCAGCTGAATACCAGTCACAAACAATAAACATTACCTGAAAAGTTGGTTCGTAACCCTATTTTTTGCAAAAGAAGATTGTTCATGCTCAGCAAATATTTGTGCTTACATGTTTTATAAAATTGGGCCCTGGTGTCAAGTTACATAACATTAAAGAGACACTTACTAACACATTAGGTTGGCTTCCTTTTAACCATATGTTTGAAATAGAATAAGTAATTAATCCAAAACATGATATTTTAGGGAGATTTCAGGAAATTCCGGTAGTACTCCTTTTAAAGGGGCAAATTTTGAAGCCATTTGCGAGGCATTCTGGAAAAATGAGACGGAACTGGGCAGAGGGCATATAGTGCAGAAAACTGCAAAATAATGAATAATGGGAGATGTTTAAAATTTCAAATTTATTGATAATTGTAATCTTTGGTATGCGTACTAACTGTATTCTGTTTAGAAATAGTATGGAAGTAGTGGAATAAATGTGTTTTTAAGGAAAAACAATTGGCATTTTTCCATATCACATGTACAAAACTTGAAACTTTAAAAGCCTTTTTCCCAACCTTTTACTTTTGCGACATGTTGATAAAGGCGAACTTTAAACACCTATATCTTGTTAACTGAATGTCCGATTGAAGAGCAAAAAAAAACATCATAGTGAGGAGATTTTTATCTTTTTTTATAACACCCGAGAACCCCCATTTCAACCTCGGCCCAGTTCCGTCTCATTTTGTCAGAACCCTTTGCATATTTGCTATACATGTACAACTACAGATTCAATTGGGTTGATATTAGGTATACACCTACCTGTAGTGGGATGTGTTTCAGATGAAAATGGATGTGACGTCATGACGTCAAGTTACATAACATTAACCAGTTCGCACTGGAGGACGTATTTACAAGCAAAGTTTTTCCCAGATTCAAAACGGATGACGCATAAACACGTCACGAGCAAGGCCAGAAAAGTCTGTCAGCAGCGCGCAAGGCCGGAAATGTCCATCAGCAGTGAGCAAGGCCGGAAATGCGTGGGTGTGCTACTCGGTACCATCGGCTTGAACCCGCCTCGGCTGAGTTTTGTTAAAAAATAATCCCGCCCCTCGGCTCGGTGTTGTTAAAATAATCCCGGCGCGAACTGGTTAAAGGGGTATATTTCGCTGGTTAGTTAAACGATATTTACTATAAAAAAACAACCCCCAAATCCACCCATTCATGATAATTCAATCAATTACCAATGGTGTATCCTACTTTTAATCGCCCCTCTTCTTGGCAACTTTAACCACTGCAAAGAAATTATCGGGGGGGGGGGGGGGGGGGGGAGGGGATAAAAGGGAAATGGCAGTCAACTTGCTTCCTGCCTCCCTTGGCAATCGCTCACTAAGCTCTCAGGAAATGTCAGCCAGTCTAGCCTAGCACGAATCGCGTTAGTCCATCTCCGCGCAAAGTGACGGGAGGAAATTGGCTACAACAATCTCGGTTGTTGACCAAGTGTTTGCTGTATTTTTTTATATCGGTCATCTCGGCCATGTATTGGATTTCATTACAATTGATCTGTTTTCTTCTGTTAGTACAATTAGTGGGGTGTTTGCACTTATAGCAAAGGTTACAACAAAATTAAATTAATTTGTTTTCCAAGGACACAGATGTTTGCCCTCGGTCAAGCGTTGCTTTTTTTTTTCTTTTTTTATCTGAGATTCAGTTTAACCCCAACCCCCTAGGCTCTTGTACTGGAGTACAAAACATACTGTACTGCAATTGAAAGTTGACACTATAGGAATGAGAATGGGAATTTTGGTGGATAACTTAATAAACTTAATAAAAAGTTTGTACACATAAAACAGGAAAAGTTATTGTTTTTTAATGTTTGATTAAAGTGACAAAAAAGGGGAAAAAAGAAAGAGAAAAAAAAAAAAAAAAAAAACTTTAACAAAAACAAAAGCTGTTTCGGCTGAAATGCCAAAACAGCTAACTAAAAAGTCACCCCAACAAAAAGCACCCCAACAACCTGAAATGTATTGTAAGGCTGCTTTAAGACGGGGTACAATTTTGTATTATTAAAGTGTCTCATTCAAAAGTTAGTGTTTCACAAACAGCAATGGGAACAATTAAATCTATTTTCTGGTAATGTTTTTTTTGGGGAGGGAAACAGCACTGTTACTGTACATGTAATACAGTGATATACATACATGTACAGGCACAATTGTTTATGGTTTAAATCAAGGGTTTCTTTTGTTCCTCTCCACGATTTCCTTTGGTTGGTTTTGTACACGAATCTCAATCAAGGACGTCCTTGATTACACACCTAACCCCGATTCACGGCCAGGGATGTGTCCTCAATTTACACCTTAACCAAACCCCATCCATGTACACTACATCATACATTATTAAAAAAAATTATACAGTTTTAACTTACGTCAGTAAAAAAACAACATGTAAGTGCTCACATGTAGTACTGAAAATCGTGGGATGAAATCAAAACATGTGGGAAGGAATTTCATCAGTCTTTCTAACATATTTTTTAAGAAGCTTTCTTATTTTTTATTTTTTTTAAGTGCCAAATTGGTAAACACAGACAAACTTTTTCAAACTTTGTTTTTGGGTCAACAAAGTAATTTAATCCGACATGTTTTTGTTTGTTTTCAGACATGGTGTACATATAGCTTTAACTTAATATGCGAGAGCGTTATAGCAACAAATTATATCTCAGCATTAGCAGTGATACATGTAGGTACCGGTATACTCTTTCTGACTTCAAACATTTACAAAAACACCTCTTCAAGTTTTGATAAAAATTTGATTAAAATGCGTCAGTACCTAATGGTCTGATTTCAGATTGAAACTTACATGTCTTCTTAAAAAATAAAAAATAAAGTAAACTTTCGCATCAAATTCCGTCCGACATAATTTGGGGACTTTTGAAACATGCCGCTCGGAGCATGAAACTGGGCCTTTAGTGCCCAGGTGGTATACAGACCGTGACATCACGTGGGCATGACTCAGTCTCGCAGGGGGAAAAGGAAAGTGCGCACTGCTCTCCGCAGCCCTTCCTCTTTTTTCTCTCCAAAAACGGAACCAGTTCCCCTTTCACCCCCCCCCCCCCCCCCACCAGAGGGTGTTTTATATATAAATACACCTTCCCTTTCAAAAGGCCCCCAGAGGTCTACTAGGTTGTGGTCGGGTACGCGAGCTAGTCCACATCAGCAATCCTTGGGGTATATATATTAAAATTCCCTGAAGATCATTTTTCTGGGTAATGCCTCGTTGAGCTGCATTTTCTCACCCCAATTGTGACCGTTGTTGAGAAGTCGGACGTATTTAAGGAGAAGATGGTAAATGGTATTTTTTTTCTCTTTAAAGGGGAAGTGTTTTAGAGCTTGCTTTGCAGGGGTCTTTGCAATGCATTATTATTTCTTTTATTAGTGTCATCAATGATGTGGAGTGTCGTGGCCGAGCGGTTAAGAGCTGGGTTTTCTGTTCCGCAGAGCGTGAGTTCGAGTCCCGGTGTCGACGCGTGTGTCCTTAAGCAAGGCAATTAAACCACTATTGCTTCGTCCTTCGGATGGGACCTAAAGCTGGAGGTCCCGTGTGTTGTGTAATACACGTAAAAGAACCCAGTAACACTTATCGCTAGGAGGAGGGGCTTTGCCCCGGTGTTCCTGGCAGCGCCTCGAAATAGGCAACTAGATTGATGCGCTTTACAAATGCAGATTGGATTGGATTGGATGGAATGACATCATTTCGTTACTACATTGTATGTTCAAATTTGTTAGTGTGCATTGTTGCAATTGTTTTCATTTTCTTTTTTAGATGTGTGCCTTGTTAATATTTTTAACAGACTTTTACATAAATTGTATAGGGATTTTACAGATTGTCATGATCTCGAAAACCTTTGTTGCTAAAACTGTTGACGTTTGAACATTGAAACTTTTTTGTTAACCTTTTTAATTTAATAGGCCACACCATTTCACCAACCTGTGAATTCTCGTCACTTGAACGACTACTACAAGATAGTCCACAATGCCATGGACTTGCAGAAAATGCGAGAGGTATGTGACTTTTTGTCTCGTCTGAATGAAGTTCAGAAACTCAGCCACTGATCACTAAAGTTCAGCCACTGATATATGTTAGAAGAAAAGAAATCAGGTCAAAAATAACAAGTAGAATTCAAAAGTTCCTGAAATTGTTCTTAAACTGCCCGAGAATGCACATAAACATAAAATCCGTTTTAGTGTAGCCCCGTTTTTATTTTGAAAAATCTTCACAAATGGCATAAAAAGTAGCAACAAAGAAATTTGTAAAGTTTGTTATAAAGTTCCCATAATCTGGAACTAGTTCCGTAATTCGGAATCAGTTCCTGTAATCTGGAACCAGTTCCCGTAATCTGGAACCAGTTCCCGTAATCTGGAACCAGTTTCCGTAATCTGGAACCAGTTTCCGTAATCTGGAACCAGTTCCCGTAATCTGGAACCAGTTCTCGTAATCTGGAACCAGTTTCCGTAATCTAGAATCAGTTCTCAACATCCGCGGCTGGGTACTCAGAAACACAGTTCTGATATACAGCCTCCATTTGTCTCAAAAAAATTAAGAGTTTGGCTGACTATAGAAATGTGAAATCTGTTTTGGTTTTCCATGTGGCCCAGTTTACATTTCCACAAATCTCCACAAATTGACCTAATATTTGAGAACGAACATGTTATTTTGTCGATCAAAATGTGTTATTTTTTGACCTGTCACGCTTTTCTTCTCTCCGTTAGAATTTGCGGGCCCGGAAGTACCAGTCTCGGGACGAGTTTAAGGGCGACGTGCAGCAGATTGTTGAGAACAGCGCCCTCTATAACGGCGACAACAGCCCCATGACCATGGTGGCGCGTAACATGCTGCTGTTGTGCCAAAAGCGATTTGATGAGGTAACAAACAAAAATGGGGATTTTGTTTAGTGTTAACTAAAATGTGACCTTTTTCTTTTTGGATTCTGCAGAACAAGAGATTTTTAATGGTACAAAATTACATTTTAGATGTACCGGTACTGAGTTCAGTAACAAAAATACAGACTGATGTCGCAAAAAAGAAGTTGTAAAATAGAATTTTGAGAATTGTTTTGGTTAAATACAAGTTAAATAAAAGTTAAATAAAAGTAAAATGAAAGTTAAATGAAAGTTAAATGAAAGTTTTGAATACAAGTTGAATACCAGTTGAATACCAGTTGAATACCAGTTGAATACAAGTTGAATGACAGTTGAATGACAGTTGAATGACAGTTGAATGACAGTTGAATGACAGTTGAATGACAGTTGAATGACAGTTGAATGACAGTTGAATGACAGTTGAATGACAGTTGAATGACAGTTGAATGACAGTTGAATGACAGTTGAATGACAGTTGAATGACAGTTGAATGACAGTTGAATGACAGTTGAATGACAGTTGAATGACAGTTGAATGACAGTTGAATGACAGTTGAATGACAGTTGAATGACAGTTGAATGACAGTTGAATGACAGTTGAATGACAGTTGAATGACAGTTGAATGACAGTTGAATGACAGTTGAATGACTGTTGAATGACTGTTGAATGGCAGTTGAATGACAGTTGAATGACAGTTGAATGACTGTTGAATGACTGTTGAATGGCAGTTGAATGACAGTTGAATGACAGTTGAATGGCAGTTGAATGACAGTTGAATGACAGTTGAATGACAGTTGAATGACAGTTGAACGACAGTTGAACGACAGTTGAACGACAGTTGAACGACAGTTGAACGACAGTTTAACGACAGTTTAACGACAGTTTAACGACAGTTTAACGACAGTTTAACAACAGTTTAACAAAAAACAAGTTACAACCAAATCGCACCTACTGTATGCTTTTGTAACTAAAGTCTCAAAGTTACCCTGTTCATCAGGCCATCAGACCAGTTTTGGGCAACAACCCAAGATCAGTATAATCTGGCTTCTACCCCCGCAGGTTTCCATTTATAGAGTGGCAATTGTGGTAAAACGTCTTGCCCCAAAACACAACACCCTATATGCCCAGGACTCAAATTCACACACTATAGCACATAAGGTGAATGCCGTATTTCCATTTGACCATGATTTTTGTTTTCAAATGTTGCAGAAAGATGAGAAGTTTTCCCGCATAGAGAAAGCCATCAACCCACTGCTGGACGACGATGATCAGGTGGCCTTCTCCTTCATCTTAGACAACATCATCGCGGCTATGAAGGCCGTGCCTGAGGTAAGAACTGTTAGACAATCGGCTTAATTTAAAGGGGCACTTTTTGAAAGTGCTCGCTGGAGCGAAAAGTGGTACCACGATATGTGATAATAGTCGCAGATTTTCAACAAGGGTTATTCAGGGTCAAATCAACACAACTTTTCACTCTAATTGAAGTGAAGTTCATGAGGTGTTCTCGCAAAATGAGAAAAAACTGAAATGAGATTGAAATGAGAGTTTTCAAGCATTAAGAAAGAGAATAAAGTTTTCCTTACAATACCGGTATTGTTTGTTGTGCTTCAATCGAACATTCCGTTCATATGCTAATGACTCGCGCCATTGACTCGCGCCATTGACTCGCGCCATTGACTCGCGCCATTGACTCGCGCCATTGACTCGCGCCATTGACTCGCGCCATTGACTCGCGCCATTGACTCGCGCCATTGACTCGCGCCATTGACTCGCGCCATTGACTCGCGCCATTGACTCGCGCCATTGACTCGCGCCATAACAACTCTGTTCATAAGTCTGAGGCTAAGCAAAGGTAGTGGTGGTACTGTACTGCTCAACACCTTGGGACCGAGATTGTCCAAATTTGTTTTGAGAATTTTGATTCTACTGTTCTCTTTTTGTTTTTAACCGGGGCTGCTTGACAACCTGGTACTACCATACTTTGTACTTGCACTTTTATTTCTTCTTCTTTACCTGCCCTCTCTCCCTCAAAGTCTTGGCCCTTCCACCAGCCGGTCAACCCCAAGCAGGTCAGGGACTACTACAAGATCATCACCAAACCCATGGACCTGGAAACAATGCGCAAGAACACGCAGAAGCACGTGTACAACAGCCGGGAACAGTTTCTGGAGGACGTGGAGCTCATGGTTAAGAACTGTGCCGCTTACAATGGTAAGAGTCCGGAAGATAGACTTTATTTAGAAGTTTGATCGCTACATGTACATGATTTTGCACCCTAAATTTACAAAAACTAGACACGTTTCAACTCGAGCAACATTTACAATTTTGAAATGGGTGACGTCACTAGGAGCAAGTTTTTGTGGTGCAAATTGGCAAAAGCTGGCAAATGTTCAAGTCTCAAAACGCATATTTTTAGAAGCTACTGAGTTGAAAAAGTGTTACCAAATGAGTACCTCTTTGTTTATTGTTTATTTTCAAGACGTATTTTTGTGTAAATTGAGTCTGTGCTCGCTAATAACCCCTTCAGTGTATTCTGGTTCGAAACTCTACCAGACACAGCAACATACACCACTGGTCAAAATGACTAGCCTCCCCAGTGCAGCAATATCAAAGGCCAAACTGGCTCAGAATCTGTGGTCGCCCAACACAGCACGATCCATCTACATGTATAGCAGCGGTTCTTAACCTGGGGGTTGTTTGGGGTTTTCCAGGGGTCATAAATAACCCGTGATTTTGCCTATTGTTCATGCATTCCGTTACATTCTCATCACCTTTCTCTCATGTCTTATTTTACTTCACAATTTCAGCCATCCCATTGAGTCGAGTATTGGCAGACGTGTTTTAATAATCCGGGCCGTTTTTTTCTTCAATTTTTTGTTTTTGGGGTCACGGTACTGACCAAGATTGTCTGATGGGGTCGTGGGGCCAAAAAGATTAAGAACCGCTGATCTACATGTATGGCATTGTTCAATGGGGCACTAGCTCTCAATAGTCTTGGACTTGGCTGTTTATGCACTACTGGTGTTGACATCTACTCTTCAACCCGACTCACTGTACTTTGTCTGACAGGGTTAGGGTTAATGTTTGTACATGTAAATGCAATAGTCTAGCACTTCCCATACCCTCAAAAAGAAATTCTGTCTCAGCCGGGAGAAAGTTTGGATGAATCGTCTTCGGACTATTCAACCACATGGGCTTAACATCCAACTAGGAAATGATTAACTTCTATTTTTTTCTTCTATTTGTCATCTGTTTCAGATTTATTCCTTGCCAGGATTTTGTTTTTGTTTTCCTAAACCCCCCCCCCCCCCCCCCTCCTCATTACTCCTATTTATATTTTTTGTTAGTTCTTCCCTTTGATCTCCACCCTGGACCCCATTTCCTTGTGATTTTCCCCCTTTTGTTTTTGTTCCTACCCTGTCTTTGATCCAACCCAAACTGACCTCACCCTTTAATCTCTCAGCCTAATCCTCCTTTTGTTGATTGTTCCTTTGGACTCTGTGCTTTTTCTTTTGTATTTCTTGATGTGATGTGCATCATGCTGTACATGTACATGTATGTTGTCCTATATGTTTGTTTCTTGTACACAGTCATTTAGTCTCTGAAGAAGATCTTGTTAAGATCGAAATATTAGGCCCTCTTAATTTATTCAATTTGTTTATGGTAGGTGATGAGAGCAACTTGACGGGGATATCTCACCGTGTCCTGGAGGTCTGTCAGGCCGAGCTGTCCTCTAACGAGGAGCACCTGGCCCAGCTGGAGAAGGACATCGCGCTGGCTAGGGAGAGCGCCCTGGAGGCTGCCGACACGGAGAGTCTGTCGGCTGCCCCCAACACGCCGTGCAGTCAGATGGCCAATGAGGACAGCATGACAGGTACGCATCACAGTGTGGAACTAGGGGCGGGCAGTGGTGTAACTAGCAGATTGAAAAGGGGGGGGGGGGGGGATAACCTGCTTGGCCCTATTAAAGCTCAGGCGCTTGCATTGGCAACGGTCGTTCGCACAATGAAGCTAATTCACTGTATCGATCTATTATGCCCAGAACTGGCTGTGAGGCAATTTCAGTACTTCCACATGTTGTTACAAAATGTTGCTGTGAATATTAAAAGGTAGGATACACCATTTGCAGATATCGAAAAAACTTAATACCGAATTATTAAGAAATATCTTACTTATTTGAAAGTAAATAATGATTGTAGACATTCAGAAAAATGATTGCGCTAGATATCCTGTAATTGTTCCGAAACGGACGGCGATTGCAAAAAAACAACATAAGCCCAACTGCCCAACGCCGGTTGAAAATAAACGTTGATTTTCTTGATTTTTTTCAACATCCATGATCGTAAAACTGCGGACAGGTCAGTTAAACGATATTTACTATAAAATACAACCTCGCAAATCCACCCATTCCTGATAATTTAATCAATTACTAATGGTGTATCCTACCTATAAATTCTCAAGACTAAAGACACATGATTCAGGGCAAGCTCTGGCATTGTTACGCAAGAGACGCTCAGCACCAATACATTGTTCACAATGGGTTTATAGAATGGCACAAAGACACTAGACCAGTCCGGAGCTGGGGGTAGCTAGCGTAAGGCTTGCCCAGAATCACGTCATATAGTAACAATGTTGTTAGTCTGGAGAGTTCAAAGTTAAAATGTGCCAAGTTTTTTTGAGCAAGTCAGTGTACCAGGTGTTATTCAAATTTAACTTGCAAATGGCTTATTGCGTATGTTGCCCATGTGTGTGTGTGTAGGTTTTGAGGATGACGATGACGTGCAGGGCAATGAGCTGGAGGAGGGGGAGTTTGTGGACATCGAGGGAGACGAAGTCGATAAAGTAAGTTGACACTCAGTGGGCAGTAAACCGCGCTCACGCAAACCGCGCTCACGCAAACCGCGCTCACGCAAACCGCGCTCACGCAAACCAAGTTCACGCAAACCACGCTCACGCAATCTTATCCGAGACTTGAGTTTTGTTGTGATCATTTTGCAGAAGTCTGGCTTTGAGCCCATCCAAGATGCCGAGGACAGCATCCTGTTCAACGACCTCCAGATCACGCCGGACAACAGCGAAGACGAAGACGACGATGAAGACGAAGAAGAAGAGGAAGAAGGAGACAATCCTTTCCTGAACCAGCTCAGCGAGAGCGAGGAGTCGGAGAACGAGGACGGCGATGCGGCTAAAAACGAGGCAGGTAAAGACAACGAAAACAACGATGCAGAAAACTTGGAGGAGGATAACGTCGGCGAAGAAGAGGACGATGTTGGTGAGGATGCCGACGAGTCGTTTGAGGCGGAGTACGACATGAGCCGGCCCAACTCAGAGATGGCTGATGCCGAGCAGAGTGAGGAGGAGCTGGACGTGGAGGAAGGGAAGATGATCCAAGATGACGATGATGACGAGGACAGTGATGACGACTTTGTGGAAGTGGAGGACGAGGAAGAAGCCATGGACGAAGGATAAACAAATCTGATGATTTGGAGACAAGTTCAAGACTAAGAGCTGCTTCAGACTATGTGATGTTACGGCAAGTTTTCGCAGTGTAATACGCAAAACTTAAACACATTTGAACCCTGATAAATTTTTCAGCAAACGTTTCATGATGTGAAATATAAATTAAGCAAAAATTTACGTTGCACTTCTAAGTAGCTCAATGAGTTCAGTATGAAAAATTTTGCTTAAAGTCAATCAGAACACTTTAAGTACCGGTACCTGGTTCGATGGATACATTATTTTTATTTGTAATGACTTGTTCTCGGGTCAAAGTCTGTACACAATTTTTCTCGGTATATATGCATCATTCACAGAGCGCAAAACTTGACAAGGTTGTTTGTCAAAGCACTTTTCCTTAAATTTTGAACACTTTTGCTGCTTCCAACGATAAAAATGCACAAATGACAAAATGGTCTATTGTCTCTTTTAGTAGGTGAAGCCCAAATTCAAATAACCCAAAACAACTGCAACACCTTGTGTCGAGGACCGTATGAAGCTATATTAGAGACATGGTGAGAAAAAAATGGTCTCCCTTCTGCTAACGTGTACGTACGACTTGTATCTCGACTTGTACAATGTATCTCGTTCGTACGTCTTGTATATCGCATGTACGACTTGTATCTCGTACGTACGACTTGTACAGTGTATCTCATACGTACGACTTGTATATCGCATGTACGACTTGTATATCGCATGTACGACTTGTACAGTGTATCTCGTACGTACGACTTGTATATCGCATGTACGACTTGTATCTCGTACGTACGACTTGTATCTCGTACGTACGACTTGTACAATGTATCTCGTACGTACGACTTGTACAATGTATCTCGTACGTACGACTTGTACAATGTATCTCGTACGTACGACTTGTATCTCGTACGTACGACTTGTATATCGCACGTACGACTTGTATCTCGCACGTACGACTTGTATCTCGTACGTACAACTTGTATCTCGTACGTACGACTTGTATCTCGTACGTACGACTTGTATCTCGTACGTACGACTTGTACGACTTGTATCTCGTACGTACGACTTGTACGACTTGTATCTCGTACGTACGACTTGTACGACTTGTATCTCGTACGTACGACTTGTATCTCGTACGTACGACTTGTACGACTTGTATCTCGTACGTACGACTTGTACGACTTGTATCTCGTACGTACGACTTGTATATCGCATGTACGACTTGTATCTCGTACGTACGACTTGTACAATGTATCTCATACGTACGACTTGTACAATGTATCTCGTACGTACGACTTGTACAATGTATCTCGTACGTACGACTTGTATCTCGTACGTACGACTTGTATATCGCATGTACGACTTAGGAAGTCTAAGTCAAGTCATCTCATTTTAATCACCTTCTAATAAACAGTCGATAGTAGCCATGTACAAAGATGGCGTACAAACTTAATTATGCACCTGTTACTCAATGAGGAGTACTTCCGGTATAAGTTCTACGCACGACTTATATGTCGTACGTACGACTATGTACGTCTTATAAGTTGTATGTTCGAGTTAACTGAAGTAAAAGATAATTATTTTCACCATGTCCCTAATACAGCTCCGTAGGACCGTACCGCTAGAAAAGAACTTGCTTGTCACCCAGTTGCTTTAAGTGGGGCAGGGAAATAACGGGTGGAATTGCGGCATATGACATTTGGCACACGGTCAGAGTATGTCTATAGTATGGCTATAGAGTATGGCTATAGGGCCCTCACAGATTTGTCACTGTACATTAAAGGTGAAATGTCTTCGGGCCAAAACAGTTGAACCTCTCACATGACTTCCACAAGAAAGCACGCTTCTTGTGTTATTTATTTATTTATTTGTTAAAAGGTCAAATTGATGATGAATTTTTGACAACTTTGTATTAGTCAGGAAAAAACACACCTTAATATCTGAAATGTGGTTCATCGAACAGCCAAGTATATTAATCTGATTTTTAGATTTGGGCCGTGGAATCGATACTCCGGTGATCTGACTCATGGGTTGGGTTTAAAGTACGTGCGTGTTAAAAAAAAAAGGCTTCCCTATTTCTATTTTATTTGTTAAAAGTTCAAATTGATGATGGGGATTTTGGGGGAATTTTTGACAATTTTGAATTTGTCAGAAAAAAACCGTAATATCTGAAACGTGGTTCATCGAACAGCCAAGTATATTAATCTGATTTTTGGATTTGGGCCGTGGAATTGATACTCCGGTGGTCTGACTCATGGGTTGGGTTTGAAGTACGTGCGTGGTGAAAACAAAAAAAACTTTTCTATTTCTAACCTTGGTGGTGTGTTTGAGCAGTTTGTGTTGTTGTACATATTGTAAATTGTATAGGATGTCGGCCAGAAATCAAAGGAAGTTTCTTTGCAAGTAACTTAATCTATCGGTTGAGTATAAGTTTGAATGACGTATCATGAGTGTAAAACCAAGGCATGTAAAGTTTAAATATAATGACAAACAAAAACAGAAGGAAAGAAAACGAAGGTTGGTAATGTGGCTTTGCACATTTTATGAACATTTTCCAATTTTATTCCAATAACATTCAGTGATTGTGTTTTTAAATCAATGGGTCTTGAAAGAAAACAAACTTAAATTGAATAACAGTAACAAAGAAAGAGAAAACTGTACAGAGCTGTAGGTGTCAATAAAGTTTATGCTAAAAAAAACCAATTTAATGCCGTATGATATGCATTTATTTGTTTCTGCGAGTGAGTTAATAATTCATATGCATTGTGGACCTCCGAACAGTTGACGTCCACAGGATGCGGGAAGAGGTTACGGTTTGTGGACTTCGACAGGTCCACAGTCCGTTTTGCCCTCTCTGAAAACGAGCTTTAGAGGAGAAACGGGTTAGGGTTATTGCAGAAATAAATATGCCAAAGTTATTTTAACTCGTATCCTAAATTTATTTCATAATTATAGCTCTACAGAGATGTATCGAGCACTTTGGATTGTGATAGATGCCAAATTCATTGGATATATATATATATATATATAAAAGGTACGAAGAACAGCTGAGAGGCCCAGAATCAACATTTGAGGTTAAATTTGTTTTTGGGGAAGCGAGAAAAATTAGTATTTAGCCAACGGAAGACAAAGGAATGCCCACAGTACGTATAGAAGGTAAAGCTAATTGTACGTACACAATAAAATAACATTTTACGAGGGGCGATTGATAAGTTTGTGGTGTAGAAGGAGATAGTACAATATTTCACTGGACTTTTTATGGAACCAAGTGTGTGGTAAATTAGACAGATCAACAGTTCCAACTGACCCCCGACTTGGTTCCAGAAAAAGTCAACTAGAATGAAAACTAGTGGACCGAATCGGGTGATCTTGGTATCATTGTTTATCTACTAAGATTCCTCGTCTATCCAAAGTAGTGGGTATGTTTTTCTGGTTGGGGGGGTACTGAAAATAGGCCGTTCCGGCTTTTTAAAAGTTTCTTTGACCACCCTGTATGAACACAGAAGCAGTCATATATCAAGATTTTTGCAATTAGTTGAACAATTTGAAGTTCGAATTACATGAAAAATCACATCTTTTAAACAAAATACACGAAACCAAACTCATCATTTTTGTGTTGATATTTAGCATTAGCAATAAATAATGAATGCAAAGTTTTAAATTGTTTTTCACTTATAAGGGGAAGTACGAGTGCAGGTTTTTTTTCTCCAAAAAATTTGAAGAATTTAATTTTGATAAAAATGGGTTTCGATAAAATGTACAATTGTTGTCCTTGAAATTCGTTTAGTTTTAATTAAATTAGATGTCTGAGATTTACTGTCTATTCTTCTTCTTCTTATTTATTATTAATAATTCTTTCTGTTAATAAAACCAAGGATTCATCAAAAGTGCTCTAGGTACTGTAGCTAGCAAGCCTGAAGAAACCTGCAGAGAAAAGACAATGAGAAGAAGGTACAGTTTTAGAGGTGGGAGGAAAACCCCAGGGCCCGTATTCATAAACATTCTTAACTTAGTCATGAATAAACCCTAAGTATTATACTTAACTAGTCATGACACTTATGTTGGTATTCATAAAAGGCCTCAGTGTGACACCTAGCTGAGTATGATCCCTAAATTTAGGTATCATGCCTAACATTCAAGGTTAGTTGTTCCCAGGGTATGAAATAACATTTCAATTGTTAATTTGTCTATTTTTCTGTGGTTTGGCTGCTCGCCACCTGGTAGTGGTTGACTAATCTTACGTAACTCATTCCGGTGTGTTATGTTTTAAGCTGTAGCGGTTCGTACTGGGGCTTTCAGTGCGTTCCTTCAGTATGGCAGCGTCGGAGAAGTCCAAACGAAAGCCAAACTTCACGGAGGCGGAAAAGTTCCGCCTCTGTGAAGAGTTTGAAGGAGAGTTTAATGTCATCTGCGGAAAATCTAGTTCAACGTTGTCGAACCGAAAAAACACGAGGCGTGGCAGAGAATAACTGAGGCTATGAACAGACGCAATCCCACCGTCGTTAGGAGCGACTCCGATTATCTAAAAAAAGTGGCAAAACATGTGTTCCTCGATGAAAGACGACTACAGAAAATACAGGAAGGGATTATCAAAGACAGGTACATGTATACTAAATTTAACACGTCTATTCTGTTTAAATTAATCCATGTTCAGCAGTTAACAGTTACTTTTGGTCGAGGCAAAAGTGGGAGAAGGGCGCGAGTTACCTGTGTTATTACCCTCAATATTGTTGGTTGAGATACATGCACCATGTCAGCACCAGCCAGCTGAAATGACCCCGAGGCATAGAACCTTAGAGCAGCAAAGACCTTTAGCTCACAAGGGAGAGCAAAATTCCTCAATGTTCGAGGCCCTATTTCATCTCTAAGGGCATCAATTAACTGAAGAATTGTCTGCCTGTCAAGCCGGTAACGTTTATAGAGTTTCACGTCATCATACACATCTAATGGATGAACCCTATCTCGAAATACCCGTTCTCGACGGATTGCACGTCGTCTCATCAGTTCCTCATCAGTTCCTCATTTCGCACCGTGGACTTCAGCCAAATGAACGATTTTTTGTCGTACGGGTCTAACCTACTCAAAGTTAATACACCTCGGGAGGTGTCTTAGATATAGGGGTGATTTTAAGCATAATACTTAGGATAAGTTGTTTATTGAATACCACTTGTTCATGACACTTGGGATAAGTAGGTAGATAGGTATCACACTTTGACTTAAGTACGTTTATGAATACGGGCCCAGAAGACTATATCCTGTAGAAAACCCACGGAATTAATCAGGCAGGGACTGAAAACCCATTCCATTGGCCGAGGCCGGATTTGAACCCGGGTCATAGTGGTGGAAGGCGAGGAAAGAACCGCTACGCCAACCTGACTCCCCTATAATCAAATCTAGCACAAAAATGGGAAACTTCAGAATGGATTGAAGAAAAAAATGTTGAGGGATTTAAGGAAAGAAAACAAACCCCCCAAAATTGTAAATTTGGTTATGTTCAAATTTTGTGTACATTTTCGCTGTCAAATAAACGTGTATTATACATTTCTATATAGTAAAACTTTTAATGTGCTGATTTCAGAGAAATTACTCTTCCTGTAGCATTTTTGCTTTTTTAAAATTTATTTTTGCTTTTTAAAATTTATTATGAGCTTTATATGTTTGTTTCTTTCTTTCTTTAATACATGTACTTGTTTTTGTTTATATGCCAAATATGGTTGTTGTTTTTTTAAGAAAGCGAACCAACTCTACTCGATTTGAAATGTAAATATTCTGTCCGTCCTCTTTCAATATAATAAATGGAAATTACTGCACGAAGACTCTCTGTTTTAAGGAGATATTCTGCTGTTTTCCGCCGCCTGCTTTGTTTTAAAATTTAAAATTACACTTAATTTCTTAACTTAAAGGTAGGATACACCATTTGCAGATATCGAAAATATTTACTACCGAATTATTAATAAACATCTTACTCATTTGAAAGTAAATAATGATTCTAGGCATCCAGAAAAATGATTGCGCTAGATATCTTGTAATTATTCCGATAAATAGAATTTTATAAAGAAAAAATCGCGATCGCCGGACGGCGATCGCGAAAAACAAGAATAACATAATAACTGCTCGTCGCCGGTTGAAAACAAACGCTGTTTTTCGTGCTTTCGGCATCCATGATTGTAAAACTTCGGACAGGTCAGTTAAACGGTATTTACTATGAAATACAACCCCCAAATCTACGCATTAATGATAACTCAAACAATTACCAATGGTGTATCTATACCTTTAACCACAGGTTGAAAAACAATTCTGCACATCCTTGCCATTCGAAGTCCTATGATTGCGAAGGTTAATTGATAAGTTCGTGCCCAAGGTTAGAAAACAAATCGGGTTTAAGAAAATTAAACATTTACTTTTTCAACGTATAATTACAGTCAGTGGGGATATGGGGACATATGCACCATTGGGTGAAATCTTCTAATCTTTCTGGATCACAAATTCCACAAGTGGGGTCGTCGACATCAAAATAGGAAACAGATACGGCCTAATCACCCATCACATATCCGTCGCAGCGGTATTTGATCCATATGTTGGTCCGGTACGGAAACCCCGTTGGTAAAGAATATAATGTCGGGACCACAGAAAAACAACAGGAAAAATGTGTCGCCTTTGGTGCAACCGCGGGATGACCCTATTCAATTGACCCTTTCTTGCTAATAATGTTTTTACTGTCGTATATTATGTAGGCTAGTTGGTTGTGTGTTACACCCAATCAGGGGCCAATTTTATAAAAGGTGTAAGCACCAACATTTTGCTTAGCATGAACATTCTTCCTTGAAAAAACCCAGGGTTTCAAACAAAATTTCATGTTAATTGTTTGTGACTGGTATTCAGCTGGTTTTTGCTTTGAATTAAAAGCACGTAGAGTTTTGGCTGGTAACCTGTTTTTACTGAGCAAGACTTTGTTTGTGCTAAGCACATTTTTGTGCTTACATGTTTTCTGAAATTGGCCCTAGAGGTGTACTGCGCCAAATACCCGTTTAGCGGTTCGTATAGGACGTATAGGGTTGCTGAATGTAATGATTACAATGAGCTAACCATTATTGTGAGCCTGTTGACGTCCGACGATCGTCGTATTCGAACAAATTCTTACACTGCAAATATTGTGCAGTGCCCGTGCAAAATATCCAATTTGAAACATTCTTCCGTCATGTTGTTAATAATGTTTGATATTCCTTTCTGGTTGATGTTTTTTACACAAGAAGTTCCAGTAGTATAGCCCCTGTTTATCTTCAAAGTTTAGTTCAAGAGTACCAACCAGTTAGAAATCTGCGCTCTTCCCATAAATCTCTGTTGACTCCTCCAGTTACTAAAACTAAGTCCTATGGTTTCCCCTCCTTCCAGTCAGCTGCTGTTCAATTATGGGATAACCTACCAGATGTTGTCAAACAGACCGAGACAACAGAACTATTCAAAACCCGGGTCAAAACATATCTGTTAAATTTGAAATTATTGTTGATTTCATGACAGCGCATAGGGGACCTCACGGGGATATGCGCTATATGAAAATGGTTTATTTATTCGTCAACTGCCCATAATAATGTCAAAATAGGCTGTTCGTTTATTATTTTACAGAATTTCCTTTTTGTGCAATTTAATAATCAAAGGCTTTTATTTTACTGCACTGAAAACAATTGCCACCGTCTAATTACCTTCTCAGCAATTCTCCTCGAAAGGTCTGCGTAGAACCTTTAAGACCGGTTTATACTTCACGCGAAAGCGATTGCCATAAGAATTTGACGTCACAAAGCATTCGCTGTGAATATTCGCCCAAGTTGAAATGTGTTAAACTTCCCTAATTTCGCAGCGCCAAAGCTTGCTGTGACGTCACAAATTCGCGTTTGTGTTTGTTTTCGCGCCGAGTATGGACCGGCTTTTACACTGGTGTAGGTTTATATTATTTTGTTACGATACGAGTCATTATATTTGAGGGAAATCTTATTATCACATATTGTTACAAATTGGATGTTGTGGTCATGTATTTCAATCAGGAATTTTTCACCCAATGTATCGCCGAATTTGTTCATATTTTCTGCGAGATAGCCAATAATTGTCTGTAACACAAATAACTATAATATCGAATATCTGTTTGTTTGTTTTATTGTTTGTTTGTGTTGTTTTTTTTGTTTTTTTCGGGGGGACCACTCTGTTCTTTTGTTTTATTTTGCAATCCATTAAAACATAACTCGTATCAACAGTGAATAACCTCAGAAATGAGGATAGGACATAACGACAAACCTGTTAAGAAGCTGCCTCGCCAATTCCCCTGGCCCGTCAGTAAATTAAATCAGACTTTGTGGGCGTCGAAAATCGATTAGGAAATGTAAAATATCCTGTGATTTTGAGTGTATAATTTGCTACAGTGGTTTAGAGTAAAGACAGTCATTTGATCTCTGTGAATTTCAGGGGGATCGAGTAACAACACACGTCTTCAGAGAAAGGTTTTCTCATTAAATTGGCAGGCTTTTAATCGACCATACGTACATGTAAGACGGGGAACTAGCAGAGTTGTAATGACTCGAGTCAGTGACTCGACTCGAGTCAATTTTTTTTGGCGACTGGACTCGACTCGAGTCCCGATCAGGTAAAATTACTCGACTCGACTCGAGTTCTTCTTCAGAATGACCCCCTACGCGACACGAGAGAAGCCTAATAATACCCGAGTCCCTAAAATAAGAACAAATTTTGCGAAAACAAAAATGCAATGACTTAAGGCCGGTTTATACTCTGCGCGAAAGCGATTGCGATATGAATTTGACGTCACAAAGCATTCGCTGCGAACATTCGCCCAAGTTGAAATGTGTTAAACTTCCCCGATTTCGCAGCGCCAAAACTTGCTGTGACGTCACAAATTCGCGTTCGCGTTTGTTTTCGTGCCGAGTATGAACTGGCTTTTACACTGGTGTATGTTTATGTTCATGTAAGTTTATGTTCGCGAATAATTGTACATATACGTTACCTACATACGTACATGTACATATAATAGTGGTATAAATATACAGTGTGTCTTAAAAAAAATCAACAAAATATAACGAAATACCACACGTATAATGTAAAACTAACATCGATAATATAGATATGGTTTCAAAGATACTGGTTTCCACTTTAAAATGAGACATCAAACGTCCAAATCTGACAATGTTTGACAGGGTTATGAATAATTTCCCAAGAGTGCTCAAATTGACCATGGGACCAAGTTTTTTTATTTTGTTTGGATACTGTGCAAGTGTAATATTTCCTAATAGTTTGGTAGTAAAATTTTCGATATCTGCAAATGGTGTATCCTACCTTTAAGAGAGCCAAACTACAAGTATTGACATACGGTTTTAGGTTTACAGCCAAACCAGTCTTCACAATATCGTAGGCCTCTCTAGATTTTGGTGATCAACACTGGCGATGAATGACAATGGTATCGGAAACAGTCCAGTCGATTTGATTGGTTGCAATGATGATTAGCTGGTTCCCGGCCATAAACGGTGCGCTACTATACGAAGCGCGGCCAGGGTATCGCGTAATTTGATTGGTTGCAGCGGTGTACAGCTTGTTCCCCGACTAAATTGAGCGCTACTGCGAAGCGCGGCAAGGATACCAGACAATCTTCTGGTCTGAAAATGTATCGTTAATACATGGTTGTTATTTGCAGACTAGACAGAGACGAGAAGCAAGTCAGTGTTGGCGCGCAGCTGGATGCGTACATGATGTACATACCTCGATTGCCAGTGCAAAACGATAACACATCTGTCAAGCTAGTAATAACCACTCGGAATACAGAGAGGAAACCGGTCGCATCAAATTAGAGGAAACTTTGAGGAAACCAACGAGTATTGTGTTTGGTCACTCTCCGTGTGTCTGCAATACAAAGATAGACAGTTCCAGGTTGTACGAGATCATTAAAGGTAGGATACACCATTTGCAGATATCGAAACAATTTTACTACCGAGTTAATAAGAAAAGTCTTACTTATTTGATAAGTAAATAATGATTCTAGGCATCCAGGTATCGAACAAACCCTGGTTCGAGGCTGGCGTGCTGGGCATGGGCGCTGTGTGCCGTACAGAGACGGGTCAGACCATGGAGGAATACGAAGGAGCCTTCTTATTCCTCCATGATCAGACAAATCGGCTGTATACAGCGGCCACTCGCTCGTTCAGGGAACAAGCTTGATACTAACGATAGCCTTGGTCAAGGCTATCTCCTTGCTCTATGGTTGTACCATGGAGGAATAAGAGTATTCCTCCATGGTTGTACTGAGCACGCTATACCACACTGTGGCAGGTTTGTATGTTTGTTTTTACATACATTACGATAGAATCGGGTCACAATTCGAAAAAAGAAGTCCTACTATAGTATAGGCCCCGATTACATGGTGGGGGCCATGGTGCCAAGAAATTGCCGCTACTGTTTTCCCATTACAATGACGATAGACCTAGCCGAAGCCAGAACTCGATTACTATAGGCCTACAGCATAATACTGACGGGTCAGTTGCGGGTACGGGGTGGGAGATGACAACCTTCACGCGGTCCACCCTGTTTCCACTAATGTCATCAAACCGATGTATGCAGTAACACGTAAAAGGGATCGTATACGTTTGGTAATTTGAACCCACTGTTTGTTTCAATCCTATATTTATACCATAAAACTAAAATTTCATTTCAAAAGGTGGTAGCGATTTTGAGATATTGCCGAAAATCTGGAGCGGTTATGTCCACGCAGGAAGAATAATCTGCATTGGAGTACACAATCTGAGAAACGTCACTGCAGTAACGCTTCTTAGATTTACATTTGTTGGGATAAAAAGTGATATCTTGTTCCATAACCGCAGTACTTCGAAGTGAACAGTTTCTAAAAATGGATTATACTATCCAAAGCTGCTGTACTACTTACAAAGTAAGTTTTTATTTCCATTAATTTTTGGAGTAATTACCAAACGTATACGATCCCTTTAAGCTGCTTATCATCATACGGTGAAGAAGAATTTCTAGCCTCCACCTAGTTGTGGGGACAGGTTCTTTTGTTTGAAAAAAACCCAGACCGCAATAGTGAGGACGTTTTCGTCTTCAGTAAAGGTAGAACAAGATAAAATTGGGTTAGGGTATAATGAAAGAAAATGTACTATAAGAAGACAAATTAGGGTGATGTTGATTTCTTTTAGAATGTTATTGTAGAGTGTTCTGAGTTTGAGTTTAGAGAGATTTCTCTTAGCACACAAACCCTATGGATTGTCCCCGTAACGCAATGTACAAAAAGAATTGATGGAGTTGCGGGTACTAATTACTGTATAACGAGAATATACATCCCGAGTTTGGGAATTGAGATTAATGAGTTGACTAACTGCGCATGATTCGTAATTGTATAAACGCCTGTTTGTGTAAGCGGTCATCTCTGGTTTATACTGACATTTCGTCTTTCTCTCTAATGGTATATTTAAAGCCATTTTTACAGAATTGTATTCGAGTCCCTATAAGTCTATCACAAGTCCTTCAGGCTCAAGTCACATATGAAGCGCGATATGTGGCAGAGAAACCCCCCCCCCCCCCTCTTTTGTGTTGACCATTGTGTTCCCGGAATCTCAGGAATTCTTTTTAGGTTTCAAGGGGGGGGGGGGGTGGGTTAGGTGACAATAGTGTTGAGTGTGTATAATGTATAGGGATAAGAGGGGGTACCCCTCTGCCACATATCGTGCTGGGTATACAAAGTCAAGTCATTATAGTTATTCAAATGAACTGTTAACAAAAGTATTCATTTGTCATTGTTCAACCAGTTACTTGCGGATGGCTTTATGAAATGACTTGTGACTGGACTGGACTAGTAAAAGGACTTGCAGGGACTCGAATACAAATCTGCATTTAGTAGCAAATGGTGTTAAATTAACACCATAATTATTTTGGAAGTGGAAATGAAATGAAGTGAAATATGCATTTGTATATAGTAAAGAATAACCCCCGGTCATCGCCTCACGAATGCGTCAATATCGTCGTGATGTCTTCGAGGTTATAATGGTTTAGTTTAAGATGCTCATTTTGGCGCCTTTGGTAGGTCGTGTCTGAATGTACGGCCCCCAAAGACTTGTGTATAATTGGAAGCCGTATATATAGCCACGTTTTTGGACACGTGTCTAATACTGTACTACATGTAGCGGGATTACCCGGCGTTGCCCAGAAATGTCCAAAATGAAGAGAACAAAATCGGAAATGAGTAGCCTTTACATTTTCATGTCGTATTCGTCGCCAACGGGGAATTAGATTGGCGCAGCGGTTCTTTCCTCGTCTAAGACCCTGTTTCGAATCCTGCCTGGGCCAATATGTGGATTAGGTTATCTGATTTCGTCTGATTTCGTGGATTTCCTTGGGGTTTTCTTCCCACCTCTCAAACTGTAACTTCTTCACATTGTCTTCTCTCACGTATCCATACTGTAACTGGCGCTAGTAACTGGCGCTATAACACTGTTGGATGTTGAAATAAATAAATAAACAAACGCAAAGCGATTACAAAAACACGTACGCACGCGATATTTTTGTTCCATAGCACAAATTCGCTATGGGTGTACATGTATACTGCAGTACTTTTGAGTTGCAAGCCAGGCTTTAGGACATTATTTCAGAAGCCCTCGTTTACGATACTCTTAAAAGATTGGTCTTTACCACAGAGCTATATTAATTTAATATAGCTCTATGGTCTTTACCAATGTCTCCAAGCACTTCGTGTTTACTAGGCTTGCAGACCACGAAAGCATTTTTCTGCAAGCAGCTCAGGATCAGACCAAATACAGCCTCGCCACGGGTGGGCGCGTGTGCGTTTCTTCACTAACCCCAATTTCATAGAGCACAAAACTTGCTAAGCCCACAAATATGCTTAGCATGAACATTTGTTCTTGGCAAAAACAAGGTTACAGATCAAATGTTCACGTGATCTTTATTGTTTTTGATTGATAATCAGCTGGTTTTTTGCTGAGCATGAAAAACACGTAGAAATTGGGCTGATAACTTGTTTTTAAGGAGCAAGAATTGTTTGTGCTAAGCAATTTTTTGTGCTTAGCAGCTTCGTGAAATTGGCCCCAAATTGTTGTGCTTAGCAGCTCTATGAAATTGGCCCCTGGCCGTGAAGAATACGTAAACGACGCTCGATCACTCGCTATTTATATTCAGTGCGTATTTCGAAAACTGCACGCCTGAATGCAATGCGCTCTCGCGTTTGTGAACGTCGCGTCATGTACGACATTTTCCTTTCAAGACTGCGCAAAACCAGTACAATATGGATTTTGGAAGCCTCGTTTTTTCACCCCAAAACCCTGTATCTTACGTTGTAGGGGGACGATGGAGGTACGTATATATATATATCCTTGCTGAGCAACGCGACTTCGAAATATCATGTCTGAATGGGTTGATTCTACAAATTAACAATTAGAAAATGTTAAACATGGCGTCGCGGTTGAACACATCGACTGCAGTCCTAATTTAAATGTGCCAGATAATTCCAGGGGTTAAGATCGCGCAAGGCATGATTGGACAACACGGAGCAGCAAGATCGTAGCCATGGTAACGAGTTTGGACCACATAACGGTCTCTACTCTGAATGCAGGTATATAAACTTGAACTTTAAACTTTATTTCATCTCTTAATTACAAGTACACACACACAAATAATCACATAATAATTGACATTTGTAGCGATGTGGAATTTATTTAGAAAGCTGAGCTTGTAGGGTATGGATCCCGTATTTAACAATAATTAGGACATACACAGTATTTAGAACATAAACAACATAACAAAACAAACAATATGGATGGAAGGCAAACAATTAAGTCTCTAGATGAAAGTGGCGCAACAAGAAAAAACTCAAAAGTCAAAAGTTGGGTAGATAATTTACATTGAACTGATGTTGGTCACCAACAAAAGTAGTCAAAATTAATATATATAATAAAATAAACCAATATTCATTGTATGCCCATTTTATACTGCCACGATTAACTGGAGATAGATAATATTGTAGTAAAATATCCTGCCTAAGAACACAAACACCGCGTTCCCCGTGTAGCTCGAACCCCGTGGGAAGCGTGACCCAGACACAGTAACCGTTGGACCACGGCGCGCCGAGGTATCTTGTTTTGCGGTATAATGACTGTCGTTGACAATCAACGCTTGGCTAACTGCAATAACATGCAGCATTAGAGAAATTGGGTTTGAGTGATTGCCATCCCAAACCTACAGAGCTTTTGTGGAATTAATTACCCTATTAAAATGGAGAGTGCACTGTCACGTGGAACGCCAGGCAGACGCTAGCAGACCGTTAGGAATTTGCAGCAGAGGCCATTATTGACATTCTGCGTAAACGTTTAATGGGTCCTTCAGATTGGTGGTGTGGCAACCTCGTGCCCAGGGGCTACATTCAAACCGCGTAGACCTTTGGACGGCTGAAAGATGTTTAATGCGTTTGGATTCGATACGGCAATAGCAAATGGTATAGTTATTTCCTGGGAGACTTTGTTTTCAACTTAAGTTGAATTAGGGGCTGTTTTACCGTCATTGTAAAAGATTAAGTCATCTACACACAAAAACCAACAATACCTCTTTTTATGTTTTAACATAGTAGGCTATACCGATTATGCTGCAAATTGGATAGGTAAGTAAGACTAACCTTAATAATGGTGTATTCAGATCTCCCGCGCGAAAAGCATAGATTCTATGTACTGTACCCCGTAGACCGCATTAAAAAAACATAAATTTGAAGCATGATTAGGCGCCAGACTAATCCATACCTATAACTTTTCCTATTAAATATTAAACCCTCTCACGTGATCGGACACTCTCCTAATTCTGTGGGTAAAGATGCAGGTTGTGGGTTCAAGTCTGGCCTGAGACTACGGTGCGTGTGCCCTTTGGCAAGACACTTTGCCACTCATTGCTTCTCTCCACCCAGGAGTAAATGGGTACCTGTGAGGGCAGAGATAGTTATTGTCAGTGGTTGTTTTAACTGCTTTGCGCCGAAATGGCAGCATCGAGCTGCATACTCCCCAGGGAACTGAGATGGTATTTGGAATGTTTCATTGGCCCAGACCACGGGTAATAATAACGTGAAGCGCTTTTTGCTCAGTTAAAAACGTTATATGAAAATCCGTTGTTATCATTATTATCTCCACTTTTAAAGTATGCGTATTACTACCAATGAATCCAATCTGCTGCACCGGTACAAGCGGGAGGCGTATTTTTTTTCCAGCATAGTAAACGTCAGTTATAATAGAATGGGCGTCTCTGGCCCACGCGAAGTGGAAGATACTTTCTCTTAAATTTAACTCATCCCGACAACAAACTTAGAGATCAGAAACAGTCAGTAAAAAATAAGCACAGACTGAACTCGAACCCCACGATATAACCCAACCATTATTATCTGCTATAACTAAGCTAATGTGAGAGGTCGACAGAACGTCAGGTTGGCGTAGAGGTTCTTTCCTCGCCTTCCACCTCTGTGACCCGGGTTCGAACCCCACCTGACTCAGTCCCTGCCTGACTCAATGGGTTTACCCCAGGATATTCCTCTGTGGTTTTCCTCCCACCTCTGAAACTGTACCTTCTTCTTATTGTCTTCCCTCTGTAGGTTTTTTCAGGCTTACGAGCTACAGTGCCTATAGCGCTTTTGAGGGATCCTTGGTTTCATTATCAAAAAGGATTAATACTAATAAAATGCTTTAATGTATCTTTAGACGATGTGCCCTCTGTTTACATGTATGCCCGGTGGTATGCGCACGCATCGTATTTTGCATAAACGTTAGTTGAGGAGTGACGTCGCAGGTCAGATCGCCTTTGGATTATCAGAACGTTTAGGTAATTTCTTAACCAAATTTATGCAAAACATAATGCGCGCGCCTACCGCCAGGCTCGTTGTCTATACTCTGGTTCAATGTAACTAGTTGACTGAGCAATAACAATATATTTTATTATATAGATTAAAACTGCGGCAAACTGCTTATACTGGCTGGAATGACCTGAAATACAAATCAAATAGTTAAAAGGGCCTTATATTTTCATCTTAGGCTACATAACAAAAATTAATTGTTTCTCATCAGAACCCTTTTGGAAAAATGGTCCGTCAGGGCATTTTATATTTTATATTTTATAGAAAAAAAATGTCCATACACCCAAACAAATATGTACGTCAGAACTTGTTTTATTTGTTCACAGCATGAAGTATGGTATGCAAATGAGTCCATGGTCTCAGTATACAGCATATTACACAACAGCTTTAACACAAATATTTTATCTTTTTTTTCAAGAAACTGAGTTTATTTAATAAAAGGATTACAGCCGACCTCAAAAGAGAAACGCTTTGAAGTGCACCTACAGATCAGACCAAGTTTTCATTGTGACACCATGCATTAGAGATTATTGTATGGTCTTCACTAGACTTTCAAATGATATTACGATAGTTAGAATGCTTGTATAATCTACAAGTGTATATAATGTGGCTATATGACCATGAGCAACACAATGTTAACATTATTGGAGTAAAACGGTTAAAAAGAAGAAAACAGAACCAAGACCATATTTACAAAGCATCTGTAAACCATGTACCATTGTTTGCGGTATAAATTCATTCACTTGCTTTGTGAATGAGGTCCCTAAACTTTCAGCAGCAATATCACAATCTATCATATATTACATCACGGAAAGTATAGTTCTTCAACCTGTTCAATGTTTATGACTTCGGATTAAAGAATCTTGTCCTGACTATACAACTACAGGCGCGCTGGTTTCGTTCGTGCCCACCGCATATACATGTACATGTACATGTTGATGAACTGGGCAGCGGTGGTAAGCGCTGATGTGCATTCAGCTCTGATTGGATAATTTTTGTTGCGACCTGTGAACGTAGGTTACTACTTCCGTGGCTCAGCTGCGCGGCAACCATGTACGCTACCCAGAATGCCGTGCGTTTTCCTACACAGAAATCTATGAAGCTCGTCAGGCGTTTTCCAGCGCCCAGTTATAGTATGGGCGCCGCGGTGCGTTTATTTATTTAAGTCCATTTATTTTCCCATATAATTTTGAGCACCCCTGTTTTTTTAATAAAAGAGGCACACAGACACCGTTCTCACTACTAAAACTATACTCGGCTTCTCCGATCTCCTGTCCGTCGATTTAGATTTTCCCGGCTTGCTTCTGGCACATGACTTGTATGGCCACTAAAAACATTTCCT
Organism: Crossaster papposus; assembly: GCA_037893245.1. Lineage (NCBI taxonomy): Eukaryota > Metazoa > Echinodermata > Asteroidea > Velatida > Solasteridae > Crossaster > Crossaster papposus. The sequence goes on from JBAIAA010000246.1 coordinate 2,264,284, forward strand.
TGGCCCGCTGTACTTCGGTCAGGTTGCCGAACATCTCCAACGTGAGTTATTGTTATTGTTATTGCTTTCAACAGCGTGTTTTTACAGCATATACAAAATAAAAAAATTAAAAATCTCGGAATTTTCGGGCGTCCGGTACATTTATATTTTGTATATAAAATATAAAAAAATATCCACCCGGCACAAAAAATTCGCCCGGCCGCTGATGAGAAACAATCAATTTTTTTTATGTAGCCTTAACAAGATCTTTTTCAGAGACAAAATGGCTGTATACATTAAACAAACATATAAAGGGGGACATACAAGCATGATACATAACATGGTTGGGAGAAGAAATAAACACAGAAGAGGGATGCAGAAGTTGGGTGGAAGAACCAAAAAAGGAAGATTAGGTCAAGGAATGAAAGCGGTCTGAGTGGGTATATGACCAAATACAGACCAGGGGGGTTAAAACCTTTTAGTGTCATTGTTAAAACTACTGGATATAATCACGACGGGATGTAGAGACGCCTATTTAGCCTTTAACATCTTTGCCAACTAGACATACGCAAGCGGGAGAGAGCAGTTAGTTGGAGCGTCCTGCTAGATGCCATTTGGGACGAGGTTGGCGTCAGGCTGGCGTTCGGGTACTGTTATTCGCCGAAGTTATAGCATAGTCAGGATACAGCAGAATCTTTCCTGGAGACGGTAATTAATATACACATATGGACTGGCAATGAGGTCACTAGAGCACGTCTATTTCCCCGAGGGACTTTGAGTGACCAGAAGGGGGACCTATTTCCCGAGGAGGCCCGAGGGGGGACAGACGTGCTCTAGTGACCGAATCATGCCAGTTCATATAATGTGTTTTATGACACACATCGGTCCAAAATATGAAATAAGAAAAGAAACCGCCATTTTTCATATTAAGATGAGCCTATATTAGTTAACCTCACGTGACCGTGTTTCAGCCAACCAGAATACAGAACTTTAGCAAGAGGTGTGTTATAATGCAGTTTAGTCGTTTTGTGGGATGATGCGGCGGCCCATGAGAGGCAAGAAACAGGATCAGTTGAATAGTTAACGCCGTTTTAGCGTTATACACTAAACTGTTTATTTTCAGTGAGTCTCAATACGCAGCAACTTACCAATCAGAACCCACGAAATGTATATGTATACCCAAAAGTCGGTAAAATTGTGGAGTTGTGTCTAAAACGCACTTCCTGGACCGAAACGATTAATTACTTCAACGAATCTACGATAACATTTAGATTTTTGCAACCATAAGTGACAATTCGCATGAAATCTCTTTTCGTATTTAAATTTTGAAATTTAAATATCGAAGTTATTCATGATGACACCGTGACTTTATAGTGGCGGAAATAGCTAAAATATAAACAAACAAAAACGACAACTTTTAGTATCGGTATGTAGTGTATAAGTAGGCTAGGCATATTGTAGCATAGTTGAAATATTAAATTATATTTTAAACGGAGATTTGGCAGTGGCGATCGGACGACGGTTTTCCCCGTGTGGTTCCCAGCTGACGTTCGTCCTCGCAAGAACATCGGCATTGCATTACGGTGTTTCATGTCTCCTCCTTAATGGGTATTTTCTTTTCCCCTCACCCCCGTCGAGGTCGTGTACAAGGACTTAAAGAATTCTGGATATCGAGAAGACAGTCTACTATATCATTTACACTTGCCCGGTACCAAAATACATATTTTGAAGCCTTTTGGGCGGCACAGTGTGACCCCTCTTAACCCAATGCGGACACGAAGGCTTGTAATTGGTCTTTGATCAAGACTGACTTGATCCACTTTCTATCAACAAGACTATCCATAATTGTCACTGCTACTTAGGAACTTTCCGAGCATACCTCACGCGCGTGTATTTGGCACAGATTAGGTTTGAAGGTTCTCCTGGATAAGACAGCAATAAGATATCGACTGGACAAATCTATTTTGTCAGTTTATAAAGTTGCAAATAGCCGGTTTTCATGCAACCTCACAAACTCATCAAGATGATTTTGTCACATGGCGCTACCGCATCTTAGCTCGAATACAGTACTCGTTCGGTATGCTCGGAATTTCATGGGTTGCGATGCCGAAGTTTTCAAATACGATTCATCTTGTTACATGTGATTCGTAATAAATAATAATAATACTGGATTGTATATGGCCCACATATCTGCCAGAACTGGTACACAAGGCGCTGTGTCATTCTTATCTCTGCTCGTTGGGCCCATGAAACATTCCAACTACCATCTTAGCCCCCTGGGGAGTATACAGCTCAATGCTGCTGTTTCGGCTCAAAGCAGCTAATAACAACCTTAGCCTGGTTGTCTTGGATCATTGAATTCGTGGTCTGCGGGTAGTTCTTCAGGTTGGGGGTTCGAGTACGGCCTTGGCTAGGACACTTCCCCACATAATATGGGTAGAGGCATTATTCTCTATTCTCTATTTGATTTATCGGGAAACATCAACAAATACACAGACCAAAATTACAAAGAATATTATTGCGTTGCTGTGGACTAGTTACCCATCCCAACCCTGTGCTGTGAAGAGATCAGATTGTCTTGTTTCAGTGTGAAGGGCTGGTTCTTCCAAACTTTTCTCTGTAGCCCACATCTCGAGTGGCATTTGGCATTGTGATGGGCATTTAGCATAAATAACAAAAAATCTTATTCAGGATGATGGAGTAGGTTCGGGCCAGAAATTAATATGGCACGAAAATAATTTCACAATTCAGTGAGTGTGGAATGATATTAATTGAAGCCGGCTGTCGTGTCAGTCACAGAGCGAGTCTTGCGCTTGAACTAGGTTTCGTGATAAACTATAGTTCTACAGACACACCACCAACTATTATACGTCACCTGTCATCAATGTCGCCATAGTCACATGTCATGACAGTCACCATCGTTATTATCTGCAACACTATCGCAATTTAATAAACTGTATTGTCAGTATTAAAACCAAGCCATATAATCTCTCTGGATTTGTAGGATTATGCGGTAAACTATTTTTTTTGAAGCATTACACAATGACAGTCATTTGTAATTAAAGGGATCGTATATGTTTGGTAAATTACTCCAAAAATTAATGGCAATAAAAACTTAGTTGGTAAGAAGTACAGCAGCTTTGGATAGTATAATGCATTTTTTGAAACTTTTCACTTCGAAGTACTGCGGTTATGGAAAAAGATATCACTTTTTATCCCAACAAATTTGAATCTGAGAAGCGTTACTGCAGTGACGTTTCTCAGAGTGTGTATTCCAATGCAGATTATTCTTTCTGCGTGGACATAACCGCTCCAGATTTTCGGCAATATCTCAAAATGGCTACCCCCTTTTGAAATTATTTTTTTACAGGTTAGTTTTATGGTATATATCTATAACTATATAGGATTGAAACAAACAGTGGGTTCCAATTACCAAACGTATACGATCCCTTTAATGTTGTCACAGTCGTGTATCATTATGTCAACCACGAAACTAATTCATTTCTGTGGGTGGGTTGTGTTGGTATCCAAATGACCAGTCATTGTCCACATATTCCACTCCGAGTTCTTGAATAATAGAAATGCAGTTCCACCCTTAAATCACCTTGAAATCTCCGTAAAAATTAATTCCTTCTGGCATGCTATCATTTTGAAGAAAAAAAGTTAAACAAAAGTCTTAAAGTTTTTATTGAGTAGTTTGTTCAAAATTGAAATCTTATAAGATTCTATAGAATAGAATATTAGGATATAAGAATATATTATTTATATTATAGGATATTCTATAGAATATTATTAAGTATTACAGCGTTCACAGAGTTAAAACTTGGTCAGGTTAGTTGTAAAAAGTAGGATACACCATTTGTAGATATCAAAAATGTTACTACCGAATTATTAGAAAATATCTTACTTATTTGAAAGTAAATAATGATTGTAGGCATCCAGAAAAATGATTGCGCTAGATATCCTGTAATTGTTCCGAAAAATTGAATTTTCTAATCGGCGATCACAAAAAACACACAAGAACGCCACAAGAACAACTGCCCGACGCCGGTTGAAAACGAACGCCGTTTTTCTGGCTCTTCTCAGCAACCATGATTGTTAAACTTCGGACAGGTCAGTTAAACGACATTTACTATATAATAAAACCCCCCCCAAAAAAAAATCCACCCATTCCTGATAATTAAAACAATTACCAAATTTTGGATTCTAGATGCTCTGTGGTCCAATCTGAGTTGATTTCTGGCCACTTTCCTTTGAGATTACGTAATACATATACATCGATACTACCTAATTTCCGGAGTTTGGGTATTTTTTTTTAATGAGATATATTTTGCTCAGCAGTCCAGCAGCCACTGTAAGCTGTCCCTTTAAGCTGTGTACTTCTTGTTGTGTCGATACCTTTGGGTCTTGCGGCCTTGCCATGCTAGGCTACCGCGCTCAGTAATAACAGTAGTGCCATATGAACATTGGACCCCGTTGCGATAAAAAGTGGTCTTTAAATCTTATTATTTTAGACTACACCCTCGCACACAATGCAACAAAATGTGCCAATATTTTTTTAGAGTACCAGTTTACACAACACCGGCCCTAACATCCCTTCCAGTATCAAGCATTTAAGAAACATTGACATTATAGTCAGGTTCATAATGTACAATGTACATATTGAAAGTTTCTTTTACTTTTTTTTTGTAGATTCGCTAAACTATACATTTTTGGAAACGTTAGGATATACTCAACAGGAAAACCAATGTTTACATTTGTTTTTAGGTTCTTTTGAAAAAAAATTGTTGACACATGAAAAGTCATTGAGTGTCACATTAAAGGTCATTTTGTTTCAATGCCCTATATCTCTGGAAGTATAAGTCCGATTGGGTTCCAACTTGGTATGCAGGTATGGCGGGATGTGTTAAAGATATAAATTGAAGTGACATCATGATGACGTCATCGTGTGATTTGTTATGATTTTGTTTCATTTTTGGACCTTTAAGCCATATCTCATCAACAGAACATAATAAATTCAAAATTCTTTTTGTAATATGTTTATTGGGTCTTTTATGCACACAATTGTGAAAAATGTGTGACATCATTATGACGTCATCAAAATGCTATTCAAAAATCCAAGATGGCCGCCATAAAGAACCTAGGAGCAAATGTAAACATTGGTTTTCATGTTAAGTATATCCTAACGTTTCCAAAAATGTATAGTTTAACAAATCTACACAAACATTGAACGAAAATACATCAGAAACCTGACTATTATCTGCAAACCATGGCATTAATAATTCCAGAAAATTATGCACATGGAACACCAGAGCAATTTTATAACTATCATTCGAGTGACACATCACAGTCATCATCATCATCATCATCATCATCATCAACACCGTCTTCTTACTTTGAACTTCGCAGCAGTGTGACCCTAAGCAACCCAGGGACGCACCTGCTCCTTCGATGACCGATCACCCGTGGAAGACATCTCTTCCAACTGCCCCCTGAGGCTACGGAACACATCTGGTTGGATGCCTCGGACTCGACTTCGCACTTGCCTAACGAGCGCAGCCCGATGCCCCCGTTGCGCCCGGGTTACCCTTCTGCATTCCACGTCTCACCACGCCGAACTTCTCGTAATATTACCTTTTTTGCCTTGGTTTATAGGGCAAGACAATTATGCCCTAGTCGTTTTGGCGTAATAAACCCGATCTTGCAAAACGCCAGCATTAGCCATCTGTCGAAATCAATAATTACAGGTCTGTTTATTTTTTGCATCGTTGGTCTGAGATGAGCTGGAAATTCTTAGCGTCCGTGTTGAGGGGGTAGTTTTGGTGTCCAGTAAATCACCGTGGGTAGTTAGGGGTCGTCATTGGTCGTCGTGGTTGTCATGGGTCGTCATGGGTCGTCATGGGTCGTCATGGGTCGTCACGGGTCTTCATGGGTCGTCACGGGTCGTCATGAGTCGTCATGGGTCGTCATGGGTCGAGGGGAGTCACGGGGAGTCATGGGGAGTCATGGGGAGTCACGGGGAGTCATGGAGAGTCAAGTGAAGTCATTGGGAATTATGGGGAGTCATGGGGAGTCATGGGGTGTCAAGGGAAGTCATGGGGAATTATGGGGAGTCATGGGGAGTCATGGGGAGTCATGGGGAGTCATGGGGAATCATGGGGAGTCATGGGGAGTCATGGGGAGTCATGGGGAGTCATGGGGAGTCATGGGGAGTCATGGAGAGTCATGGGGAGTCATGGGGAGTCATGGGGAGTCGTGGGGAGTCATGGGGAGTCATGGGGAGTCATGGGGAGTCATGGGGAGTCATGTGGAGTCATGTGGAGTCAGGTTGGCGCAGCGGTTCTTTTTTCGCCTTCCACCGCTGTGACACGGGTTCGAATCCCGCCTGAGCCAAAATGCCCGATTCCGTAAGTTTTCAGTCCCTGCCTGATTCCGTGGGTTTTTAATCTCTGCCTGATTCCGTGGGTTTTTTGTCTCTGCCTGATTCCGTGGGTTTTTCCACCTCTAAAACGATCATTTCTTCACATTGTCTACATGTTACCGGGACCCATGGCCATGCATGGGAGGTTAGCGAATTCCACTGAATGGGCTACCCAGTTAAAATAAGAAATGAATAAATAATTTAATAAATAATGTGGTGAGGTATGGCGTGGAATACCATTCGGTTTTCCTTTCTGAAATATTATTTCATATCTCGACAGATTATTTTTCTCGTCAATTATGTTTGAGGGAAGTACACAGTCATACAGACATTCCAGCCTGTGTTTTACTTCAGTATATACGTTAAACATTTCGGATACAAGTCGAGTGGTTCGTTGAGTTACCTGTACGCTAATAATGCGGCAACGCGCGCGACGAAGTCGTCAAGTATAGATCGCCCTCACTTGACTGAACGGTAGTGTAGGCTTTGACGTTGGCTCGATGTCAAGGCACTCGACGAAATTTACATGAAAGGTCATCCAACCTTGTCCATTGGAAACGATTATGATTTATTGAAGAAAAACAATTTAACTGGCTAGTGGCAACTAAGTTTAAATTCCGTTGAAATCAGCGCCCCCCCCCCCCCCCCTTAAAAACGTTTATCAATGCTTTTGACTTGTAATTGTTGTATGCCCTCCAACATGCTTTACCTTTTAACTTCGATTCACTCTTTCTCGATATTGCATCGCTGTTGCACCAGAATGAAATGATAACGGGCCACGGGGCCAGCAATGTCTATTCTTGCACTGCCCGTCGTATTCAGGTTGACCTATTTAAGCTAGATACCTATAGAAACACCTGATCCATAAAGGCTCTTATAGTATACAATTCGTCTTCTTGTTTCCCGTTTAAATCCAATATTTGACGCAGAGAGATTCTGCGGCAGGAAATACTCCGCTCAGAGGTAAGTAAGTAAGTATGCATGAACACACATTTCCTGTGATTGGCGTTTTTCTATCAGTGTGCAAATCACTCCTTTCAGTTGCATCTTTCACTAAAGCTTAAAGTTTTAGCGAAGCCGGTGGTCGATTTGCACGTTAAATGCGTTGGCGCTGATAATGATGCGTTCTTTCTACAGTATCGATACTAGACCGCCCGGAGCGCTAAAGTATTTTGACTGCATGAAAAGGTCTACTAAGGCCGGGAGGAGGTCAGGAAAGGGCGGGCCAGGGGCAGGTCTGGTAAGGTCCTGAGAGGTCGGTGAACTTGGTCGAGGTGTGGCTGACTATTTTGAACTGCATGTCCATAACAATCGGGGGTGATCGGGAATAAATAGCGGTCGTGCAATGGACGTCTTAATAATAATAATAATAATAATAATAATAAATAACCGAAAATTGTACATTTGGGAGACATCTCCATAATGACGTGCACAAATTTTTTCTTTCTTTACTATAACCCGTTTTTACCTAGAGCTTTTTCCACGAAATTTTATATTTATGCATTTTGGACTCTGCTATATCGATCTGGACTGTTAAATGTTAAAAAATGTATCTCCTTCTTGTAGTTGGAACGTTAGGGAGACCTCGAAATGTCTCCCTAATGACACTGGTCTCCGTAATGCTGTTAAACTTACGCAAATTGGTCTCCTAAAGGGTACCTATTCCAAATATGTAAATTATAATAATAATAATAATATATAATAATAATAATAATAATAAATGGTCGGACAAATCTGGGACGCCCAATATAGCTTTGCTCTTGACATCTTTGTAAAATACCTAAAATAGTAATTGTGCACCTCTCGAAATTGGGAGTTGGGATAATTATACGGCAAGACGGAAGCCGGTCTTGTAGGCTACAGGTCGTGCAGACGTCATAGAAAAACGGGCTAGTCGTTATAAGATTGGGAGTAGGTTGGGAATAGGTAGGGAAAGGACTTAAATTAAGTCTTGATTAATTCCTGTGAAGGTACCAATGTTCACCCGAAGCCGCTAAACATTTGAAGATGAAGAGAAAACGGCTAAGTACTTAAGGGAAATCGGGATCGCAGAGTCGTCCCCTGTGGACTCCACCGTGTGATAATTCGATTTTTGCAAAGCACGGAGTTGGATAATTATTGCCCACAGGCCTTGATTGCTCAACCTTTAATTTGCGTCACATACTTCGACGACGGTCCCGGTTTCATATGAAAATCAGATTCCTGTAAAAATCGGACTCCTTTCCACAGCTTTCCACAGCTACGTACTTGTATTTTATTCAACAACATACTCAGTTATCGTCACATTTTAACCAAATTCAAGTTAATTACTGATTCACCCAGATATACAATTCATCTTAGTTACTATCCGATTTTAGGTTTTTTATGTATAAAATAAATGCGATTCTTTGAGTTTTTGCAATGAAAGGACTTAGGGTGACCTATTTTGCAGTAAGAGCACTCAATGGGTTTTAACAATCAGACACATTTATTTCTTGCAAAATTCCAAGTGAGTTGGGGTAGGATGGGTGGAAGCGCAAGTTGGGGAGGGGAATAGGCCACAGGGGTGCATGGCGACGTAACCAAAGGCAACCCCTACCCCCAATTGCGCCACTCTAAAACGGTATTCGGCGAAGCAAAACAAATACTAAATGTTTTGGTATTATAGGGTCATCTCTTCTTTTGCCATTTTATATTGATTTAAAGGTGAAAACATTGTTAGTATCCTTTCTCAAAGAATACATTTTCGCTTAGGTGTCGGAAGTACGTGCCTTTTACATAAACTGTGCATCTTTTTAGTTTTTAAGTAATTATTCTACTATTTTATCAAGGTTAATTTTGGTTGGTCTCAACATGCCACTAACATTTTTCTGTTAAACAAAAAAGCTGGGTCCTCGTCAATTCTTACTGGTGAATTATTATCTTAACCTCTTGAATTATCTATCGCTTGATGCTTTTCAGTGCAAACATATTAATTATCTTACGTATATTTTTTTGCTTTAAGTTCCTGCTCTATAGAATGCCTTGTCACTGCAACGATGCAGACGATTCGCGCCCTTCAACACAAATATTCCGGCCCATTAGTCCGTCGCGGCAACGCCGATTGCCCGTGACAGGACCCAAAACGAGGATGACAAGACAGATCCAACTCATCTACGCTTTAAGTGATTCTTTCTTCATTACTCTTTCTTCTCTCTCCAGAGACGACTCATGTTTTGGCGCGCAAATTATTCGCGGCTGGATTGCGTTCATTGCAAGCATTCCTCGAACTGCGCTACAGTGTATTCATTATTACGCGAGTGTTAAACATTGATCTTGTCAAATTGCAATATAAATCCGATTACGTGGGGCGACGGGGATTATTCTCTTGATGCTTACATGTAGAGCCGAGCAATGATGTTGGTGGCATTTGACCTCGAGTCGATCTGTGAGTGACCGGAGAGCGCTTTTTCCAGAGGGCGCTTTTGGTTGCAATTCGTTGATTGGACGGTGATCATATAATGGGCGGTTTTATTGCGAGCAGGAGCACGCGGTTCAACACAGACTTTCGTGCGTGTGGGACCCGTGTGACTTCAATGCGGTAAAAACGTCTGCGGTGACGATGCGAAGAAGTCGGACATGGACCGCGTCGCTTGCGGTGTTTAACTTGAGACACATGAGATTAATAATCGGTTACTTGGTAAGCGACATTCAAGAAACTCGTCTTAGCCAGAGAGCATATGGACGGTCCACTTGATCTCTGAATACACTTGCACTGAATTTGTAACACGTAAAGAGTCAGACTGGACGCTGTTGCACTGAATATAAACAGGTATCTCCACATTGTCGCTTTAAACTAACTGCAGTGTTATTTTATGGGTGTATTTATACAGGAAAAAGGAACAGGATCTTTGGAATTGCTGCAATCGGACCACGACAGCTGACAACGATGCGACCGTGTGAGGTTTGAGCCACTGTGTTCCCCTTGATGAAAACACAATAGAGGTTGTGGTCTCTAGTGGTCTTCAGGTGAAACTCTACCTTGAACTCGACAGTTAATAGGAACCATGAATCTTTCAGACGACCCGGTCAACTGGACCTCGGACCTGAACAACTGGAATGGCTCGTGGGAGTACTCTTGGCGGGACGGCGACGACTGTTTCGACGTGGACAAGATCCAGGTGCACCCGGCGGTCAAAGTCTTTCTGACCGTCACCTTCGCCCTGACCATCATTGTGGCGGGCCTCGGTGACAGCCTTCTGGTGTTCATCATCCTGTTCCACAAGCGGCTGCGGACGGTCACCAACTTGATGATCGCCAACCTGGCGGTCTCGGACGCCCTGACGGCGCTGCTCAGCGCGCCTTTCACGTTACACTACTACGTATCCGACAACTGGGCTTTTGGCGGCGTCATGTGCCCCCTTGTCGGTACCATCAAGAACGTGTCCCTCTACGTCTCCGTCAATACGCTCCTCGTCATAGCTGTGGATAGGTAAGTATACACGTATACCTAGTTCATTTTTGTTTCGTCTGAAACGTGCTCGATAATCAGATGAATTTATTATCTCTGTGAGTATTCTAAGATTTCGATCTCATTTCAAAACTTTCAAAATTTCAACCTGCGTTGGGCATGTGTTCTTGTTGTCTTGTTTTTCGGCGATCGCGATTAAAAAAAAATATATAATTAAATTTTTCGGAACAATTGCAGGATATCTAGCGCAATCGTTTTGCTGTAAATAATTATTTACTTACAAATAAGTAAGATATTTCTTAATAATCTGCAACATCTGCAAATGCTGTATTCCTACCTTTAAGACCGTTTCGCACGATGGTTTCTAGTGGGCCCAGGCCTTGTGAAACATTTCGCTGACCTCCGGAGTTTTTTAGTTCGATATGAAATAAATCCCGGGGATGTTGATATTATTTTCAAGTATTTGTGCCCCTTGCACATGTTTGCATATGTTTGTCAGAACTATCAGGCACGGGAAACCTTCTCAAGCCATGCGAGTATTTTCGGCACAAGTGACCGATTGTGTTTTGAAACCAAATGTGGTGTTAATTTTAGGATCCTCATTAACGTCACGGTGACCTTTTTATTTCATTGCTAGCTACGTTGTATTCCCAATCCCTTCGACCATGCGCAAGGCCACCTACGCATTATGTGGTCACGTACTATGGGATAGGGGGTCGAGTAATAATTGTACCTTAATTGGGTGTGGGACATGTGATGCATTTCCGTTGGACAACGAAAGAACACTACATGGACACAGGGGCGGAGCTAGCTTTGAGCAAACGGGGGATCGGGGGTTATCCGGGAGCATGTCCCCTGGAAACCTTTGAAATCTACAATACTTCGGCGCGGCCTGCATTTAAAGGCAATGTGGCTGGATCTGTCAGCTAGACTGAGTTCTATATGTTTTCCCAATTATTTTAATACTTAATTCCTTACAATTACACTTTAATCCAATTCTCGATTTCGATTAAAAAAGTTACCTATGGAACTCATTTAAGGTGCAGTATAATTCAAATTTTGAGCATTATGATTCGTCCGAAATTCGCGATGGGGTCATCGGCGTTGAATCGAAAAAGTAAATTCGTTTTGTTTTGGTCAACCGTTTTAACGCTTTGGCCATTTAAATGTATTTCCTAATCGTAATGTTTCAGAGTAAACAGAACAAAACGAAATAACATCAGCGTCAAATTAAATATAAAACACCAACATTTTTATTACCAAACCAATTTTAGTCATTTATCATTCAATTGCAAACGTTTGGTCACCCTTTTTAAACACAAAAAAAAAAGGAACCAATTATTTTTTTTTTTATTAAAAAAAATACAAAAATAAAAAGCTATAGTCGAATTTGAGCAAAATCAGCAATAATTTCGCTGCTTCACTAATTGTATCACGCAACTTGAAAACCCATTTGCAACATTCTTCCCTAACTCAAGGACTCAAGCACACATCAGACTAATTATTTATTATTGATTGACGAATTCGATCTGCTGTTTTTCGGCAACAGCTTAGACGAATTTGATCTAGAATGACGACTATCATCGACCCGGTGTTTAAAAAGGATGACTAAACGTTGACCTTTACTGATAAATCACTAAAATAGGTTTGGTAAAAGCGTGTGAATTATTTTTCTCGGACGAAATTGAATGTGGGAGTTGGTGAATTTGAATGATTTTTTTTTACAATAGCCTGACAAGCCTATTATATACACCAGTCTGCACCATCATTATTACGCGCGGCGCGTATACGATTTTTTTTACACGGTCGGTGCGGTCGCCACACTGTTGGCATTGTGGAAATATGACCCGAACTTATATTAGATTTAGTTTATTTGCTGCGGTTCTGAATATATCGTATATTCCATTCGAAGGTACTGTGACCCACACACAGCCCGATTACAGATCGAAATGGTTGACGGAATCAATCGCGTCTAATTATTCATTTCAATTCGCTAGTGCACTTCAAAGTGGCCAAACTCGCCATTGACTTGGCAAATATAATATAATTTTGTTTAGCCAATGATGAAATGAAACACAGCGGTACTCAATCAGATTGTGTACAAATATTTCAATTAATTGATCAAAATTACAGTCGGAGTCATGAAAAAGCTATTTGGCAATATAGGGCCATCGCAGCAGATGTGTCCTTTGAAAGACACAGTATATTTTTGAGGTTAGGTTTGTTAATTGTGTTTTCCCTTTTTTTGTTGTTCTTTGGGGGTTTCATTTTAATATTGGTATGATGTCTTTTTTTGGTTTCCTTGTTACCAATCCAAAATTGGTACATGTACATGTACACACAAACATTTTTGTGTGTGTAATTCTCGTTTTGTGCATAGACCATGTTTTTAATATCAATTTGTAATCAATGTATGTTTGTTTTATTGACTAATTTGTTTTTAATGTTTTGTACATGTACTGTTTTAGTGTTTTATTAATCCAGGGCCCCAAGGGAGAACAGTTCTCAGATAACTGATGGGGCTACCCTGTTAATAAATAATTACGAAATAAATACATAAACCTTTATGTGATTGCCATGAACACATTGTCGTGAACCAAATAACGACCGAGGCTCGACCATTGTGTTTCTCTTTGTTCCTGTACTGTAACCTAACCCCATTAACCTAACGCTTACCTGTATGATCCAGGACAAATGTTAACAAAGAAACCGTCATTCGAGGATTCTAAGGAGACCTTTGCTCCCTCTTGTGTTTCGATCATCGGTCGTAATACCATGTAAAAGCATATATTCATCATCCCCAAAAAGCTTTATTTTTAGTGATTTTTTTGGTCATCATTTTCATTACGTCCTTTGCTATTTTGTATTGATTTAGGGTAAAACATTGTTATTCGTCTTTTAAAACTTGTCAAGGGGTACAATTTCGCTTAGGTGTCGGAAATACGTGCCTTTGAATATAAATTGTGCATTAAAACAAAATTAATTAGCATATTCCCCCAAGGTTGATTTTGGTAAAATTTGTAGTTAGAGTTCAAATATACATAAGGCCACTAAAAATGTTCCTGTTAACAAGATGTCAGGGTCCTCGTCAATTCTTAATGGACTATTAGTCGGTTCAACTTTGGTCTAAACATTCAGGTGATCACAGTACAATCGAGGTCACATAAACGCTCAACTAACCGATGTCATTGTCCTACTTGGACTCGACAGCTTTGCTAAATTGAATGATGATTGTGCGTCACGAAAAAACAAACGACAATAAATTGAACACATTGCTAAAGAAATTTAAATGCCTCAAAACTAAACTGACTATGCCGTCATTCTGAATTTGAAACACGGTAAAAAAAACTGGAGAAGCAAAATCGTTTTAATTCGAACGCACGGAAACAAAATTGGCGGCAAATTTGCCGAAATTGACCGAGACAAATTATTATTTTTACTATCCTTGGGTTACCTTGTTTTGTTTTTAGATTCGTAGGGATATTCAATCCTTTGAGACCCCGCATGGGTAAAGGCACCTTATCTGTCATCCTGAGCGCCGTCTGGTTGTTCTCCGTGCTTATCACCATCCCCACCCCGCTCTACACCTCCACTACCTCGGGTCTGGATTGCAAAGGCCAAATGGTGAGATCATCAATTCCAGCCTTTCACCTTTTACAGTTTCAGACCAGGGGCCAATTTCATGTAGCTGTTAAAGGGATCGTATACGTTTGGTAATTGGAACCCGTTGTTTGTTTCAATCCTATATAGTTATAGATGTACATGTATATCATATAACTAACCTGTACAAAATTCATTTCAAAAGGTAGTAGCGATTTTGAGATATTGCCGAATATCTGGAGCGGTTATGTCCACGCAGGAAGAATAATCTGCATTGGACTACACAATCTGAGAAACGTCACTGCAGTAACGCTTCTGAGATTAATATTGTTGGGGATAAAAAGTGATATTTTATTCCATAACCGCAGTACTTCGAAGTGAAAGGTTTCTAAAAATGCATTATACTATCCAAAGCTGCTGTACTTCTTACCAAGTAAGTTTTTATTGGCATTAATTTTTTGAGTAATTACCAAACGTATACGATCTCTTTAAGCACCAACATTAAATGATTGGCATGAACATTCTGTCTTGGGAAAAAAACTAATGCCAATTCAAATGTTCAGGTTACGTATATTGTTTGCGATTTGTATTCAGCTGGGCTTTGCCGATTTATTTGCTGTCTTATGTTGTACAGGGTGGCCTTATAAGTTACAAAACTGATTTCCATAAAAACCTAATTTTGTTCAATATTGAGTAAAATTACTACCTGTCTGAGAGTAAATGAGAACATGGTTGTCCACTTGTGTAAACGGTTCACACAACAGCTAGAGTGTACAAAAGTACTAATTCCCGTGTAACGTAACAACGTTGTGTGGGTATTTACCCATGTGACGATCATGTTCCCTTTTTACTCATTATTTGGGTAAACTTTACCCAACCCTCAATTTACCAATGTGTTGTGTCATTTTCTTACCCAGATATTGGGTTCAAATTCCTATCCCTTACTGTTGTGTTATTAATTTACCCATAACTTGGGTTGTTTTAATCAGCTATTGTGCACCTTTGTTTTGTGACCTTTGAGGTTTATTCAACTTTGGCCTCTGCAATTTAAATTGCCCGAGACAGCATTCGCCGGGCTTGACAAGCTTGAAATTTCAATAACCGATTGATAGTTTTAAAAGTCAGTAAAAATAAATGCGATATTTCCCCAATGTGGTGTCAATGCATGAGGATTACCATCAGAAATTTGGACCAAAATCTCCCGATTGGATGAAGTTGTAGGGTTTACTTTTAGTAGGAAAGGGGTGTTACAATTTCAGCCACTTATTATTAAACTGTGTGATTCTCGACGCGGAGAACAAGGTGGGTATCGTTACCACAGTTGACAGGGGGTACGCATGCGCAGAAGCCAACATTCCAAGCTATTCCGTGAAATACGCTTAAGGTAAGCACGGATTTTGTTCTGCTACAGTAAGCAGGGATTTTTCGCTAGCGGTAAGCAAGGCAATGAAATTGGGCCCAGATGTGTGACTCAGAGCGGATGTCATTTTGACCCGGATGTCGTGTTATAGGCTCAATCCGACTTGGATCTGTAATCAAATCTAAACCAGGACATTTACATAGAGTTATATTATAAAAACTAGAGAGCGCACTTATCACGTGACCCCGTTCCGACAGGGATGCATGGACGCCATTTTGTAAGTGGGCAAAACGTACGTAGTTGACATATCTTTTACGCGCGGCAAAGAGATGCCGGTGTGAGATGCCTAAGATTGTTTATATTTGTTAACATGTTTAAATTTTATTTAAAAAAAAACTACTAAAATGTTAAGTGAAATCATGGTGGTTAAACCAAGCAATATGTGTACAATCGGCCTGTCATATCATCGTGTAATACAACTGCAGTCCACTGCTTCACGCCTTTGCTCTCTGCGTCTGTTTACTTCATGACCTCATCAGCCATGAGCAATCTCCTTGAAAATTCTGAATCAACCGCTTTGGGGGGAAATGGGGATAAGATTTACCGATGAAACTGTCTGTCGAAGTAGCACAAGCAGTTCACTTGAGACCGACATTAAACGGCAATAAAGTTTACTGAATTATAGTTGCCACGCCGTTGAAGTGCATGATACATCCGGGTATTTTACTAACGTGTTGCCCACTTATTAGGCCGTGTCCGAATTGCTGGCTTTGGATGTTACTTCAGCTGTTGCTATGGGCGGTCATTGTCCGCCCTTAGCAACAGCATAGCAACGGCCGAAGTCACAGACAAAGCCAACAATTCGAACACGGCCTTATATAAATCGACGGACGAGTTACATGGCGGTACGTCCGCGTGACGCGCACAGTATTGTGAATGCGCTCTCTAGTTTCTATAATATAACTCTCTGGACTTTTAAGAGTAAACCATTGAAGTCCTTGTCCGTCCTCCTCCGCAGGTCACAGTTTGCAATGAGTTCTGGCACAACGCCAAGGCGGGCAAAGTCTACATGGTGGTCATCACCGTCTTTGAGTTCGTGCTACCCGCCGTCGTCATGGGGGTCGTCTACATCAAGATTGCCGCCCAGCTCTGGTTCCACCGGCACCCACCGGGACACGAGACCCCACGCCACCGAGAGATCACCCTGGTCCGCAAACAGAAGATCATCCCCATGCTAATCACGGTGGTCGTGGCCTTCTTCCTGTGCTGGGCGCCCTATTATGTGTTCAACCTGGTCTGGCACTTCCACCCGACCAACTTGGCCGGCTTCGCCTTCCAGTACTCGTTTTACTACATCGTAGAGAGCGTGGCCATGCTGAACGCCGTCATCAGCACCGTCATCTACTTCGTCATGTCCCCGGTCTTTCGGGAGGAGTTCTGGTGCCTGGTCTATCAGTGCTGCTGGCCGGGCTGCCGTGGGGCCCGCGGCCGGCGTGGACGGCGGAAGGGCTTCGCCAAGAACGGCAGCCAGCAGGCGACCAGGACCGGCAGCGGGTTTTCGCAGACCACGAAGAACGGCCACTACTACGCCGTGCCGAAGGCCACGGACACGGCAGAGGCGCGCTTGTAAACTATGTAAATGTGTACATAAAATATGCTTCAATATACAATTATGGGCATATTGATTAGTATTTGAACATGTGTCATAAAAAGCACGCCCCCTGTTGAGCGAGTACCAAAAAGGAGTTCTGAAACTAGATCCACTAGACTTAACCATTAGTCAATCTAGTTGTCACTCGAACGCTGTAGGGTTTGACTAGGTAGTCCAACTAGATCAACCTAGCCCCTGACCGCGATATTTTTTTCCGTACCACTAACGAGCTATGGTCGTATACTTAAGCATATGCGAGTTGCAAGTCAGGTTCTCGGACTTTATTTTCCTTGGAAAAAAAATCCTCCAAACCACAAATTTGTAAACAGAAAATGTTGCAAATTACTAACCAACAACATTTTATTTTTTCTTCATGGGATTCAATCTCGCGCCTCCGGATTAATAATCCTGTGCATTATCCACTACAGTACAGCAATGTGTCGCTCAGTTGCGTGGGTTTAATAATTATAACATTTCGTATAAAGTGCCCTCCCGCACAATTCTATATGTAATAGCTCGTTAGTGGTACGTTAAAAAAGTCGCCCCGGACGCGTAATTTGTTTCCCTAAGAGGGTTAGAGGTAATTATCATAATTGGGCGGCTCTAGATCCCTCGCGTCACGATTATTTAGTAGTTTTAACAATGACGCTAATACATATTGCTCATTTAACCAGTTACAGATAGCCCAGAGGTACATTAAAGCACTTTAAAAAACGTCGTCTGTTGACCTTTCACGGTAGCTTAGTGGATAATGGGTTGGGTTATAGATCGTTCGACTGGGGTTTGAATTCGGTCTCTGCTTATTTTTGGTCTCCAATTTTATTGTTGGAGTGAGTTTATTTTAAAGGAAAGTAAGGATCTGAGAACCTAAGTGTCTTCCACTCAGTGTGGTGAAGATACGCTCATTTATGATAATTACCCCTAACCTTGCTAGGGGAAATAATTACGCCCCCCGGACTATGGTTAGTAGTCACTCGCGAGCTACGTCACGTTTCAAGATGGAAGAAAGGTAAACTGGTGCAAGCTTTGAAAAAGTTTACGATAAATTTCTCCAATTATGATAATTCTTTGCAATACCAAAAAAATATTTCTTGCACTAAATTAAGTGGAGAAAATAATATTAAAAAAATCATTGAAAAAAATACAGATTACGTGCCAACATTTTGCTTCGTTCCCAACGTGAAAGCCTGTCGTCTGCTCACAAAAGAGATTTGATGTCATCGATTGACTAGACCTTTTCGCGTGAAAAACAGACCACGCATGCGTGAAGTTGAATCAGGAATCGACAAAAGGGACTAGTTTAGCAGCACCTGAACTTGCTCCAGTATGGATACAAATTGGAAAGGCTTCTTCTAACCAAAGGATACGTGTATTTACCTCGAAACACGAGTTTTGAATTTGCTATGAACGCGCTGCGTATGAAGGCGAACCAATCTAATTCCAGTCTTGGGCCAAGACTATACCACAATGTAGTGGCACAATGTTAAATGTTTCGAAGAAGCACGACCTCTGAAGACTGAGAAGTTTACCTAGTTTTCAAAATGGCGGCAAGTCTGTTTTACGCTTCGGACATTGTAGTGCACCGATCTTTATATAAAGACTAGATAGGCCATCCCCGTGCAATGGTATACATATCTGAATTTCGACCAGTTCTCCCGGCCCGGCGGGGTCCCTAAAAAATGGCCGCCACTCGGGGTCTCCCTAACATGGCCGCTGGTGTTGTGAAGTTGTGTACAAAAACTTTATTACAGGAGTATTTAAACAATGACTTTTATTAACCTATTTATAAAACAAATATCGAAATCTGATTACTAACGATACGTCTTCAGTCGTTCAGAATTCTTTTGTCAGTACATGGAGCTCTATTAAATTACTAGAGCGTTGGCTCGATGTACAAAGACAGTGATGCCTGCTTGACGTCCATGTTTGTGAACGTTAAAGGGGTCGTATACGTTTGGTAATTACTCCAAAAATTAATGGCAATAAAAACTTACTTGGTAAGAAGTACAGCAGCTTTGGATAGTATAATGCATTTTTAGAAACTTTTCACTTCGAAGTACTGCGGTTATGGGAAAAGATATCACTTTTTAGCCCCAAAAATTTGAATCTGAGAAGCGTTACTGCAGTGACGTTTCTCAGACTGTGTATTCCAATGCAGATTATTCTTCCTGCATGCGTGGACATAACCGCTCCAGAATTTCGGCAATATCTCGAAATTGCTACCACCTTTTGAAATGATTTGTTTACAGGTTAGTTTTATGGTATATATCTATAACTATATAGGATTGAAACAAACAATTGGTTCCCATTACCAAACGTGTATGATCCCTTTAACAGTGATTTACGGGTGAAACTCCATTTCTATTCAGGAACTTAAAGTGACATTTGGCTGCATATAAACCTCCACAATGTAAAGAGTGCAAGTAAGAATGTCTACGCGAGCTCATTAGCATGAAATGTACTCCCACAAATCCTTTAACAAAATTAGGCCGTTCGGTAAAAACAATTGGTGGGATTGTGTAAATATAGCCTAGGGTCAACTCCCTGGTTCTTGGGCTTCAATCGGAGGGCAGACTTGTTAAAATTACGGTTGAAAATGGGTCCTAAAGGCCCGGTCACACCGCCAGAACTTTGCTGGAGCGTTCCTGGAGCGGTGAAAAAAATTCATCACCGCTCGTAACCGTTCACCACCGTTTAACAGAAGTTGGCCCCCGTTAAGGCAACGCCGTATACGCTCGGCCACCGCTGATGGTCCCTCCTACCGCTCCGAAAGTTTTGAGCTGCACAAAATATTGCGAGCGGTGAGGAGCGGGCAATTTTCCGCTCCGGCAAAGTTCACTACCGCTCCAACAACGCCCAGTCAAAGTTTGGCACCGCTAGACGCAAGTTCGTGGACGCTTTGGTCCGCTAGGCCAACGCAGAAATCTTGAACGCTGGACCACCGCTGCTTTGCCAGCTTTGCCCGGGCGGTGATTAAACGTTGCACAAACTGTGGTGGAGCGGCTGTAAGCGTTTTACGAGCGGACACGGGATTGCTGGAACGGTGTCGGGCGTTGAAGCAGCGATCCATTGCGGTGATGAACTTTGGTTTGGCGTTGGTATGGAGGTGTCACCGCTAAACCAACGCTCGCTACCGTTAAACCAACGCTAAAGCAACGCCGGCTTCAGCGGTGCACCGCTAAGGCAACGCCCGTGTTTTCGATTTGTTTCCCATTTTGTGCGCGGTGACGAGCGTTGTCGAAATTCGGCCCCCTCTCCCTACCGTTCAAGGAACGCTCCAACAAAGTTCGGGCGGTGTGACCGGGCCTTAATTTCCCGAGAATGTGGAGGAATGCCATTTGTAAAATGGCTGCATGCAGGCTGGGGAAGTATCACTTTTCGGGAGGCAATTTGTTTTTGGGTGTGAATATTTAAAAATGTAATTGGCTAACCCAAAAGAAATGAAGAGATAAAGGCCAAGACAGTATTGTTGTCTGAGAAACCCCAGTGATGTCGGCTTGCATGAAACTTGGCCCTGAACGTTGTTGATTTGTATTTACACTGTTTTCAATGGGGCTTGAATTAGGCTTAGTGCACCCTGAATTGTTTCAAAGAAGCATGCCCCCTGTGGACCGAGTTTACTAATGGCGGATTCTTAGTTTCAGGCATGCATAGAGTTATATTATAGAAACTAGAGAGCGCGCTCACTACACTGGATGCACTACACTAATTGAAGTGAGAATTTCTCCGCGAGCTCATTAGCGTGAAATGTGCACCCATCATATTTTTTTTGAAAGAAGGCCGTTTGGTTAAAACAAAATGGTGGGATTGTGTAAATATAGCCTATGATCACCTGCCTGGTTCTTGGGCTTCAATTTGAGAGCAGGCTTGATAAAAGTACGGTTGCCCTAATTGCCCTAGAACACGGAGGGATGCCATTTGTAAAATGGCTGCATGCAGGCGAGATTTTTTGTTGTGAATATTTAAAAATGTAGTTGGCTAACTCACCAAAAATTGAAAAGAAATGAACAGATAGACCAAAAGGCCAAGACAATAATTTGATTGTTGTTTGTGATGTCGGTTTGCATGAAACTTGGCCCTGAACGTTGTAGATTTTACACTGTTTTCAATGAGGCTTGAATTAGGCTAGTGCACCCAATATTGTGCGCACTACACGAACGTGCCCCCTGTATAACCCGTCCGCCATTTTGTAAGTTGGCAACACGATAGTAAATTACCCGGATGTAGCATGCACTTCAACGGCGCGGCAGCTATAATTTAGCAAACTTTGTCGGTCTCAAGTGACATTGCTTGTAGTACTTGGACAGACAGTTTCATCGGTAAGTCTTATCCCTATTTCCCCCCAAGTCAATAGCGAATCCAGGATTGTCAAAGGGATTGCTCATGGTTGATGAGATCATGAAGTGGCAGACGTAGAGAGCGAAGGCGTGAGGCAGTGGACTGCAGTTGTATTACACGATGATATCGGGCCGATTGTGCATGTTGCTTTGTTTATACACCATGGTTTCACAAAAAAATCTAAAATGTTTTCTTAATAAAACATAAACAGGTGACATTGTCGGGATGATCGTGGTAGTTAGCAACTTCAACTGCCAGCACCCCCATCCCATAAAGTATCTATTTGTGAAAATAGACGTTTCTGGATCTTGTTGACGTTGCTCCGATTTGTGCAGCCAAAGCATGCACAGATGTTATAGACACGACTTCGCTATCTAATTTGAACAAATTTGGGAATAAATTGGGTGCAAAATTACTGATTGAAGTGCATAACTTCAACATCGAATTGTAATATTTTGTAATAAGATTTGCCTGATGAAGATGACTTGTATCATAAATTGATAACACGGGGGTAAAACCCCAAGGGTTGAATCTTTCTGAGAAATCCGTTGCCAAAGCTTTGGTCACTTTTCCCGCCTTAAATTCCACAAGTGAGTTCACCGACATCAAAAATAGAAAACAAATACGGCCTAATCACTCTTCACATATCCGTCGCAGTGGTATTTGATCCATATTTTGGTCCCGTACGGAAACCCCGTTGGTAAAAAATGTATTGTCGGGACCACAGAAAAACAACAAGGGAAAATGTGTCACCTTTGGGGCAACCGCGGGATGACCCAATTCAATTGACCCTTTCTTGCTAATAATTGGTTTTACCGTTTAAATTGTATGTAGCATTATGATGTCGTATATATTGTATAGGCTAGTTTTTTTCATGGAGCAGGACACATCCTTCTTTTAAGATTCTGAAATGATTATTAAAATGAGGTTTCTAATCATAACTTACACTATCACAAAAACTTGTATTATTACTGAAAATCCAGAGGCATGACCTCATGATCTTCTTTCGTATAATTAGCAGCTTAACGTGTTACTGCATACATCGGTTTGATGACATTAGTGGAAACAGGGTGGACCGCGTGAAGGTTGTCATCAGGGGGGGGGGGGGGGGGGGGGGGGGCGGGGGGGGGGGGGGGGGGGGCCTTCGAGGCTGTGATTGCGCAACGCTGTGGTACCGTCCATTCTCAAAATAGGGGGGAACAATTTTCTCACTCGAAAAATAAAGAGTTTTTGGCATCCAATCTTAACATCTTGTCTTTTGTAGTTGTACAAGGTCGTTATTTACCTTAATGTTTTTCATCCAATGACAAAAATTGTATTGAAAATGAAAAAGCAGTCGAAAAAATTAAGCGTTGACGTACCGTTGATGCGCGTGGAGATTGTGCACAAATACTCAAACGACGTTAACAAATACCTCCCCTAAAAAGGGCAATAATAATCGATAAATTGTGAAAAATCGTGC
Organism: Crossaster papposus; assembly: GCA_037893245.1. Lineage (NCBI taxonomy): Eukaryota > Metazoa > Echinodermata > Asteroidea > Velatida > Solasteridae > Crossaster > Crossaster papposus. Next base: position 2,287,524 of record JBAIAA010000246.1, read on the forward strand.
TTTGACCCCACTCATTTTTTTCCATGGATACGTTAAAAAAGGATGTAGCAGTGATATACTGAATTTTTTAACAAATCTGCCTGTGACCCCCTTGCGTTTTATCGTGTTGTTTTCGAACGAAAATGGCAGAAAATGACATCGCCCCAAACAAAATCCGTGTAGATCGTGCCTGTGTACCTGGCTTTGCGGACGTTGTATGAATCACTAAATGCGGAGAGCGATACACGGAGCAAATCTGTACGTGTTTCAATGGTGCGCTTCGCGGTAGCGATCTATACGTATTTACTGTGTGAGATGTGTGGCTCATGAGCGTGGAAGAACGAATGAGATACATTTCAACGTTGGTGGCACACTTTCTTGGGCCCCCCCTCCGCCCCCCCCCTGGTTGTCATCTTCCACCCCGACCTGTACCTCATGATGACAAGCGTTAACCCAAACCAACTCAGCAGTCTAGCGTAGACTGACCATGATGATGCACGGCCATTGCATAATGCTGACATGACTGAGTGAGGGTTTTGTTCTAGCAAAATTAGCTTAAAATTTTCCAAACGGAATGCTTATTTACAAATCCCTGCCATTTACAAATTCCTTCCATTTTCATTATGTATGTGAGCAAGTAACAAATTTTCCCCATCAGGTCTTTGTAAACTTGGAAAAACTTGCCCTTTTTCGGAGCACAACGAGCACATTCGACGTGTTGTGGGCGCCGCCATGTTGACTATACAACCTCGTATGTATCAATGCTAGTGCGGTGAAAACATGGGCAATACTGCTTTCCACTGGGAAGAAGATCAAAGGTCGTTTCTCCAAGTTGCAAAAACAATTCGATTTTTGACGTGATTTTTCCCCGGTGTGAATGCAACTTTTGCAACGGAGACTTCACAGGGTGTGCTCAACACGGTAAAATCTATGTACATGCAAAAAACAATAGGTTGCCTACATATTTTAAGTCGAAGTTGCACGATAGAGCCTTCAGCTCACGGCCTTTGAACACATAATGTATTACGCAACAGGCGCGACAGTACGTATTACATCCTGTGGATAAAAGAAAATTAAAAAAATGAAGCGCCGTTCAAAGCAGCTTGCGTATGAGTTTGTGGTTAGAGAGAAGCATTGGTAGTTCGAATTCGGCCATATACTTTTGTTTAAATATCCTGCAAGAATTGGTACCGTCGAAGTTTTAAGGGAAAAATAAGACCACCTTTCGCATGGAGTTATAGAAGCAATTAGATATGGGACTCCCCCATTTGTTGTGTGTGGCAATTATTGTGCTTCCGGATGTTGTGGTTTCTTATAGGAATTCCTTTTAGGATTTTAGGGGGGGGGGGGGGGGGAGGGGGGGGGGGGGGGGGGGGTGCGTAAGAGAACAATAGTCTAGAGAGTGTATAGGTATGGGGGACTAAGGGGAGAGTCCCTCGGTCTCATATCGTGCTGGGTATATGACAATTAATAACACTGTCACCATGGCACGCTTGTAACGTGGCATGTGACGTAAAAGCCTCGCTTATTACGACGGTGCAGGGTGTAGCGGATCGGCTGCATTATTCTTGTTTCTTAAATGTTGTTTTAAACATAGTTCGTTCATGTCCTGACATTCCCCCACACGCTGAAATAGTGGACTGAGGTTCTTGGTATGCGACAAGCGGGTGTGTCCCCGGTGTAATTCCTACATCTACCTCAGTTGTTTATCAACATCATCAAGATTTTAGGTCAAAAGAGACAAATACAACCTTCAACACTTTTGTTTTATTTATATACATTGACAGTACTTTAAATGCTTAATATTACCATAAACGTATCTAAGATTGTTCTCCAAGATTTAATCCGAGATAGACAAGATTACTGTTAACCTCCGTAATTAAGTTACCCAGGTAGCACGTAAACGTTGTAACAACGTTACAATAACGTTAACCGCATTATAACTTTAACATTAAAAGTCAATGTTTTAGTTTAAGTTTGCTCGTTAATATTATGTTGCATCCACGTTGACAAGGTAATAGGATAACGTTACAACAACGTTATTGTAACATTTTATACGTTCATATAGTCGAAAAATTTAGCAGAACGGAAATGTTGGAACAAATATAAGTACACTCAAGGAAAAAAGAAACGCACCACTGATATTTTTTATAGTTTTGCCCGAATTAGGGTTAGGGTTAGGGTTAGGGGTTAGGGATTAGGGTTAGGGTTCGGGGTTATGGTTAGGTTGGCGGACAGTCCAGTGGTGCACAGCACACCGCCGCTGGACATTGCAGAGATGGTCGCAGGTGGTTTTCAGTGACGAGAAGAGGTTCCAGTGCTTCAGGGCCGATGGCAGGGAGCGGGTGTACAGGAGACGCCACGAGCGGTACGCCGACGCTTGTGTCCGCCAACCTAACCCTAACCCCAACCATAACCCCTAACCCTAAACCCTATATAACCCTAACCCTAACCCCTAACCCCTAACCCCTAACCCAAACCCAAACCCAAACCCAAACCCAAACCCAAACCCAAACCCTAACCCTAACCCCTAACCCTATTTGTAGCGAAATTTCACAAAATTCGGGCAAAACTATACAAACAAATCAGTGGTGCGTTTCTTTTTTTCTTGAGTGTACATTAGCGATAACCCAATTATTACTTACATGTTAAATAACCAATGTCTTAGTTTACAAAATGTAGTTACTTTGCTCTTTGATATATTAATAGACCAACGTTGACATGGTTATACTAAAAATGTCACAACCCCATTGTAGAAGTTTACATATAGTCGACAAATAACCCACAGTAAATCGTTGGAACAAACTATTAATATTAACGTTTACAAACGTGCAAACAATGCTGTAACGTTCGTTAGCGAACCTTGGTTCAACCAACCTCATTGGCCTTCCACAAACGATGCTTTAACGTCAATTAAACGGTTAACGGTTCAACTGTTAACAATTCAACCAACCTCGCTAACCTTCTGTAAACATTGCTTCAACGTTCTTTAGCGAACCTTGGTTAAACCAACCTCACTGACCTTCTGTAAACGTTGCTTTAGCGTTCTTTAGTGAACCTTGGTTCAACCAACTTTGCTAACCTCACCCCCAATGTTTTTTTCAACGTTTCAAGTTAACCATTATTCAACCAACCTCACTTGCGTTATGGAAACGATGTTACAACGTTATATAGTAAACTATTCTTGAACCAACCTTGCAATACCGAATTTAAACCTTCTTTTAACGTTGAAAGTATGACGGAAAACTAATCGTTGGTACTAACCTAATAACAACCTTCGATTAACGTTCACAGAAACATGTAACATTAAATATACGTAAAAATAACGTACCTAAACCAACGAATTGATTTTAACGATTTTAACGTTCATATATCAACCAAACGAACCATTTTTCAACGTTAATATAACGACTTGTGCTATCTGGGTAACGTCTATATTGATCAAAGAAGTACTGAAGACTGAATTCCTCCTGCAATTGCCCGATTTCAGGCTGTTTTTCTTCAATGTCAAAATAATCCCAGGGCAAACTGGTTAATAGTTCACATTCGAACCGCATAATATAGGCCATTTTGCATGTGTATTTGTCTATAAATATTCCATTCTGAAAATTGATAGAAACAAAAATGGTTTCACTTTCAACGAAGTTGCATAAAACTGAAGATTTCACAAGAATTCTACAATCATGTGGATATCTATGCTTCATCTCTTTAAATTCTCCTGCCAGAACTAATCAGTATAGATCAGAATCGTAACATACATGTAGTGTCAATTGTGTCCTGAATCTTTGCAGCAATTGTGTTTTTCCAATGAGGATCCGATATCCGTAGGTATAGTCAGACGGAGTTTAACACACCTACCAGGCGTTCTTAGCACCCCATGAAGTCAGTCCCGAAATACCGAGGAAAACCAGGGTCCGCATTACGATAATCGTTGTTGTACCTGTAATACGTTTTGCCTTGGATGAAATAGGTGTACCCTGTATGTAGAAAAGAGATGGGAACGTAAGGGGTCATTATTAAGATAATACTTTATAGCGTGATATATACAGTAGTTTTGATTCCAGCGCCATTTTTGTGAACCAAAGTCTGGGGCTCCAATTAAGATTGTCACACAAAGTGAACATCCGAGAACAAAAATAACCCTTGACCTTAGTTAAACAAAAATGGCGCTGGAATCAAAACGACTGAACAGAATTGAGGGTTATTGGTATCAGTTTCCTTCTAACTAAATGTCATAGCCATACATATCAATGGTTTGGGGCCGTGTTCGAATTGCTGGCTTTAGCTTTGACTTCGGCTGTTGCTATGGGCGGCCATTGATCGCCCTTAACAACAGCATAGCAACGGCCGATGTCACAGCCAAAGCCAGCTATTCGACCATGGCCTAACTTACCATCTGTGTAGTCAAAAGCAGCATCGATAAACGGAGGTATGCCCTCCCATACATCCAGCACGTGGTAAGGATACCCGTATTCTACTGACTGGTATTCTTCATCGAATCGCCACACCTATACATTGAAAGAGACCAGTGACCGAAGAGAATTTTAGTTTCGTACCCTGAAGTTTCCAGGAATGACATATGTGACAATATTTAGGGTTTGTGTACAACCAAATTACTGAGGCGAAATGAGGATTGTCCCCCAAAACCGTGTTTCGAGTAATCGGCACCTGAAGTTGGCCATACGTGAAAACTCGTTTCAAAATCGATTCTGAGTTTTCTGTATTTTTGAGTTGCCAAGGGATTGAAGATTCGCACTGTGTATGTTTATTGCGGAAAATTACACTCAAATGTGGAGGAAAAAAAATGACGATTGTTGTTTGACTGCCGTTGATGGCGCAAACTCGTATGGTTTCTTTCAAAGCCCCTTTTCTCGAATTTGATCTGTAATGACGAATATTCCCGAGAAAATGTTTTAATAATAGAGTGACTAAACTTAAATGGTAAATGACTAAATTGGTTTGGTGAAAGCGTTTGAAATGTTTCCTCCGACGAAAGTGGATGTGATAGTTGGTGAGTTGAAATAAAAACATAGCTGGGAAAACATATATTAATTAGGATAAACAACACTTATAAGCTAAACCTTATATGTAAAACATTCAAAGGCGCTGGTCTAGGTGAACAAAAAAACAAACAGTTTTGTGTTTAAAATAAAAAAACAGAGAAAATGTCGTTGAAAGTGTGTGTCATCAGTATTAATGTCATGTTCTTGTCATGAGGTAACTATAGAAGATGTGCCCTCTGACGTCACGTGTTTACATTTGTATTCAAATGTGCCTGGCAGTATGCGCACACATCGTGTTTTACATAAAATTTGCTTAAAGAGTGACGTCGCAGGTCAGATCGCCTTTGAATTATGTGACCTCTGATGTGACCTCTTAACCAAATTTATGTAAAATATGATGCGTGCGCATACTGCCGGGCACATTTCGTCACCGACTCCACGAACTGGCACCCTCTGCATCACATGTGTACAAACAATTCAAGAAATTCGAAAAAAAAAGTATTGCCGAATATATCATTTTGTGCCATGAAGTATAACATGGCGAAGTTGTTTTTTCTTAAATCATGTTAATTTGCTAATTTTTATTGGGGAGTTTTGCAAAAATTAGTCCATTCTGTCGTTTTTCGGTTCCACGAAGTGACACTGCACTCGGTGTCAGTTCGTGAAAACGAAATTGCGGGGGCGCGCTGTGATTTTTTGTCACGAACTGGCACTGTCTATACAACGTACCCAGGGCAATGTTGTACTAGGGCGATTGCAAAACTATTACGGACGGATACGTAAATGACCTACAGAACTACATATCCTCCCAAAATCACTGTAATGAATAATTATTGCCAATCGGTAGCGTATCCGAGTATGCAATTGGTCGGTGATGGTTTCGCTTTTTACAAGTAGGAGCGCTTGGCAATTACCATAATAATGAGAGGCACACGTAATTACCCGACAAAAGAAATAAAGATAGAGAGGTCCCCAAGTCTCGCTAGCTCTCTGAAAATTTCCATAATAATACTCTTGTGATAGTGTATGGAAGGATAACTTCATCATTGTTATCCCTGGAAATGGTTTTCACCGCGTCTATTCCTTTTAATCTTTTACAAGCCAGATGTGATTGAGTATCGCCAAGTACAGTAAACTTTGACTGTATCGCCACGACGGCAGACATGCAGAGCAGTTGCAAGGGGTCGCTTTGTAATGAATGACCAAGAGAAGAGAGTAATTCATAGAGGATGGCTGGTACACAGAAATAACTATGTCCGCTTGTTGGCTTATGTTATGGAGCACATTTAAAGCTTGTTTAGCTTTAAACGATGAAATCAAAATCTCAATTTTCATTTTTGCCTCAAAGTGTCTCATTTACTCGTGCTGGATCACATAATGTGCTGCAGGTGCTGTGGTATGTGCTCCCTAACATAAGCCAACAAGCGGACATAGTTATTTCTGTGTACCAGCCATCCTCTACGAATTACTCTCTTCTCTTGGTCATTCATTACAAAGCGACCCCTTGCAACTGCTCTGTCTGCCATCGTGGCGATACAGTCAAAGTTAAAGGTAGTATACACCATTTGCAGATATCGAAACAAAATAATACCGAATTATTAAGAAATATCTTACTCATTTGAAAGTAAATAATGATTCTAGGCATCCAGCAAAATGATTGCGCTAGATATCCTGTAATTATTCTGAAAAATTTAATTTTATAAAGAAAATTTCGCGATCGCCAGACGGCGATCGCGAATAACATAAGAATAACTGCTCGACGCCGGTTGAAAACAAACGCTGTTTTTCGTGCTTTTCTCGGCATCCATGGTTGTAAAACTTCGGACAGCTAGGTCAGTTAAATGGTATTTACTATAAAATACAACCCCCTAAATCTACCTATTCCTGATAACATAAGAATAACTGCTCGACGCCGGTTGAAAACAAACGCTGTTTTTCGTGCTTTTCTCGGCATCCATGGTTGTAAAACTTCGGACAGGTCAGTTAAATGGTATTTACTATAAATTACAACCCCCTAAATCTACCTATTCCTGATAATTAAAGCAATTACCAATGGTGTATCCTACCTTTAACTGTACTTGGCGATTATGAGGCACGACATGTGGCAGAGAAAAAAACCCCTCTTTTGTGTTGACCATTGTGTTCCCGGAATCTCAGGAATTCCTTTTAGGTTTCAAGGGGGGGATGGGTTAGGTTACAACAGTGTTGAGTGCGTATAAAGTATAGGGATAAGAGGGGGGTACCCCTCTGCCACATATCGTGCTGGGTATATTGGCGATACTCAATCACATCTGGCTTGTAAAAGATTAAAAGGAATAGACGCGGTGAAAACCATTTCCAGGGATAACAATGATGAAGTTATCCTTCCATACACTATCACAAGAGTATTATTATGGAAATTTTCAGGGAGCTAGCGAGACTTGGGGACCTCTCTATCTTTATTTCTTTTGTCAGTAATTACGTGTGCCTCTCATTATTATGGTAATTGCCAAGCGCTCCTACTTGTAAAAAGCAGGACCATCACCGACCAATTGCATACTCGGATACGCTACCGATAGCCAATAATTATTCATTACAGTGATTTTGGGAGGATACGTAGTTCTGTAGGTCATTTACGTATCTGTCCGTAATAGTTTTGCAATCGCCCTATTACGCCGTGTATACGTATCACGTTTGTCTACGAAATAAATAGAACTCGATGTTGTCAACACGGCGGCACCCAAGCACTGTGTGCGCGCACTCCCCGAAACGCGACAGTTTTCGTTTTCACGAACTGACACCCAGCACTGTGTGCGCGCACTCCCCGAAAATGCGTCAATTTTCGTTTTCACGAACTGGCACTCACTCACTGCGTGCAATGTATGCGCGCACTCTCCGAAAACGCGACAGTTTTCGTTTTCACCAACTGGCACCCGTCTTAATCATTTTATTATTAATTAACTAACCATATTTTCACAATATAAAAATTGTGTTTCAGCAGTTAACGAATTGTTACGTTTAATGATACCAAAACCCCTCAAGTAGACGGATTTGTTGACTGAGTAAACTCGTGTCAAACCTTTAAAGGCGTTTTTCTTCGAATTGTATTTCTGTAACGGCGACCACTGGGTGTCAGTTCGTGGTGTCGGTGACGAAGTTTGAATACAGATGTAAACAGAGGGCACATCGTCTAGAGGGAGTGAGTTCCGTATAGGCGGTGGGGCAATACTACAGAAAAAGGCCCCGTCTCCATATGTAGATAGTTTTGTCCGAGGATCAACGAGACTATTGCTCGTTGACATAAAACCTGACCTTCAGAATCTTCCGGTAGGTTTGAAGGATTTTGAAGGCTTTGGGATGGTACCGTACAAAACTGTGTCATAATAGTCTTACGTGCTGCGCATTTTAGAGGAAGGTTCTTTTGTAGGCCTTTGGAGGATTCTGTACGGTTCTCAAGAAGAATGTCTATTGAACTATATGATTTACTTTTTTCAAATGTTAAACCTATTCCTTGAATGAACTCGTCTGACCTGATGATCTTTGAAGAAATACGTGGTGTTGTATCTATGCAGCATCACCACTGCGTCAATGTCATCAGGCAGGCCCAACTCGCTGATTGGCCTCGGATAGCCCGATAGAGGGCGCCGGCCTTTGTATAACCAATAATGCGGTCCTATGTTACAGAGAAGAAAAACAAAGAAAACAAAGTAAATTTATATAAGATTTAAAAATTAGAAGCAAGAACTTTCTATACAGAGTTCAATTCCTACTGATTGTAAACATTCGACTATTATATTAAAAAGTAGTACAGTTGAACGCCGTTATAACAAACACCACGGGATCCACAGATTTTGTTCGGTAACATCGATTATACCCAGCAAGATATGGGACCGACGAACTTCCCCTTAGTCCCCTATACCCATACACTCTCTATACTATTGTTACCTAACGCACCCCCCAACCAAAAATAAAACCCCAAAAACAAACCTAAAACGAATTCCTGATGTGTTCTTTCCGTCCCATGTCTTGCTTTATATGATATCGATCGTTCGCTATAGCGATTTTCAACAGCCAGGTGCAAGGACTTGAACGACTTTAAACAGGCGCCGACCATTGAATCATGTAATTACATACATTATGTACAAGCTTATTCATCACACCGAATCCCAAAGAAACGGTTGGCTTTTCCCTTCTATTTATGATGTTTGGACAAAAAATCGGGAGCAAAGGATAGTGGCTTTTGTTAATCCGTAAAAAAAAATCGAAAATGTTTGATATTTTTGTATACAAAAATCGAGATGCCAAGGATGGTGTTCGGTATAGCCGAATGTTCGGTGTAGCGGTATAGCGGCGTTCCTCTGTATACACCATTTGCTTTTGCTGTAATTTTTATAAATCGACGAGGTTGGGAATTCATTATAGTAAAACCAAGAAAAGAATGCTGTTCTTGCAATCTGGTTTCTTGACTTCCTTCATATCAGACAAATACAATAAATTAGGGGCAGCGTTTGAAATTAGTTATTTTTTAAAACTTTTGTTGCAAACCATCACACCAGGTGCCATGATTTCACAGGATGCTTAAAACTGTTATTTACTTGCAGTCAAGTGAGGTATTTCATAGTAATTCAGTGGTTTAGTTTTGTTAATGTTTACAAATAGTATATACTACACTGTGAACAATAAAATCGTCTTTTTACGATAAATTACTGCCAGTTTGGACGCCAGTACTATCCTGTTAAAAAACGGTAGAAACATTTTAACGGGACGGACTGTTTTTTTTTTTACAGCTTTCGAATGCTGTCGGTTTACATGACTGTCCTTGATATTTCTGTAACAACACGGGGCATAACAAAATCCAATACGTTGCTGGAATTTAGATAGGTTGCCATATTAACTGCAACAGTGAATTTAAGGTAGGATACACCATTGGTAATTGCTTGGAATAGGGGAATTTGGGGGTTGTAATTTATAGTAAATTTTATAGTAAATAAAACTGTTTTACAATTATATATGCTGAGAAAAGCAAGAAAAACGGCGTTCGTTTCCTAACACAGCGTCAGGTTCTTATGTTGTTCTTGTCAAATTTGTTTATACAAAATCACATTTTTTAGAACAATTATAGGATATCTAGCGCAATCCTTTTCCTGAATGCCTACAATCATTATTTACTTTTAAATAAGTAAGATATTTCTTAATAATTCAGTAGTAAATCTTGTTGATATCTGAAAATGGTGTATTCTACCTTTAAGGTATTATTATACATTACCATAGCGAGTACTAATGCTACAATAACCTACTTAACACTACAAACTGAATACTGTTGTGGTTTAGTTTTATATTAAGTTTTTCATGCCACGATAAAGTCACGGTTTCACCATAAATATTTCAAAGTTTATTACAAAAAAGAGATTTCATGCGATTGTTCACTTATGTTTGCAACAAATCTAAATTTTGTCATAGATTCGTTAGATTACACATTTCGTTCAAGAAATTGAGTTTTTGGACAAAACGCCATCATTTTTGTGACTTTTGTGAACACAAATTTTGTGTTCTGATTGGTCAGTTGCCTGCGTGGAGAAATTCATGTTGGATAACAGTAGAATTGCTGTAAATTAAAAAAAAACACTTTGTTGGTATTGCTGTATATTTACAAAAATATGTTGTATGTTTACAAAGTGTTCTTGTAAATTTATATTCTCTTTGTATAAATTAATAAAACTACAGACGTGTGATATTTTTAAGGCACAGTACCGTAATTTTACGTCCCAAATTCGTTAAACTAAAAATACCACGGCGATTGTTTGTTTTTAACAGGTGAAAGCCCTCGTTATTTTACGGTCGCTTTTTTATAGTAACCTTTAAGTACAACTACACTGGCAACGGGCATATTTTAGTGTTTCAACGGTAAATATAACTCCTGAACTCAATGCTAAAGAAGATTATGTTCTTACTGCTTGGCCCAGTTTTACTAATTTCTGATTGCTGTCAACTTTTATTACCAAGATAAATTGATGTGATCAGAATGCAACACATGTTATGTGGAACACGTCAAAATACAGTGTTTAAAAAAAAAAAAAGCAAACCAAATATATCGGAATGCCACACATAGAACGTGTAACCAACATTTATGAAATTATTTATGAAATAATAATGGGAAATTACTCATAATTGTAAAATAGTATCAGATTTGGACGTTTGATGTCAAATTTTAAAGGGAGGATACACCATTTGCAGATAACATAACATTTTACTACCGAAAGGTATATCTTAAAAACCATACATATCTATGTTGGTTACACATCCAACGTGTAGCATTCCGTTATACACATGCATTTTGTTTGCGTTGTTTTTTTAGACACCGTACATTACGGCAACTTTTGTTGAAATCGTAGAGCCTTTTGTTCGTGTATTATATTAATGTTTGACGCCACTTGTTTTTCGGCTCTACAAAAAAGGGTATTAAGTCGCGCTGTGCATTATCATGTAATGGCCTGCTCAACGTTGAGAGGGTGAACATTTTCATTTAAATATGATTTTCATTTTTTTGCCTAGAAGTGACCTCTTTATTACATACAGTTTCAGGTTTTATTCAAGGAAATGTTGATTTTGATGAATAAAGTGAAGAAAAAACTAACATTATGTGTGCATCGTGTTGTAGTACATCAGAGCCGGTTATTTCAAAGCCTGTTTTCTCAGTTGTGTCATTTTGAACTCAAAGGAAGTAAACAATATGCAAACATGTCATATCTCCAGAACGGTAAGGGCTATTGAGCTCTATTATACACCAAATGAAAGCTTACGTTGTGGGCTTTCCAACACAATACTCCTTATTGTGGAGTGGGTCACGTCTGTAACAATAATTGGTGCACAGTCAACTCATAGGCATAATGCTGTAATGTCTACCGATCTACACACGAGGGACGGAAACATAACGAATACTGCACAACACAGCACTCAAAGCCATGTTGGCAACAGAGCCTTTTCCCGGTTAAAAGGCAATGCCTATACTGCACCTTTAAAAAAGACAACATGGCCGTCCTGTGGTCTCTGATACACGGCGTCTATCATCCGGGGAAGCTTGAAGAACCTTTTGCGAATGGGAAGGCCGGCAGAGGGCGATATCAGCTTTCCTGGGCGACTGATGCGCCAGAATCGACGGTCCTTTAATGAGCACATTTCTTTTTATTCAAGCACAGCTTTGTATGTTCACAAAATGGTACCTTATAGTCAATACTGTTTTAGTTTATAAATAGGTTGGATTTAGTGTATAACTAGATAGAGACTGAATAATTATTGCACACTTGGCATTCCGACTGTAGATAAAGTTGCAACCAATAATAAACCTTTGCCGCAATATACACTGGACTTGTGTCTTTATATCTTTATATTGAATTGCTGTGATACACAAAAATTACTCACCTTGAACACGTACAGAATTCCATCAATCACAGTGGCAGCGTCGTAGGCTTTGTTGCAATAAGAATCCGGGTCGCCGTAATTAATAGTACTGGGCTCCAAAGTGCCTGTTGGATTTAGAAACAATAGTCGGACTGCACTCTAAAAGGTTCGATTCAGATTTAACCCACAGCGGTTTCATTTTGGCCTGATACTTTGTAGTGCCATGTTGACCCTGAAGTGTCATATTGACCTTGAAAAGTGTTGTTTTGACCCTGAAAAGTCTTATTGACCCTGAAAAGTGTCTATTGACTCTAAAAAGTGTTGTGTTGTGTTGTGTTGGCCCTGACAAGTGTGCTGACCCTAAAAAAGTGTGGTGTTGCTTTTAGCATCACGTAAGTTTGTTTATCCAAAATTCGGTCCCAGAATTCATTGCTCACACGAAACATCGAATTGGCTTATTGCACACAAACATCACATCAATTGCCGTTCTGTCTTCCTCGAAAAAGGTCTCTGGGTCACAACATTACGATTGTTACTACATCTCATAAATATTCATGAGCAAATTGGAGTGCGTCATTTGCCGATTCCGCCGCGCGTCCTGGAAGTAAACATTATTGGTGCCAGGTGACGTCATTCCGGTGAGTATCCAGCTCGCTGCCGTGCGGTATTATTGTATGGTAACACCAACATTTTCCTCTGGAACCCGCCTCGTAGACATGTAGTCTGTGGCATGTGATCTTTACAGAACTAGACCTCAGTGTAGGTCAGCTCGACTACCTCTCTCCACTTCGCGTCGGGATGTAGTCCAGCTGACCTACACCTCGGGACCAGTTATTCCCACTACTTCCTCTCAAACCATGCTGCATATGTATATTACTGGTTCCTCGGTGTGGTCAGCTCAACTACCTCCCTCCGCTTCGCGTCAGAAAGTAGTACAGCTGACCTACACCTCGGGACCAATAATTCCCACTACTTCCCCTCAAACCATGCTGTTTTTGTAAAATACCGTAGAGAAGCTGCGCTGCCCGTATGTCGTCTTCTTGCAGTTTGAGGTCAGGCATGTAACCGCTGTACTCTGGCGCCATAATAGCGCCCTCTGTCCACGAATGCTGCAGACCCAGGCTGTGCCCAAGCTCGTGCAGGGCGACCTGGAACAAGTTGTAACCTGCGATGAAAAAAGTAATGAAATGAAAAAGTGTGACTATCGGGTGCAATAGACCGTGTAAGTCGCGTCAGTTCACGTTCACTTTTTCTGTGAGAGTCTTGGTATCAAACACTGACTAGTCCAGTCACAGACTTCCGTTTTTGAATTTAGCCAACTGTAATCTACATGACCAAATGAACGCAGAGTTGTAATGACTCTAATGCTAGGTTCCCACTTTCACGATTCGCGCCACGATTGAAATCGTGGTCTTAATCGTAAAGTAATCGCGGTGGTCCTATCGGATCTTATCAGATCTTGAGGTCAGTCGTGGCAATCGTGTTGATCGTAGAAATGTTTTGGACGGTTCAAACATTTTCTACGATCAACACGATTAATTTTCAATCGTGATCATCGCATTATATCGTAATGGATTGTAACAAAGCGCGACGTATCGCATCTAATCGTGCTTCCAAATCGTGGCGATCGGGATAAACCTTGGACAAGACAAACACCACCTCTGTTGAGATGCGCTGCGATCGGATTGTGGGTTGTAGTCTTCACTCTGTAGAAGTTCAAGAAACAATGAAGTCCATGGTCAGTCGGGCTGCATATATACCCGTTAGGGTCCAATCGTGGCTCAAATCGTGATCACTCTCGATCTCGATCGTGAAAGACATCGCGACCACAATCGTATCCGATCGCAACAGAGCGCATCGGTTTGTGATGATCGTATCGGAACGTATTGGAAAGTATCTGCACGTACTAGACCGTCCCAAATCGGGGACCCCGATCTCGCTGATCGTGTAAGATCGGGACCCAATTGTGTACTCAATCGGGACAATCCTATCGGAACGTATCTGATCGTATCTGAACGGGATACCAGATGGTGACACCTGGAATTGACCAATCGTGAATATATCGCATCCAAGCACATCACGAAATCGTACCAGAACGTATTTACTCGCATCAACTCGTATCCAAACGTGCAATTTCAGAAAAGAAAACAAACATTACACGATCAGCTACGAATGGCAAATCGTGGCGATCCTAACCAATCGCACGACAGTGGGAACCTAGCATAATCAATGACTCGACTCGACGGTGACTTACGCCAGTGCCGGACTATATGTTTACGTCACGTTTATGTTAGCGAATAATTATGGTACACATATACAGCGGCCGTCTGTTTTCCTTCCTCCATGATACAACAAGCATATCCATACACCGTGTCGTGGACTTTCTGTAACGTGTTTATTTATTGTAGTATTCCAATATCTGTGACTCGAATTGACTCGAGCTAAATACATGACTCGACTCGACTCGACATGACTCGACCACACACTGTGGTCTCGTCACTTTTTCAAAATGACTCGACTCGACTCGACTCACACCAACCAGTGAATCGTTACAGCTCTGATTGAACGGAAGTTGAGGTCAACACAATTTTATAATAGTCATAAATTCGCAGTATTTATAATGTGTTGTAAATTTCAATTTTTTTTTTCTTTTTTCGAATGGGCCCAGTCATGATGCAAAATAAATGCACAGAATGGGATCTTTCACACATTGTGGGATACTATACATATTTTGATGCTATACATGAATTATCGTAAAATCTCGCAAGATTTTAAGGTCAGCTTACACGCTCTATTAGCTATAGTAAAACGAAAGGTGAAGAAAATCGTATCCATGTATACACATGCCTATCAGGGATTTATTCCATGAATATTAAAGTAACAACATCCATTATTATTCCAGCTCGTTTTAGCAAAGATCAAATAATTTAATTTAAAGGGTACATGTGATGATGTTCTGGTATGCAAATTTCTACTCACGTTAGATATGTGGAAACTATTTGATATTCCGTGTTGGCTAATTTTATTAAAAGGTGCACTACTTTAACATTTTTTTTAATTACATTTTTCTGGGACAACTGAGCGTGCTGTTGCTGTGGTGTCGTTTCAGAGAGTCACTCTTCATTATTTTTTGTTTCTTTTCAAATTGTGAACCCCCTGAAATGCTCTTTGAAATCATTTGTGCAAAAAAGTTGTTCCTAGGCTTACTGACATGTACCTAAACAACAAGGAATATCACACACACAAAACTACGAATACAAAAAAAATAATCTTTGCGGATAAATCTATTACTACTAGTTAGGCAAATTGATGCACATTATGATAGAATTGTTCACTAGATATAAAAGCATGAAATTTGGCACACAGTCATAATATGTAATAAGAAAGATATTTGGCTATAGGGCCATCGCAGATTTGACCGTAGGTAAATACGAATATAGGTAGAATAACACGCAATGGCAGCCATTTTGAAAATTTTGAAAACGGCTTTTCTTACATTCTGGACAAATTTGCGATGACCCTATAGAAAAATATCTTTTTCATCACATTCTACGATTGTATGCCAAATGTCATGCTTTTATCATGAAGTGAAAATTTGTTCACCAAATTGCCTGAGTATTATGACTACTACCAATGTACCTTCATCTCCGTTATAAGTGAAGACCTCCGCGTCGTCGAAATGCACGTCGCCGTCCAAATCGCCGTGCAGCCCGTTAGGGACGAAGGCGTGCGCGATGGTACCATTGACACCGTCGAATTCGTACGGGCAGGTGTCGTGGTTCCATGTTGCGAACTTAATGTGGATGTCGGCGTGGCCGTGGATGATTCGACGGAAGGTGAGGGGCGTGGCATCGTCCCACTGTTTAAAGGCTCGGTCGATGGCGTCGTCCACCTGATCTTCCGTCATCCGATAGTGATAGGGATAGTTGAGGATTCTGGTGAGGTAATTTAGTCGGGTCTAATTTTGAAAAGTATTTTGAAATAACGTATATGGTTATACAGGGTGGTCCACACAAACAGAAGACAGGTACACCACCTCCCAATGTACGGAAAATCCTTCTAGAAGAAAAATGATAACAAGAAATCCTGATTTGATCCAGTAGTTTTAGCTCTCCCGAAGGACTCCCATTTGTTATACCTCAGTGTCCTCAAAAGATCGAAAGCACGCTTTGCCCGTATAATAAATGTATGTAACATCAATTAATTTATAGAAATCTGCTACTAAGTGCCCAAAAGCTCATCATTGAGCTTTTAAGCTTCATTACAGGAAAGACTTTTTTTCGTCAGAAAACAAAAAAAGTGGCTTTTTATTTTGCCCCTATTTTTAATTTGCTGGCTTTTTAATTTACCCTATGTTTGTTTCGTGTACACAGTCATCATGTCTCTGAAGAAGATCTTGTTAAGATCGAAATATTAGGCCCTCTTAACTTATTTGATGTGTATATTTCAGGTCATTCCAGCCAGTAAGCAGTTTGCAGCAGTTTTAATTTATTCAGGCTTTTTATTTTGTTAGATATCATCATGCTGTGTAGAGTGCAAGTATCCGTGGTTACGGTGTTTGACTCGTGTACGATGGTGCGTGGGTTTGAACTCAATGGTGTGTTTGTGCCCTTGGGCAAGACACTCAACGACAATTGCCTCTCTCCGTGTTGTTGTATAAAATGATACCATCCAAGGGGTCGACTGTTATTGACTAACGGGTTAATAACTGAAAAAGCGCAATGAGATTGTTGACACAACGGAAAGCGCTATACAGGGTGGCCCACACAAAAACGTACAAGCACACCTCCACCACCCAAAGCCAAAACTACCTATACCAATCGATGGAGAATCCTTCTAAGCACAGTGAACCACCCAAAATCAAAACTACTTATACCAAAGGATAGAGAATCCTTCTAGAAGAAAAATAAAAATAAATCCTGATTTGGTCTAGTAGTTTGAGCTCCAGACCTTATCTTAACATATTGTTCTTCCATAAAGACTTCTAATCCGTATACCAATTTAGCCACAGTGCTGCGAAAGCATGCTTTGTCCGTTTTAAGGCACCCTATATCAACACATTGATTAATACTGTTGCTCATTAATGAAATTAAAGCTTGTGATAATTTTATTTTCTCAATTCCGATCCTTTCCTTTTGCAATCATAAACTTTAAGGTTTTTTTCTCTCTTAATTTTGTTTAATTTCATGTTCTTGGAATCATTTGTGTGAAATATCTTTTTCACCAACCCCACCAGTCTCAACCACGGTGGAATTGGGCCAACTTCGTACGATTGCAGGGTATAATGATACCAACCTGTACGTCAGATAGTTTTTTTTCCACCGCGTCCAGTCGACGGAGTACCTCCGCTGTCTCGTATTGTGAGTTCCCGAGACATCATCATCACCATCTTGCCATCTGACAGGGTCAGGCACACCACATCGCGGCTTTCCTCTGGCCTTCCGCGTCGAGATATGCTTTGCCGGCCCGTCGTCATCCAGCGGAAGATCGCTCGAAGACTTCAGCGCGGTGTCGTCTTCTCGAGATTTCCGTGCAGCTGGGCCTTGGTAGTCGTGATGCGAGGTAGGTACGTTGGACCGGGGTGTCTGTAAAAGAGAAAGTTGTTTCACTGTCACCGTCTCAGCTGCAGCCGCTACATTTTGTTATTAGCTCGTGCCAAGGCTGGGAACCGCTGATGCGCGCTTCACACATTTCTGTGAAGGAAACGCACGGCATTCTGGGTAAATACCACGACCTTTTGCATTGCATGCAGCGAATCTGAGCCACGGAATTGGTGACCTCCAGTTCACAGGTCACATGAAATCTATCAAGTCAGAGCTCAAAGCGCATCAGCCATTCCCAGTACCCATGTATAGAATGCCAAGGCCCAGTGTTTAAGGTGTTCGACTCGATGGTGCGTGGGTTCGAACGCTGATAAGAACATGCCGTTGGTGCCTTTAGGCAAGACAATGAACTACAATTGCCTCTCTCCAACCGTGAGTATAAATGGGTACCTGTGAGGGTCGAGGCTGATTGAGCGCGTATAAACGGCTGCCGCGTGGTCCAGGGTCTGGTAATAATTTTAAAGCGCTTTGAGATCGTTGATACGTTATAAAGCGCTATAAAATAAGCACGATTATTATTATTATTATAGGCGGTGGGCACGAGCGAGCATTCTGTTATTGTTGATTAATTTTCAAATTGTTTGACTTTATACATGACCGTACTAGCCAAAAACAGAACACAACTTAGTTAAAGGGATTGTATAGACGATGTGCCTCTGTTTACATCTGTATTCAAATGTGCCCGTCAATATGCGCACGCATCATGTTTTACATAAATTTGGTTAAGAGATGACATCAGAGGTCACATAATTCAAAGGCGATCTGACCTGCGACGTCACTCTTTAAGCAAATTTGATGTAAGACACGATGGGTGCGCATCACTGCCGGGCACATTTGAATACAGATGTAAACACGTGACGTCAGAGGGCACATCGTCTATACGTTTGGTAATTACTCCAAAAATGTATGGCAATAAAAACTACTTGGTAAGAAGTACAGCAGCTTTGGATAGTATAATGCATTTTACTGCGGTTATGGAAAAAGATCACTTTTTATCCCAATTTGTTTTTTGAATCTGAGAAGCGTTACTGCAGTGACGTTTCTCAGACGCAATCCCGCGTCTGGCCCCAGTCAATCTCGAAATAATCCCGGCGCAAACTGGTTAAAATAATAAAACTGTTTTTACAAATAATATTTCGAATAAACGACAAGAGAAACTGACTAGGTGCGGTAAATACTATTTTCAAAATTGAACAAAGAAATTACTATTATTGTTTATGGCGCCACAAATGCCACTGGGGAAAAGTTGGCCCCTTACACCCTATACCCTGCTGGATACGCTACTGTTTTGACTTCAAGTTCCCTTATAATGCCACACTCTTCTGATACAAATTAGACTTCCTTCGTGGGTAATACAGAGTCTGCCTGAACTTTATCCGAACCCTCTCCTTATTTTGATGCACCTGGGAGAGAATGGCGAGCACCCCAGAAAACTTAGAAGAAGATAAAACAAATTGGTAAGTTGGCGGAATTCTCTCCCACAGAGCAACTTTTGCTATACTTCGGAGCACGATCTACACACAGCTATATAATTTGCCTTGAAACACCGCTGAGCTTTTAATTGGACACCTCTTGCGTTCGTCACTCGCTGAAAAATTCCCCGCTCGCTGAACAAAACCTATACTGTTACAGTATTTATCCTTTAGCAAAAGAGAACCATTTGGGGGATCGGGTTGAAGTCAAGTAGGAACTTAGATACTGGTGTGTGGGCCTGATTGAAACATTACTCAAATAATCTGATTGATTAGAAATCATTTTTGTCATTAAGCTCAATTTGTTAGTTTGATTTCTCTGTAATGATTCATTTGAATAAACGAGTGTACACACAAATAACAAAACGTTTAGATGTAGTTATATTACACAGTATACTCCGAATTGTTTATTTAAAGGTAGGATACACCATTGGTAATTGCTTAAATTGTCAGGAATGGGTGGTTTTGGGGGATTGTATTTTATAGTAAATATCGTTTAACTAACCTTTCCAAGTTTTATGATCATGGATGCTGGGAAAAGCAAAAAAAAACGGCGTTAGTTTTCAACCGTCGTCGGGCAGTGGTTCTTATTTTTTTAATTCTTTTTTGGAACGATTACAGGATATCTAGGACAATAACATTGCTGAATGCCTACATTCATTATTTACTTTCAAATAAGTAAGTTTTGTAAAAATAATTCGATAATAAATTGTTTTGATATCTGCAAATGGTGTAGGCCTATCCTACCCTTAAATGGAATACTTTTCAGAATTGTTGTTAACTATTCTTAATTTGATGTGTGTAATGACCGCAGGTTTTGCTCAATATTATATAATTTTTAAATACCCTACCCAATAATTTATATATCATTTTAAAGCTAAGAATTTAAGGAGTCTGGAAATTTCAATTTCCCAAGATATCAAAATGTCAACTTTACTCTGATTTCGTGGGAACAGGTCACATTTGGGAACAGGTCACATGCAAATGTTGTATATTAGGTACACTGCCGGAAAAAAATATATTATACATATATTGATAGAAAGCCAGTCGAGGCATAGCTATATGAAATAGTTGGTCATGGTTGCTGAACAGGACTTTTCAATGCTAGTGACGCTGGGACTATTTTTTATGAAGCTGCTTAGCACCAAAATTCGCTAAGCACCAAACAATTCTTGCTCAGTAAAAACATGTTACCAGACAAAAATCCATGTCAATGGCCAGCTGAATATCAGTCACAAACAATATACGTCACCTGAACATTTAGTTTGTAACCCTGTTTTTTGCCAAGGAAGAATTTTTCCTGTTAATTTTGTGTGTGTGTTGTGCTGAGCAGCTCTACGAATTTGGAGTATAGTGCCGTGGCCTCGTGGTCTGGAGCCTTGAAATAACCGTATGTGGGTATTAAGCTGCAGGTTGTGGGTTTGAGTCCGGCCTAGGACTATAATGCGTGTGCCCAGTGCCCACCGGCAAGGCATTTTGTAACTTATTTCCCCTCTTCACCCAGTAGTAAATTGGTACCTGTGAGGGCGTTGATTATTAGCTGCTTTGTGCCGAAACGGCAGTATTATGGAGTGTCGTGGCCGAGCGGTTAAGAGCTGGTTTTGTTGTTACGCAGAGCGTGAGTTCGAGTCCCGGTACGGTGTCGACACGTGTGTCCTTAAGCAAGGCAATTAAACCACTATTGCTTCGTCCTTCGGATGGGATGTAAAGTTGTAGGTCCCGTGTGTTGTATAATAATGTGTGTATATATCTTTCTCATTATAAAATTGTATAGTGCACGTTAAAGAACCCAGAACACTTATCGCTAAGAGAAGGGGTTTGCCTGTGTGTTCTTGTATCGTATTACGATCGAGCATCGAAACACAAAAGAGAACAAAGGGAACAAAGGATCCTCGAAGGACGGTTTGCTTGTCCGAATTCGGTCCTCGATCGTTGGGGCAAGCGCTAAGTAATGGAGTTAGGGTATAGTAAAGGAACAAAGGAAAACACAATATTGATCCTCGGTCGTTATGTGGTTCACGACCCGGTGTTCCTGGCTGTGTGCCTCTGTCTACGGGGTTCTTCTGGCTTACGAGCTACAGTGCCCTGAAGCGCTTTTGAAGGATCCTTGGTTTCATTACCAATATAATAATAAAAAATACCTGGGCTGTGGGGTTGCAAGCAAGTCAAACCCACAAGTGAAAATCAGCCAGTCAGTCAGTCAATAAGGAAGACGGGTGCAAAAATTGTGTAGGCCGGCCTCTTGGACTGGGGATTTCTTTCTTTTTAAATTTCAATTGTAACAAATCATAGTTTTGAGTTCTTTTAAACTAAAGGTAGTATAAAAATTTGCAGATATCGATAAATGTTACTACCGAATTATTAAGAAATATCTTACTTATTTATTGTAAATTATTGTAGGCATCCAGCAAAATGATTGCGCTAGATATCCGGTAATCGTTCCGAAAACTAGAATTGTATATAACAAAAATTACGATCGCCGGACGACAAGCGCGAAAAAAGCACAAGAACAACTGCCCGACGCCGACGCCGGTTGAAAATGAACGCTGTTTTTCTTGCTTTTCTCAGCATCTATGAATGGAAAACTTCGAACAGGTCAGTTAAAGGTAGTATACACCATTGGCAATTGCTTGAATTTTCATGAATGGGTGGATTTAGGGGGTTATATTTCATATTAAATACCGTTTAACTGACCTGTCCGAAGTTTTACAATCATGGTTGCTGAGAAAAGCAAGAAAAACGACTTTCGTTTTCAACCGGAATCGGGCAGTTTTTCTTATGTTGTTTTTTTTTTTTCGCGATCGCCGTCCGGCGATAATGAATTTTGGTTTATACAATTACATTTTTTGAAACAATTACAGGGTATCTAGAGCAATCGTTTTGCTGGATGCCTATACAATCATTATTTACATTTCAATAAGTAAGATATTTCTTAATAATTCGGTAGTAAATTTTTTTCGATATCTGCAAATGCTATATACTACCTTTAAACGAGATTTACTTGAAAATACAACCTCCCAATGATTCACCCATTTGTAATAATTCAAGCAGTTACCAATGGTGTATCCAAGTCCATTTGCACACCATGGATTTCAGTCTACATGAATATAAACATGATACACGACAGACTATACTACTAGTAGTAATACGCCCACGTACCAGCTATTGTCCCGACCGAAGGTCGGGGAATCCCCAACAGAACGAGCGAACTAATTGGGTTGAGATCGCGAACCCCACCTATACGTGCTTCTTCAGACGGGGGTTAAAAAAAATCGAAATCTTCCACCACCCATCGGTAATAAGATACTTTTTTTTCCAAATCTGCTCGACTCAGTGTAGAGTTGTAAGTCACGTATACATTTTCCGTGTGGGTGGTCCTTTTTTTCTCTTCTAGTGAGCATTACGCACGTACTATCAGTGAAATATTTGTCTTATGTCTTACATACATGTAGGTATGCATGATCTTCATATTGATCACACATAGCTTAGATGGCAGTTTTTATAAACTTTTGTCTAGACCAGGACAATTGTTTTAATGGAATTTTAAAATATTTTCTGAAGATATAAAATAACAATAGTTACATAATTGGAACTTTTACCACAATTAGAACTTCGCTGTCTGAGAGAAAACAATCTTTATATGGGTTCTTACCAAATCTTGATTCAAACCAGAAACGATCGTTTTGTCCTGTGCTGGAGCGGCTTGGCAGACTTCCCATTCCGTCAAGATGACACCGAGCCAAAATATCGAGACGATAACTTTACCAACCCGCGTTGATGCTCCCAATTCGACCGACATTTTTCCTGTCTGGGCCGTGCGTGCGTGCGCGCCGCTTCGCTTGCCGACTAGCTCTCCGAATGACTTTGTCCGCAATCTCCGAGTCGGGCGCACCGAATCTAGACACCCAAGTTGCCTTCTTCGCCGTCTAAATTTTTAACAACAGGGGGTAAATTACCGGGAACTGTTAGCAATCCCGACGGCCGTGTCGTGAATCCTCCGCACCGCCCCACGCAACAGTCGCCGTAGGGCGTGGAATCGGGGACATGATGCCGAGAAAACAATCAAACTTAAATGTGTATCGAATTATGAAATATGATTGGAAAGGGTGTCCGATAGCACGTGGTGACTCCAGGTACGGGTACCCGCCGGTACATAGCCCATACTTTCCAAGAGGTTGGCTTGACTCGTGCTGTTTGGTGGAACGTCCCTGGGTGAATCCAATGACGGGGATGAATGATATTACACCGATTTGACGGTTCGGTAAAATGTGTTCATCCGCAATCAAATTGTCCTAACTCAGACAGGGAATAGAACCTAATAATACCCTTTTACTCAATCTCGGGTTTGAAAATTCATTTTTGTATTTTTACACGACCGAGTCAGACTGTGTTTGTCATGTTTATCGTAACAAGCTGTTTTCGTTCATTAAATGAGACACTACGTTGGCGGATATACGCCATTATAAAAACAGTTCGTAGAAAGCCACTTACACACAGTGCCACCGCAGCCCGGGGTGGTATGTCAGAACATAGGCGTGACTCGTGGTAACCGACAGAATCGTGCGATTTCTTTTGTGATTGGACGACTTTGAGAAAAGCCTACTCAAATTCTAGAATTTCTAGAATATCCAGAATTTTTAGAATTTTTACTCACATTCTTGCACTTTCAGTGAAAATTTCAGCGTATAGGGTCGTGTACGCCGGGCCGGGGTGATTGATAAGTCAGTGGCTTATAAGAGTAGATATAAGTATATGAGCTAACGGCTCCGTGCACAGTCGTATGATGGCGCTTGTCGCCTAGCAGCTGTACTTTCTACATAAACTTATGCTGCGTTCTAATCGCGCCGTGTTTATCGTGTTCACGGTGAATTTCTCCATGTTCACGAGTACGTTGCGTTTCAAACGCTACTCACCAAGACGCACGCGCACAGTCGAGTTAGTCGTGAGGTAAGGATATTTTTATCGCGCAAGAACTCGTACGTGAATCAACACGCATGGCGAGTATTTCATTCGTTTATGAAGTCGTGAACATGAAGAAAAACATTTCACCTCGAGTTAGAACGCCATTATACGACTCGTGAAGCCGTGAACACGACAAACACGATGCGATTGGAACGCAGCATTATTATAGAAACCAGAGAGCGCACTTATCACGTGACCCCGTTCCGACAAGGACGCATGGACGCCATTTTGTACGTGGGCAAAAAGTACGTAGTTGACATAGCCTACGCATCTCTTTCATGTCTTTGCCGCGCGCGGCAAAGATATGCCGAGGTGAGATACCTAAGACCTGTGCGTGCTTTGGCTGCACAAATCGGAGCAATGTCAACAAGACCAGAAACGTATCTTTTCACAATTAAACTCCACCCGTGATGTCACCCTATTGTCCCAGCGCTCCATTATTTTGCACGAATGGAGCGTTGGAGGCAATTTCTCTCCATTCTTTTGGGAAGGTAACGCAAGTGAACTAACCAGTGTAGCGGTTTTCGTTGTATTTTTGTAGAAACCTATGTACTCCTATCCGATTTTCCCTTCAATCTTGTTATATTGTTAAACTAACCCATACGAAAATGTGTCGAAGAAAAAGACAAACATTATCGATAGTCGGATTCGAACCACAGACCTTTCGATCTATAGCTCTCCTCTCTACCAACTATGCTATTGACGAGTTGGTGAAAGAAGCCGTTCTTTGTAATTCTTTATAGTTATTTAATGTATATGAGTTGCCATTGCTCTCTCTCGTGAATATTTAATCACGAACCACCCAGCTCCTGAAAAAAAATATCACGAACTGCTACACCGGTTAGCATTAAGTGTCTTCTGAACAAAGACGCTCCATTCGTTCAAAATAATGGAGCGCTGGGACAATAGGGTGACGTCACGGGTAGAGTTTAAGTCAGATAATGCCCTCGTTAACGCGCCATTCGTGGGTAATAATGTCCCTCGGGCTTCGCCCTCGGGCCATTATTACCCACGAATGGCGCGTAACTCGGGCATTATCTATAACGTAAATACTTTCTGGGATAGGGGTACCGGCAGTTGCGGTTGCTAAACACCACGATCATCCCGACAATGTCACCTGTTTATATTTTATTTAATTAAACAAAACTTTGATTTTGAGTGAAACCATCAGCCATGAGCAATCTTCGTGAAAATCCTGGATCCGCCATTGACTCGGGGGAAAATAGGGATAAGGTTTACCGATGAAACTGTCTGTCCAAGTACCACAAGCAATATCACTTGAGACTGACATTGAACGACCAATAAAATTTACTGAATTATAGCAGCCGCGCCGTTGAAGTGCATGATACATCCGGGTATTTTACTATCGTGTTGGCCACTTACACAATGGCGGACGGGTTACAGGCACTAACCTCTACACCCGGACGGACCATTGTCCATATTCTGCTGTGCTAACGCTTGAAGTCGGCGCGAACTGGAAGTGCAACATGGCGGACCCAAGACGTCACTTCTGTGAGCCAATGAAATGTCCAGGTGTAGAGGTCAGTGGATTTACTCTATACATTTGTTTATTTATAAACATTACGTCATACATACCGTACCCACTGAACCTTACACCTGGACATTTCATCACTGACCTCTACACCTGGACGGACCATTGTCCATATTCTGCTGTGCTGACGCTTGAAGTCCATATGAAGCACGATATGTGGCAGAGAACCCCCCCCCCCCTCTTTTGGTTTGACCATTGTGTTCCCGGAATCTCAGGAATTCCTTTTAGGTTTCAAGGGGGGATGGGTTAAGTTACAATAGTGTTGAGTGCGTATAAAGTATAGGGATAAGAGGGGGGTACCCCTCTGCCACATATTGTGCTGGGTATATTGAAGTTGGCGCAAACTGGAAGTGCAACATGGCGGACCCAAGACGTCACTTCTGTGGGCCAATGAAATGTCCAGGTGTAGCGGTCAGTGGATTTACTCTATACATATTTTATTTATAAACATTACGTCATACGTACCGTACCCACTGAACCTTCCACCTGGACATTTCATTGGCTCACAGAGTGACGTCGTGGGTCCGCCATGTTGCACTTCCAGTTCGCGCCGACTTCAAGTATTGGTAGAGGTCAGTGGTTACAGGGCGCCACGTCCGTGTAGCGCGCACAATATACTGAGTGCGCTCTCTAGTTTCTATAATATAACTATATATTACTTCATATGGACAGTACGAATACAATTTCGCTGGTATTACGCACTGCGCCTCCTCGTTTATTTGACACTCGTATTAGCAGTGCTGTGGTATCGCTTTGTCTGTTCGTTGACCTCATTATTCTCAAAATTAAATAACGAATCTACTTAAAAAAGACAACTGGTCTGTCATCTTTATAAAGATAAAATGTACATCTCGATAAAGTCCTCTGCTGCCAACACTTTCGCTTTGTTTCGAAAGAAATACTTTAAATGAATAATAAAGTTGTGCAATTCTCGCGCGACAGACAAAATCCAGTGCCACCTATAAACTCCTAATAGTAATAGCGCCCTCTTGGGAACTTTGCACATTGAATAAAATATCGCTGAACGGTTTCACGGGTACATTGAGTTCCACTCGCGCAAACCTTTTCAACGTTTGCCAACTATGCGAACAATTTTTCGTAGTACAAAGCTTTATCAGGGACATGGTGATTTTTTCTTCATCTCTCACTTTGTACGTACCACTTATATGTCGTACGTACGACTTATATCCCGTAGGTACGACTTTTGAAATGTAACTGGAAATGTTGTCGTGACACCCGATGACGTCATCATGACGTCACTGCAAGTTATACCTATAACGCACCCTATGACCCGTGTATACCTGCATACCACGATTGAACCCAATCGGACTTGTACTTCCAGAGATAGAGGGTATTTAAAACTGAAAACTTAAATGTGACGTCACATGACACCCGATGACGTAATCACGAAGGCATCAAGATGTCGCCTCAATTTTTACTTACACCCTAAACAGCTAAATATTTTTTTTTAAAGAAATCTTAACGAAAACAAAAGCTGTTCCGGCTTAATTTCCGAAACAACAGGCGCGTGTGACTTTGCGTGCATAATTACGTGACGTAACAGAAACTTGACCAATGAGTCAGCGAGTAAGCATATTACGTCACGAGAATTAGCTCGAGTTAGTAATCGAACACGCTGTTTTTGATTTGCAGCTTTATAAAAATTGGCCCCTGGCCTAAATGGTCGTCACGCGCAAAACCAGTGAAGTGATTGGCCGTGAGAGTATATTTATATATCCCCATCTGTTTCCTCTGAAATCCTGAAGCAAATTAAAGAGAAACATAAACGCCGATACACGATTCATACATACGAACACAAGTTGGTTTTTGTTATACCCAGCACGATATGTGGCAGAGGGGTACCCCCCTCTCATCCCTATACTTTATACGCACTCAACACTATTGTAACCTAACCCACCCCCCCCTTGAAACCTAAAAGGAATTCCTGAGATTCCGAGAACACAATGGTCAACACAAAAGAGGGGGGGGGGGGGGGGTTTCTCTGCCACATATCTGCTTCATATTGTTTTTTGGGGGGTGTGGCGGGTCTGGTCTTCGTTGTGCAAATGTATACGTTTCCTACCTCCATGGTATGTGGAACTATACCCAGCACCATGAGACCGAAGCTCCCCCCCTTTAGTACCCCATATTTATACACCCTTTAGACTATTGTTACC
Source organism: Crossaster papposus (assembly GCA_037893245.1). Lineage (NCBI taxonomy): Eukaryota > Metazoa > Echinodermata > Asteroidea > Velatida > Solasteridae > Crossaster > Crossaster papposus. Next base: position 2,315,649 of record JBAIAA010000246.1, read on the forward strand.
TAACGAACCCCCCCCCGCCCCCCTAAAAACCTGAAAAGAATTCCTGAAAAACCACAACATTCGGCAAACACGATGACAAGCACAATGACCACTACAAAGAAGGAGGTTCCCTCCGTCTCATATCTTGCTTCATAATTGTTAGAACCAGGCGGGTAAGCTAGCTAACCACTGCCATTATGCGCATGAGGTACAGCACACATAGCCTCGCATCAAGGCTATACTGTCCGGTCCGCCATCTAAAACGAGGTCGTTTATATTTCTCATGCAGAACAAGACGATAATTTAATTCTTTATTTACTCGGACGAACATTTCGAAATGATTCTGTTGTGATATTTATACAATTAATTGCACCTTTAATATCGCGCTCAAGGACAAGGTCAAATTCCCCTACGTATACTATTGACAGCGTGCTTGCCTATAAAACCGACGTTCAGTCGGGCATTTCCCGCATTCACTTGTTCAGTTAGCACTATCGGATGCGTGCATGTATGTGCCTGGATACAGTGTTCACACCCGGAACTTCGCTGGTTTGTGCTGGTTGGGTCTGCAGTGAAGGTGAGTAGGAATTTGTATCATTACCTGTAACGAATAAGGTGTGTTTGTTTGGTGTACATGTATATGTACATTTACATGTATGGTTGCAACATTTGTTTTCATAATGGGTTTTAATTTTATACTACTAGGCGCCGTGTACTAGCAAGCATGCCTGGGGGCTATGCGCAATATCGCACAGGTTCACCGCTCTTTTTTAATTCAGCCATTGTATAAAGCGACATAAAATAGTGCGCATGCGCCAAATAAAATAAAATGCATAATTCGTAACAGTGGTGACCCGCTAAAGAGGGACTATCAAACATCTGAAATTACCGATGAATACCGACATTAGGGGCTTTTCAATTCTTAATGAGTTCACTCTTAAGAATATCTGTGATGTAATAAACCCCCAAAACCAAACAAAATTGGTATGACAAATTTATAAATTTGACAGTGAAGATGACATTTTCCAAACTCAAAAAATAGTTTGCGGTCTAGTATGATACCCGTGTAAATGAGTCTTGTATATTGATTATGGACACGTTTGGGGAATACGCGGTTCTAGATTTCGGAGTGGGCAAATATCGGGTCAATGCCCCTCTACTGCGCACGTTTGGTTCGGCCTCGCTGCGCGTGGTCATTGTTTTACGGTGGGAAACGGGCGAGATTACGAAGTCCTCGACCCGTCCTCGACCGAATCTACATTTGTCTGCGCAGGTTTGGCGGCGCGGAAGCTGATGCCAAGGGAGCCTTTTTTGTCAATTAACGGCTGTTTCGTGTTTGATTCAGTCGCACCACGGACAAAGTTTAGCCCTGGAACCCCCCCCCCCCTCCTCCCCCCCGCCTCTCCCTCCCCCCCCCCCCCCCGCCTCTCCCTCCCCCTCCCCCTCCCCCTCCCCTCCTCCCCCTCCCCCTCCCCTCCTCCCCCTCCCTCTCCTCCCCCTTCCTCTCCCCCCCCTCTCCATCCCAGACAACTGTAACATCATCGATGACGTCAAAGCCATCTGTCTTCTGATTGGCTAATAAATGTACACTATTAACCAACCTACCTGCAGAATTTTTTTTATCGCCGCCCGGAAGACCTGTCAGATCTAGACTGTCTGCGATTATGCGATCTCGCTGCGTCTTTGAAAATTGGCTGGGGCGCAACAACTATTGTCACAGCAAGAACTACATAGGTCGCCAGATCAGAGTGTCTTAATGGTCTCCGATGAGCGCCAACGTTTTTGAACGTGCTCGAAACAATCGCAACACCTCGGCGCTCTGGCCAGGGTACGACGTTTTTAAACGTACCACTAACAAGCTATTGCATATATAATTATGCTGGAGGGCACTTTATACGCAATTATATACATGTAATGATTAAAGGGAAACTCCACCCATAGTTTATAATGGGATAATGTTTAAGAGTGTCAATTGCCATTGTGACTTGATTTTTATTTCATTGTTATCGGTTTCGGTAATCATATAAAACAGAGATTTTCTCGCACTGCGCTTACCGTCATGCGAGCTGCCATTTTGTTCTGGTTTATCGGTACATCCGAGATATTGTGACGGGACGTCGTAGTGTGTGCACCATCAGTACGCGAAACCTGATCGATGGCGGCCCTGCACGCGCAAGGAATGCAAGGGAACCCTTTTGTGTACGGCATAGTGTATACATAATGTGTACTGTACATGTGAAAGTGGGCTCAAAATCATACGGAGAAGGACCTGATGCCATAAATACTAGCTCACAGATTTTCTATTCGTCTTAGAAAATACAAAAAGAAACGATAGTTTGTGGCGCGTCAAGTCGATATTCGGCACAGAAATGCAATACGTACTCGCAATAGTCGGGCGCCGTACAACATACGTCTGCATAATGTAGTTGGCCGCGTCAAGGTGGGATACCAGTGCGAACAACAAGCAATAAAGCGATGTGCATTGAGGTGCAGACATTACGTCATAATGTCCCGGTCGAGGCGGGAAATTTGAACAATATGGCTGCGCCCTTGTACTCCTAAATGGCAGGAAATCGTGAATATAATAGGCGCGTGTGTCGTTCTCGTTAACAAATAAAAAAAAATGTCAGTATGTTACCATATATTCTTTTAGAGTAGGTAAAATATTATTGAGCCTGGAATTTCCCTTTAAATCCACGCAACTGAGCAAGACGGCTGAACTGTAGTGGATAATGCATAATCCGGAGGCGCGAGATCGAATCCCATGAAAACCCACTTGATTTGTTGAAAAATCATTTTTATTTGTTGTATACTTAATTTGTTATTTATTTTATTTATTTATTATATTTATTAATTTTTTTAAAGTCTTCTTAGTAATTTGCAAGTTTTGATTTTATTCCAACCAAAAATAGAGATTCTAGATCGATTGGCTTTACTTTGTTAACGTTGTTTACCTTACAACCACTTAACTCCCGGAAACACTCCAACATCGCAAACGCTAACGATAATACCCGATCGTCAAAAAAAGTGTTTGAAAATCTTCGGACATTTTCGGGAAATGGCAGCAAATCCCTTTTTTTGAGGTCACGTGACAGTGGAGGCTACCAAACCTAATAATTCATCAGAAATAGTCAGAATTATTTGGTCTGAGAACCAGACTATGTTAAGTGTATAAAGGTTTTTCCCTATGAAATTGTGAACCCACACATTTGCTCATTCAAAATATTTGTAAGAAGTTTACTAATTGGCTCACTGCGATGTACTGACAAAATAGAGAATCGCCAAAGAAAACAACATTTTACAATAGTAAAAATAATGAGTTCTGGCAACTTTGGGGGCTAAAAATAGCCGTACCATTGAAGTTTCTGCCTGAAATGATATCGCACTTCATTTGATTTGTATAAGCATAAAACTCAAAAGAAAAAGAATTAAAAAAACCCATTTTTTGCAAAACCATTTTTTGGTATCCCTTTGCTTCCTCACAATGTCTTTCTCGCGCAGGGAATTTACAAACAGGCCACCGTGGAGCTATTGAGACAGTATTCATAGTAACATTGCACGGTGAAGGGCTTTTTCTGTGCCGAACAATTACATGTGTTGCATGCCTTTATTGCCCAACGATGGCTTTCTTACGCAGGGAATTCCCATAAAGGCCACCATGGAGCTATTAGGACGTATTCATAAAAATAAGCAATTGCTTTTACTAGGCTTTTCTTAGCTTTAATTAAATCTTTATACAACAAAATAAGCAAAGAATTACAAGTAAAAGCTAGATATAATTAGCAAAAGCAATTACTGATTATCTTAAGCAAATGCTAGTCAAATAAGCGATTGCTTGAAAAGGTATACAAAAAACTGAGCTTTCACTCATAACCGTTAGCATTTACTTGTAGTTTTACAAGCTAATCCAATAGGAACTTGTTTCTTTGCTAGTACAGTCACATTGAACTGCCGTTGTCATGTTTATGCCTGTATAAGAAAAAGTTAAGGTTTATCAATCAAGGATGAATCGTGGTGATATCATCCCTATCACGTACAGAACTTTGTTTCAATTTAATAAGGAGAATGGCTGAATGCCAGCAGAAATTGAGCATGACCTCTTGCTAATGATCGGATTTTCATCGCCTCTTAAAATGATGTAGAGGTCTTTGCTCCCATAGACTCGGGACAATCTTCCGAATTCCGATTGCATCGGTTTTCTTCTTAACCAGTGATTTTATGTTGGCTATTTTCAATGATATTTGTTTCTCGTTCATTGTTTTACCCATGTTGTAGCAATTGTGACTTTGGCCTTCTGAAGTGCGCTTGTCTTCATCTCTTTAATGTCAGGCAATTGGCTCTTCTCAATAAGGACTGGATGGTCCTTCATGATGGACACTAATACAACAGCGAGCGTTTGCTCACTATTGGTCTCGGTGTTGTCATATTCAAAGATAGCCATGTTTGCAAACCAAATCGTGATGTTATAACAGCACGTATAGGCCTATACACACTCCTAGACATAGCCTAATACGTAAATGCTATTGTTATGCAAGTAAGCATTTGCTAGAAATGGCGAGCAACAGGTGTTAGTCAAAGCAAAAGGTTATGAATAGATTTTTTTTATCAATTACTTGAGCTAGACCTTTTACTTGTTGAGTAATTGCTACGTTTTATGAATACGGGCTATTGAGACGGCAATCCATAGTAACATTGCACAATGAAGGTTTTTCTCTCATAAAATGCAACTTGCATATTTTCAGCCCGATTACATTGAGTCCCGTGAAGTAGCTTTAAAGGGGCACTTTAATCCCCGGAAATGTTATGTTTTGGATTATTTACTTATCCTATTTCAATTAATGGTTGATAAAAAAAAAAAAAACATATGTGACGAGGTATATCAATATCGGGCACTTTTTGTGCAAGAAGTCAATTTTAAGTTTCTGCAATATTAGTAAAATGTACCCCTTGCTCTTTTAAATGCCACCTTGGTTTTCTTTATTGGATATTCCAAAGTAAAGATATACAATTTTGAAATCGCATTGTCTGAAATGTTAAAAATGAGAATTAGACCTTTAAAGTTGGAGTTTTGTATTAAACAAAATGCTTTGTCAATGAGTTTTAATTTGAAACCTTTACAGAACCGGTGAAACATAAATAGGACCACAACAAAATGTAAAATCCCCAAATCACTAAAAATCACTCCACATAATTTTGCAGCTGTTTCTCCATTCGTAGCTCTGCCCAATTCCGCCTGGTTTTTACATACCATGTCACATATTTGCCGTCTTGCCGTTCCCGAGTAAAGACGAAAAACACACGTTGTTTACAATTGACGCGGCGGACAGTTTTCGTATATACGGGTCATTCCATGTCAGACCAACGCACTTTTTTACCTTGGGTCTTCCGATTTTGATAAAATTTGCTGTGCTTTTAGGTCCTAATGAACAATGAATGCACACCAATTTTAAGCCCCATCCGACCTACCATGTGGTCAGGGCAGAAACCACACAATTCTGACATTTTTAGAGTGAAATACCACCCTTTTGGTACAAATTTGTCATAACCATGTTAATGTTGATTAAATATATGCAAATTTGGTATTAAAATAATGAGAATTGCATGCTCAATTTTTTTGTGTCAAAAATGAATTTTGTGAAAAGTAGGTCACCGTGACTTGTCATATGTTACTATGACCTTTGACCCAATTTTTGTAATGTATCATTCCGAAAATCAACGAAATGAAAATGACTTGATAGAGCATGTCTTCCTTTATCAGAATCCACTAAAAAACAATTGGGCTCTTTAAAATTTACAACTTTATGACTATTTTTGTACTGTTGGTAGGTTACAAATTTAGTCAATTTGTAGACTTTACATTCGAAATCCACTATAACACAACTTACTATTCTGTTTCAATTGTTACTAAAATTATTCTTGGTTTGGGGAATTTCTCATGTTGAGGGCTGACCAAAAAATCAAACAAACAAATTGACAACCTTGACTAGCTAGAAGACTGGTACACATTCTATGTGTGTCTGTACCAATCATCAAAATGTAAAGCTGTATTCCATGTCGTTGACAATCCTCATTTTCGTGGATCCTTCAAAAACCTGCTTGCTGAAATCACTTTGTAATTCTGGCAGGCTGGCACAACGGACTGTTTCCTGGGAAATTGTTATATGTGTCCCCAGGTTGCTGAACTAAAGCAGCAAAATCATGAAGAAGATTGAAGATGTTACAAGATAGAAATATGTTACATGCAGTGGATATCAACAGACGATTGACATTAGAAATCATGGCAGCAGAGGTTGATTCATTCTGTGATCGGTTTTCAGAGAAGCTTCTTCCGCTGAAACGGCATGAATTTATAGCCGACCAGCAGGTAAAGTTTCTGAATCACCTGAAGTCAGAGTTGCAGCATGGTGAAATCATTGTTCTTGGGAATTTCTCAGAAAATTATGCATTTGTTGTTCACGATTCATCACAGGGGTTTCACTGGACAAAAAGACCAAGCAACACTGCATTTGTTTGTGATCTACTTAACAAAATGTAGCCAGCTCTCCATCTCAACTTTGTTGTAATCTCTAACAGCCTCACCCATGACACTGTCGCAGTTTACTGTTTCCAACGAAGGCTACACAACTACCTTGCACAGACAATGCAGGTACACAAAGTATTCTACTTCACAGATGGATCTTCTGCACAGGGAGGAGAGGGTAGAGGGTTCGGCGGGCTAGAGCCCACCCCCTCCAAGAGTGTCAATTTGTTTGTTTGATGTTTTGGTCATTTTCTTTTACAGTCTTCTAAAGAAAATTAAAAAGAAAAACAAAATTGCCCCCCCCCCCCCAAAAAAAAAGAGCCAAATCCTGGGTGCGCCACTGCTAATAATTTAAAGTATGAGTATGGTTAGACCACATCAGCTTTCAACATGAAAAATTCCTCAACCAAAAATTTTTTTTAGTAACAATTGAAACAGAACAGTAAGTTGTGTTAGAGGGTTTCTAATGTAAAGTCTATAAATTGACTAAATTTGTAACCTACCAACAGTACAAAAATAGCCATAAAGTTGTAAATTTTAAAGAGCCCAATTGTTTCTTAGTGGATTCTGATAGAGGAAGGCATGTTCTATCAAGTAATTTTCATTTCGTTGATTTTCGGAATGATACATTATTACAAAAAATGGGTCAAAGGTGATGGTAACATATGAAAAGTCACGGTGACCTACTTTTCACAAATGATTTTTGGACAAAAGAATTTATCTGAGCATGCAATTCTCATTATTTTAATACCAAATTTGCATATATTCGATGAAAATTTACATGGTGTTGACATATTTGTAACAAAAGGGTGGTATTTTAATCTAAAAATTTCAATTTGTTGTGGTTTTTGCCCTGACCACATGGTAGGTCGGATCGGGCTTAAAATTGGTGTGCATTCATTGCTCATTAGGACCTACAAGCACAGCAATTTTTATCAAAATCGGAAGACCTAAGGTAAAAAAGTGCGTTGGTCTGACATGGAATGACCCATACGCGTTTCCAGCCGTCAAGAAATTCTGGGCTGTAGCTTGTATAATCGGCGCAGTAACAGCATCCGACTGGTGCCGCAAACAGTGCATTGAATACACGACCGATATCACACTGGTTATTGAGGTTCCATGCCACTGTTGCATGTGTCTGCAAGAAGGAGCATCGCCGCAGCTAAGTAAGTTGCCATTGAATCGCGACTACACCCAAACAAGTCGAGTCTTGGGGGGTCAGAAAAGTTATCCCTGAAACTTGTTCTACAAAAGAAAAACACAAAAAACCTAGTTTTCAAAGAATGGTTGTGTGGATGTTAATAATAAAGCGTAGTTAGACCATGACGGATTGTTGTCTTCCATAACCCTTTTATTGGTTGAAACATCACACAACATGCGCAATACAACCAGCGAAATCATCACAATGCAATATCACGCCTGAGCTTATCGTACGTTATCGCGCCATATGGAGCAGCAGGTGGAACGCGCGCGTCTATTCTCATTGAGATGCGCGTACATGGGGCACACTAATAAAATAGCGGGAGGGGTGTTCCTTAAAATACAAGGTAAAATGGTTGAACAAATTGTTGGAAATTGTAAAGTTTTGACTTTTTAAACACTTTGACTGAAAGGTATTTATGAATGGTAATAAAATGCGGTTGACCGGTACCAGCTCATTGTTAATGCCCTCGCCGATTTTAAACAACTACAATAATATATTCTGCAAACCTTTTTTGGTATTCCTTTATTTCCTCACAATGTCTTTCTCACTCAGGGAATTCCCAAATTGGCCACCGTGGAGCTATTGAGACGGTATCCAAAGTAACATTGCACAATGAAGGTTTTCCCCATGAAATGCAACTTGCATATTTTCTGCTCGATTACACGAGGAGCCGTATGAAGTGGATTTAAAGGGGCACTATGTCTTGAAAATGTCATGTTTGGGATTGCTTTATTCTTATCCTATTTCAAATTATAGGGTTGAAAAAACAACAACAACAACAACAACAACAATATTGTTGTCTTACCGCACGGAAGGACATACTAACCTCCCAATACATACGCTGCCATCGGGGCCCTCTTAAAAGTTAGCGCACCCCCGGGTGCCCCTTTCCCTCACAAATTCGGGGGAGTCGGGTTGGTGTAGCGGTTCTTTCCTCGCCTTCCACCACTATGACCCGGGTTCGAATCCGGCCTGGGCCAATATGTGGATTGGGTTTTCAGTCCCTGCCTGACTCCGTGGGTTTTTCCCCAGGATATTCTTCTGGGGTTTTCTTCCCACCTCTAAAACTGTAACTTCTTCACATTAATTGTTGAATGAAATAAACAATTGTTGAATGAAATTTGTTCCCGCCGTAAATATGGCCATTGATGCTGGTACGGCGTTAAACCCTAAATACTCACTCACTCCCTCACAAATTCAATCCTAGGTACGCCGCCGCTGGTTCACGGTATAAACAAAATTTGAAGAAAGGTCGGAGAAATAAAACAAAATGACCCAAAAGTGACATACCAGTAATGACCACTCAAACAAAAGTAGTACAAATATATTGGTTTCCCAAAATGTTCCTAAATTTATATTAATGAAAACCTTATTGGTATTAATTTAAAGATCATTTGGACTAAATATTTGCATAATAGAAACTACATCACTTGACTTCCCTCACTTAGATGGCGGAATTGTTTTTACAACGATTCCCGGCTCAAGGCAATCGTTTAAAATTGATACATCACATCATCTGACGTGATTTCACAGGATGCTTGAGACTGTTATTCATTAACAGTCAAGTGAGGTATTTCATAATAAATAAGTTTTTTTTTTATGTTTGCAAATGGTGTATAATTATTACCTTTAGAAGATGATGAGATGATTATTGTTTTCCAAGGAACACATTTTGTGCATCTTTCTAATCATCTTAAATGCATGAAAACTATTTGACATCTTTATTTTGGTTAATTTTGATTGAAAAGTGCGCTTGCCGTTGTCATTTCAGGAAGACACTGTTCGGTTTAGTCTGGTTCCCTGCCCTGGCAACATATAGGGCTGTAACTACAAAAGCTGTTTAAGCCATTAGATGCGTATAAATCAGTAGTCACTGTTTAAACCTGGTGTTTAACTTCAAACAAGTACTACAAAGCTCGTTTTAGGTTAGCCGCGTTTAAATGACCATTGGAGTTAAACATGTGTTTATAACAAACAATAACAATTCTTAAACATGGTACGGGGGTTGTTTAGTGAGTTTTCTGTGCCATTTAGAAGCCATATATGTACACATAAAGGTAGAAAGGTGGACAGGATGGATGCGCTTCAAATCTTCTTAATTGCACAAGAGGAGGCCAACTAACAAGAAAATCGTCATGGTCGCCAACACCAACGTGCACCAAGAGTTTTTAGGGACAAGGTGAATCCCTTGGAAGAGTATGACGAGGAACATTTCATCAGACGTTTCAGAGTTAGCAAAGACACGTTGACGATTTACTTGGACTTCTCGGATTGTATTTAGAACACCCAATTCTTTGTTGTCCTTATATCAGATCGGCTTTTACGGTCCGAGAAAACGAGATGGACATTTCTGAAGTGTTATCTTTCCAGGCATCAGATTTTTTCTGGTTGGCTTTATTGTCACATCGTTTGTCACCAATAATGGAATTAAAGTTCCTCATGGTCTCAACGAGAGCCATCCTTTCGTCAGCAGTGAAATTGTCACTGCGTTGCCTTTTGCTATCAGCCATATGGCTCAGGCTGTAGAGTATCTAAGTAAAGACCTACTGAGGCCTATCGTATGTTCATACTGTTGCGCAATGTAATTAACAATAGGGACCACGGTCAATAAGTTTAGACTGTCCAAGTTACACGAAGATAACTAAACAACCATTTAAGATATTTAGTAAGAGTTGTTTAATTCAGGTGTTTAGGAAGACGCGTGTAACTTGGATTTATCCACGTCTATATACTACACTCGCATAAAGATAAACAGCTTTCGTAGTTACAGCCCATAGAATTTACATACTATTGAGTTTAAACATTCTGTTGTCTGCAAAACCATTTTTTTGTATCCCTTTGTTTCCTCACGATGTATTTCTCACGCAGGGAATTCCCTTACAGGCCACCGTGGAGCTATTGAGACGGTAGCCATAGTAACATTCACGGTGAAGGGTTTTCCCAATAAAATGCAACTGCATAATTTCAAAAGTTGCACGTGGAAGCCAATATGAAAAAATAGTGCGGCAGACGTACACCTCCCTGGTCTGCTCTCTTTAGTGTGCGTATCGTGTTGCAGGCGGTCATTATAAAAATCAGGCTCCTATGAAAATCAGGCTCCTATGAAAATCAGACTCCTTTTAACTCTTCTACTTCACTTAAAGGTAAGATACACCATTTGCAGATATCAAAATTGTTTACTACCGAATTATTCAGAAATATTATCTTACTTATTTAAAAGTAAATAATGATTCTAGGCAAAAATATATTTGTGTGTGTGCAGGTGGATACTTACCTTTTACCTTTTTTCTATTAGCCAGCCCTATTTAATGATATGAAGAAATGCAACTCATTGTAAGGAGAGAGATTATGAATTATAAAGTCTCTTAAGAAGGACAATAAGATGGTTGAATTTTGTTTTCAATTGTGATAACAGATTTAATTATTGCGCAAATTGGCGATAGCAAACTTCAACCTTTATGAAGTTTTAAATGTGAACATTTTTTATGTAACTTTTTATGTGATAACTTTCATGTGCAATATTATGTTGAACTTGATTAACACCTGGGATATTATTTGGATTAAAAGTAAAAAGAGAACAAGAAAAAAGGTTATAAATGTTATCTTTGAAAGAAGTTTTGATTAATTTCTTGTCTGCGCTGTCTAAATCACTCAATTATAAGCAAACTTGGATGGAAGTGTTCTTTGACTACTTTTATGTAATAGCTCATTTCTCCATGATTATTGAACCGAATCAAATGCGGTTTTCTTTACATTATAGCCAACTAATTTGACTTTATTTTGTCGTTTGAATTGTTCGATTCGATATTTAGGAAGTTACGATCACCTAAAGGAGCGTTATAGTTGTTTTTGAGACACCCTGTAGTGTCCGAATTTGTACGCGTAAGAATATCGGCGGATTATAGATCGAAAAGCTCAAGCGTTTGACCTTCCCCCCCAAAAAAACACCTGTTTTGCTTCACAATTTTTCAATAAAAGTCCATATTCTTACCTTGAAAATGCACTAAAATCGCCGAATTCTGTACCATGATAAAGCATGATTCATTCTCTGTCCAAATCGCATGGTAAAAAAAATACATAAACCTAACTCTTGCACGAAAAACTAATAAAAACGAGAACACAGATTACGTGTTCAAAAACAAAATGGCCGCGTCCGTGTTTAACCAGTTCGCGCTGGATGACGTATATAAACGCAAGGTTTTTTTCCCAGATTCAAAACGGATTACGCATAAACACGCCACGAGCAAGGCCGGAAATGTCTGTCAGCAGCAAACAAAACGGCAGCAAACGGTCTGAACCCGCTTCGGATCGAGTTTCGTTAAAAAATAATCCTGCGCGTCGGCTCGGTGAAGTTAAAATAATCCCGGCGCGAACTGGTTCTCGTGAAAATTAAAAGTTTACCGATTTAAAAAACCCTGTTGGGGCAGTATTGATACTAGAAATTAAAGATTTAAAAAGACCTGTTTAGTGTGACATAATTGGAAGGTGGGGAAAATGGCCCTACCGCTGGTCTCGCTAGTAGTTGCGTGAAGCCAGACGTGTATTGATACGCGGGGCGGTGGTTGGGTTCAGTCGGTCAATGTTGATGCTGCTGATAGTGAATTTTGAGACGTAACATTTTGGGATGTAACATAATACGCAGGGTTAAGGCCAATGCTCCTCTGGAACCTGCTTTTTAATGTAATAGGTTATAAATATTATTTTTCTCGAACGTTATTGTTGTTGTGGGGCAATTAATTAAACATGAACCTGATGAACGCGCGCCGTGGACGCGGCGAATGTACATGGTGCGCGGAGTGATTTAAAAACAAAACAAAACACTGGCAACTACGCATCGCAGTAAAACAAAACACAGACATATAAAAGCATAGACAGCCATGTCTGTGTGAAAACAAACTAGGACTCCCTAGTATGACGTCACATATTTGGCTTCTGTCTGCTGCACCCAATGACAACTTTCCGACAAATTACAAACTGAAGTCAGAGTGGGGCATGAACAAACACTTTTTAAATTATTATTCAGTGGCAAAACTAATCGCCCTTTTATTTTAATAAATTATGTCTTTAGCTACGTATACCTGGAGAATGACACAAATGCAATCTGGCATCCCCAATACTTTTTATTTATCTTGTCAATGGAGAAATTTGATTGTACTTCTTTGAATGTATTGTAGATAGTTCTTGCTACATATGACACAGAAGTGACTATTGTATACCCGACTAAAATAAAATAACGAATTTCGAACATGTGACCTCCGATCTCATTATATATGCGAAACCGAACGATTCATACATACGCTGCAAATAAACGCTTTTAATAAGCCCTTTTTCTTAAGGCTGCGCACCGACTGTGTTAATGTGTCGTAAACTCCTACCTTACCTTACACACCAATGATGTTTATTGTTTGTGACTGGTATTCAGCAGATATTTGCTTTTAATAGCATGAAAAGCACCTGGTGCTGGCAACCTGTTTTTTTTACTGAGCATTTTTTTGGGGGGTTAAACATATTTTTGTGCTGGCACGTTTTAAGAAAATTAATTAATTAACCCTGCCAGACCCAGCACAGTGCATCTGTTGTGACTGCTCGACCTTGCCGCACTCTGCACACAAGTTAATCTGACAAAGTATGCAATCTGATGCGTCTGGCAGGGTTTCTAGCCAAAATACCCTGGATGGTTAGGGCTACGCTAAAAACATTTTATGAAAAGCTCGTTTTTGTTTCTGGTATTTGGTAGATGTTTGTAATAAAGGATATTACTAGAGTGGAGTTTTTAAATGCGTTTTTTCTTTTACAGACTTAAATACTTGAAGATTGGTAGGATCCCGCAAGGATGTCTAATCCGGGGCTGAGAGCAGTGTCTAGTGCTATAGTCTTCACGGGACGAGTTGGCGGTTCCGGCGCGCCCAAAGCGGAGATACCGAAAACACCGGAAAGTGGTATTGTAACCTCCCCTTTTTTGTTACCTTCAATTCTGATTGTTGTTGTTTACGTTCGACGCGGCGGACATTTTGGTGTATTCGTATACGCATTTCCAGCCGCCATCAAATTATAGGCTCTGTAAAATAATCATTTCAGTAAACAGAAAAAAAATTGACGCCATTATATATTTAGCATTTTATAATTTCTCTGTATATTGCCCCCCAAAATGTCTGTTATTTATAACTATCACAAAAAAATTGTTTTTATAATAATAACAACAAAATGTATGTGGTTATATTTAAAAAAATTACACTTAAATGAACTAAGTTGCCAACTCAGTTGCCAGCACTTTTTCTGAAAATTTGGTCTTTAAAATAAACGATCACAAAAAAATCTTTATTATTAACACAAACATGTATGTGATTATATTTTACAAATTAAAGGGATTGTATACGTTTGGTAATTGGAACCCACTGTTTGTTTAAATCCTATATAGTTATAGATATATACACCATAACACGAAACTGTAAAAATCCATTTTAAAAGGTGGTAGCGATTTTGGTGGAAGCGGTTATGTCCACGCAGGAAGAATAATCTGCATTGGAATACAGAATCTGAGAAACGTCACTGCAGTAACGCTTCTCAGATTTAAATTTGTTGGGATAAAAAGTGATATCTTGTTTCATAACCGCAGTACTTCGAAGTGAAAAGTTTCTAAAAATGCATTATATTATCCAAAGCTGCTGTACTTCTTACCAAGTAAGTTGTTATTGCCATTAACTTTTGGAGTAATTACCAAACGTATACGATCCCTTTAATTGTACCCCTCGAGGATCACTTTGTGACTTGGCACCGACAGCCGCTGCCTCGGTCTTGATGCAAATAGGCTTTATTCACGAGTCAGCCATATTAAATTGAAAGTGAGGTAAAATCTTAATTTTTAGAACTTGCGAATTGATACGAAATCAATGACCTAAAGTTAATTACACACCAATACCAGTCTTCGCTGATTAATAATTTTAAAAATGTGTGATTACTCATACCTTAATGTTTTATGCCACATTTAAACAAAAATATTGAAAGTGAGGCTAGAATGCAAAAAATAGTCTGGTATCATCTCATTCAACAATTCACAATTTATAGAATACATCCAGGGAACACAACCAAAATGACTTCCTCGTGAATAAGGGAAGACACTCAGTACTATAACAGGTGTAGGCCTAGCGGTTTGCGATTTTTTTCCCCGGAAGCTGGGTGGTGCGTGAATATATATTCATGAGGAATAGCAATGGCAACTCACCTACATTAAAGAATTATAAACAAGCGGCTTCCTCAACCAACTCGCCAATAACATATAAGCCCCTTTCACACTAGACGATTTCCCCGGCAATTTCCTGGGGAATTGCCGGAGAATTTCGGTCGGTCTGTTCACACTACCAAAGAAATCCCCGGGAAACTGCTTTTCCCCGGGAAATATTTACCCCTGCTCAGGAGTAAGGTTAAAGGAGAAATCCCCGGGGTTTAACGTTTTTCCCGGGGAAAAGCAACTAGTGTGAACGTCGCAGGGTTTGAACTTACCCCACCTTTTTGCGTCCACGGGTAATCTCGAAAGGTCACAGGGTCACAAATAGCGCGCCAAATAATTTGCGCGATGACTTAGTATTGTAATGAAGTACCTTTCAAACTTTTCGTAAATATATTTACAGTTAAGTACAAAAGACAAATAATAACGTTTGAAAATTATACGAATAATTTAATTTTAAAGAATATGAGCAAAATGAATGGTTTTAATATTTAATAAAAGAAGTGTCGTGAACAAGACTTGTGCATAAAAATTCGCGCGCGCGGCGCGGCATTGTGATATTGGACTTCCGCCCACAATTCATTTGGGAACTTCGTGATGGGCGCCCTCAGTTTACACATTTCCCTGGGTTTGATGGCCAGTGTGAAACGACCGTGCATATTCCCGGGAAATAGTGTCCCCGGGAGTTACCAAATGAGTCTAGTGTGAACGGTTGGTGGGGTAAAAAATCCCCGGGAATTTCCCGGGGATTTATTTCCCGGGGATTGGCTCTGCAGTGTGAAAAGGGTTTATAGTTGGTACAGAGAAGAGCTATGAATCGAAAGGTCTGTGGTTCGAATACGACTATCGTTAACGTTTGACTTTTTCTTCGACACGTTTTCTTATGGGTTTAACCATGGAACACGTTTGAATGGAAAACCGGTTTCGGTACATAAGTGCCTTGACAATACAACAAGAACCGCTACACTGGTTAGGTTTGAGTGACTTCCGTGAAAAAGGTCACCAACTCGCCAATAGCATAGTTGGTAGAGAGAAGAGCTATGGATCGAAAGGTCTGTGGTTCGAATCCTACTATCGTTAACGTTTGTCTTTTTCTTCGACACATTTTCTTATGTGTTATTTTAACCATAGAACAAGGTTGAAGGGAAAACCGGTAAGTGCCTTGAAATTACAACAAGAACCGCTACACTAGTTAGGTTTTAGTGACTTCCGTGAATAAGGTCCATTGGAAATGTGTCTTTATAGACTCATTGTTGCACGTTCTGTAGATGGCCAGCTTAAGGTGCAGTCGGTGGACCTCCTGCAAGCAACGAACCAGCCCGCCCACCACACCGACTCTTACGAGTACGGCGGCCTGGTGGTGAGACGCGGTCAGGCTTTCGACATGGAGATCGTTCTAGCCAAGAATTACGACGCAGCTGCCGGGCACAGCGTGTCCGTCGAATTGTGGTGGGGTAAGGAATCATGTACTTTAAGAAAAACTGGAATCTTGCATTCAGTAATCTTGCATTTAGTTTTAGTAAGTCTTCCAAGTTCCATTCAAGTTTCTTATTAGAGCATGCTTTCAAGCGTTTCTATACCTTTTCTACTTTTCCTAGTTTTGTTTAACCTTGCTTCTACTTTTTCTACCCTTTCCCCCCTTACAATTTCTACTATTTCTAAATTATTCTTCCTTTTTTTGTCCTACAGCTTCGACAAATGAAATCAAATTGAATATTGTTCACACTGTCGTACTATAAATCACACAATGAAGGGATTGGGTGTAGGATACTGCGATTGTACTTTCAAGAGCTTATACAGACGAAGCACAAGTGTTGCGATTACCAAATAAGGCTTACATATTCAATCATAATAATAATACTGAATACTTATAATGCACACACATCAATCTAAAAATAAGGCGCTCATGGCGCTGCAGCAGAAAAAAACAAACAAATACTGTAAACTATGTACATGCAGTCTGACAATCAGGATAATTCATTTGGTGGTGTAGGCTAGATTAAAGTAGTGTGTTTTTAGAAACAATTAGTGAGCCGAGAGATGTGCTATAGAGAGACTATTCCACAGACGTGGGGCAGTTACACGAACACATCTGTCCCCCCAGGATCGGTAAGATCTCGGTAAAGCAATGAGTTGTTGATTAGCTGACCGGAACCAGAACAACTAGAATGATGTGGAGCAGGTAAATAAGGCTTTTGATGTTATGGACAAGTGTGAAGATATACAAAAACTACTCGTGAAAGTCTGCAAAAGTCCCAATTTTATCCTGATTTTGCCCTCCAAAGTCTTACTTTTGAACTGTTTTTTTTTCAATACAAAAACATTTCAACGCAAAAATTCAGCACAGAAAAAACAACAACAAGCGAATGAGTAATATTTTCTTCAGTTACATTTAACCTGCGAACGTCAATGTTGTTGCAGAGTGTAGCGACAAATACCATCTTGAAAGTCTTTTATAGGCCATCATCCCGAGTAGTTGGTCGGTATCAAATGAGGAGAATAATGCTTTTGGAAAAGTATGCATCCATGTAGTAAGAACATATGTGGTGATAGCATTGCAGCGGTGACATCTTTTTAAATTGTTATCACCAGAATTTTGTAATGGCCACCAATATGCTTGTTACTCCGTATAATCAATCCGGTATACAGGCATATTGACGGCCATTTAAAAAATAATAACACCCCAAAAGCCGCCACCGCTCATGGAAAGGAGCTATATCACACATTTTCCAACTCTAGGTGAGCATACCTTGCCAAAATTCGCAATGAGCATTACTCCTCTCGATCATTTGATACCGGTGGCCCAACTTTTAGACCGAAGCTGATGGCCTATAATAGTTTGTTTTCAAACTCCCAATTTGTCGTATTAATGTTATCCCAACAGGGGATAAACCAATGGTCTCCCATGACAACCACGTAGTCATGCCGGTGGGTCAGATCAGTGGAGCGAGTCACGACGTCGACGAGTGGCGTGCAAAGCTCACGGGATTCAAAGGAACCAGACTGACCGTGAAGATATCCACGCCATCCGACTGTCAGATTGGCCGATACAAGATGGCGGTTAAAACCAGTGTGGGTGGTTTACGTGATTTTTGCTTTACGGTGGAGGACCACATCTATGTGCTTTTCAACCCGTGGTGCAAGGGTTCGTATAATTATTATTACTTTTTAAAATAAATTGAACCACTTTGTTAAACAACGATGATAAATTAACCCTAACGGTTTTGAATCCTAAAATATGGATTTCTCATAACCTAGGGGGAAGGGTTAAGATGCTTTAAAGGTAGGATACACAATTGGTAATTGCTTGAATTATATTGAATGGGTAGATTTGGGGTGTTGTATTTTATAGTAAATATAGTTTAACTGATCTGTCAGAAGTTTTACAATCATGGATGCCGAAGAAAGCAAGAAAAACGGCGTTCGTTTTTTAGCTGGCGTCAGGCAGTTGTTCTTGTGGTTCTTGTTTGGGTTTTTTGCGATCGCCGTCTGGCGATTGTGATTACCAAAAAAAATATAATTTAAATGTTTGGAACAATTACAGGATATCTAGCGCAATCATTATACTGGATGCCTACAATCATTACTAACTTTTAAATAAGTAAGATATTTTTTAATAATTTGATAGTAAATTATTTTGCCATCTGCAAATGGTGTATCCTACCTTTTAATGTAGAACTTGAAAAACTAATAAATACTGTGTTTTAAATTGTTTTACCATACAGTTTATTCCAGTGGTAGACCTATACAGCCTTATTATTATTGTACAACACCTAAATAAATCTTCGTCATATTATTGGTGGATCGTTGATCACGTGTCATAGAATCGCACAGTTTTCTACGGTAACTTAGCACGGCCACAAGGCTCTGACCAATGAGCTCGGACCTAGGCTCGAGATGTTTTGCAAGTGTTGTATGAAACAAACAATGAACGTTTCACATTTGTGCAATGAAAATAATATTTTCATTTGGTGTCAGGTGGAATTGAACACCTATCACCTCATGAAATTATTCTTACCATTGCACTCGCAAACATGAAATATTTGTGGTGTTTCCCTTGTGGTATATTGGTGTAATATAAGATAAAAAGTCATATCCTCATTGAGTGATCCCCATAATGCCGCTTTCCAGGTTGTATCGTAAAATCGGGCGTGATCCCTGGCCACATGGCATTCTGGTGTTTATGACTTCTGACTACAGCTCCCCCTGAACAAAGATACTGCCAGTTTTGGGAAACCGCCAACAGGGCAAGATTTATCATTAGGTAGAGCGCCGGTACGATATTCCAGAGGTCACAGGTTCCAATCCCGTTTCGACCAGTTTTCTTGTTCTCTTTAATATATAATGCAAATTTACCTGGTCAGTTTTCCTTGTGGTATATTGGTGCAATTTTGGTGAGATTTGCCGAAATTAAAATGCACACAACTTGAAAAAACATGAAGGCATCCATAACCGACAAATCCTTCGGGAAAGTTCAGTTAGAAGTGTACTACTGATTTATTATTTAATCTCGTAGTTTCCAGTGCAATTGTTTTCTGTCGTCTGAAATTGCAGTTCTTTTTAATTCTGCACGCAGATGATGACGTGTTCATGGATAACGATGAAAAGCGAAATGAGTACGTTTTGAATGACATGGGGATGTACTTTTATGGCACCAGCAAGTACGCTGGATCGTCATCGTGGTATTTCGGTCAGGTAAGATTTCTCAGTTAATTCCAAGAAGATATAACGCTTAATTTTGTTTTTGTGAATGATACCGACAGTAACATTACTAAGGTTTTCTGGCTATTTTACACCATTTTTCATTCAAATTCACCAACTCTAGCATTCTTTTTCGTCCGATCAAAAACATTCGAATGTTTTTACAAAACCAAATAATTATTTTAATCTTCACCTTCAAATGCTGGTCACTCTATTTATTAAACATTGTCTTCGGAGTATTCGTCATTACAGATCAAATTCGTAAAGCAGTATTAAGAGATCGTTTTATATCAATCAATTTCAAACTTACATTAAATATATGGTCTGTGCTTGAGTCAAGCACACAATTACTGGATATCTAGCGCAATCATTTTGCTGGATGTTTACAATCATCCTTTACTTTAAAAAAATAAATAAGATATTTCCTAATAATCCGGTAGTATTTTTTTTCTCCGATATCTGCAAATGGCGTATCCTACCTTTAAGGCTGCCATTATGTTTTTTTAGTTTTTTTTAAAGTTGCTTAGTTGAATTTGCCATGCCAGAAAACATATGATTAGACACCAACATTGCTAAAATCGAACCATAATAACAGGCTTTGTAAATTCGACCTTGATTAATTTTTGACCTTGAAAGTGCGTTAATCTTTCTAAGTTTCCGGTCACAGTGACGTAACGGAAGGTCGGAAATAGGGCAAACTGTATATTAATAGATTCTGTATGACTAGATGGGTAATTTGGTATACATTTAAACAAAAGTGATTGGGTCTTTTTTGAATTTTGATTCCCAGTAGACCCCATTTTGACCCCTACCAAAATTACTGAATATTTCGAGAGGGACATCCAATCATTTTTTAAAGTATCTTTCAGGCAACCCACAACCACTGTCGAACCTTTGTTCCGTAGAAAGTCTCACAAAACAATACGATTGATCTTATATTAAAAGCCGGTTATACGATCAAAAAATGAGCGAAGTCGATGTATGTAGAAAAACTGAAGCACCGAAACAATGAATGAGATTGTGGTCAAGTATTGGGTAACGTTAGACTTACCACTGGGTAACGTTAGACTTGTCACTGGGTAACGTTAGACTTGTCACTGGGTAACGTTAGACCTGCCACTGGATAACGTTAGACTTGTCACTGGATAACGTTAGACTTGTCACTGGGTAACGTTAGACCTGCCACTGGGTAACGTTAGACTTGTCACTGGGTAACGTTAGACTTGTCACTGGGTAACGTTAGACCTGCCACTGGGTAACGTTAGACTTGTCATTTGGTAATTTTAGACTTACAACTATGTGTAACTGTTAAAGTTATAGTTTTCCATTTATCGTTTAAACACTCTAAGAAACAAAGGTTCAAATTTTCTCCTTATTTGATACAATAGCAGCACCCCTCAAATAAAGTAAATATTTGAACCTCAAAAAGGATTAAGGATGCAAATTTGGCCCTCTAAGGGTACAATGTGTTAGAGCTGAACCCTAATAGGTTCTGTCTTGCACCCTTAGGGTGCTGCTATTGTATCAACTATATGGTGCAAAATTGAACCTTTATTTCTTAGAGTGAACAGCTCTCAAAATCGAAGAGAATTTTAAAGGAAATCCGCTGCTTCACGGGGACCGAGTGAAGCTCTACCGTTTATGTTTTTATATATTTTTTTCAGTTTGAATTAGGCATCATGGAGTGTGTGGTGCGTCTTTTGGAAGGCGCAGGGAAGCGATTCAGTGCTTACTCCAGTCCAATCACGGTATCCAGACTTCTATCCGCTCTGGTAAGTTGTGTTCGTTTTTCCCCTTTACAAATCCTTGATTTAAATACTTTTGATCCTGCATCGTGATATATTTAATCATACTAATCTAGCTTTAGACTTACCGCTGGGTAACTTTAGAGTTGCCACTGGGTATCGTTAGACTTGCCACTGGGTAACTTTAGACTTACCACTGGGTAACTGTTAAATTTATAGTTTTCAATTTATCGTTTGAACAGTTCTCAAAATCTAAGATAATATTCTAAGATTTCGATTTTGAAAATTCCCAAAAAATGTAATTTGTTTCAATTTCATAAATGGTTAACTTCAATTTCGTCACAAACATTCACGACTTTGCATATCCCATGTTTAGTTTCGTCTGTGGTCACTCAGGTTCGTACTTGTCCAAATAATTTCATACATTTGCCATAAATTTTAGTGAAAGACAATTCAATTTCGTCGTAAACAGTTGCTGGCTTTATACAAAGCAATTTCGTCATTTTGCAATCAATGTCATAGTCTTGCTCCAAGACTGCTTTTTGTATTAGTTTCAGGGCGCGCCGTCCGTCATTATGCAGTAAATTCAGTCATCAATAATCCTTTTTGGCTTATTGGGTCCCCTCGATTGTACACACGATCTTTTCGTAAAGCTGGAAAAGACCCGTGAAATTTCGAGGACATTACAAGCATAGCTCAAATAGCTACTCGCACGCGCTGTAACATGTGGCGGTTATGCAAACTAATGTGTCTAGTACCCAGCGTTCTTCTAATAATAAAAAGTCGTCGTCGCGTACATCTACACAAGTAAACTAATCATAAAAAGTATCGAGACACTTAAAAATGATCCAATAATTAACGGTCCAAAATGGTATGGATTAATCGAAGCAAATAACCCAGTAATTTTGCGTATTTTGACACCTCGATTGTTGAGATACGATGTTGCGGAGCGGAGTTATTGTCATTTCAATGATCACAGGTCCAGTCTCAAAAGTGAAAATCATCCCTATAGAAGCAGGTTTGCATTATTGTTTTGAAGATCAGGTTTATGCTTTACACACGTGTACAAAAATGCAACAGACACTCAGAAAATGAAGATGATGTGTTCTTTACACAACACAAAGTACTGAAGACAAAGATGAAGTCATGGCAAAGTTGAAGTTGAATGAAAACAATAAATATGTGTTAGTGTACGAACGCTCACGCGCCCATGGTGGCGAGGTTGGCTCTGGCGGGAGCATAGAGTTAGGCCATGTCCGAAACGAGTATATGGAGCTACGCGTCACCGTTTTTACGAAGGGGCGAATTTCATGAAAAATTGTCTATTTATCGATATTTATTTGTTTTGATGAAAACGATTAAATTTTGCAATATCTACAACCTGGTGAAGTTATACATCAAAAAAATCAATAAATTCCCAATTAACGTAGTTAACGAATAGGCGAATTGATCCTCAAGTGCCGTTTTGCGCGTTCACAAAGAGGCGAATTTAAAATAGCGTTGACTTCAACGTGTTTATGAAGGGGCGCTTTGGTGCGCGTATTGACTTTAGCGTTTTCACGAAGAGGCGAATTTGGGGCGCAATGGAAAAATGTATACACTCTGGCTCTCACAGCCATGTGCGAATTTGCTAATTTATAGTTTTTTCGATTTCAGGAAGAGGCAGTTCTATTAATTGATTAGTTCTGCAAAACTAATCACCTATTTTTCTTACCGTTTGCTATATTTAAGAAGATTGGAATCTCATCTTTCCCATGATACCTTAATCTTGTATATGGATCTTTATGTTTCAAACTGCCAAACGAAAAAAGGACCAACTTTACAAGCGATTTTCTCGAAAGTTTGTTCAGACCATGAAAGGCTCAATTTGCCTCTTCGTGAAAACGGTGACGTACGGTCTCCCTCTACACAGCTACGTCTACGTAGGCGCTAAGGCAAATGG
Organism: Crossaster papposus; assembly: GCA_037893245.1. NCBI lineage: Eukaryota > Metazoa > Echinodermata > Asteroidea > Velatida > Solasteridae > Crossaster > Crossaster papposus. The sequence continues at coordinate 2,338,965 of JBAIAA010000246.1, forward strand.
AATTCAGACGCGGCTACGGCATGAGCCTACGGCTAATTATTACGCCCTCAAGCGATACCTTAATTCGTGTTTTCGAAATTATGATGTAAGAATTTACAACAATTATCGTCTGCTAGATGTTACACAATGTTTGTTTACTGCCGGTCAAAACTTCTGATAATATTGACGTCTTTATCGGTTTGTTAGTTGCAATTCAATGCATCATCATTACACAATAAACGAATATTTGCTCAAATTAACGTTAGTGCTGCCGCCATTTTGTTTTGCCTGAGCTAGACAACTTCTCTTACGGCTAGATTTCTGCGACGTTGTAGCCGTTTCTCAAGACAGCATTTCGGACAGCGCTACAAAATGGCCGACGTAGACAATAGCCGTAGCTTTAGCTCTAGACACCCGTTTTCTGACACGGCCTTATATTGTAGAAACCAGGGAGCGCACTTATCACGTGCCCCCTTCCGATAAGAAAGCATGGACGCCATTTTGTTAATGGGAATATTATGTACGTACTAGTTTATTTATTTATTTATTTATTTCATTTCTGTTACCCATTAGGGCATTAAATACATCATTAAATAATATTGGATACACAAATACATCAAAAGTCATCAGCAAAACCTTAAACTGACAACTAACAATACAAACTTTTACACAAAAATACAAACAATATTTACAGACGTACAAGGATATTTACTGGAATACAAAACATTGATATTTATGTATGTATGCACATTTGTTTCCAAATTGTTTTTACAGGAAGTTTATTAGTCAGTAATATCTTGACATCAAGTAAGCTTATGAGCAATAATTTCGTTGGTTACTTTTTGGATAGTTGCAAAAGGTACATTTTTCTTTTAATTACTTCGTAAAATTGACAGGTCAACGCGCCCGACGAGGGCGGCATTCTTGAGGGCAACTGGAGCGGAAACTACGAAGGCGGCACGGAGCCCACGGGTTGGTCGGGTAGTGCCTCCATCTTCGAGGAGTTCATCAGAACAGGAAAGCCGGTCAAATACGGCCAGTGCTGGGTGTTCGGAGGTCTTCTGACAACAGGTATACACGCCACTGACCGATGGAAGTCAGTCTTACAAAAATAGTATCTCGGTTTCACCGTGTTTGTGAAACGTTGTTTGTTCTGTCCACTATTAAAGCCTATCACACTGTAAGCCCATTCACAACATTTGTGTGATTAGTGGACATATTTGGTATACTCTTATCAGCATCCTGGTGAATCTTGATGAGTCGTGAGGAATCTTGGCTCGTCGGCAAACTCACCGACAGTTTTGAACTGATAAAAACTGTCGTGGCGGTGCTACGTTGTTTTCTTCAAACCGTAGGACAGTCCAGTGCGAAAGTAACTCGATCGTAACTCTATCTTGTATAGGTTTTGGTGGCAAATTGTGCATTATTTTTGTATCACGAATCACTCCAATAATATCCTTACTGTTCTACGATGTTGCACACATTAATATGCAAATCTTAGCGCAATTGGCTATAATCGTACAGGGTGTATCAAATAAAATGAAACAAAATATAGCGGAATACCACACGTAGAATGTTTAACTAAAATCGTATAGATATGGTTTCAAAGATACTGGTTTCCACTTTAAAATGAGACATCAAACGTCCAAATCTGACAATGTTTGACAGAGTTATGAACATTTTTTTCGATTTTGTTACTGTGCAAGTGTAGACTTGAAATCTCTTGAAATCAAGTCGGCACTCGGCACCAAAATGAACCCAGAGCTGAGCCACCAAGCCCGCTGCAGTCAGCTCTGGTTTATTTCAGTGGCGCCTGCATGGACAAAGACGAAATTGTCCAACTAAACGACTTGATTTTTAGTCTACATTTGCACGTATCCAAACAAAATCGAAAAACTTGGTCCCATGGTCAATTTGACCACTTTTGGAAAATTATTCATAACTCTGTTAAACATTGTCAGATTTAGACGTTTGATGTCTCATTTTAAAGTGGAAACCAGTATCTTTGTAACCATATCTATATTGTCGGTTTTAGTTGTACATTCTACGTGTGGTATTCCGTTATATTTTGTTGCATTTTATTTGATACACCCTGTACAGTTGCTCTGACTAGTCCTGATACAAGTAGACCTGTTCATAGTACATGTACACCGTGATGGACCGTATCAGGTTTAGCTGTATCGGCTTCAAAAAACTACGGACGGCGTCGATATACTTACGAAGGTTGTCAATATCAGTTTAATTATAGTGTCTCCGTAGAAGGACCGTATAGGAGTCGAGGGTGCAATCGGGACACTTTTCTCCCATTCACCCATGTTTTTGCTACGACTAATCGGGGGCTGTGGTCGCAAAAGTTGTAACAGTGCGACCTAGGCTTTATAAGCACGTCAACAAGTTCACATAAGCAACGAGGATATAAGAAAACCGTCTGTCATCAGTGTAATATCAGGTAGAAATGACCAAGGTCGTGGAGACGATCTTTACTATGTAAGTGGTTTATTAAAGATGGCTGCCTCCATGCCATATTTCCATGTGCCCAGCTCAGTGGTCAAGAGAGGGCGCTATAACAAGTTATGATCAAGGCATAATCCTACACCTCCCCCCAAGTACGAATCTGTGTACTTTAAGATCAGGACATAAATTGGCATTAAAGTCTGTATTGTTCATTTATGCATTAAATTTAGTCTTTGAATGTGTAGACAATGTTCCGAGATCCTGTGACAACAGCTTTAAACTATAACTATGAATGTCAACCGCTAAACTATAACTACTGAACTAGAAACTTTTTTTTTGTTTTGTTTTTGTTTTGTGTAAACCGTTTTAGTTTTAGTCTATGATTGACTGCTTGGATTAAGTTTTTATAAATCAAGGCGATTAGGAGGCTTCACTAAACGTCCTGAACGTGTCATCACAGCATGTGGTTGAGCACACGGTGGTGGAGACGGAGAGGATGTCTGTGGTAGAGTCGGTGAAGACTTTGGAGCTGGGGGTGTCAAACCTGTCTGCTCAGTCACATCGGGAGAAGAAAGAGACGGCAGTGTTGGCGGTTGGATCAGAGGGATTTGATTTGGTGTGTTAACCAATGCTGAGCGGTTGCGACGGACTGTACCACGGTCAGTTCTTACGATGTAGGATCGTGGCTCTGTTCCGTGGCGGTCTTGATCTCTGATCCACACGGGGTCACCTGGTTGCAGTACTGGCAACTCTCGAGATCGGTGACGAAGATTGAAGTTGCGTTGTTGGTTGTCTCGGTAGACTTCTTCCTTCTGTTGGACTTTTTGATGAAGCTCGGGTTGGACTTTGGGGTGCAGATTCGATGGAAGAATTGGCAGTTGTGTGCGGAGTTTTCGTCCCATCAGCAACTCGCTTGGCGAAAGTCCATTTTGTAGGGGGGTTGCTCTGTACGTCAGAAGGGCTAAGTAGGGTTCCTCATTTTTTTTGAGTAGGCCTTTCACGGTGCGAACTGCTCGCTCGGCTTCGCCGTTTGCCTGAGGGTACCTCGGTGAGCTAGTGGTGTGTACGAAACCGTATGTCTTCGCAAACTGTCGGAATGAGTGTGCGCTGAACTGTGGCCCGTTGTCAGATACCACCAAGTCTGGTATCCCGTGTACTGCGAAGATTTCTTTCAGAGCTCGGATCACAGTTTCTGCAGATTGGTTATTGGAGAGGGATTTGATCTCTATCCAGCGAGAGTAGTAGTCAATGACGATGAGGAAGATTTTTCCTTGGTATTCGAACAGATCCATGCCTAGTCTTTCCCAAGGACGGGATGGGAAAGATGCTGGCATAAAGGGCTCACGCTGTTCTGGTCGGTGTTTCGCGCAGGTTGAACACTTGGAAACCATATCCTCGATGCTTTTGGAGATACCTGGCCACCAAACAGATGTATGTGCTCTGGCTCGGCACTTGGTGATTCCCAGATGGCCTTGATGGATGCAGTCAAGAATTTCAAATCTCATGACTCTGGGAATGACTATGCGGTCATTGTATAGAAGAAGATCGTTGACTACCGCAAGATGGCTTCGGCTCTCCCAGTACTGACGGAGTAATGGTGATTGTGGCATATATGCAGGCCAGCCGTGCAGGCAGTACTCCTTGATTTGTGCGCATTCTTCATCAGCCTTTTGGGCTTCAGCGATGTCGAGTAGGCGTTGTGTACTCGCAGGGAGTGTAGTCATCGTGTGCGTAGCGAAACTTTCGACTTCTTCGATCAGCGTAGTGTCGCTTTTATCTGGTATACCGACAGGGGCACGCGACAATGCGTCGGCAGTAGTCTGGTGCTTGCCTGGTACATACTGGACCGTTGGGCTAAATCTCATCAGACGTAGGCGAAAACGCAATATGCGTGGGGGCATCTTGGAGAGTTCCTTTGTTTGCAGAAGGGACACAAGTGGCTTGTGGTCTGTCTCAAGGGTGAAATGTAGCCCCAGGATGTAGTCAGAGAACTTCTCACAAGCCCATGTTGTAGCTAGTGCCTCTTTCTCAATGACTGCGTATCGCATCTCTGTTTCGTTGAGAGAGCGTGATGCGTAGCAAACTGGACGGCGTTTTCCATCGTCTTGGGTTTGAAGCAAAACGGACCCGATACCAGATGATGAAGCATCAGTGGCGACGAAGGTAGGACGTTTTGGGTCGTAGTGGGCTAGTATTTCAGATGATATGAGCATGTTCTTCACCCGTTGAAAAGATTTCTGTTGGGCATCATCCCAATACCAGACCGTGTCCTTTCGTAACAGCTGGCGTAGTGGCTCAGTGATTACTGCCAACCCTGGGACGAATTTGCCGAGTTGGTTTACCATTCCCATGAATCGCTGTAGTTCTGTGATGTTGGACGGGACTGGGAATTCTGCGATGGCTGTAGTTTTTCCTTGGTCAGCATGCAGGCCTGCTGCGTCTATTACGTGACCCAAGAACTTGATTGTGCCCTTAGAGAATTCGCATTTGTCATTGAGGGTTAGGCCAGCTTTCTGAAGTCGCTGTAGGACTGCTCTCACACGCTGGTCATGTTCTACTTGGTTGGCGCCATGGATAAGGATGTCATCCATATGGCAGATGACACCTTTGAGGCCAACAAGTATACTGGACATAGTTCGCTGGAAAATCTCTGGAGCAGAACTGATGCCGAAGGGTAGCCGGTTGAAGCAGTAGCGACCCGAGGGCGTGATGAATGTAGTCAGCAGCCTGGACTCCTTGTCTAGGGGTATCTGCCAAAATCCACTTTTGGCGTCGAGTTTTGAGAAGAGCCGGCTCTGTCCGAGTTTAGCCAGACTTTCATCGACTGAGGACATGGGGTGAATCTCGCGTAGAACGCTTTTGTTTAGTTGAGTAAGGTCAACACAAATGCGATATGAACCATTTGCTTTAGGCACGGTTACCATGGCTGAGCACCACGTTGTTGGCGCGGTGACTGGAGAAATGACGCCTTGTTGCTGCATGGACTGAATCTCCTTTTCAACCTGTGGTAGTAGGGGGTGGGGGACTTTCCGTGGTGTGTACAAGCATACTGGCTTAGCATCAGGACACAGCGTTATGTGGTATGGCGTCTGAAGTTTTCCCAGGCCAGTGAATAACCCAGGGAACTCTGCTCGGAAGTCAGGAGATGAGTTCTGCTTCACCTCGTTGACTCTTGTAATGAGGCCCAGATCGACACATGCTCGTTTGCTGAGTAACGAGCATCTCTGGTTCCGAATGACGTAAAGTCGCTCGGTGATCTCTTTCTGGTGATACCTTAGTGTTGCGGTCAGCATACCAGTCACTGGAAGTGGGGTACCACCTGGACCACGGAGGGACTGATTTGTCTTTTTGAGTTCTACTCCGGCGAGCCATGGTTCAGTGTCGCTGATGACTGAAACAGTTGCCCCGGTGTCAAGCTTGAAACGGGTGCGGTGTCCATTGACGGAGATGTGAGCACTCCAGTAGTCGGCGTTTCCGATGACTTCGCCGAGAAAGGGAAGGTCATCTTCATCAGTGTCGTCCACTTCGTGGACTTTTGTAGTGCTGCGTTTGGATGCAGGGGCACTCCGACAAACAGTCTTGAAGTGGCCTTGTTTCTTGCAATTGTCACACACTGCATCTTTTGCAGGGCAGTGTAGGCGTGAATGTCGTTGTCTGCCACACCATTGGCATGTTCCCGTGGCGAAATCTCGTCTGGGTTGTTTGAGCTGATCCTCTGGCTTTGGTGTGGGCGTTGCCGCTTTTCTGTTGTTGACAAAGTCAATGTTAGCAGGCTTCGTGTCACCCCGAACAATGTCACGGCTTTCCTTTCGTGCCTCAGTCTGGCGACATAGTTGGACCGCTTTATCGAGTGTGAGGTCCGCTTTAGACTGCAGGGTGTCAGACAATTTGTCATCCAACACTCCAACAACTATTCTGTCCCTGATGAGGCTGTCTTTTAGCTCTAGGTATTTACAGTTGTCAGCTAGTCTGTACAGATCTTGAATGAAGGCATCGACTGGTTCGCCTGGCATTTGTTTACGTTTGTTGAAACGAGCTCTCTCCACGATCACATTTCGTCTGCCTTCATAATGTTTATTCAGGGCTTGTTTGACTTCATCATACGTTGCTGATTCCTCATCAATTCTGAGGGTAATCATGATATCGTCAGCGCAATCACCCATAGAGTACAGGAGTGTGCTCACCTGTTCCCGGTCTGGCTTTTTGTTGAGTCCGGAGGCGATCCGATATCGTTCAAAACGTTTGATCCATTTGGGCCACAATTCACATTGGTTTGGCCCGTTTCCACCATCAAACTTCCCAGGAAGGGGTAGCTGAGTCATAAGTTGAGTAGCCATGCCGTGGGTTTGTATTTTAAACCGCTGCCACCATGTAATATCAGGTAGAAATGACCAAGGTCGTGGAGACGATCTTTACTATGTAAGTGGTTTATTAAAGATGGCTGCCTCCATGCCATATTTCCATGTGCCCAGCTCAGTGGTCAAGAGAGGGCGCTATAACAAGTTATGATCAAGGCATAATCCTACAATCAGTGCTTCATTGGTTGTGTACAAAGTGTATGCATGGAGAGTTGAGTGCATTTTCAAAGTACAATGTATAGGTTTTCCCGGCTATTTTAAAACATTTTTAATTTAAATTCACAAACTCTTACATTCAATATTGTCCAAGAAAAAAATGTATTACGCTTTTTACCAAACCCATTTTCATTATAGTCATTCACTTTCAACTTTTGGTCACCTTTTTTAAACACAGGGGCCAATTTTATAATTCATGTAAGCACAACAATTTGCTTAGCATGAACATTCTTACTTGGCAAAAACAGGGTTACTAACCACATTTTCAGGTGATGTTTATTGTGTGTGAATGGTGTTCAGCTGGTTTTTCCGTAGCAAGAAAAGCACATGGCATTTTGGCTGGTAACCTGTTTTTACTTAGCAAGACTTTTTTGGACTAAGCAAATTTGTGTGCTTACATGTTTTATGAAATTGTTCCCAGGTCGAGAATATTCGCCATTACAAATGTTGCCAAATGGCAGCATTCAGAGATCGAGATCGTCTTATATCGATTAATGTAAAACTTGCATGTATGTTAAAGAAATTAGTCTGATGTGTGCTAGAGTCAAGCACACATCAAACTAATGTATTTAACATCGACTTGAAATTGAACACGAATTCGAAACCTGGAGGGCTTTCGGCAACAGCTTACACGAATTGTATCTGTAATGACGAATAAAGCATACATCGCACTAATGCATTTAACATAAGATTTTAATTGATAAATATAACACGAATTCGATCTCTGAATGCTGCCTTTCGGCAAAAGCTTAGACGAATTTGATCTGTGTATAATGATGAATATACTCGACCCGGTGTTTAAAAAGGGTGACCAAACTTTACAATTTGATTTCATTAAAGCGTGTGAATATTTTCGCGGACGAAATTTAATGTGAGAGTTGGTGAATTTGAACAACAAATGCTTTAAAATAGCTATATATTTTGTTTAATCGGAACTATTTCTCCGTCCCAGAATCATGTCTTTTCATTGTTTTGGCAACAACCGACCTTTGAGATAATATGATGAAAATTGTGGCATCTATAGATGCAACATGTTTGACTTCTTTATTTCCCCTATACAGGTTGGTCAAATAAAAACGCAGTGTGTATGGCTAGGAAACATTTGGTTGGAAGGAAAATGATACCAAGAACTCCCGGTTCGGTTCGGTAGTTTTGATTCCAAGGTCAGGGGTTATTTGGTCTTGGACGTTCACTGTAGTGTGCGATAATGCTAATTTAGTGCCCATGACTTTGGGCCGCAAAAATGGCGCTGGAGTCAAAACTACTGGAGGATGCACCCGTTAGTTTTTTTCCATAGACAAAATGATGATCAACAATTCATCTTTCATTTTCTTTTCAATTTTTGGTGGGTTGGCCATTGATTTTCTTTGAGATATTCTCACTTAAACAAGAACACCCTAAAACGAATGATGTTTTCCAAACTGGAAAAGTAGCCAATTTGAAAAAGGATCCCTCCACAACATGGCTAAATGGCACCACTTTCAGACCCAATTGAAGCAAAAACACTCGGAATTGGAAGCCCAAGTCCAGGTCAGATGTACAGTGCGATATTTCTTCAATTACCCAATTCAATGGCTCTCGACACATATCAGAACTTTCTAATATAGAATAATTTGTGTGTATACCTTTTTGGTGGACGGATTTATGGCCTATTTACAGGGGTGTACCCTGGACCGAATCGGGAGTTCGTGGTATTATTTACCTTCCAAAAAAATTTCCTAGCCATAGGCCATGTTCGAATTGTTGGCTTTGGCTCTGGCTGCGACTTCAGCCGTGTCTATGCTTTTGCTATGGGCGGTCATTGTCCGCTCTTAGTAACAGCATATAGCAACGGCCGAAGTCACAGCCAATGCCAGCAATTTGGACACGGTCATATTTAAAGTGTAGGTCTCTAAATAGTGAAAGTATGACGAGGATCGCTGATTACTTAAAGGTAGGATACACCATTGCCTGATAATTGCTTGAATTATCATGAATGGCAGGCTCATACGCAGGTTTTTTTATGGGGGTGCGAATTTGTACTGTTGGGACCAAAAATGGAACCAACATTTTGTTTGTGCCAGTACAGTTATTTCTACATCAAAATACCATTATTTACCCCGGAAAATGTGGACTTTTTGGTAATTTGAGGGGCGAATTTGTACTGTCGCACCCCCCCCCCCCCCCCCCTGCGTACGGGCCTGAATGGGTGGATTTGGGAGGTGGTATTTTATAGTAAATGACTGACGTTTAACTGACCTGTCCGAAGTTTTACAATGATGGTTGCCGAGGAAAGCAAGAAAAGCGGCGTTCGTTTTCAACCTTCGTCCGTTTTTAACCGGCGTCGGGCAGTAGTTCTTATGTTGTTCTTATGTTTTTGGGTTTTTTTATTCAATTTTTTGGAACAATTATAGGATATCTATCGCAATAATGTTTCTGGATGCCTACAATCATTATTTTCTTTAAACAAAAGTAAGATATTTTTTTAATAATTCGGTAGTATTTTTGTCTTCAATATCTGCAAAGGGTGTATCCTACCTTTTAATACTGTGCTGACCAAGTGATGTTTATCCCTCAGCTCTCCGCGCTGTGGGAATCCCGGCTCGCACTGTCACCAACTTCTCATCTGCTCACGATGCCGATGCTAACTGCCTGCTGGATTATCACTTCGACAAGGACGGCAAATCACTGGACTCTGCCGACAGCGTCTGGTGAGTTCGACACTACACTCTAAAAACTGAAGTGTTAAAACCTAGCACTATCCAAGTGCTACATAAATTCAGCACTTTAAGTTTTAAGATAGTGCTATAATAACACTTGGAGGCGTTCATTTCCAACACCATAATTGGTGCTATTCTAGCACTTCAAAGTGCTTTAATACACAAACATCTAAAACATCTAAAACATCTAAAACATAGGATATTTGTTTGGTTTTACCTCGATAAACGTATTGTTTTGTCTAAACTTTTGACATGGTTGTTGCTTCGAGGGATCAAGTAAAAAATAAAGGCTAATTTGAAGAGACATCCTTTTGAATTTGTCATTTCTCTGTTCAATAAAGTAAGTCTGCACAAGGACCTAACTATCTTAAATTTGTCCAAAAATTGGTCCTTGTGTCAACTAACTTCATGAAAAATCACTGCCCCCAACCACCCCGCCCTGCCCCCACTGCCCCGCCCATTTAAAAGTAACGCCTAGGAAGGACTTATATTAGCACTTCATTGGTGCTGTATCGATTAGGAAATTTACCTACAGCAACTGACCAATCAGAAGGGAGGAAATGTGTGTTCACAATAGTCGATTTTAAATTGTGGTATTTAGTCAAACAATTCACTTTTTTGACCATGATATGTAATTATTCAAACGATTCCTCGATTGAATTTTGATTTTTGGGCAAATAGTGAGAACAAAATCGCATTACATTTTATTCGTATTCAAATGTTGACATTATTCATAAAAATTTGCTGTGACTTTTTCGTGGACAACAAAGCGAACTATAAAACTAACAACGGCAATAGCTAAGTTTGTAGTAAGTGTTCAGTAGGTAATATCTAATAGGAATAGGTTATTATTGTATGTATGTGTAATTGCAATGTGCAATAAGTTAATGTAGTATTACGTAATCTGTACACGCAGTGAATATGTACATGTACATAATTAGAGTGTTCAACAGTAGATTTTTGTATCTTGCCAATGTGCATTGAATGTTGTACGAATGTTATTTCACAACGTTTCTTTGTAACGTTCAAAGGACGTCAAGAGAACTCCACACATTTACGTTCCCGCAACGTTTTTTTCCAAACGTTCCGGAAACATTACCGTAACGTTGTAAGAACGTTCATGGAACGTTTTTTGGTTAGCTGGGATGCTGACACTTCATCAAATGCTGTATGGATTGCACCTTGGGGTGCTGGATGTACACCAAGATGGTGCTACAAAGGACTTAAATCAACACTATATTAGTGCTGTATTGGTAGCACTTTCACAGCACTTAGATAGTGCTGCAATGCTGACACTTCATCAAGTGCTGAAATGGCACTTGAGGTGCAGTCCCTCAGGAAGCACCTGGATAGTGCTAAATCTAACACTTAGGGATTTATTTATAACACTTCAGTTTTTAGAGTGTAGGGGCCAATTTCATGAAGATGCTAAGCTCAAACATTTAGCACAAAAATGTGCTTAGCACAAATCATTTGCTTAGCACAAATCATTTGCTTAGCACAGAAATTTGCTTAGCACAGAAATTTGCTTAGCACAAAAAGTCTTGCTCAGTGAAAACAGGTTACCAACCAAAACTTTATGTGCTTTTCATGTTAAGCAAAAACCAGATGAATACCACACGCTTAAAACATAGGTGTTGAATCAACTTTATAATTGTTTTAGGATTTATACTGTTTTTGTTTTTGTTTGTGTTTTTTATCACTCCTTTGGATTCTCCTGTCCAGTTTAGGGACGAATGTCAAAGAATTACAGGTAGTTGTAGCCTCAGGGTAGTGGAAGTATGCTTGTCCGTTGAAATATTCGTGTCCGCTTTTTGGGGGCCACATTGTATAGTATCGGTTTTCCAAAATTTTCAAAACAAACATTGTTGAATTCTGCACCAATTAATCACATTTAATTTCGTCCTTGGAAATATTTCACACGTTTTCACCAAACCAATTTAGTCATTTACCATTCAATTTCGTATGTAGATTGAATACTCTTTAAAAAAGAATTCGCAAGACTATTTTTCCCTACATATCAAATTAGTCTAAGCTATTGCTTAGACGAATTGGATCTATAATGACAAATATTATCGACCTGGTGTTTAAAAAGGGCCAACAACGGTTGAAATTGAATGATACAATTACTACTGGGTTTGAGAAAGCGTGTGAATTATTTTATTTTCTGTGACAAAAATTAATTTGAAAGTAAATTATTTTTAATAGCCGGGAAAACCTATTTTAATATCACTGGTTTTTTTTTTAATGAGTATTTTACTTTTTTTCTCGACAAAATTCTCAGGAACTTTCACGTATGGAATGATGCCTGGATGGCCCGCCATGATCTACCAAAGGGCTACGGTGGTTGGCAGGCCGTGGACTCTACCCCGCAGGAATACAGTGACTGTATGACTAAACATTATTCAATCAATATCATTAAATATAAATAAGATTAAAACTGCTGCAAACTGCTTACTGGCTGGAATGACCTGAAATATACAAATCAAATAAGTTAAGAGGGCCTAATATTTCGATCTTAACAAGATCTTCTTCTTCATTTAAATATCATTAAATGAAATATGCTCGTGCATAGTTACGTAAAAGACGCTCAGTACCAATTCATTGTTCACAATTGGTGATAATGTCACTCAAAAGACACCAGGGGCCAATTTCATAAAAAGTGTAAGCGCAAAAAGTGTGCTAAGCACAAAACAAGTCTTACTCAGTAGAAACAGGTTATCAGCCAAACCTTTATGTGCTTCTAATGCTGAGCAAAAACTAGCTGTATACCAATCACAAACAATAAACATAACCTGAAAATCTGGTTTGTAACCCTTTTTGCCAAGGAAGAATTGGCATGCTAAGCACATTTTTGTGCTTTCATGTTTTATGAAATTGGCCCCTGATCATTCGGGAGCTGGGGGTTGGCTAGCGTAAGGCTTGCTTCGAATTACGTGATATTGCAACAGTCTCTTTGGTACTAGGAGAATTGAAAGTTAAAATGTGCCAAGCATTTTGAGCAAGTCGGTGTAGCATACCAGATGTTATTCAAATTTAACTCACAAATGACTAATATTCAATTATTTCAGGTCGGGTCGGGTCGGGTTAGGTCAGGTCAGGTCAGGTCAAGTCATGTCAATCCCGAAGCCTTGCGACCGTTGGGGCACTTTGATGCTAACAGCCTCCTCCACCGTTCCCAATCCTCCGCCTCTCTCTCTCACATTTCACCATGCTTCTCCCTGTTCACTTCAATGTCCAAAAGTCATGTTAAACGTGGTCTTCCCCTGCCTCTAAATCCCGTGCATCACCGTGTGCACCAGTGTTCTTGTTTTTCTGGTAATGAGACCAAACCATAACTTCCGCCGTCTTGCTAACTGTAGTCGTGGCTCGTATTCTCCTATCAGATTATAGATTCTTCTCTTCGCATCTATGCGTACGTCACTCTCTGTTTCCAAGTAATGCCAATGAGTCTTCGATTTCAACGTTCTTCGAAAGCTTCTACCTTCTTTTCTATTTTCTTGTTAGATAACCAGCTTTTGCATCCGTACAGTCCTCTTCTCCTCCCTCAATATTGCTCCGATACACACAACTAATTCTCACCATCAATTATATCGCAATATGCATCACTTATATCCTATTAACCAGTTCGCGCCGGAGGACGTATATACACGCAAAGTTTTCCTCAGATTCGAAACGGATGACGCATAAACACGTCGCAAGCAAGGCCGGAAATGTCCGAGCAGCGAGCAAGGCCGGAAATGCGTGGGTGTGCTTCCCAGTACCATCGACCTGAACCCGCCTCGGATCGAGTTTCGTTAAAATTAATCCCGCGCCTCGGCTCGGTGATGTTAAAATAATTCCGGCGCGAACTTTAACGGGTATTTCTTGCTTGTGAATATAGAAGTTTACATTATCATTAAAACAAAAGCAACCGAAAATACTTGAAACTGAAATGGCTTAACGAAAACCGAAAATAAGGTTAAACAAGATCACAAAGGTGCATTTTTAGCCCCTTGACGCCGATATTTGTAATCACTGCACCGGATTATACGCATGACTGCACAACAGCTTTTCCAGTAGTTGCACTGCATAATAGACCTAAGCGTGCAGCTATCACACAGGCCGTGTTCTACGGTGTAGCACAGCTGACAGCAACATTCCAGACGGATTAGCAGGCCGCGACCATAGCAGCTTCCTGGTGTCAAGGGGTTAAGAATTGCATGGAGAAAATGCATGGCATTCGTCTTCAATGGTAGTTTTTAAATGGAATTTTTCTTTTCAATCATTTTCCTCCCTTTTTTTTCTTGAAGATGTTTACCGCTGCGGACCTGCCTCCCTGACCGCCATCAAAAGCGGCCACGTCTACCTGAGCCATGACAGCAAGTTCGTGTTTGCCGAGGTCAACGCGTGCAAAGTCAAGTGGTTGATCAGCTCAGACTACACGAAGGTGCCGATATTTTGTCTGTTCCATCTCCAAAAACTTTGCTCTCATACAGACTCCAAACCCTGAATTCTTCTAAAAGTCACTCCTCGTTTTGAAAATAGTTTTTGTTTGCATTCAGAACTCGAGAAACCGGGCACCGTTGCCTAAAAAAATCACCCAAATTCAAATTTGTATCCTTGTGAAGACATTGTATTTTTCTCGTGTACAAAATGTTTGGAACGTCGAGGGCTATTTTGAAAGTGCTGATGATACTGGTAATAAAACCTTTGCGGTTAGAGTAGCTTTGTGATTTGTGCATGACTTGTATTCACTCACGCGCTGCAATTCGAGCGATTCACAATACCTAGAAGCTGCCGTTGGAGGCGCAAATTCTGCTATACCCGCAGTGCATCATGGGGAAAAGTCGGCATCAGTTTGAAAAACGGTATTCATTTTGCATGAACTCATCAGTTTTTACGTCTTTTTGGACGCGCACGATTAAAGTTCAATTTTTTTTCTGCAAATAACAATGTTTTAATCAACGACGCTTCCGGATACATTTATGTTTGTGTTGTACCTCGCGTGAACAATGAAGAATAGATATTTTACTACAGTATGATATACGGAAGAAGTCGACCGTAAAGTTTAAAAGTGGCTCTTTTGAGTCAAACGCTTGGTGGCGCACTGCATTGTGAATCCCCCGAATTCTACGCAAGTTCATAATGCATCGAACTCACCTCAGCTGTTCAAAGGAGTATCACGATAATCTTTTGTATAATGTATTCGCTGATATTCCGGTTTTTTTCATAAGAGCCGATTCGATTTCCGATGTGAATTTATATTTTTTTTGAAATATCGTGAAATTTCGTCATATCGAACAGGCTTATAAGTGCTCCTATTTCAACTAGAAAATAATTCCTGGGCTGTAACCCTTCCCCGATATCCCTTAGTCATCATACCTTAATTTGCGACTAATAATTAAACATACCTTTTCAGTAAAGCTCCAATAACCTATTCCGTGAAACCTTGTAGAGACCTTTTTGGTAGGAATTGTGGAGACCTATTATTCACTCTAAGAAATAAAGGCTTAAATTTGCTCCCTAATTGATACAATAGCAGCACCCCTCAAATAAAGTGAATATTTGAACCTCAAAAAGGTTTAAGGGTGCAATTTCGGCCCTCTAAGGGTACAATTTGCTAGAGCTGAACCCTAATAGGTTCTGTCTTGCACCCTTAGGGGTGCTGCTATTGTATCAACTATAATGCAAAATTGAACCTTTATTTCTTAGAGTGTTGGGACAAACGCGGCAAATTAATGCACACCAGGGGCCAATTTCATAAAACGTGTAAGCACCAACATT
The DNA here is from genome assembly GCA_037893245.1 of Crossaster papposus. Lineage (NCBI taxonomy): Eukaryota > Metazoa > Echinodermata > Asteroidea > Velatida > Solasteridae > Crossaster > Crossaster papposus. The sequence continues at coordinate 2,354,437 of JBAIAA010000246.1, forward strand.
TGCTTAGCCTGAAAATTCTTCCTTGGCAAAAAACAGGGTTACAAACCAAAATTTCACTTGATGTTAATTGTTTGTGACTGGTATTCAGCTCTATTTTGCTTTGAATGAAAAAACACATGGAGTTTGGGCCGATAACCTGTTTTTACTGAGCAAAACTTGTTTTATGAAATTGGGCCCTGGCTATTATAAACCGAATTCGCATTATGTGAATTTGTTGTTCGTGTAATCGAAAATACAATGATTTGTTTTTGTTCGAACAAAAGTTTGCACACACAAGACACCTGAAAAAATTCGCTGTCTAAACGTGTGGTCTTTTTCAAGTTACTTCAGAACACGACGATATCTGTACATTTTGTTGGATACCCGCAATTATTTTTCACGCATGCGATGAAATGAAAGAAAGAAAAATCGTCAAATTTTCATGTGCACATGCGCAGTGGGAATACCGAACCAGCCTATTAACACGTGCGCGTCGTGCGACCATCAGCAGGGGCCAATTTCACAAAACATGTAAGCACAAAAATGTGCTTGGCATGAAAATTCTTCCTTGACAAAAACACGGTGTTAAACCAATTTCCCAGGTGGTGTTTATTGTTTGTGACTGCTCTTCAGCTGACTTTTGCTAAGCATGAAAAGCACATGAAGTATTGCCTGGTAACCAGTTTTTACTGAGCAAGATTTGTTTGTGCTAAGCATGTTTTTAGCTTACATGTTTTATGAAATTTCCCCCCGATCTATGCTTGCATCTGGTACATCCATACGCGCGTGTAACTTATCCCGAATGCCCGCGACCTATTTATACATGGGCATTTAAAATACCACCCTTTGCAGATATCGATTTTTTTACTACCGATTTATTAAGAAATATCTTACTTATTTGAAACTAAATAATCATTGTAGGCATCCAGCAAAATGATCGCGCTAGATATTCTGTAATTGTTCCGAAAAATTGAAGTTTGTTTTATAACATTTTTGTTTGCGATCTCCGGACGGCGATCCCGAAAAAAACCCAAACCACTGCCCGACGCCGGTTAAAAACGAACGCCGTTTTTCTGGCTTTTCTCGGCATCCTTTATTGTAAAACTTCGGATAGGTCAGTTAAACGATATTTACTATAACATACAACGGCAAAACTTACCCATTCTAATATTAATTCAAGCAATACCAATGGTATATCCTACCTTTTTAAGCTTCGTCCTACAGTCCAATCACACTAATTGTTTGTTCTCTTTATCTAGCCTCCCAAAGTCATAGACATCGAAACTGACGCCGTTGGGACTCGTGTTTTGACGAAGGCCGTTGGAAAGATGGAACGTGAAGATATCACACTGCAATACAAGCCAAAAGAAGGTATATGTTCTCACTGAAATGCCATTGCACAGAATAAAAAAATGTGAGCCAATCAAGTGCTGATGACTCAGATTTTCATAACACCTGTGCTTCTTTTGGTGTTGATTAAAATCGTGTATAATCTTTTTGTACATACGTTAGTAATTCTAGTATACACCCTAAAAACAGATTGGTTGAAAATAACTAATTGATTCGTAGATAATTGTGTAGTCCAACCAGTATATTGGTACATTTTATTCAAAATATTGGTTATTTTGACCAATATTTTTTGTCAAAATGACCAATATCGTTAGTTATTTCGACCACTATTTTGGTTAAAATTGACCAATACTGTTGGTTGGACACATAATTATCTACCAATCAGTTGGTTATTTTAACCAATCTGTTTTTAAGGTGTAGGTTTCCCCGGCTATTTTAAAACAATCTTTATACAAATTCACCAACTCTCTAATTGCACATTCAATTTCGTCCGAGTAAAAATATTCTCGATCCAATGTTCAGAGTGATCAAACTTTGAAATAGAATGGTAAATTACAAAAAATGTTTGTTAAAAGCGTGTGATTTTGTTTTCCTCGGACGAAATTGAATGTGAGAGTTGTTGAATTTGTATGAACAAATATCTGGCACTGACGTGTGCGGACGTCCAAGAACTTGCATATTTACATAAATTATATGGCGAAAACCGCCTTATACTGCATGTGGTCTACGCCTTAGGACTAAAGCGTAATCGAGAGAATAGTATAATGACGTACGTATGGCGTAACTAGACTTTTTTGTTTTACTTTTCTCCTAATTTGATATAATAGTTCACATTTTGTAAATTTAAATGTAAAAAAAAGATTTTGTTTACAGTTTTTATCTACCTTTCAGTAAAAGTCGAAACAAATTATTTCAAGAAAAATACTCGCTTTACACGTTGAAGCTCCTATTCGATGTGCCAGGAAATTCGGTTTATCGTAAAGTCTCGTACGTTCTCGAGGTCAACTTGCATGAACTATACTGTCGAAGTTACACTACTCACAAAAAACACATTGCACTTTATGTCGCAACCATTCTAACCTTTCAATCTTGTTATTGATTTTCAAATGTCATTACTCTCTATTTCCAGGTTCCCTACTGGAGTACCTGAGTCTCTTCACCGCCGACAAACACGTGGACAGTCTCAAGAAGCTGATCTCAGAGGCTGGCCAGGACACCAGCCTGGACGTCATCCTGCCGCCGGATGACGTCCTGATCGGCAAAGACTTCACCGTCAAGGCTAGGTTCAAGAAAACGTGCCCCGTCGGTGAGCTGCGAAGCCTGACCATCTACATCTCCTGCACCAGCATGTACTACACGGGCGTCACGGCTAAACAAGTCTTCGAGTCCCACGACTCGGTGGTTATCAAGGGCGCAGAGGCAGGTGAGGTCAAATCGTACCATACATCTCACATCACCCTAACATGACTATTTATCATTCTGTATGAATACAAACCAGGATTCCGGTTTTCGGTGTGTTTTCTCTTTAATTAAACCTTTCCCAGCTATAACATCGGAGAACCAAAATGAAAATTGACATAGCTTATGCAAAATTGGAACCAGGGATTTTGCGATCCATAGTTCAACCCTACTTACTTTACAAGTTTATTGTCTGGATGAGTTTAATTTAAGGGAAAACTAGGCTCCGAGACCATCAGTATCTTCCACTTATAATAATTGCCGTGAATAAGGGGTTCAAAATTTACTTTTTTTTTACACCTCGCCAATGTAAATTTATCATGCAAGCTATACGGTGTCATTGAAAATGACTGGAAACCTTTTTATTTTTTGTATTAGTTTTTCATGTGCTTTGCTTTAATGTATTTACTATTGGAGATATGTCAGATGTAACAGGGACACAACAATTTGAACCCTAATTTATAGACTGGCCATGAATGAACTGTAAAATACTTCTTTTACAATATTTGAAAAAGGCCAACTAAATAGTTTTTTTATAATATTGTGGTTCTGATGAACTGTGTTTTGTTTAAAGGTAGTACGTACACCATTTCTGACCCAGCACGAGTAAATGAGACACTTTGAGGCAAAAATGAAAATTGAGATTTTGATTTCATCATTTAAAGCTAAACAAGCTTTAAATGATGAAATCAAAATCTCAGTTTTCATTTTTGCCTCAAGGTGTCCCATTCACTCGTGCTGGGTCACATTTGCTTTTGCTGTATTTGTTTTAATGGATGGATTAGGGGGTTCATATTTATAGTAAATATTGTGACGCTAACTTGTTTTTAAAGAATAGTGTTTATAGCTGGAGAAACCAAGAAATGTAATACTGTTATTAGGTCCGTTTTCTCGTCCTTCAGACGAAATAGAGCAATTTATAGACGTCCAGGAATCATCAGGTTAGGAAACCAGACTATTTGGCTTACACCCATTCACGGATGTGTAACATTATTGCAAACTAAATTTAATTAATTGGGGGCAGTGCTTGAAAATAGTCGAGTTTTTAAATCAACAATTTCAAAATGGTTTCTTGATGTCTTTCAGACGAATACAATGCATTGGGGGAAGTGTTTGAAAAGAGGTTTTTATAATGATTGCCGGCCGGCAATCGTTTAAAAATGATACAAAACTCAACTTGTGTTGCAAACCACATCACATCAGGGGCCATGAATTCACAAGATGCTTGAGACTGTTATTCACATATAGTCAAGTAAGGTATTTCATAATAATTAAGTAGATTTGTTTTTGGATGTTTGCAAATAGTGTATACTATATGAGAATTGTCTCCAATATTCTGCATCACCTGTTCAGTTCACGAGTGGCAGATTAAGGCATCTGACTATCTGCCCAACCTCGTCGACCAGGCCAACCTCCGCTTCCAGGTCACCATGTTCGTCAAGGAGACCAGCCAGATCGCCAACAAAGGCTCGGACTTTCGCTTGACCAAGCCCAACCTCGAATTGAAGGTATGGTTTTCCTTCTGTATTATAATGATGGGAGCTAATCCTTCTTACTGGCAGCTGCGAAGCTGAATTGCGAAGCTGAATTGCACATTATTACCCCGGTCATTGGGCCCACGAATCATTCCAAATCTAAGTTCCCTGGGGAGGATACAGCTCGATGCTGCCATTTCGGCGCAAAGCAGAATAATCAACCACAATAATCATCTCTGCCCTCACAGGTACCCATTTACTTCTGGGTGGAGGGAAGCAATGAGTGATAAAGTGCCTTGCCCAAGGACTCGTGCACCGTTCCCAGACCAAACTCGAACCCACCAACTGTAGATTTAGCTTATTTGTCTTCTCCATTTTCTTTAATTATAACCTAACCCAATTCTATCTCTAAGACCCCTTTACTGGAGACCCAACATGTTATGGGGACACGAAAATGTCCCCACAACTTGGTCCGATTTGTTTTTAAACAAAAGAAAGAGTATCCCTATAACTAGGTGTATGCCTACCCACGCACGCAAGTGGGTAAATGCCGTCAATAGGGGACGGGGCATTGTCCGACCGTCTTCCCTCTTTTGTTTGTACTCTAACGTTTTCGGATGATCGCCATAGGATTTGCACACGAGTCTGAATCGGGGACCTTTGCGGAATAGGGGACCCCATTGTTCCCTTTGTCATACGTCCCCTATTTCAATCAAAAACAAACGCACACACACAATATATAATTACCGAGGATACCCTATTGTTTTTTCCTTTATTTCTGTACTTTTCAACCCCATTACCTTACGCTTACCCGAACGATCAAGGACTAAATTCAGACAATAAAATCGCCCTTCGATGATTCTTGGTTGCCTTTTTTCTGTTTTGTGTTGAACCACCCTTCAACCACCAAAAATGCAATTTCGGCCATTTTCATGGCGATCTACAAGTGCGACCATTGGGCGACCACTGTGCCTCCACTCTGCAACCACGGCAATGCTTGAACCTCCCTTGAGCCACCTTTGAGCAACCAACATCCTCGTCAACCTTTGTGCCTCTGTTTTGAACAGGTTCAAACATTTACCGCGACCATGGCGTCCATGGGGATGTCTGAACCTCCTGTATACCACCTTCGAACGACCTAGGCAACCATTCTGCCTCCTTTGAGCCTCCAACGGCGACCTGGCAAATGTTATGGTCGCACAAGGGAGACACATAGACCGCCATCCTGTGTAAAAGGGCTTTAACAGTTTAAATATCCTAACTCTGTGTATATATAGGTTCCAAAAACAGTAGCCGCTGGCTCGTCATTCACCGTCGATGTTAAGTTCACTAACCCACTGTCAACAGTTCTTCACGGCTGTTCCTTCCACACCGAAGGTCCCGCTGTGCTTCTGCACAAAAAGGAAATGTTCAGGTAGGCACGTCTTGTTCGTGTGTGGGAAATGTAACCAGTTCGCGCCGGGATTATTTTAACATCACCAAGCCGAGGGGCGGGATTATTTTTAACGAAACTCGATCCGAAACGGTTCAGGCCGATAGTGCCGGAAAGCACACCCACGCATTTCCGGCCTTGCTCGCTGCTGACAGACATTTCCGAACTTGAACTTGGCGTGTTTATGCGTCATTCGTTTTGAATTTGGGGAAAACTTTGCGTTTATATACGTCATCCGGCGCGAACTGGTTCCTCCCCAAGTAATGCTTGTCTTTTCTTTCTTGAATGGAGAATGCACATGTTAGTTTTTTTTTAAAGGTTGTATACACTATTTGCTTTTTCTCTAATATTTGAAAATGGATGGGTTAGGGAAACATAGCAATGTATAGATATCAGGGAATTATCAGGTTTTAGGAAACCAGACTAGTTGGCTTGCACCATTCACGGATGAGTGACGTAACCGTATTGCCAACAGAATGTGGACTAAACTCAATTTTATAAACTGGGTGTAGCGATTGAAAACAGTCAGGTTGCCGAAAATAGTTGGAAATTGATTCAAAATCTTTGAAAACCACAGCACACCAGGTGCTTGAGACTGTTATTCACTTGCATTCAAGTGAGGTATTTCATAATAAATCAGTAGTTTTGTTTTTGGTGTTTATAAATGGTGTATACATTGTACTACCTTTTTAATGGTTTCAACTTTTTTTATCGCCAACTTACATTTGAAATCTAATTTTAATTAAATAATTTGCATTCCCAAAGTGGCTCTCTGTCCTCTTTTTAACCTGCCTTGTGAAAGTCAATCGTCACATGGTGCACTGAATAAACACCCAAACCAAAACTGACGTTTTTGTTTATATTTTTATATTTTTTTAATTTTTACTTCAGAAACATCAAAGGCAACGAAACGGTCCAGTACCAAGTCAATGTTGTGGCTAAGAAGCCGCCGGGGACCAAGGAAGTCCTGGTGTCCTTCTCGTCACTGGATCTGATTGGTGTGATGGGCAATCATCTTGTCAAGATAGTCTAGATTGGCAAATCAAGGCTGCCAATAAATGAAGTCATGCAAAGAATATGGCACTATCTGATTGGTGGCTTGAGTATTACTATTATTCAATAAGCCAATTCGATGTCTCGGGCGTGCACGGAATTGTGGGATAGAAATTGAATAAACAAACCCACGGCAAACCAAGCTACCAGAAAACTTTCGACTTTCATCGTTTATTTTTTACAGGATTCTGAAATATAGTTCTGTGGAATATTTCATTTACCTATCAATTATATCAAAATATTGTTAATTCACACTATACAACGTGAAGACATCCAAGCTAAAACAAAAAGAGACAAACGCGTGTTCAGGACGTGCGTTGCTATCGGGCGGAAAGGTGTGCGGCAGTTTGCGCATGCGCGAGCGAAACATAGCACAACAGCCAGAGAGGCAATTATTATGGTAATTGGGCAAAAAACGCACTTTGTGCCTTGGTCGGCAAACCATTTGTCAAATTGATTTAACTGTCGAATCTTGCAGTCTAAACTTTAAGCCTAATGAGATAGTTCAGGCTAATTTGACTTTCATTTTAGGTACTAACTGTTGTTTTGATTTCAGTAAATAACATTAGTACAAGTGCTTTTTTGATGCATAAACAGATGCGCTTAGAATCCTAACATTTAGAAAATAAATATACCTTCTTGATGTTATTGCTAGTGATTTAGATTTGGTACAGAGTAGTTTATTTTGACTACATTATTATGGTACTTGTGTATTTAAAGGGCAGATTTATTTAATAATGCATTTGAAAATAAGTTTGTATGATTCACAACGGGAGGTATTTTCAATAGCTTTATATCCAGATTGTTAGTGTGTCAGCGAAAAAAATGACCTATACGTGACCTTAAATTGAAAAAAGGTTAAAGCGGCATCTCCTGCTGTTGCATCGGAACTACCAAGACAATCTGGCAAGTTAATGACCTGCTTCTGCAAGCGTATAATCTCAGAAGACGCACTTCAAAAGAATTACGAGAATTGATATATGGAATGAATATACATTTAATTGTGTCTTGGTTGGCAAAGAGTTGTCAACATTTAAATGTTTAATCACAGCAGTAGTTTTTGTGTGATTGTGTGTCACTTTATGACTTTATAACTTGAGGTACTATTCTCTTGATTTCAATAAATATAATTAGTACTAGTTTATGGTGGATGCATACGTTGTTGATGCTGGTGACTTAGATTTGGTATAAAGTATTTAATTTTGTTTACATTGTTGTGGTAGCGCAGATTCATTGGATGCATTGTAAAAAAAGTTCACATGATTCACTGACAATTGGCACGCGGGAGGGGGAGGGGGAGGGGGGAGGGGGAGGGGGGAGGGGGGAGGGGGGAGGGGGGAGGGGGGAGGGGGGAGGGGGAGGGGGGAGGGGGGAGGGGGAGGGGGAGGGGGGGGTCTGTCTGTCTGTCTGTCTGTCTGTCTGTCTGTCTGTCTGTCGGGCTGTCTGTCTGTCTGTCTGTCTGTCTGTCTGTCTGTCTGTCTATACACGAATTAGATAACTGGCAGCTCGGAATGTTAATGCATTGATATACTTTTAGATATATATAGTTGTCAACAAGTTGGCTCGGCGAGAACGTGCCTGTAGCTGTCTGTCTGTCTGTCTATACACGAATTAGATAACTGGCAGCTCGGAATGTTAATGCATTGATATACTTTTAGATATATATAGTTGTCAACAAGTTGGCTCGGCGAGAACGTGCCTGTAGCTGTCTGTCTGTCTGTCTATACACGAATTAGATAACTGGCAGCTCGGAATGTTAATGCATTGATATACTTTTAGATATATATAGTTGTCAACAAGTTGGCTCGGCGAGAACGTGCCTGTAGCTGAATAATATTACTTGTTTTTCTAAGAAAGAAGTTTTATTTATTAAGGTAACTTGTAAACATTACAAAACCAAGCCCAGTCTAATGCATTTCTGGGTTATTATCGCCTGTGTTTGTATAACCCCAGGTATCAATTACACTAATGGCCCCCATAGGGCTTTACCAAAATTGCAGTCACTTTACCACATAAATGGCCCACTCTGCAAAAATGAGTCTGATGTGTTGAAAATATTTTTTTTCAATTTTACAGTTGGTAAACAAAAGCAGGAAATAAGCTTTCATTTGATATATGGCACAACTCTGTAGTGTAATGCATTGGTCTTTTACCATATTGGGAAATTTGCTTTTTCTCAGTTATATTCAAAATGTCTTTGAAAAGAAATAAAGATTTACAATTGTACTGTAGTGGTTCATTAGATGCTATGGTAAGAGAATGACTAAACCTGTATTAAATTTTATTTAGGGATCAAAACAATCTTCCCAATCGATCAGATCTAAAAATATAGGTGTCGGATAAACCGAAAAATCACCTCCGAGACAATAAACAGCCCATTACGTAAAATGTATTTTGCGACATCGGACTCAATTTTTTGCAGAGCGGGTCACTGTCAATCTATTCTTATGCCAAGAGAAGCTACAGTTACGTAATGCATTTGTAGTTAAGTGGAACCCTTCCCTGGGTCGAACCTTAGAAACGGAGGTTCCAGAAAATGCATTAGTTTGGGCTCGGTTCTGTTAAACCTATTTCTGTTAAACTTTCTGTTATACAAAAACTAAATAAAATTCTCTCGGCGAAGATTGGACAAGTCTACTTATTGCTTTATAAGGAATGGTGTGCCTGGCGCGCCGAGAATGTCATGGTATGGCGCGCAGATGGTGCAACGATTCGTTATGTCCTATATCCACACAGGCAGACTGCGCATTTTCTAAAATAAGATGTGTATTATTTAAGTTGACCTTCTGTATTTAGCGCGCTCAATACGTGTACAGGATTTAGAGTCCAATACTGATGTCGCAGTAATAATGTACTGTTTGTATAGTCTTGAGTGAGAGAACAAACTGTGATAATTAAACATGCTTTTTCTACCGAGGCCGACGTTGTGGTTGGTAACGTCAAGTGATTTGGTGGAATTGATAAATTCAGACTGCACCTCGACAAGGTTTAGAAGATCGCTGAGACACTGTCAACATCCCGACCTTACTGTTGGCGATATGCGTCTTACCCCCCTGCACCATGCCGTATACAAGCAAAGATCTGATTGCGTCGACCAGCTTCTGAATCGACATGCTGATGTCAACGTGCAGGATTATTGCGGCTTTACACCGGTCCACATCGCTGCCAAACACGGACTGGTGGACATTCTCCGGCAGCTGTTGCAGCCGGCCAACAGGGCCGTCCCGAACAGGCCAGACGCGGTTGGTATGACCCCGCTCTCCCTCGCCGTGCAGGGAGGTAACCGCGACTGCGCAGAGGTGCTGCTCCAAAATGGCGCCAACCCCAACTACCGCCACAAACACGTCGGCTATGAGATTCACCTCGTGCCGCTGGACTCGCCAGAGTGTTTCGAATTACTGCTGAGGTACGGAGCCGATCCCGAGTCTCGGACTCCCAGAGGTCTAACGGTACTTCACGCGGAAGTTGAGGCAGGGAACCTTAAGTTTGTGGAGATTTTAGTGACTTTAGGGTGTAACATACACGCCTGGACTACTCCCTACATCCCTGAGAGGGCCAGACGCAACGCCCTTCAGCTGGCAGTCATAGGAAACGAGGTCGCCATCGTGAGGTATCTGCTCGCCCATGGAGCTGACCCAAACTGCTGCGACCAGAAGGGTAACACCCCACTGCACCACGCCTCGGCTCACCGCGGCGCCGATATCATCACGGTGTTACTAGACTGCGGTGCCGACATCCACGCCCTGAACGACCGCTGGTATCAGCCGCTACACCGTGCCTGCTCCGCTGGGAGAGGCCCTGAAATCTTCGCCTTACTTGTGAGGAGGGGCGCCGGCACAGACGCACGTACTCGCTCCAACGATACACCTCTCAAGTGTCTCCTCCTTCACTACATGAACGTGTTGCTCACTGAAGAGGAAGATCCCAATGAAGTGGACCGTGCTTGTCTAAAAGGCATACTAGCTTTCATCAACAACGGAGGGCGCTTTACCATCTCCACAGACCGGGACGATTTCCGCAGTGTGCTAAAACTGCTTCCTCAGTTGACGTCACTGCCACTGACTATTCAGCTTCTTGCGGCAGGTGCAGAGTGTATATACATCGAAGACGTCGATGACCTACTGTTTAGTTTGATCAAGGAGCCACTTAGGGCCCAGCTGTACTTGGCCTCCCGGAACCCTCCCAGCCTTGGACGGTTGGTGAGGCGCGCCATTCGGCGCCTGATTGATAACAAGCGGTGCGAGGAGGCCTTGCGAGGTTTGCCGTTGCCGGTGTTGCTGCAAGACTATTTGCTGTTTCATTGGGGTTAGGCCATGATGGCCTCGATTACTGAAGGACGGTGAATTAACCCTAGTTCAGAAAGGCGTTCCAGAGTCGCGCCATGATCAAATTCAAATCAAGTCGCTCCCGAGTCGCTGTATTAAACGATATTTTAGATATGTTGCCACCTAGCGCCTATAGTCGCTCCTTTATTATTATTGTTATATTTAATTATTTCTGGTAAGAAAACCAAGTATCCCTCAAACGCGCTCTAGGCACTGTAGCTTTTAAGCCTGAAGAAACCTGTAGAGAGAAGACAATGAGAAGGTACAGTTTTTAGAGCTGGGAGGAAAACCCCAGAAAGGTATCCTTAGGGAAACCCACGGAATCTGGCAGGGACTGAAAACCAAATCCACATATTGGCCCAGGCAGGATTCGAACCCGGGTAATAGTGGTGGAAGGCGAGGAAAGAACCGCTACGACAATCTGACTACACAGAAGCCGTACTTTTGATGAACTTGAATTCACCCATTTGGTTCAGTGCGACTCTGGAACGCCTGTCTGAACCGGGGGTAACTAAATGCTTACCCCTTTTCTACGCTTCTTCGTTAATCTTTTCATGGAAAACTATATGCAATGTTCAGCCTAAAATGTCTTCAGAGGTAGAATCAAATTTTACCTCCATGGTTAAAGGTAGTATACACACCACTTTGCAAACATAACAAAACCAAACTACTGAATTAATATGAAAAACCTTACTTGGCTAGTGTCTCTTATTGCCTGTGTTTGTTTAACCCCAGGTATCAATTACACTATTGGCTTACCCCAATAAGCCATTTGCGCGTGACCCCGAGTTAAATTTAAATAATATCTGGTACACTGACTTGTTCACACAGCTTGGCACAGTTTAACTTCAAATTCTCCAGACCAAAGACACTGTTGCTATATCACGTGATTCGGGCAAGCTTTTGCATAGTTACGTAAGAGACGCTCAGCACCAATACATTGTTTACAATGGGTGAGAATGGCAAAAAGACACCAGACCATTCCAGAGCTGGGGGTTGCTAGCGTATGACGCGTAAGGCTTGCCCCGAATCACGTGATATAGCAACAGCGTCTTTGGTCTGGAGAATTTAAAGTTAAACTGTGCCAAGCTATGTGAGCAAGTCAGTGTACCAGATGTTATTCAAATTTAATTCGGGGTCACGCGCAAATGGCTTATTGTAGTCGCTTCACTACATCTATTGTTATGCCAAGGAAGCATTGTCTCTTGATAGGCTATAGTTACGTAATGCATTCATATGAAGCGCAATATGTGGCAGATAACCCCTCTCTTGCGTTAACTATTGTGTTCTCGAAATCTCAGGATTTTTTTTTAGGTTTCAAGAGGGGGGGGGGGGGGGGGGGGGGGGGGGGGGGGATGTGTTAGGTAACAATAGTCTGGAGTGTGTATAGGGTATATGGATAATAGGGGGTACCCCTCTGCCACATATCGTGCTGGGTATAAATGCATGGGAGTTAAGTGGACCCCTTCCCCGCGTCGAACCTCGAAAAACTGAGGTTCCAGAAAATGCATTAGATTGGGCTCGATTCTGTAATGACCTGGTGGGCTGTGGTTTTCAAGAAAAGTGGAATTTTGTATCAATTTCCAACGATTGCCGGCCAGCAATTGTTGTAAAAAATAAACCTGACTATTTTCAAACGCTGCCCCCATTTTATTACATTTATTTAGTTTACAGTTTATTTACAATACGGCTACACATCCCTGAATCGGTGCAAGCCCACTAGTCTGGTTTCCTAACCTAATTATTCTCTACATGACTTTTCTTTTGTGTTTCTCCTGCCAGGTATGATGTGCATCATGCTGCATGTTGCCCTATATATGTTTGTTTCGTGTACACAGCCATTATGCATCTGAAGAAGATCTTGTTAAGATCGAAATATTAGGCCCTCTTAACTTATTTGATTTATTCTCTAATAAGTTAGTAGTTTGCGGTAACACCACGGAAATACTCTTTAGTGAGATGTCTGGTTCTGAAAAGAACCGAAGAGAATTCACTCTGGTTCTTTTCAGAACCACACATCTCACTAAAGAGTATTACCGTGGTGTTTGCCGCAGACTACTTATCTTATTGACTTTTCACCCTGCAAACCTTCAAATCTCAACAAAAAATTCCCTGATGTCTATAAATTGCTCTGTTTCGGATAAGGGACGTCAAGGTACCAGGTTACAAGAACAGCATTTGGTCTTTGTTTTTACAGCATCGTCACAATATTTGCTATATAAAATATTAATCCTTATAACCCACCCATTTTCGGAAATTACAGCAAAAGCAAAATGGTGTATACTACCTTTAAAAGTAATATTAATTGGTCATGTAAATTCTATTCCTGTGCACAATTTGCCACTGGTAATGTATTTATACACACACCACATACTTCATGAAAAGGCGGGAACTTTTGACATAGTTCTACCAAGACAGAAGTTTTGTCTCTTTAGTTTGTGGAATGTATTTTTTTCCTTTCAGTTTTGCATTAAAGTGTCTAATTTCGTTGGTTTAAGCCTTACCTCACGAAGTATAAAATCTAACGAATCAGCAGGGAATTTTGTAACGCAATATGCATGCATTAGTCGCGACAGTGATACATTGAAACTCGATTTACCATTGAACCCCGCATGAACTCTTCCTTTTCTTTCCGAGTGATAATTGAATTTTGTGCACTTGAAGGACCTTTATTATGGGTCGTGCAAGATGCAAACGATGCGCTAGCTGATAATGGGCTTAAAGGTGGTTCTGAGAGCATTAGTCATGCGATACGTGCGGATGGAAATTGCCAGCTAGAATTTCCAGGCTTGGTTTAATGTTTAAATTGTGGAGGGCTCGCAGCAGCCGCAACAGAAGCACGAAAGACCCGAACCCAAAACCCCACACACATTGCCGCAAAGTGTTCGGGGTCCAACTTGGGTTACAATTTCATCTACTCGGGTGACAGCGTCGATTGAATCACAGTTAATATTTCCTTTTAACCCCTCCGCCTATACTTGGGTTGCATAGGTTGTGTCCCTTAAGATGCGCATCGATATACGAAACGGCTTGAAAATCGCCGGGTTACGAAAGCGTCAAAGTAGTTTTCACAAAGTGAGGCTTGAACCTGCATGAGTGGCGGAACAATTCTGAAAGTGGAGAGGGGTATTACCCCCCCCCCCCCGAAAAAAAGTGGCGCGGCCAATGGCCCCTTTTCCCCGGTATTTGCAACTGACCTTATTGCAAACATGAACAACTACTGAATTATTATGAAATACCTTACTTCATAAGTAAATAACAGTCCGGAGTTGTAACGAGGTATACTGATTTTTGTGAGTCGAGTCATTTTAAAGAAGTGACTCCGAGTCGAGTCGAGTCATTAGGTCAACAAGGTCGAGTGAGTCAAGTCTAGTCGAGTCACAGTAAACGTTACGTGAACATAAACCGGAACTGTTTGTAAGCCATTGCAAATAGTTTTGCCAAGTTTTGCTCTTATTTTGTGGCCAGTCTTATTGCCCCAAAATGTGACTCGAGTCCGACTCGAGTCGAGTCATTGAATCGAGTAACAGTCTCAAGGTAACAGTCTTAAGCATCCTGTGAAATCACGGCACCTGGTGTGATGTAGTTTTAAAAAAACTGAGTATTTTTGAACACCGCCCCCAATTTATTGAATTCGTCTGAAGGAAGTCAAAAAACCAGACTGAAAGAACAGCATTCTTTTCTTGGTTTTTCAAGCTTCTACGAAAACAAAACTTTAATGACAGGTCAGCGTAATAACATTTACTATAAAACATTCCCTGACCCATCCATTTTCGAAAATTAACGCTTTTAGAAAGACTAGCGCGTAAACGAGAACAATGGAATGACGTACGTATGACGTAGCTAAAAAAGTTCGTAATGTCGTTAACATTTTTTGTAAATTGAAATGAAAACTAATATTTCTTTAAACGTTTTTAGCTACCTTTCCGTAAAAAGAACAGCGTCAAAACAAAATATTTCAAGAAAAATACTCGCTTTACACGTTAAAGCTCCTAATCAATGTGCCAATAAGTTCGGTTTCTCGTAAAGTTTCGTATGTTCTCGAGGTCAATTTACACGCTCTATTCCATCACCCCCCCCCCCTAATTATCGACACGACACTAACGCCACCAATAAACAGCGCCCCCAGTGTCACATAGATCACTGACCTCAACACCTGGACAGATCATTGTCCATATTCTGCTGTGCTAACACTTGAAGTCGGCGCGAACTGGAAGTGCAACATGGCGTCACTGCTGTGAGCCAATGAAATGTCCAGTTGTATAGGTCAGTGGATTTACCAACCAACTGAACTCTACATCTGGACATTTCATTGGCTCACAGCAGTGACGCCATGTTGCACTTCTCTGCATGCCGACTTCAAAATGAAACAATGGATGATCTGTCCATGTATAGAGGTCAGTGACATAGATTCCTGCCCCACACACACATGTATACTAATCATTCCCATTCTCCCACTCGCCGACACAGATTTAAACCACGCTGATTCGATGTGCCCGGAAGTTCGGTTTCTCGTAAAATGTCGTACGTTCTCGAGGACAACTAAGACGCTCTATAGACGGAAGACACTTAATATAACCCGTTTAGTGGTTTTTCAGCAGCTGTGAAAGAACAACTCAGCTACATTAAAGAACTGTAAAGAACGGCTGTTCCCAACCAACTCGCCAATAGCCTAGTTGGTAGAGAGGTGAGCTGTGGATCGAAAGGTCTGTGGTTTGAATCCGGATGTCATTAACATTTATCTTTTTCTTCGCCAAATTTTATTGTGGATTATTGTACTAATAGAACAAGGCTGAGGGGAAACCGGGTTAGGTTACCTATAAGTGCCTTGGAAAATACATCAAGAACCTCTACACAAGGAAGTTCATAGTGACTTTCTCTATGGACATGCACCACTTCCCTTGATAATCGAGGCGTGATTTACCAGGTTGCGCTGGTATAAACGATGTGATTCACATCGCGATTCGGGCCTGCGATTCTGCCCGCCAAAGTCCTTGGGGCGTTCCTCAATACAGGGCCGTCTGAGATGTTGAGATGCTGAGAAAGGATAATGACCTCTTTCGAGTAAGATGTCAGACTACATCCTGAGATACTTTATCACGGGATGATGACATCGTAAAAAAGAGATATGTCCACATTTTCAGATAAAATTTACCAAGGGATAACGACAAATCCTATGAGAGAATGATGTGGACAACCTAAGAAAATCCCGAAATGCCGTCATGGTCCCATTTTGTTTGAGAACTAAAGGGTAACGATTCCCCGAACCACCCATAATTTTGGGGCACACCGATGAAGCTTTTTTGTACCACCCAGTAATAAATCTTAAGAGAAGATGCCCTGGCTGCGAATATTTTATTCCCAAACGTTACCCGGATTGTTGAGCGCCCTCTGCAATACTTTTAATTATACGCACGAATATCCTAGTTTACTATAGATGATGTGCCTCTGTTTACATCTGTATTCAAATGTGCCCGTCAATATGCGCACGAATCATGTTTTACATAAATTTGGTTAAGATATGACATCAGAGGTCACATAATTCAAAGGCGATCTGACCTGCGACGTCAGTCTTTAAGCAAATTTTATGTAAAACACGATGGGTGCGCATCACTGCCGGGCACATTTAAATACAGATGTAAACACGTGACGTCAGAGGGCACATCGTCTATATAATGGGAGACTTTTGAGACGATAGCGGGCGCCCCACCAACCGGTCCTTTTCTATTGTTCCCAGTGACGAGAACACAGACATATAGGCCGAGTTCGGGCGGTCTGTTCTTGACACGCGTAACTTGTTCTTGCAAAACCCTGATGGATAGGTGGTGTGTGTTCTTGTTCCGAGTGCAATGTTCACGGGTCGCGTCCCCGCAGTTAGAGCGCGAGAACAGAGTTCGCGTGTCAAGAACAGACCGCCCGAACTCGGCCATAAACACATAGACCGCCAGGTGCTATTCAAAACTACATGATGATTTCGTAATTTTTCGGCGCCCGACTAAAATACCAACTATGGGCAAATTTATATCGGTATACTATAGGGAGTTTGTACACACCCGAAGAGTTCCAGTCAAATAAAAATATGAAAGCATTTATCGATTTAAAAGAAAATTACATAGGGTTATGACATAGGCCATGTAGATAAAGCATATCGAGTGTCAATCTTGATACTTTTAAATATAGACTTTTAGGCCCATTTTTGTGTTAAGGGCGTTAGCCGGTATGCGCACAGAACGTAAAGAGCGCGCGGTGCGTTGCCCGTCGAACGAAAGATTATGTACACAATTATATGAACGCGCGTGCAAAGTGCTTTGCACGATAGGCGGGTAATAATACACGCGTGGCTTTTTATAGCTATACGCGCATGCCGTGTAGCCTACGCGTCATTTTGCCCATACTTTCCAAATCACAGTTTTGTGCACACGACTGGCGGTCTATACGAGAACAATAGAAAAGGACCAGTTTGTGGGGCGCCCGCTATCGTCCCAAAAGTCTCCCATTCAATTAATTATTGTCATCAGCTGAGCTCAGATTGTTCAGTTGGTTACATGCTTTGGGGGTTGGTTGGGGGTTTCGAAGCGTGACATTTTTTTTGTTTAAGTATGATTACATTTTTTTCTTAATTTGTTGCTTTGGAGAATTTTCTTTTAAAGAGAAATCAAGTCTGATTTTGAACTAAGTTCGAACAATTTTCTTTTCTACTTTTCATTTTTTTTTTATGTCAGAAATCTCATAGTGTACATCCAACTTGGATGTCGTTTGTGAAAAAAATTCGTGACCCGGCCAGCCCGTACGTATGTTAACCCATCTCGCTCCTTTTTCTTCCTTCAGAAATTAGGAACTGGAGCACTCACTGGCAGTTAAAAGGTACTCTTCCTGCTCTAAGCTCCTTCAAGCTCTCAGGCTTCTTCCTGTCCATTTGCTAATCATTGATTTTTTTTGTTCCTCTCGCCAAAAGACCCCAGCTCCCCAGGGGTCTCATCGTCGCGGTCAATAAAAGGGAGTCAGTCCTGGCTAGAATTTTATGCGACCTGTCACCACGAAATGAGCTTCAAGTCGGAAATTGCGATTTTGCGAAAAAGCCAAGATTTAAAGGGTTGGTCGTTTATGTAAGTCCTGTTTTACCTTTCTACAATTTTGTTCTTCTGTTAAACATCTTAGGATTTTTTTAATGATGTCGTCATGTAGGATTAAAAATGCCATTTTCTCTGGAATCAGTTTTACCACTTCAAGTAAGTTGGTGATCCATATTTCCATTATATGAACTCAGTACCCTTTTATAACGTGTATACCATTAGAAAGCTCTTGTTCTGCAGAATCCAGACATATACAAATCTAAATTCTTAAAAAGTCCGACTTTAACTGCAATACTCTTATAATTTAATAAAGCTGCTTAAAGGTGGATACACAATTGGTAATTGCTTGAATTATCATGAATGGGTGAATTTTGGGGGTTGTATTTTATAGTAAATATAGTTTACCTGACATGTCCGAAGTTTTACAATCATGGATGTTGTGCAGACCAAGAAAAACGGCGTTTGTTTCCAGCCGGCGTCGGGCAGGGGTACTTATGTTTTCCTTTTTTTCGCGATCGCCTTCTGGCGATCATGATTTTTTTATATACAATTTTCGGAACAATTACTGCGTGGCTGCAGCCGTAATACCATAGACATGTGTGTAATATTCTAGCCGTTAGCCGTCCGGCGATCGTATTTGTTTGTATACATATTTTTTTCCGGAACAATTACCTTTAAGCCTTGTTTACTTTAATCGACTCTGCAAATCCGGTTGTCGACATCTGGCCACGCGTAACCGAGAAAAAGCTGTCAGCCCACACGCCGCTCGCAAGTATCGATTGCCCCGGTAATACGATGCAATCGAGTCAAAATCTAGGACTTGGGTATACAAAATAACCACAAAGGAGAGAAGAAAAAAAATCAAGTTGTTTACTGTGTAAAAGCTATTGACAACATTAAGGGCCTTCATTTGACTTGGGTCACTTTGTCTTGGGCAACTTTGGGTTTGTCCTATTTTGGTCCCGTATACGTATTGGCGTTTTGGCGGAATGTATTTAGGTAAAAAGATATTGGCAGGTGTTGTATTTGATATGTGATGGGCCTAGAGTGTTAAGACAGCAATATGAAGACATGAAGCTCCTTGAATGCAACATGACTGTTGCAGCCATCTGACTGAATGTAGAAGGTTATTGCAAATCATTTCTAGTACTAGGTAATCAGCCTGGGGAGTTGGTCGGTATCAAATGAGGGGAATAATTGCTCTTATAATAATAATAATAATAGCTTGCATTTATAAAGCGCTTAATACAGGGTTTCTAAGCGCTGATGAGTGAGATGGTATAGCTTAAACTGTAAACATGATTAGATTGATCTAAATAAGTGGGTTTTGAGTTCAGTCTTAAATGAGTCCAGTGTAGTGGAGGCACGGATGTGGACGGGAAGGTTATTCCAGAGAGTAGGTGCGGCAATTGAGAAGGCGCGTTTTCCGTAGCGAGTGCGGTTGATAGGACCAGTGTTGAATTCTAAGTGGGCGATAGACGATGATCGAAGAACACGAGACGATTGTTGCTTTTTGGGAATAAGTAATTCTGAGATATATTTAGGAGCTAGGCCATATTTAGCTTTGTAAGCAAGAGTAAGAACTTTAAACTGGATCCTTTGAGATATAGGGAGCCAGTGTAAGGAGCACAGAACGGGGGTGATATGATCTGATTTCTTTGTGCGAGAAACTAGACGGGCTGCTGAGTTCTGTATTCGTTGGAGGGGAGCAATGTGGGATTGAGGAAGGTTGATGTAAAGACTGTTACAGTAGTCAAGGTGAGAAGTAGTGAATGCATGAACCAGACGTTTAGTGGTACTTTGGTCTAAGTAGCGTCTCAGCTTTCCGATCTTGTGGATTCCAAAGGCAGCGGAACGACATGTGTTCTTGATGTGTTGTTTTAGGGTTAATTGGTGATCGAAGGTGACTCCAAGATCTCTAACCGTCTTCGAAGGGGTGATGTTATCGTGGACTATGGAGATGTGTGCGATAGGTTGTGGTGTTCGGAACTGTGAGGTGACATGGAGTACTTCAGTCTTAGATGCGTTTATCTGCAGACTGTTCTGGCTTGACCATACCTGAATATCAGCAACACAGTCTGATAGCTGCTGTATAGACTCCGTGTGCTCACTCTGCTTTAGTATGACGTAAAGCTGTGTGTCGTCAGCGTATACCGCATGATGAACACCTTGATGTGCTTTGATGATGTCTCCTAAAGGCCCAGTGTAGAGGATAAATTCCAGCGGTCCCATGACCGAACCTTGTGGAACTCCAGACTAAAAAAGGCCGACTAAAAAAATAAGACAGAAAGCCTTTTCAGTACTTCTCCAGAATACTTTAATCTTCGTCTATCTTCAGGTATACATTGATCCCATTGACCTGAAGTATGAGGCTTGAGACTAATACCGTTTCGCAGTACTCTGGACTTAACCGGGTAATTAATCACCCGGGTAGTTGGCCATACCCGGGTAGAAACTAGCAGAAACAGCAGAAAAATAATGCGATAAAAAATGCCAAGATATTTTTTAAAAATTTGATTAAAATAAAAGAGTCAGAGGAAAGTAGCCAAAAAATGCCCGATATTGCACCACAGAGCATCTAGAATCCCACGCCGTAAATGGCTTTGCGCTCGCTCGGCTTAGAGTCGGCAAATTTACACCCCCCCCCCACCTCTCCAAATGAAAATGTCCTCAATAATAATATAAATAATAATAATAATATGAACATAATATATAAATTTAGTTATTGTCCATGTCAACTGAATCGTCCATTGAGCTTGTCTGATTCTTATAATATACCTTTATTTTGTCACTTTTTACAGCAGCGAAAGTGCTCAAAATATGAAGACAGATGATTAACAACTAACCTGGTGATTTTATCTATTTATTTATTTTAAGATCTCGATTCATCAGAGTTGTAATGACTCGAGTCGATGACTCGACTCGACTCGACTCAGACTAGAGTCACATTTTTTTGCGACTCGACTCGACTCAAGTCCCGATGGGTAGTGACTCGACTCGACTCGAGTCAATGCAGGCAAATGACCCGAATCGACTCGAGTCCCTCATCAGAGTATTACTCGACTCGACTCGACTCGAGTAAAGGCTAATAAGACTCGAGTCCCCAAAATAAGAGCCAAACCTTGTCAATTTGTTTTGGGCAATGACTTGCAAACAGTGCCAGTTTATTTTCACGTCACGTTTATGTTAGCGAATAATTATGTACAAAGTACATGGGCATGTACTTTGTACATATTTATTATACCATTATCATGCATGAATATTGTATGATGGAGGAAGGGAAACAGACGGCGGCTGTATATACAGCCGCCGTCTGTTTTCCTTCCTCCATCATACAATAAACATACACCGTGTCGTAGACATCCACCTTGTGTCTACTGTAATGTGTTTATGTATTCAAATATTTATGAATCGAATTGACTCGAGCTAAATACATGACTCGCCTCGACTATACTGTGACTCGGACTCGACTAGACCTTCTTGACCTAAAGACTCGACTCGACTCAATTTAAAAAAATTGAGTCGAGTACAAATAAATAAAGTAGGGGTCACCACCGCGCCGGCTCGTATACAGATTTTACATATACACTTCCACTATCCACACTCCAATGTCGACTCTGTGGTTCCCCAGAAAGGCCCCTGCACAGCATATTCATCCTTTCCGGTCTTCTTTCTGACGCCTTATCTTCCATGACTGACAGGACTCAAACTGCACATGTGCATTTCACTGTCTTCTGGTCGAAAACCGATCGTATTTCGACATTTTGCAAGTAAAAGTAGTTGAGAGCGACGAGCGGTGGCCCAAACTGGGGTAAACATGCAGTGACGACATCAATGCACAGGACAACATTGTATTCAGGCTCGTTTGGATCACGCTTTTAATTAACCCTAACCCTTCCAAATCCTTCAAAATCAATGGGCCAAATTCATAAACGGAGCAGATGGATGGCCATACGTCCGTCCCACAAGCATGCCAACAGGAAAATGGTACACGAGATAAACAAGCCCCCTGGGACGATAAAAATGGTTACTTAGACACATGTCACTAACCATAATACGTTTGATAAACAGCAGCTGATCGAAGCACTCTTTATGAACTATTTGTACGTTCGATCATAAACTGTTTATAAACAGTTTAACCTAGTTAATCGTGATCAAGGGGAAAATCACCGTTTATGAATTTGGGCCTATATGTTTAACCTCCGACTTTTACACGCTAACCTTCCTCTTCGAGGGGTCCGGAAGCGCGCCACCAGGGGTCAACTTCCAGGCTCTATTCTTTACCTTTATGGGCAATGGTTAATTGAAATTTGTTTATGCTTTCAAATTCTTCCCCGAAATCCCTCCTGACAATAATTGTATTATAGCTCCCACAGTCCAGCCTGTTTAAGCCAATCCCTCGTCAATTCCCTTGATAACTCTGTTCTTCCGACGTGTTGCTGCCTTTACGTACAACGAGCAGCTCCCGGCCTGCGGCAACCCTGCAATTTAAATTGTACTTTCGCAGGGGTTCACCTCTGGTACACTATGAGTTATTGAACAATGTAAATGCAGTTTCACCCTTAATCAAAACACTGTGAAATTTTGCTGAGATTTCAAGGTGATTTAAGGGTGAAACTGCATTTATATTATTCAAGAACTCATAGTGGTATACGAGTGGATATTTTAATGACACGGGATGCTTCCACACAGTTCCTTGCGTTCCGGGAAACCCACTAAATATTAAAGGTAGGGTATGGTACACCTTTGGCAATTGCTTGAATTATCACGAATGGGTGGATTTGGGTGGTCGTGTTTTATAGTAAATATCGTTTAACTGACCTGTCCGGAGTTTTACAATCATGGATGCTGAGAAAAGCAAGAAAAACGGCTTTTGTTTTCAACCGGCGTTGGGCAGTGGTTCTTATCCTGCGATCATGAATTTTATCTAGCGCAATCATTTTGTTTGATGCCTACAATTATTACTTACTTTCAAATAAGTATGTTATTTCTTAATAATTTGGTAATATTTTTTTTCAGATAGGCCCCTATCTGCAAATGGTGTATCCTAACCTTTAATTTCGACATATTTAATTTCCACTTCTTTACTTGAATAATTGGTTTTCTAAACCCTGTCTTATCAAAAGGTATAAAGAAAACAAGGTACATCAGGGTACAACAACAAAACTATTGTTAACTCTTGTACAATTAGTTATCGGAACCATAAACAGCCGTTGTTCCTTCGGGCGCGTGGGCACATAATAGCTGGACATTCCTAGCGCATACTAGATATTAACTAGAAGTGTGTTTGTGGACAAACACTAGCTGTTTCGGGTGTCTAAAATGACTTTCAATGTATCGGTGGTGGTCTAAGTGTGTCCCAAGTCTGAAGTCGATCGGATTTACCAAAGTGCCAACGATATATTGGTTATAAAAATGTTTCACATGACACCCGACGATGTCATCATGACGCCATCTTAATTTTCGTATAACACATACTGGAATACTTGTATACATGTACCAAGTTTGACGCCAATCGGGCCTGTACTTCCAGAGAAAGATGGTCTTAAAAACTACACCTTTAATATGACGTCACATGACCCACGATAACGTCATCGTGATGATTTTCCTCTTGGCCCTCCTGGGGATGGTGGTCAAAGTGTATGGTAAGTCTCAAGTCGATCAAATGTCAAAGTCAATAGACTGGAAAAACAACCGTGTACATGTACAAAACCTATGGGGAAAATTGGACCTTCTAAGATCATTAATGGGTTGTGTTCTAAGTGTGTGCCAAGTCTGAAGTCGATCGGATTTACCAAAGTGCTAACGTGTATTGGTAGAAGAAAAAACGTGTACAAACCCTACGGAGAAGAGTGTGAAGGAAATACAATAAAAATCTTAACGATTACAATAGCGGAATTTCCGAAACAGCTAACATTACAACTAATGCATTTCAACGGCAAAACGTCCCCGTTTATAATTACCATTGTCAAATTGGCGGCCCAAGAACTAAACCTACCGTGAACGAATCTTCGGGAAGATGAACAGTGGATAAACTATAATTCAAATTAACTTTTTGAACCGTAGTTGAGTTTCATTTGATTGGAAAAAGACGATGGAATTTAAGAAATTGTCGGGATTCATATGTGTGCGTTGTTAGTGTGCGTTCGGTTGAGATGAAAACGTGTACACGTGACAACTGCTTTGAACTGTTTTCTAAACCGAGTCGTGCTCCTCATTAACCGGGGGATACTGTACTATGTGGAATACGAAATCGCCAGAAACTTAGATGATGAATTACTGTCTGCAAAAAACTCGAAGTGTCACTATACATGGGCTGTGTCGCCTAGATCCTGGGGCGACTATTTGTCGGATTGACAAGCAAAATTAAAGTGTCATTTGCCCGCTCAGACATGCTGTTCTACTTTTAGCAATTAACACACCCTGCAAATCCCCCAGGATTAAAACGATACGGGAGGTCGAGGATGAAGCTGATACCGTATGTTAAACTAGGTACGTTTGTCCGTGTAGCGTGAATTTTAGACTACCTTTTAGACTCATTTGCAGCATTGAGCGTGCTTAAAGGTATGATACACCCTAGCTAGATAAACAATTGGGATCCAGTTGGGTAACAATTGGGACAAACTGGGCAATTGTATGGTGCCTAGTTGACTGGGACCCAATTGGGCAAACTGAGATTCGAATGGGGCCCAATTTTGACCAACTTGTCCCCATTTGGGAAATGCACCCGGGTATTCGCACCCAATCAGTTGCATACCCCTGATTGGTGTGTAATTAATGTGGAATAACTAAATGCAACAAATTAGAAGCAGTATTTGAAAAAAAGTCGACCGATCAGAGTTGGAATTCGATACAAAGATACCACTTTACTATACAAAATGTCAGCCCACCAGAATCCATGGCTTTACAGGATGCTTCAGACTGTTATTTCCTAACAGCGAAGTATTTTGTGATAATTATTTTTTTTTTTTTTATGTTTGCAATTGTTCATATTTCCTTTAAAGGTAGGATACACCATTTATCGAACAATTTTACTACCAAATTATTAAGAAACATTTTACTTATTTGAAAGTAAATATTGATTTTAGGCATCCAGCAAAATAAATGCGCTAGATATCCCATAATTGTTCAAAAATATTGTTCAAACAAACCTGAAACAACATAGAAACAACTGTCCGACGCCGGTTGAAAACGAACGCCGTTTATATTGCTTTCCCCAGCATCCATGAATGTCAAACTTCGAACACGTCAGTTAAATGTAGGGTACATCATTTGCAGATCTCGAAAATATTTACTACCGAATTATTAAGAAATATCTTACCTATTTAAAAGGAAATAATGATTCGAGGCATCCAGCAAAATGTTTGCGCTAGATATCCTGTTATTATTCCGAAAACCCCCGAAATAACATAA
Organism: Crossaster papposus; assembly: GCA_037893245.1. Taxonomy (NCBI): domain Eukaryota; kingdom Metazoa; phylum Echinodermata; class Asteroidea; order Velatida; family Solasteridae; genus Crossaster; species Crossaster papposus. Next base: position 2,379,995 of record JBAIAA010000246.1, read on the forward strand.
AAATTACTGCCCTACGCCGGATTTTCGTGCTTTTCTCGGCATTCATGATTGTAAAACTACGCACAGGTCAGTTAAATGATATTTACTATAAAACACAACCCCCCCCCCCCCCACCCACCCCCACCCACCCCAAAAACCACCCATTCCTGGAAATTCAAGCAATTACCAATGGTAAGAAATCAATGTACTCTTAAAACAATATCATGTTTAACCTCCGATAATTTTTTACACGCTAACTTTTCTCTTCGAGGGGTCAACTTCCAGGCTCTATTCTTTACCTTTATGGGCAATGGTTAATTAAAACATTTTTTTTATGCTTTCAAATTCTTCCCCAAAATCTCTCGTGGCATTAATTGTATTATAGCTCCGACAGTCCAGCCTGTCATGTTTCAAGCCTGTCATGTTTCAAGCCAATCCCTCGTCAATTCCCTTGAGAACTCTGTTCTTCCGACGTGTTTCTGCCTTTACGTACACCGAGCAGCTCCTGCGGCAACCCTGCAATTTAAATTGTACTTTCGCAGGGGTTAACCTCTGGTATACGAGTGGATTTTTTAATGACACGGGATGCTTCCACACACAGTTCCTTGCGTTCCGGGAAACCCACTAAATATTAAAGGTATAGGTACACCATTGGCAATTGCTTGAATTATCAGGAATGGGTGGATTTGGGGTTGTGTTGTATTGTTGTTGTGCAGCGCTTGCATCAGACAGCTCCACTTTCTTGCTCGGTCTGCAAACTTGTTGCTTTTAAACCTGGTTTGCTGTATCTATGTGTCAACAAGTTTACACCATGTTGAAGCCATCAATCTTCTGATCACAATGGAGTATTCTTCGGTTTTTCACCTTATTTGAATTTGGAAGTATTTTATGGTTTATTTTCTTGCTGTTGGCTGTATTTTGGATGTTGACTCAGCATTGGTGGTGCCATGTACCCAGATACCCATTGTTCAGGATCATTCTCTGGAAACAATGGAACAATAGAGAACCACAACAATAGCTGTTTTTTCCCCAAGGAACCACCACTGACAGTTCTATAGCTTTTTTGTTCTTCCCTGGAACTGTCGGTCATCAACAATGGTTGCTGACCTGGAAACTTCCACTCCATTGATATATAAATGAACTGCTGACAAATGGCAAAACAAGTTTTTGAGTTTTCGCGAAGAGACGAATTCCGCGTGCTATGGGCAAGAAAGCCACCACCATAGATATATAATTTTCACGAACAGACGAATTTATATCTACATTAATTACTCGTCAATTAAGTTTTTTAGTGTTCTTTAATAGGAATATATTTTTAAAGTTTTAGATCTCACCTTTCTGTACGTAACAAATATAAGTTAATATGTGCTTTACAATTAGGCGAAATCTCTTTTTCAAAAAGTAACCAACTTCAAACCTGATTTTCTCAGAACCAATGTGCAACTCCCCGTGGCCAAATTCGTCTCTTCGTGAAAACGCTGACGAGATGTTTGTGCATCTACCGGTTTCTCACATCCTGATTACACATGCCAGCCGCGAGAGTTTCTTTCATCATGCAATAATTTAATTACCCTTTCGGGTGATTCAAAGTCACTTGATTTGAGTTCTGGAAAATAGTTCTCATTCTGTATGCTAAATGCCGGATCCCTTCGAAATAAAGCTGTGGAGTTTCAAGATTTTGTCTCAGACAACAGACATCTGGATATAGGATCCTCCGATGATGCAGTTATTGCTGACGTCACACCCCCTGGTTTCATCTTTAAGCCCATGCCCAGGAAAACAAGACGCGGAGGTGGCGTCGGCATCCTTCATTCAGGAATGACATTAATGTTACCATTATTGACTGTATAGACATTACGAGCTTTGAATGAATTTCAGCACATTCTGGATTTACTTATTACTCGTAACACTGATCTTCAAATCTGCTCCCACATTGAGGTTGTAACTGGGATATCAGATCAACTTGCCATAACTATAAACTTAATGCCTGGAAACATAAGACACATGTGACCTATAATGGCAGGTTAGGAATCTAAAATCCATTGATCATATTATACATCCTTTGCCAGATACATTAAGGAGAGTCGGCTGTCTTCCTTGCCTTCGGATGCAAACTATGCAGTGAGCTGTTACGATGCCATATTTGGCTACATCCTTGGTGACCACGCCCCAACGAGAAACACGTTCATTTTGGCTTCGCAATACTCCGTGAAAGAGAAGCATAAACGCAGGATCTCTGAACACAAATGGCGTCATACCAAACTGGAAGTTGACCGTCAACACTATTGTCAACAGCGACACTACGTCGTTGCTTTAATTCGTCAGGCAAAGTGTGATTACTACAATGAACTGTTAGTGAATGTGGCAACGATTCTAAGCGTTTATTCCATGTTACCAACAAACTCTTGAATCGAAAGCAATCCTCTTTATTGCCCACTCATAGCTGTTGTAAATCCCTTGCTGGTCAACTTAGCCGTTTCTATATAAACAAAATCTCGAATATCCGTAAAAACCTACTTCCAGACATTTCACCGAACCTATTTCCTGCCGAGCATCATCCGTTTTTTATTCTTTGGACCCGAAATCCTGTCCCTCAATTTACAGCTCAACAAGCAAATCTTGCAAACATAACCCCATCACAACAAAGCTCATCAAGGACAATGCTGCTACAATATGGCACCGATTATCTCCAACATTGTTAACATGAGCTTGGAATATGGAGAGGTACCGAAGGCCCTCAAAATGACACATGTACATTCTTTGATAAAAACTCACTACAAAGTTACCGACTAATCTCAAACTTACCATACCTGTCAAAGGTTCTTGAACGTGTCGCCTTTTACAGGCTATCCGAATATCTCTGAGATAACAATCTCTTGGACTATAGACAGTCTGCATATCGCAAGAACCATAGTGTAGAGACACTGCTTTGAAACCTGGCAAGAATGATGGCAAGAGTACGGCTCTTGTTTTTTTTTACCTGTCCGTTGCATTTGATACAGTGAACCACTGTATTCTTGTTTGCATTTTATCCTCACTTGGTGTCAAACGGACAGCTCTAAATTGGTTCATTTCATATTTGCATGATCGCCATCAGTTAGCGTGTATTGTTGGTGAGACCAAATCAGAGCCTGTACATGTAGAATTTGGTGTTCGACAAGGTTCTGTTGGAGGACCACTTCTTTTTTCAATTTATCTTAGTAGACTTGGCAATGTAATCAGCGATCACAATGTTAATTGTCATTGCTATGCTGATGATATCCAGTTATATGTTACCTTTAATCAAAATCAAGATGATGCAATTTGTAATTTAAAGAAACTGGAACAATGCTTTGAAGATGTTAGAAACTGGATGGTGGTAAATTCTTTGCAACTTAACGAATTTGCAAGTCTGAGTTCATTCTCTGTGGTTCTAGAGCACAATTGGCTAAGATCGACATTACTAGTATTCATGTCGGAAATTTAGTCATCACTCCTAAGGCATCCTGTAGAAATCTTGGAGTGATAATAGAATCTGACTTTTCAATGTCGAATCAAATTTCCAATGTTTGTAAGTCAGTTTGTTACCAGCTTCGTAATCTTGGTTTAATCTGTAAGTATTCTTGACACGATCGGCCACAGAAAAACTCGTTCATGCATTTCTTAGTATCATCTCGCCTGGATTTTTGTAACTCTCTGTTGTATCACTTACCTTCATCTCAAATTTCACGTCTGCAGAAATTACAAAACTTTGCAGCTCGTGTTGTAACTCGCTGTCCACGTAAAACTCACATTGCACCTATTCTACATTCGCTTGGCTCCCTGTTCTATACAACAAATTGAGTTCAAAATTCGTCTGACAATATTTCATGTTCTACATTGCTCTTCACCAACATACAACATCAATGCAATTACAGTGTACATTGAAGCAACATGGCACTCGTAACCTTCGCTCTTCCAGTGCTTGCCAGATGATAGTTCCACGTACCACGAACACTTGGGGAGATAGATAATTTTCACAAGCTGGTCCATTCCTGTGGGACATGCAAATGGTGTATCCTACCTCTACATAATAATGTGGATAAAATAATTCAAATTATCTTTTTGAACCGTGGTTGAGTTTATTTGAATGGAAAAAGACGATGGATTTTAAGAAATTGTCGGGATTCGTCATGTGTGTTCGGTTGAAATTAAAACAACATGCACTTGGGACAACTGCTTCGAACTGTTTGTAAACCAAGTCGTGCTCCTTATTAACCAGAGGATGCTGTACTATATGGAAGATGAAAACGCGTGTCACTATACATGTGCCGTGTCGTCCTAGATCCTGGGGCGACTATGTGTCGGATTGACAAGCAAAATAAAACTGTCATTTGCCCACAGAGACATGCTGTTCTTTTTTTAGCATTTAACTAACCCCTGCCAATCCCCCAGGATTAAAAAGGTACGAGAGGCCGGGGACAAAGCTGCCAGTGTAGCATGAATTTTAGACTACATAAAATCTGTACTCATTGGTAGCATTGCGCATGCCTAAAGGTATGATGTACCCCAGCTAGCAAAACAATTGGGACCCAGTTGGTAACAAGTGGTGCCCAGTTGGGCAACTTGACTGGTACCCAATTGGGCAAATTCGATTCGAATGGGGCCTAATTTTGCCCAACTAGTCCCCATTTAGGAAATGCACCTGGGTATTCGCACACAATCAGTTGCATACCCCTGATTAGTGTGTAATTAATTTGGAATAACTAAATATGACAAATATAGAAGCAGTATTTTAAAAAAAGTCGGCCGATCAGCGTTGGAATTCGATACAAAAATACCACTTTACTATAGAAAATGTCAGCCCACCAGAAGCCATGGTTTTACAGGATGCTTATTTCCTAACAGCAAAGTATTTTGTGATAATTTGGTCAATGTTTTTTATGTTTGCGAATGTTCATATTTCCTTTAAAGGTAGGATACACCATTTGCAGATATCGAACAATTTTACTAACTAATTATTAGGAAACATTTTACTTATTTAAACGTAAATATTGATTCTAGGCATCCAGCAAAATTAATGTGCTAGATATCCCATAAATATTGTTACAAAAAATTGTAAAAAAAACCCCTAGAACAACATAGAAACAACTGCCCGACGCCGGTTGAAAACGAACGCCGTTTGTAATGCTTTCCTCACCATCCATGAACTGAACATGTCAGTTACAGGTAGGATACACTATTTGCAGATATCGAAAATATTTACTATCGAATTATTAAGAAATATCTTACTTATTTGAAAGTAAATAACGATTCGAGGCATCTAGCAAAATGTTTGCGCTAGATATCCTGTAATTATTCCGAAAAATAGAATTATATACAACAAAATTCAAATAATAACATAAGAATAAATGCCCTACGCCAGTTAAAAACTAATGTTCGTGCTTTTCTCAGCATCCATGATTGTAAAACTACGCACAGGTCAGTTAAGTGATATTTACTATAAAACATAACCCCCCAAATCCATACATTCCTGATAATTCAAGCAATTGCCAATTATTAATGTTACATACTGTTACATGATTAAGAAAGTTTATGGTTTTACACATTTAAGTTATCACGCGGAGTGACTGGAGCAAATATGCTTTTTACCTATCACGAACGCGGTGGCGCCCATTTTGGTGGGCAGCTAATTCCAGTTTCACTTTTTTAGTGGAGTGTCCAATCTTCCTTCTATAAGCGATCTTTGATTTTACTGACCACTAAACAAACCCCTGTCATTTCAATACTCAAATTGTTACGGTCAGTGTTTTATTTTCGCTCAGTCGCACCGCCCATACTGGGCGCTGGGAAGCGCTAATGCGGCTTTACAGATTTCTGTGAAGGAAACACACGTCTTTCTGGGTAGCGTACCACGACCCTTTGGAATCGCACGCAGCTCAGCTGAGCCGCGGAACTAGTGACCTCCAGTTCACAAGTCGCACAAAATCTATCCAATCAGAACCCAAAACGCACCAGCGGTTCCCAGCGCCCAGTATATTGGCGGTTGGACCGAGCAAATGTTTTATTGAGGATAATTTAGACTTATTTCATATGATACGAGCGCGCCGCCCTCCAGTCAACCTTGTTCGGTCTCTGAATTAAGTCTGCTTTTTCAGTATATTGTGGAAAAGCTAAAATAAAACAAGTAAATAAATAAATAATAAGAGTGGAGATATCGAATGATATTTTTGTTGGAGTTTGGTTGTAATATTTTAGTATCTTCGAGATAGGTTGTCTTGAGTATCATACGTTAAGCCGTCCCCGAACCAACGACTTATATGTGGACATGCAAATGTTGCGACCCCGCACGCCAGCCAATCAGAGTCCACAGTGACGCCATTTGATGCAGAAATCTGGACAATAATTGATTGGCCAATAGCCTAAGCCATTTGCGCTTGACCCCGAGAATAACATCTGGTACACTGACTTGCTCACCCAGCTTGGCACCGTGGAACTTTAAATTCTACAGACCAAAGACACTGTTGCCCTATCACTTGATCCGGGGCGCGATTTTTTAACAGATGTTAGCGCCAATACATTGTTCACAGTGGTTGAGAATGGCAAAAAGACAGCCACCAGACCATTCTGGAGCTGGGGGTAGCCAGCGTAAGGCTTGTCCCGAATCACGTGATATAACAACAGTGTCTTTGGTCTGGGGAATTCAAAGTTAAAATGTGCCAAGCTGTGTGAGCAGGTCAGTGTACCAGATGTTATTCAAATTTAACTCGGGGTCACGCGCAAATGGATTATTTGGCTGCCGTTTTTTGTAACATAGCAACGGGTAACGGAAGAAGCGAATTGCGATGGAAAGTGCCTGCTGAATGGTTTGCATAATTAATCACCGAATTTGCTGGCATATAATAGGTGCTCGTCCAACGAGCAGATATTCAATAGACTGAGGTCGTAGGAGGCTTAAGGAAAAATTGAGACTGCATGCGTATTATTCAGGCAAAACTACAGAAAACGGTAAATAAAATCTCAGTGAAATTAAGTGCTAACACGCATTAGAACATTATACATAATACGTATCCCACAGGATATTGAATCTTTGAATTTTATTTTCAGCTTGTTACTTGTTTTTGAAACTTGGGTCGTAAGCTTCCTTAAATTGGCTTCCGGAGAAATAAGCCCGAGGATGATGGGAAAGTGCAAGTTCTTTCGCCGTAAGTTTTATTTATTTTTTATCATTCACCGGTATATTTTAATCAACTTTAAAATCCGTTCCATTTGAAATCGGAAACGACACTTTTAACGTCTTGCATTAAACCATTATTGCAAGGGGTGCCATGGCTTAAATTTAGTCTTCCTCCAGAAGCTTTTAATGCGTAACGCGCGGGAGGAAAGGGAAGAACAACACGACCGGTGCTATACCTGGGGTTTAAAAAGATGGCATTAGGCGGGAAATGATTGCAGGTAATTTGAGAGGAATAATTGAACGGATTGCGGAAGCCCTCGGGCTCGGCAGCAGTGCGTGGTTATGTTTAACGTGTGTACGGAGGTGAACAGATGTTGAAGACGGGGTTTGATTTTATGTTGTCGAATTCGGGTATTAAACGATCAGTTCGGAATACATACATGTGGGGCAGATATAAGGGGAAATATTTGAGGGAATTGTGCCTTTGATGATGCAAGCAAGAAATTTGGCACACAGTCAGAGTTTGTCACGAGAAACAATATTTGGGCAATTTGTTTATTTTGCTAAATGGCTGCTATTCTGAATTATATTGCACCTTAAAAGAAATCCATTGGTAACTTTGGGAAAGTGAAATTGAGAATTGAGCTTGGCGATGTTTGGGGACAAAATTAAAGTGTCGTTTTTTAGGATTCTGAATGGATTTTAAGTATGAACTATAAGTGTTAAAATGACTGGAAAAACTATATTAAACCAACAATACCAAAATGATCTTAAACAAATGCTTTTTACCAAAGCGTTTAAAACAAATGACAACAAAAACACAAATATAACTACCTTCAATGCCCGCTTTGGACAACATTGTATAATGTACACGGGTCTGAATTTCATCCTGTGGGAATAATTCTAAACATACAGAAAACCAGACTTGTCTAAATGTAAATTCCAAAACCCTTTTCCTTTGGATTCTGTGCGTGTTTTCCTTAAGGCAACGTGTTAACTAGTTTGCACCTGGATTATTTTAACATCACTGAGCAGAGGCGCGGGATTATTTTTAACGAAACTCGATCTGAGGCAGATTCAGGCAGATGGTACCAGGAAGCACACCCACACATTTCCGGCCTTGCTCGCTACTGACAGACATTTCCGGCCTTGCTCTCGACGTGTTTATGCATCATCCGTTTTAACTTTGCGTGTATATACGTCCTCCGTTGCGAACTGGAAGGGCTGAACTCTCAAAACATGTATTAACATTTTGTTGGTTAAACAAGTTGGTTAAAATTGTAATCAACAATGTGTACATTTCTCCTATTTGACCAATGTTGGGTACATTTTTACCTAACGTTGGGTAAACATTATAGGTTCGGTTTTTACCCATTTTTTTTTTAACCAACTGGTGTGTGGTTCACCTGGTACCAAACGGTTGGTTAAAATAGCTATTTCACTCAACTTTGATAGAATTCAACCAAATTGTACCAACGTTGGGTAAATGTACTAATTGTAACCAACCGTTGGTTATCAGGGGCCAATTTCATAAAACATGTAGGCCTAAGCACAAAAATGTGCTTAGCACAAAAATAGTTTTGCACAGTAAAAACAGGTTACCAAACAAAACTCCATGTGCTTTTCATGCTAAGCAAAAACCAGATGCATATAAGTCACAAACGATAAACATGACCTAAATATTATATTTGTAACCTTGTTTTTTCCCAAGAAAGAATGTTCATGCTAAGCTAATTTGTTTGCTTACATGTTTTATGAAATAGGCCCTAGGCGAACCACACAACAGAAAACAAGTTGGTTAAAGAAAATGTACACAATTTACTAAACGTTGGGTAAAATCTACCCAACATTAATCACATATCAAAAAGAAAGAAAAAAAAGTACACATTGTTGGTTAACATTTTAACAAACTCTTTTAACCAACAAAATGTTAATGTTTTGAGAGTGTAAAAGATATATGGTACTGATATATGGTATCTAGTTGATATATTATGTGCAAACTATGGGAAGTGCCTGATACAAACATGATAAATGGCGACAATACCACATACATATCTTGACTGGGGATTGGAAATCAACTGGTCATCGAGCGTACGTAAGACATTTTACAATTTGTTTATATTATTTATGCGGCAATTTATTGGCTTAATTCATGCATGCTCACAAATGCTGAAATGATGGAGGCTGCAGATCGGGATCACCATTAATAAACTTCATGTGAAAATGACAAGAATTGGGAAATACAACATGCCTAAGAAGTGGTCTGGGAGCATTGACCTCTCACCGAGATTGTGTCCGAAAGTACTGACCTCACAACGATATGTTTCCCCACAAGGTAGGGGTTGGTCCGGAGCTGGAAGTCTGCACGAGGAAAAACTAATTTTGAAATAAATGTGGGTCCCCGATGTATAATTTTTTTGGGGGAAAGGTGGGTAGGTCACTGGTCAGATTTATGTTGAAATTGTTGTCTATACCTGATTATAAAAAAAATCTCCGAAGACCCTCGGTCCAGCTGCTCTATATCACATGACTTATACGTGAATCACATTGGCAATCTAAACATCCTTAATTAACAAGTATACGGCCATGTGCCAGTCGGGAACGTAACCCTAACTCACATTTTCTAACCAAATTATACACGAATTTTAACCTTGCAATCTACTTGATAACATAATTTGTTGTTTGCGTATGACTCTATCATATTTATCGACCTATCTCAACTCTATCCCTGAAATACATTAAGGTGTAATTAAATTACCCTCAACTATCAACCGTGAAACTGATGGTTGAGACATTTACTAATTGCTTTATTGATTAGTCCCAGAGGTAACCGGTGAGCTACTCGGAGAGCCCCTTATATAGTGATTTAGTTCGCTGTTGGGCAATTCCCAGTTTTTATGTACATGTCTACTGTTTTATTGTTTGCCTGATAATAAATAAATAAATACAAATAAATCAAATTACCTCTCTGCAGTGGATTTGACATATTGATCAAAAAATGACAATACGAGATAATGGTGTAATATTCCTTTGTGATTTTTTCTTCAGAAAAAGGATTAAATGTGTGTTCGAGAGGTTTTAATCACTCTGTTTAATACCGCTTGGAGTCTGGTTGCTGATAATTACCCGAGCCGAAGGCCATGTCTTTATCGTCCGTTTAATACCGGCCACGTGACGGGCTCTCGACCAATAGGAATGCCTAAACTGCCCCAGGTATTTATGAATATATATTAAATATATAGTAAAAGAATGTTAGGTAAATCCGTTCAACTAATCTTTTAATACGAAATGTTGGGTGTTTTTTTTCTTAAAAAATTTACCAACACAAAAAAACCCCAAAAACTGAGAAGTAGGTTTTATTATTCTGATTGGGTAAAGTGGATTGCCCACAATTGATGGGCAATATACCATGTCATCGGGCGATTTTATATAAATGTATTGGGTAAAGTGAATTACCTGCTAGTGATGGGTTATCTGTACCCTGTCGCTATAGGTGATTTTATAATGGTAAAGTGGATTGCCCAGTAGTGATGGGTAATTATGTATCATGTTGGTTGATTAAATTTTAGTTGAAAGTGGATTACCCAGTATAGGGATGAGCAATTTGTACCGTGTCATTGGGTGATTTAACATTTGTATTGGGCAAATTACTGTAGTGATGGGTTATCTGTATCATGTTGTGTGATATTTGTTAAAATGTTGTTATGAGTGCTCAACACGCGTTATATAATGTAGGAAAATGTGGTCCACTATTGACAAGCGTCCAATGTCTTTCAAAAAAACAAAAAGGAAAGGAAAAGAGGGGCAATAGGGGGTGATGTTAGTGTAGACGCGTTTGTTTATGTTGTAAATGGAGGACACATGCCTGTCGACACGAAGATGGATTGGGGTTAGGGTTAGAATCGAGGACGTCCTCGATTGAGATTCGTGTACAAAACCAATGAGAGCCGTCGGAAAAAAGAAATTATCCAGAGGAACAAAAGAAACTCCTCGATTTACACCATAAACAATCGTGAGTGTACACGTATACGGGTGTACGTATGGCCGTATGGCGAGCTTTAAATTCGGGACGAAAGACAAAGAAGACGGTAAGCCGAGCAAAAACATCGATCCGCGCATGCGTGAAACCGAACATGTCTCCGTTCTGTTGAGTATGGAAACCCCAAAACAACTTTGTTATGACCTCTAATCTCGATAGGACCTTATATAGGGCAGACGCAGGTGCAACAAAATATAAGCGGTACATTGGACAATGACCAGTTGGTTTGGTAAAACCATGGTAAAACACTTCAAAATTAGGTTACCCAAGCCCATCTAGATACAACAGGACATAGACATGTTCGGTTTCGCGCATGCGCGAATCGATGTTTTGGCTCAGCTTACCGTCGTTACCGTTGTTCTCCCGTCCCAAATCAAAACCTCGCTATCATAGTACCGCTCGGCCGGACATCTCAAAGGGCCGAGATCAGGAGGGGTACAGACTCTGCCATGAAACCCTCCAGGGGCCAATTTCTTGGCTCTGCTTACCGTTAGCGAACAATCCCTGCTTACCGGACGTGGCAGAAAATTACGGTAGACCTAAGCGTATTTCACGCGTTAGCGAAGAAATTTGGCTTCTGCGCATGCGTACATTCCGTAACTAAGGATTATGTGCTTACAGGGTTAAGCACATAATTTTTCTGCTCGGGCGGTTAGCACAAAATGGTGATTATAAGCGCGGAATTATGTGGTTAGCAGAGCCAAGAAATTGGGCCCAGGAGTATGAAGACGTACACGCGCGCGTTGGCGCTATTACTAGTATTATTAATGGTCGGTCCAGTGCCTGACACGCGCGCAGCAGCAATCGGCTGAATGAGAACGCGCCCTGAATGCTGATTGTGTTCGCATTTCAAATTGTGACTCGGCAAATTTTGAATTTAAAATCTTAATCTTAGAATATTGATTTCTCGCAATATAGGTCTTTTAATATATAACATTCACAGAGACAAATCTTCATCAGGTTCTAGTTGTCAAACACCTTTCTTTGGGTTTTGAGCACTTTTGATGCTTTAAACGATATAGAAAATGCACAACTGACAACTGGGTTACTATAGGCCTACAGCTTTATCGTGTTTCACGAAAAGTGTTTTGAAAAGGCATAGGGCATTACACGGGAGTGACTTTTGTAGAATGACCGCAAAACAGAGAGGTCTTCGCCTTCTTCATATTTACAAAACACTTCAGGTATCAAGATACACCGGGTCAGTCGGAATGAGTAATAACTAAATCGCCAGGCGCCATGCAGAGCCACCCATTGCATGCTATCAAGAATACAAAAAATGACCTCCAGCCATCGAATCAAATCGCCTCAATGTTTGTTTCTCTTCTAAAGCAGGGAACGCGATATATGTATACTTAAACGTGCAATCGTTGAGGTGCGAAAAAAGATAACACCTGGGCAGCATGGTACGTGCCTAACACTGAGAGATTAGTTACACGTCTTAAGGCCCAGTCACACCGGCCTTGCGACCAGGTTACAACCTAGTTGCGACCGATTTTTTTTGCAATCCTGGGCAAATCGTAGAAAGAGCGTGCGACTGGTCGCAGAGGTCGTGGGTCATCGCCACAGCAAAATCAGTCGCAGCAAGGTCGATGGTCATGTTCAAAACTTCTGACCTGCGATTCCAAATCGTAAGAGGTTGCAGGCAGGTCTTGCATGGTCGTACCACCAGTCGTGTATGCTCGCACCACCAGTCGTGGATGATCGCGGGTCCCACAGTCGCACGATTAGTCGTGCAATTGGCTGTATAGGTATACACGACTGATCGTGCGAGTGGTCGCAGGTATACACGATTGCTCGTACGATCAATCGTGGGTACCTGGGACTAGTCTCACGATTACCTACGACTGATTTTGCGATCAATCTTTTCCAATTGCTTGTGATCGCACGACCAAGCGTGCCACCAATCGTACGTACCAGTCCTAAGAGCAATCGCAGCATACGACCGCTATGCGTAGATCGTCGCAAACATTTGGGATTGGTCGTATCTCTGCCAAATCGCACCAATCGCACGATCCAGAAATCGTACGATCCGGTGTGACTGGGCCTTTACGAATAATAATAGCCTTAAGGCCCAGTCACACCAGGCTTGCGACCAGGTTACGACCTAGCTACGACCGACAAATGTTGCAATCCTGGGCAAATTGTTCAAAGAGCGTGCGACTTGTTGCAGAGGTCGTGGGTCATCTCTACAGCAAAATCAGTCGCAGCAAGGTCGATGGTCATGTTTAAAACTTCTGACCTGCGATTCCAAATCGTAAGAGGTTGCAGACAGGTCTTACATGGTCGTACCACCAGTCGTGCATGCTCGCACCACCAGTCGTAGCTGATCGCGGGTCCCACAGTCGCACGATTAGTCGTGCAACTGGTATACACGACTGATCGTGCGAGTGGTCGCAGGTATACACGATTGCTCGTACGATCAATCGTGGGTACCTGGGACTAGTCGCACGATTACCTACGACTGGTTTTGCGATTAATATTCTCCAATCGCGTGCCACCAATCGTACGTACCAGTCCTAAGAGCAACCATAGCATACGACCGCTATGCGGAGATCGTCGCAAACACTGGCGATTTGTCGTATCTCTGCCAAATCCCACCAATCGCACGATCCAGAAATCGTACGATTCGGTGTGGCTGGGCCTTTACTTCTTGCTCTGATATCTTTGAATTACCATGGACAAAATAGTAAAAACTAAACCAAACCAAACTAAACCTAACTTAACCAAACTTAAATGATATCATTTGCAAACATCAACTACCGAATTATTATGAAATTATAACAGTCTCGAGCATTCTGTGAAATCACATCACCTTGTGTGCTGTGGTTTTCAAGAAAAGTGAAATTTTGTATTAATTTTCAAAGATTGCAAGCCGGCAATCGTTGGAAAAATCTGACCTATTTCAAACACTGCCCCCAATTTAATAAACTTTAGTTAATTCACATTTTATTTGCAATAATGTTACACATCCGTGATTGGGTACAAGCTAACTAGTCTGGTTTCCTAACCTTTTATCTCAAGGAAGTCAAGGAACTAGACTACAATAACATTATTTGTTTATCTTGGTTTATCTAGCATCTATAAATACACAACTATAAACAAGTCAGCATCACAATATTTACTATAAAATATAGTAAGTATTTTTGAAAATTAGAGCAAGAGCAAATAGTGTATATTAAGGTAGGATACACCATTTGCAAATATCGAAAAATTTTACTACCGAATTATTAAGAAATATCTTACCTATTTGAAAGTAAATAATTATTTAATTATTGTAAGCATCCAGCAAAATGATTGCGCTAGATATCCTATAATTGTTCTCAAAAATTGAATAAAAAAAAAATTGCGGTCGCCAGACAGCGATCGCGAAAACCCCCAAGAACATTGTAAAACTCCGAACAGGCCAGTTAAACGATATTTACCATAAAGTACAACCCCCACAAATCCACCCATTCGTGATAATTCAAGCAGTTACCTGATGGTGTATTCTACCCTTGACCAAACCATTCAAAAGCTACATTAAAACTGGCTTAAATAATTAAATCAAACCACTTAATTCAGCAGCTGCTTCGTTCGTCAGCTACCTTTTCTCCGACTTTCCTGTTCATATCCGTTTTCTATAATTGCAGGTGGCGGCTTTTTCCTAATATAAAACTCAAGACTTTGTTCCTAAACACTATTAAGAGATTTTAAATTAAATCACTGCCGTTATGGCAGCGGCTGAGTAAGCAATGCACGTCATTATGTGTAGTACTGTGAACCATGCAGATACAGTGTAAACGTTAATGGTAGGCCTATAGTCCAACCCAATAATGATTTGCTCTATGGTATGCATAATATTCATGTCTTAGGATAGGATACATCATTTGCAGATATCGAGACATTTCAATACCGAATTATATAACAATATCTTACTTATTTGAAAGTAAATAATGATTGTAGGCATCCAGCAAAATGATTGAAAATTTTCGGACGGGTCAGTTAAACGATATTTACTATAAAATACAACCCCCTAAATCCGCCCATTTATGATATTTCAAGCAATTACAAATGATGTATCCTACTTTTAATATTTGCCGTATGGTAAGCTAAATATATATACATGCATCAAACCACTCGGATGTTCTTGAAGAGCCAATCACGTGTAACCTAATAAACGTGGGATCTATTCCTCTGTCTGATGAAAACATAAAAAACGAGTCGTCTCAAACGGTTTCGACGATTTCTTGCTGCTCTGCTTTGATTTAAACTAAGCAGCCCAATATTTTATTTATATTTTTTATTTAAGCGTGGGACACGAATAATAAGATGTTACTTTGGAAAAGAGACTTAAACCGCTCAAATATTAAACCGTTTGAATTTTTCGGGTATAAGTTGAACCACCTTTTAAAATGTAGTTTACCAATTTGTTTAACCATAAAAAAACCGAAACTATTATGAAATATCTTACTAGACTGTATAGTCTCAAGCATTCTTCAATATTATAGAACCTCATGGTGGGTTGTCATTTTATTGAAAAGTGGAGTTTTTGTATCACTTTCCAATGATTGTCAGCCGACCATTGTTGGAAGAAAACTAGTTCGAATACTACTCCTTACTTTCTTAAATTTAGTTAGTCCACATTTTTTTCGGAATTAGTTAAAAGGGTACATTGGATAATGGGTGCAATTAAGTAAATGGACCATTGGTGAATTCGTTTTTTATATAACACCTAAACTGGACCATTGCTATTTTGATCGGTGGAATTTAGTCACATGGCATTAAATAATTGTATTATATAATAGTTTTAATAACAATAACCGAAAATGGGGCATTTGGGAGACATCTCCATAGAGACGTACAGAGCATTTTTCATTCTTTATTGTAACCTAACCCGTTTTAACCTAGAGCTTTTTTTACTAAATTTCATATTTAAGCATTTTGGACCCTACTAAATCAATCAAAAATATAAAAAAAAACAAAAATATCGTGTTTTAAGGTAGCTGGGGAATTAGGGAGACACTAAAATGTCTCCCTAAGTCCAATGTCTCCCAACCACCTAAAAAATACGCTAAAATGTCCCCCGAAGGTGCTCATTGTAAATATAATTGTATTGACAAGAATCTGATTGTATGCTTTACGTCACACATCGTGCAATTTGGTTCCATGTTACCGTTCATTTTCGTTCCATTCGTTTCGCCCCATTGCACGTGCCGATTGTGGATGTTTATTGCGTTTGTTTATGGTGTAAATGGAGGACACATGCCTGGCGATACGAAGGTGAATTGGGGTTAGGGTTAGAATCGAGGACGTCCTCGATTGAGATTCGTGTACAAAACCAATGAGAGCCGAATTTACACCATAAACAAACGTGTATGTATACATGCGCTATGTATAACTGACTACACTATGTCGATCGCAGTATTTGAAATGAAGCCAAATTAAAGGTTGGAATTTGGATACACCATTGGTAATTGCATGAATTATTATAAATGAGTGAATTTGGGGGTTGTATTTTATAGTAAATATCGTTTAACTGACCTGTTCAAGGTTTTACAATCATGGAAAGCAAGAAAAACGGCGTTCGTTTTCAACTGGCGTCAGGCAGTGGTTGTTTTTGGTTTTTTTCGCGATCGCCGTGATTTTTGTTTGTAATAAATTCAACTTTTCGGAATAATTATATAATATCTATAGCGCAATCATTTTGCTGGATGCCTACAGTCATTATTTACTTTCAGATAAGTGAGATATTTTGAAATAATTCGATATAGTAATTTTTGTTACAATATCTGCAAATGGTGTATCCACCTTTAAAGGTAGGCCTAACCCTAAGTATTTGTTTTCATAAAATGCCAAATGACAATGATCCAGTTGATGTTATGTAAAACAAATGATGAATGCTGTTGTTTTTTTAATTCGTGCATTTGCGCTGAGGTTATTGGAACAGTCAATTTTCACCGAATACAAATATTCCTTCCATTGCACTTACAAACATTCATTATTTGTATATAACTAATTGCAATACACACGTAACAGACAAATCGTGGGATCGGCGTTTATATTTTGTGATTCCCAGTTCATTGAATGCCCTTCCACTAGGACAGGGCACGATGTGATTTTGCATTTAAAGGTAGGATACACCATGCATTGGTCATTGCTTGAATTATCATGAGTGAGTAGATATTTTTTTTTTGGGGGGGGGGGGGGGGGGGGAGGGGGGTTGTATTTTATAGTAAAGATCGTTTAACTGAGCTGTCCGAAGTTTTACAATCATGGATGCCGAGAAAAGCACGAAAAACAGCGGTTTTTTTTAACCGCCTTCGAGCAGTTATTCTTATGTTATCTTAGTTTTTTTCATTATAAAGTTATATTTTTCGGAATAATTACAGGTTATCTAGCGCAATCATTTTGCTGGATGCCTAGAATCAACATTTACTTTCAAATGAGTAAGATATTTCTTAATAATTCGGTAGTAAATATTTTTGATATCTGCAAATGGTGTGTACTACCTTTAAAGCGGATACGGTACTTAGCAGGATGCGATTGCAACAGAAGATTTCCAAAATCACATCCAAATGCTCCAACTTCACGTCCTCCAGTCCAAATTCACCTTCTGGGTTAAGTCGTTAAGACTCAAATTCACATCCACTTAACTTAAATTTGAACTAAGGGTGTGAATTTGGAGCATTTGGATGTGATTTTTGGAAATCTTTGGCTTAAATCACATCCTGCTAAGGACTATGTCCGCTTTGAATGCAAAATCACATCGTGCCAATTCCTAATGTTCCAACTATGTGTATACTACCCCATTGCTCAATCGACAAATTCTATCCCCTCTTGCGCTTTTGGCGGCGGTTTCTCCCTCTGCTGTCAAAAATCAACCCTTGTCAGATTAGGGATATTCAGATGTAATTAAATGGCTGGCACTGACAGCATCGCCAGCATCGCCAGCCAGGGAAGAGTCAATTAGACAGGTAGGGGGACTCTATTAGTTTGCGATGAAGTGTTGAATCATTTTGGACAGCGCCCTGCGGACGATATAGTTACATGTGCATTTATATATATATCTTTTTTTTTGTCTGTCAGAATTTTGACAGGTTAAAAATTAAACATGTCACGTCTGTGTCAAGTGCTTTTGCGGGAAATCATCCGAAAGGAGGGGCATTGCTGCCCCTGTTCAGTTCACAAGGGAATTTAAGATTTGTTTACTCGTTTACGTATGGAGTACTGTCTGTTTATTGCAGAGCCGTCTTTGAAAATATCAAAATTGGCTTATCAACTAAATTAATTCAGTACTAGGATTTGCCCTCTACCGATGTATTTATAAATATTAAGGGGATCGTAGACGTTTGGTAATTACTCCAAAAATGAATGGCAATACAAACTTACTTGGTAAGAAGTACAGCAGCTTTGGATAGTATAATGCATTTTTTGAAAGTTTTCACTTCGAAGTACTGCGGTTTATATGGAAAAAGACTAATTGAATCTGAGAAGCGTTACTGCAGTGACGTTTCAAATGCAGATTATTCTTCCTGCGTGGACATAACAGCTCCAGATTTTCGGCAATATCTCAAAATCGCTACCACCTTTTGAAATGAATTTTTTACAGGTAACTATAGGATTGAAACAAAAAATAGGTTCCAATTACCAAACGTATACGATCCCTTTAAATATTCAACAGGAGGTGGTGGGTTCGAGTCCCACTAGAGTGACGTTTTCTATTAATCTCCCGGGGATGACACTGAGTGTTTATACATTATTTCATTTGTTGAAGATAAAATGCTTTATACTTGGTGCACGAATGCTCTCAAACCCTTGACGGGTTGGGTGCATTGCGCAGCCGGTAAAGTTTAGAGGTCGTTTAAAAAACACCACAAATTCCAACCTTCGGTTCGGGTATATTGCGAAATCAAGAAACGGTTTCTTAGTCGTTTAGTAAAATGGGGCCAACAAATTTCTTTGCAGCTATTTAGCGGCTAAGAAATGTTTGAACAAAGCTTCGAATGTTTGTTACCCCCCCCCCCCCCCCCTCATTCCGTCATAATGGCTGAAGTTACTGTCTGCATAAGTTACGGGATTCTGACAGCCAGTATTCTTTTGAAAAACTGTTTTAGTACAGGTATAGTATGTAATAACCTCATTGTTAATCAGATACATTATAAATTACAAAGACTTGCCATCTCTCTTGCTGTTCCCCGAAAAATGTTATTGTTCGATCTAGCCGTACGACGATTGAACATCACATCTGTGTTAATATCACATGAAAGTTAAATCCAAATATTGAAATTAAAGAGTTTTTTTCAGAGGTAAACCAATTTTTAGCATTGAAATAAGAAGACAAGATAAGATGATAAATAATAAAACCAATAGTAAAGACCAATGGTTTGGTTCTGGTGTGCCCGCTAAAAGATGACCATGGTAAAGGTAGGTCCAATAATTTGTTTCCGGTGTGCCCGCTAAAAGATGACCATGGTAAAGGTTCAATAATTTGGGTCTGGTGTGCTAAAAGATGATCATGGTAAAGGTAGGTCCAATAATTTGGTTTCGGTGTGCCCGCTGAAAGATGATCATGATAAAGGTTCAATGATTTGGGTCTGGTGTGCCCGCTAAAAGATGACCAGGGTAAAGATCTATCGTTTGGGTCAGATAAACCCTCATATATTTTGAATTTCTTTTTTCCAAGAGGTTTTGGTCAAATGCAGCAAAGAACCAGTACATGCATTGCGCAAATTCCACCTAACTTATGAAACATCGAAATTAGGTTTTTGTACACTAGGAATAGGCATGATCTGATGATTTTACCTAGGAGAATGTGATTTCAAAAAAAAAAATCCAAACTCTCATCCAAATGCCGCCAGTGACCCACTCCAC